>OX326959.1:21024241-22306741 GCA_946800325.1 Luzula sylvatica | reverse complement strand
CCAGATCGCCAGATCTCGGCCGTCGCCTGTATTCAAGCCCACTTCTCTCCCTTCGCCAGGAAAACAGCCCACTTCCCTCGGCCGTCGTTTCGTAAGCCATTGCTCTCCCTTCATCTGCAATCTCTGTCGGTTTCTCTCTCTTCATCTGTAAGCGATCGTTCTCCCTCTCTCTTACATTTGGGGGTTTTGTCAAAATTAATCTTAATTTCAGTCAGATTTGAGTCATTTCGTATCGATTTATCTGAAATTAGGGTTAGTAGGGGTCGATTTCAGTCAGATTTGAGTCGTTTCGTATCGATTTCAGGGAATTGCAGTCAAATTAGGAAAATTAGGGTTCAATTGGGACTGAATTTCAGTCCATTTAGGATATCATTTGGGTTAATTTAGTTCAATTTCAGTAATTTAATTCAATTTCAGTCAAATTCGGATATAATTTCAGTAATTTAATTCAATTTCAGTTATCTCTCTCTCTCTCTCTCTCTCTCTCTCTCTCTCTCATATTTTAGCGTGCTTTTTATTAAATGCTAAACTGAGGCTTTTATTTTTAGATCTATCCAAAAATAGCCATTAATAAAACTCAGTTATATCTGTAGGATAATCGGTACGCAATTTCTGTACTACGTACCGTTCTTCTCTCATGGAGAAGAAAGGAGCGACCTTCACCTCCAGAATGACTGCAAATATTGCCTTCGTATTGCGCAAATGCCTCTTCTCAGTCATCTCAATCGGACCGGTACCGAATCACATGGCCTTCATAATGGACGGAAATCGCCGGTACGCAAAGCTCCATTCCATACCCGGATCGGGTCACAGTGTCGGTTTCAAATCCTTAACCACCACTCTCCAGTACTGCTACGAAATGGGCGTGAAATACGCGACCGTATACGCATTCAGCATAGACAATTTCAAAAGAGATCCTCTCGAAGTACAATCATTAATGGATTTAATGATCGAAAAAATTGAGGAATTACTCAAAGACGAAGGCTTGGTACAAAAATACCAAATTCGGCTTAATTTCTGGGGCGATTTGAAACTATTATCCGAACCTGTACGCCTCTCCGCCGAAAAGGCAATTAAAACCACTTCGAACCACAAAGGACTCGTGTTTTCAATTTGCGTAGCGTACACATCCACAAATGAAATTGCGAATTCGGTTCAGAAATCATGTAGAGAGAATCGAGACGGAACCGAAATTAAAATTAGTGATTTGGAGAGGAATTTGTATAGCGATGGGTGTAGCGAGCCTGATATCGTGATTAGGACTTCGGGGGAGACCCGTTTGAGTAATTTCCTTTTATGGCAATCGGGGCATAGTCTTTTGTTGAACCCGGATCCGTTATGGCCTGATTTTGGTTTGAAGCAGTTTGTTTGGGCTGTTTTGGAGTATCAAAAGGTTTTTAAGTATTTACAGAAAAAGAAGGGTGAATTGAAGCAGAGAGACGCTATTTTAGGTTAGTCTCCACACCCATAATATTTCTGAATATTTGTATGTTTGTACTTTGTTGTAGTCTATATAAAATGAAACATATTTTTATTCCCCAATATATTAGAGGGGCTATTTAATAATTTGTGTTGTAATTTATTTTATTTTTATTTTTTGGTACAAAATGAATTCAATGAACCGGAGGTACGTGCATTTAAATTTTGGACAGTTTTTAGAGAAATTAAGCATTAATGAAATGTTTTTTTCCTTTTCTTTTTGGAGATCTTTTAAAGACGGCTTAATATACCTTTTTTCCAATACTATACTTTTAACTCTTAAGATCTCTCTACCCTCCATAAGATGGTTTGTGACTTTCGTAAGTCGACTTGATAAACTTTGGATATGATTTTTTGTATGCTACTCACGAGCTAATTGGTCTGGAATCTTTGAGCTAAATTGTATCTTTCGATGTGCGCATACGATGATTTAAATTTTTTTTCCATTTATCTTGTTTCTCTGCCGTGTTTAACCCCCCAAGTATGGCTAACCATTAGGAAGAAGGTTACTTTTGGGGGACTTTGGTTTTCTAAAGATGTGTGTACCACACATTCGTCACCCCCGGATTCCTCAAGAAGTTGTAGGCCGACGCCGCGATGTACATATGGTTCGGCAATTTGATTGGGTTACTTTGGGAAGAAAGATATGCCTACCGTTGGCAACCCATCAACTCGTTTGTGGACAAAATTCCATACGAGGAGCGGACGTCTCTGCCCAAATGTTGCCGTCCCTTGAATCCAATTTCCATAATGCTTTTTGGAGGAGGGCTTCGTTGAACGTTCGTAAATTCAAGATGGCCAAACCTCCATTTCTTTTCGGTAAGCACATTTTTTTCCAATTTATCAAACAATTTTCTGGATTACAAGTTTCGTTTCCTTTCCATTTAAATGATCTAATTATTTTGTTGATTCGAGTTATTACTCCCTTCGGGAATATGATTATTTGCATTTGATAGATTGGTGAGCTAAGTGTTGCCGTTACCAAAGTTAGTCGCCCCTTCCACGAGGCCACCCTAGATTGAATTTTGTTGATTAGGGGTATATATGATGCTATTTTCATCTATTTTAATTTTTTACTTAACGATGAACATTTATCTTAGATTTTTTTTTCACATTGTTTGCTAGAGTAAAACATGAACATAAAATGTTCTAATATATTGGACTCGAGGTTCTTGAGTCATGTTTTTTCATATCTAAATTCTTGATGAATTGGAAATGTTCTATTGGCTTGATATAGTATGCGAGAGGTTTGACAAGACTATGTGATGTGCATTTAGAAATTCATTGAAACGTGCGTGCCGAATAAAGCAAGGCTACTCCTCCTCCACGTAGGGGTGTCAATGGTTGGATCCGGTTCGGATAGTGGTCATACCAGATCCATATCCATAGATACGGATCTGGATACGGAATTACCCGGATCCGGATACGGATACGGTTCAGATATTGTCGGATACGGATACGGGTACGGTTCTTTTTCGGATATTAAAACGGATACTATGTTATCATAACATAACTTACTTTTTAGCTATAAATATATATAATTTGTGACATAAACGATAAATATGATTATATTTAAACGTAATTTTATGATTGTGAGTTTAAATCACTCACATATCATTAATTTGTATATGATTTTTCAATTAATATCAAATATAATATATAAAAATAATATATAATATTTGTATCCGGATTCGGTTCCGGATACTCGAATCTGGTTCCGAGTATCCAGATCCTAAAAATATCCGGATCCGGTCCCCGCACCAAAACCTAATATCGAATCCGGTTCCGGATCCTAAAATTAGCAACCAGATCCGTATCCGGATCCACTCGAATCCGGATATTTTTTTCGAATCCGGATATTTCTTCGGATACGGTTCGGGTCGGTTCGGGCAATATCCACACCATTGACATCCCTACCTCCACGGGATTCATGTGCACTGATTTTTGTAAAAAAAGTAATACAATCCACATGTCAACGACACTAGAAAGTAAATTTGAGAGGACCCGCCTAACCCTTAATAGATCCGTTGATATGTTGTATGCAAAGGCGGATCCCTTAATTTGAATGTTATTTTTAACTTCTATCTCCAACTCTAGTGCTATTATTGAACTCAAATATAACATTCGTCAAAGCTCACTACACTCGCTAATCCTATCATCTAAACTTGCAAAATTGCAAAATTATAATCGCATCTCGTTAGAAATGTTACAAAGACTTCGCTCCAAAGATTCTACTGAAGGCATTCCACGAGAACATGAACTGGCTTTCCATCGAGCTTGCAACAATCCTGTAATTGTTACACCACGATTATTCAGCGAGAAGTTTATTTACATTAAAACAGTACGATCCCCAAATAATCAAATCCCCAATTTTTTTTTTTTTTTTTTGGCAATTCGACACGCAAGGAAATACATATTACCTTGAATTTTGCTAACCCTAGAACACAAGCACATTCGACCACTTCAGCTCCGGAACGTTCTGAATAAACAGTACAAAAGAAGTATATATTATATACAAGTCTCGTTATAATTTAAATAATTTTTTTTTAAATTACTACAATACCGATTAGTTTTATAGCAGCACATAGAGTTCCACCGGTAGCTACGAGATCGTCTACAATTAATACGCGTTCTCCAGTTTCTACGGCTCCGACATGCATTTCCAAACAATCGGTTCCGTACTCGAGCTCGTATTTCTCTGCAATCACTTCCCCTGCAATGTATAATACAATTATTCGATGATTAATCGAAATCTTTATACTTTCATAAATAAAATAAGAAAGTGAAATAAAAGTGGAGTACCAGGTAGTTTCTTAGGCTTTCGCAGTGGAATGAATTTTGCGCCGATTGCCAGCGCGATTGAAGGTCCAAATATGAACCCTCTAGACTCGATTCCTTCAAAATAAGCATAGTAGATTTCTTATTTTAGGCGGGCTAAAAATATTTATACTACTTTATAGGGACCAAAAGGAGGATCTAAATAGTCGGGTGAACTTAAGGGGGTTTATGGAAAATTTTCCATTTCAATAAACAATCTAGAATAGCACAGAGCTCTAGCATCAAAACTTCACAACATTCTGCAGAACCCTCAACATAATAGAAAAATTGAAAAGTTGAATTCAATTTCAAACCCAAAAAAAAGGTCCGTACAGAATCAGAGCTCACATGCATGCAGGATTTAAAGCCTTAAATACCACTCTGAACTCTCAAGTACTTGTACATGTTCTATCTCGTATAGCAGCGTTTTTAAGGACCAGCATTTGGACGTGACAAAAATAACAAAAAAAAATAGAGTCGTGATGTATGCCCCCACTTATCTTACCCCCAACCTGTTGATGTGCTGTAAAGTACATGGTGTTAAACCTTAAATGGTATTTTTTTTCCAACCCGTAAGGGGATCGATTTTTTTGGGTCTGGAGCAGGTCCAATGACCACCGGACCAAATCTCAACCAAGCAAATCCTGAGCCGTCCGATTTTATCAAGATATATCATGATGAGATCCAAGTTAACCTCTGTCTCTCGTCTCCGTTAGTTAAAATGGAAATGGATCTTGTTCTTCTGTCCCACTCGTAGAAAACAAAAATAGAAAGTTTTTTCTCCATTCCAACTTTGCTCCATCAATGAAAATGACCAGCGCGATCTCTATCTCTTCTCTCCCTATCCTGCCTGTGTCAGGCAGGTCGTCCAACCATCATTTTTTATCTCTCCACCTCCTCAACCTCGCCCATCTAATCCCACTCACACGATTTGACTCTAAAAAGTCAGAGTTGCGATGTCAACACTGCTTACTACGGTTTTGAACTTTTTTGTACTGATTTATGAAATCATGATCAGTGGTACACTTTTGAAGAAAATTGGGACACGTTGGAGAAATTATGGAAAATAAATGATGCTGTTAAGGATAATTTTTCTAATTTCTTTTTTGTTCTCTGTGATATTTAAATGTTTGGATTGTTTGATTTTACAATAGTTTTAGTTGAATGTTGTAGAAATTTATTGTATATGAGATGTATTTATTCATGCTTTTTGTTGAATTTTATTATCATTTATTTTGTTTGCTTGTATGACTTAGATTTTTTACATCTTTTGTGAGATGATTTTAGTTTTGGCAAGATTTTATTTGCATCGGCAAGAAATTAATTTAGTATGAAATTCTCTTTTGCAAGGCACAAGTGCACATATAAAAAATCAAAATTGATCAAAATATACATATACTGGAAATTTTGGAGTAATGTTCTGCCTAACTACCCGTAATTAAGAATTTTGGATTGTTTACATATAAAACAAAATTCATCACAAATCAGTTGTAATTACTCATAATTAAACACAAATTACTCCTATTTGTCAAGAAATCAGTCTTAATTAATAACCAATCAACTCTTAACCCATAATTGCTCCAAAATCAATCTAATAACCCATAATTCACCAATACCTCCTAATCCGTCAACCTTTCATGAGCTTCCTCAGATTGTCGAGCTTCGTCGGATTCTTGATTCCTAACTCGGATCGAAAGAGAGAGGGAGAAGATGGAGGTCGATGGACGGATACGAGCTCCCATTGTACATTTGTACTCGAGAGAGAGACAGCTCGTCATATTCGTTCATCTTATTGAGCTTCGTCGGAAGATGGGAGATAAGAAGATCATACTTGAGCGAGCAAGATAGGGGAGATAAGGAGCTTATTAAGCTTCCGGTGCAGAGTTTTTTCAAGGAGAAGACAGTGAATCTGTGAGGGAAGATATAATCGATGGGAAGGGAGAAGAACCTTTCTATTTCTGTTTTCCACGAGTGAGATAGAAGAGCAAAGATTCCTTTCCATTTTTAGTGATGGAGAAAAGAGAAGGATGTTAAATTGAATCACATCATGATATATCATGTTAAAATCAATAAAATCGGACGGCTCTGGATGTGCTCGGATGAGATGTGGTCCGGTGAGCATTGGACATGCTCCGGACCCGATTTTTTTTACCCATTTATCGTTTAACAGACCTAACGTTTAACATGCCCATACTCTATATATGATTAGAAACCCTATTTTTCTCTCTCCTCTCATTCCCCACAGCCGCCTCCTCTCTCTCTTTCTCTCTCTCTCTCCACAGATCGTGACTTGAGGTTTAACACCGTTGCCGCCGTCTCCTTCGTCAGATTTCAGCCGTCGCCGACGTAGGTGGCCAACAGGCCAACGCCGACGAGCAAGCCATGCTTGCTGAAGCTTCCTCGCCATGGCCATTTTTCTCGCCTTTCTCGCCTTCCTCGACGACGAAGCTTCCTCGCCAAAAACTCTCCCATTTTTCTCGCCTTTCTCGCCTTTCTCGCCAAAATTGAGATCCGCCATGGCCATTTTTCTCGTCAAAATTGAGATCCGCCAAAAGCCCTCGACGACGAAGCTGGATCCCTCCACTCCACGACAGCAATTTTGTAAATTTTTAATTTTCAGGGTTTGTTTTGCAGTATTGTAAATTTCAGGGACTGTTTCGCAATTTTTCAGGGGCTCTTCCGTAAATTTATAATTTTTCAAGGGATGTTTTGTAATTTTTCAGGGACTGTTCTGTAATTTTTCAGGGCTGTTTTGTAATTTTTCATTTTCTGTAAATGTCAGGGACGGTTTTGTAAGATTTAATTAGGGAAAAAAATTGTATTTTATATTAAGGAAATAATTTGTATTATTAAGGCAAATATTTGTATTATTTGAAAGATTTGATAATTAAGGATGAATTTAATTACTTGTCATTTTTAATTAGAAATTTCCATATGAATTGAGGTGAAAATTAACTATTATGGTGTTTTTACTATTATGGTGTTACTTGCCAAATTTGATAATTACAAATATTTGATTGTTACTTGAAAGATATTATGGTGTTACTTGAAAGATTAAATGGTATTGTTGTTTATTGTATTTGTTGTTAATTATTGTTAATAAAATCAAATTTGAGTGATATTGTAGTTAATAACTGTTAAATGGTATTGCTGTTAATTATTGTTAATTACGGATTAACAGTTGAGTGATGTTATAAATGTTAATCGGAGTATTTTTGTAATCGTAACTACTATTTTGTGATTGTTAATTATTGTAATTACAAATTAACAGTTGAGTAATATTTTTTTGTGATTGTAATTACAGATTAACAGTTAATTATTGTAATTAACAAGAACTCAAACATTCAAACCCACAATTCAAAATTCAAACTCAAACTCATTTTCCCTCCAAATAGGTGTTAAATGATAACTCATCTGACAGCGGAAGGTTTAACAGTGACAATACATCTGACGCGGAAGGTTTAACAGTGACAACACCTCTGACGCGGAAGGTTTAACACATCGTATGGTTTAACAGCTGGTGCCAGCACATCAAGACCACCAGGAGAAATTAGGGGGTCATACAACATTTTCCAAAAAAATATGGAAGAAATATGATTTATTAATAAATCACAATTTGCTTATGACGTGTCAGAATGAATTCATCCCCAAAATTTCAAACTTGAAAGAACTCTCAACTCTCAAGTACTTCTCTGCTCTCTCTCTAATTTTATCTAGGGTTTTGAATCTAGAACCATGCTTGGATTTTGTGAAACTATTATTCCCCCTTCTCCAACTTCTCCCATTATCGACGAATTGAGCCCCACTTGCAGGCCAAGTGGACCTCGCAACATAAGCCCGTCTCGTCAGAAAGCTATCAAAACCAAACCGCGTGGTCTAGACGAAGAGACGAAGAGACCAATCCCTTAACCACCTTCCCCAAAACCCTAATTACAGAAATCCAACTGGACGACTCCATTTGGTTCATCTCCCAGAGGATTTACAGACCGAAATCCTTGCACGGGTCCCACCTTTTCTTTTATTCAAATTAAAACCCGTGTGCAAGAGATGGAATTCAATTCTTGAAGATTCGAGCTTTATTTCGGCCCATTCTAGGGTTTTGTCACACGGACCGTGTCTTTTGACTTTTTGTCGAAACCCTAAGGGGGCGTTTGGTTGGAGCTTTACAATCAGAATGCCTTGGCATACTCAATCATGGATTCCATTCCCATGTTTGGTTTGCGCGCTCGGTAATAAAGTAATGGCATACTCCATTCCCTAGGACATAATTGATGGGAATAGGATTACCACCAAAATTGGTGGCTTTTCTCTATTCCCATGAGGAGGGAATACATTTTAATTTAATTTCCAAAAATAAATTGTTCAAGGTTTCTATAAATAAACTCATTTTTATATTTTTTTATTATGTCATGGAATAAATAAGTGTAACAACCAAACAAGCTATTAGAGTATGTCATGGAATGATATGCCTTGGCATGAGATTCCTTGGCATACTTCATGCCAAGGCATTCTCCAAAGCACGAACCAAACGGCCCCTAATTTCCAATTATCTGTCATGAGCTTGCCTTTGAAGACTTGGTTCGAGATTCCATGTGGGTTTTAACCTGATTGGGTCTTTTGGCTCGTTGGATCCTCATGCGGGTTGGTTTGTTTTACCGGGTTTGACGGGTTGGTTTTCAAAGTAATTATTTGCAACCCGTTAACCCAAACATGTCGTGTTTTGCCTAGCATGCATCATAAATTCATAATCATCAAAGACAAATTATTTTGGTGAAAAACAAAACCGATTCGAATTTTAGGGTCATAGCCGCGAGCGATATTTGTGGGGACAAAACCGTACCGACCGAGGTGTACGATTCTCGTACCGACCCATGGACGGTACATCAATCCATGCCTTCGGTGAGTCTTTGTTCCTCCAAAATGGCGTTTTACGACTCGAGACTTTACCTCGAAACCCTAAATCCAATTGGGTTAATGGTTTATCGGGTCGAAATGGGTAAATGGGATTATATACCTGCTAAGTTTCCTCGATCCTTATTAGACGGGTATTTGGTACCGGGTGCGGAAAAAAGATTGTTTCTAGTGGGTCGAATCGGGCTTTATAGCACGTTACAAAGCATGAAGATTTGGGAATTAGATCATGCGAAGAATTCGTGGGTGGAAATTACGAGAATGCCCCCGAAACATTTCAGAGCGCTATTGAGGCTTTCGGCGGAGAGATTCGAGTGTTTTGGACAGGATAATTTGATTTGTTTTACTTCGTGGAATCAAGGAAAAGGGCTTTTGTACGACGTGGATAAGAAAACTTGGTCTTGGATTGCAGGTTGTGCGATCCAATTGTGTAATAGCCAAGTTTGCTTTTACGAACCCAGATTCGATGCTTCGGTTTCGTTTTTGAAAAATTAGGGTTTCGTGCCGAGGAGAATTGAGCGCAAAATGGGTTTCGGAATTTACATTGTTTTTTAGTTGGTAGAGTATATAGCACATTTGAACTGTTATTTCTGAGACCATTCTTTGTATAAAACCTTTTTTTCCTTTGTTTTTGTTTTGTTGAAATTAGTGTACTTAGGATTTTTTTAGCTGTTCTTTAATTAAATTCTTTGTATGATCTTTGACCTCTTTTACTAGTTCAAAATAATCACTGAAAAATTGAAATTGAAATTCGTTATTTATCACTGAAAAATTGAAATTCGTTCCATGTTGATTATCAGAACGAACTTTGCCTCCTAAGCCTTTCATTAGTTGAATATATATTATGGAAACAAGTTGCCAAAAACAAAATACGGGCAAATATGATACTAGTTGAATATATATTATGAAGTCCCTTTTTTTGTTGTTGTAAGAAATTATACTTTCGAAAATAATAAGTTTGAATAAAAAGTTTGAGAGGAACAAAACCATAACATTTTGGATAATTATACCACGTCCCTCAAATTCTCTCAAACATCCTCTGTATCATCAATTGACAATTAATTAACGTGATAATTAATAAAAATATATTTTATTAACAGTTAATTAAAATTTCTTACGAATTGTTAATTCATACGTACTTTAATTATATACCAATTAACGATTAATAGAGTGTATCTTTAAAGGATGATGGAGGAGAAATGAGGGACACCATATATATGACCTCTTAAGTTTTAACAGTTAAGTGATTTTTGTAATGTCATGGTTTTCTAGTGTATCGAAGTTAGGGATGTCAATGGTGTGGATATTGCCCGAACCGACCCGAACCGTATCCGAAAAAATATCCGGATTCGAAAAAAATATCCGAATCCGAGTGGATCCGGATATGGATCTGGTTGCTAATTTTAAGATCCGAAACCGGATTCGATATTCGGTTTTGGTGCGGGAACCGGATTCGTGTTCCGGATCCGGGTATTTTTAGGATCCGGATACTCGAAACTAGATTCGAATATCCGAAATCGGATTCGGATACTCATATTATATATTATTTTTATGTATTATATTTGATATTAGTTGAAAAATCATATACAAATTAATGATTTGTAAATGATTTAACTCACAATCGTAAAATTATGTTTAAATATAATCATATTTATCGTTCATGTCACAAATTATTTATATTTATAGTTAAAAAGTAAGTTACGTTATGATAACATAATATTCGTTTTAATATCCGAAACAGAACCATATCCGTATTCGTATCCGACAATATCCGAACCGTATCCGTATCCGTTTATTGTCCGAACCGTATCCGGATCCGACAATATGGATATGGATCTGGTATGACTACTATCCGAACCGGATCCGAACCGTTGACACCCCTAATCGAAGTACACAGTTTCTACCCCACACAAGATACTGAATCGGAGTAGACAATATAAGAGAATGAATCTAATCAAAATAATATTTTTCTTTAAAATATTTAAACGAAAAGCTATGGTCTTCTTCGACATAACAACTTTCTATGGTAACATATTGAAGAATAACGACATTTTGTATTTGTAAATTGTAAGTAACTGTTAGTACTAGTATTAGTATTAGTATTAGTATTTCTTTACAATTATATCACAAATAGTGTTGTATTATTTGTTATAAATAATACTATAAAATTTTAAAACATAAATTTATTTATTTGATGAAATATTTTGATTATTTCCACAAATATAATTATGATCGTAATTAAATTATGAGATGATTTTATTCTAAAAGGAATGAAATATTTTAATTAATTACATCGGTTTGTGTATGTATATATGAATTAATAATTGACCTATAATTAATTTCATTTACATCCCACAATTAAAACCGAAATCCACTATCTCATTTATATTATTATATACAAAGGGAAGTTACAGACACATTTACACTCTCCCTCTCTCTCTTCCATTTTAATATGATCTGACAGAAAAAAGAAAAAAAAACAATTCTCTTTCTCTTCCATTGCAAATATACAGATCAATATTTGATTACATACAAATGATAGTTATTTCTCTTCAATTGTGAAACTATTCTAAGTATCAACTCGATTGAAAAATTCGGTGTACGGCTTCATTTCTTTCGAAGTGAGGAACATCCGTTCTCGACTGTGCTTACGGAATGGATACGAGATGAGCTCTCGAGGTGTAGAACCTTGGAGATGGAGAAACGGAAATACCCTGCACAAGAGGGCGTTAATCTGTCTTTAGGGCAGCAGTGGCATGACCGCGCGGCTACATCCAGGCTTGTTCTCGATTTACTTACTTACTTATTTATTATTATTTAATTGATTATATCATTTGATTATTTGGTTATTTTATTGAAATATAACCAACAAATAGTTCATCCATAAATCTCAGAATGCGATAAAAGATTTGTACATGTCGAAGCAAATATTAGAACTCAAAATTAATTAGATTATTATGTTATTAAACATATTATAATTTATTATCTAGTAACTTATATTCTTTATTTCTAGTTACCATTTACTTGGACCATTATCATTCCTATTACTATTGTAATAAATAGTATTCATACACATGATCAAAAACGTAGAAGGAAATTTAGTTCTATTAGCATGGCCTCCTTATGAATACTAACACATGCTGCAAGTACTATTGACATCAGAATAGAGAAGATTTGAATACACAGAAGAGAGAGAAAACAATACACTTACACATTTACATGATTTTCCAATAATCCGCTATATTACTCAATATATTATTTTATATAAACGATATACTATTTCGAGTTGGGTGTTGAAGACGGCTATCATCCGTTGTTCTCATGGAGATTAGAATAGCCGTCTTCAATTTTATTCTGAAGACGTGGTTAGAGAGAGATCCAAAAAAACTGTCATTGTGAAATCAGATCGACGTTCTGACTTCTGAGTTATTTGTTAGTGCTCGAGATTATGAGTTATTATTTTCATCGAGTTTGGTGTGGTAACGATAATTGTGAAAAAAAAATATTATTATTGTTATCATAATTACATTATTTAGGATAATTGGGGGAAAATAGTAATGGTACCAACGTCTGACTTGTGGAAAATCCTATTTTGAATATTAATGGGGTTGATTGAGGTATTAATGGTACCTCGATACATTTGTAAAAAATTGGGTACATGTAAGAGCTCGTAAAGAGGAAAAAAATTAGAAATATAAATAGTGTTGAATTACAAAGTTGTATTTAATATTAATTAATTTTAATATGTATGTGTGTAAAAATTCATGTTCATGAATATTTGGACACTTGTGAAAGATTATGTTTACAGTAATGAAAAATCATGTTCATATTATATGAAAAGTCATGTTTACATTAATGAAGAATTATGTTTATATTAGTGAAGAATCATGTTCATGAATCATTTATCATATGAATATGGATGTAGTTTGAGTCATTTGAACACCAAAAAATATTTTTTAATCTCTCTCTTTCCAATATAATAAAATTCAAGTTTCATTGAATCGTTTTTTCTTTTATATTTTGATTGTGATTCTTGACTAGTGCGACGTGTTGTCATGCTTTTGTTAATTTTAGTTATCTTTACAAATAGTAGAAGTTTGTAAAGGCAGTAAGTATGTAAATGTATGTGAAAATAATAACTGTTTTGTCGATTTGGTATAGGTTGTTTTTAAAATTGCATTAGTAGTTGCTTAGAAAGTCAGTTGTTTAGTAGATGTTTATGTAAATTCAATTGTATTTAGTAGCATTCACGAATCACATTACCACTTGCACTTTAAAATTTGTTTGTTTCAATAATTTTATTATAATTCTATTTTTGAGGAATTGAATTGTTGTTTTATTATCAAGGATGTTTTAGTCATTAACATCAATCTATTCTCATATTTTAACTCATCTTTCATTTATTTCATGAAATAAAGGAGGAATAAAAGACTATTCTCTAATCTTATATTTCTTTCTGATGTCATCTGTGATGCCTCTCAAATTCTCTCTAATATCTCTGTATCAAAAATTAACAATTAATTAACAAAATAATTAATAAAAATATATTCTATTAACGATTAATTGATATATAATTAAAGTACATATGAATTAATAATTCTTAATCAATATCAATTAATGATTAATTGATGATACAAAGGATGTTGGAAGAATTTGAGGGACACGTATAATTATTTTTCTTTTATTAAGTTGACTACCCGAACAGGCCCAAGAAGTGTACTAAAAAGTATTTACAAAAAATGGGGGCTTTTAAAATTTTCATTGCTGAAAGACACTGCTAAAATCTGACATCAATTATTTTGAACAAAAAATATCATATGAAATAAGAATGATATATGATCATTTGTCAGAAAAGCCCTTTTAATAAAAGAAAAATGTCCTGGATTAGTCTTTTTAAACTGTGTACATAAATACTAACAATAACCAAAATTGGATACAAAATTTTGTCATTTACTGATTATGTATGCAAAAATTTGAAATAAATCGAATGAATGCAACATTTATGTCATGACCAGTAAATATGAAGAGGAATGCCACGTTACAGAGAATCTTCATTTCAAGCTATCATTGTTGTGACTTATTCATGCAAACTGGTTTGCAATGGACACAATTATAAGATGCTCTTCGAAACAAAAGAAATTGATATTCACGAAGATATCATGAATCAAATCTGTAGAACAAAGGGCCAATAAATACGATTTAAGTTGAAATGGTCTGTAAAAATATTTCAAAGTAAACAAAGCAGAGGAAGATTAAATGTATTTTTTTTTTTTTTTTGCATTTTGCAAGAACAACTTTCAATATTGAGATATTGGAGATAAACTAACGTCAATAATTCAATTTTTGGAATGTTAGAGGACTAGGAAGTAAAAGGAAAAGAAAGATTGTAAAATATTTAGTTAGTGATGCTAAATGCAACCTTATTTGTATGCAAGAACAAGGTTGGATCATCCAAACTTATTTGACATGAAAAAAGTACGCTCGAAAAACATAAAAAAAAAACGTGGCATTTAAAGAGGCTGGTCCGATGATTTTCACTTATAAAATTCACAAACACTACAATATTCTCTTAACACCACATTATCGCTACAAAATGGGTTCACTTTCGTATTATCAAATATTTATGGTCCTACGAACGAATCGCAAAAAATTGAATTCTTCAATGAAATTTCTAATCTCGACACTCACAATCTACCATGGAACTTAGTAGGGGACTTTAATTGTATTAGAACACTCGATGAATCGACCGGCCATGAGCACTCATATGCAAACATTCTAGAATTTAATCATAGAATAAACACCCTAAATTTACATGAAATAGAACTTCTAGATCGAAAATATACATGATCTAACAAAAAAGAAGAACCTACTTTCTCAAAATTAGATGGAGCGTTAGTGTCACAACATTTCATTACTCGATATCATATCAACCGTCAATGTACTAACGACAACTACCTCGGACCATCTACCTCTTAAATTAACTATGAATACACCACCTATCCAACAACGCACTACAATACCAAATTTTTTTTAAAGAAAGGAAAAAGTTGGACCTCCCCACTTACCCTCCCCCACACCTCTTGATGTGTTGGCATAAGGCTTAACACCTTCAAATTTAACATCTTAATTAGGATTTAACACCTTAATTTGTAGTTCAACATCTTCATTATGATGTTAAACTATAAATTAAGGTGTTAAATCATAATTCAGATGTTAAACCATAGTGGTGTTAAGCGTTACGATGACACATCAAGAGGTGTGGGGGAGAGTTGGGGGAAGTGCATCACTACCCACTTAAAGAAATTGGCTGATAGCCTGATACACAATAGTGCGAAAGAAATTTTTGAAAACACCTAGAACAATGGCCCACTAAGCAATAACCCGGCTAAAAACTTTATCTTTAAAACATCAAAAACTTGGTCTAATCTTAACAAATGGGCAAAGAGTAAGAAAAAGATGGACAACGAAATTAAGACAAACATAGAAACGTTGCTCAACGCAATGGATCAAACCGAGGAAAATAGATTCCTAAGCCAACAAGAATTAAAACTTAGAATAGATCTAAAAACAAAACACAATGATATGGCAATAAGTGAGGAGATCAAGTGGCAACAAAGATCATCCATAAATTGGTTAAAAATGAGAGATCAAAATACGACATACTTTCAAGCAACTGCTTCTTCTAAGAAAAATAGAAATTTCATTGCATCTATTACAAAAAATGGGACAACTCACACAGAAACAAAAGATATCATATCAGTCTTTTATGAAATATTCAAAGCAACATTAGGATCCCCACCAGGAAATTAATTGTGACCCGAGCAATATCTACCCCAATAATAGCAATACAACCAACACCACCAGTGAGCTAAACATGTTAATAACACCATTTTCAGAAAATGAAATTGCCAAAACGATTAGTGAATTGCAATCGGAAAAGCATCGGGACCGGATGGGTTGCCGATAGAATTCATAAAAGCGATATGGGACGTAATGAAAGAGGACATAATGAAACTAATACGTGCATTTGAAAATGATAATCTCGAATTATGGTGACTAAACAAAGCCGCTATAACCCTAATACCAAAAAAAACACACCATCAACAACAAGTGACTACAGCCCAATAAGTGTAATAACGAGACCGATTAAAATAATACGAAAGCGCATGCAAATAGATTGCAACCTTTACTACCATCTCTAATCAATCTAAATCAAACCGCATTTATAAAAAAACGATCCATAATAGGTTCGTATGCATTGGCAAGAAAATTATTATTCTGCCACAACAAGAACAAAATACCGACAATTATCTTGAAAATAGATTTTTGCAAAGCCTTTGACAATATATCATGAAAATTCGTAAACAAAATGATAAATGCAAGAAACTTCCTTCCGAAATGGAATAAATGGATATAAAACCTACTAGAATCCTCAAGCTCAACAATAAAAACCAACGACACAAATTCTCATTTCTTCTATCACAAAAGGGCCTAGTGATTTCCTTGGCCGTTGATTTCCTTCAAGCAATCGTGGAAAAATTAACACCTCTCTTCATTTCCTCTACAAATACACAAAATTCTATCTTGTTATCTTGTAATTTGCAGATGACACGATCTTCTTTCGTAGAGGCGAATACAATAAATCTAAAATTAATAACGTTAGCTATAGAAATGTTTAATGAGATTACGGGCCTAGCCATTAATTGAAATAAAAGTGCCTTTGCAACACTAAACATTCCAAACCGATACATCCAATCTATATCTCAAATCCTAAAATGTGAAAAAACAAACTTACCAATAACCTTCCTTGGTTTGCCTCTTAAACATATAAAAACCCTCCAAAAACATCTTATCTACCGATTATAAAAAGAATACAACAAAAGATAAGTGCTTGGAAAGGCAAGTTACTATGGTTTGGTGGACGAATTCGAATTGTGTTACACTCAATGCCATCCCCGTATACATCTTGCAAGCCCTAAAACTATCGACATGGGTACTCAAGGAGATTAACAAATCAATGGATAAGAATGCACAAACGGGGCAAAATGCCTAATCAATTGGGATACTATATGTATGCCGAGGAAGAATAGGGGCCTAGGTATACCTAACTTAAGTATCTTAAATAAAGCATTACTCTTAAAAGTTTTTATGGAAAATAGATAATGAACATTCTAATATCCGGAAACACTACCTCAACTTAATGTATGGCATAAATGAAGAACATGATTTTGAAAGAATATCAGATGCTAAAAGATCACCTCTAATCAAAGAATTAATAAACTTACTACCAATATACAAAGCATCAACACAGAAAATGAAAATAAAAAAGTATGTGTATAACCTTTACAAATCATGTATATTTTTATGATGTATATGCAAACTTTTATTAAATTACTTGGTCTCGATTTTCCTTATAATTTCATTCTGGTTTCGAAAATTTTAAGAGATCTATTATTGAATATCGAAAGGAAATTTTGATAGAGAAAATGAGAATAGTTATGGTGACGTGGCCTATCGAGGGAAATAAATTTTGATATTGTTTGCATATAGGAAATGGTTTCATAGAGTCTTTGTTTAGAGTCCGAATATGTCGTTGATCTGTTTTATGATGGAAGATCGGAAGTGGCTCCTTTGATTTGGGGTTTTCTAGACTTCAATTTTGCTTACTATTTTTCTCTTCATTTGTTTTTGTTCCGTGAATTAATATTCATAATAATGAAATCAAATGGTTGCAATCAAGTGAGTTTTAAATCTCTGATAATTCCCTCTGATTTTTTTTTGTCATGTCAAATTACTATTTATCTGAGCTTTTTATGGTTTTTATGCACCAACACGAACGATTGGCTAACTTACAAGCTTTAAATTGTTGGTACCGATTGCGACTGGTACGAATGATACTTTAATGGTAAAATTGATACTAGTATTGTTCCGTGCTGATCGGAGATAGGATTGGGACTCGTATTGTAATAAATTGTGTTTAGTACAATGAGTTATATTGTAATGTGTCTTAGAATTGTAACTTACAGGACTTGCAATCAAAATTTGCAAGTACTGAGAGAAATTGTATCATGTTTGAATAAAATTTTACTATTTTCGTTAATAAAAACAAAATTACTATTTTCATGGTTGGTGACAGTTTTTAACCATTGTAGTTTTAACAATTTTTATCAATTTTTTTTGTTTCGAGAAGTTGGCGGAAGCTTGAACTGGTATCATGGAATTGAATTGATACCAAAACTCGCAAACTTGTATTCCCAAATTAATCAAATGTATTCATATACAATTCATTTTCGAATTTAACATCATACTAACCGATGTGTATCATAAACCGTTCATCACACAATTCCATTCATAAATTTTATTCATGCAAAGTGTAGTTGGAATCAAAGGATACGCAACATTTATGTCATGACTAGTAAACGTGAAGGGAAATCAGAAATGTGACTTGTTCATGCAAATTGTTTGCACAGGAAAATTACATGATTTTCAAAACAAAAAATTGATATTCATGAAAATATCACGAATCAAATCTGTGAAACTAGAGGGGCCGATAAATACTACTGCTTAAGTTGAAATGTTCTGTAAAAACATTTAAAAGTAAAGAAAATAGAGGAAGATTAAATGTACTCTTTTTGCATTTTGCAAGAGCAAATTTCAATATTAGGATATAGGAGAAAAACTAACGTCATTAATTCAACTTTTTGGATTTATTGTGCTTTCAGCCATTTTCTTGTGCACGAGCCAAAATATTACTGCAAATGAGACAACGTAATACTTCTTATTTTGGAGTGAAATTAATATTATTTTGTGTTTCTATGAATTACACATGAATTATTTTTTATGAAATACAGATAATTTTTTTGCAAAAAGAAATGAAAAAGGTGTGGATGGCCGGATTCAAGTTTGGATGGCCGGATTTAATAAATACAGATAATTTATTGCATGAAAGACTATTATTTTATGTTGTGAATCTAGTTTATATTTTCGATAAAAACTAGTTTATTAAATTCATCATAGGGATTTTAACTTAACTGGTTGATTATATGCTCAATTAACAAATTACCAGTATAAAAAAAGAACTAGAAAAACATATAACAATTAGCTGAATTGAAATCCTCCAATATTTAAAGAAAAGAGTACAACAAAATATAAACAAAATGATAAATACGCCTGCAAAATATATAAAAGAAAACTGCTTTACTAGAACGAGGCATGTCGTCTTGAGATTTTTTTGATAAAAAGATGTCAATAAAGAAGTTGAGATACTTCAAAAAAACAACTAAATAAGTTTTTGTGCCGTATTTTATTTTCGCTGCCATAGATGAAGCTTTAGTGCTGCCAAAAATAAGTTTTGGTGCCCTTTTTGCTTTTCGCTGCCAAAAGATGAAACTTTGGTGCTTTTTTCAATTTTTCGCTGCCAAAAATATGTTTTTGTGCCATTTTGGCTTTTAGCTGCCAAAAGATGAAACTTTGGTGCTTTTTCATTTTTCGCTGCCAAAAATAAGTTTTGGTTCTTTTTTCTTTTCGCTGCCAAATGATGAAGTTCTAGTGCTGTCTTTCATTTTTCGCTTCTAAAAACAAGCTTTTGTGCCGTATTTTAATTTCGCTGCCCAAAGAAGAAGCTTTAGTGCTTTTTCTTTTTTCGCTGCCAAAAATAAGTTTTGGTGCCTTTTTTGTTTTGGCTTTCAAAAGATGAAGCTTTAGTGGTGTTTACCTTTTTCGCTGCCAAAAATAAGTTTTTGTGTTGTTTTTTTCGCGGCCAAAATATGGAGGTTTAGTGCTGTTTTCTTTATTTCGCTGCCAATAATAAGTATTGGTATCTATCTTGTTTTCGTTGCCAAAAATGAGTATTGCTGCCTTTATTTGTTTTAGCTGTCAAAAGATTGTTTTAGTGCGATTTAAGTTTTGCCGCTGCCAAAAATAAGTATTGGTACCCTTTTTTGTATTCGCTGCCAAAAGATGAAATTTGGTGCTCTTTTCCATTTTTCGCTGCCAAAAATAAGTTTTTGTGCCCTTTTTTCTTTTAGCTGCCAAAAGGTGAAACTTTAGTGCTTTTTTCATTTTCGCTGCCAAAAATAAGTTTTAGTTCCTTTTTACTTTTCGCTGCCAAATGATGAAGTTTTAGTGCTGTTTTCATTTTTCGCTGCTAATAATAAGTTTTTGTGCCGTATTTTATTTTCGCTGCCAAAATATGAAGCTTTAGTGCTTTTCCTTTTTTCGCTGTCAAAAATAAGTTTTGGTGCCCTTTTTTGTTTTGCTTCCAAAAGATGAAGTTTTAGTGCGCTTTATTTTTTGTCGCTGCCAAAAATAGGTTTTGGTGACGTTTTTTTGTTTTGATTCCAAAAGATGAAGTTATAGTGCTGTGTTCGATTTTTAGCTGCCAAAAATAAGTTTTGGTGCCGTTTTTCATAAAAACAACTAAATTTAAGCAATCAACACATAGAGATTTCCGGTTCATTCCTTCCTAAAATAAAAATAAAAACCAACATCTTTTATTCTTCATCATGCAATGCATCGTCCCTTATCTTTTCTCTTTTCGAACTGATCACAATATTGACCGGGGCAATTATTAATATATAAATGTAAAAATTAAAAATTACAGTACCAAATAATAATAATTCAATTTTTAGAAAAAGAAAAATACATATTTTAATAAATAAACCAAGTTTACTAATCTTCGAAACTCTCAGCGTTTTGACTTTGATCGTCACTTGTCAGCATGATATAAACATAAAATGTCGTTACCGCTCCGCTGCCCACAACCAGAATGTATATTCATTCAAGTAATATATTATTTTATACATTAATAATAAATAATAAACGTTTTTATTTACCTGACTAAAGACCAACAATTTCCTCATGGAAATTCAAGATGGAACACCCGTATTTCCAGCTATTTTCGAACAATTAAAAATTAATATTCAGCCAAAGGGAGGTTAAAAAAATCCAGTCCTCTTCATACGTTTTTTTAAGATATCTAAAAAAATAAGGAGTTATTTTATTTCAATCCTTATTTTTTAGATATTTAAAAAAATATATTAAGGAGCTATTTTCTAAAATATTTAAAAAAATGGGGGCCTTTAAAAATTTCCTTACTAAAAGTAGACAGTTCAAATCTTACATCAATAATTTGAATAAAAATATCATATTAAATATAATAATTTGTTAAAAAACCATTTAATTAAAAAAAACATGTCAAGAATTAGTCTGTTTTAAACGTACACATGAATATCATCAATAACAAAATCGTATACAACATTTGGGGATTATGTATGTAGAAATGCAATATGAATGAAAGAATGCAACAATTATGTGATTTTAAGCTTGAAAATCCTTGTCGTGGCTTGTTCATGCAAAATTAGTTTCCACAAGTAAGTTATACGATGCTTTTCAGAAAAAAAAAATTGATATTCACGAAGATATCATGAATCCAAACTATAAAGCAAGGGGCCAATAAATACAACGAATTAAGTTAAAATGTTCTCTAAAAACATTTAAAAGTAAACAAATTGAGATATAGGAGAAATGTTCTTTCAATATTGAGATAAAATGTAGAGGAAGATTAAATGTTCTTTCAATATTGAGATAAAATTGAGATATAGGAGAAATGTTTTGCATTTCGCAAGAAGAACTCTCAATATTGAGATATAGGAGAAAAACTAACATCAATGATTCAACTTCTTAAACTCATCATATTCCTTTCCTTGTGCAATTGAGCCACAATATTTTCTGCATATGAGACAACATAAGAGAACGATTCTAATGAAATAGTATTTTTCTTTAAAATATTTAAACCAATCTCCGAGTGTCGAGGTATTGAAGAATGACGATTACAATTATGAACAAATTGACTCGACAAGTGGATCTAACTTTCAAAGGTACTAGTTTTTACCACCGCGCTAGCGCGGGTGTTTAGAATATTAAAATTAATGTTTTTTAATTAATAATATTATGTGTAATTTATGACAGGATAATATTTAATGTATTTGTGTGTGAATGAGAAATGTTTTTTGAATAAATATGTGTATTAAATAGAATAGAAGTATTTAAAATAAACAAAAAGTTATATTTGAGAGGGTTCATGTGATGTATAAATGCAATCTATCTCAAAATATTTTTAGAGAGAGAAAATAAAGATAGAAAATTCTGTGAAAAAATTATAGTAAGGAGTGTAAAAAACAATCTCACCCTTATCTCGAAATATTGTATCAATATATTATTGAGTGTGCACATTTTGGTGTTTGTATCTATCTAGTCATCTTCTTGTGTATGAAACCTTTGGGTTATATATCAAATCCCCATAAGAAAAAGGACAAAAAAAAATCCAGAGACTATTAGCCCCCGTATCTCTTTCTCTCTCTCCGTAACTTTTGTATTCTCCATCAATTTGATATTCTTTTTGATATCCATCCCTTAAAATCAAACCTACAAATATTCTCCCATATAGAAATAAATCACAAAATCCCAACATAGAATAGAAGGCTCATGTTGTTTAATTAGGGTGCGATAAAAAAAAAATTACGGTTCAAGATGGTTGGGTTATCATATTTTTTTATGTGATTAGTTTATTATTCTTTGACGCAATGGTAGCATGCTTATTTTTCATTAAAACTGATGGGTGCGACAACATATTCATGTTATTCTGTGTACCTATTCTGTTTCGACTCCGAGCAGGACGTGTTTCAAACAGAAAGAAAATTGACAAAGCATAACAGTCCTGAAAAACAGTAAAAACGGCATGTTATTTTTTCTGGTTCTGAGCCGGCCCCGGGGCAAGCCCGGCAAGCCCCGTGACTAGGGCAACAAGTTGAGAGAGGGCAACCATTTATATTAATCCTCTGCAGTTGAAATTTTTTTAAAATTAGAGAGAGATATTACCATGAACATTGTTGGACGAGTATTTCTTCCGAATGCGTGAAAGAGACGATGAAGATTAAAGTGTTATCTGGATTTCCTGTGATTAAAAATTCATATATTCATGTGTTGACCAACTATAACACTACTCATTATATATGTAACTATATGTGTGTTAATATATACTACAAAATTGTTACAATAAATCTCAATATATATAGGACAATTAATGTACATTTTATTACAAATTGCTTCACATTCTTTCACACTTTTATACGAATGACATGGCATTTTGTTGTTGAATAAATAATGCAATAGACATTGTTGTATAAATATTTGTAGAAATAGTGTTACAGTTTTAATTGAACAAATCTCATGATTTATTCACCTCCCGAAAGATCACTAAACATCAATGTAATTTTACTCACCCGTATCTTTCTCCACCAGATCTTCTGTATTCTAATTATTCCATTTAATTGGTAGTTATTAATTTATATGACGGTTAACTTTATATATTAATTAATTCTTAATTACGTAGTATGTGCATTTTGGACTTGGAAAATTAAAAAAAACAAGGATAATTATAAAATATAAGAAATAGTATTTATAGTATTTTCTTATTATTTGATTTAGATTTTAAAAGTATTCTTGGTTCTTACATTTTATTTGTACATGTATTAAGTGAAATAAAAGATAAGTTAAGCATCCTTACATAAACGAAGGATATTGATGATATTTCACATACTATAGGATATTGATGATATATTGATGATGGGAAGTTCTATCATACACCCTTTTAAAAAAATATTTTGGGTATTTAAAAGGGTGTATCATAAAATTTATATTTTAAAAAATTTATTTTTTAAATGAACAACAAATAATTCATATTTAGTCAAACATTTAGTTGAGAAATGCACTTGAAAATTTATCTTAAATACTCATTAATGAATAATTACTCAAAATATCCTTGAAAATTGGTGTATCATAAGAAAAATGATGTACGATATAGAAATTTCCATTGATGATATATTACATTTCATGTAATCAATGATGTAGGGATAATGATTATATATTACATTTCATATATTTTTTTGTTATAAGAGGGCAACATCTCATGATAACATATCATGTTGATAACATATCGGTCTGGGGCAACCAAAACTACGGGACCGGCCCTGCTGCTAAGATTCATTGACTACTATCGTGCGAATACATGGGACGGCACAAAGTGTAAGCAATTGCTATGTTGCGCGGATACTTCAACAAACGAATCGTACCCGTATCGGATACGGATACGCAACCGATACGGCACCGATACCTATCCGATACACCACGTGGCGTATCGGACTATTTTAGTATATAAATTGTAACCGATACAGTACAATACGTTTCCGATACGGTACGATACGTTTCCGATACGACTGAATACGGTTCCGATACGGCGGGATACGATTCCGATACGGCTGACTCATTATTTTTTGTTTTTTTGCTCAATTTAAAAATACCCAATACTTTTACTATTCAATAGTATTTTACATCACATATTTTTTATTTTATTTATTCGTAAAATATCCAAATCGATATTATAACATCTTGATTTTTATAATAATTTAATAAAATTATTTAAATATATATATATATATATTAATTATATTATAATAATATTAAATAATATACATATATAACGTATCGTATCCTAGAATTTTCAAGAATTGCCGTATCGCCGTATCCGTATCGTATCGGTTACGATACTCGTACCGGTATCCGTGCAACATAGAATAATTGTCTTCGCTGGCTCAGGAAGAAAACGAACGGGAAAATTAAAAAAAAACAATCAGAAAAGAAGCATGGCATCAGACTTGTCGTTATGATGAGTTCATCGGCCAATTCAACGTTGAATCAACTGAACCAACCCATTCGACCCTGCATACCGTCCGTAATTTTCTTCGTTGGCTCATGCGATGGAAATAGAGAGAACAAATAAAAAATAAAGGAAATACAAAACATGTACGCAATAAGAAGAAAGGCCTATGAATGATCATATGATGTATATGTAACTGATAGACAGCACTACTACTGTAAACATCCATTAGATCCGTACACAGGAAACGCACACACGGTTCAAACCAGGATCATCCCGCTAAATCACCCATCGACAAACACAAACACACTTCACACGTTCGATAATCAATCATGAGACATTGGACGCCTCACATTCAATCACAATGAACATCTCGGACCATAACATTTTTAGTAGAAGGCCTATTTACAAACAGCATCATTGATCACGTAGCCCAAAATCAATCACAAAAGATCGGACCGCCCGTATTCAATCAACACCGAAATAGATCACATGAACGAAATCAAATCAATCAGACAGTGGAGAAGGAGCTGATGACGTGGACGAACGAAATAAGAGTGATTTCTTCAGAATTACACATGATTATAAATTATAAATACAAACAATAAATTCCAGTCCAGTGAGTCCATTCGGCTTTATTTCTCATCTTCATCGGTCACACCGAACCGAACGTGTCAAAAAAGACAAACAACGTCACAGCAAGTATGAAATCCAAAGCCCATCCAACAAACAATTTCACCGAACATCGACACCAACATTCTCGCAATGCCCATCATATGATAATTGAACAACGAAAAATCAGAAGTATCAACTCGAGCAACGACAGACAATATTACCGAACATCCGACTGAATTATACACAACGAAATAAGTGGAGAAGGAGTTGATGACGTGGACGCACGAAATAAGAGCGATTTCTTTAGAATTACACACAATTATAAATTATAAATTTGTTGCATGAAAGATTATTGTTTTATTTGATGAACCTAGTTTCTATTTTCAACAAAAATTAATTTATTAAATTCATCATCGAAATTATAACTAGTTGCTTATCTGCTCAATTAACAAATTACCAATATAAAAAAAAAACTAGAAAAACATATAACAATTAACTGAACCGAAATCTTCCAATATTTAAAGAAAAGAGTACAACAAAATATACACAAAATGAAAAATACGCCTGCAAAGACATAAAACAAAAAAATGCTTATTAGAACAACGCATGTCGTCTTGAGATTTTCTTCGATAAAAGATGCCAATAAAAAGAAATTAACAAATAAATTTAAGCAATCAACACATAGAGATCTCCGGTTCATTCCATTCTAAAATAAAAATAGAAATTATCGTCTTAAATTCTTCGTCATGTAACGCATTGTCTCTTCTCATTTTTCTTTCGATTTGATCAAAATATTGACCAGGGAGGTAATTAATATATAAATGTAAAAATAATAAAATTACAATACGAAATAATGATAATTCAAGGTTTAGAAAAAGAAAAATACCTATTTGAATTTGAATAAGAATAATGATAGGAACAGAAAATGCAATTACCACTCCGCTGGCCACAAAAAAATATATATTAATTCAAATAATATATATTTATGCATTAATAACAAATAGTTTACGCTTTTATTTACATGACTAAGGACCAACAATTTCCTCATGAAAATCCATGATGATACACCTGCATATCCAGCTATTTTCGAACAATTAAAAATTTATTTATCGTTAATTTTAACCTCAACAGCCAAAAGGAGGTTAAGAAAATCCAGTCCACTTCATACTTTTTTTAAGATATCTAAAAGAATAAGGAGTTCTATTTTAAAATATTTAAAATAATTGGGGCACTTAAAAAAAAAATTGATATCATTGTTGTGACTTATTCATGCAAACTAGTTTTCTCAAGTAAGAGTTACATGATGCTTTTAGAAAAAAATGATATTCATATTCATGAAGATATCATGAATCCAATCTGCAAAACAAGGGGTCGATAAATACGAGTTTTAAGTTGAAATGTTCTGTAAAAAGATTTAAAACTAAACAAAATAGAGGAAGATTAAATGTACTCTTTTTGCATTTTGCAAGAAAAAAATTTCAATATCGAGATATTGGAGAAAAACTAACATCGACAATTCAACCTTTTCAATTGATCGCATTCCCCGGTCATTTTCTTGTGCAATTGAGCCAAAATATTAGTGCATATGAGACAAAAAAAAATAATCATACTAGCGAAATAATATTCTTTTTAAAAATAATTAATGGAGAAAAAACATCTACTTTGTTCGGCATAAGAACCTTCCGTTGAGAGATATTGAAGAATATCGATAATTTATATTTGTAAATCAGTAGACTCGATAAGCGGATCTAACTTCCAGAGGTATTTGTTGCATGAAAGATTATTATTTTATTTCATGAACCTAGTTTCTATTTTCAATAAAAGTTTAATTTATTTAATTCATCATCGAAATTCAATTAACGAAATACCAGTATAAAAAAAACTAGAAAAACATATAACAATTAACTGAATTGAAATCATCCAATATTTAAAGAAAACAAGAGTACCACAAAATATACACAAATGATAAATATGCGCGCAAATTCATAAAACAAAACTGCGTACTAAACACACGGCATGTCCCCTAGAGATTTCTTCGATAAAAGATGCCAATAAACAAGTTGATATATTTCATTAAAAAAAGAATAAAAACAAATTTAAACATTCAACACACACAGATCTCCAGTTCGTTCCTTCCTAAAATAAATTTAAAAACTACCGTCCTTTATTCTTCATCATGCAATGCATCCCTTAAAAAATAATGAAATTAAATGATAATTAATATTAAAATAATGAAATTACAATACCAAATAATAACAATTCAAGGTTTGAAAAAGGAAAAATACCTATTTGAATAAATAAACGAGTTCACTAATCTTCGAAGCTCTGCTCAGTGCTTTGACTTTGACCCTCAATTTGATCGCCACTTGTCAGCATGATATAAACATAAAATGCCGTTACCGCTCCACTGTCCATAAATAAAATATATTAATTTCATTTTATACATTAATAATAAATAATAAGTTTATGCTTTTATTTACCTGATTAAAATCCTTAAAAAGGTGATCCACGATCCATGCTACAATCCAACAAAAAACAATCTTAATTAAAATTATTTCATAATTAAAAAATTAAAAAACATTTACCTGAGTAAAGACAAGGAATTCCCTTAAGAAGATCCATGCCGCAATGCCTGCAATTCCAACACGAGGGTAAAATGTTAAATATGTAAACCACAACAGAAGGGTAAAACGGTAAATACGTACCGGTTTGTGCTTTGAAGGAGAGAGGAGAGGGACGGCCAATCTTGAAAGCACGTCTACTCAAAATTCCCAAAGCCACGAGTGCAATCCCTAGAATTATTCCGAATCGAATCGACGCAGTATTTCCTGTTATCATGAAATTCAAAAATCCTCCAATTGCCAGAAACGACCCTGCAAAATGCAAATATATCAAATTTACCCACATCTAAAATACAAAATATTAAATTCAGCGTACCGTAAACAATGCCAATGTGATAATCTCTGACATCGTCCAAATTCTTAACCTCGGAACTCTCTTTTAGAGCTGAAACGAATTCCTTGGTCGATTCGGGGGAATTTTCAGAAACCCTAATTAAGTACACATGTCCTTCTTCCCCGATTTCCTTGGCAATTTTACTCAGATCTTTTTGCGCTTTATCAGCTTGGATCTTCAATGTTTCCGATAATTCCAGTAATGTAACAGTGGCCTTTTTGGAGTACACTTCGTAGGCTTCTTCAGATATGGATTTGAGTTTCGAAGCTTCGGATTTGAAGTAGTCTAGCGATTCTTTCCATGCTTTTTGTGAATTATCGATTTTTATCTCTGATTCATCCTTCTTTTCTGCCTCGGTATCTGGTTTCTGCAAAAGTAAAACAGTTCCGATTGAAATTAACAATGCAGGACTTTCTCACGATTTGGGGATTATCAAGGGGAAAATCGCAATAAAAAGTAAACCAAGAAGAAATTAAAAAACAGACCAGGTCTTCATTAGAAGCAGCAAACGAAATGAGCCGAGAGAAATCACGGCGATCAACGCGGAGCTGCGCATGCAACGTGGCCGGAGGTAACTGGGCGGAATCCAATCGTCGAACCGAGACGCGACCTGCCGGTCGACGAAGATCAGGCGAGCTGGAGAGGTAACTGGAGGGACCCTTAATGGAGAAGAAGCTTCTTTGGAGACAAAGAGCCATTGGTAGACACTGAGTGACAAAAAGAACAGAGCTTTTATGGTAGGTAGGTAAATGAAAGAGAGAGAGAGAGTGAGAATCACTGGGCGGCGTGTTAGGAGAGAGAGGAATCCTCAATTCCTTCAGCTTTTGAGGTTTTCGGGAGGTTTTTGGGATTTCTTCTTTTTCATAGAGGCCCTTCATAAATTTTTAATTCATTATAACCCCCTGTAGACATTTATTTTGTTCATTATGATATATAATTTCAATTAGTAAATATAATACTTTTGTTTGTCTATATTCCATTTTTAAATTATTTAGATACAAAGCATAATCCTTCTACAAGAAAAGAATTGATTCCTTAACAAATAATTAAATTCACAACAAGCTCAAGCAAGAGAAGATGCAAATCTTCTAATTCACATCAAACTTAACTCATATAATTATGAAGTCCAAAAAAAATTAAATGTAACAATATTTTGGAAGATAATACACAAAGAACCTCTAGATCAAAACGGTATATTCATAATTTGACATAAAAAAAGATATATTTAAGCGCGACCAACATAATTGCCAGTTCTGGTATCTACTAATATCGTCTCTCCGGCTTTTATAAAAGCCGGTGCGTTACACGTCGCTCCAGTATCGAGTTTCACAACTCTCGACCCCCCTATAACAAAAATATAAAAAATATTTTAATTAATACCAAAAATGAAAAAATATTATAATTAATTATTCGAGTACCTTTAGCACCGTCGCTACCAATTGGACCGTCGGCTTCGACAACGGTTAGCGGCACGTTTATTGCCAGCTCGCAATCTATTACCTGTCATTACAAAAAAATGTTGCAAAATAAATAATTTGTAACGATATTATTTTTTCTGATTTTTTTTTTTTAAATAATATAATTTACCTTGCCGTTCCAGAATAAAATGGCACACTCAGCGCCTTCTCTCAAGTATTTAACTTTGTCGCCCACGTCTTTCGCGTCTAATCTTACTTCTTCATACGTGCTCTGTAAAGTTTAGAAATATATTTTTAATGAATAAATTGTTTGTAATTATTTACAGAATTAATTTTAAATTTATTTATTTATTTGCGTACCAGATCCATGAAAACATAGTCGTTGCCGTCTTTATATGTAAATTGCTTTTTTTCTTTGACAATATCTGCCGATTGAAGCTACAAATAAAACATTATTATTATTATTATGGAAATAAAATTAAGAATAAATATTTAGAAAAAAGAGGGTTAGAGAAAGAGAATAATTACGGTACTTCCAGCGCGAAAGGTTTTCTCGACTGTGTTTCCGGTGAGGTAACTTTTCACTTTGGTCCTTATAAATGCAGCTCCTTTACCAGGCTTCACATGCAAAAATTCTAGTTTGACAATCCAAAATCAGAATTTTGAGGGCATATTTTATAAAATAAAGAAATAGTTGAAATTGAATAAAATAAATAAATTCTAACCAAGAACTTTCCAAGGAATTCCATCCACCTCAATACTAGTGCCGACTTTTATATCGTTGCTGGACACTGCACATACCTCTGCATTCCCAAATTGATACACAAATTACAATTTTGGACGAAATTGAATCAGAAAAATGTGAAGTCGCTAGAGAGAGAGAGAGAGAGAGAGAGAGAGAGAGAGAGAAGGAGAAGGGTTTCATACTTAAAAGACGGGGCGAGCGTGACTGGAGAGAGATGAAACCGGCGCGGAGGTAGCTTGGCGGTCGGAAGGGAGAGGAGAAACAGAGACGTCCAGTTTGTGGGAAATGGAGAGAAGCCATGTTTCTTCTCCGTTGATGGTATGGAAGAAGTGGCACTGGCCGAAGTGGCTGCCTTAGTTGGATAAGGAAACCAATTTTATGGATTGGAAATCCCGGATTTTATTTACATTTCGGGTTTGAGTATGTGTAATGATGATTTTTATATGATCCGGATGTTGAAATCCGGGGTTTGATAATCAAGTTTTTCAGGCACTCTGAGAGTTCAATAATAATAATAATAATAATATTATGTATTTGCAAAAAAAAAACCTGCATTGCCAGAAATTGTAAAAAGGCCCTCGTGTTCGTCATTAAACTCAAAAAAAAATGTGAGAAAGAAAATGTCAATATACTTTGTTGAGTAAAGCTCTAGCCACTCCTCATTTCTCTTTCACGGTCTCTTCCACGCGAATGACATGTGGGTTCCATATGAAATTGATTTTTGTAAAAATAAATGTGGGTTCAACATGTCGATGAGTCTAGAGAGTGGAATTAAAAGTGAAAGTGGGAGTAATCCTAGCATCACATTATTTTGTTAGAGGCGAAACGGCTGCGGGGACCATTTTTTGAAGTTATTAAAACTCGAAGGTCTTTTCTAATTTCCCATAATAGTGGGGGCTTTTTGCAACAATATTTTTTTTTTTAAGAAAGTTTAGACTTTAGATGGCGAAACATTTTGTTTACTTTGTAGCTCAATATGGCGATACAAGAGACGACATTTCGTTAAAATTTAGTGGTTAATTAAAATTAATTCATCCTCATTGCTTATATGAATGATACCTAATCGGTACAGAAATACTCCAAAATTACAAAAAAAAAAGTTTCATGCATGCTTATAATTACACATTGTCGCTGGCCCTTAAAAAAGTTTACTCGCTGAGACGTTGTGCCAGTGCTCCACTCATGTCCATTTGTGCCGGCACGGTAAAGTTCAACTGCTTCTCTGTTGAAACAAATTCCTTTCAAATTGACCATATTATATTTTAATTGATGCTAACTGGAACTTTGTTGATGCTAATTGGTCTTTTGTTAATGCTAATTAGGTCTCAATTGAGGCTAGGTAGGTCTTGACTAGTTCTTAATTGAGGCTAATTTGGTCCTGGTTGATGCTAATTAGATCCTGATTTGAGGCTAAATGGTTGTGAATGAATGTAGAAGTCCAAACAGTATAGGATTCGAGTTAGTATTATTGTTGGAATTTTTTTGATGCATGACCTCGTTTTTTATGAAAGTTGAGAAAAAGACGTTTGATTGATTCAATTTGTAAAAATAGCATTTTCGCCAAATGATATTTATTTATTTTTAAAAACATTACGGATTTGAAGAGAAAAAACATTTTCGGCTGAGAAACATTTCATCAAAATAGTCTATATATATATATATATATCAAAAGTCGATGTTATGTATCGGATTGAAAGTTATATATGGGAAGAAGTCTGTAACACTCGTCATAATTTCGTCATAATTTCATTTAGAGTTACATGATCAAATTTGAATACAAAATAAAAGATGACAAGTTTTTATATATGATTTCTTTATAAATCAAAATATTATTTTATAAAACATCATCATATTATTAAATTATTAAATTAGTACAATTCTAACAGATTTGCTCTCGCCATATTTGTCCACGTCACCATTTTCGATTCCAGTCGTTCGATCAAAAATCGAGGGTTAGATTGCCTGGTTTATCGGAACAGACATGGCTCATGTGCACTTTTTGTTAGATAAATAAAATATCGTTGGTTCACAGTGAACCGTGTGAAGGAAATACAGTTTTGGATCATCGCTAAAATGGTACGTAGGACAAACGAACGTACGCGTTCGTGGGCATACGAAACAGATTAGTAAAACTGGTATAACTTTCAGTAGGAAATTCCGATTTGAATGGTTCAAATTGGGTTAGTTAGATAATGAGATTATCTAGAACTTTTATGTTGTAATATATTTCATTTGAGCGAAGTATCAGTATCGTTCTAATGAAATACCGAAAGGGTGCGACAGTTTGACATACAGTCAGTAAAACGGCCGTAACTTTCGGGTCCGAACTCCAATTGGGCTGGGCCAAATTGGGTTGGAAAGATAATTAGATTATCGACAACTTTCGTAAATGTTCAAAGTCGGTTGGAACGATTTAATATTTTCGTTCTGACAGATTACTGAAAGGGTGTATGCAGTTTTCTGTTTGAAAAGGTGTATAGAAGATATACATACCTTTTGGCCCATCCTTATCCTATGGAGTATATATAGGATGTTTCTCTCTCTCTCATCAGTAAAAAACCAGTTGAATAATTAGATTAGTTCAACCAGAAAATTAATGGAGTTAATTTAGAATTAATCCAGAAATTAAGAGACTCTAATCACTTGATGAAAGAGTGCGAAGAGATTGAGAGAGAAGGAGAAAAGAATTTTCTCCGTCTAGAGAATCGAAACGCAATCATGCAAGTTCGCCGGTGCATCGTCTAGGCAGGTGCATCCGCGACCGAGGTGCTACGACTCACGGTGGATACGGGTAGAGGAGCGACACATGTGGCTCTTCGTTGTGATCAAACCGGAGAAGTAATCGAGTAACGGGCTGTGGAATCATGCGGGCATGGAACGCACGAAGACAACCCGAGGCGTGTCGAAACGGTGGGAGACGTGCGGTATGTGACGTACGGGCTAGTCACCAACGTGACACCGAAGGAAATAGAAGGCGGCGATCAACCCTTCGTGTGCCATCAATTTGGCACTGGTATGAATCTGTCCTTCTATTCGCATCGTACCCTCGAAGTCGTGGCGTGATCTCGGGAATCGGGGAATCAAACCGGGCCTACATATCCGCTGCGCGGGCCCGGGGTCGAGGATATTTCCCTACACCGTGTCCACCCAATTGTTATAACCTACATTGTACATACCGCCCTATTTGTTAATTAATATAAAATACTACTTTATAAATTAACACTTCCCCTAAAACTGTATTTTTGGACACGAGCCCCAACTAGACTCGCAACAGCTCAAACGGCCCCTAAATCCGTTACACTATTTTCTCTCGCCAAGTGGAGAGAAAATCCTAGATCCGCCGTTCGCTCTTCTCGACACCTAAATCCGTCATGTCCCGTGCCCGACCGCCCTTCTCTCCTCTCACAACTCCCTCGTATTAATAATATATTTTTGGTTTTTAAAATCCATCCAACATATTTGTTTTAATTTATTTTATTTTATTTTGACATTCGTGTTAGTATAAACCCTACATAATATTTTATCTAACTTGAATTTATTAAATATTATGTAAAAAAATAAAATGCAAAATAATGCATGTTAAGATAATTAAATTCTAATTATTATTTTAAAATTATAATTATAAGAATTATATATAATACTAACTAGGTTTATTTGTGTTTTTGTTCCAACAACTTTAATATTATTTATTTTTAAAAATTCATAAAAATGAAAAATAATAGTTTACGTATCAAAATTTAATTATTAAATTAAACATATATTGAATACAATTGTGTTACTTTTAAATTTGTAAATTAAAAACTGCCATATTAGTTTCTATATTAATTATGTTTTCGTAATTAAATTTCCATATTAGTTTCTATATTAAATGGAATATTATGTATAATTTTAATTGCTTTTTAGATCAATAAAAAATTCATTAGTACTAACTCGCGGACTTTCCCTCGGGCAGCCCTCGCGAAAATCCTCGCTGATGAGTATTCAGAGCAGTATCATTATAGTGCTTACCGTAAACATTGAGAGAAATCATATGATTCTTGTCAGTGTTGCAAAAAACGGTGTAAAACGGTAAAAAAAACGGTAAAACGGTGCCAGACCGTACTGTTTTTTACAAGAAAATTTCAAAAAACGGTCAACCGTTTTTAAAAAAAAAAACGTTTTAAACGCCTTTTCTTAATCGTTTTTTTTATAATTTTTTTTTTTTTTGCATTAAAATCCCGTAGCCGTTTTTTAGTAAATTTGGAGAGAGATCAAAGACTCTCTTCCAAATAATAGTTGTAATTAGTAGAATTTTGTGTCTAATTCGTACATGAACAAGATGTTAACTCTGATCCAGCTTATCATGGTCAATTATTTTGTGTCTAATTCTGATTGATGCTTCTAATTAGTTGATTTTTTTTGTCTAATTAGGTAGCTAAGAAGGTTTATTCAGATATGTTTAGGTCGATGGATATTTATTCGATATGTTTTATTACTACTTCGTATGTTTTTTTTAATTTTGGACTTTCGTGTATGTTTAAGTTGATTTATAAAAATTGAATTATTATATTTTTGTTTGTTTTATTTTTAAATTTCTATTATAATTGCTATAAAATATTGCTGATTTAAGTAACCGTTTTTTAACATTTTTTTATCATTTTACGACCATTTTACAGTAAAACATTAAAACGATGACTGACCGTACCGTACCGTTTCCCGTCATTTGCAACATTGGTTCTTGTTGGTGTAAATTGTAATTGTTCATGTTTTCAATTTAACAAATAAATGAAATAAGAAGGGCTTCTTAAGCTTTCTCTTATCTTTCTTAATTATAAATAAATGATGTTTGGTAGTATATAGCAGTAGTCTATAACATATTGAAATCATATTTAGTTCGCTAGTTTATTTTATCTACCGTTATTGTTTACATAAACTAAGGTTTGTATAAATTAACAAGTGAATATAGAGCATATAAGTCAGGATGGCCGAGTGGTCTAAGGCGCCAGACTCAAGTTCTGGTTCTCGTAAGAGAGCGTGGGTTCAAATCCCACTTCTGACAAATCCTTTTTATTTTTCATACTCTTTCTAGTTTCTACACGTTACTAGTGGAAATGAGTCTAAATCAACATAAGTTATATGCAATAATGCAACTAGAAGATTGCATTCTTAAATTTGACCAAACCTAACCAATGAACGAGTCCACATTTTTTTTATTTGACTCACCTGCTATGCAAATAAAAATCATGTGGTATTTAAAACACCTTCAATTTCCAATTTTCCATAGTCATAAATAATAAGAAATTATATTAGGTCGTGTGAATAGTTCTTAACCAATCACATTCAGATTCACATGCCTTTCTCCTTCTCCGCCGACTACTTCCTGGAAATTCCATCTATTATTGTTTTGTTCTAATAATGCCACGTTAATAAAACTATTTCTCAGGCAATGCCAAACTTTTTCCCTCAAAATCATGTGCTTGTATAATAAATTACATATAATAATAATATATTTTCAAAAATTCATTTACATAGCTTCCATCTTCTCCGAAAATTCCGCTCCATATAAAATGCAAGAGGAGTCTTCTTCGAGTCAATAATTCAACGGTAATCAATTCAAAGCCTAAAAAAAGTCCAAAAAAAATGGCGGAATCAGCGCCTCTAGCAGTGCAGATCAAGCCGAGTCTGAAGCCACCTTCGGCTTCGTTCAGGCTGAGATCGGAAAGCCTCAATTCCGTGCGCCTCAGAAGGGTGTTTGATCTGTTTGATTCCAACGGAGATGAGTACATCACTGTCGAGGAACTCGCCGATGCACTTGCAAAGCTTGGTCTCACTACCGATCTGACTGAGCTTTCATCTACCGTCTCTGGATTCATTTTCCCCGGTGCAATCGGTCTCGATTTCGATGGTTTCCAGGTAATTATCTCAAAAGACAGTTTCTTTTAACATTTAAGACATTATTTCGTGCAAATTAGCTTTAATTGTGTCTATTATCTCTGATTTTATTTGGCCCGGTACCGCCATCCTTTGATTTCTGGTAATTGTTGCTTGAAATATTTTGATTTTGGTACCTGGTCCAGTACATCTGTGTACCGAAATACTGAATTGTACAAGAATAATTCTTTTTTTACTGGTACTGTAAACTCTTGTGTACAAGTATAATTCTTGAACTAGATCCTTAAAATTGATCGATACGGTCACAAATGTCCATTTAATTAATCTGATAATTTCTTGCAATTTCAGACTCTTCATCGATCCATAGGAGATGCGCTGTTCGGTACTGACACATTGGACTCATCCGAAATGGACGGTACGGAGGACGAGGACATGAGAGAAGCATTCAACGTGTTCGACGAAGACGGAGATGGGTTCATATCCGCAAAGGAATTAAAAACCGTTTTGGAGAAATTGGGTCTGGCAGAAGGGGAAACCATGGACCGAGTCCAGCTTATGATTTGCTCCGTGGACCGGGACCACAACGGACTCGTCGATTTTGTCGAGTTCAAGACCATGATGAAGAGCATTGATGTCGAGAGCTCTTAATTGACTCTTTTTCCTTGAATTAACGATTAGATATGTATTTCCTAATTGCTTAGTTTTCGACTTTTTGAGTAATTATGAAATTTTCACTTGCTTGAATGAACAAATAATTTATTTTTCTAAGGAATTTTGAATTGAGCTTTCATAATAGGAAAGCATTTTTCTGTCATAATATTGTTCGACGAACTTAGATTAAGAATAATTATCATGTTTATCTAAAAATCCAAAATATCATGTTTATCCTTCTAAAATAATTATCAGTTTCGCCCTTTCGAAACTTACGAAATATTAAAAATATCAAAATTAATAACTTCATACTTAATGATCAATTTGTCGAGTTAAAAAGGTAAAATTTTGTTAGTTAAATAAATTATTACGACGTTTAAGATTTAAAAAAAAAGGAAATATGACATTTTTATTTTGAAAGGATAAATATGAAATTTTGGTTTTTTTAAAAGGATAAACACTTGAATCCCCCAATTTGTTAGGGCCTTGTCAGACTCAACACGAGAATTAAATCCCAGTTTATCAAAAACCTGGAATTGATATCTGAAATCCGGAAATTCAGTTCTGGATTTTGACAGAAATGGAAACGAAGACTCGGCACTCGGCAGTCGGAATGGATTAACACAGTAAAACCCCATATAATATTCTTCTCGCAACGTGGCGTGATATTATTGGATATTAAAAGGTCCGTCGGATACTGATTATTTAGATGCATTCACGGCCGTCCGATTAAGTTATTTATTTTTAGTATGTATTAATGAGGAGCTTGTACTAGGATCGATTTCCTCGCCCCCCCCTTTCTCTCCCTCCCCCGCCATTTTCGTACCGAGCGAGCGACGAAGAATCGATCTTTCGGCCTGTTGAGGTTCGTTGTTCTTATCTTTCGTTTATTCATTTCAAGATTCGTAGATCGAATTTTTGAAAGGTGTTTCTGTTGTTGTTTAGGCATCCGTTTTGTATACTAGGGTTTAGCATAATTAGTTTTGATCTGAGAATTTTTTTCGTTGATTTTTTTAATCTAGGTCTGGTTCCTTTTCCTTTGGTATTAGATACAGTAAAGGGTAGCTTTCTGATGAACTTTATATATTGCTATTTGTAAAAGGGTTTTTGAATCTTTAGAATTTTCAGGCTTTTTTAATCTTTTGTGCCTTAAAAAAGTTTCTCTGTGAATTAGATGCGATTTTTCTTGGTGCCTTCCAGATCGCAGCTCTTAGTATGTTTAATCTATGCGACTTTATATTGAGAAATTGGAGATATAAATACTTTAGTTAGTAAATAAGTGAAACAAATATGGAATCTTTGGTTTTGTTTTTAGGGGTTTTAAAATGTATAAATGATTTTTGTATTAATGTTATACTAGCTACAATATTTATCTTTTTATAACATATACATAGAAATAGTTCAATTTTTTTTGGCGCGAACATTTTTGGCGCGAGGGGTATTTTTGAGATAAAACATTATTTTAGATGGAAATTAATGCTTTCACTTTTCAAAAAACCATTTCTTTAGATTATATTTTTTATTTTATATGGAAAGTCATTACCTTTATTTCTCGTTTTATCTCGATGCTAACAGGGTTTATTTCCAACTTTTTTTCTTTTTCAGGACTTTTTTGAAAAATGGCTTCTGATAAACCCTTGGAGAAAACTTCAAACCCCAGAACCCTAATTTCTGATTTGATGAAAGAGGAGTCTCGGTCACCTTCTGAAATTAGCAGTCTCACTCAAGGATTAGAATCAATTTCTAATGAAATCAATAGCATCAAAATCAAAACCCTAGGCGAAAATGAAGAAGAGATTGTGGATTTGTGTTGTAAGACTCCAACCGGGTCGATTTTCGACCCGTTTAGACCCGGACCCGAAGAACTCGCCTGCGCTCCGAGAAAGAATTTTTCTCGAGACGTTCAAATTCCATATCGCAGACAATTAAGTTTCGATCTCTCTTTATTTCCAATTTCGAATTTGAATTCGAAGTTTGAAGATGTGGAAAACGAAGATAGATTTATCGAAGAGGTTTGCAAGTCTTTTATCGATTTGATTATTTCTAATGTTATGGATGAGGTTTGCAACGAAGGATTCGTGACCCCCAAGAAAGGGGGGTTTCTTACCGGGTTATTGGATACTTGTCCGGATGCACCGATGAGATCCGGTTTGAAGAACAAGAGGTTGAATTTGAATACGGAGGGCTTGTGTAGGAATCTCGAGTTTGAGTTTGATTTGGTTTAGAATTTGAGAGAATTTGTTTAGGGTTTGTTCGAAAAGGAAATAGTTTGGATAAGGTAAAGTGTAAAATGGTGTATGTGTTGTTAAGATTGTAAATCTAACAAGATTTTAGAGAGGTAGTAATAATTAGCGAACTATTTATGTGTTAAAGGAATTTATAGACTTTTGGTTGGTAATTGGAGTAAAGTTTAGTTATGCTTTTATCATTTTATGTTATTTTTGGATACTTGTAATTGTGCAGTAATTTCTAGTATTTTGGGTATTTTCAAGTTCATATTTTGTTGTCAATTATTTAAGATTGGCTTCTATTTGGAGTAATTTGATATTTGATACTAAACTTCTGGGTGGTGTTGATATAAATTTGTTAATGACCAAGTGCCATTTAGTGGCCCATTTTAATAGTTCCTCAATTATTGCTCTCACCAAAGCAATATTATTAACTCCCTTTATGAGTTATCATTATATTATAAAATATATTGCTCTCCCCAAAGCAGTATTGTTTACTCCATTTATGAATTATCATTGTATTATAAAATACTAAATAGTTAAATAATTACATATGTTACATAGTACCTATGTTGCATGAATATTGTATCGGATATGATGAATATGACGATACAATAATTTTCAAAAATCTAAAATACGGCTATATAGTTATCAATTTAATATATTTATATTATACGAAAATAATAAATATTATATTAATAATATTCTCAAATTAAATATCAGACAATTGACAATACAAGTAGTATCATAAAAAATATATAAATTTATTTACGAAGTATCATAAACCTAATTTTATAAGTATCCGGTATACAATTCTATATGAAATTATTATGGGCCGAAGTATTCTGAAAGAAATATTTTCGTATTTTGAACGTATCCTAGAAGTATCTTAAAAGAATAAATATTAAAATAATCGAAAACTGTACGCGACGTATTCGATACGTACGACATGTATCACATCCGTATTACCATGATTTTTCTGTATTTTAGAAGTATCCTCTTATCATGGCTAATTACACACCCCTCAATAAAAATATTAGGAGTAGCAAATTATAAATAATATTGTCAAAATTCCAATTTAATCGCCGATAAATAATGATTAATCTGTAATTGGTGGTTTAAGACTAAGATTGTAACCCAAATAATATCCATGAATGGAAAAAAAATATAATTAGCCCCCAAACTCATCACAATATCATTGGTTATGTGACAAATTGAATTGATTATCATTTCTAATTGACTAAATTAAATGTTAATTGACACGTTTAATTAACACATCAATAATTTATAATATGTTAATATTAGTAAATGTTAATTGACGTGTCAATTCAATTAAACAGTCAATTAAATCTTTAATTGTGTCAATTAATAATACTAATCAAGCTACTTAATCCTCTCTTGCCACCTCATCAATAATACTCTTGCCGCCTGCCTAGGGGTGTCAATGGGGCGGATATTGCCCGAACCGACCCGAACCGTATCCGAAGAAATATCCGGATTCGAAAAAAATTATCCGGATCTGGAATCGTACCCGTTTTTACGGGTATGGATCCGGATCTAGGAGCTAATTTTTTGATGGATCCGGATTATCCGGATCCAAATAAAATTTGTAAACGGGTAACCGTTTTGTTAAAATCATGATCAAAATCATAGTAATACCTAATAGACAATAACTATATTTTAATGTATAATAATACTTAATACTTAATAATCAATAATATATATAATTTGTTTTAAAATTACGAAATAATCAAAATTTGAATATTAAAAATAGCATTATATTATTATATCATAGTAACCGTTTTAATATCCGAATATGATCCGTATCCGTATCCGTATCCGAAAATATCCGAACCGAATCCGTATCCGTATCCGTTTAATATCAGAACCGTATCCGGATCCGTATCCGAAAAAAAATATGGATATGGATCTGGTATGACCACTATCCGAACCGTATCCGAACCGTTGACACCCCTACGCCTGCCTCATCAATTAAATCTTTAGTGAAGATTTTGTAGCCCCACAATTTTGTTGAATTAGTACAATATTTATTCATTCGTTGCTTGTTTTTCTTCAGTTTTGTTAATTTTTGCTTTATTTACCATTTGATTGGACTTACTTTTTATTTGCTTTATTTAATTGGACAAAATATATCATTGGTTATGAACTATGTTGCATGGATACGGATACATGTATCGTATCTGACGCGATACAAATACGGCGATACGATAATTTAAAAAAAAATTATGATACGTCTATAACCCCGGGGCAAGCCCGGCAAGCCCCGTGACTAGGGTAACAAGTTGAGAGAGGGTAACCATTTATATTAATCCTCTGCAGGTGAAATTTTTTTAAAATTAGAGAGAGATATTGCCATGAACATTGTTGGACGAGTATTTCTTCCGCATGCGTGAAAGGGACGACACTGTTCTAAATATCACTAATATGGACCGATATGTCGGTTTCATATATCTGATCATTGCCCTTCCGTTACGATATGTCCCGTATCGGTTGAGTAAATCGGTCGACCGATACACGGACCGATATGGACCGATATGGGTCGATATTTGGACCGATTTGAACCGATTTGGATTTAAAACATAATTTATTTTGAATATTATTTTGAGATGACCCATCTTTTAACAATATTTTCATTAATATTTTTGGCCCAATTATTTTTATATCTTTCTTTCTTTATTTAATATTTTTGGTCGGAAATGAAATCGATTTTGACCCGGACGTCGAGGTTAGATTTTCATTGGGAGTACCCGAATCTACACCGGTGGTTAATGAACACGATTTCGTGTGTTAGTTTATTGTATTATTTGTAAATTTTATGTTATAATTTTAAATGTATCTTTAGTTTAACTTGAAATTTATGTGTATTGTTGAATTTTGAATATTAATCATGTAAAATTTGAATTAGTTTAAGAAACTTAATATAAATTCATGTTAAAATAATCAATTTAATATATTAATATTAAAAAGTACAAAAAAGTACAGTTCCGCTATACCACTGATATTTTGCGCTATGAATCCGCTATGTCGGTCATATCTCTTATCGGTGACTGACCGATCTGTAAGCGATATGCGATATCTGTAACATTGAGGGACGATGAAGATAAAAGTGTTCTCTGGATTTTCTGTGATTAAAATTTCATATATTCATGTGTTGACCAACTATAACACTACTTATTATATATGTAACTATATGTGTGTTAATATATACTACAAAATTGTTACAATAAATCTCAATATATATATGACAATTAATGTACATTTTATTACAAATTGCTTCACATTCTTTCACACTTTTATACGAATGATATGGCATTTTGTTGTTGAATAAATAATCCAATAGACATTGTTGTATAAATATTTGTAGAAATAGTGTTACAGTTTTAATTGAACAAATCTCATGATTTATCATTGTGAATATAACAATGAACGATTCACCTCCCGAACGATCACTGAACATCAATGTAATTTTACTCACCCATATATTTATCCACCAGATCTTCTATATTCTAATTATTCCATTTAATTGGTAGTTATTAATTTATATGACTGTTAACTTTATATATTAATTAATTCTTAATTACCTAGTATGTGCATTTTGGACTTGGAAAATAAAAAAACAAGGATAATTATAAAATACAAGAAATAGTATTTATAGTATTTTCCTATTATTTGATTTAGATTATAAAAGTATTCTTGGTTCACATTTTATTTGTACATGTACTAAGTGAAATAAAAGACAAATTAAGCATCCTTACATAAATGAAGGATATTGATGATATTTCACATACTATAGGATACTGATGATATATTGATGATATATTACATTTCATGTAATCAATGATATAGGGATAATGATAATATATTACATTTTATGTATTTTTTGTTATAGGAAGGGCAACATCTCATGATAACATATCATGTTGGTAACATATCAGTCTGGGGCAACCAATACTACGGGACCGGCCCTGCGTCTATTATATATAATATTTTATTAATTGTAATTTATATATTTTTATTTTTTATATATTATATTTTTAACAAAAAATATACTAAAATTTTGTTATTACAGAAATAACTTACTATAAGTAAATGTTAATTATATTTAGTTATTTATTTATATTTATTACTCATTTATTTCGATTTAAAATGTATATTTTGTTTTTGGGGGATTTACATATTTACCCTTTCTTAAACTTAAAATTACATATTTACCCTTCTTAAAATTAAAATATCATATATACCCTTTCATAAATCTAAAATATCATATTTACCCCAAATTTCAAAATCATTCAATGTTTCCGTTAAAATTAACGGTCAACATTTAAAATTACTATTTTACCCTTTACATATTTACTCTTCTAAAAATCCAAAATATCATATTTAACGTTTCGAAAATAAAAATATCATATTTACCCAAAGAAGATAACAATATAAATGCAAAAAATATACATCAATAAAATTTCAAAAGATAATCATTCTATCAATTTCAAATGACAAAAGCCAAAATGTAAAAAATATAGCTTCATAGAAAAAATATAATCATAACTAAAAATATTATTAAATTGTAGGACCTGATTTCTTCTTGTCAAGTGAGTAAGGGTACATATGTTATTTTTATTATTGAGAGGTTAAATATGATATTTTTATTTTTAAAAGGTTAAATACGATATTTTGGATTTTCGAAGGGTAAATACAAAGGGTAAAATAGTAATTTTTAATGTTGACCGTTAATTTTAACGGAGAAATTGGATGATTTTTAATTTTTGGATAAATATGATACTTTAGATTTATGAAAGGGTAAATATGATATTTTAATTTTAAGAAAAGTAAATATGTAATTTTAAGTTTAACAAAGGATAAATATGTAAATCCCCCTTTGTTTTTAAAGTACAATTATTGATGCGTTATAAGTATCCGAGAAGTATCTGATATTATTTTGAAATAAAATATTCGGATACGCCACGTGGAGTATCCGATACGTATCCGACAAGTATCAGTATCCGATACGGTATCTAATACGATACGGCTTGATTTTTGAAGTATGCTCATAACAAAGGTTGAGGTAAAAGTGGTAGTTGGAAAGTCTAACTACCGTAATTTCTTATTTTCTTGTGTTTGAGTTGATGTATTCGCCTGAAACCTATGTTGCACGGATACGGATACGGGTATCGTATCCAATACGATACGGATACGCCTATATAATTATTATTTTAATATATTTATATTGTATATAATAAATAAATTAATAAATTAATTAAATAATATTTTGAATTTAAATATCATGACAATAAATAAAATCAACATAATAATACAAGTATCATAAAAGTATAATAAATTTATTCTAGAAGTATCCTAGAACTAATTTATAAGTATTCTAGAAGTATCCTACAAGTATCATATATAATTTATTTAAGAAAATTATGGGCCAAAATATATATTGGGCCGAAGTATCATAAATGGAGTATCTCAGCCGTATCCTGAACGTATCCCAGCCGTATCGTGCCGTATCGTGCCGTATCCCCGCCGTATCCGAAAAAAATAAATATTAAAATAATCGGATACGCCACCCGAAAAAAATAAATATTAAAATAATCGGATACGCCACGTGGCGTATCCGATACGTATCCGAGCCGTATCGTACCCGTATCCGTATCGGATACCCGTATCCTCAGGATACTTCTGCGTTTTTGAAGTAACATAGCCTAAAACACTTGCAACCGGAGGTTCTTAAGACAACAAATTACGATATCTCTACCTCCAGTCATTTTACAAGAAGTATAGTTACGGTATCTAAATTTTATAGTAGGAGAAAAAAAATGTTTCCTTCCTTTCATGGCCACCTCTATAATTGAGGAGTAATACATCATTACAATATTTTTAATCAAAATTTATACTTGTCCTAATGATTTTTTATGGGGTGTCATTATTTAGCAACACATAAAGATATTTCATGCATGTTTTTTAAGTTCTATTTTAATTTTCAAAAGGGTAGAATTGATAATTTCGTGATGGGGAACAAAAGAATAAGTGATAATTTATGAGGTGAAGTTGTTTATGTTGGAGTTTTGTTTTATGTTTCTGGGTGATTGTCATGTGTCGTATAATTTTTTATGTTATTTATTTTGAATAATTATCAGTATTATGATTAAATTATAAATTGATGTTAAAATAAGTCAATGATGAAATTTAGTTGAAAATTTTATTACTTATAAATCTTGAATTTTTATAATTGAATTACATCATTCCAAATATAAAATTTGTCACTATAATAATTTTAGTTTCATGAATACAAACGTTACAACTTGAAATGCATTGTGAGAATCATGACTTGAAGAAGATTAATTTTTTTCATGTAATTTTGAATACGATCATCCAAACAGTCCTTAATTGATAATTTTTGGAGTATTTACTGTTTACCATACTTAGTCATTCGGAATACGGCAATAATACGGTACGGGATACGTTCGTGTATAATTCGTCTCATACGGTTTTCAGTACGATGAAAAATTCGGACAAAAAAACGTGAACGGCAAATGTTTGTATTCGTATACGTTCGTGTATAATACGATTTATATTTAGAATTCGGCAAGAAAAATACGGCAAAATATACATACACCCATTGTGACCGAATATTAAATATGATAAATTATTTGAACACAAAAATATACATACACCCTTTTTTATACATGTATGATACATCTTTTTATATAATATATATTGTACTTTTTATATGTATGATACATCTTTTAAAATATAATTTTATTACTTTAGTAATAAAAATATTAATATCTTTTTTTTACTTTATTTATATAAATATTAATATTTTTTGGGTGTGTGTTTGAAATTTACAATTGCAACCGAAATTAGACAAATATGTCAAAATAAAAAAAAAATAAAAAAAAAAAGTCAGACGTTGCGCTCCTATTCATGACGTGCACACTTATGAAGTGCTCTAATCTATCCCAATCAAAAAATACAAAAAAGATAATTTTTAAATATTAATAAAATATATATTACCAATTATTATAAAGTTGTTTTGCTTATGTTATATTATATTTTGTCAAAATAAAATTACTATTTACTAATTTACGGTATAATAAATAATACACATGTTTACATGCAGTTATTATTGCCTTTTATTAAAATATTCATGAAATATTTGATTAATGCATTGCTGGATTATAGTATTTGACTAAACATGAATGTGTTGCCATGTCTTGACGAATGATATAATCATATGTTGACTAAACATTCTACATTTGACTCTTTAATAACAAATTTGTTGCATGCCATGCAAAGTTCAAAATAACAACAAACCGAATTTTTGCCCGAACTTTTACTCTTCATAATTACACGTGAATATTTCTGTATCTTTGATTTGGATACGCGAACTAAGCGTATATACGAATTTTGAAATATTCGTGTACAATACGCGAATTGAACAATTTAAGTGTTTACTAAGCAAACCATCACACTATTAAGAAGCGTATCAACAATATTTTTATTTACCAAGAGCATCAATATGTATCTGCACATAAAAACAAGATTTATTTCTATAAAAAACCCAAAAAATATTCTAAAGAAGCGTACACGGTACTACCGTACCAACACGCAAAGGTCGAAAAAAAAAAAAAAAAAACAATCTCTCCCATGTATGAGTGGGTTTTCTCTGTGGCCTCCCAAATGAAACCTCACGTGAAACTGCCTAGGTGGCTTGATTTCATTGGTCAATACAATGTATTTTTGCATATAAACTCCTACTTTATTCAGTTTCACATGAAACTGCCTAGGTGCCTAGGTGGCTTCCGTGAAAGTAAGAATTTATATGCAAAAAATACATTGTATTAACCAATGAAACCAAACCACCTAGGCAGTTTCACATGAGGATTCATTCAGTTTCACATGAGGATTCATTTGGGAGGCCACAGAAAAACCCACTCTGTATACAGAGTTAAAAAGATACTAATAATTACTTCCCTAATAATGGAATATCCGTAAAACCCCCCCAAAAAAAAAACGGGTACCGCAACCAATACCGGTTCAATCAAAGTGTGGCTGTGCTATCACAATCCTGACTCTTCACCTGCATATCCGGCACACCGATCTCAACATGACAAGTCGATTTCGCAACTGCATGGTGCTTAATAAACCCTAAAATCGCAACTCTTCCTGGTATCGTCGTTTCGGTATCGAACCACAAAGACCCGTTAAGCACATCAGAAAGCAAATTCGATAACTTATCTGCAAACTGATCTGCTTCGACGGTCAAAATCAAGCTTACCGGTGCCGACCCATGATTCGGAATTCGACCCGGTTCGATAACAGCCTGACCCACTTGCGTACCGCGATACAACAAGTTAGTTTGACCGGTACCGTGAGTGAAGGAGGCACGATTAGGGTTCTTGACAGATGCAACTATATCCAAGGTTATGTTTAGGTCTATATTAAGGGCTGGCAGGGTGACGCGTGGCGCAACACCAGAGAGACGTGTGGAGATGAGAGTGATTTTGGGGTCCCGTACTTTGAAGACGGTGAAGATGAGGATTATGAAGATGATGATTAGGATTATGAGGAGGAAGATTAAACCTAGGCATGTGTAGAGGCATGGTCGTCCATGGCGAGTTTTGGGTTTTGGTTTCGACTCTGTTGTGGGTTTAGTGGTGCTTTCTGTTTCTCTCATGATGAGTGAGAGAGAGAAGAGAGAGAGGGAGGATGAATGGAGGGGGGTTTTGGTTAGAGAGAGGAGAGAGAGATGTGGTTACGAGGGAGATTTAAGAGGAGAGCGTGTTGGTACAGCAGTGCATCGGAGTTCGATCTTATATGACTGTTTTGGTACATTCAACCATGATGTCTATTATATGCAGTTTGATTGGGAAAAACTAGGAAAAGATTGGCAAATACAAGTTTATATTCTAATTAATTAATAAAATATTTTAACACACCGTTGGAGTAGTTTGAAGTATTTTTAAAAATGGATAAATGTTGGAATATTTTTGAGAAGTGAGATTGTTTTGAATGTAGGGATAAAACAAGATACATATAGAAATACTCTCCGTTAGAATAGTTGGATTTTAAATATATATATTGATATTGATTATGTATTGTAATTTTTATTTTCTTAGACGTGACAAACTCCTCTGCATTATTTATTACATTAATATTTTTTCATTCAATACCATTATTATCTTTTACAAAATCCTTCACCTGCTTCACTCGCTCACAACTCAGTCTTAACTAGTTTGTAAATTGTCGAAACATATTTGAAGTATTTCTATGTTAAGCCGAGTTTTCATTTCACTTATTCGATCGGATTAAGAATTTTCTTCTTGAATAATTTGCACACGCAAAATTTAGTAAAATATATTTAAAATAATGTACAGAGATACAAAATTAAAATATGTTTTCGAGTTAAATTACTATCGAACAACTCGTCTCTCCGTGGCGTTATTTGTAATATGAACTATAGTGTACATATATCATTTTCAACAATACAAACTCGACTCAAGTTGTAGATATTTCATTAGTGTATATATAAATATCTCTCTCAAATTGTAGTTGAATGAAATTAAATAATAATAAAGACTAATCCCATGCACTTATAAATAGATTAATAATATTTTTTCACATTGCAATGTTTTGTGGATTTTTTTTCTTGAGTCGCACTTTTAAAAAAAAGGGGGATTTACATATTTACCCTCTCTTAAAATTAAAATTACATATTTATCCTTCTTAAAATTAAAATATCATACTTACCCTTTCATAAATCTAAAATATCTTATTTACCCAAAAATTGAATACCATCTAATTTTTCCGTTAAAATTAACGGTCAACTATTTTACCCTTTACATATTTGTCTTTCTAAAATCCAAAATTATCATATTTACCTTTTTAAAAATAAAAATATCATATTTACCCAAAGAATATAACAATGTAATATCATATATAATCATTCTACCAATCTCAAATGACAAAAACAAAAATGTTAAAAAGAAAACTTCATTGCGAAAAAATAACCATAACCAAAAATATTATAAAATTATATGACGTGATTTCTTCTTGTCGAGTGAGTAAGTGTACGTATGTTACTTTTATTATTGAGAGAGTAAATATGATATTTTTATTTTTAAAGAGGCGAGTATAATATTTTGGATTTTTAGAAGGGTAAAATAGTATTATTAAATGTTGACAGTTAAGTTTAACGGAGAAATTAGATGGTTTTTAATATTTGGGCAAATATGATATTTTAGATTTATGAAAGGATAAATATGATATTTTAATTTTAAGAAGGGTAAATATGTAATTTTAAATTTAACAAAAGGTAAATATGTAAATCCCCCTAAAAAATAATGGCGCAACGACACAATTGTGAAAATATTACATCTCATTACCATAACTGTAATTATAAGAAATTAATATTTTGACTATAATCATAGTTTAACTGACTCGATACAAATATTTTGAGTTGTATAAATTTTTTTGAGTAGTAATCATTTTTTTTTTCATCCAACACTATATTATGTGCATAATTTAATGAGTGTAAATATTAAAAAATGAACTTATCTTTTAGAAATCTATCGTTACAAAATTATAAATCCAATAAACAACAAATATCCAATGAACAATACGATGCACACTCGTTTTTTCAAATTTTGTTGTTTCTCCTCTCTTTTCTCAATGTCTTTTTCTCACCACAAGACTTATATAGATAATCATTAATTTCGGAGTTAATTTCAACTTTGGTATGAAACGATGTTCGAAATCTATCTATCATGTTATTTTAGTTCTTATTATTATTGTTAAAATTTTCATTGTAATGAGAAAAAACTCTTTTATCTTTTGTAATCATCATGTTAAAATCGAAACCAATTTATAACATATCCTATTTAATCCTAGAAATTTATGTTATTATTTCCGCCTCCAATATCACTAATTAAACATAAACACAAAACTCTTTTTCATGAATATTACACACATGACTACACAAAAATCATCATATACAATACAAGGAGTTGGAAGTAGGAAATTAATGCTATGGAACTCCCAACAAATTCATGTGGAAAACGAGTAATGAGAAGGCTTGGAATGGATGTATCTTTAATGAATGATGTGTTACTCAACCAAGCAGAGAAGCATCCCCATTTGCCGACCCACATGGCATTCATGACAAACAAGGGTTAAAGACTTGTAACAATTTGTGCTATCCTAAAAAAAGTATTTGTACATTGATTTTAAAACCTGACTTCCAAAAAGCATATAGAAGGATGCTAAGTTGAGTAGTTATTTGATAATTATATATATTGCTTGTTAATTATGAATACAATTCAATAAAAATAAGTCACAACCTTCACCCCTGACTGCTAAAATATCAAATATTGTACAAAATTTAAAGAAAAAAGACATTTTTGTGGTCCAGATCTCCATATGGCCTGCCACGACAATAATTTTCTAGTTTATTTATTTATTTATTTTTTGAAATTTGTAGGGCACCTACATTTTCAACAATGTAGCACAATTAAGGAATTCGTAGAATATTTCCTCTGGAATTTGAAAACAATTAAAAATACTAATAAAACAAGCCCTTTGGAAATTGCTTCAGTCTGAATGTACTTGACTTGATTTCAACTCCTCAACCACCAAATTTTAAAACCAGTAAAACTAGGAAAAATGCTACAAAAGTATTTAGCACTTGTATTATAAAGTCCATGATCAAATATTACAAAAATAAATCATTTTCAGTTTGGAAAACACGTAATTATAAAGGTCTCAAAATAAAGCCCAGATGGAGATTAGTGATATTGATTTTCCACCCTTTTAAATAATCTCTCTATTATTATATTCGGGTTCAATTAGAAGATGTGTTTTCTACTTCTTCAAAGTTCATTTTTTTTTTGAGGTGTAAGGCCCGCCCGTAGGCTAACTTCTTCAGAGTTCATTGAAGCTTTTGCAAGCCTAATTATGTAAAACATTTTCAAGTGTACCCCATAAAATTCTCAAAATAGCATGTGTACCCCTTTAAGAATAAATGAATTAAACAAAGTAGTCAAGTAAATAATCAAGAAATGAAATACAAGAAAATCATTGAAATTGTCGTTTCATCCAAAATTAATCTTGAACACACGCAAAACTAATTATTACAGATAGGAGACCGGGGTCAAGAGGATCGAGACAAGGAATGGCTCACCGAAGACTCTGCGTTGTCCATTGCAGATACTCACGCTAATCTGAGTAATCTCGTAGACTCGTCACTCCCAGTTTGGCACTCCTCCGTTGGCGTCCCTCGACCATGAGGTCAGTAGGGGTGTTCAAACGGTTTGGTTTATTCGGATACCGAACCGAACCGGTCGAATTCGGTTTAATCGGTTCGGTTTTTCGGTTTATTTGGTTCGGTTCGGTTCAAAAAATGGTATTGTTCGGTTTATTCGGTTCAGTTCGGTTTTGATGTGATGAAAACCGGTTAAACCGAACCGACCGAACCGACCGAATAACATCTCATTTTTCATAATTTTTAATATAATAATGTTAAAATATACAAAAATAAGATAATTTTTTTGTCAAAATAATATTATTTTATTTTATAATATGTATTTATATTTTTTGATAAATAAAATATACTTTTTCGATAAATTTATTTTTATTTTAAAATTATAATGTTTCTTATTCGGTTCAACCGAATAAGAATTCGGTTTATTCGGTTCGGTTCTTAATCGGTTCAAAACTTAAAACGGTTCGGTTCAGTTTAAATTTAGTTCGGTTCGATTTAAATTGGTTTGACCTTATTCGGTTCGGTTTGAACCGAACCGACCGAATGAACACCCCTAAATTGAGGTGTATGCCTCTATAATCTATTATTACTCCAGAGAAGGTCGAGTCGACGTAGAATGGTTGAGGCCCTCCAATAACATGACTCGAAATCTCTTTGTGGTCAAGAAAGTCTCACAATTCATGCACGCGCCAACTAGAAGTTTTCATTCGGTCGGTTTGGTTCGAACCGAACCAAATTAGGCCAAACCGATTTAAACCGAACCGGATAAAATTCAAACCGAACCGAACAGTTTTAACTTTTGAACCGATCAAAAACCGAACCGAATAAACCGAATCGTTATTGGGTTTATTCGGTTGAATCAAATAAGAAACATTATAATTTAAAATAAAAAAATTAACAATAAAATTTATATCTTATTCATCAAAAATATAAATAAATATCATATGTTAATTTATAAGATAATTATATTATTTTTTATATTTTGATATTAATATATTAAAAATATATAAAAAGTGGGATGTTATTTGGCCGGTTCGGTTTAATCGATTTTTAGAACACCAAAACCGAACCGAACCAAATAAATCGAACAATACCATTTTTTGAATCGAACCGAACCAAATAAATCGAACAATACCATTTTTTGAACCGAACCGAACCAAATAAACAGAAAAATCGAACCGGTTAAATCGAATTTGACACGTTCGGTTCAGTATCCGAATAATTCGAACCGTTTGAACACCCCTAACGCCAACTGAGACTCATTGGACCGCCGTGAAACACATTTTACACTAACTTAAAGATACTCTCTCACTCATGGACTCTTCTTCCAAGCTTCTCCTAATCTTTGACCTTTAAAACTACTTTAACTCGGATTGGACCGATTACCCCAACGATCGCAATTTCACAACCGGCTATTGTATTTTTCTTGATCCTCCAAGAAACAAACCACCTTAGCTCACTAGGTACTGAGGCTGAATATCGTAGTCTTGATCTTCCAATATTTACTTTGCGAACTTCATTTTCCCCAACTCAAATATTGTCGCACGCATAATCTTATTTTTCACATTCGTACCAAGCATATCAAAATTGATTTTCATCTTGTTCGCGATCTCGTCTCCTCGAAACATTTGTTTGTTCGATATATTCACACCGAATTCCAAATTGCCGACATATTGACGAACGAACTCTACACCCCATCGTTAGTATTTTATACATCTAGAATATAATATTGCAGGCTTGACCTTAATCACCATTAAGTTTAAGTCTGACAATCTTATTTTCATTTTAATAATTCTTTACACTAATCATACTTTTTTTTCTCTGAAACATTTCGTTGGGTAATATCATCACATTCAACCAAAAAAGAATAAATGGATTAAAACAAAGTAGTCAAGTTAACAACCAAAAAAAATGAAATACAAAGAACTAATAAAATTAACGTTCCATTCAAATTAATCTTGAACGGACATGAAATTAAAATTTCTAATACTGAGACTTGTCGAGACCGTCGAAATACGGATGGTCCATCGCTTCTTTCGCCGAAATCCTATCCCCAGGGTTAAACTGCAACATTTTCTACCAAAAACAAAAAAACAACAATTAGTTGATAATACAAGGACTTATTTGCAAATGTTACGCAAAATAGTAAATTATTATTATTACGGAGAGGAGATCAAGAGCCACAGCATCGAGAGAAGGAACGGCTCTCTGAAGACTCTGCGCCGTCCATTTCGGATACTCGTGCCAGTCTCGCAGACTCGACACTCCTGGCCACTCCTTCTCCGTTGGCGTCCCCAATAACCTATCGTGGTAAACCAAATGTTATGTACCGGTAAACGATTTTGTTTAATTTTTTTTGTTTCTTACCTGAAAATGTGGAGTAATTGTTGGAGTTCCGAGTCGCCTGCGAATAGTGCTTGCCTTCTTGCCATTTCAGCTGAAATTAATTTTGGATGATATTAAGGACCAAATTGCAAAATTGATAATTTAAAGTAATTACGTACCGAATATACAACCAACAGACCACATGTCAACCCCGGTTGAATAGTGGGTGATACCGAGTAATACTTCGGGAGCTCTGTACCATAATGTGACGATCTGATTTTGAAGAAAATAGAATTTGATTATATGAGGATAATAATTGGATTAATTTATGAGAGAAAATTACCTCGTGTGTGTAGCTTTTGAGAGGGAGTCTGAATTCCCTGCCGAGACCTAAATCGGCGATTTTTAGTAATCCTTTTTCCTTGTCGACTAGTAAATTTTGGGGTTTCAAATCCCTGTTGAGAGGATGAGATTGAGAAATTAGTTTTGAATTTTGTGTTTATTTTTGAGATATTGAATATTGTGTTACCTGTGGAGAACACCATGGCCATGGCAATGTGCTACTCCTTTACACAACTGGAATAAAAAGCTCTGGAAGAAGAATGAAAAATCGGTTAAGACAAGAAGTATAGTTTTTAAAGAAATGAGGAATTAGGAGAAAAAGATTAGTACTTTGACAACGTTAGGCGGTACTGGACGAGGATTTGGGCCCCTTTTGTGTGAATCGATGAATTTTTTCAGATCTGTATCTAGAAATTCAAAAACGAGATAAAGAAGGGGCTTTTCGTTCTTCTTAACATGCTCCACACAGAGCAATCTACAATTAAAGAGGAAATAAGATAAACAAAGCGTCAAAATTGAGGCTATAAAAAATAGACTCCTGTGAATTTCGAACCAAATCAAAAACACTGAATCGGTAAAATACACTGCAAAATTAGATCAATTGAGTACCTGACGATATAGATACTCTGAGAAAGCAATTGGAGAATCGAGATCTCGCGGAGTGCAGTTGGAGGAATACCTTCCTCGTCCATTTCCAGTCGAGTCTTCTTCAACGCCACCAGTTGTCCAGTCTCCTTGTCTTTGGCCTTGTATACCTTACCATAAGTTCCCTCACCCACCTTCTCGAGCTTCTCGTACTTCTCCATTTCCACCTAGGGTTTGATCTGATCCGAGAGGAGAGCGAATCGAGGATTTGAAATGGTGGCGTGAGAGGGAAAATGGCGAAATTGGGGCAGTTTAGAAGATGAGTTGATAGGCTGGGCTTATATAAATGGGCCGGAAAAGGTGAATATTAGTGGAGCGCCGATATAACGGTCGAGAATTTTTGAAATTTGAATTTGTAGTGTGAATTACTCAATTCATGTGTGATGTGCATTGTCCAGTGAACCTTGTTAAGGTTGACTATTATTATAAAGAGAGTAGTATATTTAAGGAGCATTTCTGCATGTAGCCCTTTTTGGAATAATAATTCAAAAACTAACTCTTTTTTCACAAATATTCCAAAAATAATTCCTTTCGAATTTTTAAATCCCGCCAACGTCTAGATTTAAAATCCAGCCACGTTAATCACCTAAATACTCAGATGTGTCAGATTTTGCACAATTAACGAATGGCTGAATTTTAAATGTAGCCACATAAAGTAGAATGGCTGGATTTTAAATGTAACCACAAAAAGTACGAATGGCTGGATTTTAAATCTTGCCATCAAAATTTCAGATTGGTGCTCTTTTATTAAATAAATAGAATTTGTATTTTTTCTTTTAGACCCTTAGAAGATTTAAAATTGTTAATAACATTTATTAAAAATAATTAAATACTATTATATTATTTTTAATTAATAAAATACAAAAATAAATTACGTATAATGATAATAATAAAATAATATTTTACGATTTATCGCGAAAAAAACAAGAGTGTACTTTATTAATAAAATACATCACGAATAATACTTTTATTATTATCATTATACGTAATTTATTTTTGTATTTTATTAATTAAATTAATATTATTTTAATATTATTTTATTAATATAAAAGTATTATTTGTGATGTATGATTTAAAAAAAAATAAAAATATCATTATTTCCAAGAGTGTACTTTTTGAGCGGGAAATGGTCCATTTGGTCAAAAAACTTGAACGTTCGTTCTCTCTCTCTTGTTTTTTTCGCGACAAATCGTAAAATATTATTTTATTATTAATTATACGTAATTTATTTTTGTATTTATTAATTAAAAATAATATAATAGTATTTAATTATTTTTAATAAATGTTATTAACAATTTTAAATCTTCTAAGGGTCTAAAAGAAAAAATACAAATTCTATTTATTTAATAAAAGAGCACCAATCTGAAATTTTGATGGCAAGATTTAAAATCCAACCATTTGTACTTTTTGTGGCTACATTTAAAATCCAGCCATTCTACTTTATGTGGCTGCATTTAAAATCCAGCCATTCGTTAATTGTGCAAAAGCCGACACATCTGAGTATTTAGGTGATTAACGTGGCTGGATTTTAAATCTAGAGATTTAAAAACCCGAAAGGGGTTATTTTTGGAATATTTGCGAAAAGGGGGTTAGTTTTTGAATTTTTATTCCAAAAAGGACTACATGCAGAAATGCTCCTATATTTAATGTATCATGTACCAATACATAGAGAGGTGGCAATAAGGCGGGTTGGATCGATTCATTTCGAATTCGGATTGTTTTGGTCGCGGGTCGTTCGAGTTCCGGATTGTTCGGGTTTCGGATAGTTTCGGTTTCGGGTCGTTTCGATTTCCGAATCATATGATTCCGTATCGTTTCGATTTTCGGGTCATTCGGTTCCTAATCGTTTCGATTTTCGAGTTATTCGGGTCTTGCTTATTTCGATTTTCGAGTCTTTTAGATTTCACAAAATTTGATTTCGAATCATTCGTTTTTCTAAAATTTTATTTTCGGATCATTCCGAATTTATTTTATTGATTCCGACTTCCGAGACAACAATAATATATTAATTTTCGGGTCTTTCATTCGGATAGCGAATTTCGGATCATTCGGATCGTGAGTTTATGATCATTCGGGTCGTGAGTTTCGGATATCCGAATTTCGAGTTAGTTCGGGTTTCGGGTCCATTTCGAGTTCGAGTCATTCAGTTTCGAGTCGATTTCGCGTTCGGGTCTTTCTGTTTTGGTTCCATTTCGGTTTCATTTCCATTTCGGGTTTGAATCATTCGGATTCGGTTCGTTTGATTTCGGATTGTTGACTTTTCAATATTTTTCGGTTCGAATCGAATTTTGACGGATCGGATCTTTTTTTTCGGATCAGATCACATTTTGCCAGCTCTACCAATACACCTCTCTAAAATATAAAATGTGACGAATGCATTTAAAAGAAGCTAAGCGTTGCCTCTTTCAAGATTTGGAGAATGCATTGGACCATTGGTTGTTTGGTTTGAGTTTTGAAGTATGCATTGATATAAAATATGTGAAAATATTTCATATCATTTATATTTCATGACATTAAAAAAAAAAATCTTGAAAAATCTCGATGTGTTTAATCGAAGTGCTTATTTATTCTATCATAAATTAAAAAGAAAATACAAGTTTTAAAACATTTTATATTTTTAAAAATTAATATATTTGTTATTAGAAAAATATTTATACTAAAATAAATTATTCTAATTATAAAAATAATAATTCCTACATTTCAACACATTTCAAATCAATATAAAAAATAATTCTCTTGAAATGAACTGATTGAATATGGTGCCCTCTCAAAAGAAATCTTATCATCTCCTGAATTTTTTCTTTCAAGTTCATTTTTAAATAGCAAGAACGATAAATATTTTAACATTTTCATGTACGGTGATAGTTGTGATTATTGTTCCATTCATATTATATCAAATTACAATTACAATTACTAAAATTAAAAATACATCAAATCAATATGATATATAAAATATATATCGCCCTTTCTGAAACTAGTATTTCTTTGTCAAAAAGGATTATCTATATTTTTACACAAATCTTCGATATATCCTTTTAATTATAGTATGTATTCCAGACAAGATCTCATGACTCTAAAATTAAAATTACATATTTATCCTTTCTTAAATTTAAAATTATATATTTATGCTTTTTAAAATTAAAATACCATATTTACTCTTTCATAAATCTAAAATATCATATTTACCAAAAAATTAATAACCATCCAATTTTTTCGTTAAAATTAACGATCAACTATTTTACCTTTTACATATTCATCTTTCTAAAAATCCAAAATGTCATATTTATCTTTTAAAAATAAAAAATGATATTTACCCACAGAATATAACAATACAATCTCATAGATAATAATATAAACACAAAAAATCCATCAATAAAATTCCAAAAAATAATCATTCTACCAATCTCAAATGACAAAATAATATATAAAAAATATAGCTTCATTGCAAAAATATAATCATAACTAAAAATATTATAAATTGTAGAGTGTGATTTCTTCTTGTCGAGTGAGTAAGGGTATGTTTGTTATTTTTATTATCGAGGGGGTAAATATGATATTTTTATTTTTAAAGAGCTAAATACGATATTTTGGATTTTTAGAAGGGTAAATATGCAAATGATAAAATAGTAATTTGAAATGTTGACCGTTAAGTTTAACGGAGAAATTAGGTGGTTTTTAGTTTTTGGGCAAATATGATATTTTAGATTTATGAAAGAGTAAATATGATATTTTAATTTTAAGAAGGGTAAATATGTAATTTTAAATTTAACAAAGGATAAATATGTAAGTCCCTCTATAAATCTATTAATAGATATAATGCTGAACAATTTCCTGCCCCAGCATTCAGCCACGTCGGCGTACTGTTCATCCGCCGTTACTGTTCATACGTAATGTGCATAAATACTGTACATAAACTGTTACTGTTCATAAAATAATGTTACTGTTCATGAATATTTTTTTTTTTGTGTGAAAATTTCAGTAAATATAGGGGTTTTTTAAGATTTTTCTATGTTATAACAATTTCAGCTTTTTTAAATGTAAGGGCTTTTTAAATATTTCTCATGCGATATCATTATTTTAAGATTATTATAGGGGTATATATGGTAATATCAGATTTTGTAAGGTTATACATGATAATTTCAGATTTTTTAAATATTTCTCATATTGTATCATTAATTCAGAATTTTTTATAATGGTCAATATGATAATTTATGTTTTTTCCAGAGGTATGCATGCTATTTTTTTATTTTTTCAAATACAGTTTTTATTTTATTCCACATATTACATCATTAATTTGAGATTTGTATAGGGATATATATGATAATTAATATTTTTGTAGGGGGATACATCATAGTTTCAGATTTTTTAAAACATAGAAGCTTTTTGTGATAGTTCTCAACTTTTCATATTATATCATTAATTTCATATTTATATTAGGATACATATATGATAATTTCAGTTTTTTATACATGTTAATTATATATATTTTTCAATTTTTTTTTTTAATATTTTTCATATGATATCATTACTTTCATATTTTTATAGGGTTATATATGATAATTTCAGATTTTCGTAGGCGTATTCATTCAAATTTTAGGTTTTTTTTTAAATATACACTTTTTATATTTGTCAAATTATATCATTACTTTCATATATTTATACGGATATATAAGTTTCATATTTACTAGGGATATATGTGATAATTTCAATTTTTTTTAAAAGACAGGGTTTTTTTGAAATATATGTCGTATTATATTATTTTTTGTAGATTTTAATGATAATTATAATTTCATAAGTAAACCAGATTCGGAAAAACGTTGGGACTTTGCTATATTTCTGGAAATTGAAAAGAGAGAAAGAAATTCGGGACCTATGCAGGACCAGGGTAATATGGTAATTTTATTCTGACTCGAGACCATGATTTTGGTTATGATTGGTGCAACCGAAACGAGTTCGTTCAGGCAAAATGGAATGGCTTTGAGTGCGAGGGAGATGGAGAGCAAAATTAAACCCACAAGGCTACATAAAAATGTCCACGATACTCAGTCGCATTCCGAGAGGGGTATTTTTGTCATTTACAATATTTTGATTCTAAATGTTGATATAATTTCTTTCGTGTTTTAGGCAGAATGGAATGGTTTTTGAGTGCGAGGAGGTGGAGATCAGTATTATACCCGGAAGACTACTTCAAAATGGCCACAACACTCAGCCACATTCATTGAGGGGTAATTTTGTCATTTCCAATATTTTAATTATGACCGTTGATAATTTCTTTCATGTTTTAGGCATAACTTTTATTGCGTAGAGATGGAGAGCAGCATTTAATCCAGAAGCTACTTTGAAATGGTCGAGATACTCAATTGCGATTTGTATTCATCGGATCTAAATATTCCGCGACAACTCAATTTTCACAAGAAACTACACTCAATTACAACATCACGTAAAGAAATATAATGTATCAGATACAACATAAAAAAAATGAAGTTAAGAAAATAATTACACAACACAAAAAATAATCGTTATTAACTCGAGAACTCCCGCACAATTTGCGCGGGGCAAAAGCTAGTTAAATAAAAAAGCGAACACAATTCATGGTCTAAGATTCTCCATATATATATAATTTTTATTCATCTACAGTTTTTTAAATCTTTGCTTAGTTGGATTATTGATGATTTTGTAATGTTATTCTAAGAAAAGTACGTTTCATAAATTAATAGATTATTTGCTTATCATAAATATCATAATAAAAAATGAGTATTTTAGAGATTTTTGTAAAAGTAAGAGTAACCGCAAAAAATAAATATTAACTCTAAAAATATTATCACCATATGAAATATGCAATCTCGATAATTTTCATAAAAATTGCGTGAAATCTTTTATGAAAAAAATTCAAGCATAATTTTTTTGAAAAAGATAACATGAAAATATATTGTAAAAAAAGAATCAAGCATGAAAAACAATCTTAAAAAGTAAAATAGTCTGTCCAAAAAAACTCCGAGGCTCCGAAATTTTAAAGATAAAAATAAGAAAATAAATAGAAATGCACCTATTAAGTTCTTAGCGAGATATTTGAAAGAAATTCGTGTTGTTCTCTAAAGATTGTTTTTCATGAATGAAATGATGAAATAAGTTTTTTATAAAAGATTTGTTTTATTAATTTCTGGCGGGGAAACACATTATTATCCCCTCATTGCAATAGAGAAAAACAACACATTTTGATGGTAATTTTATTCTCACCAAATTTATCCTGAGATTTATCCTGAGAAATTGTGTATTATCTAACTTTATTATTTAGTGTACAAATCATAAAAAAATTCGGAAGCTTATGGATTTGTTTGATTTGTGATAATAAAGAAGAATTAAGAATGAACACTTCCATTTAATTTTGGAGCGACAAACTCTAAAGAATGATACATCATTTGGATTTTTGTTGGACTAAAAATCATTATCAACTCGATTCATTTTGTTGAGTTAGATTATATCGGACATTTGACAACTCGGATTCTATCAGAACAAAAATAAAATAAACACCATATTAATTCAAATTTTCTACATTTTTTCTGATCGAATCAGCTCGGGTTTGTATTACTTGGCAGAGTTTTGAGTTCGGGATAGTTTGGCCTTTGCCATCGCAAAAAAATTACCGTAGATGTATGTTTACTTGATATTACAGGATTCATGAGGTACACGTGAAATGAAAATTCCGTCTATTAAAAGATAGTGTTTTGGACATCGACATTTTCGAATTACAAAATAAAAAAAAAACAAGAAATAAATATTATAGAAGAAATTCAGTTTCACATAACTATCAAAGTGTTTCGAATCCCTACTCTATTAAATAAAAAGACCTATTTAACGCCTTAACTATTTAACCTTGTTGAAATTATTATCAATAATTAGAAATGTTAATCTTGGTAAATTAATCATCTCCATCCAAAATGCCGTAACGGCTTCATTTCCTGATCTTTAGATGTCTGCCACGTCATCATTTTTAATAAATGGATGAAGGAGATTATTCAATTCAAGGTTAGTAATAGTAACAAAACAATCCGTTTGCCTTTCAAAAAACTTGATGAGGCGATAAATGATGATTAAATGAATTGATTAGTTTTTTTAATTAGTTTAATTAACGATTTAATTGATTGTTTAATTTAATTGATACTTAAAATATATTTTTCCCCAAATTTTTTCTTCTCTCACGCCAAAATCACAGCACATCTCCAGTATATTGAAAAGTTGACTTTATATATTTGTAATTTGTCCTATACAGGACATCTCCATTGATGTAAAAATGGATAGTAATTAATTATAGCCACATCCCTCGGCGGGCATTTGAAATTCGAATAGTACCACTACCCCAACGTAAACCTGCGGCACATATAATTCTCTATTTACACTCGGTCCACAAACATAATACCTTGTATAAATCGATCCGCATATACAAATATTTGTACACCGAGAGCACCCGAGAGTTATACCTTCATCACGTGATATCCGCACTGCCAGTTATAACTCTCCTCTCCCAAATTCCCGAAGGCGAAGAACTCCCCCTCTCTTCTCTTCTCTTCTCTCTACCTCTCCAATGGCGACTCTCACGCCCGGAGTTCTTCTCAAGCTGCTTCAATCAATGGAATCGGAGACGAAAGTTACTGGAGAGCACCGATCCGCGGTGCTACAAGTGATTGGTATAGTGCCCGCTCTTACCGCTTCTACTGCCGACGATCTCTGGCCTTCTCACGGTTTCTACCTCCAGCTATCCGATTCTTCTCATTCTACTTATGTGGGTCTGTCCAATCATGATGCGGATTCGATACTTTCGAATCGGCCCCAACTAGGGCAACTTGTACATGTAGATCGGTTTATTTCTGCTTCTCCAGTACCGAAAGCGGCTGGTCTCCGTCCAGTTCCGGCGTCTCGGCCACACCCGTTTATTGGATCTCCTGAGCCGCTCGTGGTGCATACATCCCCAAATCGAGCTGGTTTCGTAATCCAACCCGCTTCGCCTAATCACCAAGCACCTCCTTTATTGCCTTCTTCGAAAACAAAGCGTACTATTCTCATTCCAAAAGAAAACTTGATAACCCCTCGATTGGAGAAACAACCCTCACGTCGTAGATCTGCTTCCCCCGCAGTCAGTAAACTCTCAAATCCCAACTCCAATTCCAACTCCAACTCAAACTCGAATCCAAATTCAAATTCGAATACAACGCGTGTCGTGAGGTCATCATCACCAGTACCATCAAAATGTGTGGTACCAAGCTTGCAGGCTGCCAAAGAGGAGAACAGAAGGGTGGCTAAAGAGGCAGCCATTGTTGTACCATCTAGGTACAGACAACCTTCGCCTGCAGGGAGAAAAGGTGCCTCTTCTCCAGCTGCTAGACGCCCTTCTGTCTCACCTGGTAGAAGGTTAGTGGTCTCTAGCATAATCGAATTAATACGTTTATAATTGAATTAAGCCTCAATTTCATACATTTCTTTCGTTCAATCAACTTCGGACATGCAATTGTGCCTCAATTTCATACAAATTTCTGAAATTTAAACTAAACTAGATCATTTCTTTTTTTGTAACAGATTGTCTGGAGTATTTAAAATGTCACCAGGACAAGCAATTGAAGGAGGAGGAAAGAAAAGAACTGGTATAATCGTTACGGGTATTTCGAAAGTCTCTGACGCAATCATGGGATCGTCGAAATCCGTGCGCAGGAGCTGGGACGAGTCCTCGATTCAATCCCTTGTTTCCTTGGAAGGAAAAGAAAAGACCAAAATCAAGACTAACAAACTCGATAAAAATTCCCTTATAAGAACTCAGGTACCTCTAAACCCTAAACCCTTCAATTTGCAAGAAAGACCTCTCTTTTCTGCAATTTTACGTAATGCCTGTTTTGCAAGTTGACCTCATATAGTCTAAAATTTTATGATTCCTTTTTGTAAACTTAAGGTGGCTATGTCGAGGAGATTGAGTGATGTCAGCAATGAACTATTCAATCAAAACGGGTCTGAAAAAGACAAACCAAAACCCATTAAGAAGTCCGAGGCAAAGCTAACTACTTTACATGACCCAAAATGGACAGATGGCAGCGTCCCATTGGACGCAGTTTCAGACACTCTCTCAAGGCTCTCAAAGGTATACTCTATAATTCACATACACCAAAATTAATTAATAATTTAATTTCTAATACAGTTTTTAATTTTATTATTATTATTATGATAATTTAGGAAGCAATGCAAAGGCGTGATATCGCGTCGAATATCGCATCTGAAGCTTTACAAGAGTCTCTAATAACCGAATCCATACTTAGAAACTTAAGGTATAAAAATAAATCAATAAATAAATAAATTTAATTTTTTTTCAACATTAATATTTTTCTTTTCTTTTTAAATTCAAAGCAAATTCTCTGACCTAAAGAAATCATCAAAGACGACGAATCCAATACCAACCATCGACAAATTTATGATGATTTATAATGACCTTCAAAAATGGAAAAAAATAATCGATTCAAATTCGCAATTCGAAAAATCAACCTCTCTTTGGGTGGATTACGCATTATCAACCGATCTCGAAGTTCTCCAGTTAGTACAAACAACCGCACCCTCCATTTCAAAAGTAAATAAGGCTTCTTCCAACAAGTTTGATCCACCAAGAACAACAACAACGAGTATGTTTAATAAAAAACCGTTAATGAGTAGTAGCAGTACTAATAAAGGACAAAATAGGGTTTTTGCAAACCCTAATCCTAATACATGGAGTAAAAACACGAGCGAAACGGTTGAATTTGCGAGGGTGGTATCTTGCGAAATGCAAAATTGGTTTTTGAAATTCGTGGACGAGGCGTTGGATTTAGGATTTGTTTTTGAAATTACTGCGGTTTTGTCCGAGTTTAAGAAGATTAATGATTGGTTGGATGCGGTTTGTAAATTGCCCGAAGAAGAGGGACTGAAAGAGAAGATCGAGCGGTTGAAGCGGAAGATTTACGGGTTCGTAATTAGTCATGTTGGATCCGGGTTCGAGTCTTCGGTTAATATTTCCAGGAATTAATTCGTTGGTATTTAGTTTTTTTTTTGTTTGTAAGGAAAATGATGCTTTTTTGAACTTAGTAAGTGGGAATTAATTGATCTTAATTGGGTTTTGTCAATAATTATTATTTTTGGTGTTTTAAAAAATAATCACGCAACAAGGATGACTTAGCATGATATTTTGCGACTTAGCATGATATTTTGCGATTGGTTTAGATCACTAATGTGTGAATCACGCAATCATGTTTATTTAGTATTATAAAAATGTCATTGTGTTAATTCTCCGTCAAGTAAAATATTACATGAACATAATTTCTGAATATGAAGGAAATATTCACTTAATTGACGAGCATGAGACAGTCGAGGAAATCATAATTAAAACTCGGGAGTTTTGGGGACAAACATTTGCTTCAACTTATTAATCGGAAACCATCAAGTAAAATCGGGAATTAAGCAAAATTTGTCATGCTAAATATTTTCGAAATACGCATAAAAAATTGCCAGAGAGGAGTTTTGGGGAGAAAGCAAAATTTCTCAAACGAGAATGGACTGGAATCGAACTTAAAAATACCATCCTATATTTCATTACGAATTTGAAAAAGAAACTTCACAAATACCATAATTATTAAAGAGACCTTCTACTCTTCCCTTTCATTTCTCCGATATTTCTTTCACACTAATTAATTCCCTAGTTAACATAGTAAATTATCAAATTAATTCAGAATTAACTATTTTCAATATTCATAATTAATTTTAATTGATAGATACCTTAATTATATATACAAATTTTAGCATCTATGGATTAATCGTTAATTCACTTTACTAATCATAAAATTAATTAGTGTGGATGAAATGTGAGAGAAATGAGGAAAAAAAATTTAGAATATCCCATTATTAAAAGAGCATGTATGTCCGCTACAACATAAGTCATCCTTAAGGCTAGATGACCTGACAAGTAGACGTGTTAATTGCTGTGGGTTTTTACAAACCCTAATTCTAATAAAAACACAAGTATGTTTAATAAAAACCGTTAATGAGTAGGAGTAATAGTACTAATAAAAGACAAATTAAGGTTTCTGCAAACCCTTAACCTAATACGTGGAGTAAAAACACGAGCGAAATGGTTACGTTTGCGAGTGTGGTTTGTTCCGAAATGAAAAATTAGTTTTTGAAATTCGTGAATGAGGCGTTGAATTTAGGGTTTGTTTTTGAAATTACTACTGTTTTGTCCGAGTTTACGAGAATTAATGATTGGTTGGACGGGGTTTGTAAATTGCCGGAAGAAGAGGGACTGCAAGAGAAAATTGAATGGTTGAAGCGGAAGATTTATGGGTGTGATGAGTCATGTCGGATATGGGTTCGAGTCCTCGATTAATATTTCGAGGAATTAATTCGTTGTTTTTTAGTTTTTCTTGTTTGTTTGGTTATTTTATTTTGTATGGATAATGATGTTGTTTTTTAACTTGGTAAGTGGGAATTTATTGATCTTATTAAGGTTTGTCAATAAATATTATGTTTGGACCAACATGCCAACCATCTCAACTCTCAAGCGTGTTAATTATGTATAAAAATAAATATATAAAGTAATAAATAAGAAATGAAAATCTTCACATTATATTATTAATGTGTGATTCACTAATGTGTTTAAAAAATAATAATCATGCAATAAGGATGATTTAACATGATATATTTGCCATTACTTTAGATCACTATTGTGTGATTCACATTGTAATGCTTATATAGTATTATAAAAATGTCATTTGGAAAAAGTAGAAGCGATTTTGGGGCGATTTTGGGGTGGAGGCAAACCCTAGCCGCCGCCTCCACCCCCTCCTCTCTCACGCTTTCTGCGAGGCGAACGCGGAGATTCACGAAGGACGACCGGCGAGTCGCGAAGGACGAGAGCGGCGCGGCGACTGAGGCGAACGGCGTGGCGCGGCGCGGCTCCAGAAGTACGAGCGCCGCTGAGGCGAACGGAGCGGCACGGCGACTGCACGCGGCTGGCGATTGCTGAGGCGAACGCTGGCGACTGCTGAGTGCTGGCGACTGCTGAGGCGATTCGCGAAGCACGAGCGGAAAAGGAAAAGGAAAAAGGGCGACTGCAGGCTGCTGGCGACTGCACGCTGGCGACTGCAGGCTGCTGAGGCGAACAAAGGGCTGGCTGCTTCAGGCTCAGGCTGCGCGGCGATTCGCGAAGTACGAGCGGAAAAGGAAAAGGAAAAAGGGCGACTGCTGCATGCTGTTGAGGCGACTGCTGCAGGCTGCTCAGGCGAAGAACGGCGCGGCGATTCGCAAAGGGCGACGGGAGGAAAGGGAGGAAAGGGGCCACCGCAACGGGAGCTTGGAACCCTAGCAAGGCGACGACGGACCGAGGCCACCGCGACGACGGCGAAGGCGACAGCGACACGCGACGGCGACAGCCCCTGGCGGAGATCCGAGGACAACAGCCCCGGCGACAACCCGAGGGCGATAGCCCCTGGTGGAGATCCGAGAGCGACGGGCACAACCCCGGCGACAATCCGAGGGCGACAGCGACAGCGAGGGCGCGATAGGCTGCGACAGCGAGGGCGACGGTGCCGCGACAAGGAAAAGGGTGACAGCTCCGACGAGGTCGATAATGGAGACGAACCAATCGTCTAAGGATGGCCGAAAGCATCATCTCGGTTTGTATCTTACTTTTGCAATTGTAATTTACTTTTGCGCTAAATTACTTTTTTACATTAATCATGTAAAATCGTATCCAATGTATTAAACTATGCTTTAATATATTAAAAGAGGTTTCGCCTCTTTAGTTTTCAAAAAAAAAAAAAAATGTCATTGTCTTAATTCACCATTAGAGAAAATATTGCAAGAACATATTGTCTTAATTCACCATTATAAAAATGTCAGTGTCATAAAGCAATTAACGACCAATCCTCACTCTGGTCTCAAACATTGGAAGAGCTATATAATTCAACAAACATTATCCTTAATTCAACCTCTCAACAACGATTATCCTCCTTCTTTCTCAAAGATCTGGCGAAACTGGTACCTCTTTACAATACCTTCAATTATCCTCAAACGGACGAATCTACAACCCCAATGCAAACCTTCCAATCCAAAAAAATATATTCCTTTTTCATAAACCCTGGAGTTACTTGTCCATGGAACACTCAGCTTTTTAAAGCTCAAGCCCCTCTAAAAGTCCGATTCTTTGGTTGGTTAGCCATACAGTCACGCATTCTGACGAGTGACATATTGCAACAAAGGGGTTGGCCAAATAACCATTTATGTCCTTTGTGCAAAACAGAAGAAGAGACTTCCAAACACCTCTTATACGAATGTATCTTCTCTAAACAATTATGGGCTAACTTCTCTTCTCGAATTCCCGACCCAATCCCCCAATTCTCAAATCCAATTGAATTCTGGTCGTTCGCCAATACCACAAAGCTATGGCAAATGGCCTGGTTGGCAATCACATGGAATATTTGGAAATCCCGTAATGACGCCATCTTCAACGACAAAACACAATCTTCAACACGTGTCTTCAATCTGGCCCTTCAAGACATAATAGCTTGGAATAAATACTGCTAATTTCTCTTAGATTACAAGTAGTAATTTATAATTCAGGGTAGTCTTTTAGGTTACTCTTTATTATTTAGAATCATCCAAATATTTGGATCATTCATAACAACGTAAGCTGTAACATGTCATTTTTGATCTAATATATATTCGAGGCCTCGACACATTGTCGACCCTCCTTCAAAAAAAAAAAATGTCAGTGTCTTAATTTAGTAAAAATGTGAAAAACTGCTCTAGATTCAGCAAAATTAGCTATAAACATAACGCTATTCCACGAAAAAAATCAAGTAGTTATTTTTCACTATTCTATCATGTTATTAGTCCTAGATTCAGGCCCTGTCCTGAGTTTTCGGAGGCCTGTGACATGGTGTTACGATAATCTAAAATTGTGAAATTTTATCATGAACTAATGAAAAATATTTTTAAATTTAGAACTAAATAAATTTTCATTTGCCTCTTCATTAATAAAATTCTCCTTGTGCTAAACTTAACGGGTTCGACTTGACCCGTTTGAGCCTTGCTCGAGGATTTCTTAGAAGTAGGAGGAGGACTCATCACCTCTTTGGGTTTGCTCTTGAGAGAGAATTTGAGCGACTTGGCGGATTCGGGTTTCGTGATAATTTTCGGCGCTTTTTCCTCCTCGTCAGAGTAAGGGTAGTTTGAATTTTCGATCGGTAATCCCGACGCAGCCCTCAAGCTCGCGATTAATCGCTTCTCCGAGTTGTCTCTTCTTCTCCATAACTCTCTTATCGCATCCTCAGAACCCTTCACCTGAACAATTTAGGCAAATTTTAGGGTCGTATTTGTAATTTTAGGAAAATGTGAGGTTTTATGTGTGAATTTGCCTTGTAGCACTCGCCTCGGCAAGGAGGGCATTTGTAGTGTAAATTGCTGTCCGATTCGAATTGTCTGTATCTCTCATCACTGCGAAAGAGAATAATTAAAATGTTATATTGATGTGATAAAATGGTATAAAGAGAGTTAAAATGTAATATTGTTGTTTTACCTGATACCGTCACAAACGCAATGAACCCATTGTTGACAACCATCGCAACAAACCATAGGCGTCATTTCCGAATCTCGATACACCTGTTCACAGAATTTACGAAATTGTATAAAAAATTGCATAAATTGCATAATTTGCGTAAATTTCACAGAGTCAGTCACAAAATTTGGGCGAAATTACACGGAATTGCAAGATTACACGAAATTCACAGACCAATTCACAGAATTCACAGAAATTGGGTGAAATTACATTCACAGTGGACAGTGGGCGAAATTACACGAAATTGCAAGATAAATTGACGAAAATTAAAGATAAATTACACGAAATTGAAGAGCAATTCGAAGTGGAGAGTGCCGCACGCAGCGAAGATTGACGAAATTACACGAAATTGACGAAAATCTCGACGAAAATCGCTGTCGCAACGAAAAAAATGAGACGAAGAGGACCTGAAGCGTGTGAACTCGAAGAGGAGAGTAGTCTCCTGGGCTCCTGTCATGGTGATGGTGGCCTCGCCTCGCCCTCGCCTCGCGTCGCGTCCTGGGCTCCAGTCGCTTCAGTCGTCCTCGCAGAGCACGGACGTAGGTGGGTTTCTTTTGCACCAGTCGCGTCGCGTGCTGGAACGAAGCGACTTCCATCGCCACGCCATCCATCTCCCGTCTGAAAAAAAGGGTGGCCCATAAAAAAAGGGAGGCCTGTGACCTGGGCCAAGTCGGCCAAAGCCCAGGTCCGGCCCTGCCTAGATTTAATCCACGAAAATATCTCTAAACTAATAATATTGTATTTAGTAATCCTCATCCTAATATCAATCCTAATACACGAAGAGCAAAATTACAACTTACTTTTCCATTGAAAGAAAAATAAATTAGAATTTACAAATTACAAATTAATATCTATTAAGATTTGGATAAGCCAAAATATAAAATTCGACTTCCAGAAATAAAAAGAACAAGATCGACCGAAAGATCGGAAATGTGTTATGTTATAATGTTAACTATAAGAATTATTGTAAAAATATAATACTATCATAATTATTATAGATAAATGCTTATACATTAAATAAATAGTTAAAACTATTATTTTTCTCTTACAATTCATGATTTCAAATTTCAAAGTATACACTGTTCACACTGATAAGTTATGTGACTATGTCTATAAGCTTTAAAGGGCCCTTCATTGATTACGAATTTTTTAATACAGCCCACCTTAATAAATAAATCATCCACCATGTACGTAATTTGTCATATAGCCCACCTTAAAAAATTCACCAGTCCTCCAGCAATAATTATTTCTTAGGTATAAAGTTAAGAAAATTGAACTCTCCACAATTCTCCACGTCACCCTCTTAATCTGGATCATTCGATCAAGATCGGACGATCGTAATATGAATGAACCCGGTTTATGCAGACCGTTACATAAATTAATCACATGGACCATATGAATCATGTCTAGCCAATTTTCCTAAATATCTCATTGAGTTACCCCTACATCTCTCTCTCCTCTCATTTCATTTCCACGACACAGAAGAAAAAGAAGAGAAAAAAGGACGAATGGCCGCGAAAAATTATGTAATTGTATGTGTTGTTTCATTGTGAAAATTTTGTAATTTGTATATTACGTTTGTACATTTTATGTTGTATTCTAAAAACTATGTAATATTATATGTTGTTTTAATGTACCATTTTCATATGTATTGTATTATGTCATCGCACAACTAAGATATTTAGATTTCAACTGAATCATGTTAAGATCAAGGAAAATATACATATTACAAAAAAAATACATGATGTAAACTCGAAAACTCCCGCGCAATTGCGCGGGGGAAAAAGCTAGTTTAGTAGTAATACTTCAATTTTTTGACAAAGCTGGTAACGACCCCAAAAGAAAAAACACATTATCAGAAAATGTTTTTTTGTTTGTTTCTTGTTCCAATATTGTCGAAAATGAAATATCTTTTAAACGTATAAAATTACTTTTTGTTCGTTTTCTTGTTTATATTTTATAAGTGGTCAAATATTAACATGAACGTATTTTTTATAAATTGGAGCGAATTAACATTCACTAGCTTTTTGCCCGCGTAATTGCACGGTAGTTTTAGAGCTTATCGTGATTTTTTGTATGTCATTATTTTATCTTAATTTTTATTTTTTTTTATTTTTTTTTCTGAAGTATTTGTTTTTTGTACATGATTGTTGTGATTGAGTATAGTTTCTCTTCGTGTATTCATTTTTTCTTTTGATATTTTTTTTGATACTTTTTGTTTAACTTTTTTTTTCTATATGTGATATTGTTTATGTTGTTATGAAAAGTCATGTATTAAACAAAAAAATTGAAATATTCATTATAACTAGCTCTTGCCGTCTCCATCACTCTCTTTCTATATCAATAATATCATTCTCCTTCTTCGTCCGTCTTGACCTCGCCTACAATTATTCCCGCGTTTGAAATCGCCTCCACCATAGCTCATATTTGCCTCGTTAGGTTTAGCCGCCGAAAAATGAAGAAAAAGAAATTGAGTTGAGTGTAGGAAATTTTCAAAAAAATCTCTAACTTTTTTGGATATCGCAAAAAAACCATCTTTTTTTGTAAACTCCAAAAAAAATCTTTACCAAACTTTTATTCTAAAAAATCCTCTATGAAGGTTAAAACTAACCATGGATGATATTAACTATTTCATTTGGCCAACATTCCATTCTATTTTTATATAGGGAAATTCTTGAAAAATCTCCTAAATTTTTTGGGATTCCTCAAAAACCCCCTAACTTTTTGATTATTTGAAAAATCCCCTATGACTTGAATTTAATTCTTAAAAAACCCCCTAGCATTGTTAACTTTAACATTCCATAGAATTTTCATTTTTTTGGACAAAAATAACCTTATTGATTGGTCTTTATAAATTCTTTTATTCAATATAAATTAATAAATACATATTTAAATTAAATATTTCGCGTTGTTATAATTAAAAATAATTTATGATAATATTTTACAACTTACTATTTTATTTTACTATTTATTGAAGAATTTCCCTTTTATATGTAGTAATTGATTTTTTTTGTTTTCTTTTATTGGTTGTAAGAAAATTTATAAACATTTTTTAACATGTAGTGATTTTAAAAAAATAAAATTATTACCTGTTGTGTTTATATAATTTTAATATTTATTTATTATTCAAGCAAAACTAACATCATGTAATAATTAAATAAACAACAATTGATAAACACCTTGATAATATAATGATAGAAAATATATTATTAAACATCTAGTTTTTTATTTTCGATCTCCTTTTATGTATTTTGTTAATAGTTTGATGATTTTTTATTTTTTCAATATTTGCAAGGTATTTTTTTAAGATTGTTGTTCAACTTATTATTATTTGACGTTAGTTTTTCACGAAAATCTATATAAAAGTCAAATATATATAATGTATGAAATATTAAAATTATAGAAATATAACATACAATAATTTTTTTTAATTATTATATGCTAAATATTTTTTGGACTTTTTTAAAATTCATAAAAATAATATTTTTTAATGACTCTATATGTAAATAGAAAAGTATTTTGGTTAAGAAAAAATTTAACACCGTCTTTGGTTAGCTTTAGCTCCTATAGGGGGGTATTTGTAATAAAAGTTTGGCAGAGTGGTTTTTTTGAAATTTTCAAAAATATAGGGATTTTTTTTACAATATCCAAAAATAATTGGATCTTTTTTTTTTGAAATTTTTTCATATTTAATTCATACAAAAAATAGGAATGAATTTGGTCCGCAGTGGAATTAGGCTCGTGTAATTTTAACATTAATTAAGTTGTATGGACAACGTTCAAATAAAGAATCGACTAATTTGGACATTTTGATCAAGATCAAACGGTCCAGATTAAACTGACGACATGGCCCTCTCTGGAAGCAAGGATTTATTTAGAATTGTATATTTTAATAATTTCTTGGAGAACTGTACGGTTAATAATAATCAATACAGACTAATAACCATTGATTTATTTTTTGTTAATCAAATAGTGATCACTTAATTAACATTTAGCGGGTCAAATTATTTTTGGTGGATCAAATATTGGTCACTTAATTAAACAGTGATTACTTAATTAACATTTACTTAGTCAAATTTGTAGCTTACGTGGCTCACTCACATGTCTCCATTTTTGTTAACTTTATAAATAAGATATAATATATTAAGATATAATAATAAGCTAACTTTACACTCATAATTGTGGATGGTAATGTATAGTCTTAATTGTAATTCATGATAATGCAGTCAATAAGTTTCAATTTTTTGTATGCACATTCTTTTTACATAAATTTGTACATTGGGTAGCTTCATGATGTAATAATTGACTCACATTAGAAGAATTCATATCTCATGTCACAAAAAAATCATGACTATTATAAAGCAATAACGTGATTTTAAAAAGAATAAAACGAGAATGGACCGAACTTTGAATAAACTTATTAATTATTAATAGCATTTTTGTGTATTTTATTGTAAACTTTGAAAGAGAACTTTGTAAATACCATAATTATTAAAATCAAATATTTAACTCAAAAAAACTTTTCGGGCTCTCAGTAGTACCGATCTCGAAATTATCGACGCATACTAGTAACTAGTGTGTAGAGGATAACTAATATGCTTATGTACTTACTACTCATGACTATTGAATTACTATATTTATTTTGTGATTTGTGGTTTCACTGATTTAGTGATTTGGCTACCGATCTCGAAATTCTCCAGTTGGTGCAAACAACCACATCCTCCATTTGAAAAGTAAATAATGATTCTTCTAAGAAATTCGATCCGCCAAGAACAACATAGAGCGTGTTTAATAAAAAATAGTAGTACTAATAAAGGACAAATTAGGGTTTGTGCAAACCTTAATCCTAATACGTGGAGTAAAAACACGAACAAAACGATTGAATTTGCGTGGGTGGTTCCTTGCGAAATGGTTCTTGAAATCCGTGGACGAGGCATTGGATTTAGGATTTGTTTTTTAAATTACTGCGGTTTTGTCCGAGTTTAAGAAGATCAATGATTGGCTGGACGGGGTTTGTAAATTTGCCCGAAGAAGAGGGACTGAAAAAGAAAATTGAATGGTTGGTGATTAGTCATGTCGGATCCGGGTTTTAGTCCGCGGTTAATATTGCGAGAAATTAATTCGTTGCTTTTATTTTTTTGTTTGGTTAAAACTTTTTTGTTTGTAATGAAAATGATATTATTTTTGAACTTGGTAAGTGAGAATTAATTGATCTTATTGAGTTTTGTCAATAAATATTATGTTTGGTGTTTAAAAAATAATCATGCAACAAGGATGATTTGGCATGATATCTTTGTCATAGTTTCTAATGCGTGATTCACGCAATAATAATGTTTATTTAGTATTATAAAAATATGTTTGTCTTAATTCACCGTCACAAAAAGTATTACAAGAACATAATTTTTCCATATGAAGGGCAAATGCACGTAATTGACGAGCATGAGACATTGGAGGAAATCATATTAAGATCACAAGTCCATAGATTCCCTTGTTTCCTACCAGGTATTTCGAAGCAATTTTAGAAATATTTGTTTCAACTCGTTTATTGGACTTCGAATCTTCTCATTTGAAGCTCAAGCCGTCAACTTTCACAATCGAAAAACAAAATTGGGAATCCTTCACAGTTATTTTAATCGACAAACAATAAATTAGTAAACTCATGTTTATATATATATATATATATATATATATATATATATATATATATATATATATATATATATATATATATATATATTAGTTTTTGTGATGTGGTAAATCTGACATGCTAAAAATATTACCTTACCGAATTGATTGTATTCTTTATTTGTTCATTTATTTTATTTTAATTATGTGCGCACCCGTTTAACGAGTTAATTGGATATGAATGGTGATAAAAAAAATGTTATTAAAAATAGACCAAAAGTTATATGTATCTCTACAAAATTTCACAATTTCACGTATACTCCTGCAAAACGTAAATGATTATGAATACTCCTACAAAACTACTAAATTTTCATGACTGTTTTTTTGTTAGATTTCGGTGGACTATTCCTTAAGATTACCGCTAATTTGTGTGCTTTTTCGATTTTTCTGACATAAATTTTATCCTTATTTATATAGGGGTAAAATCAGAAAAACAAAAATTAACGGTAATTTGAATTGATAGTTAACATAAATCTAACAAAAATGACATCCATGAAATTATTATAATTTTTAGGGGGATTCATGCTATTTCATGTTTTGCATGGGTATACGTGAAATTGTAGTACTTTGTAAGGGTGCATATGTAATTTGATCTTGACATATTAAATAAATTGATGATGTGTAAAATGATTGATTTAACATGTGTTATACAATATAAACGAATTATGTATACCGATGTATCACATGTTAAAAGATCAATTAATCGAGTCAAATAACTTATTTTTCAAATTATATGCTTTTTTATACATTTGATTCACGACAATTGATATGTTTTGTTGTGTCTTACAAATCCATTCACTTATAGTCATGGCAATTAATTAATTTAATCTAGATTTCTCAACAATGTCCCATATTACTCTCTGAGAAGCTAGCCAAGAGTTGGACTTGGGTCTAAGTTAAAACTTTGTTACCCTTTCATTTAATGAGCAAGTATCCCAAAGCAACATCAAGAATCATTTTAGAACTCTCAAAACCAAATGGAACCAAATAAGAAGTTTGATGGACATGAACGAAACTGGATGAAATGATAACGAAAAAAAGATCATTATGGACTAGAACGAACACCTCACATATATCAAGATGAATATCATATTACATAATCAAATTGATATTTTTTTGATCAACCAAACATATTCTCATTGAAAAAAAATTCGTGACATAATAATTTAATATCGACTCACATTGAAAATTCATATCTTAGGTCCCAAAATATCATGACTATTATTATAAATAACAACATGACTTCAAAAAAGAATAAAACGAAAATGGACTGGGCTCCGATCAAACTTGAAAATTTATTTCTATATTTTAGAGCAAGACCTAACATGACTTTTAGAATAATTTCAATTCTTACTTACCAAATAACCTGCTACTTATTACACTTTTCTATTTGTGTTATAATTTTCATATATTATGCAAACAAAATCTTTCTTATATAAAAGATATTATTGTCTTTAATTTTTCTCATCATAAAAAATCATCCAAATTGTAGAATATCTCATATGCATATGAAAATTAATGTATATTAGTTTAATTTGATTTTTCGTTGTATCAGAAAAAAATATTTTTAAACGATTAGGGATATAGTGGTTATTTGAGAAAATAATTTTTAAATAATTTTAGTTTGGGTCATGTAAGCTCTTTCAATAACACCACTCATATTTTATTGTGAGTTCGAAAAGAATCTCATAAATGTCATAATTATTAAAAGAGCATGATGTATGCCCGCTACAAGAATGACTCGGAAAGTAGGGTGTTAAATGTTATGATTTTGATTTTATTTTCCGTTCCTTTAAAAATGGCATCTAAAAATAACAATCATGCAACAAGGATGATTTAGCATGATATTTTTGCCATTGCTTTAGATCACTAATGTGTGAGTGAGTCACGCAATAACATTTATGTAGTATTATAAAAATGACAACTATTTTAATTTAAGATCAAAGAAAATATGTTAAGAACATATTTTTCCATAATTTCTCCATAATGAAACAATCATTGTTGGATATATGAAGGGCATATGGAGTACCTCGAGGAACACGAGACATCGGAGAAAATCATAATCGTATTAGATCACAACTTCATAGAAGGCAACAATCATAATAAATCTTCCGCGGGCTTCGTGCTAAGTTTCGAATGCCTTATGATAAGTAAATCTATTCTGCCCTTGATTCCTTGTCATCCTCGTTTTTCGCATCCGAGACAAGACCACGCGTGTTTATGCTATTTTGTTTCTTTTTAGTCGTTGACCTATTTTTATTTGATAATAGTTTTGCATATATATATAAAATAAAATATGAAATACAATTTATTTTAAATTTAGTTGTAAAATTAATAAATATTATATTTATGTCCTTAAGAAAAAAAATTCTTTTATCATTAATAATTCTTTTTAATAAATATTGTATTAATTTTGTATTTGAGATTTTTGTGATTAAATTAATATAATATTAATATTTAATTTGTCTTGTTAATTTGTGTCAAAGGTCTCCAAAACCTCCGGACGGACCTAGATCCTTCGTAACAGGCCCGGCCCTGGGGTTAGGCCCAGCTGGCCCAGGTCACATGCCACCCTTTTCCATAGGCCTCCTTTTTTTATCTATAAATTAATTATACCTATTACTAATACTAATCCGACCCGCTAAAAATTCGGATCCGCTTACCGCTATTACCTTCCTGCACGCGAGCTGCACGCGAGGCGATTGAAGAAAAGCTACGTCGTCCGTGCTCTGGCGACTGCGAGTCTGCGACTAGGCGACTGCGACTCTGCGAGGGCTAGGCGACTGCGACGCTAGGACACGCGAGGGCTACGTCGTCGTCCATCACCATGACAGGCCTCCATCACCATTTCAGCTCATCTTCGTCTCAATTTTTTAGCTGCGACTGCGAGTCTGCGACGGTGATTTTCGTCTGGATTTTCGTCGGGATTTGCGTGCGGCACTCTCCACTTCGAATTGCTCTTCAATTTCGTGTAATAATCTTTAATTTTCGTCAATTTATCTTGCAATTTCGTGTAATTTCGCAATTTCTTGTAATTTCGTCCAATTTCGCCCAATTTGTGTGATGTTTATGTGACTGGATCTGTGAATTTCGTTTAATTTTAGTCAATTTATGGTGAATTTCGCCCAATTATGTGAATTTTCGTCAATTTCTGTTGAATTTCGCCCAAATCCCAATCTGTGATTCTGTGAATCTGTGATTCTGTTTAATGTGATTCTGTGAATTTCGCCCAATTATGTCGCCCAATTATGTCAGGAAATCTCAATCTGTGAATCTGTTGAATTTCGCCCAATTTGTTGAATCTGTGAACTCTGTGAATCTCAATCTCAATTCTGTGGATTTCTCTTTATAAGCCATCGTTGTATATTTTTTTTATAATTATAGGTACAATTTAATTTTATGGATATTTATTTAGTTCTAAATTTAATTTTTTTTTTAATTATTATATGATATGATTTCGTAATTTTGGATTATCTTAACACTACGTCACAGGCCTCCAAAATTTCAGGACCGGGCCTGCTTCGTAATCCTAATTAGGTTGTTGAGCTTCTCAATGGATAAACAAGGGTGATCATCTCCCTTGAAGCCAAAACGACCAAATTGCACAATCGAAGAAATACTTAGGATAATGTTTTCAAGATCCTTCGCTGTCACGTATATTGTTAATGATATTTTCTTAGTCACGTATATTGTTAGTGATATTTTTTAGGTGCATTTTTTTGTATACAAATTTTCAAATTTTATTTTAAAAATAACCAACCGTTGAAGTTAATTCTTGAATTAACCAAGGACGGAGTTACGAATTCCGTCACTTTCTATATTGGCGGAGTTTGAAATCCCATGTGTTGCTAAATCTCGGTTTATTTAATCATATGATAATTAGTTTAATTAATTGATTTAAATAATAAAAATAAGAAAATATTTGGCGGAGTATGGAATACCGTCAATAACTAACTGATTCATAAATTCCGCTATTTCACCATTAATTGCAATGATTGCCAATCATGTGAATTGAAGAATTTGAATTCAAATTATAGTTGATGTTGTGTGTATGCCTCCAACAATACTTACATTACAATTTACATAGACAAAATAAAATTAAGAAGTACACAAATAATAAAATAGAGAAATTGTAGATTTTTGTATGTAATGTAATTTGAACATAACAATTAATTTTTTTTTGTGGCAATTTTAAATTATAACATTAGCTCTCAAAGTCGTCCAGAAAAAAATAAAATAGAACACATTTGAACATGACACTTAAATCTTACAAATAGAATACATTTAAATTTACCACACATAATATGGAAATGGTATACCTAGCACACATACTAGAACATAACGTAACCAATATTCCAGAAATCGTTCGGCGCTCGCTGGTCGGTAGACGACCATCAAGCGCCAAGGATGATTAATCGGGATTAATCGGGAATCTCGGCGGACCTCGACGGATTTTTATTTTTTTATATTTAATATTTAAATTAATTAAACAAAATTACAAATCACAGTTTTTTTAATAAGTTTTAAATAATTTAAATAACAAAATACACTACGTCACTAAATTAACATAAACTCAAATAATAATAATTATATATATATATATATATATATATAATATTAAAAATATGAAAAAATTTAGTCCAAATATATATTTTTGAATAGTATCCGACAAACGATCGTTTTCATTATTGATGTCTAATTTTTTTGATGTCAATGGAAATTCATTGGCAATCCATAACAAAAACGATCATTATTTTGAATAGTATCCCACAACCTCTTATAATATATGATTTTTTGTGCTTCACATTCAACCAACTAGACTATGGACCCGTTGGCAATTCAAAAAAAAAAAATTTAAAAAAAAAAAAAAAAAAAAAATTGCAAAAAAAAAAAAACTGTACACATCTAAAAATCGGCTCGGCGGTGGCTTGACGGTCTTGGCGGACCCTTGGCGGCCGCTTGGCGGAAATCCGCCAATTACAAAACGTCAAGGGTTTATCTCGACGGCGGACCCTCGACTACCGATTAATCGGTGATTAATCGGCCGCCAAGGCCGATTTTTAGAACACTGAACGTAACACAACATAACACACTTGAACATGAAAGAAAATAAAAACACACGAACAAGCACTAACTAGATTACCGGTTCCTTGAATAATAAAAAAATATTTTGACTTCCCTCTCGAAATAGTCGACATATCTTTTCACTGGCTTCTCGAAAACATCCAGATATACGTCTTGGATTGTACGGTGATATGATATATATCCAATCTTGAACCATCCTCATTAACACACCATGCTTCGTATGCACATGCATAATCTTCCTTTCTCGCTTAACTCCTATTTGAATCATAGACCGATAGACATATCTTTCAAAGTATACTGCACATGAAATCGTATATTTCTTTCCCATCGTATCTTACAATAAGCAAAAAATTGGGTGACTTCCTCTAAATTTGTGTACACATCGATCTCCCACTTGCAAAGTTTCTATATAAAAATGAAATACAAAAAAAAGGAAACAACTTAATTACAAAAACACAAACTTAGAATATAATGTTATTCAAAGTTACACGAAATCCATCGAAAACTCTGACGTGTGTTTTTGGGCCCCAATTGTTCCATTCTAGTCATCCTTCATTATTTTGGACTAATTGAATAAACATTTCGTGATGTATGTATAGCGATTATACATGTCTCTTTTCCAAATATCTGGTGTCATATAAATGACACTCAATCATGGATCGATCGTTTCATTGAACTGAAGGAGAGAAGGTGTGATTTTTATCAAAATATTTCTCTTTGAATTCAATATCTCACCATTCTTTTGGAGGAGAAGAATATGAATTCATTGTTGGATGAAGATGTAAGAAAAAAACTTAGAGAAAAAATGATGAAGAAGAAGATTCAAATGTGGACATATATTAATACAACTCAAATAGATAAAAACGAATATATTCTTGTTTGCAAAAAACACGACGATGATAATACATGACACTGTCACAAAAACAGACGAGTCAATTTTTTTTCCGAAAAGGTAGACAACGACCTGACCTTGCACTGTCACAAGAAATAAAAAAAAGAACTGATTCGTTTCTGTAAAAGTATACATACATAGTAAAGAAAAAAACGTGATCCATTGATAAGACATAACATTGTTACAACAAAACATGATTATGGTTCATATAGAGGGTAGTAGAATTCAGTAAATATGATAATAGGATTCAATTCTACTAAATATGATAATAGGATTCAATAAATAAGGTGTTAGGATTCAGTAAATAAGATAGTGTGTTCAGTGAATAATGTAGTAGGGTAGTAGGCTTCAATAAACTTATATATCATTATTATTATTAATTTCTAAATTCATTTTTAATTATTATTATTATCATTTATTGTATTATTATTATTATTATTATTATTATTATTATTATTATTATTATTATTATTATTATTATTATTATTTATGATAATTTATTTACATTACTATATTTATTGATAGAAATATGTTCTAAAAAAATTGAAAGCATACCTTTTATCAATTTAACAGTTAAATAAGTTAATTCTTATCTATCATTTTTAATTTAATCATGAAAGTTAAATTGTAATTTAGTTAAATTGTAATTTAGTTGAATTGTAATTACTGAAATGCTTGCTAATTTTCTTCTTCTTCTTTCGAGGACCAACATTTTCTCTCTTAAAAAATTTAATTTTAGGAAAGTTTTTCAAAATCAACGAATTGGGCTAGTTTTTTTAGCTTTTAGAATTTACAAAGTCCAAAACTAAGCATGATATTCGGGTACCAAACATGTGGTGATTTTGCATGTTTATAATCATGAAAAACTGCCCTAAAAACTACCCATCCTTAAAAGTCCGGCTTCGTTATCTGACATGTAAAAAACTCTGATTTTGGATGCTTACATGCAAAAAATGTTGGAAAATTATTCCAACATTGAACTTATATGTAAACTATTATGTGTTGTAATATTGTCATTTATATGCTTATAATATAGTGATCAATTTTAGTTATAAAATTAAGCATTAAATGTGTCAATTAAGTTGTGGGCATTTGATGTGTAGAATATTGTAGGTGGTTATTCTATTTTCTATGATGGACTGAATTAGAAGATCCACATTAGGAGCCCAAAAGACATGTCTTTGTGAAAAGATGCCTTGTGGCTATAAAAATAATTTGATCCCAAGTACATATGATGATGAAGATAATGTTCTATTCTTGAATCTGCCCCATTAAGATGAAAGAGAGATCCATTAGAGAAAAACAAAAGGACTCTAAATTGGACATCATAAAGTACATGGAATCCATTCCTGCAATTAAGGCTTCATGAACGCAACAACGGCGATGACGCGACATCAATTCGGACGGATTTTATACGCTTCCGCATAAGGTTAAGGTACGGTTTTAATTAAGATTATTCGGTTGAATTCACATAGCTATTACGGTCCGTTTGTACGGGGCAAATTATATTATTTTATTCACGGGGCGGTGCCAGATCGTTGTCGCCGCCCCCAACAATTGGTATCAGAGCGAAACTATGATGAATCACAGTTTAAAAGGAAGGAAAACGAAGTATATAGTGTTTAGCACGATTTCTCTCGTCCAATTTCTGTTAATTTCGAATAATTTCTTTTTTTTTATCGAAAAGGATCATAACCGAGTCGTTTGATTTTGAGAGAAAGGAAAGTTATTTGGAATAGTTATACTTTCCCTCACACTCTCTGTTCAATTCGGGACTGAGTGATGGTTTTCGTTCGGTATTCGGTCAACATCGACGAAATTCCGAAAATAATGCTGATGGAAATACAGTTTTTTGATCAACGGTAAAAATGGCATAACTTTCAGATAACGACTCCGATTTGAATGGTTCAAATTGGGATGGATAGATAATAAGATTACCTATAACTTTCGTAAAGAAATATTGTTCATTTGAGAGATGTATCAGTATCGTTTTAATGGAATACCGAAGGGGTGCGATGGTTTGACATACAGTTAGTAAAATCGTCATAACGTTCGCATCCAAACTCCCATTGGGCTGAGCCAAATTGTGTTGGAAAGTTAATAAGATTATCTACAACTTTCATGAAGGTTTTAAGTCGGTTGGAACGGTTTAACAATTTCGTTTCAACAGAATACTGAAAAGGTGCATGCAGTTTTCTGTTTGAAAATGTGTATAGTATATATACATGCCTTTTGGCCCATCCTTATCCTATGCAGTACATATATGATGTTTCTCTCTGATCTAATAAGTCTGTTAAAGAGTTAATCATGAAAGGTCATTTCTTTTGGTCATGACTTTTGGTTTAGGAAGAGACGGGAATTGAATCCCTGATTATTAGGGTCAATTTGAAATTTGGATTTGAAATTTCGGTTTGTTAAGTTTATGAAAATCTGAAATTACAAGTTCCGAATATGAAAATTCGGAATATAAGATTACGGATATTAAAGTTTGGATTTGAAAATAAGGAAAAGAAAAACTGGAAAATATATTTTGGATTCAATATTTCGGTTTTCTCAAGGTATTTCAAATCCAGAATTTATAAATATGGGAAATAAAAACTGGGATTTAAATTTAGGATTTCATATTCTGGTTTTGTAAGGATTTATAAAGCCTGGAATCTGGATATGCTGGACTATTAAAGTATGGAATATGGAATTCCGAATCAAGTCTAGAATCTGGAAATTCCGAATATTGAAATCCGGAGCAGGAAAATTCCGAATTTGGAAATTCTAAATATGAATTGGCAATAAGGTTTTAAGGTATAACTTTAAACTCAATTAAAGGTTTAAGACATGTGTTTTAAAATTAATTAACGTCAGCAACATGTCGCCAAAGTGACCTCTCTTGCTGAAATTAATTATATTTTAGAATATAAACATATATGTGTATGATATTATTTATATATTGACCGGCCCAAAGGAAGGCGATGTTTAATTTAATTTCATATGCATCTGTGGTAATAAGTGTGTGATAATTATTTGGCTTACGTGTGACTTATTTAATCGGCCCAAAGGAAGGTTAATATGTTGACACATTAATTTATTATCAATTCTTGATTACTACACCAGGATATCAATAAGAAGTTAATATGATTTGACAAAGTCAAAATATTAACGGAAAAGGGATATCTTGATGATGGGATAACCTTTAATTGAATTTATAGGATTTATGATTCTTTCAAGATGTCTTGTTTGCGGGGGGAAATGCGGCTACAAATTTTATTTAGCCGAAAAGACAAACTCAGACATCTCAAGAACATTGATATTTGTATATATATATATTTTTGGTTTTATAACAAAATCATCTTATTTGGTTTTGAGATGAATTTTGTTAATTATTAAATATACCATTACTTACGTGAGAGATAGTAAAGAAAGTCAGAGTAATATTTGTCTATCATATATTTTGGTACAAACTCCAATAAGATATAATTACCCAAAAGGTTATATATGCGAGATGTTGTTTATATGGGTGTAATTTCGGTTAAGGATATTCAGTTATAGTGGGAGTAAATATGTGTACAGTTATTATGATATAGACACGTGATATAAACATATGTCATACACATATGATACGGTTATAAAGTTTTTCAAGTTTATTCGGTATTATGGTTATTCTGCAGAATTAAAGTTGTATTTTTCACTTTACTCTGATTTAAACAAGGATCCGTCTCAATATGGTTTAAAGGAGACGGTTTGTCTCATTAAGCTATTAAAGGAGACGGGTTGTCTCAATGCGGTTTTTAAAGGAGACGGTTTGTTTCATTAAGTTATTAAAGGAGACGGTTTTAATGATCTCACTAAATTAATTTTTAGGAGGACCAAGTAGGAAATAGGCATGTTAATGTCACATTACATGAAATTTCCATGCTACACATCGACATCATGATTCATGTCATTCAGTTGTATTAGTGTATGTGACAATTTAAGGTTTAGTTGCGTTAAATGTGACGAAAGCCACTTTGATCCTACGTTGATATTATTGATGGACGGAATTGGTTAGAGACACATAAGATTTTTTATGACAAACAAGTACGCGTATTTTGGTTTTATGTTCAATACGTAATTATAAGGAATTACATATAGTCCAAGTGGGAGATTGTTGGAACATTATTCCAACATTGGACTTATATGTAAAATATTATGTGTTGTAATATTGTCATTTATATGCTTATAATATAGTGATCAATTTTAGTTATAAAATTAAGCATTAAATGTGTCAATTAAGTTGTGAGGCTTTGATGTGTAGAATATTGTAGGTGGTTATTCTATTTTCTATGATGGGCTGAATTAGAAGATCCACATTAGGAGCCCAAAAAACATGTCTTTGTGAAAAGATGCCTTGTGGCTATAAAAACAATTTGGTCCCAAGTACATATGATGATAAAGATAATGTTCTATTCTTGAATCTGCCCCATTAAGATGAAATAGAGATCAATTAGAGAAAAAACAAAATGACTCTAAATTGGACATCATAAAGTAATTGGAATTCATTCTTGCAATTAAGGATTCATGAACGCAACAACGGTGATGGCGCGACATCAATTCGGACGGATTTCATACGCTTTCGCATAAGGTTAAGGTACGATTTTGATTTAGATTATTCGGTTGAATTCACATAGTTATTACGGTCCGCTTGTACGGGACAAATTATATTATTTTATTCACGGAACGGTGCCGGATCATTGTCGCCGCCCCCTAACAAAAAAATAATATCGGATTTGCAATTCCACATGCAATAAATAACATTTCCTTATAAGGCATCATATTAATTTAAAATCTGAGTCCCATTTGTTAGGTTTAATTCGAATCATTTTTTGTTTGTTTATGTTTAAAGCGAATCCAAGATTTGTGGATCCAAGATTTATGTCTAGTTCGTATCTATTATTTGTTTAATTATTTCTTGATTACCCTCAAATATCTCATAAAATCTAGCTAAGAAATAAATAGTCACAAAAACTGCTTCTCTTCTTTCCATTATTTTTATTTTTGAAGTTCTCTTTTCTTTTGTATTTTTTAGTTTATTTCAAACTGTGTCACTTGCTTTTATAACACTTAATGCATACTAATCTCCCTCTCCCATTAAAAGTTGGATACTAAGAATATGGTGAGGCCACGTCACCAGTACTGTTCACTGCCTGTTACTGTTTACAACAGGTACTGTTCACAATCGGGGGTACTGTTCACGTTACTGTTTAATTAGGTACTGTTCATATTTTGCTGTTTACTTTTTTTTTTTTTTTTACGTATGTTTACTTTTTTTTTTTTTTTTTTTTTTTTTTTTTTTTACGTATGCTTTGTATTCTAAATAAAATATTTGAATTTTTCTTTTGGAACACATGATATTGTTTTGAGGAGGAAAAAAGTTTGTATTTATTGCATAATACTTGTGAGACTATTTAATATCAGATTTTTTTTTTTAAATTAACATTTATGAAGCTTACTTTTGTTTTGCACTTATAACGTTTTAGATAAAATTATTATTTTATAATCATAACAAATTTTGAAAAATCCCAGTGAATCGCGAGAAATATTTCTATTTTCTTATCAAATAATATATCAAATAATATATTCCGCAGCGAAATAATATATCAAATAATATATAAAATTATTACTTTTGCTTATTATATTATTTCTTATCAAATAATATATCGCGCAACGAAGCGCGGGCTATTTTCCTAGTATTTCAAAAACATTGTTTTTTATGGATCATCCCATTGATGCGACTCTATTGACATACTTTAAAAGAAATGCTTTTTTGGCTTGGCACTCGTCTCTTATTTATGACAAGCAATCGAAATTTCATTTAGTGACAACAATATTTTCATCTTTGGGCCGAGCTCTTCGTAACTTCGGCCCATAAAAGAAATGACCATCGTCCAATAATCGGTTCATCTTTTAGGTTATCATCTGTGTTATGCGAATACTTTAAAAATTCAGAAGTATCATGAGAATACGAATATCCGATACGGATACGGATACGATACGGCTCGGATACGTATCGGATACGCCACGTGTTTTATCCGATTATTTTAATGTTTATTTTTTCGGATACGACGGGATACGACAGGATACGGCTGGAATACATTCATGATACATATGAGATATTTCATTTAGGCTACTTCCGTCATTATATATTTTGGTCCATAATATTTTTAAATAAATTATATATGATACTCTTATGATACATCAAAATTAATTTTAGGATATTTCTAAAATAAATTTATGATACTTGTATTTTTAGGTTTATTTTATTTATTGTTATGATATTTAATTTTAAAACATTAGTAATTTATTATTTAATTAACAAATTATTTAATTAATTATATATAATATAAATATATGAAAATAATAACTATATAGTTGTATCCGTATCCGTGATTTTTTGAAAATTATCGTATCGTCGTATTCGTATCGTATCGGATACAATACTCGTATCCATATCCGTGCAACATAGGTTATCATCTCTCATTCTTTCTACTTCGAACGTGTATTTCAAATTCAATCCACAGAAAAACATAATATAATAATTCTGAAATTTGTGGACATATTATAAAGATGAAATCAATCAACAAAGACTTCCAATCTTTGCCACCTTATAAGTTTTGTTTGTAATTATCTTTGAATTAATGAAGATGTAGAAAAGGAATTTAAGGAAAATGACAACTAAAATTATACAGTTCGTTGTTTATGATGTAGTTTGCTTGACTTGTATGTTTTCGCCAAATATTAATTGACATAGATTGTTAGTGCTTGCTTTATCTATTCAATTTCAAAAGGTATTCCATTTTCTACAAAGTTCAAAATCCTATTTCAAATTCTCTTAGTTGATAATTACTACTTTAGAACCAAAAAAAGTCGTCAATTGTATCAGATAATTGAATGGAAACAAAATAGTGTTCTTCATTTATTGATAATTCGATGATTAATTTCAATTTTGAAAGTCGAAGCAGCCAACAAATTCGACAAAACCACAATATTTAAAAACACACAATTGAAGAGAAAACAAACATAATAATTGATTTATTAGTATCAGGACCTTACATAAAACAAAAGGAGTAGATATAGGGCAATGGTTTCGAGATAAGAAACAGATATATTAGTTTATTTCTGAACGCATAAAATCAGTATTTTAATTATTTATGTATTTATTGTATAAATATTTTGATTAATTATTAGAGATTCAGATTGAACAGTGAAGTGGATTATTAAACCTCTTTTTTTCTCATAAATAATCATGTATTATGGGGAGATTCTCTGGTACGGGTTTTGAGTAGAAGGGTACTTTCGGTATTAGAAAAGTTTATATGTTATTAGAATTTATTCTCTCCATTTCATGATACATTGTTTTCTCCATTTGAACTATTTCCACCTTCTCTAATTAATAACAGGCAAGATTTTTTTGGGTCATATAATTAATGCCATACTCTCTCTCTCTCTCATTTCATCCGAATATACTATTTGTGTTTTTCTCTCCTATCAATTAAATTCCTTGTTTTTCTCCTTTCATTAATTTCATCATAATATGATTCAGATTTTTTTTTGACAAATATAGAAAACATAAGAATTCAATCATAATTTTTCTACCTTCTCTAATTAATAACAGGCAAGATTTTTTTTTATCATATAATTAATGCCATACTCTCTTGTTGGGGAATATCCTCGACTCCGGACCCGCGCAGCGGATATGTAGGCCCGGTTCGATTCCCCGATTCCCGAGATCACGCCACGACTTCGAGGGTACGATGCGAATAGAAGGACAGATTCATACCAGTGCCAAATTGATGGCACACGAAGGGTTGATTGCCGCCTTCTATTTCCTTCGGTATCACGTTGGTGACTAGCCCGTACGTCCCATACCGCACGTCTCCCACCGTTTCGACACGCCTCGGGTTGTCTTCGTGCGTTCCATGCCCGCATGATCCCACAGCCCGTTACTCGATTACTTCTCCGGTTTGATCACAACGAAGAGCCACATGTGTCGCTCCTCTACCCGTATCCACCGTGATCGTTGTTACGGAAGAATTTGGTAATAAAAAGTGGTACGAATTAGAAATAAATGGTAATGAAGAAACAAGGGTCGTTGTGGAGTGTGTTGGTGGGGAGATAATCGAGAACGTTAAATGTACGTGTATGAAATTGGAATCTGAAAAAATCCCGTGTAGACATATATTGAGAGTGTTTGTCGAGATGAAGGTAGATGTTATTCCCCAGTGTTGTGTGTGGAAAAAGTGGTCTAAGGCTCCCAATACTCGTATAGCAGTACAAGGGGGGTCCTTATTTAATTGGTCGGAGAAGTTGAGAAGAAATCGTGAAATGTCGAAATTGGGCAACGATATTTTTCGTGAGGCCTCCAATTCTGAAACTGATTCTATGAAAATAATGGAGTTTTTACGCCAACTATCTCCACAGAAAAATAGAAATGAAGACAAAGCAGAAAATGTCCAAAGTAATAGTAAAGATGAAACAAGTTTTCCACTATTTCATGTTTCCGATCCAAATGTAACAGTAGGCAAAGGTGCACCGAAGAAAAGAATAAAGGCGTGGAACGAAGTTAAGAGGACTCGATGCGGGTTTTGTCGGCAAATTGGACATAACATCCAAACATGCTCAACGATTCCAAAAAGTTCTTCAAAAAACTGTAAGTTTTTATTTAATTTTGTAACACAAACTAAATCAATTTAAAACTTGTATTTCTATTTCACTCATTTATTAATTAATTGAAATATCTATTGAACAGGATACGATGGTGTTATCATGTTATGTATACAAGGGCAAGACATGTTATTGATATTATTGATATGATTTTGTTGTTTATTGTATGACTCTTTTGTTGGATTGCTGTTTGATTTTTTTTTTTTTTTTTGGAACTATTGGAATTCGATTTCTGAATGATTTAGTTAGACAATAATAGTTCATGTTAAAGGTTAATGCTCTATATCATTTCCGTACTTAGCGTTGGGGACTGATAAAAAAATAATAAAGGAAAAAAAATTCCATTTGGTCTCTGACTCGTTTTTTTTAAAATCTTCACTTGTGTTTTTTTTCTTAGCTAATACAACCAGTCTTGAATCTTAGGATTGAAGTACCATATAAAAACAATGAGGCCATATTATATAGGAACAATGTCAAATTATTGAAAAGGAATCAAATATTTCAAGATGAAAATGTTAATATGCTTAGAAGATTGACAATCTTCCAGGAATTAATACACACATTTTTTTGTTGTTGAGAAAATACACACATTATTTTAAGAAAACAAATCGAAAAAATATTTTTCTGATCCACACGAAATATTAATACAATCCAACAAATACAAATCAATACACAATTTGATTCACTTAACAAAATTGTCCTTACGAGGAATTTGATTCAATACACAATTTGATTCACTTAACAATTTGATTCACTTAATCCTTACGAGGAATTTCGTCAAAATGATAGGATGCCCAAACTATATATTGTATCATTATTATTTAAAGCATAAAATCAAAGATGTATGAACCACTTACCATCACAATTAACACAGAAAAAGAATGAATATTACTAGCCGGACCGGGCCTGTTGAACTCGCTCTCATTTGCTACTAGCTCCACTGACCCTACTTGGTGTGTTTCCATTGTAGTCGCATTTGTTCAATTTTGTTAGCCATGGCCTGAGTTCAAGAAAATATTCACAAAATCACAAAAGAGTAAACTTGAATTTGTTGTTAAATTATAAAAAAACGAATTATGAGAGAAAGGGGACTTAATAACCACACATCACAGTACAGTCAAATTGGTCCCAAATTCTCCACGGATTAAGTAATTCGTGTTAAAGTCCAGTAAAGAAAAAACAAAAAAAAAGCAACACATTTGTATTGAAAGTGTAATTCATTTTTTATAAGAGATTAAATTAGAGCTTTTAGTCTGTTAATTGGCTCCAACCTCTTCAAAAACAAAATTTCCATTCAAGAACCACACAAACAAAATCGTTTTACAGAATACTGTATTCATATTTTTAATATCATGACAAATTAGCATTGACCTTTTGTATTCAGCAGTTTGTGATCCATCTCTTTGCCTCGGTCTTGATTAAGATCTTCAAACTCATGAACGAAAGTCCTTTGAACGAGAAATTCGTCGAAATACACTATGTTGGTACGTGGATTTTCGGAAAGAAACCAGATCGATGCAGAACGGATTGGCAATGTCGGATTGGAATCAAGAACGGATTGGGAACGTCAGATTTGATATAGGCACGGATTGAGAATTCGTGGAAATTCACGCTTTAGAGTAGGATTTGAAGAACACTAGTGATTTCCAATGATTTTCTTGTTTTGTCGAGATGGAGAAAGAGAATGGAATAGAAAGGGAACTAGATGCAGACATTTTGAAATGGAAATGAAGAGAGAGATGGAATAGAAAAGGAAAGCAAATCCAGACAAGGGAAATGGAGAGTGGGTGAGGAAACAGGTATAAAGAGGAGTGAAATGACCATTGTACCCTTTTTTACAGTACATCTAAATTACTCACACCAATTCTAGACCATTGGATTGATATATTAATTTAAATCCTGTCCCTTCATATGAAAGTTACCCGTACCATAGAATGGCCCTGTATTATGTATGTGGGCCAAAATTAAGAACCCACCAAGAAGCTAAAACCACATGGACCTGTTGAATCGTTGATTGCCTCTTTATTCAAAAGGATGATTTTTGTAGTTATCTCATTCATGTATCATTTTGTTCAATTCTATATCAAATGTTAAAAACATTATCAAATTTTACTTTGTCATGAAATGATAAGTTAGCTAAATTTCGGTGAATTATTAAACTTTCATGGTCCCCTTTCGTCTGTTGGTTTGGTATGCATGCAATTTGATTTGGTCCCCTTTGTAATCAAGAAATCACATTGAATTTCTTTTTCATATAGTACACAATGTCTCTGAAGGCGAAAGGCTACTATATTTATGTCATGATTAATTCGAGTTTATGGAGACATAAGTTTCCTTACCGGTGATGCGGTACCGCTCTTGTCTGCTAAATGTTTCTTCGATTCAAGACTAGAATTGCAATTTGCAATCTTGATTGGTATGTTTGTACGTACCGGTAGGGGACCCGACTGGTACATTATTTTCTAGCGCGGTACCGGACTGGTATCGTTAGAAAATCCAAGATTGGATTATCTTCTAAGATAATCGGTCCGCGCGGTCAAAAGGGATGGCGAAAAAAATAATTCAGTCTAGGTATGATCAGGTCTTTGATTACATTTCGGTGAGGGAAATGCATCGGCAAAATCGCGGTATCAGACTGCTCCTTTTGGAAAATCGAGCAAATATATCACAATTCTCTTTGCAGTTGCACACAAAATTAGGGCGTCGAATCATATAGTTTCAACAAGTTTTAAAAAAAAATAACTTCCATCCATACATGCCTGAAAATCATTAATGATATATTAATATGAATAATTTTATTCCATCCAGAGAATTGATGGAAATAAACATTTCAATACAAAAAAATAAAATAACAAAATGTATTTGAAAAATTGTCCTAATCTAATAAATTGTAATTTAGTGAAATAAATTGATCCAATGTTGACAAAATATTTCTCAACATTCTCTAAATAAAGATTATAATTTTTTTTTGGGACTTTTAGTTTTCAAATAAGAACATGACGAGTAACACTTGAGATAAAAATTCATAGTTTCCAGTGAATCTATAATCATGGATTAGTTGACTAGAATCTAACAAATTTTACTATTCTTGAGTTAGAAATTATAGCTCACTAATTGATGCATTGAAAATGAGCCAATTAAAAAAAGTTGTCCACTAATTACTGCATTCTTGAGATAATCAATTCATAGTTTTACCGTGATTATGAAATAACCTCTATACAAGTAATAACTCTAATTTAATGTCCCTCCGTGGAAAAAATAACTCATATTATTAAAGAACAAAACATTATGTAATTTTATTCTAAAAAATAACTCATTTAATTTCCTCTACAAATTAAATCCAAGCCCAAACCAAAAAAAAAAAGGAAAACCTAAAGAGACCCTTCCTCAAATAATGTCCATTAATTCCCTACATTGCAGACCTCACATTAGTTTCATGAAGTCGAATGAACCATGGCGAACGAAACACATCGATCATTTTTTTTTACGAAGACCAACTTCTTATAAGATAGGGCCGTGAACCGGCCATTTGATCGAGAGCAATTACGATCCCCATAGCGACACAAGTACTCAACTCGGGTTCGACGACCAATCTAAACACGTCATCGCCGAAACTCACACCGCCATTCGCTTTCCTACAAATCTCCGCCACCTGGCGCCCCTCTCTATTGTTCACCACACAACTTCTCTGTAAATAAGAACCCTCTATCGCATAACAATTTGTATTCGAATTACTGGCCGATGTACTGGCCGCGGAAGGCGTCACGCTAGCCAGCGATTTTACGTGGCGCATGGACACGTGGTGCTTTACGGAGAGAAGTGGGAGAGATGAGTCTTCTCCCTTGTATATCACCCAATGCTCCCCTAGACTTATTTGTTTCTGCAATGATAATTTTTGACAAATAATTTGATTAGCTACTAATCACATAATAATTATTAATTTACTCAAATGCAAATATAAGTTGTTTTATCTTTTCTATACCTTTCTTCGTACGGTGAGAAGAACTCGTCCGGTAGCGTCCATGAGAACAACCTCATTTTTGCTACCCGATCCGTAATTATCGACCCGAAACACCAAATTACCCTTCGCATCGAAAACCGTGAATCCACTACAGTTGAACAAAAGCGATTTGCGCCACACGGTCAATACCTCAGCTTCTTCTCTCCCGCTTTCGTGGTGATCAGTTGCGAGTTTCGGCAAGTCGAGACCCTCGAGTTGCAAGCAAGATAAGTTCGGATGGATTTTAGTCATGGCGAAGGATATTTTAGTAATTTTACCGGTGACCACCGGAGGAAGAGAAGAAGGGTTGGTTTGAGAGTGTTTAGGTTTTGTTAATGGAAGAATAGAGAGGGGTTCAGATGAGTATTTATATCCAACTTTGGACGAAAATGCCCTTTCTTTCTTTTTTTGGGGTTATTTCAACTTTTCCACCTATCAAAAGAAGCCACAACCATAACAAGGAATGTTATGGACCTCATAATCATTCGTCATTATAAACATGTCTTTTCCAGATAAAATACAAAACAGTATGTGCATTAAATTATTAATTACAACAAAATTTACTAACTAGTTCATTAATTTTTTGCTTACGAATGAAACTTGCTAATATATTCGATGCAATCATATGAGTCACATAAATAGTAAGTAGAGAATGACACGATGACTTTTAACAGACCTACAAGTAATCTTTACACACTGCTAAATCATGAGAGGACACGCGTCCTCATGAGAAGAAAGAAACGAGTAAAAAACACACAGTGTGGAGTATTTAGAGGTCAATGGACGGCTCAATGGTGGGCCGAGTTCGTATGATTGATCGAACGAGATTTGTAATTTACATGTTTATTCATTTTGTGACTAGGATTTAGTTAGGGTATATAATCATATTGCTAATTTACTAAAATGCCAGCTATGAGAAAAATACAAGGAGGGGATATCTTTAATTACTTGGATTGAATTGATCTAACTTATGAGACTGATGATTGATATTGGATAGAATGATAGATATTGAGTTTTTTTTTGTTTTAAGAGATAAGGATCTAGTAAATATTATTTGGATATATTTAGTGGGAAATGATTTCCACCGCCCAATATATATATTTTTAAATATACATTTTTAAATGCGCCATATTTTTTTAATTATATATTTTTAAGAACAATATATAATTTTGTATTATATATATTTAGATATGTGTAACACTTTTTATATTTTGTGTCATTAAATGTACATTAATCTGTAATATATCTTTTTAAATATTTTTTTTGGATAATGGGCAAATTCACACAAATATATTATAATTTCAAAAAAATTTGGGGACCATTGCCGGTCTCATTTTCTAATTCAGTTTTGATAATCACTATTCAGATAGGCACTCATTTAGATAGGAAAAATATACTTTATAGTATACAGTTAATTTATATTCAAGATAAATCTAGTTTACAGTTGTTATTTTATTTCAAGATGCGAGACAAACACGATATTTCAAATAAATAGAATAATTCCAACAATAATAACATGACAATGGGGGGAAGAAATACATCTCAACCATCACTCATGACGTCCTACGTATCGATTGGCAAAACATGAGTAAAGAATATGCCAAATGTTTTTTTATTATATTCATTTTGTTTGCAATACATTTAGTTTTAACTATGTTAATGGATTTTGTTTGCAATACGTGTGGCTGAGAGGAGAGGAGAAGAGAGCCTTCACAATCGAGGAACAACAATGCAATAATATTATTAACTCTGATTTATAATATTATAATTAATTGAAAATATATTTCATTTATAACTACTTGTTGTCAATTTTTTGTTTTGGGGTTATACATTCAGTCCCCAAACTCAAAATAACGTTCTTGATGAGATAACAAATGAGGGGTAAGTGAATTAATTAATATTATTAATTAATTTAATTAGCGATTTAATTAACTGTTTTATTAAATTTATACTTCAATTAACATGTAATAATATTAATATATTATAAATTATTTATGTGTCAATTAAACGTTTTAATTAATGTTTAATTGAGTCAATTAAAAAATATTAATTTATTTAAATATTTTTTGTCACCTCGTCAAGTATTTTGAGATGAGTTTGGGGGACCAACTATATTTAGCGTAAGCATTTTGATATCAAATCATCCATCTTTATTCTGGACAGAAAGAACATTGAAATAGGGATATACACGTCATAGGCATCGAACAAATACTTTTTCCACTTCTTCGGTGGATATAATTTCCAAAGAATAAGCCTTATTTTCGAATATATTCTTTTTATTTAAATTACTTTGAGAAAATCAATAAATCATTGTCAATAACTTACCCGTGAAATTCATATTTTTGTTTTTCAAAGGTTATATGCAGAATGTATTACAGAATGTTAAGTTTATACTTATTTTGGCTTACAAAGAATAAGTTCCTCTTTTTGTACCTTAACAAGTAGCAAAAATATTCATTATTAGTGAAACAAAATTTTGATTCCTAATTATTATAGCCATAGGAAAAAAGGTCAATAATGATAGGAATCACTCTTTCAAGTCACTTAATAAAATATACAATTAGTAAAAATAAATTAGTAAGTTTAATATATATTATTTATTATTAATTAATTGAGTTTTCCAGTTGTGTGTGATTACAATTTACAATTATATTTTGGTCCATGGATATATTACAACTGCATTGATCTGATAGACAATATATAATATATACTATATAGTATAAAATTAAATAAAATCACAAAGACCTAAGATTAGATTTTGATTCATGCATACATATCTTCTTAATTATTAGATATTATTATGCCTAGAGCTCAACACCCACAAAATGCATTATTCAACTCTTGGCCGGCCAATTTTTATTTGAAAATACTTTTTTTCTTGCTCAACCCTAGACCCATTTTGTCATAAAATTTACTAGAAAACTTTTTAAGTTTTGGTACTAGTGAACAAAAAGTTGTTGATTTTTTTCACTTCATTAAGTTTGTCCCTTTTTTGTGTGTTAAAAAACCAACTCCATTCTAAATCCCAATTGATATGCTTGCTCTTGTATTAAATCATAAGGAGTGCCGGCCCAGGCATTTTCCGGATCCGAAGCATTTTTTTTTTAAAACACTCATTAAATTAATTATCCAGGAAGATTAACGGTTCACATGTGGTTCTGTGGTATATGAGTTAAGACTCTATATTATTTTTCTATAGATTCATGGTTCAAATCCTGTCAGGTCATTTATTTTCTCATAATTTCATTGTATTTTGTTAAATAAAATTAAAATCTTAGTTTGTAGGGATTCGAACTCACGACCTTTCACAAATAGATAATTGTTTTACCAATAAATCACAAGATTTTTTTATGATACGTAGTAGTTTTTTTAGACTTTTTGACACATATAATTTATACATTTTTGTTATTTATTAAATATTTTGTGTAAATATTTCTCACCTATGATCTTTTTCTATTCCAAATAATAAATTTGTCAAATATATTTTGCAACCACATTAATATAACTCGTACGAAACATTTTCTCTAATTTCAATTCTTAAAGATATTATTTAAGAAAACTGAATGCAATATAATGCATATTCAATATTTAAACCATTGAATTTTAAGTATTATTTTATAATTTTAAAAATCCTATACAAAAGTATTATTAAAAGTATTATTAAAAATATTTTTTAAAATGAAATAGTAAAAATCCTATACAATACTAAATAAGTTGTTTCTGTGTTTTGTTTAAACAACTTTAATATTAAAATTTACAAAACTTAACATAAAAGAAAAAAATAATAATTTATCAGTTAAATATAAATAACTTCTTAAAGTTCTGAACATATATCGAATGCAATTGTTATTTTGGAATTTTAAAATTAAAAATATTATATGAAGTTAAATTACTTTTTATTATGTTTTTGCTTAATTAAATTTCAAAAAAAAAATTGTAATTATTTTCACCATAAAATGTGATATGGTCTATAATTTTCATTTGATTTGTATCAATAAAAAATATTAATAGTATATAGTTAATTTTGTACATCAATACATTAGTTATATGATTTACTATTTGTTTATATTTGTTATTGCATTAACTATTGTGAACAACGATGTTATAAATTTTGTTGTTACGTTTTTTCTTAATATTGTGTAACACGTCACATATTATTATACATATGCACCAATATGTGTTACTATGTACTACTATTTGATAAGAAAATGAGCTATTTTCTACTATAACATAAAAAATCATAAATATATATATCTATGTGATTATGCATAAATAAGTCTTAATAATATGAGAAGATTAATATAATGTAAACTAATTTTATTTTGTTATAATATTAGTGTTATTGTAATCAGGAAAATTAGTACTTCGTATTAAAATGAAAAACATAATTATCATACTCGCCGCGTAACGTGAGTATTGTCCTAGTTAATTACTCAACTGTAATTTACAAAAGTTAACTGAAATGAAAAAAAAAGTACCGATAAACATAAATAATTTCTTAAACTTCTAAATATATATCGAATGCAGTTATTATTTTTGAAATTTAAGACTAAAAATATCATTTAAAGTTAAATACTTTTTAATTATGTTTTTGTTTAATTAAACTTCGAAATTATTTTTGGAATTATTTTCACCTTAAAATGTGGGGGTGTATAATTTTATTTGATTTTATATCAATAAACAATATTAATACTACATAGTTAATTTTGGACATCAATACATAAGTTGTATGATCTACTGTTTCTATATTTGTACATTAACTATTGTGAATAACAATGGTGTAATCTTTTTGTTACGTTTTTCTTTTCGTAAAATTGTGTTTTACCTCAGATATTATTATACATATGCACCAATATATACTACTATTTGATAAGAAGAATGAACTATTTTCTACTGTACCATAAAAAAATCGTAAATATATATATATATATATATATATATATATATATATATATATATATGTGATTATATGCATTAATAAGTATTAATAAATAACATGAGAAGATTAATATAATGTAAAATAACTATTTGTTATAATATTATTGTCATTGTTATCATGCAAATTAGTAATTTGCAGTGTTTTAAATTGCGGCGATATTGCGGCGCAATTGCGGAAATTGCGACCTGCAATTTAGAATCGCAATGTCGCAACCATATATTGTGCAATATTGTGTTTTTGGATTGGTTTAAATTGTGGTGATATTGCGGCCAAATATCGGTAAAATTGCGGTATTGCGGCTAATAATTGCGGTTATTGGATTGGTTAAAATAGGTTTTGTGACCCGTTATATTAAAATTATCGTAACTTTCTCATCCTTCCACCAAATGACATGAATTTTATATCAAAATCGCTCGTCTCGACGAGAGGAACGCAGTCATGGGCATGGATTTGAGAAATTTTGTCTTTTACCCTGAATTTAATGTAAAACGCACGTCAAAATAATTTCATTGAGAATTATTTCATATAAAGATTATAACATGATTTTGTGATTATTTATTACTTAGTTTCCATCAATAAATGTATGAATTTCATAATTTTCCTTGTATTTCATTGATGTTTCGATTAAAAATTTGAGTTATATTGTTTTGATATTTTTAGGATGTCGATGAAATTTTTTTCAACAAAATCCAAATCCAAAGATCCGATATAATTGCCATATTAATGGAAATTTTATGATCAACTTTTTTTGTACACTGAAAATGCTCCTGGACAATTAACTTTTTTATTCTTTTTAGAAGAAAATTATAAAAGACATTTTACGATATTAATGGTGACAAAAAATATTGTGAAAAAATATTTAAACAAAATATTATTATTACATTATTTAATATCGCAACGACTGTCCGCAATAAGTGAAGGAAATAAAGTCACATATCTACTAGTAGATTGTACACATGAGGGTAGATGAACGTACGCGTTCGTCGGAACGATTGGATGCATAATAGGATTATGCAAATCTGACAGAAATGACATAGTCCGTCCTGACGCACCATGTGGTCAGTCATGACACACACTAGTGTAATTATGCATAGGCCAATCTGTGAGTATAGCGTCGTGACGCACCATCCAGTGCGTCATGACGGAGGTGCGTCGTGACGCACAATCCTGTCCGTCATGACGGAGCACATTGTAACGGCTAGATCTAGTACGCGTGACACGTTCGTCGCGACGCACCATATCGTGCGTCATGACGGACTGTGATTGAAATTCTGGATTGCCAGTTTTTGATACTCATTAATACCGTCATGAATGGAGAGTTTAATATATGATATTCACCTGTTCTCTCTCTCTTTCTGGTTCATTCTAGATCTGAAGGAGAGCAATATACTTGTGAGACAAGTTGAGAAAAGCTCCATTAGAGATTGAGAATTTAGAGCAAGTTTGGACAAATTTTAGGGGAATTTGTCGCAACCGAAAGACTTTTAGCTCGAGGTGGATACGAGAGAGGAATCTCAACTGAGATTCTGTGTTGTGATCAAGCAAGGGCAAGATCGAGTAAGGTCGGAGACAAATCGGATAATATCCGATTGTATACGACAAAAGGAGCTTCAAGCAAGGTCTCGAATCGCGCGGGCGTGGGACGTGCGTGTCGCCGGAATCGAAGCAAGCTAGCAGCAACTACGTGAACAATCCGTCTCCGTGATCAATTTCACGCGGTATGTCTATATGTATATAAGAGTTATATTTATAGATAGTTGCATTTCATGATTTGTACGTTCGGATCGGCGACGTGGTCCTCGGGATCAGGTCGGACCGAGTCTCACAATTGAAAGAACCGAAACCAAATTAATATTAATATTTAATAATTAATTAGTCATATATAATCACAAATCTACAATATTGAACCCAAATGATAGTAATAATATCTGACACATCTGCTGGGGCGAAGCATGATATGCATATGTGCGATATAAAAATAAAATACACAACTTGTCATTTGAAAAACAAAAACGTAGTTAGTATCACATAAAAGTTTGCATTGATTGGTTCTGTGTGCATCACATAAAAGTTGCTCATGCAAATATTGTCTCATTGTTTTTGTATTGCATAACCATAATAACCAAGAAAAAAAAGTGTGAAACAAATCATATTGATTGTATTTTCTTACTCTGTAAAAAGAAAAATATATTAATGGGCAATTACTTCAAAAAGAAATGATTGTATCTTGTAGACATTTACTCATAAATAAGAGTTCATTATGAGATGTTAGATAAAACCACGGTAACTTTTTTTTGTTTTTAAGGATAAAATAAAATTAGACAAGAATTAGGATACATTGGATCGGATCATCTATTTTTTTTGTATTTTGTAATTTGTATATTTATTAACCCAAATCATTTTTGTATAATAGATTTCGTCAGAACACTCGCCAAGAACTACATTTGCATGAGTAAAAAAGTGTAAGTTGGTTGCAAATTGCATTATGTTAAAATAGCGTAATTGAATTAAAAAATGTATCATAAATCCATTAATTACGGGGACATGTCCAAGACAAGCAAATTAATGGATGCACCAATTCCCCTTTAGTGAGGTTGAACTGAGGAGGAGGACATATGAATATGGTGGACTCCTTTCAAGTAAAGAAGAACAAACAAAATATAATTCTATTAAAAATATACAAGTCTTGTGAAAAGACATTATATTATTTATAAATGTATATCATAGATCTAAAAACAATATTTAAGTAAATGTAACTTACTAATAAAAAATAAAATGGTCATGTATATTTAAGTAAGAAATCTATTAGAAATATACACATTATCATGTATAAAAAGTTATTCAAAAATATATATGACATAATTTTTTTTTCAAATATATATAATTCTTTAAAAAATGTACAATAGTCATGTAAAACGACATTATGTTATTTATAAATGTATATCACAAATCTAAAAATAATATTTAAGTAAATCCTTAACTTACTAATAAAAATAATAAAATGGTCATGCATAAAAATATATAAAAATGTATAAATTTCCATCACAAATATATGTATTTGATATTTTCAGAAATGTATAATAGTCATGTAACAAAACATTATATTTTTTAAAAAAAAAATACTTCACACATTTAAATTTTATTTTTCATAAATGCATATCGTAGTTAAAAACATATATCACATATTTTAGAAGATATCTAACCCATTTAAGAACATATTATATATCTAAAAAGTATATCGTATGAAATTAGTCCGACCCGGCAATCAAATTCTTGGTGGGAATCATCAACTTTATAATGTTTTAATCACATCTCATTCTTTTCTAAATGATCTTCTTTATGGCGCTGCCTGCGATGATAGGTGGATTTGGTAATTGATTTGTTCCGATTCTGATAGGTGCACCTGACATGACATTTCCGCGATTAAATAATATCTCCTTCTGGTTATTGCCCCCAAGTCTCTTGCTCCTCTAAGCTCAGCCCGTACATCTAAAATTTATATTACGCAATATATAAACCAAACATATTTTGTATTTAAAAAACGTATATCATCCTTATATAATAATAGAACACATAATGAAATAAATTATACAATACATCTATAAAAATATAACTAAAAGAATGTATTGTACTTCAATAAAAATATAACTACAAATCTACATTACATAAAATAAAAAGATTTATCTGGCAGAGCCATTAGGGATTTTCCTCAACAACATAAATCATTTATTGTGGATTTATTTTCGATACATACATGCCATATTACGATTAAGTCAATGTCATTAGCATATAATCAATCCCGGCCCTCTAAATTAAAAAATTGTCGGACTGGCAAGGAAAGATGTTATCACAAACTGGGCGATACACACATGTTTACACTAATTAATTCGACCTTATCACCAAGAAAATGTTTTCGCGATGATTCGTGATATCGTTTTGCAGTTAGACTTTTTCGATAATTCGCTCGCTTCATCGAATTACCGGATGAAAGAGTGTCGTTTTGGAAACATCAATGGATGGGAGAGAAACTAAATAGAAAAAATTTCTAATTTATTTTCATTTGCAAAACATCAACTAGCTTCGATTGTCATGACTGGTACGACGAGTGATTGAACTAGTTTATTTTATCTTCCACTTAATAATAGTGCAACCATAGAATTGAACCAACTAATTCAAGAATGGGAAAGATGATGGGAACACAAAGTCTATGATACACATAAATTGCACAAAATGATAATTTCAATACAACATTAAAATCTAATATATTTGTGTGGAAGGGAGCGATAAATATTCTACCAACAGCCAACTATTGACAACCTTTCCAAGAGAAAATGAGTTTTACCAAATATTTGTGCTCTTTTGTCGGAATGCCGAAGAAATATAGTTTACATTTTGGATGATTCTATGATAAAATGTTTTTCTTATGGTTGATCCATTTTAACAGGGTAATTTGGTAATTTGTCAATTTAATGATAATATTGAATTGTTTTTGTATCAATTAATGCTAGGCAAAATAAGAAAGATTTATCATACATACAAAAAAAATTCTAATTAATTAAAAATACCCAAATTACCTTTTTACAAGAGTGTGAATTCACTAGAAATATTGTACTATGATTTCCTTAGGGCTGTCAATGGGGCGGGTCGGGGTCGGGGCAAGTACTACCCATACCCGCCCTGCCTTTTGCGGGGATTCCCCGCCCCGCACCCCGTTTAATTCACGGGTAAATTTTATGCCCCATCCCCACCCCGCGGGGATCCCCGTCCCCCGTGGGGATCTCCATGCCCCGCCAAATTATGATAAAAAATCTAAAATTTCTATTATTTAATATTTAAAAATAATAACTGAATATAATTTTTAAAACCATTCAAAATATCATGCAAACTTAATACAAATACTATTCAAATCTTAGAACATAAAAACTGACAAATAAAAATGTCTTTCAAAAGTTTCACAAAAATTTGACACGTCACCTGAGCCATTTAAGGATCCTTATGATGTGTGCTTACTTCGACATGTGTCTTCTTCATCCGCATCATCAGAAAAGGCAAGATACTTGTAATTATACATAGATGAACAATCTGGATATAAATAGAAACATAATAAGAAACATATCAAACAAAAATATGCAAATATTTATAATCGACATAAACTAATATATTTCGCATACCTTTCATTTCGGTTGCTAGCCAATTTTGAGTACACATTAATGTTTCTAACGTGTCAGGATGAAGTCGGCTACAATGTGGGCTAACAAATCTTCCACTCGTACGGTAAGCCGACTCTGAAGCAACTGTTGAGACCGGAATAGCAGAAACATCCCCTAGCAATCAATCGTAAAGTGGGAGACAAGTTATAATTCATAATATTTTAAAGAGGCATGTTAAGATTTATAATTTTTTTAAATATAACTTATAACTTAGAAATATATTTATGATTTTAAATAAGGGATTTCGCGGGGCTTGTGACGGGATAACCCGTGGGGCATGGGGCGGGATAACCCGTGGGGCGGGGCTACATATCTCCGTACCCACCCCATCCCCGCATCCGGGGCAAACTCCTCACCCCATCCCCATCCCGCGGGGCAAGTAATCGGGGATTCCCCGTCCCATTCGGGTCGGGTCCCCACGGGGACGGGGATTCGGGTCGGGTCCCCACGGGGACGGGGATTCCCCACCCCATTGACAACCCTAGATTTCCTTGCATCTTCAACAGACTTTTTACACTAAATTCAAATGGGAAAAGATTAAAGAACTTGGAGAATACTTATTGCGATTTTTTTTTCTGGATTTGGAAAGAATGATGCTCGAGATTTTTTCAAGACAAAAATAGAAGCGTTAGTATTATCCATAAATTTACAATGATATTATATTATGGGATATGTAGAATAAACTAGTGGCAATAAGATTTATTGTAATAGTAAAAAAACGAGTTAATGGAGAAGCTTCAGTGGTTCTCCAACCATTAACAACATATGATTTTTTGTATCTCGCACTCAACCAATTGAGGTATGTCGTATATGTCTATTGACATAAATTGTAGGGGAGGTTTATGGCAGACCCATTTTCTGAGACCAAAACTCTTGTAGTTCATATTTTTAATTTGTAAAATTGGATACTAATTAGGAATGTCAACGGGGCGAGTCGGGTTCGGGTAAGCCTCCCCCATACTCGAACCCAAAATATTTGCGGGTAAAAAATCATACCCGAACCCGAACCGGCGGGTAACGGTGTTGGGAATTCACCCATCCCCGGGCCCGCGCAGCGGATATGAAGGCCCGGTCCGGTTCCCTAAATCAAAGATCACGCCATGACTTCGAGGGTACGATGCAAAGTAGGATAGACGATTACCAGCGTGAAATTGATCACGCACGACGGGTTGATCGCTCGCATCCTTCTTTTCCTTCGGTGTCACGTTGGTGACTAGCCCATACGTCCCATACCGCACTTCTCCCACCGTCTTGACACGCCTCGGGTTGTCTTCGTGCGTTCCATGCCCGCATGCTTCCACAGCCCATTACTCGATTCGCTCGTTTCCGTCTCCGGCAGATTTCGTTCCTCCGAATCGATCACAACCGAAAGAGCCCCAAATGTTGCTCCTCTACTTGTATCCACCTTGACTCGTAAGACGTCGGTCGCGGGTGCAACTGCCTAGACGATGCACCGGCGAACTTGCTCGATTGATTGATTCTCTATACCGGAAAATACCTTTTCACGGTTTCTCTCTCTTTACACCCTTTCTCTCTCTAGAAAGTTGTCTCACAATTCTCTGGAATATTCTGAATTAATTAACTGAATGAACCACACCAGATGAGAGAGAAAAATCCTATTTATATCATATAGGATTAGGATTGGCCAAAAAACATGTATATCCAATATACACTCTTTCACACAGAAAGTTGCATGTATCTGCCCAGTATTCTGTCCATACGAAATTGGTAAATTCTTCTGACAGAAAATCACCCAACACGAACGTTGTAGATAATCTTATTATCTACACGACCCAATTTGGCCTGGCCCAATTGGAGTTCGTATGAAAAAGTTATGACTGTTTTACTAACTGTATGTCATACTGTTGCAGCCTTTCGGTATTTCATAGAAACGACACTGATACTTCGTTCGTATGAAATATATTTCTATATGAAGGTTGTAGATAATCTTATTATCTATCTAACCCAATTTGAACCATTCAAATTGGATTTTCCTACTGAAAGATATGACCACGAATGTACGCTTACATTCGTTTATCCTTGTGTACACTTTTACGGTTGATCCTGAAACTGTATTTCCTTCAGTCTCCCACTCAATTTCAGATCTACCTAAAAGGTACTCATGCATATCCAATATGCACGATTTTAGAGAATATATCTCGCGTATCAAATACCAAGCTACGCACATCTTATGTGCCAATTTTATAATCAAGCCCGACTTAGTACGACTCGTTGTGTGACCATGTAGGTTCGGTTAACGATGGCAGTAGGCTGTTTCCATAGCACTACAAGCCCATGAGCGGGATCTAGTCACTCCATCATGGCTACCCATGTTAACACGAAGAATGATTGTGATCATTGTGCCTATCTCGAATAGCGGTCATTAGTTCTCTTGTTAGCGATATCCGTTAATCAAAAGGCATGGTGATAGTCATCCTTATATTTTGATTAACTATACTTATTCCTCGAGTCCGAATTGAGTTAACAAATTTCAATCGATATTAACCGTTAATATCATTGACTGTGGCCACAGTTTTCGTTAATCAATTCATCGAGTGGCCAAAGAGATATCTCTTCCTTTCGGAATAAACAATTCCTATCTTGGAGACTCACATTGAATTCCGTGTTTCGGACAATACCCAATGATGACCGTTTTAACTCCCTGTTACGGTGAGCGTAAGATCATATCAAAGCATTGTGTTACGCACGTAACGCAATCAATGGTCCCCTCAAGTATGAAGAACCTAATACCCTACTCGTCGCGAGTCCATCTATAATGACTAAACCATGTCATGGTCTCGCGGCTTCGGTCATATCCAATATATGTCACCTAGCATATATCTACGTTCCCGATTCGACAAACACCTTTGTCCTATGATTAGCAAAACATAATCATCTCCTCGGCTAACGTACTAGTGTACGCGTTCAGTCTATTCCCTTGTAATAGAAATGCTTCTCTCTTAAGCAAACTGACCCGCGACTAGGGATGTTTAGAAATGAAACTTTAAGTGTGACGGTTTCGCTGCACATGGTCCTCAACCATGTCGACGTCCACACAAGTTCAAATCAAGGTTCATGTAATCATATTACACAACCCCGCACACAGTTTTCATATAAGGTGAATGCATGAAAATTTAAGTAAACAAAATTTTTAAAAGGGATGCATTCATACGGATTAAGTATTTGGGTGATACAACGTTTACCTATGGATATCTCCATACCCACAACCTGCGAGGACTATCGTATTAGATAACTACACTCTACTCTCTTCTTCCTCCTCTAGGTATCTCCATACCCATAGTCATCGCATGACAGTCACGCGCGACTAGAGAGAGCGGTTTTGTAAACGGGTCCGCACGTTGCCGTTAGTGTTAATCAACATCAGGTTTGGAACATTTCCAATACCTACAATCACATCATTTCATAAAATTTCATGGATCAATGAAATTTTCTGAGTATTGGCTAGAAGTGGTTGTGACCTCGGCATTTTTTGCTTGTACTATTGCGTGTCACGCAATATACAACCATAAATCCGATAACTCGTGACTACTCGAGTTTGGTCATGTATCCTTGATCCATACCGCTTCCTTTTGTGATTCATAACCACAATATACTCGCCTCCGTAAATAGAATCATTATTGGTCATGTGGAACCTTTCCACATAACCATGTTTTCGTTTAAGCAAATTATGTACACACTTTGTGATCGAAAGTCGTGCTACATATTTGGACGTGCTAAATCTTTGGAAACTGTCGTTGTTATAACTGTTTATAACCAACACGTCCTCCACACCATTATAGATAAAAAATAAAATCCTGAATTCTTTTGTAAAGTATTCAAGGATAACATTCACCGCTATCAATACAAATCCCGATGAATTTAAATATACATAACCATTATGTATATATATATATATATATATATGTATAACCATTATACATTCACAAGAGTTAGTCTCATGTAATCGCATTACATTCAAACTCGTGTGATTCCTTGGATATTATTGACGGTGAATTAGACGCTTCATCTATACGACATATAGCCACAGACATATCATAACAGATATAATAGATCCTCACATCGAATGTAAAGCATCATATTTTTATTTTCGCCCTGCTTGATGTCGCACATCGAGCCGTAGAAAATTTCTGTCATTCGACATCTCTATTTAACTCCGCCAAGGAGTTATATGTTGAAAACCTTTTTCAACAATATGTCGATAGACGTGCTATAATATAGAACGAGGAACTTCTTAGATCTATCCTATAGATCTTCACACTTAATTCATAAGCGGCCTCGCCTAAATTTTGTGTCGTTACAAGAAATATAACGCGGCTCCCACTAACCTTCATGTGTACACAAAGTTTTCATTCATTCTGACAATGTTATAGCAGTTTATAACTTCATCAAAACGAATATTCCAATTCCGAGAAGCTTTCTCTAATCCATCATATGGATCGTTAAAGCGTGCATATCTTATCCCCGATTCTTATGAATCGACAAAACCGTAAGGTTGTGTCAAGTACACATCCTTTCATAAAATTTCTGTCAAGAAATTCGATTTTGACATCCATTTTGCTACATCACATAGTCATAATACGTCACCATGTCAAGCAGAATTTTGAGAATGTGAAAGCATGACAACATGCGAAAACGTTTCTTCATAGTCCGACTATGAAATTCTTGAAACTCTTCGCTACGAGCCTCGCCTTGCATATATGCGTATTCCTATCCGTGTCGGTTCTCATCTTCAAAACCCATTGTCTTTTCACGGGTCTAACCCGGAAAGTAATGAAATCAAGTTCTACACTTGATAATTTTACGCGGATCGAATCTCAGAATTCATGACATCATGTCATGTGGAATCAACCTTTCATAGCATCCCTGTAGGATATCGAATCATCATATGATTTCGATCTATCATCATTAGCCACGGTAAATCCGTATTTACCAGCTTATGATATAGCCTACTTGATCTACAAATAATTCCTTTGTGTGTTCGACTCGTATTCATCAACTCTTGATGAAGTCGTGTCAACATTCATCGGTACAATGTTCATTTTCAGATCTCGAACTCTTTCGAGATTTATTCTACTCCCACTAGCCCGCATAGAGATTAGCAACATCAAGTTTCAAACTTGTGCGCATCGAATCCTCCTCCAAGAAGGCATCTCTTCGAGCCACGAAAATCTTATTTTCGTCGGGACGTTAGAATTAATACCCTTTAGTTTCCTTAAGGATATATGTCATAAACGAACAATTTTCAGATTTGGGATTGAGTTTAACCGAAACAAATTTCGAAATATACTCACATCCACAAATCTGTACACATGACAACTTCGGAACCATTCCGATCCATATCTAATATGGCGTCTTTTATACCGATTAGAAGGTTTATGGTTCATATCATATATGCAACCATTCATTATTGCCGCGGTCTCAAGGGCGTATCCCCAAAACATTTTTGGGAGATCCGTTTGACCTATCATTTATCGAACCATGTCCAACATGCGTTCAATTCCTCTTTTCGGACACATCTCAATGTTCCGAAATGAAAATAATCGTGAAACGATTTCACAATCATGAATGATAATCAATATTTATAACTCAAATATCGCATCTTCGATCCTATCGAATTGCGTAGCTCAAATACTTGCCTCCTCGATCCTATCAAAGGGCTTTGATTTTCTTGCTAAGTCGATTTTGTATTTCGTTTTGAAACTCATTGAACCTTTCAAAAGTATCAGCTTCGGCACGCCTTAAACATATATTACCGTATCTACTTTAACCGTCCGTAAACGTAACAAAATACCGATAGCCTACTCTTGCCTTGGAACTTATCGGAACATTTACATCTAAATGTAATTTCCAATAATTCGTTGGATCTTTCTCCAACCTTTGGAGAATGATTCCCTTTGTCGTCTTGCCTAATAAATAAGTATCGCATTTAATCAATTGAATCTAATTCGATTGATTCTAGCAATCCATCATATGGAATCTAGATACGCGTATCTCGTTTATATGGCCATGACGGCAACGCCAAAAGAAGCAATCAACTTCTAGGTTTAATCCTCCTCGGATTTCACCGTTCTTTGAGTCATTATTTTGGACAACTCCTTGTCCGAACTTTCTGTTTGGAATTTTTTTTTTTTTTTTTTCAGAATACCCTTAGACATTTATTTCTTTCGATCCCATCCTTGAATTACAAGGACATCCACGCATCTCTATGCTTTGGATTCCCCGGACACTCTAAGCATCTCCTATTCAAATTTACATCGCATCACATGCAATTTCGGGATTGACTTATCTATCGAATGCATATGATATTCGGTCACGAAGATCAAATCTCGTATCATCAACACACGAGTGTTAATCAAAGACCCATAAGGCGTCTCAGAATTAATCTACGCTTTGAGCTGCATTGAACCATTCAATGCGCTCTAGCTCTTGAAACTATTTCTTGAGCGTTGCGTTTTACTTTCATATACACCCGAATTCTCAAAACAATTTTGAGAAATCTGCGTCTATACATGCCACCACAAGGCACGTAATATTGTTCAATTCCTTCTTAAAGTGTATCGAACCCGGCTTTATCTAAAGCCAAAGCCTCGAGCCCCGAATCTACCATTTCCGTGTCCAACACGTTCCTTTAAGTCTAAGAACTATTCTTTGACTATCAAGGTTAATTACGGTAATTCCGACCCAAAAGCCATCTATCATATCGATCTCATCGATATATATTTGGTGTTTGCTTGAAAATATAATTCTAAACGGATGATGAAGATTAAGCTCCTAACCGTGCGTACTTAATCTATATGCTTATATGATGATTATATGATAGTGTTATTTTATCGAATCGATAACCCTCATACCGATACGGGACTCCAAGTCCATAACACCCGAGATCCATATTTCGCAATCCTCCCACAAGTGACGAAGGCCTATCGAGTGGGATCTCGCTTATTTAGGTAGGATATAATCCAATCGCATCATATGCGACTCTCGAACCTTTTAGAATTTCGGTGATGGATCGTATCACATACAATCCCAGTTCCGTGTGTGCATTCTAACTATGCCCCGAACTCCAATCGGATTGGCTTGGACGGTTAAGTCATAACCATATCAAACGTATCGTTCAAATGAACTACTCACGTGCATGACGAAGGCCTAGAAACACGTAAGTCCCCATTTAACGCTTGCCACCCATTAATACCATCAACATGTGTGCATGACGAAGGCCTAGAAACACACATATTGTGATACCAATTTCGATGGTTGATGATATGGAAGGCATTTCCACGACTTAAATATTATGAGGGATCATGACATTCATGTTTAAATAATTCGTGATATAATCATATTATATCACTATCACAAGATTTCTAAATGCATATGAATTATTTAGGGAGACTAATTATTCTAAATAATTAATTATCTAATATGCTAGTATGATTGAATTAATTGATTAGAGATAAAGATAGGCCTAAAGGTATGTATATCTCATATACATCTTTTCAAACAGAAAACTGCATACACCCTTTCAGTAATCTGTCAGAACGAAAATGGTAAATTCCTCTGACAGAAAATCAACTAACACGAAAATTGTAGATAATCTTATTATCGTTCCAACCCAATTTGGCCCAGCCCAATTGGAGTTCGGACCCGAAATTTACGGCCGTTTTACTGACTATATGTCAAACTGTCGCACCCTTTCGGTATTTCATTAGAACAAACTGATACTTCGCTCAAATGAAATATATTACAACATGAAAGTTCTAGATAATCTTATTATCTAACTAACCCAACTTGAACCATTCAAATCGGAGTTTCCTACTGAAAGTTATACCAGTTTTGGTAAAATACGGACAAACGAAAAGGTAAGTATATCAATAGACACCTTTTCAACCAGAAAACTACAGACACCTTTTCAGTATTCTGTTGAAACGAAAATATTAAATTATTCCAACCGACTTTGAACGTGAATGAAAGTTCTAGATAATCTTATTATCTAACTAACCCAATTGGATTGGACTCAATTTGAGTTTCGATGCGACATCTACGGACGTTTTAGTCTCTGTATGTCAAACAGTCGCACATTTTCAGTATTCCATAAAAACGACACTGATAATTCGTTCAAATGAAAAAACTTTCTGTATCAAAGTCATAGATAATCTCATTATCTAACTGCGCCAATTTGATCCAATCAATTTGGAGTTTTCCACTGAACATTATCTTAGTTTTACTCACTGTTTCGTATTCTAATTTTCTGCAGATTTTGTCGTTTCTTCCGTTTTCGCTCGTTTCTGAAACGATAAATCATGAAACCTTTTCACGATAATTCCTAGATACTCTCAATCAACTTTTGATTGATCTCTAGTGAATTCTACTTGTGATTTTTAACGAAATTGGAATCTCTATATCTATCATCATGCAAACGGGTACGAACTTTGATAACCCGTGCGTATATCGAATATACGACTATGATTCGACCCTCGAATCGATGGCGATCGCTCTGATACCACTGTTGGGAATTCACCCATCCCCGGGCCCGCGCAGCGGATATGAAGGCCCGGTCCGGTTCCCTAAATCAAAGATCACGCCATGACTTCGAGGGTACGATGCAAAGTAGGATAGACGATTACCAGCGTGAAATTGATCACGCACGACGGGTTGATCGCTCGCATCCTTCTTTTCCTTCGGTGTCACGTTGGTGACTAGCCCATACGTCCCATACCGCACGTCTCCCACCGTCTTGACACTCCTCGGGTTGTCTTCGTGCGTTCCATGCCCGCATGCTTCCACAGCCCATTACTCGATTTGCTCGTTTCCGTCTCCGGCAGATTTCGTTCCTCCGAATCGATCACAACCGAAAGAGCCCCAAATGTTGCTCCTCTACTTGTATCCACCTTGACTCGTAAGACGTCGGTCGCGGGTGCAACTGCCTAGACGATGCACCGGCGAACTTGCTCGATTGATTGATTCTCTATACCGGAAAATACCTTTTCACGGTTTCTCTCTCTTTACACCCTTTCTCTCTCTAGAAAGTTGTCTCACAATTCTCTGGAATATTCTGAATTAATTAACTGAATGAACCACACCAGATGAGAGAGAAAAATCCTATTTATATCATATAGGATTAGGATTGGCCAAAAGACATGTATATCCAATATACACTCTTTCACACAGAAAGTTGCATGTATCTGCCCAGTATTCTGTCCATACGAAATTGGTAAATTCTTCTGACAGAAAATCACCCAACACGAACGTTGTAGATAATCTTATTATCTACACGACCCAATTTGTCCTGGCCCAATTGGAGTTCGTATGAAAAAGTTATGACTGTTTTACTAACTGTATGTCATACTGTTGCAGCCTTTCGGTATTTCATAGAAACGACACTGATACTTCGTTCGTATGAAATATATTTCTATATGAAGGTTGTAGATAATCTTATTATCTATCTAACCCAATTTGAACCATTCAAATTGGATTTACCTACTGAAAGATATGACCACGAATGTACGCTTACATTCGTTTATCCTTGTGTACACTTTTACGGTTGATCCTGAAACTGTATTTCCTTCAAACGGATATACCCGAACCCGAATCCGTTACCCGAAAAATCACCAATACAAAATTAAAAAAAAAAAATCTAAAAAATTATTATAAAAATATGTAAAATCACCAACAATTTTATATACATAAAATAAGAAACTTGTACAAAATACATTAAAAATACAATATATTACAAATAATTAATCCATAAAACATCACAAATTTTCATATCATTGGATATTTTTCGGATATTTTCGGGTTCGGGTATTTTTTTCGGGTTCGGATAATACCCGCGGGTAAAAATTTACCCACGTAAATAACGATTAGAAGCAGATCCTCTTTGATCCTCTTTGATTCAATCGCTGATCAATCGTTTGATAGATCTGATCCATGGAGGACTCCATAGATGGCGATGAGGAGGCGGTGAAGAGAGGGCACTGATGAAATAGATGGAGGTGTAGCGTTTGAGAGGAAAGAGGAGCGACAAAGAAGAAGCGGCGGTAGTCGGTGCAAGGGGTATTTATACTAGGTTACCCTGAGTATAGGAATGCAATTCCTGGATTTTAATGGAAACATCTTCCAAGTTTAAGTTGGAATTAAATTCTGGGTTTATTTAATAACCTATGAAGTAAAAGGATACATATGTAAGTATAGGGTTTAGATCATATAGGTTAAGTGAAGGTATTTAGGAGTAGTTTTTTTTCAAATTTTAAGGCAAATACCTTCTATCTTGTATGATCATTTAAACTCTATTTTATAAAATTACAATAGAAGTAGGACACAAGAGCCTACTCTATTTCTTTCAAAAAAAAAAAAAAAAATTTACCCACGTATCCGAACCCGAATCCGGAGCGGGTATTTTTTTCGGGTCCCGTTCGGGTCGGGTACCCGCGGGTTTGGGTTTTACCCGACCCATTGACATCCCTAATACTAATCCGTTATTTGATACTATGTTTTGGTATCTGTGTGGACATAAAATGTGACTAATCCGTTATTTGATACTGTTCTGTTTATCTGCGTGGACATAAATTCAAAGAATTTACAGAGAGAGATAGGCACTGAGTTTGGCTAGGAAATTAAAGGCACATAACATAATTAGCCATGTGGCTCATATAAGATGACACTTGTATTGAAAGAACACAACTACATGAGAACATCACAACGTCAATGAGTAGGTCCTTGCCACCTAATAAATCCCCAACTATCAGTTGTGATTAATTCTCCAAACAAGCCCACCATGTGTCTCCGAGAGAATGATCCAAGTACCTGCCTCTTTGTTGGATTCTTATATTTTGGGCCCCCATACATTTCATGCAAAATATATTGGTAAAATGGTTGCTAATAATCATAATTATGTTAATATGTACACATGACATGTCTCCATAAAACCAAAGTTTTGTACAAGTAGGGACAGTTTAACTGTGGAAATATTTGAAGGAAAATGAGGATATACATGTTTCTCTTTCGTTCTGCGTTGGTGGAATGTCACCTTTTTGGGCTGTCTAAATAGCAATAATTAATTTCCCCTCTTAGAGAAACTAAAGTACATGTTATGTATCACTGTTCAAAAAATTCGAGGGACCAACATCCAACAAGATTTAAAAGAACGGATCTAGCAAAAAACATACAATTATTTAGAAGTTTAAGTTTATAATCTAAACTAGAAGTCATAGATCCAATGAGTGTGTTATCTCAGTGCCTTTTAATTATATGAATGCAAGAAAAAAATAAACACTAACTTTAAGTGACATGCATGTCAGGTTTGTGGATAGGTACATGCAGTTTCCACTTTGTACATGAGTGCATGCTGATTCAATTTCGACATGAAGTAATTTTAGTGTCAACGCCTAACAGAACAGTTTTAGGGTTGTTAACGTACCGAGTCAAGCGAGTAATTATCGAACCGAGCTCGGTTCGAGATCGAATCAAGCTAGTTCGGCTCGAATTAGATGTATGGATTCGAACATTTTTTGCAGTTCGAATTCGATTCGGTATGAATCAAGTGAAGTCAATTTTGAACTTACACAAGTCAGATTATATAGTAATCAAGCTTATTTCTTCAAAGAAAATATAGAACAAAAAAACAAGTGCAAAACTAAATACAATTTTATTTCCCAAACATAATCTAAATTCTAAACATAAGATAGAGTTCAAATAAATTCTCAAATTCAACAAATTAAAAAAAATCTTCGCGAACATATTGATATCCAAAAATTAAACATCATCTCACAAAAACATAATTGAAAATTGTTCGACTACGAGTCAGACTTGAGCCCACTAGTTAATTATGTCGTTTAGTCTTGAATCAAGAGCTCGAGCTCGGCTTGGTTCAGACCCGAACCGGCTCGACTCAGCTCTGCTTGATTTCATTCGAGTTGTATATTTGAACGATCTTTGAATCGAACTCGAAACAATTAACAGTACAAAATTACCTAAATATTCATACGATTTGAAATAACTATAATTTGTGATCATATCCTACATTATGTTGTACCCATAAAAGATACAGCATTTACAAAATACTGTAAATAAGATAATTTATTTTATTTGATTGAGATAGTTATATGACTTTTTATGGTCCAAATTATTTCATTTTCACCAGTGGTATAACTTTTTGCAGTGATCCACCAAATACTACTACTACTGTACATATAAAAGTTAGATGATAATGTAATTCAAATATTGATACAGATACATTGGATAATTCCAAGTGACTATAAGTCAACCCTTTTCCAATCTTGTATTCATTTAAATGTATATAATCACTTTTTGATGCACTAAGAAAAACCTAACAATGGAACAGTTTTTTTATTCAATAAACTAAAATTTATTAATATGCATCGAGATTATCTTATTTTGTGAACTTATATAAAGTGTTATTTCTCAACTTATTGAATATTTTTGTTGGATAATTTGAAGTATTCTATCCTAATATATAGGGTTGTTATTTGTTAAATCAACCGAGTCGAGCGAGCAATTATCAACTTGAGCTCGATATTGAATCAAGCTAGCTCGGCTCAAATTAGATTGCATAGATTCAAAATATTTTGCAATTCGAACTCCGCTCGGTATGGATAAAGCCGAGACACACAAGTTCGTTGTAATAATCAATTGCAACTTATTTTTATGACAAATTTAATTCAAACAAAATATAGAATTAAAACAAAAACAAACAAATAAAAAAACTTTAATAGTTAGTGGTGTAACTTTTGCAGTCACCCCACAAAATAGTAGTACACAAATAAAAGATAGATGATAACGTAACTCTAATATTGATACATTGAAGATTTCTAAGTGACTATAACTATAAGTCAACCCTTTTCCATCTAAAATATATGATTACTTAATGCACTAAAAATGAGCCATTTGTGTTCGTAGTCTGCATGAAAAATAATTTTTTTGGAAAGCCCGGTTTAGGCCCAATAAAGGGCCCAACAATTCATCTCAGAAGAAAAGTAGGAACACTAGGTGTGCATGCACCAGTCACAAATGGATAGTTCGGGAGGTTTAGGTGCATAATGTTTTCTCGATTATTTAATGTCTAAAATGCGAAAAATATTCAATTTTTATATTTCTCCCAAAAAAAAAAAACACTGATTCAAAACTAACACGCGCGAGCAATTTTGTTTTGATTTTTTTTGCAAAAATATATAAAAAATAAAGTCTAACACCCGCATCAAAATCAACGGACAATTTTCAACATGGACAAGATAATTTTAGGATTTATCAAAATGGATAACGAAGTTTGAAATTTGCTGATCTAACACCCTCGACTTTTCAAAAGTCGAGAGGATGTATAATTCTCGTTTTGGTTTATGAACTAAAATCCTTGATTTTTTTTGACACCTGCAAAAAAATCAATTAACATATTTTTCATAAATACCAAAATCGATGTCCAAAATGAGCAATATAATAATTTGTCATATTTTTGTAAAAAAAAAAATGTAATTGAAAACTAACACTAGCAAATTTCTATGCTATTCAATTTTTTTGCAAAAATACAAAAAGTAAGCTGAAACCTCAAATTTCAGTATCGATTTTAGTTTCTAAATTCTAATTTCATGAGTTTATCAACACATTTAAAGTTCTCATGCCTACTTATAATGACAATCACAAGTCCGTTCCACAAGAAAATATGATAATTTCAAAGTTTAACAATCTATTTTCTTTTCTTTGCTCCAACAATCACCACAATTTAGCACAAGGTAGATAAGGTCTATACAAAGTTCATATCCCAATGTCAAGTTTTTATTCAAAGTCCAGAGAACCACACAAAATTTCAAACAAAAGGGCAAATATTATTCTAATTTATTATTTAAAATATTGGTCCTCAATTTTTCAACAAAGATGCTTCACACAATATTTGGATGGAACATGACAAACATAAGTCAGATTGGAGTTGCAAATAGAAAGTTATCAGAGTTTTCAAATCAGTCCCTGACAACTTACAAAAAGTCCCGATAAAACTATGCATAAACGTCAATATTCAATAATTAATCCTACTAATACAATTTACAAACATTTTTCTCAAATCTCATGTTGCCACGTCACTTATTCAACCATTCCGGACTTCAAAAACACGGTCAATTACAATTATTTTCTTTTTTTACGTCCTCTTTACGCCTTTGCTTCATCTTTGTTCTCCGCGCCTCTTCTTACCTTTCATCCAAACCCATTCTTCGCCTCAGGCATCTAAACATCTAAACGTTTCCTCTTTCCTTTCTTTGTTGAACCGTCTCAGAAAGGAAAAAGTCGTCAAGACACTTCAAGAAGTGTTACATTTAGATTTCACCATCAATTGATATCGCCGTCTCACAGAAAGGAAGAACTCGCCATTTTTTTTTTGTCTCCTCGCTTCCCAAAAAAAGGACGCCTCTTCACCTCGTAGTCAGATACTCCGTCAAATCCCAACAAACCCCAAATTCTCATAGCAACGCAGACTTTTCCGGCGACGTATATTATCAAGAAGACGAACCACAACATGGCGGCGATTCCAAGTACGATTCTTCTTCACCATATGAAGACTGAAGGCAAAGACAAAGTCACAAAACTTTGAAGAAGCCTTGCACTGCTTATTTGCTGTGGTTGAAGGATCAACGGAATGAGATAATTTTTAAGCTTTCTTAATTTGTTAATTTTGAGAATTATTCCATTCTAATTTAGCAATTGTTATTTCAATTTTTGTAGTTCAACAAAGAGAACAAAGGAATGGATTTCAAAGAGGTATCAAATACACTCGCTGCAAAATGGTAGACTCTTAGTGCCGAAGCGAAAAAACCATACGAAGAAAAATACCAATTTATTAATTTTTTCATTTTTTCCATTGAAATTTAAAATTGCAGTATGCAGAGTTAAAGCCAGTAGTATCCTGTATAACCTTCTCAGATGCAGAAGCCTTGAGAGAAAAAAAATACTCCACTGCCATCCTCAAACATGTATCGTTCAAATTTATTCAATTAAAGTCTCGATTTAATTCAATTTTGCATCAATTTTGTTGGAATTAGGTTACCGAAGAGGGAACAAATTATCTGGTGCTTGTATTTGAAGCCAAAGCATTGCATCTCTCTGATTTTGAAAAGAGACATGTCAATTTTTTTTTTCCGTACCTCAATTAATTCAATTATAATTCCAATAAATAATATTTTGATTGATTTTAAAAGATTCTAATAATTTTATTGGTTATCATACAAAATTCACATCGTTCTTTGGACCCGGGATGAGTACAGAAATTGGTCAGTTTTATTGCATTTTTTTTCCTACTTGCTGAAAATAATTGATGATTTAATTTCCGAAAAAAAATAAAATTGATGCTTTAATTTTATATGAGTATATTTAAGAAACATCCGGCTAAAGCTAAGAAATCATGTTTATTTATTAACTTTGTATTTATTTATTTTTTAATTAATTAATTTATCCCAAATTATTATGATTAGGGCAAAGAGTGATCTAAGATCCAGTAGTTTCTAGTTTAGTTCTCGATGATTCGTGGCTTTATCATCTGATTTCACTATTGCCTCAAAGCAAATAGTTATAATCCGTATCTTAAATCATTATATTATTTTATATTTACTATTTAGTTTATGTATAGAATTATTTAGGTAATATTTGATTATTTAGGTATGTTGTCTGCGTCCAATTAAGAAATTAAGGCATGGGACCAACTCTTTAGCTATGTTGCGCGGATACATCAAAATCATGACCGTATCTATATCTGACACATATATACGTACAATACGCATCCGATATGTATCGGATACGACAACTAACATATTTAAATATTTTATATTAATTTAAAATTTCAATACGTGACAGATATCACATTCGTATTGATCCAGGCTGCCGCCTTAGTTACAAAGAAACATTGAACCCTCAATTATAAGAAAACGCATAGTGCCTTTTTATTTATAGAGATGTTAGCAGTGGCGGATCTTGTCCCAAATCAATGTGTGTGTGTGTGTGTGTGGGGGGGGGGGGGGGGGGTAATCTAGGCGGGGCTACAGTGAGAAAATTTTAAAATTTTGGGGGGGGGGGGGGGGGGGGGGGCGATAGTACATAATTTTCTAGTTCTATCGTAAAATACACTGGCATAATCACATATATATAATACCGCTCAAAAATCTAGGGGGGCAGCCTTAATAGATCCGCCAATGGATGTTAGGGACGTATGACTAAAAGCTGGAAGCGGTGGGGATAATTAAGAGGAATAGTTTGTTCCGGACCTCTCCCGTGCAATGATATTTGGGTTTTTACTGTTTTTATCTTAACTGAATTTAATTATGGACTATTATCCTTCCTCTTTTTATACATGGAATATTATGCTGAATAGAGATAATAATTTTGTATGATGAGTTGTATTGATTGTTTATAAAATTATTTTTAATATATATATATATATATATATATATATATATAGAGTGAGCCTATATAGCTTGTACAAGCAAAACTCACTTTTTGCTTGTAAATTCTTAACCTTCGGATTGGTTTTGAGATTCGTGCAGATTAACAAGAAAACGATTGTCTTCGCTCTCCGTTACTTTTCATCTTCTCGGTCTGAGGTCGTTCCTTTGTTCGGTTGTTCCTTTTCTTTTCTTCTTTCTGCTCCAATTTCGAAATCTCACTATGTGCCTCTCTAGCGAAGGCGTGGCGAAGGCGCTCCCACAGGAAATGTTGCCCTTGTCTCTGGACTCTACATACTCACGCTTGTCGGTCGTCGCTCTTTTCTCTTATCTTCTTCTCCTCCCGCTATTCATCTGGTCATGCTGTCTCTCTCTCTCTCTCTCTCTCTTTCTCTCTTTTTCTCTCTATCTCATTATCTGCAGGGTGTAAAACTATTCCAATTTCATTGTTATTTTGAGGCTTAACACTTAATTTAGAATAATTGCTCTAAATTCTGGCCATTGATTTGTAATTGGATTAAAATCGAGGGTTAATTAGGGTAATTAGGGCTCAATAACCTAAAAAGAAAGATCAAATTTCATGAACCCTCAATGTTTCTTTTTCTTCATTGCTTCGGTGCACAGAACGTGTTCGACGAAATGCTCGTCGTGCCTCTACATCATGGTACTCAATTAAATTTATAGAACATGAATATCATCAGCCCTTCAAACATTTTTTGTAAATTTCTTTGCAAAACTTCACTGATTTGTAATTGATTTTGTGTTCTTTTCGTTCAGAAATAGATGATGGCAATGAAAATTCGAAGAGGCAAAGTCATATAGTTTTCCTCAAGAGGCCAAGCTAGCTCCAATTACAAATTAAGTGCCGATTTGAGTTCGAGTTGCATAAATTGGCTATGAATGACTCGAGACATGCTTACAATCCCAGTGGTCCGAATAGGATATATTGACTCGGATAATAATTTTGTCGAGGCATGCATGCATACAAGCCGTGCTAGAGCAAGGAGATTTTTTTGGAGTGCGTTGCAATATTCTCAATGTTTTTAGGATTACTTTGCAAATTTATGATCATATGAGCATTGATAAAAAAAATAAAATTGTATATACGAGTGAATCAAGGGTGTACTAATGTTTAGGATTGTAATTGTAATATGGATTGTTTCTGATGGTATTTAAGATTCTTTTATGAAAAATAATCAATGGATGATGTTATGTTTTGTGGTGAAATTGAAATTAAATGTTAATTTTAATGTTATATATTTTTTATTCTTTTACACAATTTAAATATCTGGTCTTATGTAAAGAATATTACCTTCGTTTTCATACACACGTACCTCATTTTGAATGATATAAAGAATAATTGAGTAGATCACTTGTAGCACTGTCTTTTACTAATGCAAATACAAAAAACAAATAAATCAATATCAAATTTCTGATTTCAACTATGTGCGAATCAACATGGATTTAAAAAGTTATCGCACAAATTGAATGACCATGTTTATTTCAGTTTAAATATTCATTCCCTTGTTACATTCATTCATTTCCGTTTCAGTTGTAAATACAAGTTTCAAATAAACCTAATATAATAATACATGTAATAATACCAATACAATAAACATTCCAATGCTTATCGCATCCAAAACAAATTCATATTGAACTCTAATGTAACCCTAAACACATTTAACTCTAAGTAGTGGCTCGGCAGAAGCAGTGGCTTCATGGGAGACAGGATTGTCAGCAGAGGGGGCTTCGGTTGGGGTCGGGCCCTTGGGTTCGTTGGCTTTGCTCGCGCAATTTGATCATCACCATCAACTCATATGATCTGCACTTCTAACATTCTTGCAAATTTGTGTTCAGTTCAAGGATTTTAGGACATTATTCATCCAACAATCTGATGCCAGCTTCTTTCAGCTCAACATACGTCCCAATTTAAGAAACCTATAAGAAAAATTAAGGGAAGTTTAAAATTATCAACAAGCTTTTGAATAGAATGAAGAAAACATACCAACATATCCCTCTTGGGAATTTCATCGAACAGTTAAAGCTCAATGCATCTCTTCGCCACTAACAACTCATTCAAATTCAGCCCTATGAATCTCAACTTCTCAAGTAATCATATTAAAAACAAAACTCCCATATCACCTTTTCGATTGCAACTGAACCTATCAAATACTCGGCAATTTGAAATTTATACACCAATTTGACCTTATTCGACGCAATTCCAGATAACGGATCAGAGAGAGGATAGAGATTCACCAAAAGAGGTTATCCAGAGCACGCAGAGAACATGTGAGTGCAAGTGGCAGATATGCGATAGAGGAGAGGTGGCGATCGCAGGAGAGTATAAAGAGAAACCATTGCTGGTCGAAGTTGAGGAAGAAAAGACCAAAAATATGACTTGCAAGTGGGAGGAAACGGAGACCTCACGGTATTAACGGAGCGTTTGTTTGGTAAAAGCTACACGAATCTCAGAACAGATCACACGGTCAAATACCTACAAGCAAAAATTGAGGTAAACTTGTACAAGCTAAATAGGTTACCTCTATATATATATATATATATATATATATATATATATATATATATGGGCTAGGTTCAATGGCCAACACCATTGTTTGGCCAACTTGGCCAACAACGTTTATTTCTCGCAATATATACATGAAAATAAAAATCCAACCGCATAGATGTGATATACATCACTTGAGAATGTTATAGATTTAATTTCATGAAAAATAAATATTTGTATCATCTCCATCACGATACGTAAAGATATTGACGGATGACAATATTTACGACATGATTCATCATGAAATCAATTTTAAAATTCGAATTTTTTTCATTGGATTTAATTTAAATTATATAGATAGACTTTAGATTAATTTTTACAATGTTTCGACTTTTCTTTCATCGAAATCCCAAAAAATACCGAAATAGACGGTTGTGAAAATAGCTTATCGATTTTGTTAGATAGAAAAATGGAAACGAAACAAAATTTGTTCTACAACATATCTAAATGATATATATTACATCTATATGGTTAGAATTTAATTTTCATTTATATAATTTGAAAAATAAATGTATATATGGGAGGATCCCTTGACATCAAATTGGGACTCTCATATTAGACTCCCTAATCTGAACCGTCGATATTTTGTGACGAGAGGTTGAGATCAACTCTAATTTACACGCTCGCTGCCCAAACCCATTTCTCTTGGACAGATCTCTGAACGAGACCAATTCTCTCTCTCTCTCTCTCTCTCTCTTTGGTGTTCCTTCTTCCATGGTCGTCGTGAGAACCTCCCTTCTCATGTCTGCCTTAACCCTGGTCGTGAATACCTCATCTCTTGCGTCCTCCTTCTCCCTAGTCGACCCTACTCCGTCATTGTTCTCTCTCACGACTATGTGCGACCTCGCACTGCTGGGACTCGAAACAGAATTTTACCCTCACCCTCACAAACGGCCTAGGAAACTTCTTTTTCTCTAATAATTGCTTCTCTCTTGCAGAAGAAACATGATGGTGAGCGCTCTCTTCTTTATCGCTTTTTATTAGGTTGATTGTGAATCCCAAATTAGAGTTATCATTTTAGGATCAAATTAATGTCTTACATCAGGGTTTATTTTTTAAAAATGGAGCTGAATTAGAATTTTTATTATGGATAATTTGGCCAATTGGGGCTGAAGCATGAATTAGTATGGCTGTATTTTAGTTTAATATGGCTGAAATATGGTTCAATTGAACAAGATTAGGGTTTAATTTCCTTATTTATGGCTTGATTCGGAGTTGATTTGGTTAATTTAGCTTTATAAATGCTACAGGTTGAGATGAATGGCTTGGGGCATGAAATAAATTCTACATGATTGAATCCGAATTTTGTGATTTAGAACACACTTGTGGATGCCTTTGGTAAAAAGCAAAATAATTGGTGCGAAAAACAATTTTCGAGTTTGGATTAGGATTTGGGTTCTTATTGTGATTTGGTAAATAGCTCAAGTCATTTCTGAAATATTAAAAAAAAACCTCAATTTTTATAAATTGCATTTGGTCTCTATAATTTGATTTATATATTTGCAGTGGATATATAATGGCAAAAATGATGTTAGAGTAAGTAAATAATTTACCGACATTATCGACATTATTTTTTTTGGATATGGAAGCTCTGAATTTTATTCGCTGAAATTAGTGCTATAATTTTCATCAATTTTTTGAATTTTCAGTGTTTTTTTGAATTTCCAGTTGACCTAATTAGGTTAATTAAGCTACCAATTCCCCTGATTTATGGCAGTTTCTCTCGAAGCAGTTGCCAACTGCCAATACCGAGCAGCCACCATATCTAGAAGCAAGCATGCCTTGATCATGAAGAAATTGGTGAAGTAATAAACATGTTAGCAAATTTATTATCTTTTCAATTCTGGTTTGAATTTCTTCGTTTAACAGGTTCGATTGGGTTCTTTTGCTAGTTTGAAAAAAAGCATAGCGATCATGAAGAAATTGGTGAACATGACAAACTCGAATCATATTTTGCGGCTTGATAGCACGCTCGACAATTTGATGGCTAAAGTTCTCTTAAATATTGTATACATCATGAATATGTTAATAGTAATGTCTCGAAGTTTGTTTGTTCTTTTGTTTTGTTTATGGTAAAATTGTGTATTGTTTGTTTTACATTTGTTATGCAATTTTTTTATGTTTTGTTAAGCAAACCACGTAGATAAAGTATACAATTGTTCATGTCAAAAATTTACATTAAAAAACATTATTACTTCTTACTAAACCCTAAATCCATAACAGATCAACATATTTTACAACAATACTAAATCCATATACATCAATATCAGAAAAATATTTCAATCTGCACATCAAATTCATTTATTTCATGCAAAGTTTTCATAATTCAATCACTCTCCGATTTGTACATCGGCTCAAATTTTTCCAATTGTTCGGTTTGGGGCACGATTTTCCCAATTGTCCGACTTGACTCGCTGCTTTTTGTCTCACAAGCTTCCAATTTCAGGTATTGATGAAAAAATATTACCAACTCTTTGGTTGAATTGATACCCGTCAATGCAAGATAAAAATTGACTGAATTAGGATTAAATGAACTCAATTAGACATAATTTGGACCAAAATCATACACCAACAAAAATCCTATTTTTAATGACAATAAAGGACAAACTGAATTTTATTCATCTCCTATTGAGAAAGCTCAAATGATAAAGTACAAAGAAGTTCAACAGCCAAAAAAGAAAATCAAAGGAGGAAGAGTTAAGAAAGTTACAAAGTTAGAAGTTAAGGAGAAAGAAAATATTAATAATAAGGAAGATGTTATTGATATACTTGCTGCTGTGGGTATTGATATAAATGAAGAAAGACTGGATATTATTAATTCACTTTTCAAGGATGATCAAGGAAATATTAATTAATTGTTGGAGTTTTTACACAAATGGTGTTTCATTGATATATAATGTCTTACAATAATATTAAATTTATGAGTTGGAATGTTAGAGGCTTAAATAATGATGAGAAGAAGATATTAGTTAAGAAAAATATTATGGCAGAGAAATTGGATTTGTTGTGTGTTCAAGAAACTAAAATGGATTTTTTTAATGATGATATGGTTAAAAATTTTTGTGGGAATGTTATGAAGGATTATGAATATTTGCCATCTCAAGGTGCTTCTGGTGGTATTATAATGGTATGGAATTCTAATTTATTTAAATTTATTAAGAAGAAAATTCATAAATATTCTCTCACGATAATTCTTGAGACTAAATGGAATGGATTGAAGATTAGGGTTTCAGGAGTTTATGGACCTGTTGAAAAAAATGATAAGAGTATTTTTATTGAAGAACTAAATGGTATGACTGGAATTATAGATGATCCTTGGTTAATTATGGGAGATTTTAATTTGGTTTGTGCATCTCATGAAAGAAGTGGAATGGATAGGGATTGGAAAAATACTATACTCTTCAGGGATTTTATAAATATTAATTCCTTAATTGATCTACCTTTATGTGGTAGGCAATTTACATGGTCTAATTCAGTGGCAAAAGAAAGGATTGATATAATTATAATTAATGAAAAATGGATGAGGTTATTTCCAAATTCACAAATTATTCCAGGTTCTAATACTTGTTCTGATCATATTCCTCTAATTTATATAGCAAAAACTGATTTTCCTATATTTGGAGGTTTTAGATTTGAAAATTATTGGCTAAAGAATGATGATGCAATTAATATTATAAAGACACATTTATTAGCTACTAAATCTTTAAATATGGAGGAATTTTATTTCAAATTAGAATCATTAGGAAAAAGATTGAAGCAATGGTCTAAGGAGAAACAAGGTAATTTACAAATGCAATTGAGTAATTGTAAAAAGATTATAAATTGGATGGATGAAAAAAAGGAAAAGATGGCTTTAACTAATATTGAAGAATGGATAAGATTATCTGCCAAAGATAGGTTTAATGATCTGGCTATACAAGATGAAATTTACTGGAGACAAAGATCAAAATTCCCGTGGTTATCAAAAGGGGATGCAAATACTAAGTTTTTTCATGAACATGCCACTTATAAGAAAAATAAATTATTAATTCCTATGCTTAAGGAAAGAGAAGGTGAAGATGAAGTTGAGGTGAGGGATCATCAAGCTAAAACAGGGATTTTGTTCAAATTCTATAAGGAATTGATGGGTACCAATGTGGATAATTTGAATAATAGAGTAAAATTGGGTGAAATTAACTTGGAAATTTTTTACAGAAATGAAGATTTAAATTTGGAATTTCTAGAGAAGGACTTTGAAATGCAGGAGTTAGACCTTGTGGTTTCTCAATGGAAATTAGATAAGAGTCCAGGACCTGATGGGTTTAATGCTGAATTTTTTCAAACTTTTTGGAAATATTTGCGAGATGGAATACTGGATTTATTTAATAAACAAGGGAAATTATGGTTATCACATTTCAATTCTTCTTATATTGCATTAATTGCAAAAAAAGAGGGATCATTATATCCTAAGGATTTTAGACCAATTTCTTTGGTTTCAAGTATGCAGAGATTGTTTTCAAAGGTTTTATCTAATAGACTAAATGGAATAATAGATGAAATGATTGATAATAATCAATTGGGTTTTTTGGAAAATAGAAATATCACCGATAATTATGTCTATGCTAGAGAGGTGATTTGCAAAGCACATAAAATGAATTATCCTTTATTGCTTTTGAAATTGGATATATTTAAAGCTTTTGATAGTGTGTCTTGGAATTTTCTGTTAAAATTATTAAAATCCAGGGGATTTGGAGGGAATTTTCTATTATGGATTCAAAATTCAGTGCTAAAAGGTTCTACAAGAATAATATTAAATGGGAAACCAGGTAAATATGTGCATTTGAGAAGAGGATTAAGGCAAGGGGATCCATTATCCACTTATCTTTTTATTTTAATTATAGATGTTTTATCTAAGTTAATAGAGAGATTAAGTGAGGAAGGGTATATAAGGAAACCTATGGAAAATATTAAACTATCCTTATTCTATGCTGATGATAGCATATTTTTTATGGAACCTACCTTATTAAATGTGAGGAGATTAAAACATATTTTAGATATTTTTGGAGAAGAGACTAGATTAAAAATAAATTTTGCAAAATTAGAGATGGTAGGAATTCATGTGGAAAATAGTGACATGGAATTATTATCACACGAACTTAATTGCCCTAAATCATCCTTTCCTAGTAATTATTTGGGTTTGCCTTTACATTATAAAAGGCCAAATAAAAGGCAATTTAGAGAATTTGTGGAAAGAATTTCAAGGAAATTGCAAAGCTGGAAAGGTAGTAAATTGAATATTGGGGGAAGATTAATCCTAATTAATTCAGTTTTAACTTCATTACCAATATATTATTTTAATGTTTTCAAATTTCCTAAATGGGCACTAAAGGAAATTGATGATATTAGGAAAAAATTTCTGTGGAAAGGGTTTAAAGATCATGGATATCATCTAGTGAATTGGAGAATTGTATGCAGGCCAAAGAAATATGGGGGATTAGGAATTTTGAATCTGGAGGTTTTTAATAAAGTTTTATTGTTGAAATGGTTATGGAAATTTTATAAAGTTGGTAAGAAATTGCCATGGAATAAATTAGTGGAAATGCCAGTAGGAGATGTGGGAAATCAATTTTCAAATAATATATCTTATTTTTGGAAAGATGTGCTAAAAATATGGATTTCTTCAAATCAAGCACAAATTTTCAAGCTGGGTCAGGTAAATTAATTGATTTTTGGAATGATAATTGGGGGTATGGAATTATTAAATATCAATGCAAGGAATTATTTTCCTTTTCTGGAAATTATAAATCTACATTATTTGATATTTTAAGAGAATTGGAATTATTGGACTTACAATTGGTTTTGAATCTCTTCCAACCTTTATCAACAACTGCTCAAGGTCAACTTCTCTGCTTTCAAGATGTTCTGGTATCGCTTCAATTACTTCCTCAAAATGAAGATGAAATCAATTGGAAATGGACCTCAAATAAGGTGTTTTCCTGTAAAAATGCATATGAAATCTGGATTAGTGGGGTCTCTGAGAATTATTCATTGCAGAAAATTTGGGAATTTAAGATACCTTTAAAAATAAAATTATTCATTTGGTTGTTGGAGAAAAACAGAATACTTACTATTGACAATTTAAAGAGGAGGGGATGGCAAATTCCTAATCGTTGCTCTCTTTGCTGCTGTAATGAAGAAACGATTAAGCATTTAATTGTTGAATGTGAATATACAAAAGAGGTTTGGAGAAGAGTACATGGGATAATTGGAGCTGTTACTAATTCGATTATTGATCCCATGGATTTGCTGAAGGATTCATCTTCCAATCGAAACTGTTGTGAGCTAATTGTGATTTCCATCTATCAAATCTGGTGTGAGCGTTGTCGAAGAATTTTTCAGGAGGTTAAATTGAATCCATGCCAATTGGTTGATTTAATTGTTGCTGATAGAGATCTCTTCTTCGAAGCATTGAACCCTAAAAGAATTTTGCAATTAGGAAGAAGATTGATTCAGGGGGAGAGTGAAGATGTTTAGGGTTTACTCTTTGGAGCTGACGGGTGCTTTAGGAGTTGATTGAAGAAGATGGTAGATGAGGCTTGATAAGGGGATTTTTCATCACTTTTTACATGCACAAAATATAGAATTTAAACACATAAATATTATTAAAGTATATCAAATATTCATAATTCCAATTTATTGAGATTAAATACTTTAATATGTGTTTTGTGTTAATGTCAGGTGAAAAGTTCAAAATCTCGCAGAATCAATGGTGTAGATGGATTCCCCTCGTCGTGCCGGTCGATTTGATATATCATATGTTGATATTTGACGGAAGCATGAGAGAGAAATCGAGCTTTTATTCCGAACGGGTCAAAAGGCATGACTCGTTACACGGAAGACTACATAATTCTCTGCACACCGGATTCAGAAGCTGACCGGTCAACTGAATAGAGCGCTCGATCTTTTGTGAACTGCAGCATGTGTGACCCACGCTGTCACTCTCTGTACTCTAACTAGATTGCAAGGTTACACAATCGGCCACGTAGTTCGGGTCACAGAAAACCTAGCTAGGCAGTTCAAACCAATTTCCTTGGAGCCATGCAGCCAAGATTCATCTCCATTTATTTTTGATACCGAACCCTCCAGTCCCTGTTCAGTGAAGTTTGTACGAACTGCAGTCTCCATTTCCTGTACAAACAGCAGATAAATACAGATATTTTTGGGAATTTCAGAGCATTTTCGGATGATTTAATCTAGATCCATGAGGAGTATGTTTGACAGTATTTTTGAGTTTTCTCGACCGTCCGATGTCCAAATTAGATGAGGTTTCGACCATTGGATTTAGAACAAGTAGCTCTACCTAACCATGCAAGTGGAATTCTCAGATCTGGGAATTTTGAATTTTTCTTCCCCCTTTTTTCTATAAAAGAATATCCATGATCACTCTCTCTCTCACCCTTGGTCCCCATTGGTCAACCCTCCATTATAGGGGGAAGGTAAGGTCTTAGCCTCTTCCCCCTCCATTGTTAAGAAGCTCTCAAGCTCCCTTTGCTCATCGTTGAGCCATTTTCGCCGAGAAGATCGTGTCTTAGCACGGTTTCCGAGGCCGTTCCGAGGAGCTATTCCTCTCTCCAATCTCTCCCAAAGCTGAAGAAAGTTGTTCTCCTCGTCCTCTCATCTCGTGAAGGCTCGAGGACCTCGCCAAGATCTCTTCTTGGACTCAACTCTCATCTTTTTCGGTACTCTCTTTTACAATTTTATTGTTTTGATTAGGAATTAAGTAGATATAAGTCAAATCTGTTTGTGAACTTGTTATATACTGTGATATATAGTTTGTGAAATTTTTGTGGAATTTTTCTCGCATTTTTTCTATTTTTGCCTTGAGTTTTACTAAAATTCTGGAGCTGATTTGTGTGATCTGTTTGAGTGATTTGTAGATCTGATAATATTCCTTGTTTGCAATCACTGTTTAGATCTAGATCTATAGTTTAATACAAATTTTGAATCAATCAATTTTATATAATTTCCTATTTGATATGAATTTTTGAAATCTGTTACTCAACCTCGAAATTGTCTGGACTATTCTGTAATTTGCCAGGGACCTGATTGTAATTCGATCATTACTTTTTGCTGAAATCTCAAACCTGTGAAATTCTTCTGTCCTCTCTCTTAGTATTAAATAGTGAATCTTTGTGACAAATTTGAGATCTTGTTTTGCGATCTATATTTTTCTGGAATTTGATTAGTGCCTAAAATACCCTTGTGATTAATCATCTGCATAAATTAGAAAATTGTATTTTTGAAAGTGAAATTCTGATCAGTACTTTGTGAACTTTAGATAATGATTGTGACAAAATTTCAATGTCTCTGGATCAATAGAAATAATTCTTGAATTGCAATTTCGATTATACGCAAAATTTCCTTGGAACGAACCTCTACTTAGCCTATTCTAGTAGTTGTTTATAAATTGTTTTGATTAACTCGTGAGATTGAATTTACACTTTTAAACGACCTATTTTACGTTTTATCAAATGGCGCCGCTGCCGGGGAAACTTTGTTGAAGTATTTTCGAAGTCTTGAAATTCTTGAATTTTTCTAATTCACTTTCTTTTTTCTCTTATTTTGCGAGGTACGCCAGACGAGATGTTGACTTTACAAGAATGGTGGGATCTGACTCTACGAAGGCACACGATGCAAGAAGATGAACGAGAAAGAATGATATGCAACGAAGGAATTTACTCTCAACGAAACACAAGCTTTTTAAAAGATGACGAGTTTTTCGATCGAAATGACGAATTTCATCCACAAAGCCGTTATCAACCTCCGATTCGAAACGAACCATTTCATGAAAGCTTTCACTACGATGCTTATTCCGAAACTTCTCCAAACTCGTATCAAATCCCAATCGACTATCCCACCTTTTATGGTCACGAACACGATTACTTCCAACACGAATCTTCTCGAACCGATGAACTTCCATACGAATACCACCAAAACCCGAATTCGCAACCTCAAGGCCGAGGAGAATCATCGGACCACAATGACATATTAAGTAAACTCGAATCGATGATGGCGGAAATGATGGGAACCTTAAAATCCACCGCCGAAACGATGCAAGTCAACACCGACACCTTTACAAGAGAAAATTCAAACACGAATCAACAAATGGATATTCTCGAATCACAACTTGCCAATTTAAGAGCCGAAGTAGATGAACTCCAACTCGAATACAAACAACGCGAAGAAATGCACGATTATGCCCTCGACAATTCGGAAGAAGACGAAGAATTAAGTGTGGGGAAATTCGATGAGGATATCACATGTGAAATGAAAATCGAAGATGAAAATGGCGCAAGTGTTGAAAAACAAGAAGAAATTGAGACGATAATCGAGATCGATGAGCTAAGCGTGGTGAAATTCGAGGAAGAAGTCGACACGACAATCAAGGTCAAAGAAGAAAATGAAGAATTGGCGAATCAAGATCTTGACACGAAAATTCAAACAAAGGACGGACATGAAGAAGAAAAAGTCTCTCCAATTCTCAAAGGTGAATCAATTCCATTTAATTTCATATCAAATCAAATTACTAAGAACATTGATACTTCTAATGAAAGAATTGATCTATTTTTTGTAGATAAATCGAAAAAGCCGATCACATTCGAAGCACTCACATCGATTACCACGCCTATTCAACAAGTGCCAAGCGCAAATGCATTCGTGAAAGACCGAGGAAAGATTTTGACGGCAATCTCGACACGTGCTCAAAACGAAATTCCTCGCATAATAAACAAGACAAGCACTCTCCTTCTCTCTCTCTCAAAACGAACGCTCCAAGGTGGTCGAAAAGCCGCAACACACAAAGGAGATTCATTCCACTTCGAGGCGGGATAACCTTGGCAAGCGTCGAGCTCAACGACGTTAAACGAAGGGCGCTAGCGGGGAGGCAACCCACGCTTCAAAAGGTCGTATTTCTCCATCTCTCTCCCTTAATTTTTACTAGAATTGATCTTCTCGCTCGAGGACGAGCCAATTTTCTAAGTGTGGGGAGGGTTTTTATGACCTATTTTCTTCCTTTTTGACTTTAGAAAAAATCCTAAAAATTTAAAAATTTTCAAAAAAAAAAAAAAAAAAAAAAAAAAAAAAGAGTTTTTGCATGTTAAAGGTTTTTCTCCACTTAATTGAATAAATCATCGATTTTTTAGATTTTTACTCTCAAAATTATGACAAGATATTTGAAGGAATTGATTAAGATCTTTAAGAGATTCTTTTGGGGATTCAAACCCTAATCAATGAAATCACAAAATTGGAGTTTATTGAAATTTGGTCGATTTTCGATTTACATGACACACCATTTTTTAAAGCTTAAACCCATATTTTACTCGAAATTTCTAAAAAAAAGTTTTGTTTAAACCACTCTAGTAAGTTTTGCTTAAATCTTAAAAAGGGACAACTTGCACTTAAGAGCTCGATCGTTCATGGGGATTCGGTAGTAAATAGATTGGACCCGCTTGCGACTTGAGATCTAAAAAAAGAGAATACCGGGATGTAATTTCGTTGTATTTCGGTGCAACGAAACTCCCTGTTAAAGAAAAGATCTAATAAATAAATAAAAAAAAAAAAAAAGAGAACACCGGGATGTAATTTCGTTGAATTTCGGTGCAGCGGAACTCTCGGTTAAATAAGAAAAGAATTGTAAACAAGCGCAATTGGGGAAATTAGTTGAAACCGAATAGGAACCAAGTACTAAAGTACCGAACGATTTAAAAAGTGACAATTTACATTGAATAAATGATTTTTGCAAATCGGAATAATTGGTTCTCTCTTAAACTTTTTTGATGAAAATCTTTGTGATTTATGGAGTGAAAAGATTTAAAATTTGGTGTTTAATCATCTTATTCGAATGAGACAAATTTTTCTCTAAAAACTTTTGAAATTGTGAACTTTTCATTTGAAAATAGATTTTAAAAGGTTGAATTAAATTCTTTCAATATAAAGGACATATGATGAAATGAGAGTAAAAATCTTTTTCTTGAGAAAATTGAATTTTTAAATCGATGAATACATTTTCAACAAAACCTAGAACATGCAATTCTTTTTGAGCTTAAATTCTATATATTTTTGTTTGAGGACAAACAAGCTCTAAGTGTGGGGAGATTTGATAAGGGGATTTTTCATCACTTTTTACATGCACAAAATATAGAATTTAAACACATAAATATTATTAAAGTATATCAAATATTCATAATTCCAATTTATTGAGATTAAATACTTTAATATGTGTTTTGTGTTAATGTCAGGTGAAAAGTTCAAAATCTCGCAGAATCAATGGTGTAGATGGATTCCCCTCGTCGTGCCGGTCGATTTGATATATCATATGTTGATATTTGACGGAAGCATGAGAGAGAAATCGAGCTTTTATTCCGAACGGGTCAAAAGGCATGACTCGTTACACGGAAGACTACATAATTCTCTGCACACCGGATTCAGAAGCTGACCGGTCAACTGAATAGAGCGCTCGATCTTTTGTGAACTGCAGCATGTGTGACCCACGCTGTCACTCTCTGTACTCTAACTAGATTGCAAGGTTACACAATCGGCCACGTAGTTCGGGTCACAGAAAACCTAGCTAGGCAGTTCAAACCAATTTCCTTGGAGCCATGCAGCCAAGATTCATCTCCATTTATTTTTGATACCGAACCCTCCAGTCCCTGTTCAGTGAAGTTTGTACGAACTGCAGTCTCCATTTCCTGTACAAACAGCAGATAAATACAGATATTTTTGGGAATTTCAGAGCATTTTCGGATGATTTAATCTAGATCCATGAGGAGTATGTTTGACAGTATTTTTGAGTTTTCTCGACCGTCCGATGTCCAAATTAGATGAGGTTTCGACCATTGGATTTAGAACAAGTAGCTCTACCTAACCATGCAAGTGGAATTCTCAGATCTGGGAATTTTGGATTTTTCTTCCCCCTTTTTTCTATAAAAGAATATCCATGATCACTCTCTCTCTCACCCTTGGTCCCCATTGGTCAACCCTCCATTATAGGGGGAAGGTAAGGTCTTAGCCTCTTCCCCCTCCATTGTTAAGAAGCTCTCAAGCTCCCTTTGCTCATCGTTGAGCCATTTTCGCCGAGAAGATCGTGTCTTAGCACGGTTTCCGAGGCCGTTCCGAGGAGCTATTCCTCTCTCCAATCTCTCCCAAAGCTGAAGAAAGTTGTTCTCCTCGTCCTCTCATCTCGTGAAGGCTCGAGGACCTCGCCAAGATCTCTTCTTGGACTCAACTCTCATCTTTTTCGGTACTCTCTTTTACAATTTTATTGTTTTGATTAGGAATTAAGTAGATATAAGTCAAATCTGTTTGTGAACTTGTTATATACTGTGATATATAGTTTGTGAAATTTTTGTGGAATTTTTCTCGCATTTTTTCTATTTTTGCCTTGAGTTTTACTAAAATTCTGGAGCTGATTTGTGTGATCTGTTTGAGTGATTTGTAGATCTGATAATATTCCTTGTTTGCAATCACTGTTTAGATCTAGATCTATAGTTTAATACAAATTTTGAATCAATCAATTTTATATAATTTCCTATTTGATATGAATTTTTGAAATCTGTTACTCAACCTCGAAATTGTCTGGACTATTCTGTAATTTGCCAGGGACCTGATTGTAATTCGATCATTACTTTTTGCTGAAATCTCAAACCTGTGAAATTCTTCTGTCCTCTCTCTTAGTATTAAATAGTGAATCTTTGTGACAAATTTGAGATCTTGTTTTACGATCTATATTTTTCTGGAATTTGATTAGTGCCTAAAATACCCTTGTGATTAATCATCTGCATAAATTAGAAAATTGTATTTTTGAAAGTGAAATTCTGATCAGTACTTTGTGAACTTTAGATAATGATTGTGACAAAATTTCAATGTCTCTGGATCAATAGAAATAATTCTTGAATTGCAATTTCGATTATACGCAAAATTTCCTTGGAACGAACCTCTACTTAGCCTATTCTAGTAGTTGTTTATAAATTGTTTTGATTAACTCGTGAGATTGAATTTACACTTTTAAACGACCTATTTTACGTTTTATCAAGGCTGATGAAGGAGATGCTTTCTTAAGGGATGAAGAGTTCAGTGTGCTCTGAAAGGGGTACATGAACTGGAAGGAAGAACGGGAAAGGGGATGATTAAGGTGCTGATGGTGAAGAAGGTTATTATTACACATCTTGTCGGAAGGATTACAAGCTGAAATGGTTTGATGGTTTTAGAGCTGGACTGATGGATTCTAAGTTCGGATTTCTAAAGTAAAAGTGGTGTTTCTTTTCCCAGTTTTTTATGCTTTCTTATTGACTAATTAGAGTTTAGTCTTAAGTTAGTAAATGTTTGTCAAGATGTGTTTGATTATAAAAGGTGATTGACAATGGAGATTTACTCCAATATAGTACTTGTAATTGGTTTCAAAATTAATGAAATCCAATAGATGTAGGACTTTGAGCCTACTCTATTTTTCTCAAAAAAAAATGACAATAAAGGAAAAATAGAAATGAAGTAACTACCTTGTGCATTGCAATCGGAATATCATCAGATTCACCAGTGACTATGATGTCTAAGAGAGGAAAAGAGAGAGAAAAGGGGCTGCTCTAGGGTTAGGGTCGTCGTGGCTTAGGGGCGTCACTGGACATGGGCTTCGTGGTGTAGTAGCTTCGTTGTCTTCGAGGCGTCGCCGGAGAGAAATGGGTAGCTCTATAGTTCGGCAAGGAACCTTCTACTGTGCTACTGTGCGTGCCAGAGAGTAGCGTAGAGGAAGAGAACAGGGGTATTAGAGGGGAAGAGAGTTCACGGGCAGAAATGGAGGAGCGTTTCTTCTTAAATGATCTTGGCCTTTTATCAAAATATCAACGGTTCAGATTAGGGAGTCTAATATTGGAGTCCCAATTTGATGTCAAGGGATCCTCCCCCATATATATATATATATATGAGTGAGCCAACCTACTTAATTAAGTACTAAATATTTGATACTTAATGCTTTTTAACCATTAGATTTGCATTGAGATTTGTGTTTTTTCATGATGATCATGAAATTTTGTGCACACACACACACACACACACACACACACACATATATAATTGTCTGATCGTATCCTATGTTTTTTGAAATTTGTCGTGTCGCCGTATCCGATACGTAACGGATACGATATCCGTACCCGTATCCGTGCAACATAGCTCTTTAGGTTGCTGTCCACTGGAATCTTGCAGGTATGCTCTAAAATATCATATTTACCCTTCCAAAATAATATATAATATTTACTCTCTCATGAACATAAAATATTATATTTTTGCCAAAATGATCATCGATTATGTAACAGGAAGTTAACATTTGGATTTTTTTTTTTGAAAGAGTAAATATGATTTTTTAATTTTTGGTTTGGATGATTTCAGAAAAATCCGTAATGGAGTAAATGGTATATTAATAGCCATAAGATCTTAATTTTTGCAGATTCGCCATAATTAAAGGGCTTTTTTGAAATTTTGCTGAGTATTATTTATGAGTGTTATTACTTGATTTTCAGGTTTGGAAGAAAGGATGCTTGTAGTTTGGGACGCAATAGTGGTAAGAAATAATAAGAATTGATTTATTGACCACTTAATTATGCAAAATTATTACTTCAATTTGTTTAAATTTCATAAAAGGCCCTGTTTATGCAGAAATTGCAAATGTATTATTGAAAATTAAAATAGAACTTGTAATTACTTTAAACTTAACGCCATTATTAAGTAATTTATCATAGTCCAAGTTTTACAATTTGACAGAATACAGGGCCTTTTTTGCAAATTTCCCTTATATTCATTTATTTACAATAAATTTTTTTTACAATGAATCCATCTTTACTGGAAATACCAGATGGCGAGATAGATAGAAGACAAGTAATCATATCAAATTTATTTTACTCGCAGAGGACTAGGAAAAAATATGGTTTGTTACATTTACTTTTAATTTATCTCACTTATACAATTTTACTTTAAGAGGCCTTTTTGAATATTTTCATTTTCTTATATGCAGAGTAAAGATCCAAATGCAAAGAAACCCTCTCACGACCAAAGGTATTTTTTTTTTATTATTTTTTATATTATATAGATTATTAAAAATATGTATCTATGTTTTTACAGTTGGGTGCCGAAGAGGACAGTTGGGTGCCGAAGAAACCCTCTCAAAATACTCCGAAATTGAAGACTAACACATATAAATTTTAATTTTTTAAAAAATGTCACAAAAATGCAAAAACTGAAGTCTAATAATGCCTTCAAAAAATTCAATGAAGATATTTTTTCTAAAAAATGTTAAAAATGAAGTGTAACACAAGAAAAATACTCAATTTTCATGTCGTATTCAAAATACTCCGTAATTGAAGACTAACACACACAAATTTCAATTTTTTCAAAAATGTCTTAAAAATGCAAAAACTGAAGTCTAACACCTTCAAAAAATTAAATTAAGATATTTATTTAAAAAAATATTAAAATTGAAGTGTAACACAAGTAAAATACTCAATTTTCACGTCGTACTCGAAATACTCCGTAATTGAAGACTAACACACACAAAATTCAATTTTTTCAAAAAATTCATAAAAATGTACAAACAGAAGTCTTACACCTTCAAAAAAAATTCAATTATGATATTTTTTAAAAATATGTTAAAATTGAAGTGTAACACAAGCAAAATACTCAATTTTCATGTCGTACTGAAAATACTCCATAATTGAAGACTAACACACACAAATTTCAATTTTAACAACAATTTCTTAAAAATGCAAAAACTGAAGTCTAACACCTTCAAAAAATTAAATTAAGATATATATTTTTTTAAATGTTAAGATTGAAGTATAACACAAGCAAAATACTCCATTTTCATGTCGTACTCAAAATACTCCGTAATTGAAGACTACCACACAAAAAGTTCAATTTTTTCAAAAAATTCTTAAATATGCACAAACAGAAGTCTAACACCTTCAAAAAATTCAATTATGATATTTTTTAAAAATATATTAAAATTGAAGTGTAACAAAATAAAAATACTCAATTTTTATGTCGTACTCAAAATACTCTGTAATTGAAGACTAACACACACAAATTTCAAATTTTTTTCAAAAATGTCTTAAAATGCAGATATTGAAGTCTAACACCTTCAAAAAATTAAATTAAGATATTTAAAAAAATTTATTAAAATTGAAGTATAACACAAGCAAAATACTCAATTTTCATGTCGTACTCAAAATACTCCGTAATTGAAGACTAACACATATAAATTTTATTTTTTTCAAAAATGTCATAAAAATGCAAAAACTGAAGTCTAACCCCCTTCAAAAACTTCAATGAAGATATTTTTTTTAAAAAATGTTAAAATTGAAGTATAACACAAGAAAAATACTCAATTTTCATGTCATACTGAAAATACTGCATAATTGAAGACTAACACACACAAATTTCAATTTTTTCTAAAAATTCATGAAAATGCACAAACAGAAGTCTAACACCTTCAAAAAAATTAAATTATGATATTTTTTTAAAAAATGTTAAGATTGAAGTATAACACAAGCCAAATACTCAATTTTCGTGTCATATTCAAAATACTCTGTAATTGAAGACTAACACACACAAAGTTCAATTTTTACAAAAAATTCTTAAAAATGTACAAACAGAAGTCTAACACCTTCAAAAAAATTCAATTATAATATTTTTTAAAATATGTTAAATTGAAGTGTAACACAATAAAAATACTCAATTTTTATGTCGTACTCAAAATATTCCGTAATTGAAGGCTAACGCACACAAATTAAATTTTTTTTCAAAAATGTCTTAAACATGCAAATATTGAAGTCCACATTCAAAAAATTAAATTAAGATATTTTAAAAAAATATTAAAATTGAAGTTTAACACAAGCAAAATACTTAATTTTCATGTCGTACTGAAAAAACTCCGTAATTGAAGACTAACACATATAAATTTTAATTTTTTCAAAAATATCATAAAAATGCAAAAACAGAAGTCTAACCCCTTCTAAAAAGTCAATAAATTTTTTTTTTTTTATAAAATGTTAAAATTGAAGAGTAACACAAGAAAAATACTCAATTTTCATGTCGTATTCAAAATACTCCGTAATTGAAGATTAACACACACACATTTCAATTTTTTCAAAAATGTCTTAAAAATGCAAAAACTGAAGTCTAACACCTTCAAAAAATTAAATTAAAATATTTTTTTTAAAAAATGTTAAAATTGAAGTGTAACACAAGCAAAATACTCAATTTTCATGTCGTACTGAAAATACTCCATAATTGAAGACTAACACACACAAATTTCAATTTTAACAACGATTTCTTCAAAATGCAAAAACTGAAGTCTAGCAACTTCAAAAAATTAAATTAAGATATTTTTTTTTAAAATGTTTTGATTGAAGTCTAACACAAACAAAATACTCAATTTTCATGTCGTACACAAAATACTGCGTAATTGAAGACCAACACTTATATAATTTATTTTTTTCAAAAATGTCGTAAAAATGCAAAAACTGAAGTCTAACCCCTTCAAAATATTCAATGGAGATATTTTTTTTTAAAAAATGATAAAATTGAAGAGTAACACAAGAAAAATACTGAATTTTCACGTCATATTCAAAATAATCCGTAATTGAAGACTAACACACGCAAATTTCAATTTTTTCTAAAATGTCATCAAAATGCAAAAACAAAAGTCAAACACCTTCAAAAAATTAAATTAAGATATTTTTTAAACAATGTTAAAATTGAAGTGTAACACAAGCAAAATACTCAATTTTCATGTCGTACTGAAAATACTCCATAATTGAAGACTAACAAACACAAATTTCAATATTAACAACAATTTCATCAAAATGCAAAAACTGAAGTCTTAACACCTTCAAAAAATGAAATTAAGATATATTTTTTAAAAATGTTAAGATTGAAGTATGACACAAGCAAAATACTAAATTTTCATGTCGTACTCAATATACTCCGTAATTGAAGACTCATAAACACAAATTTCAATTTTAACAAAAAATTCTTAAAAATGCAAAAACTGAAGTTTAACACCTTAAAAAAATTCAATTATGATATTTTTAAAAAATATGTTAAAATTGAAGTGTAACACAATAAAAATACTCAATTCTTAGGTCGTACACAAAATACTCCGTAATTGAAGACTAACACACACAAATTTCAATTTTAACAACAATTTCTTAAAAATGCAAAAACAGAAATCTAACACCTTCAAAAAATTAAATTTAGATATTTTTTTAAAAAAATGTTAAGATTGAAGTATAACACAAGCAAAATACTCAATTTTCGTGTCGTACTCAAAATACTCCGTAATTGAAGACTAACACACATAAATTTCAATTTTTTCAAAAAATGCCTTAAAAATGCAAAAACCGAAGTCTAACACCTTCCAAAAATTAAATTAAGATCTTTTTTAAGAAAAATGTTAAAATTGTAGTATAACACATGCAAAATACTCCGTAATTGAAGACTAACACATGTAAATTTTAATTTTCTCAAAAATGTTATAAAAATGCAAAAACTGAAGTCTAACCCCTTCAAAAATTTCAATGAAGATATTTTTTTAAAAAAAATGTTAAAATTGAAGTATAACACAAACAAAATACTCAATTTTCATGTCGTACTGAAAATACTCCGTAATTGAAGACTCACACACACAAATTTCAGTTTTAACAACAATTTCTTAAAAATGCAAAAACTGAAGTCTAACACCTTCAAAAAATTAAATTAAGATATTTTAAAAAAAATATTAAAATTGAAGTATAGCACCAGCAAAATACTCAATTTTCAAGTCGTACACAAAATACTCCGTAATTGAAGACTAACACATATAATTTTTTATTGTTTCGAAAATGTCATAAAAAACGCTAAAACTGAAGTCTAACCCCTTCAAAAAATTCAATGAAGATATTTTTTTACAAAAATGTTAAAATTGAAGTATAACACAAGCAAAATACTAAATTTTCAGGTCGTATTGAAAATACTCCATAATTGAAGACTAACACACATAAATTTCAATTTTAACAACCAATTCATAAAAATGCAAAAACTGAAGTTTAACTCCTTCAAAAAATTCAATTAAGATATATTTTTTTAAAAATGTTAAAATAGAAGTATAACACAAGAAAAATACTCAATTTTCATATCGTACTTAAAATACTCCGTAATGGAAGAGTAACACACACAAATTTCAATTTTAACAAAAAAATTTTAAAAATACAAAAACTGAAGTCTAACACCTTCAAAAAATTCAATTAAGATATTTTTTTAAAAATGTTAAAATTGAAGTATAACACAAGCAAAATACTCAATTTTCATGTGGTACTCATAATACTCCGTAATTGAAGACTAACACACACAAATTTCAATTTTAACAAAAAAATCTTATAAATGCAAAAACTGAAGTCTAACACCTCAAAAAAAATTAAATTAAGATATTTTAAAAAAAAATTTAAAATTGAAGTATAACACAAGCAAAATACTCAATTTTCATGTCGTACTCAAAATACTCAGTAATTGAAGACTAACACATATAAATTTTAATGTTTTAAAAAATGTCATACAAATACAAAAACTGAAGTCTAACCCCTTGAAAAAATTCAATGAAGATATTTTTTTTTTAAAATGTTAAAATTGAAGTGTAAAACAAGAAAATACTCAATTTTCATGTCGTATTCAAAATACTCCGTAATTGAAGACTAACACACACATATTTCAATTTTTTCAAAAATGTCTTAAAAATGCAACAACTGAAGTCTAACACCTTCAAAAAAATTAAATTAAGATATTTTTTAAAAAAAATGTTAAAATTGAAGTGTAAAACAAGCAAAATACTTAATTTTCATGTCATACTCAAAATACTCCGTAATTGAAGACTAATAACACACACAAATTTCAATTTTTTCAAAAATTTCATAAAAATGAACAAATAGAAGTCTAACACCTTCAAAAAATTCAATTATGATATTTTTTAAAAATATGTAAAAATTGAAGTGTAACACAAGAAAAATACTCAAATTTCATGTCGTACTGAAAATACTCCATAATTGAAGACTTACACACACAAATTTCAATTTTAACAACAATTTCTTAAAAATGCAAAAACTGAAGTTTAACTCCTTCAAAAAATGCAATTAAGATATAATTTTTAAAAATGTTAAAATAGAAGTATAACACAAGAAAAATACTCAATTTTCATGTCGTACTTAAAATACTCCGTAATGGAAGAGTAACACACACAAATTTCAATTTTAACAAAAAAATCTTAAAAATACAAAAACTGAAGTCTAACACCTTCAAAAAATTCAATTAAGATATTTTTTAAAAAATGTTAAAATTGAAGTATAACACAAGCAAAATACTCATTTTTCATGTCGTACTCATAATACTCCGTAATTGAAGACTAACACACACAAATTTCAATTTTAACAAAAAAATCTTATAAATGCAAAAACTGAAGTCTAACACCTTAAAAAAAATTAAATTAAGATATTTAAAAAAAAAAATTTAAATTGAAGTATAACACAAGCAAAATACTCAATTTTCATGTCGTACTCAAAATACTCAGTAATTGAAGACTAACACATATACATTTTAATGTTTTCAAAAATGTCATACAAATGCAAAAACAGAAGTCTAACCCCTTGAAAAAATTCAATGGAGATATATTTTTTTTAAAATGTTAAAATTGAAGTGTAAAACAAGAAAATACTCAATTTTCATGTCGTATTCAAAATACTCCGTAAATGAAGACAAACACACAGATTTCAATATTTTCAAAAATGTCTTAAAAATGCGAAAACTGAAGTCTAACACCTTCAAACAATTAAATTAAGATATTTTAATAAAAAAATGTTAAAATTGAAGTGTAAAACAAGCAAAATACTTAATTTTCATGTCATACTCAAAATACTCCGTAATTGAAGGCAAATAACACACATAAATTTCAATTTTTTCAAAAATGTCATAAAAATGCTAAAACAGAAGTCTAACACATTCAAAAAAATTCAATTGTGATATTTTTAAAAAAGATGTAAAAATTGAAGTGTAACACAAGAAAAATACTCAATTTTCATGTCGTACTGAAAATACTCCATAATTGAAGACTAACACACACAAATTTCAATTTTCACAACAATTTCTTAAAAATGCAAAAACTGCAGTTTAACTCCTTCAAAAAATACAATTAAGATATTTTTTAAAAAAATGTTAAAATAGAAGTATAACACAAGAAAAATACTCAATTTTCATGTCGTACTCAAAATACTCCGTAATGGAAGAGTAACACACACAAATTTCAATTTTAACAAAAACATCTTAAAAATATGAAAACTGAAGTTTAACTCCTTCAAAAAATTCAATTAAGATATTTTTTTAAAATGTTAAAATTGAAGTATAACACAAGCAAACAAATCAATTTTCATGTCGTACTCATAATACTCCATAATTGAAGACTAACACACACAAATTTCAATTTTAACAAAAAAATCTTATAAATGCAAAAACAGAAGTCTAACACCTTAAAAAAAAACTAAATTAAGATATTTTTAAAAAAAAAATTTAAATTGAGGTATAACACAAGCAAAATACTCAATTTTCATGTTGTACTCAAAATACTCAGTAATTGAAGACTAACACATATAAATTTTAATGTTTTCAAAAATGTCACACAAATGCAAAAACTGAAGTCTAACCCCTTCAAAAAATTGAATGAAGATATTTTTTTTTAAAAATGTTAAAATTGAAGTGTAAAACAAGAAAATACTCAATTTTCATGTCGTATTCAAAATACTCCGTAATTGAAGACTAACACACACAGATTTCAATTTTTTCAAAAATGTCTTAAAAATGCAAAAACTGAAGTCTAACACCTTCAACAAATTAAATTATGATATTTTTTTTAAAAAATGTTAAAATTGAAGTGTAAAACAAGGAAAATACTTAATTTTCATGTCGTACTCAATATACTCCGTAATTGAAGACTAATAACACACACAAATTTCAATTTTTTCAAATATTTCATAAAAATACACAAATTTCATAAAAATACTTAATTTTCGCATCGACTCTTGATCATGACTCACACCAAGAACCGGCTACTTTGGTTTACTACGACTCATGCACCCCTTTAGCCAACAAGTGGTCATGACTCACACCACTCATTACTTAATCAAGGTGCATGAGCTCATTGAATCAAGCTTTGAGCGCAAATTGGTTCCCGTTAGTGTAATTTCGAATCCCCATGAACGGTCGGGCCCTTTAAGTGCAAATGGTCAAATTTTAGATTCAAGCAGAACTTACTAAATTGGTTCAAACAAAACTTTTTAGAAATTCCAAGTTCAAAATGGGTTTATTTATTGAAAATGGTGTGTCATGTAAATCAAGGATTGATCAATTTGTCAAAAACTCATGAATTTAGTGAATTCATTGATTAGGGTTTGAATCCCCAAAAGAATCTCTTCAAGATCTCAATCAACTCCTTCAAATATTTGTGAAAATTTGTTTTTAAAAATCGATGATTTATTCAATGAGGTGGAGAAAAACCATTTTTTTTTTAACAAGTATTTTAAGTGCTTAAAAATCTAGGACAATTGATTTAAAATAAAAAAATGATATATACAATGGTGGTAGAATTTTTTTTTTTAATTTTTCAAATTTTTAAAATTTTCAATTTTCATAAAATAAGTAAAAGCGAATATATACAAAGAAAATCCAAATATTATCCCCCCCATACTTATTTCCAAGCTTGTCCTCAAGCGAAAAGATACGAAAAAAAAAAATGTCCACTAAAATAGAAAAAAGATGGATAGATAAAACCTGAATTTTTTTGGTGCGTGGGTTGCCTCCCAACTAGCGCCCTTTCTTTTTCGTCTTTGGGCTAGACACCCAAAGTTAGCCTATTTCGAGATTATATGAGGCGCTTATGCTTTTAGCGGCTTTACGACTGCCTTTGAGCAGTCTCATTAAGAGATTGGAGACTTGAGCGATTGCCATGATTATTTTTCGTTTAGCGTAAGTTGAACTTGGCGTGAAGAGTTTCTTTATTTCATCTTGGATTTTTCCAAGCTTTTCTTCTAAAGGCCTTTGTTGGAGAGGAGTTGTGAGAGGCGTGAGTGTCTCGAATGTATTTGACTTTCTTGATAAATCTACACAAGGTGAATATCTATCATGAGAAGCATCATAGTTCTTAAATAAATTAAAATTGATGATATATGGAAAGAATTCACCTTGGAGAATTGTAGATTTTTCTTCTTGCTCCTTTGATAATTGCTCGTTTTTATCGATTGGAGTGAGTTGAACCGTCTTTTGAAGAGTCGAATCCAATGACACCTTTTCTTCTTCAATTGTCGTTCTCGTTCCAACGCTTTCATCGAATCCCCCCATACTTGAACTCTTGTCACCTTCAATCTCCACAATCTCCTCGTTTGAATATTCTAACTCAAGACAAATCACTCTTTGATCTAGATCGTTTACGATGGATTGAATATTTTCGAGTCGTCGAGAGGTGGTTTTAATCTCATGCGAGATATCACTTATCTCTTGTTTGATTTCTTGTTTGATTTCTTCAAAATCTTGTTTCATTTCTTCATAAACTTGTTCTTGCTTTTGTTTAAGAGATACCATCATCGCCATCATTTCCTCCATCATTCTTTTTAATTCTTGGTCTTGATCTTCGTTTTGGGATTGAAATTGTGGATCTTGGTAATCAAATTCATGTTGAGATTCGAGTTCGTTTTGAGAAGGTTCGTATATGGGGTTTGAGTAATTATTGGTGGTTTCGGTATAGGATTATGTCTCATAACCCCATGGGGATTCGTTTTCGTATTCGCGAGCTTCGTAGATGGGATTTTGATAAAGGGTCTCGGTGTGTGATTCTTCGTATTGATTTGAGGTGGAACATGAGAGCAAACCGAGCCTTCGTTCTTCTTTTCTTTCTTCCGATTCGTCGATGTCTTGATTGATCATTTCTTTAAGCGTCATGTGTTTTGGATATCTTCTTGGAGTTCTTTCTTGAGTTAGCAATTCTCCAAACGTTCTTGGTCTTTCTTGATGATCCATCTTGCTCTACTCCGTGTACCTCGCAAGAATAAAAAAATTTCGAAATTAGTGAAATATCAAGTTCAAACTTATCAATTCTATTAAAAATATCACTCAAGATTGCAAGTTCGATTCATAATTTGACTTAAACATTACTCCCCGGCAGCGGCGCCATTTTGATGAACGGTCTTTTTGCACGTCTAAAATGCGTATCGTTGTTTTAAAGTCCCGTAATATCAAACAAGTGAATTATATGGTTGTATAGCAGAAAATAATAGATTCGTTCCACAGGGAGCTATTGCGTCAAAATAAGATTAAACTTCAGATCTTTAAAATAATTATTTCGAAGTTTCCAAAATTAATGAAAATTTGTGTAGAGATAGTTCTGAATAGTATAAAATTTATCCTAAAATTTCAAACAATTTGGACAACGGAATAAAAAGTTCATAACGAATTACAATCAGGTCTCTGAAAAACAGTTCCCTGGAAACAGCAGGTTTTCAGTTTAAGTGACAGTTTTCAAAAATTCATATCAATTCGAATATTTCATGAAATTCTACGATTCAAAAAGTTCCCGAAACTAGAAATGAAGATCTACGCAGAACAAAAAAAGAACAAAAATATCACACAAAAAGAGAGCAAAAGATCGAGTCAAGAAACAAAGATTTAGAGCAAAGAAAGAGATTCATTAAACCACAAACCCTTTACACAATTCCAAGTCAATTACAGCTACAAGAATTTCAAGAAAGGAAAGAAAACACCTAAAGAGATGAAGTAAGCTTCGAGTCTCGTCGTGGATGCCTTCCTCGTTGTTCGAGATGCGTAGAAAGCTAGTCACCTCGCACAACTCGTTCCTTTCGTACCGATTCACTCGCCAATCGAAGAAAGCTCCAAACCGGCTGCGTGAACTCGAGATTAGCAAGGAATCAATCGGAAGAAAGCTACCAATCAATTAGAGAAAGCTCGTCTCCTTGCTTGTGCGGATTTGGACGAAGAAAGCTTCAATCAAAAACCTCACAACTCGATCTTCGTCGAAGTGTAGACCAACTCACCGAATGAAGTAAGCTTCTATTCGGTGCTCGATCTTAGAGAATTATCGTTCGAATATGCAATTCTTGTGTGTTCTTGAAAGTTCTTGGACTTGCTTAAGAGGGAGGGAGTTCGAGAGAGAGAGAGAGAGGGCAGAAAAATGGTGAAGAGAATGTATAAAAAGTGCTCCGAAGAGCGTAACTCTGCCCATAGGCCTTGTGGTCTTATTTATAGTGTCATTGGGGCTTTCCCATTGGCCGAGAGATGGGTGAGAGGATTGAGGGTTGTTGGAGGTGGTAGGTGAGGTAGGTGGGGCTGTAGAGTAGCAATTGTGTGAGTGGTTTTCGAGTAGAGTTTGGTGCAATCTCTTATGTTGATGATTATTTGCCTTCTCCTTCACACGTGTACCGAATTGGTCGATATGATATATCGATTTTAACGGCGCGAGGAGACGAAGGCAACTACACTCTTGGATTGCCGAGAATTTCTACCTAAAACCTGTAATTAAGCAATAAAACACACTTAGTGAAGAAATATTCTTGTTATCTCAAATATGAACAATTGTATATATAAAGTTGTGATTCAAAAGGGCTAAAATCCCCAAATTAGATATCAAAAAGGTGCTTTATTTTCCTCTTATCAAATACCCCCATACTTAAACCCTTGATCGTCCTCGATCATGATGAGCATAAAAATCAAGCACAAAGAAAAATGCATGTATAGGTTTTATTGAAATTATATTCATCGATCTCAAAACTCAATTGTCACGAGATAATTTTTTATTCTTATCATAATCACTAATATTGAAAGAGATAAGTTTGAGTTATATTAGAATCTATTTTCAATGAATTGCACAAATTCGAAGAGTTTATTAGAGCAAATGATCTCAACCGAAAAAAAAAATGATTAAACACCATCATTCAATTCTTTTCACTCCACAATTCACAAGGATTATCATGAAAAAGCATTAATGAAAACCAATTTTTCCGTTTTGCAAAAATCATTTCTTAAATGTAATTTGTCACTTTTAAACCGTTCGGTACGTTAGTACTTGGTTCATCTTCGATTTCTACTAAATTTTCCCAACTTGCGCTCGATTTTTGAACTCCTTTTCTTTCCTTTTTATTCTTTTTATTTTTCTTCTTTTCTTTTCTTCTTTTTATTTCTTTTCTTTTGTTCGTTATTGCTTTCGATGGTCCCCATGTGTGTCCTTTGGGATAACAAGTGGTCATGACTCACACCACTCATTACTTAGTAAAACCCCATGGATCCGTGCAATCTTTAGCCAACAAGTGGTCATGACTCACACCACTCATTACTTAATCAATCGCACGGACTCGACAATCGAAAGCGCTTCAATCCGTGATTGTAGAAAACTTTCTTAAAAATGCAAAAACTGAAGTTTAACTCCTTCAAAAAATTCAATTAAGATATATTTTAAAAAATGTTAAAATAGAAGTGTAACACAAGAAAATAACTCAATTTTCATGTCGTACTCAAAATACTCCGTAATTGAAGACTAACACACACAAATTTCTATTTTAACAAAAAAATATTAAAAATGGAAAAACTGAAGTTTAACACCTTCATAAAATTCAATTAAGATATTTTTTTTAAAATGTTAAAATTGAAGTATAACACAATCAAAATACTCAATTTTCATGTCGTACTCAAAATACTCCGTAATTGAAGACTAACACACACAAATTTTAATTTTGACAAAAAATCTTAAAAATGCAAAAACTGTAGTCTAACACCTTCAAAAAATTAAATTAAGATATTTTTAAAAAAATGTAAAAATTGAAGTATAACACAAGCAAAATACTCAATTTTCATGTCGTACTCAAAATACTCCGTAATTGAAGACTAACACACACAGATTTCAATTTTAACAACAATATCTTAAAAAAGCAAAAACTGAAGTTTAACTCCTTCAAAAAATTCATTTAAGATATATTTTTTAAAAATGTTAAAATAGAAGTGTAACGCAAGAAAAATACTCAATTTTCATGTCGTACTCAAAATACTCCGTAATTGAAGACTAACACACACAAATTTCTATTTTAACAAAACAATATTAAAAATGCAAAAACTGAAGTTTAACACCTTCAAAAAATTCAATTAAGATATTTTTTTTAAAATGTTAAAATTGAAGTATAACACAATCAAAATATTCAATTTTCATGTCGTACTCAAAATACTCCGTAATTGAAGACTAACACACACAAATTTCAATTTTGACAAAAAAAATCTTAAAAATGCAAAAACTGTAGTCTAACACCTTCAAAAAATTAAATTAAGATATTTTTAAAAAAATGTTAAAATTGAAGTAAAACACAAGCAAAATACTCAATTTTCATGTCGTACTCAAAATACTCCGTAATTGAAGACTAACACACACAAATTTCAATTTTGACAAAAAAAATCTTAAAAATACAAAAACTGTAGTCTAACTCCTTCAAAAAATTAAATTAAGATATTTTTAAAAAAATGTTAAAATTGAAGTATGACACAAGCAAAATACTAAATTTTCATGTCGTACTCAAAATACTCCGTAATTGAAGACTAACACACACAGATTTCAATTTTAACAACAATATCTTAAAAAAGCAAAAACTGAAGTTTAACTCCTTCAAAAAATTCAATTAAGATATATTTTTAAAAAATGTTAAAATAGAAGTGTAACACAAGAAAAATACTCAATTTTCATGTCGTACTCAAAATACTCCGTAATTGAAGACTAACACACACAAATTTCTATTTTAACAAAAATATATTAAAAATGCAAAAACTGAAGTTTAACACCTTCAAAAAATTCAATTAAGATATTTTTTTTAAAATGTTAAAATTGAAGTATAACACAATCAAAATACTCAATTTTCATGTCGTACTCAAAATACTCCGTAATTGAAGACTAACACACACAAATTTCAATTTTGACAAAAAAATCTTAAAAATGCAAAAACTGTAGTCTAACACCTTCAAAAAATTGAATTAAGATATTTTTAAAAAAATGTTAAAATTGAAGTATAACACAAGCAAAATACTCAATTATCATGTCGTACTAAAAATACTCCGTAATTGAAGACTAACACACACAGATTTCAATTTTTTCAAAAATGTTTTAAAAATGCAAAAACTGAAGTCTAACACCTTCAACAAATTAAATTATGATATTTTTTTTAAAAAATGTTAAAATTGAAGTGTAAAACAAGCAGAATACTTAATTTTCAAGTCGTACTCAATATACTCCGTAATTGAAGACTAATAACACACACAAATTTCAATTTTATCAAAAATTTCATAAAAATACACAAACAGATGTCTAACACCTTCAAAAAATTCAATTGTGATATTTTTAAAAAATTTGTAAAAATTGAAGTGTAACACAAGAAAAATACTCAATTTTCATGTCGTACTGAAAATACTCCATAATTGAAGACTAACACACACAAATTTCAATTTTAACAATAATTTCTTAAAAATGCAAAAACTGAAGTTTAACTCCTTCGAAAAATTCAATTAAGATATATTTTTTAAGGGGAGTTCTATCATACACCCTTTTTATTTATGATACGCCCATTTTCAAGGGTATTTTGTGTAATTACCAATTAATGAGTATTTAAAGTAATTTTTCAAGTGTATTTATTAATAAATGATATGCTAAATAGGAAATTTGAATTGTTCATGAAAGAGAAAATATCTATAAAAAGTATAATTTATGATACACCCTTCTAAATACCCAAAATACCCTTTTGAAAGGGTGTATGATAGAACTCAACATTTTTTAAAAATGTTAAAATAGAAGTGTAACACAAGAAAAATACTAAATTTTCATGTCGTACTCAAAATACTCCGTAATTGAAGACTAACACACACAAATTTCTATTTTAACAAAAAAAATATTAAAAATACAAAAACTGAAGTTTAACAACTTCAAAAAATTCAATTAAGATATATTTTTTAAAATGTTAAAATTGAAGTATAACACAATCAAAATACTCAATTTTCACGTCGTACTCAAAATACTCCGTAATTGAAGACTAACACACACAAATTTTAATTTTGACAAAAAAATCTTAAAAATGCAAAAACTGTAGTCTAACACCTTCAAAAAATTAAATTAAGATATTTTTAAAAAAATGTAAAAATTGAAGTATAACACAAGAAAAATACTCAATTTTCATGTCGTACTCAAAATACTCCGTAATTGAAGACTAACACACACAAATTTCTATTTTAACAAAACAATATTAAAAATGCAAAAACTGAAGTTTAACACCTTCAAAAAATTCATTTAAGATATTTTTTTTAAAAAGTTAAAATTGAAGTATAACACAATCAAAATACTCAATTTTCATGTCGTACTCAAAATACTCCGTAATTGAAGACTAACACACACAAATTTCTATTTTGACAAAAAAATCTTAAAAATGCAAAAACTATAGTCTAACACCTTCAAAAAATTAAATTAAGATATTTTTAAAAAAATGTTAAAATTGAAGTATAACACAAGCAAAATACTCAATTTTCATGTCGTACTCAAAATACTCCGTAATTGAAGACTAACACACACAAATTTCAATTTTGACAAAAAATTCTTAAAAATACAAAAACTGTAGTCTAACTCCTTCAAAAAATTAAATTAAGATATTTTAAAAAAAATGTTAAAATTGAAGTATGACACAAGCAAAATACTCAATTTTCATGTCGTACTCAAAATACTCCGTAATTGAAGACTAACACACACAGATTTCAATTTTAACAACAATATCTTAAAAAAGCAAAAACTGAAGTTTAACTCCTTCAAAAAATTCAATTAAGATATAATTTTTAAAAATGTTAAAATAGAAGTGTAACACAAGAAAAATACTCAATTTTCATGTCGTACTCAAAATACTCCGTAATTGAAGACTAACACACAAATTTCTATTTTAACAAAAATATATTAAAAATGCAAAAACTGAAGTTTAACACCTTCAAAAAATTAAATTAAGATATTTTTTTTAAAATGTTAAAATTGAAGTATAACACAATCAAAATACTCAATTTTCATGTCGTACTCAAAATACTCCGTAATTGAAGACTAACACACACAAATTTCAATTTTGACAAAAAAATCTTAAAAATGCAAAAACTGTAGTCTAACACCTTCAAAAAATTAAATTAAGATATTTTTAATAAAATGTTAAAATTGAAGTATAACACAAGCAAAATACTCAATTATCATGTCGTACTAAAAATACTCCGTAATTGAAGACTAACACACACAGATTTCAATTTTTTCAAAAATGTCTTAAAAATGCAAAAACTGAAGTCTAACACCTTCAACAAATTAAATTATTATATTTTGTTAAAAAAATGTTAAAATTGAAGTGTAAAACAAGCAAAATACTTAATTTTCAAGTCGTACTCAATATACTCCGTAATTGAAGACTAACACACACAAATTTCAAATTTATCAAAAATTTCATAAAAATACACAAACAGATGTCTAACACCTTCAAAAAATTCAATTGTGATATTTTTAAAAAATTTGTAAAAATTGAAGTGTAACACAAGAAAAATACTCAATTTTCATGTCGTACTGAAAATACTCCATAATTGAAGACTAACACACACAAATTTCAATTTTAACAACAATTTCTTAAAAATGTAAAAACTGAAGTTTAACTCCTTCAAAAAATTCAATTAAGATATATTTTTTAAAAATGTTAAAATAGAAGTGTAACACAAGAAAAATACTCACTTTTCATGTGGTACTCAAAATACTCCGTAATTGAAGACTAACACACACAAAATTTATTTTAACAAAAAAATATTAAAAATACAAAAACTGAAGTTTAACACCTTAAAAAAATTCAATTAAGATATATTTTTTTAAATGTTAAAATTGAAGTATAACACAATCAAAATACAAAATTTTCATGTCGTACTCAAAATACTCCGTAATTGAAGACTAACACACACAAATTTTAATTTTGACAAAAAAATCTTAAAAATGCAAAAACTGTAGTCTAACACCTTCAAAAAATTAAATTAAGATATTTTTAAAAAAATGTAAAAATTGAAGTATAACACAATCAAAATACTCAATTTTCATGTCGTACTCAAAATACTCCGTAATTGAAGACTAACACACACATATTTCAATTTTAACAACAATATCTTAAAAAAGCAAAAACTGAAGTTTCACGCCTTCAAAAAATTCAATTAAGATATATTTTTTAAAAATGTTAAAATAGAAGTGTAACACAAGAAAAATACTCAATTTTCATGTCGTACTCAAAATACTCCGTAATTGACGACTAACACACACAAATTTCTATTTTAACAAAAAAATATTAAAAATGCAAAAACTGAAGTTTAACACCTTCAAAAAATTCAATTAAGATATTTTTTTTAAAATGTTAAAATTGAAGTATAACACAATCAAAATACTCAATTTTCATGTCGTACTCAAAATACTCCGTAATTGAAGACTAACACACACAAATTTTAATTTTGACAAAAAAAATCTTAAAAATGCAAAAATTGTAGTCTATCACCTTGAAAAAATTAAATTAAGGTATTTTTAAAAAAATGTAAAAATTGAAGTATAACACAAGCAAAATACTCAATTTTCATGTCGTACTCAAAATACTCCGTAATTGAAGACTAACACACACATATTTCAATTTTAACAACAATATCTTAAAAAAGCAAAAACTGAAGTTTAACTCCTTCAAAAAATTCAATTAAGATATATTTTTTAAAAATGTTAAAATAGAAGTGTAACGCAAGAAAAATACTCAATTTTCATGTCGTACTCAAAATACTCCGTAATTGAAGACTAACACACACAAATTTCTATTTTAACAAAACAATATTAAAAATGCAAAAACTGAAGTTTAACACCTTCAAAAAATTTAATTAAGATATTTTTTTTAAAATGTTAAAATTGAAGTATAACACAATCAAAATACTCAATTTTCATGTCGTACTCAAAATACTCCGTAATTTAAGACTAACACACACAAATTTCAATTTTGACAAAAAAATCTTAAAAATGCAAAAACTATAGTTTAACACCTTCAAAAAATTAAATTAAGATATTTTTAATAAAATGTTAAAATTGAAGTATAACACAAGCAAAATACTCAATTTTCATGTCGTACTCAAAATACTCCGTAATTGAAGACTAACACACACAAATTTCAATTTTGATAAAAAAATCTTAAAAATACAAAAACTGTAGTCTAACACCTTCAAAAAATTAAATTAAGATATTTTTAAAAAAATCTTAAAATTGAAGTATAACACAAGCAAAATACTCAATTTTCATGTCGTACTCAAAATACTCCGTAATTGAAGACTAACACACACATATTTCAATTTTAACAACAATATCTGAAAAATGCAAAAACTGAAGTTTAACTCCTTCAAAAAATTCAATTAAGATATATTTTTTAAAAATGTTAAAATAGAAGTGTAACACAAGAAAAATACTTAATTTTCATGTCGTACTCAAAATACTCCGTAATTGAAGACTAACACACACAAATTTCTATTTTAACAAAAAAATATTAAAAATACAAAAACTGAAGTTTAACATCTTCAAAAAATTCAATTAAGATATTTTTTTTTAAATGTTAGAATTGAAGTATAACACAATCAAAATACTCAATTTTCATGTCGTACTCAAAATACTCCGTAAATGAAGACTAACACACACAAATTTTAATTTTGACAAAAAAATCTTAAAAATGCAAAAACTGTAGTCTAACACCTTCAAAAAATTAAATTAAGATATTTTTAAAAAAATGTAAAAATTGAAGTATAACACAAGAAAAATACTGAATTTTCATGTCGTACTCAAAATACTCCGTAATTGAAGACTAACACACACATATTTCAATTTTAACAACAATATCTTAAAAAAGCAAAAACTGAAGTTTCACTCCTTCAAAAAATTCAATTAAGATATATTTTTTAAAAATGTTAAAATAGAAGTGTAACACAAGAAAAATACTCAATTTTCATGTCGTACTCAAAATACTCCGTAATTGAAGACTAACACACACAAATTTCTATTTTAACAAAAAAATATTAAAAATGCAAAAACTGAAGTTTAACACCTTCAAAAAATTTAATTAAGATATTTTTTTTAAAATGTTAAAATTGAAGTATAACACAATCAAAATACTCAATTTTCATGTCGTACTCAAAATACTCCGTAATTGAAGACTAACACACACAAATTTTAATTTTGACAAAAAAAATCTTAAAAATGCAAAAATGGTAGTCTAACACCTTGAAAAAAATTAAATTAAGGTATTTTTAAAAAAATGTAAAAATTGAAGTATAACACAAGCAAAATACTCAATTTTCATGTTGTATTCAAAATACTCCGTAATTGAAGACTAACACACACATATTTCAATTTTAACAACAATATCTTAAAAAAGCAAAAACTGAAGTTTAACTCCTTCAAAAAATTCAATTAAGATATATTTTTTAAAAATGTTAAAATAGAAGTGTAACGCAAGAAAAATACTCAATTTTCATGTCGTACTCAAAATACTCCGTAATTGAAGACTAACACACACAAATTTCTATTTTAACAAAACAATATTAAAAATGCAAAAACTGAAGTTTAACACCTTCAAAAAATTTAATTAAGATATTTTTTTTAAAATGTTAAAATTGAAGTATAACACAATCAAAATACTCAATTTTCATGTCGTACTCAAAATACTCCGTAATTTAAGACTAACACACACAAATTTCAATTTTGACAAAAAAATCTTAAAAATTAGAAAACTATAGTTTAACACCTTCAAAAAATTAAATTAAGATATTTTTAATAAAATGTTAAAATTGAAGTATAACACAAGCAAAATACTCAATTTTCATGTCGTACTCAAAATACTCCGTAATTGAAGACTAACACACACAAATTTTAATTTTGACAAAAAAATCTTAAAAATGCAAAAACTATAGTTTAACACCTTCAAAAAATTAAATTAAGATATTTTTAATAAAATGTTAAAATTGAAGTATAACACAAGCAAAATACTCAATTTTCATGTCGTACTCAAAATACTCCGTAATTGAAGACTAACACACACAAATTTTAATTTTGACAAAAAAATCTTAAAAATACAAAAACTGTAGTCTAACACCTTCCAAAAATTAAATTAAGATATTTTTAAAAAAATGTTAAAATTGAAGTATAACACAAGCAAAATACTCAATTTTCATGTCGTACTCAAAATACTCCGTAATTGAAGACTAACACACACAAATTTCAATTTTGACAAAAAAATCTTAAAAATACAAAAACTGTAGTCTAACACCTTCAAAAAATTAAATGAAGATAATTTTAAAAAAATCTTAAAATTGAAGTATAACACAAGCAAAATACTCAATTTTCATGTCGTACTCAAAATACTCCGTAATTGAAGACTAACACACACATATTTCAATTTTAACAACAATATCTGAAAAATGCAAAAACTGAAGTTTAACTCCTTCAAAAAATTCAATTAAGATATATTTTTTAAAAATGTTAAAATAGAAGTGTAACACAAGAAAAATACTTAATTTTCATGTCGTACTCAAAATACTCCGTAATTGAAGACTAACACACACAAATTTCTATTTTAACAAAAAAATATTAAAAATACAAAAACTGAAGTTTAACATCTTCAAAAAATTCAATTAAGATATTTTTTTTTAAATGTTAGAATTGAAGTATAACACAATCAAAATACTCAATTTTCATGTCGTACTCAAAATACTCCGTAATTGAAGACTAACACACACAAATTTTAATTTTGACAATAAAATCTTAAAAATGCAAAAACTGTAGTCTAACACCTTCAAAAAATTAAATTAAGATATTTTTAAAAAAATGTAAAAATTGAAGTATAACACAAGAAAAATACTGAATTTTCATGTCGTACTCAAAATACTCCGTAATTGAAGACTAACACACACATATTTCAATTTTAACAACAATATCTTAAAAAAGCAAAAACTGAAGTTTCACTCCTTCAAAAAATTCAATTAAGATATATTTTTTAAAAATGTTAAAATAGAAGTGTAACACAAGAAAAATACTCAATTTTCATGTCGTACTCAAAATACTCCGTAATTAAAGACTAACACACACAAATTTCTATTTTAACAAAAAAATATTAAAAATGCAAAACCTGAAGTTTAACACCTTCAAAAAATTTAATTAAGATATTTTTTTTAAAATGTTAAAATTGAAGTATAACACAATCAAAATACTCAATTTTCATGTCGTACTCAAAATACTCCGTAATTTAAGACTAACACACACAAATTTTAATTTTGACAAAAAAAATCTTAAAAATGCAAAAATTGTAGTCTAACACCTTGAAAAAAATTAAATTAAGGTATTTTTAAAAAAATGTAAAAATTGAAGTATAACACAAGCAAAATACTCAATTTTCATGTCGTATTCAAAATACTCCGTAATTGAAGACTAACACACACATATTTCAATTTTAACAACAATATCTGAAAAATGCAAAAACTGAAGTTTACCTCCTTCAAAAAATTCAATTAAGATATATTTTTTAAAAATGTTAAAATAGAAGTGTAACACAAGAAAAATACTTAATTTTCATGTCGTACTCAAAATACTCCGTAATTGAAGACTAACACACACAAATTTCTATTTTAACAAAAAAATATTAAAAATACAAAAACTGAAGTTTAACATCTTCAAAAAATTCAATTAAGATATTTTTTTTTAAATGTTAGAATTGAAGTATAACACAATCAAAATACTCAATTTTCATGTCGTACTCAAAATACTCCGTAATTGAAGACTAACACACACAAATTTTAATTTTGACAAAAAAATCTTAAAAATGCAAAAGCTGTAGTCTAACACCTTCAAAAAATTAAATTAAGATATTTTTAAAAAAATGTAAAAATTGAAGTATAACACAAGAAAAATACTGAATTTTCATGTCGTACTCAAAATACTCCGTAATTGAAGACTAACACACACATATTTCAATTTTAACAACAATATCTTAAAAAAGCAAAAACTGAAGTTTCACTCCTTCAAAAAATTCAATTAAGATATATTTTTTAAAAATGTTAAAATAGAAGTGTAACACAAGAAAAATACTCAATTTTCATGTCGTACTCAAAATACTCCGTAATTAAAGACTAACACACACAAATTTCTATTTTAACAAAAAAATATTAAAAATGCAAAACCTGAAGTTTAACACCTTCAAAAAATTTAATTAAGATATTTTTTTTAAAATGTTAAAATTGAAGTATAACACAATCAAAATACTCAATTTTCATGTCGTACTCAAAATACTCCGTAATTGAAGACTAACACACACAAATTTTAATTTTGACAAAAAAAATCTTAAAAATGCAAAAATTGTAGTCTAACACCTTGAAAAAAATTAAATTAAGGTATTTTTAAAAAAATGTGAAAATTGAAGTATAACACAAGCAAAATACTCAATTTTCATGTCGTATTCAAAATACTCCGTAATTGAAGACTAACACACACATATTTCAATTTTAACAACAATATCTTAAAAAAGCAAAAACTGAAGTTTAACTCCTTCAAAAAATTCAATTAAGATATATTTTTTAAAAATGTTAAAATAGAAGTGTAACGCAAGAAAAATACTCAATTTTCATGTCGTACTCAAAATACTCCGTAATTGAAGACTAACACACACAAATTTCTATTTTAACAAAACAATATTAAAAATGCAAAAACTGAAGTTTAACACCTTCAAAAAATTTAATTAAGATATTTTTTTTAAAATGTTAAAATTGAAGTATAACACAATCAAAATACTCAATTTTCATGTCGTACTCAAAATACTCCGTAATTTAAGACTAACACACACAAATTTCAATTTTGACAAAAAAATCTTAAAAATTAGAAAACTATAGTTTAACACCTTCAAAAAATTAAATTAAGATATTTTTAATAAAATGTTAAAATTGAAGTATAACACAAGCAAAATACTCAATTTTCATGTCGTACTCAAAATACTCCGTAATTGAAGACTAACACACACAAATTTTAATTTTGACAAAAAAATCTTAAAAATGCAAAAACTATAGTTTAACACCTTCAAAAAATTAAATTAAGATATTTTTAATAAAATGTTAAAATTGAAGTATAACACAAGCAAAATACTCAATTTTCATGTCGTATTCAAAATACTCCGTAATTGAAGACTAACACACACAAATTTTAATTTTGACAAAAAAATCTTAAAAATACAAAAACTGTAGTCTAACACCTTCCAAAAATTAAATTAAGATATTTTTAAAAAAATGTTAAAATTGAAGTATAACACAAGCAAAATACTCAATTTTCATGTCGTACTCAAAATACTCCGTAATTGAAGACTAACACACACAAATTTCAATTTTGACAAAAAAATCTTAAAAATACAAAAACTGTAGTCTAACACCTTCAAAAAATTAAATTAAGATATTTTTAAAAAAATCTTAAAATTGAAGTATAACACAAGCAAAATACTCAATTTTCATGTCGTACTCAAAATACTCCGTAATTGAAGACTAACACACACATATTTCAATTTTAACAACAATATCTGAAAAATGCAAAAACTGAAGTTTAACTCCTTCAAAAAATTCAATTAAGATATATTTTTTAAAAATGTTAAAATAGAAGTGTAACACAAGAAAAATACTTAATTTTCATGTCGTACTCAAAATACTCCGTAATTGAAGACTAACACACACAAATTTCTATTTTAACAAAAAAATATTAAAAATACAAAAACTGAAGTTTAACATCTTCAAAAAATTCAATTAAGATATTTTTTTTTAAATGTTAGAATTGAAGTATAACACAATCAAAATACTCAATTTTCATGTCGTACTCAAAATACTCCGTAATTGAAGACTAACACACACAAATTTTAATTTTGACAAAAAAATCTTAAAAATGCAAAAACTGTAGTCTAACACCTTCAAAAAATTAAATTAAGATATTTTTAAAAAAATGTAAAAATTGAAGTATAACACAAGAAAAGTACTCAATTTTCATGTCGTACTCAAAATACTCCGTAATTGAAGACTAACACACACATATTTCAATTTTAACAACAATATCTTAAAAAAGCAAAAACTGAAGTTTCACTCCTTCAAAAAATTCAATTAAGATATATTTTTTAAAAATGTTAAAATAGAAGTGTAACACTGTTGGTTCAAATTTCCTGATAGTTTGATTATTTCAAAACACTGTCATTACTAATGTTTACATCCAGAAAAGTGCAGGATAACATAGGTACGATACGAAGATGAAGGAGGACTTGTGAAGGAGGACTTCATTGGATTACATCAAGAATCAAGACATGAAGTCTCAAGATAAACAAGAAAAGAAGAAAACATGGAAGGCCATTGGAATACATCAAGACTCAAGATGTTGAAGCCTTCCGTGAGTGGGATACGCCACAAATAAACCATAGGTACAAACCTAGTAGAACTCAAGTAAAATCATGTTCAAAATAACAAAGAGTTCAGTCAAGCAGGAAGTGCGTTCTGAACGAACTCAAAGTCCGTTCAGAACGGACTTGCTAAATATCAAAACTTTAAAAGCTTGATTAGAATCAAACGTGTCACAGGGATGTGTGCGTTCGAACGAAGAATCATGTCCGTTCGAACGGATAATTAGAATCCGTTCAAACACCTTCTGAGTGCGTTGAACGGACAATCCTTCCTGTGAACGGAAAATGTCACAGGAATGTGTGCGTTCGAACGAACATCCATGTGCGTTCGAACGGACAACCTGGAATCCGTTCACCCACTTTTAAGTGCGTTGAACGGACTCTTGTTCCTGTGAACGCAAAATGCTATGTATAATTGAGTCCGTTACGAACGGACATTGTACGTTCGAACGGACCCAAGATGTACTTGCACGTTATTTTGAAACGGCTAGTGCAAACTTCAAGTGCGTTCTGAACGAACTGTAATGCGTTCGAACGCACTGCAAGTTTTCTGAAGGATTTCTATAGAGAGTATAAATAGAATCCTTCATGGGTCTCTCTCTCCCAACTCTTCATTTTCAAACATTAAAACCTAAAAAGAGAGAAACCCTAAGCTGTGATTATCTATATCCATTGATAGCTTGAGAAACCTCTTTAGATCATTGATCTACTTTCGATATTCTCCACTAATCGTATCCCACTCACGTGACCGATCACGTTGTAGCTCGATTAGTGAAAAAGTGTAATAGGCTAGTGCAACAAAGTGTAAAGAGCCTAAGCTATAGATCGATAGAAGCGTGTAAATCGATCTAGGCAAATCCTTGTAATCGAGTTGAGTTGGAATTCAATCGAAAGCCAAAAGAGGCACAAGGCATTCCCGGAGACGTAGGTACTCGCAAATAATTGAGTCGGTCAATTAAGCGAGTAAAGGGTGAGTTAAAGCTACAAAGCAACCACCTACCGAACTTCGTAAACAAACATCTTGTGTCAAAGTGTTTGTACGGTATCATCTTTATCATCTAAATTATTATTTATTCCGCACCGTAAATTAGGTTTAAATCTAAACTAAGTATAAGTTAGATTGCCAAATTTACCCCCCTCTAGGTTAGAATTAACCAACAATTGGTATCAGAGCAAGGTACTAACCATCTCTTTGAGTATTAGGGATAACTTGTACTTAACGATCAAATGACCGAAATTAATCCTATTGTACGAAACTCATTGATAAATCCAATAAACACCGTACCCAAATCAAATATATCAAACTCACGTGAATTAGATGGAATCAATTGGAGTTCTTGGAAGAAATGCATGCTAAATGCATTTGCTCTCCAAGGACTTGACAAGGTAGTGTTACAAGGCTTTGTCTTGGCCCAAGAGGTTGACACGGACGGAAATGTAACCTACCCCGATCAAACTAGGGAAGATAGAACTAATGACATTTACGCTCAAAACTTAATACTAAACAACGTAATTAGTTCTATCGGATCGCTAGTTGATCATTGTGAAAACTCATTTGAAATGTGGCGTATGCTCAATGAGAGATACGAGGGTACATCTCAAATGAGAAGAACTAATATCATCGGACTTGAACAAGAATTCAACAATCTCCGAATGATTGAGGGAGAGTCCGTTGATAAAATATGGGCAAAAATCAATGTATTAAAAACCCGATATGCCACCCAACATGCACCTCTTACCGATGATAGAATTATTGCTAGATTACTTCAAGCCATGCCCCGGAGTTGGGAATCTTTACGTGTAGCTTTAGGTACGGCGGTCGCATCACAAGATCTCACTCCCGAAGAATTGGTAAGTCAATTCCGGAACTTCGAGATTCGACTCAAGCAACTCGATGAAGAACAAGGAATCTTCACGACAACTCCTCGATCTAAAGCCATAGCCTTGCCCGCCGTGAATGCAAGCAACGAGGACAATGAAATGGACGACCTCACTTTGCGACTCCTAGAATGGCAAAGGGATGAAAAGCGATTTAATGAGAATCGAAAACAAAAGGGACTGAAACCTCATTGCTTTTGGTGTAAGAAGTTTGGACATATGATGGAGTCGTGTTGGACGCTCCATCCTGAAAATTCTCGGTGGAATAAAAAGGATGACGATCACAAGGATCGAGATAGACGAGAACCTCGACATGAACGAAGATATGAGGACAAGGGCCGAGATGATCGCTACAAATACAAAGGTAAAGATCATAAAAAGAAAAAGGCATATAAAGCTCATGTAAATTCCAGGTGGGGAGAAACGGATGGATCAAGCACATCATCTGAATCGGATGGTCCATCAAACCGACACCCCGCAAACCTTGCACTTATGGTAAGGATCGATTCTCCACAAATGAGCGCAGTGGAAGCGGCAATCAGATCTCTTCGAATTGAACGAGGGTTAACCACTACACCTCGCACTCCCACATTTATGGACGAAGAACCATCTACTCCAAGCTCAACACATGACCAAGGTCATGAGGTACGTATCAACTCTATGACTAACGTAGAATCATTACATCATCCTGAGTTTTCTCCTGCATTCAAATTAGAACTCGAGTTGTGTGACGAGTTTCTAAAAGATGAAGGAAACTTTCAACAAATAGAGAGTAAACTTGAGAGCTCAACACAAACTCTCAAGGATAAGGTAGCTTCTCTTGAACTATCTATTTTGGCATATAAATCTCAACTAAAAGAATTTAAATGGTTTTCAAAATGTGAGTGTCAAACCCTTAAAGGTGAGATGTCTCATTTAAAAGTCGAACTTCAAAATTGTAAAGTTGAAAATGAATCTTTGAAGAAGGCTTGTGCCACCAGTGCATTAAGTCCTCCTTCATTGGATGATATCTTGAAATCGTCATTAATGGGACAAAAGCCCAATGACAAATCCGGTTTAGGATACAAGAAAAATAACGGTAATAAACCCGATTTTTCCTTATCTAAAAATCAAAAATCCAAATGGGAGAACAATAAAATGAATAGTCACGGAAATGCTTTCATGTATCGTGACTACAACAAAGGTAAAAATGTGAAAACAAAACAAGCTAAACGTGTTAATCATAATTATAGGAACAATCATTTCACACAAAATTCACCACCTAGACATAACAATTTGGGAAGAACCGATTGTTTATTCAAAAGGGGACCAAATGGGTATTTCTACGAAGTGACCAACTACACCGACGCTTCATATCAAAAAGGGTCTCCCAAACATTACACAAAAACACAAAAACAATTTCAACAAAATCGACTTAAACCAAGCAAATTTCAATCCAACAACATTCATCATATGCCAAAATCGATAACTTCTCAGAAAAGTAAACCAAATCATCTCTCTAATTATTTTGCGAAAAGTTCCACATCCACAAATAATTCCACCGTAGCATTCTGTAACTATTGTTGCAAAATTGGTCATATCTCAAACGGTTGTGATCTTCGCAATCCAAAATTAACGTCAAACTCAATATGGATGCGTAAAGATCATCACTCGATGGGTCCCTCTACGTCTCTCGGTATAGGACCTCCTAGGGCTTAAGCCCTAACTTGAAACACTATACTCCTTAGTATTCCACACCCTAAGCCAAATATGTACGGGGAGTATAAGAAATAGGCTAAATTAAATTCTAGCCGAGTTGGTCGAGTCTCATGTAGCTACATCACATGTGTTAATAGAGGAATACATTAGAACACTTGTCTCTGTAAATAAATCACGAATTCAGTCCAGTGATCACATCTCAGGAACCAGTCCGTTCGAACGAAAAACAGGTGCGTTCGGAACGAACAATTGAACTATAAGATCCAAAGTCACTGTTAAATTATGGCGCCATCAAATTTTCTTACCAGGATTAAGTGCGTTCGAACGTACAACTGAATGCGTTCCGAACGGAAAAATGAATTATAGAATTATGGCGCCGGATCATACTTTGGCGCCGACTCTCAATATCAACAGTGTTCAGTGCGTTCGAACGAACAAACTAATGCGTTCGAACGCACATGCCTCATTCAGCGAACCTACTTCAAACCCTTACACTCGCGCCGTTTCATATTCTGGCGCCTCTTCTCAGTTGTGTGTGCGTTCGAACTCACATAGGAGTCCGTTAGAACGGACTTAACAACTTTCCAGATACAACTTAAAAACCCAAAATAGCGCCTGTTCTCAGACATGAATGCGTTCCAACGCACTTGAGAAGTGCGTTCGAACGGACTCTTTGTATTTTCTGCCTTTTAGCATGCGACCGATCCTAATCAATGGACACGATGGTTTAGATCTCCTCACGAAAAGATTTGAAGGGACACGATCTCATCTTAACTCAATCTCTTTGTCATTCTCTTTCTAAAAACCTATTTTCCAACTCTATCTCTCACCAAAATCCTTACTCTCTTTCTCCATAAAGAATCATCACCATGAATGCCGCTAAGATCTTGCTTGCTAGGGGGGGTTCAAAGGGAAAGAAGAAGGAAGGGGAGAGCTCCAACACTCAACCAAGGCCGAGAGCTCCACCTCATCAGAAGAAGGCAGCTAAGAAGCCTAGGAGGCAAGAAAACTTGATAGCAGACTACGATTTCAAAAATATAGACAATGAACATCTCTTTCGAAATCCGGAGGCCGGAACTCTCTACAACGACGTGGTGGCAAGGAGATCCATTGCGAAATGCTACTACTACGAGTTTCCTCCAAATATTCCTCATCTTTTCGACAAGATTGAGGCAATAGAGAGAAGATGGGGATTCGCAAATCTTGCGTGTCTTAAAGAGCCATTCTACGAAGTCATCACTCGATTGTTCTATGCAAACGCCGTATTCAACCATGCTCTAGAGAAGATAACCTCTTATATCCTCGGGGAACAAGTTGAGATCTCGGTTGAAAATCTGTGCGAGTTGCTAGGTCTCAAGGATGATGGAGAGAAGATCTACAACGCACGCAAGGGAAGACTCGAAGCCGCCATTATCGAACCAATGAAGAAGGTGGTTACAAATCGATACCAGTCACAAGAATCGGCATCGCACTTGGCAGCTCCTGAGAAATTCGTTTGGGAAATCGGTAACAATATTCTTACTCCAGTCGCAAAATTGAAGGCAAATTTGGAAAATAGAAATATTATGCTTTTGTATCGTATGTGGTACAATGATGAACTACCCGTCCATGTGCCTTATCTCATACTAAGTCATATGGAAAGCGTCCTGAGCCAAAGAAATGCCTCGTTACCCTACGGAACGTTGATTGCCCGGATGTTGGAACTCCAAGGAGTTTCAATCCCGGAGAACGATTGGGATTTCCGATCGGAACAGCCAACAAATCTCGCATCTAAGGCAAACCTTCACCGACTTGGATATCGGTACTCATCGAACGTACAAGGTTGGGTTATCAGTCCCACTAAAGATACGGCAGCGTTCCACCTTCCTCGCAATCCTACTCGATGGCTGGAGGGTGACACCCAAACCGAGGAAGAGGAAAACGCCGACCCCGCCGATACTGACCTAAGCGGTGAAGCCCCGGATAGAAAACGTAAGAAGAAGGAGCGTGCAGAAAGCTCGAACGCCCCTTCCGAACACGACGAAAGGAGGTTTGCTTATATGAAGGCGTTATTCGAGGAGATGGATGAGCGGGTTGAAAAACATGGACGAATAATGCGAGACGCATTTCGTGAGGACCTGCATGCTTCCGAGACCAGGATGATCGAGAATGTGGGTCGTCAATTTTCCGATCTCTATGTTCACCTTGGAAATCGCTTCGGGCCATACACGGCACCCCAAGACCGAGTCCCGCGTACGTCTCCTCATCAGACCACCGAGCATCCGTCGGACTCCAACTCGGGACAATTCAATACCGACGCCTTCTTCGCAGCTGATCCGAGCGCCCAACCCGAACAGAACCCTTACACCGGCCCCAATGAGATGTGATCGCCGGAGATGTTAAAAGTTTAAATGTGTTGTGTGTGTTATGTCATGATTCTTGTTTGTGAACAATTTGACTTGTTTATTGTTGTGTGTGTGTTTGTATCGGCATGTGTCATGCCTTGAACTGAGTAGTTTTGATTTAGTGTCAGTTTAAACTGTTGCATATATGTTGATTTTTATTAATTATTTCTATATAACCTATTAGTCCAGAAGCAAGTGCGTTCGAACGCATTACTTTTTCCGTTCGGAACGCACACTAAAACTGTTTTATTTTATTGAAAATCTGCTAAATTTTGAAAGGATTGTCATCATTCCAAAACAAAAGAATTTGATCATACTTACGAGCTCATACATTCATCAATTCATTCTTTGAGGGGGAGCTCGCATTTAGGGGGAGCCTTCCGTTTTTGAAGTCTCCTTGGCCCTTTTGATCTCTTTCAAAATGGGGGAGAAACGATCGTACGGAAAGTTCTCAACTAAATGGTGAAACTCTCCAAACCGACAGTGTTTTGAAATTAATCAAAAGGGGGAGTTTGTTGGTTCAAATTTCCTGATAGTTTGATTATTTCAAAACACTGTCATTACTAATGTTTACATCCAGAAAAGTGCAGGATAACATAGGTACGATACGAAGATGAAGGAGGACTTGTGAAGGAGGACTTCATTGGATTACATCAAGAATCAAGACATGAAGTCTCAAGATAAACAAGAAAAGAAGAAAACATGGAAGGCCATTGGAATACATCAAGACTCAAGATGTTGAAGCCTTCCGTGAGTGGGATACGCCACAAATAAACCATAGGTACAAACCTAGTAGAACTCAAGTAAAATCATGTTCAAAATAACAAAGAGTTCAGTCAAGCAGGAAGTGCGTTCTGAACGAACTCAAAGTCCGTTCAGAACGGACTTGCTAAATATCAAAACTTTAAAAGCTTGATTAGAATCAAACGTGTCACAGGGATGTGTGCGTTCGAACGAAGAATCATGTCCGTTCGAACGGATAATTAGAATCCGTTCAAACACCTTCTGAGTGCGTTGAACGGACAATCCTTCCTGTGAACGGAAAATGTCACAGGAATGTGTGCGTTCGAACGAACATCCATGTGCGTTCGAACGGACAACCTGGAATCCGTTCACCCACTTTTAAGTGCGTTGAACGGACTCTTGTTCCTGTGAACGCAAAATGCTATGTATAATTGAGTCCGTTACGAACGGACATTGTACGTTCGAACGGACCCAAGATGTACTTGCACGTTATTTTGAAACGGCTAGTGCAAACTTCAAGTGCGTTCTGAACGAACTGTAATGCGTTCGAACGCACTGCAAGTTTTCTGAAGGATTTCTATAGAGAGTATAAATAGAATCCTTCATGGGTCTCTCTCTCCCAACTCTTCATTTTCAAACATTAAAACCTAAAAAGAGAGAAACCCTAAGCTGTGATTATCTATATCCATTGATAGCTTGAGAAACCTCTTTAGATCATTGATCTACTTTCGATATTCTCCACTAATCGTATCCCACTCACGTGACCGATCACGTTGTAGCTCGATTAGTGAAAAAGTGTAATAGGCTAGTGCAACAAAGTGTAAAGAGCCTAAGCTATAGATCGATAGAAGCGTGTAAATCGATCTAGGCAAATCCTTGTAATCGAGTTGAGTTGGAATTCAATCGAAAGCCAAAAGAGGCACAAGGCATTCCCGGAGACGTAGGTACTCGCAAATAATTGAGTCGGTCAATTAAGCGAGTAAAGGGTGAGTTAAAGCTACAAAGCAACCACCTACCGAACTTCGTAAACAAACATCTTGTGTCAAAGTGTTTGTACGGTATCATCTTTATCATCTAAATTATTATTTATTCCGCACCGTAAATTAGGTTTAAATCTAAACTAAGTATAAGTTAGATTGCCAAATTTACCCCCCTCTAGGTTAGAATTAACCAACAAACACAAGAAAAATACTCAATTTTCATGTCGTACTCAAAATACTCCGTAATTGAAGACTAACACACACAAATTTCTATTTTAACAAAAAAATATTAAAAATGCAAAAACTGAAGTTTAACACCTTCAAAAAATTTAATTAAGATATTTTTTTTAAAATGTTAAAATTGAAGTATAACACAATCAAAATACTCAATTTTCATGTCGTACTCAAAATACTCCGTAATTGAAGACTAACACACACAAATTTTAATTTTGACAAAAAAAATCTTAAAAATGCAAAAATTGTAGTCTAACACCTTGAAAAAAATTGAATTAAGGTATTTTTAAAAAAATGTAAAAATTGAAGTATAACACAAGCAAAATACTCAATTTTCATGTCGTACTCAAAATACTCCGTAATTGAAGACTAACACACACATATTTCAATTTTAACAACAATATCTTAAAAAAGCAAAAACTGAAGTTTAACTCCTTCAAAAAATTCAATTAAGATATATTTTTTAAAAATGTTAAAATAGAAGTGTAACGCAAGCAAAATACTCAATTTTCATGTCGTACTCAAAATACTCCGTAATTGAAGACTAACACACACAAATTTCTATTTTAACAAAACAATATTAAAAATGCAAAAACTGAAGTTTAACACCTTCAAAAAATTTAATTAAGATATTTTTTTTAAAATGTTAAAATTGAAGTATAACACAATCAAAATACTCAATTTTCATGTCGTACTCAAAATACTCCGTAATTTAAGACTAACACACACAAATTTCAATTTTGACAAAAAAATCTTAAAAATTAGAAAACTATAGTTTAACACCTTCAAAAAATTAAATTAAGATATTTTTAATAAAATGTTAAAATTGAAGTATAACACAAGCAAAATACTCAATTTTCATGTCGTACTCAAAATACTCCGTAATTGAAGACTAACACACACAAATTTTAATTTTGACAAAAAAATCTTAAAAATACAAAAACTGTAGTCAAACACCTTCCAAAAATTAAATTAAGATATTTTTAAAAAAATGTTAAAATTGAAGTATAACACAAGCAAAATACTCAATTTTCATGTCGTACTCAAAATACTCCGTAATTGAAGACTAACACACACAAATTTCAATTTTGACAAAAAAATCTTAAAAATACAAAAACTGTAGTCTAACACCTTCAAAAAATTAAATTAAGATATTTTTAAAAAAATCTTAAAATTGAAGTATAACACAAGCAAAATACTCAATTTTCATGTCGTACTCAAAATACTCCGTAATTGAAGACTAACACACACATATTTCAATTTTAACAACAATATCTGAAAAATGCAAAAACTGAAGTTTAACTCCTTCAAAAAATTCAATTAAGATATATTTTTTAAAAATGTTAAAATAGAAGTGTAACACAACAAAAATACTTAATTTTCATGTCGTACTCAAAATACTCCGTAATTGAAGACTAACACACACAAATTTCTATTTTAACAAAAAAATATTAAAAATACAAAAACTGAAGTTTAACATCTTCAAAAAATTCAATTAAGATATTTTTTTTTAAATGTTAGAATTGAAGTATAACACAATCAAAATACTCAATTTTCATGTCGTACTCAAAATACTCCGTAATTGAAGACTAACACACACAAATTTTAATTTTGACAAAAAAATCTTAAAAATGCAAAAACTGTAGTCTAACACCTTCAAAAAATTAAATTAAGATATTTTTAAAAAAATGTAAAAATTGAAGTATAACACAAGAAAAGTACTCAATTTTCATGTCGTACTCAAAATACTCCGTAATTGAAGACTAACACACACATATTTCAATTTTAACAACAATATCTTAAAAAAGCAAAAACTGAAGTTTCACTCCTTCAAAAAATTCAATTAAGATATATTTTTTAAAAATGTTAAAATAGAAGTGTAACACAAGAAAAATACTCAATTTTCATGTCGTACTCAAAATACTCCGTAATTGAAGACTAACACACACAAATTTCTATTTTAACAAAAAAATATTAAAAATGCAAAAACTGAAGTTTAACACCTTCAAAAAATTTAATTAAGATATTTTTTTTAAAATGTTAAAATTGAAGTATAACACAATCAAAATACTCAATTTTCATGTCGTACTCAAAATACTCCGTAATTGAAGACTAACACACACAAATTTTAATTTTGACAAAAAAAATCTTAAAAATGCAAAAATTGTAGTCTAACACCTTGAAAAAAATTGAATTAAGGTATTTTTAAAAAAATGTAAAAATTGAAGTATAACACAAGCAAAATACTCAATTTTCATGTCGTACTCAAAATACTCCGTAATTGAAGACTAACACACACATATTTCAATTTTAACAACAATATCTTAAAAAAGCAAAAACTGAAGTTTAACTCCTTCAAAAAATTCAATTAAGATATATTTTTTAAAAATGTTAAAATAGAAGTGTAACGCAAGCAAAATACTCAATTTTCATGTCGTACTCAAAATACTCCGTAATTGAAGACTAACACACACAAATTTCTATTTTAACAAAACAATATTAAAAATGCAAAAACTGAAGTTTAACACCTTCAAAAAATTTAATTAAGATATTTTTTTTAAAATGTTAAAATTGAAGTATAACACAATCAAAATACTCAATTTTCATGTCGTACTCAAAATACTCCGTAATTTAAGACTAACACACACAAATTTCAATTTTGACAAAAAAATCTTAAAAATTAGAAAACTATAGTTTAACACCTTCAAAAAATTAAATTAAGATATTTTTAATAAAATGTTAAAATTGAAGTATAACACAAGCAAAATACTCAATTTTCATGTCGTACTCAAAATACTCCGTAATTGAAGACTAACACACACAAATTTTAATTTTGACAAAAAAATCTTAAAAATACAAAAACTGTAGTCAAACACCTTCCAAAAATTAAATTAAGATATTTTTAAAAAAATGTTAAAATTGAAGTATAACACAAGCAAAATACTCAATTTTCATGTCGTACTCAAAATACTCCGTAATTGAAGACTAACACACACAAATTTCAATTTTGACAAAAAAATCTTAAAAATACAAAAACTGTAGTCTAACACCTTCAAAAAATTAAATTAAGATATTTTTAAAAAAATCTTAAAATTGAAGTATAACACAAGCAAAATACTCAATTTTCATGTCGTACTCAAAATACTCCGTAATTGAAGACTAACACACACATATTTCAATTTTAACAACAATATCTGAAAAATGCAAAAACTGAAGTTTAACTCCTTCAAAAAATTCAATTAAGATATATTTTTTAAAAATGTTAAAATAGAAGTGTAACACAACAAAAATACTTAATTTTCATGTCGTACTCAAAATACTCCGTAATTGAAGACTAACACACACAAATTTCTATTTTAACAAAAAAATATTAAAAATACAAAAACTGAAGTTTAACATCTTCAAAAAATTCAATTAAGATATTTTTTTTTAAATGTTAGAATTGAAGTATAACACAATCAAAATACTCAATTTTCATGTCGTACTCAAAATACTCCGTAATTGAAGACTAACACACACAAATTTTAATTTTGACAAAAAAATCTTAAAAATGCAAAAACTGTAGTCTAACACCTTCAAAAAATTAAATTAAGATATTTTTAAAAAAATGTAAAAATTGAAGTATAACACAAGAAAAGTACTCAATTTTCATGTCGTACTCAAAATACTCCGTAATTGAAGACTAACACACACATATTTCAATTTTAACAACAATATCTTAAAAAAGCAAAAACTGAAGTTTCACTCCTTCAAAAAATTCAATTAAGATATATTTTTTAAAAATGTTAAAATAGAAGTGTAACACAAGAAAAATACTCAATTTTCATGTCGTACTCAAAATACTCCGTAATTGAAGACTAACACACACAAATTTCTATTTTAACAAAAAAATATTAAAAATGCAAAAACTGAAGTTTAACACCTTCAAAAAATTTAATTAAGATATTTTTTTTAAAATGTTAAAATTGAAGTATAACACAATCAAAATACTCAATTTTCATGTCGTACTCAAAATACTCCGTAATTGAAGACTAACACACACAAATTTTAATTTTGACAAAAAAAATCTTAAAAATGCAAAAATTGTAGTCTAACACCTTGAAAAAAATTGAATTAAGGTATTTTTAAAAAAATGTAAAAATTGAAGTATAACACAAGCAAAATACTCAATTTTCATGTCGTACTCAAAATACTCCGTAATTGAAGACTAACACACACATATTTCAATTTTAACAACAATATCTTAAAAAAGCAAAAACTGAAGTTTAACTCCTTCAAAAAATTCAATTAAGATATATTTTTTAAAAATGTTAAAATAGAAGTGTAACGCAAGCAAAATACTCAATTTTCATGTCGTACTCAAAATACTCCGTAATTGAAGACTAACACACACAAATTTCTATTTTAACAAAACAATATTAAAAATGCAAAAACTGAAGTTTAACACCTTCAAAAAATTTAATTAAGATATTTTTTTTAAAATGTTAAAATTGAAGTATAACACAATCAAAATACTCAATTTTCATGTCGTACTCAAAATACTCCGTAATTTAAGACTAACACACACAAATTTCAATTTTGACAAAAAAATCTTAAAAATTAGAAAACTATAGTTTAACACCTTCAAAAAATTAAATTAAGATATTTTTAATAAAATGTTAAAATTGAAGTATAACACAAGCAAAATACTCAATTTTCATGTCGTACTCAAAATACTCCGTAATTGAAGACTAACACACACAAATTTTAATTTTGACAAAAAAATCTTAAAAATACAAAAACTGTAGTCAAACACCTTCCAAAAATTAAATTAAGATATTTTTAAAAAAATGTTAAAATTGAAGTATAACACAAGCAAAATACTCAATTTTCATGTCGTACTCAAAATACTCCGTAATTGAAGACTAACACACACAAATTTCAATTTTGACAAAAAAATCTTAAAAATACAAAAACTGTAGTCTAACACCTTCAAAAAATTAAATTAAGATATTTTTAAAAAAATCTTAAAATTGAAGTATAACACAAGCAAAATACTCAATTTTCATGTCGTACTCAAAATACTCCGTAATTGAAGACTAACACACACATATTTCAATTTTAACAACAATATCTGAAAAATGCAAAAACTGAAGTTTAACTCCTTCAAAAAATTCAATTAAGATATATTTTTTAAAAATGTTAAAATAGAAGTGTAACACAACAAAAATACTTAATTTTCATGTCGTACTCAAAATACTCCGTAATTGAAGACTAACACACACAAATTTCTATTTTAACAAAAAAATATTAAAAATACAAAAACTGAAGTTTAACATCTTCAAAAAATTCAATTAAGATATTTTTTTTTAAATGTTAGAATTGAAGTATAACACAATCAAAATACTCAATTTTCATGTCGTACTCAAAATACTCCGTAATTGAAGACTAACACACACAAATTTTAATTTTGACAAAAAAATCTTAAAAATGCAAAAACTGTAGTCTAACACCTTCAAAAAATTAAATTAAGATATTTTTAAAAAAATGTAAAAATTGAAGTATAACACAAGAAAAGTACTCAATTTTCATGTCGTACTCAAAATACTCCGTAATTGAAGACTAACACACACATATTTCAATTTTAACAACAATATCTTAAAAAAGCAAAAACTGAAGTTTCACTCCTTCAAAAAATTCAATTAAGATATATTTTTTAAAAATGTTAAAATAGAAGTGTAACACAAGAAAAATACTCAATTTTCATGTCGTACTCAAAATACTCCGTAATTGAAGACTAACACACACAAATTTCTATTTTAACAAAAAAATATTAAAAATGCAAAAACTGAAGTTTAACACCTTCAAAAAATTTAATTAAGATATTTTTTTTAAAATGTTAAAATTGAAGTATAACACAATCAAAATACTCAATTTTCATGTCGTACTCAAAATACTCCGTAATTGAAGACTAACACACACAAATTTTAATTTTGACAAAAAAAATCTTAAAAATGCAAAAATTGTAGTCTAACACCTTGAAAAAAATTGAATTAAGGTATTTTTAAAAAAATGTAAAAATTGAAGTATAACACAAGCAAAATACTCAATTTTCATGTCGTACTCAAAATACTCCGTAATTGAAGACTAACACACACATATTTCAATTTTAACAACAATATCTTAAAAAAGCAAAAACTGAAGTTTAACTCCTTCAAAAAATTCAATTAAGATATATTTTTTAAAAATATTAAAATAGAAGTGTAACGCAAGCAAAATACTCAATTTTCATGTCGTACTCAAAATACTCCGTAATTGAAGACTAACACACACAAATTTCTATTTTAACAAAACAATATTAAAAATGCAAAAACTGAAGTTTAACACCTTCAAAAAATTTAATTAAGATATTTTTTTTAAAATGTTAAAATTGAAGTATAACACAATCAAAATACTCAATTTTCATGTCGTACTCAAAATACTCCGTAATTTAAGACTAACACACACAAATTTCAATTTTGACAAAAAAATCTTAAAAATTAGAAAACTATAGTTTAACACCTTCAAAAAATTAAATTAAGATATTTTTAATAAAATGTTAAAATTGAAGTATAACACAAGCAAAATACTCAATTTTCATGTCGTACTCAAAATACTCCGTAATTGAAGACTAACACACACAAATTTTAATTTTGACAAAAAAATCTAAAAAATAGAAAAACTGTAGTCAAACACCTTCCAAAAATTAAATTAAGATATTTTTAAAAAAATGTTAAAATTGAAGTATAACACAAGCAAAATACTCAATTTTCATGTCGTACTCAAAATACTCCGTAATTGAAGACTAACACACACAAATTTCAATTTTGACAAAAAAATCTTAAAAATACAAAAACTGTAGTCTAACACCTTCAAAAAATTAAATTAAGATATTTTTAAAAAAATCTTAAAATTGAAGTATAACACAAGCAAAATACTCAATTTTCATGTCGTACTCAAAATACTCCGTAATTGAAGACTAACACACACATATTTCAATTTTAACAACAATATCTGAAAAATGCAAAAACTGAAGTTTAACTCCTTCAAAAAATTCAATTAAGATATATTTTTTAAAAATGTTAAAATAGAAGTGTAACACAAGAAAAATACTTAATTTTCATGTCGTACTCAAAATACTCCGTAATTGAAGACTAACACACACAAATTTCTATTTTAACAAAAAAATATTAAAAATACAAAAACTGAAGTTTAACATCTTCAAAAAATTCAATTAAGATATTTTTTTTTAAATGTTAGAATTGAAGTATAACACAATCAAAATACTCAATTTTCATGTCGTACTCAAAATACTCCGTAATTGAAGACTAACACACACAAATTTTAATTTTGACAAAAAAATCTTAAAAATGCAAAAACTGTAGTCTAACACCTTCAAAAAATTAAATTAAGATATTTTTAAAAAAATGTAAAAATTGAAGTATAACACAAGAAAAGTACTCAATTTTCATGTCGTACTCAAAATACTCCGTAATTGAAGACTAACACACACATATTTCAATTTTAACAACAATATCTTAAAAAAGCAAAAACTGAAGTTTCACTCCTTCAAAAAATTCAATTAAGATATATTTTTTAAAAATGTTAAAATAGAAGTGTAACACAAGAAAAATACTCAATTTTCATGTCGTACTCAAAATACTCCGTAATTGAAGACTAACACACACAAATTTCTATTTTAACAAAAAAATATTAAAAATGCAAAAACTGAAGTTTAACACCTTCAAAAAATTTAATTAAGATATTTTTTTTAAAATGTTAAAATTGAAGTATAACACAATCAAAATACTCAATTTTCATGTCGTACTCAAAATACTCCGTAATTGAAGACTAACACACACAAATTTTAATTTTGACAAAAAAAATCTTAAAAATGCAAAAATTGTAGTCTAACACCTTGAAAAAAATTGAATTAAGGTATTTTTAAAAAAATGTAAAAATTGAAGTATAACACAAGCAAAATACTCAATTTTCATGTCGTACTCAAAATACTCCGTAATTGAAGACTAACACACACATATTTCAATTTTAACAACAATATCTTAAAAAAGCAAAAACTGAAGTTTAACTCCTTCAAAAAATTCAATTAAGATATATTTTTTAAAAATGTTAAAATAGAAGTGTAACGCAAGCAAAATACTCAATTTTCATGTCGTACTCAAAATACTCCGTAATTGAAGACTAACACACACAAATTTCTATTTTAACAAAACAATATTAAAAATGCAAAAACTGAAGTTTAACACCTTCAAAAAATTTAATTAAGATATTTTTTTTAAAATGTTAAAATTGAAGTATAACACAATCAAAATACTCAATTTTCATGTCGTACTCAAAATACTCCGTAATTTAAGACTAACACACACAAATTTCAATTTTGACAAAAAAATCTTAAAAATTAGAAAACTATAGTTTAACACCTTCAAAAAATTAAATTAAGATATTTTTAATAAAATGTTAAAATTGAAGTATAACACAAGCAAAATACTCAATTTTCATGTCGTACTCAAAATACTCCGTAATTGAAGACTAACACACACAAATTTTAATTTTGACAAAAAAATCTTAAAAATACAAAAACTGTAGTCAAACACCTTCCAAAAATTAAATTAAGATATTTTTAAAAAAATGTTAAAATTGAAGTATAACACAAGCAAAATACTCAATTTTCACGTCGTACTCAAAATACTCCGTAATTGAAGACTAACACACACAAATTTCAATTTTGACAAAAAAATCTTAAAAATACAAAAACTGTAGTCTAACACCTTCAAAAAATTAAATTAAGATATTTTTAAAAAAATCTTAAAATTGAAGTATAACACAAGCAAAATACTCAATTTTCATGTCGTACTCAAAATACTCCGTAATTGAAGACTAACACACACATATTTCAATTTTAACAACAATATCTGAAAAATGCAAAAACTGAAGTTTAACTCCTTCAAAAAATTCAATTAAGATATATTTTTTAAAAATGTTAAAATAGAAGTGTAACACAACAAAAATACTTAATTTTCATGTCGTACTCAAAATACTCCGTAATTGAAGACTAACACACACAAATTTCTATTTTAACAAAAAAATATTAAAAATACAAAAACTGAAGTTTAACATCTTCAAAAAATTCAATTAAGATATTTTTTTTTAAATGTTAGAATTGAAGTATAACACAATCAAAATACTCAATTTTCATGTCGTACTCAAAATACTCCGTAATTGAAGACTAACACACACAAATTTTAATTTTGATAAAAAAAATCTTAAAAATGCAAAAACTGTAGTCTAACACGTTCAAAAAATTAAATTAAGATATTTTTAAAAAAATGTAAAAATTGAAGTATAACACAAGAAAAATACTCAATTTTCATGTCGTACTCAAAATACTCCGTAATTGAAGACTAACACACACATATTTCAATTTTAACAACAATATCTTAAAAAAGCAAAAACTGAAGTTTCACTCCTTCAAAAAATTCAATTAAGATATATTTTTTAAAAATGTTAAAATAGAAGTGTAACACAAGAAAAATACTCAATTTTCATGTCGTACTCAAAATACTCCGTAATTGAAGACTAACACACACAAATTTCTATTTTAACAAAAAAATATAAAAAATGCAAAAACTGAAGTTTAACACCTTCAAAAAATTTAATTAAGATATTTTTTTTAAAATGTTAAAATTGAAGTATAACACAATCAAAATACTCAATTTTCATGTCGTACTCAAAATACTCCGTAATTGAAGACTAACACACACAAATTTTAATTTTGACAAAAAAAATCTTAAAAATGCAAAAATTGTAGTCTAACACCTTGAAAAAAATTGAATTAAGGTATTTTTAAAAAAATGTAAAAATTGAAGTATAACACAAGCAAAATACTCAATTTTCATGTCGTACTCAAAATACTCCGTAATTGAAGACTAACACACACATATTTCAATTTTAACAACAATATCTTAAAAAAGCAAAAACTGAAGTTTAACTCCTTCAAAAAATTCAATTAAGATATATTTTTTAAAAATGTTAACATAGAAGTGTAACGCAAGCAAAATACTCAATTTTCATGTCGTACTCAAAATACTCCGTAATTGAAGACTAACACACACAAATTTCTATTTTAACAAAACAATATTAAAAATGCAAAAACTGAAGTTTAACACCTTCAAAAAATTTAATTAAGATATTTTTTTTAAAATGTTAAAATTGAAGTATAACACAATCAAAATACTCAATTTTCATGTCGTACTCAAAATACTCCGTAATTTAAGACTAACACACACAAATTTCAATTTTGACAAAAAAATCTTAAAAATTAGAAAACTATAGTTTAACACCTTCAAAAAATTAAATTAAGATATTTTTAATAAAATGTTAAAATTGAAGTATAACACAAGCAAAATACTCAATTTTCATGTCGTACTCAAAATACTCCGTAATTGAAGACTAACACACACAAATTTTAATTTTGACAAAAAAATCTTAAAAATACAAAAACTGTAGTCAAACACCTTCCAAAAATTAAATTAAGATATTTTTAAAAAAATGTTAAAATTGAAGTATAACACAAGCAAAATACTCAATTTTCATGTCGTACTCAAAATACTCCGTAATTGAAGACTAACACACACAAATTTCAATTTTGACAAAAAAATCTTAAAAATACAAAAACTGTAGTCTAACACCTTCAAAAAATTAAATTAAGATATTTTTAAAAAAATCTTAAAATTGAAGTATAACACAAGCAAAATACTCAATTTTCATGTCGTACTCAAAATACTCCGTAATTGAAGACTAACACACACATATTTCAATTTTAACAACAATATCTGAAAAATGCAAAAACTGAAGTTTAACTCCTTCAAAAAATTCAATTAAGATATATTTTTTAAAAATGTTAAAATAGAAGTGTAACACAAGAAAAATACTTAATTTTCATGTCGTACTCAAAATACTCCGTAATTGAAGACTAACACACACAAATTTCTATTTTAACAAAAAAATATTAAAAATACAAAAACTGAAGTTTAACATCTTCAAAAAATTCAATTAAGATATTTTTTTTTAAATGTTAGAATTGAAGTATAACACAATCAAAATACTCAATTTTCATGTCGTACTCAAAATACTCCGTAATTGAAGACTAACACACACAAATTTTAATTTTGACAAAAAAATCTTAAAAATGCAAAAACTGTAGTCTAACACCTTCAAAAAATTAAATTAAGATATTTTTAAAAAAATGTAAAAATTGAAGTATAACACAAGAAAAGTACTCAATTTTCATGTCGTACTCAAAATACTCCGTAATTGAAGACTAACACACACATATTTCAATTTTAACAACAATATCTTAAAAAAGCAAAAACTGAAGTTTCACTCCTTCAAAAAATTCAATTAAGATATATTTTTTAAAAATGTTAAAATAGAAGTGTAACACAAGAAAAATACTCAATTTTCATGTCGTACTCAAAATACTCCGTAATTGAAGACTAACACACACAAATTTCTATTTTAACAAAAAAATATTAAAAATGCAAAAACTGAAGTTTAACACCTTGAAAAAATTTAATTAAGATATTTTTTTTAAAATGTTAAAATTGAAGTATAACACAATCAAAATACTCAATTTTCATGTCGTACTCAAAATACTCCGTAATTGAAGACTAACACACACAAATTTTAATTTTGACAAAAAAAATCTTAAAAATGCAAAAATTGTAGTCTAACACCTTGAAAAAAATTGAATTAAGGTATTTTTAAAAAAATGTAAAAATTGAAGTATAACACAAGCAAAATACTCAATTTTCATGTCGTACTCAAAATACTCCGTAATTGAAGACTAACACACACATATTTCAATTTTAACAACAATATCTTAAAAAAGCAAAAACTGAAGTTTAACTCCTTCAAAAAATTCAATTAAGATATATTTTTTAAAAATGTTAAAATAGAAGTGTAACGCAAGCAAAATACTCAATTTTCATGTCGTACTCAAAATACTCCGTAATTGAAGACTAACACACACAAATTTCTATTTTAACAAAACAATATTAAAAATGCAAAAACTGAAGTTTAACACCTTCAAAAAATTTAATTAAGATATTTTTTTTAAAATGTTAAAATTGAAGTATAACACAATCAAAATACTCAATTTTCATGTCGTACTCAAAATACTCCGTAATTTAAGACTAACACACACAAATTTCAATTTTGACAAAAAAATCTTAAAAATTAGAAAACTATAGTTTAACACCTTCAAAAAATTAAATTAAGATATTTTTAATAAAATGTTAAAATTGAAGTATAACACAAGCAAAATACTCAATTTTCATGTCGTACTCAAAATACTCCGTAATTGAAGACTAACACACACAAATTTTAATTTTGACAAAAAAATCTTAAAAATACAAAAACTGTAGTCAAACACCTTCCAAAAATTAAATTAAGATATTTTTAAAAAAATGTTAAAATTGAAGTATAACACAAGCAAAATACTCAATTTTCATGTCGTACTCAAAATACTCCGTAATTGAAGACTAACACACACAAATTTCAATTTTGACAAAAAAATCTTAAAAATACAAAAACTGTAGTCTAACACCTTCAAAAAATTAAATTAAGATATTTTTAAAAAAATCTTAAAATTGAAGTATAACACAAGCAAAATACTCAATTTTCATGTCGTACTCAAAATACTCCGTAATTGAAGACTAACACACACATATTTCAATTTTAACAACAATATCTGAAAAATGCAAAAACTGAAGTTTAACTCCTTCAAAAAATTCAATTAAGATATATTTTTTAAAAATGTTAAAATAGAAGTGTAACACAACAAAAATACTTAATTTTCATGTCGTACTCAAAATACTCCGTAATTGAAGACTAACACACACAAATTTCTATTTTAACAAAAAAATATTAAAAATACAAAAACTGAAGTTTAACATCTTCAAAAAATTCAATTAAGATATTTTTTTTTAAATGTTAGAATTGAAGTATAACACAATCAAAATACTCAATTTTCATGTCGTACTCAAAATACTCCGTAATTGAAGACTAACACACACAAATTTTAATTTTGATAAAAAAATCTTAAAAATGCAAAAACTGTAGTCTAACACGTTCAAAAAATTAAATTAAGATATTTTTAAAAAAATGTAAAAATTGAAGTATAACACAAGAAAAATACTCAATTTTCATGTCGTACTCAAAATACTCCGTAATTGAAGACTAACACACACATATTTCAATTTTAACAACAATATCTTAAAAAAGCAAAAACTGAAGTTTCACTCCTTCAAAAAATTCAATTAAGATATATTTTTTAAAAATGTTAAAATAGAAGTGTAACACAAGAAAAATACTCAATTTTCATGTCGTACTCAAAATACTCCGTAATTGAAGACTAACACACACAAATTTCTATTTTAACAAAAAAATATTAAAAATGAAAAAACTGAAGTTTAACACCTTCAAAAAATTTAATTAAGATATTTTTTTTAAAATGTTAAAATTGAAGTATAACACAATCAAAATACTCAATTTTCATGTCGTACTCAAAATACTCCGTAATTGAAGACTAACACACACAAATTTTAATTTTGACAAAAAAAAATCTTAAAAATGCAAAAATTGTAGTCTAACACCTTGAAAAAAATTGAATTAAGGTATTTTTAAAAAAATGTAAAAATTGAAGTATAACACAAGCAAAATACTCAATTTTCATGTCGTACTCAAAATACTCCGTAATTGAAGACTAACACACACATATTTCAATTTTAACAACAATATCTTAAAAAAGCAAAAACTGAAGTTTAACTCCTTCAAAAAATTCAATTAAGATATATTTTTTAAAAATGTTAACATAGAAGTGTAACGCAAGCAAAATACTCAATTTTCATGTCGTACTCAAAATACTCCGTAATTGAAGACTAACACACACAAATTTCTATTTTAACAAAACAATATTAAAAATGCAAAAACTGAAGTTTAACACCTTCAAAAAATTTAATTAAGATATTTTTTTTAAAATGTTAAAATTGAAGTATAACACAATCAAAATACTCAATTTTCATGTCGTACTCAAAATACTCCGTAATTTAAGACTAACACACACAAATTTCAATTTTGACAAAAAAATCTTAAAAATTAGAAAACTATAGTTTAACACCTTCAAAAAATTAAATTAAGATATTTTTAATAAAATGTTAAAATTGAAGTATAACACAAGCAAAATACTCAATTTTCATGTCGTACTCAAAATACTCCGTAATTGAAGACTAACACACACAAATTTTAATTTTGACAAAAAAATCTTAAAAATACAAAAACTGTAGTCAAACACCTTCCAAAAATTAAATTAAGATATTTTTAAAAAAATGTTAAAATTGAAGTATAACACAAGCAAAATACTCAATTTTCATGTCGTACTCAAAATACTCCGTAATTGAAGACTAACACACACAAATTTCAATTTTGACAAAAAAATCTTAAAAATACAAAAACTGTAGTCTAACACCTTCAAAAAATTAAATTAAGATATTTTTTAAAAAAATCTTAAAATTGAAGTATAACACAAGCAAAATACTCAATTTTCATGTCGTACTCAAAATACTCCGTAATTGAAGACTAACACACACATATTTCAATTTTAACAACAATATCTGAAAAATGCAAAAACTGAAGTTTAACTCCTTCAAAAAATTCAATTAAGATATATTTTTTAAAAATGTTAAAATAGAAGTGTAACACAAGAAAAATACTTAATTTTCATGTCGTACTCAAAATACTCCGTAATTGAAGACTAACACACACAAATTTCTATTTTAACAAAAAAATATTAAAAATACAAAAACTGAAGTTTAACATCTTCAAAAAATTCAATTAAGATATATTTTTTTAAATGTTAGAATTGAAGTATAACACAATCAAAATACTCAATTTTCATGTCGTACTCAAAATACTCCGTAATTGAAGACTAACACACACAAATTTTAATTTTGACAAAAAAATCTTAAAAATGCAAAAACTGTAGTCTAACACCTTCAAAAAATTAAATTAAGATATTTTTAAAAAAATGTAAAAATTGAAGTATAACACAAGAAAAGTACTCAATTTTCATGTCGTACTCAAAATACTCCGTAATTGAAGACTAACACACACATATTTCAATTTTAACAACAATATCTTAAAAAAGCAAAAACTGAAGTTTCACTCCTTCAAAAAATTCAATTAAGATATATTTTTTAAAAATGTTAAAATAGAAGTGTAACACAAGAAAAATACTCAATTTTCATGTCGTACTCAAAATACTCCGTAATTGAAGACTAACACACACAAATTTCTATTTTAACAAAAAAATATTAAAAATGCAAAAACTGAAGTTTAACACCTTCAAAAAATTTAATTAAGATATTTTTTTTAAAATGTTAAAATTGAAGTATAACACAATCAAAATACTCAATTTTCATGTCCTACTCAAAATACTCCGTAATTGAAGACTAACACACACAAATTTTAATTTTGACAAAACAAATCTTAAAAATGCAAAAATTGTAGTCTAACACCTTGAAAAAAATTGAATTAAGGTATTTTTAAAAAAATGTAAAAATTGAAGTATAACACAAGCAAAATACTCAATTTTCATGTCGTACTCAAAATACTCCGTAATTGAAGACTAACACACACATATTTCAATTTTAACAACAATATCTTAAAAAAGCAAAAACTGAAGTTTAACTCCTTCAAAAAATTCAATTAAGATATATTTTTTAAAAATGTTAAAATAGAAGTGTAACGCAAGCAAAATACTCAATTTTCATGTCGTACTCAAAATACTCCGTAATTGAAGACTAACACACACAAATTTCTATTTTAACAAAACAATATTAAAAATGCAAAAACTGAAGTTTAACACCTTCAAAAAATTTAATTAAGATATTTTTTTTAAAATGTTAAAATTGAAGTATAACACAATCAAAATACTCAATTTTCATGTCGTACTCAAAATACTCCGTAATTTAAGACTAACACACACAAATTTCAATTTTGACAAAAAAATCTTAAAAATTAGAAAACTATAGTTTAACACCTTCAAAAAATTAAATTAAGATATTTTTAATAAAATGTTAAAATTGAAGTATAACACAAGCAAAATACTCAATTTTCATGTCGTACTCAAAATACTCCGTAATTGAAGACTAACACACACAAATTTTAATTTTGACAAAAAAATCTTAAAAATACAAAAACTGTAGTCAAACACCTTCCAAAAATTAAATTAAGATATTTTTAAAAAAATGTTAAAATTGAAGTATAACACAAGCAAAATACTCAATTTTCATGTCGTACTCAAAATACTCCGTAATTGAAGACTAACACACACAAATTTCAATTTTGACAAAAAAATCTTAAAAATACAAAAACTGTAGTCTAACACCTTCAAAAAATTAAATTAAGATATTTTTAAAAAAATCTTAAAATTGAAGTATAACACAAGCAAAATACTCAATTTTCTTGTCGTACTCAAAATACTCCGTAATTGAAGACTAACACACACATATTTCAATTTTAACAACAATATCTGAAAAATGCAAAAACTGAAGTTTAACTCCTTCAAAAAATTCAATTAAGATATATTTTTTAAAAATGTTAAAATAGAAGTGTAACACAAGAAAAATACTTAATTTTCATGTCGTACTCAAAATACTCCGTAATTGAAGACTAACACACACAAATTTCTATTTTAACAAAAAAATATTAAAAATACAAAAACTGAAGTTTAACATCTTCAAAAAATTCAATTAAGATATTTTTTTTTAAATGTTAGAATTGAAGTATAACACAATCAAAATACTCAATTTTCATGTCGTACTCAAAATACTCCGTAATTGAAGACTAACACACACAAATTTTAATTTTGATAAAAAAATCTTAAAAATGCAAAAACTGTAGTCTAACACGTTCAAAAAATTAAATTAAGATATTTTTAAAAAAATGTAAAAATTGAAGTATAACACAAGAAAAATACTCAATTTTCATGTCGTACTCAAAATACTCCGTAATTGAAGACTAACACACACAAATTTCTATTTTAACAAAAAAATATTAAAAATGCAAAAACTGAAGTTTAACACCTTCAAAAAATTTAATTAAGATATTTTTTTTAAAATGTTAAAATTGAAGTATAACACAATCAAAATACTCAATTTTCATGTCGTACTCAAAATACTCCGTAATTGAAGACTAACACACACAAATTTTAATTTTGACAAAAAAAATCTTAAAAATGCAAAAATTGTAGTCTAACACCTTGAAAAAAATTGAATTAAGGTATTTTTAAAAAAATGTAAAAATTGAAGTATAACACAAGCAAAATACTCAATTTTCATGTCGTACTCAAAATACTCCGTAATTGAAGACTAACACACACATATTTCAATTTTAACAACAATATCTTAAAAAAGCAAAAACTGAAGTTTAACTCCTTCAAAAAATTCAATTAAGATATATTTTTTAAAAATGTTAAAATAGAAGTGTAACGCAAGCAAAATACTCAATTTTCATGTCGTACTCAAAATACTCCGTAATTGAAGACTAACACACACAAATTTCTATTTTAACAAAACAATATTAAAAATGCAAAAACTGAAGTTTAACACCTTCAAAAAATTTAATTAAGATATTTTTTTTAAAATGTTAAAATTGAAGTATAACACAATCAAAATACTCAATTTTCATGTCGTACTCAAAATACTCCGTAATTTAAGACTAACACACACAAATTTCAATTTTGACAAAAAAATCTTAAAAATTAGAAAACTATAGTTTAACACCTTCAAAAAATTAAATTAAGATATTTTTAATAAAATGTTAAAATTGAAGTATAACACAAGCAAAATACTCAATTTTCATGTCGTACTCAAAATACTCCGTAATTGAAGACTAACACACACAAATTTTAATTTTGACAAAAAAATCTTAAAAATACAAAAACTGTAGTCAAACACCTTCCAAAAATTAAATTAAGATATTTTTAAAAAAATGTTAAAATTGAAGTATAACACAAGCAAAATACTCAATTTTCATGTCGTACTCAAAATACTCCGTAATTGAAGACTAACACACACAAATTTCAATTTTGACAAAAAAATCTTAAAAATACAAAAACTGTAGTCTAACACCTTCAAAAAATTAAATTAAGATATTTTTAAAAAAATCTTAAAATTGAAGTATAACACAAGCAAAATACTCAATTTTCATGTCGTACTCAAAATACTCCGTAATTGAAGACTAACACACACATATTTCAATTTTAACAACAATATCTTAAAAAAGCAAAAACTGAAGTTTAACTCCTTCAAAAAATTCAATTAAGATATATTTTTTAAAAATGTTAAAATAGAAGTGTAACGCAAGCAAAATACTCAATTTTCATGTCGTACTCAAAATACTCCGTAATTGAAGACTAACACACACAAATTTCTATTTTAACAAAACAATATTAAAAATGCAAAAACTGAAGTTTAACACCTTCAAAAAATTTAATTAAGATATTTTTTTTAAAATGTTAAAATTGAAGTATAACACAATCAAAATACTCAATTTTCATGTCGTACTCAAAATACTCCGTAATTTAAGACTAACACACACAAATTTCAATTTTGACAAAAAAATCTTAAAAATTAGAAAACTATAGTTTAACACCTTCAAAAAATTAAATTAAGATATTTTTAATAAAATGTTAAAATTGAAGTATAACACAAGCAAAATACTCAATTTTCATGTCGTACTCAAAATACTCCGTAATTGAAGACTAACACACACAAATTTTAATTTTGACAAAAAAATCTTAAAAATACAAAAACTGTAGTCAAACACCTTCCAAAAATTAAATTAAGATATTTTTAAAAAAATGTTAAAATTGAAGTATAACACAAGCAAAATACTCAATTTTCATGTCGTACTCAAAATACTCCGTAATTGAAGACTAACACACACAAATTTCAATTTTGACAAAAAAATCTTAAAAATACAAAAACTGTAGTCTAACACCTTCAAAAAATTAAATTAAGATATTTTTAAAAAAATCTTAAAATTGAAGTATAACACAAGCAAAATACTCAATTTTCATGTCGTACTCAAAATACTCCGTAATTGAAGACTAACACACACATATTTCAATTTTAACAACAATATCTTAAAAAAGCAAAAACTGAAGTTTAACTCCTTCAAAAAATTCAATTAAGATATATTTTTTAAAAATGTTAAAATAGAAGTGTAACGCAAGCAAAATACTCAATTTTCATGTCGTACTCAAAATACTCCGTAATTGAAGACTAACACACACAAATTTCTATTTTAACAAAACAATATTAAAAATGCAAAAACTGAAGTTTAACACCTTCAAAAAATTTAATTAAGATATTTTTTTTAAAATGTTAAAATTGAAGTATAACACAATCAAAATACTCAATTTTCATGTCGTACTCAAAATACTCCGTAATTTAAGACTAACACACACAAATTTCAATTTTGACAAAAAAATCTTAAAAATTAGAAAACTATAGTTTAACACCTTCAAAAAATTAAATTAAGATATTTTTAATAAAATGTTAAAATTGAAGTATAACACAAGCAAAATACTCAATTTTCATGTCGTACTCAAAATACTCCGTAATTGAAGACTAACACACACAAATTTTAATTTTGACAAAAAAATCTTAAAAATACAAAAACTGTAGTCAAACACCTTCCAAAAATTAAATTAAGATATTTTTAAAAAAATGTTAAAATTGAAGTATAACACAAGCAAAATACTCAATTTTCATGTCGTACTCAAAATAGTCCGTAATTGAAGACTAACACACACAAATTTCAATTTTGACAAAAAAATCTTAAAAATACAAAAACTGTAGTCTAACACCTTCAAAAAATTAAATTAAGATATTTTTAAAAAAATCTTAAAATTGAAGTATAACACAAGCAAAATACTCAATTTTCATGTCGTACTCAAAATACTCCGTAATTGAAGACTAACACACACATATTTCAATTTTAACAACAATATCTGAAAAATGCAAAAACTGAAGTTTAACTCCTTCAAAAAATTCAATTAAGATATATTTTTTAAAAATGTTAAAATAGAAGTGTAACACAACAAAAATACTTAATTTTCATGTCGTACTCAAAATACTCCGTAATTGAAGACTAACACACACAAATTTCTATTTTAACAAAAAAATATTAAAAATACAAAAACTGAAGTTTAACATCTTCAAAAAATTCAATTAAGATATTTTTTTTTAAATGTTAGAATTGAAGTATAACACAATCAAAATACTCAATTTTCATGTCGTACTCAAAATACTCCGTAATTGAAGACTAACACACACAAATTTTAATTTTGATAAAAAAATCTTAAAAATACAAAAACTGTAGTCTAACACGTTCAAAAAATTAAATTAAGATATTTTTAAAAAAATGTAAAAATTGAAGTATAACACAAGAAAAATACTCAATTTTCATGTCGTACTCAAAATACTCCGTAATTGAAGACTAACACACACATATTTCAATTTTAACAACAATATCTTAAAAAAGCAAAAACTGAAGTTTCACTCCTTCAAAAAATTCAATTAAGATATATTTTTTAAAAATGTTAAAATAGAAGTGTAACACAAGAAAAATACTCAATTTTCATGTCGTACTCAAAATACTCCGTAATTGAAGACTAACACACACAAATTTCTATTTTAACAAAAAAATATTAAAAATGCAAAAACTGAAGTTTAACACCTTCAAAAAATTTAATTAAGATATTTTTTTTAAAATGTTAAAATTGAAGTATAACACAATCAAAATACTCAATTTTCATGTCGTACTCAAAATACTCCGTAATTGAAGACTAACACACACAAATTTTAATTTTGACAAAAAAAATCTTAAAAATGCAAAAATTGTAGTCTAACACCTTGAAAAAAATTGAATTAAGGTATTTTTAAAAAAATGTAAAAATTGAAGTATAACACAAGCAAAATACTCAATTTTCATGTCGTACTCAAAATACTCCGTAATTGAAGACTAACACACACATATTTCAATTTTAACAACAATATCTTAAAAAAGCAAAAACTGAAGTTTAACTCCTTCAAAAAATTCAATTAAGATATATTTTTTAAAAATGTTAAAATAGAAGTGTAACGCAAGCAAAATACTCAATTTTCATGTCGTACTCAAAATACTCCGTAATTGAAGACTAACACACACAAATTTCTATTTTAACAAAACAATATTAAAAATGCAAAAACTGAAGTTTAACACCTTCAAAAAATTTAATTAAGATATTTTTTTTAAAATGTTAAAATTGAAGTATAACACAATCAAAATACTCAATTTTCATGTCGTACTCAAAATACTCCGTAATTTTAGACTAACACACACAAATTTCAATTTTGACAAAAAAATCTTCAAAATTAGAAAACTATAGTTTAACACCTTCAAAAAATTAAATTAAGATATTTTTAATAAAATGTTAAAATTGAAGTATAACACAAGCAAAATACTCAATTTTCATGTCGTACTCAAAATACTCCGTAATTGAAGACTAACACACACAAATTTTAATTTTGACAAAAAAATCTTAAAAATACAAAAACTGTAGTCAAACACCTTCCAAAAATTAAATTAAGATATTTTTAAAAAAATGTTAAAATTGAAGTATAACACAAGCAAAATACTCAATTTTCATGTCGTACTCAAAATACTCCGTAATTGAAGACTAACACACACAAATTTCAATTTTGACAAAAAAATCTTAAAAATACAAAAACTGTAGTCTAACACCTTCAAAAAATTAAATTAAGATATTTTTATAAAAATCTTAAAATTGAAGTATAACACAAGCAAAATACTCAATTTTCATGTCGTACTCAAAATACTCCGTAATTGAAGACTAACACACACATATTTCAATTTTAACAACAATATCTGAAAAATGCAAAAACTGAAGTTTAACTCCTTCAAAAAATTCAATTAAGATATATTTTTTAAAAATGTTAAAATAGAATTGTAACACAACAAAAATACTTAATTTTCATGTCGTACTCAAAATACTCCGTAATTGAAGACTAACACACACAAATTTCTATTTTAACAAAAAAATATTAAAAATACAAAAACTGAAGTTTAACATCTTCAAAAAATTCAATTAAGATATATTTTTTTAAATGTTAGAATTGAAGTATAACACAATCAAAATACTCAATTTTCATGTCGTACTCAAAATACTCCGTAATTGAAGACTAACACACACAAATTTTAATTTTGATAAAAAAATCTTAAAAATGCAAAAACTGTAGTCTAACACCTTCAAAAAATTAAATTAAGATATTTTTAAAAAAATGTAAAAATTGAAGTATAACACAAGAAAAATACTCAATTTTCATGTCGTACTCAAAATACTCCGTAATTGAAGACTAACACACACATATTTCAATTTTAACAACAATATCTTAAAAAAGCAAAAACTGAAGTTTCACTCCTTCAAAAAATTCAATTAAGATATATTTTTTAAAAATGTTAAAATAGAAGTGTAACACAAGAAAAATACTCAATTTTCATGTCGTACTCAAAATACTCCGTAATTGAAGACTAACACACACAAATTTCTATTTTAACAAAAAAATATTAAAAATGCAAAAACTGAAGTTTAACACCTTCAAAAAATTTAATTAAGATATTTTTTTTAAAATGTTAAAATTGAAGTATAACACAATCAAAATACTCAATTTTCATGTCGTACTCAAAATACTCCGTAATTGAAGACTAACACACACAAATTTTAATTTTGACAAAAAAAATCTTAAAAATGCAAAAATTGTAGTCTAACACCTTGAAAAAAATTAAATTAAGGTATTTTTAAAAAAATGTAAAAATTGAAGTATAACACAAGCAAAATACTCAATTTTCATGTCGTACTCAAAATATTCCGTAATTGAAGACTAACACACACATATTTCAATTTTAACAACAATATCTTAAAAAAGCAAAAACTGAAGTTTAACTCCTTCAAAAAATTCAATTAAGATATATTTTTTAAAAATGTTAAAATAGAAGTGTAACGCAAGAAAAATACTCAATTTTCATGTCGTACTCAAAATACTCCGTAATTGAAGACTAACACACACAAATTTCTATTTTAACAAAACAATATTAAAAATGCAAAAACTGAAGTTTAACACCTTCAAAAAATTTAATTAAGATATTTTTTTAAAATGTTAAAATTGAAGTATAACACAATCAAAATACTCAATTTTCATGTCGTACTCAAAATACTCCGTAATTTAAGACTAACACACACAAATTTCAATTTTGACAAAAAAATCTTAAAAATGCAAAAACTATAGTTTAACACCTTCAAAAAATTAAATTAAGATATTTTTAATAAAATGTTAAAATTGAAGTATAACACAAGCAAAATACTCAATTTTCATGTCGTACTCAAAATACTCCGTAATTGAAGACTAACACACACAAATTTTAATTTTGACAAAAAAATCTTAAAAATACAAAAACTGTAGTCTAACACCTTCCAAAAATTAAATTAAGATATTTTTAAAAAAATGTTAAAATTGAAGTATAACACAAGCAAAATACTCAATTTTCATGTCGTACTCAAAATACTCCGTAATTGAAGACTAACACACACAAATTTCAATTTTGACAAAAAAATCTTAAAAATACAAAAACTGTAGTCTAACACCTTCAAAAAATTAAATTAAGATATTTTTAAAAAAATCTTAAAATTGAAGTATAACACAAGCAAAATACTCAATTTTCATGTCGTACTCAAAATACTCCGTAATTGAAGACTAACACACACATATTTCAATTTTAACAACAATATCTGAAAAATGCAAAAACTGAAGTTTAACTCCTTCAAAAAATTCAATTAAGATATATTTTTTAAAAATGTTAAAATAGAAGTGTAACACAAGAAAAATACTTAATTTTCATGTCGTACTCAAAATACTCCGTAATTGAAGACTAACACACACAAATTTCTATTTTAACAAAAAAATATTAAAAATACAAAAACTGAAGTTTAACATCTTCAAAAAATTCAATTAAGATATTTTTTTTTAAATGTTAGAATTGAAGTATAACACAATCAAAATACTCAATTTTCATGTCGTACTCAAAATACTCCGTAATTGAAGACTAACACACACAAATTTTAATTTTGACAAAAAAATCTTAAAAATGCAAAAACTGTAGTCTAACACCTTCAAAAAATTAAATTAAGATATTTTTAAAAAAATGTAAAAATTGAAGTATAACACAAGAAAAATACTCAATTTTCATGTCGTACTCAAAATACTCCGTAATTGAAGACTAACACACACATATTTCAATTTTAACAACAATATCTTAAAAAAGCAAAAACTGAAGTTTCACTCCTTCAAAAAATTCAATTAAGATATATTTTTTAAAAATGTTAAAATAGAAGTGTAACACAAGAAAAATACTCAATTTTCATGTCGTACTCAAAATACTCCGTAATTGAAGACTAACACACACAAATTTCTATTTTAACAAAAAAATATTAAAAATGCAAAAACTGAAGTTTAACACCTTCAAAAAATTTAATTAAGATATTTTTTTTAAAATGTTAAAATTGAAGTATAACACAATCAAAATACTCAATTTTCATGTCGTACTCAAAATACTCCGTAATTGAACACTAACACACACAAATTTTAATTTTGACAAAAAAAATCTTAAAAATGCAAAAATTGTAGTCTAACACCTTGAAAAAAATTAAATTAAGGTATTTTTAAAAAAATGTAAAAATTGAAGTATAACACAAGCAAAATACTCAATTTTCATGTCGTACTCAAAATACTCCGTAATTGAAGACTAACACACACATATTTCAATTTTAACAACAATATCTTAAAAAAGCAAAAACGGAAGTTTAACTCCTTCAAAAAATTCAATTAAGATATATTTTTTAAAAATGTTAAAATAGAAGTGTAACGCAAGAAAAATACTCAATTTTCATGTCGTACTCAAAATACTCCGTAATTGAAGACTAACACACACAAATTTCTATTTTAACAAAACAATATTAAAAATGCAAAAACTGAAGTTTGACACCTTCAAAAAATTTAATTAAGATATTTTTTTTAAAATGTTAAAATTGAAGTATAACACAATCAAAATACTCAATTTTCATGTCGTACTCAAAATACTCCGTAATTTAAGACTAACACACACAAATTTCAATTTTGACAAAAAAATCTTAAAAATGCAAAAACTATAGTTTAACACCTTCAAAAAATTAAATTAAGATATTTTTAATAAAATGTTAAAATTGAAGTATAACACAAGCAAAATACTCAATTTTCATGTCGTACTCAAAATACTCCGTAATTGAAGACTAACACACACAAATTTTAATTTTGACAAAAAAATCTTAAAAATACAAAAACTGTAGTCTAACACCTTCCAAAAATTAAATTAAGATATTTTTAAAAAAATGTTAAAATTGAAGTATAACACAAGCAAAATACTCAATTTTCATGTCGTACTCAAAATACTCCGTAATTGAAGACTAACACACACAAATTTCAATTTTGACAAAAAAATCTTAAAAATACAAAAACTGTAGTCTAACACCTTCAAAAAATTAAATTAAGATATTTTTAAAAAAATCTTAAAATTGAAGTATAACACAAGCAAAATACTCAATTTTCATGTCGTACTCAAAATACTCCGTAATTGAAGACTAACACACACATATTTCAATTTTAACAACAATATCTGAAAAATGCAAAAACTGAAGTTTAACTCCTTCAAAAAATTAAATTAAGATATATTTTTTAAAAATGTTAAAATAGAAGTGTAACACAAGAAAAATACTTAATTTTCATGTCGTACTCAAAATACTCCGTAATTGAAGACTAACACACACAAATTTCTATTTTAACAAAAAAATATTAAAAATCCAAAAACTGAAGTTTAACATCTTCAAAAAATTCAATTAAGATATTTTTTTTTAAATGTTAGAATTGAAGTATAACACAATCAAAATACTCAATTTTCATGTCGTACTCAAAATACTCCGTAATTGAAGACTAACACACACAAATTTTAATTTTGACAAAAAAATCTTAAAAATGCAAAAACTGTAGTCTAACACCTTCAAAAAATTAAATTAAGATATTTTTAAAAAAATGTAAAAATTGAAGTATAACACAAGAAAAATACTCAATTTTCATGTCGTACTCAAAATACTCCGTAATTGAAGACTAACACACACATATTTCAATTTTAACAACAATATCTTAAAAAAGCAAAAACTGAAGTTTCACTCCTTCAAAAAATTCAATTAAGATATATTTTTTAAAAATGTTAAAATAGAAGTGTAACACAAGAAAAATACTCAATTTTCATGTCGTACTCAAAATACTCCGTAATTGAAGACTAACACACACAAATTTCTATTTTAACAAAAAAATATTAAAAATGCAAAAACTGAAGTTTAACACCTTCAAAAAATTTAATGAAGATATTTTTTTTAAAATGTTAAAATTGAAGTATAACACAATCAAAATACTCAATTTTCATGTCGTACTCAAAATACTCCGTAATTGAAGACTAACACACACAAATTTTAATTTTGACAAAAAAAATCTTAAAAATGCAAAAATTGTAGTCTAACACCTTGAAAAAAATTAAATTAAGGTATTTTTAAAAAAATGTAAAAATTGAAGTATAACACAAGCAAAATACTCAATTTTCATGTCGTACTCAAAATACTCCGTAATTGAAGACTAACACACACATATTTCAAATTTAACAACAATATCTTAAAAAAGCAAAAACTGAAGTTTAACTCCTTCAAAAAATTCAATTAAGATATATTTTTTAAAAATGTTAAAATAGAAGTGTAACGCAAGAAAAATACTCAATTTTCATGTCGTACTCAAAATACTCCGTAATTGAAGACTAACACACACAAATTTCTATTTTAACAAAACAATATTAAAAATGCAAAAACTGAAGTTTGACACCTTCAAAAAATTTAATTAAGACATTTTTTTTAAAATGTTAAAATTGAAGTATAACACAATCAAAATACTCAATTTTCATGTCGTACTCAAAATACTCCGTAATTTAAGACTAACACACACAAATTTCAATTTTGACAAAAAAATCTTAAAAATGCAAAAACTATAGTTTAACACCTACAAAAAATTAAATTAAGATATTTTTAATAAAATGTTAAAATTAAAGTATAACACAAGCAAAATACTCAATTTTCATGTCGTACTCAAAATACTCCGTAATTGAAGACTAACACACACAAATTTTAATTTTGACAAAAAAATCTTAAAAATACAAAAACTGTAGTCTAACACCTTCCAAAAATTAAATTAAGATATTTTTAAAAAAATGTTAAAATTGAAGTATAACACAAGCAAAATACTCAATTTTCATGTCGTACTCAAAATACTCCGTAATTGAAGACTAACACACACAAATTTCAATTTTGACAAAAAAATCTTAAAAATACAGAAACTGTAGTCTAACACCTTCAAAAAATTAAATTAAGATATTTTTAAAAAAAATCTTAAAATTGAAGTATAACACAAGCAAAATACTGAATTTTCATGTCGTACTCAAAATACTCCGTAAATGAAGACTAACACACACATATTTCAATTTTAACAACAATATCTGAAAAATGCAAAAACTGAAGTTTAACTCCTTCAAAAAATTCAATTAAGATATATTTTTTAAAAATGTTAAAATAGAAGTGTAACACAAGAAAAATACTTAATTTTCATGTCGTACTCAAAATACTCCGTAATTGAAGACTAACACACACAAATTTCTATTTTAACAAAAAAATATTAAAAATACAAAAACTGAAGTGTAACATCTTCAAAAAATTCAATTAAGATATTTTTTTTTAAATGTTAGAATTGAAGTATAACACAATCAAAATACTCAATTTTCATGTCGTACTCAAAATACTCCGTAATTGAAGACTAACACACACAAATTTTAATTTTGACAAAAAAATCTTAAAAATGCAAAAACTGTAGTCTAACACCTTCAAAAAATTAAATTAAGATATTTTTAAAAAAATGTAAAAATTGAAGTATAACACAAGAAAAATACTCAATTTTCATGTCGTACTCAAAATACTCCGTAATTGAAGACTAACACACACATATTTCAATTTTAACAACAATATCTTAAAAAAGCAAAAACTGAAGTTTCACTCCTTCAAAAAATTCAATTAAGATATATTTTTTAAAAATGTTAAAATAGAAGTGTAACACAACAAAAATACTCAATTTTCATGTCGTACTCAAAATACTCCGTAATTGAAGACTAACACACACAAATTTCTATTTTAACAAAAAAATATTAAAAATGCAAAAACTGAAGTTTAACACCTTCAAAAAATTGAATTAAGATATTTTTTTTAAAATGTTAAAATTGAAGTATAACACAATCAAAATACTCAATTTTCATGTCGTACTCAAAATACTCCGTAATTGAACACTAACACACACAAATTTTAATTTTGACAAAAAAAAATCTTAAAAATGCAAAAATTGTAGTCTAACACCTTGAAAAAAAATTAAATTAAGGTATTTTTAAAAAAATGTAAAAATTGAAGTATAACACAAGCAAAATACTCAATTTTCATGTCGTACTCAAAATACTCCGTAATTGAAGACTAACACACACATATTTCAATTTTAACAACAATATCTTAAAAAAGCAAAAACTGAAGTTTAACTCCTTCAAAAAATTCAATTAAGATATATTTTTTAAAAATGTTAAAATAGAAGTGTAACGCAAGAAAAATACTCAATTTTCATGTCGTACTCAAAATACTCCGTAATTGAAGACTAACACACACAAATTTCTATTTTAACAAAACAATATAAAAAATGCAAAAACTGAAGTTTAACACCTTCAAAAAATTTAATTAAGATATTTTTTTTAAAATGTTAAAATTGAAGTATAACACAATCAAAATACTCAATTTTCATGTCGTACTCAAAATACTCCGTAATTTAAGACTAACACACACAAATTTCAATTTTGACAAAAAAATCTTAAAAATGCAAAAACTATAGTTTAACACCTTCAAAAAATTAAATTAAGATATTTTTAATAAAATGTTAAAATTGAAGTATAACACAAGCAAAATACTCAATTTTCATGTCGTACTCAAAATACTCCGTAATTGAAGACTAACACACACAAATTTCAATTTTGACAAAAAAATCTTAAAAATACAAAAACTGTAGTCTAACACCTTCCAAAAATTAAATTAAGATATTTTTAAAAAAATGTTAAAATTGAAGTATAACACAAGCAAAATACTCAATTTTCATGTCGTACTCAAAATACTCCGTAATTGAAGACTAACACAAACAAATTTCAATTTTGACAAAAAAATCTTAAAAATACAAAAACTGTAGTCTAACACCTTCAAAAAATTAAATTAAGATATTTTTAAAAAAATCTTAAAATTGAAGTATAACACAAGCAAAATACTCAATTTTCATGTCGTACTCAAAATACTCCGTAATTGAAGACTAACACACACATATTTCAATTTTAACAACAATATCTGAAAAATGCAAAAACTGAAGTTTAACTCCTTCAAAAAATTCAATTAAGATATATTTTTTAAAAATGTTAAAATAGAAGTGTAACACAAGAAAAATACTTAATTTTCATGTCGTACTCAAAATACTCCGTAATTGAAGACTAACACACACAAATTTCTATTTTAACAAAAAAATATTAAAAATACAAAAACTGAAGTTTAACATCTTCAAAAAATTCAATTAAGATATTTTTTTTTGAATGTTAAAATTGAAGTATAACACAATCAAAATACTCAATTTTCATGTCGTACTCAAAATACTCCGTAATTGAAGACTAACACACACATATTTCAAATTTAACAACAATATCTTAAAAAAGCAAAAACTGAAGTTTAACTCCTTCAAAAAATTCAATTAAGATATATTTTTTAAAAATGTTAAAATAGAAGTGTAACGCAAGAAAAATACTCAATTTTCATGTCGTACTCAAAATACTCCGTAATTGAAGACTAACACACACAAATTTCTATTTTAACAAAACAATATTAAAAATGCAAAAACTGAAGTTTGACACCTTCAAAAAATTTAATTAAGACATTTTTTTTAAAATGTTAAAATTGAAGTATAACACAATCAAAATACTCAATTTTCATGTCGTACTCAAAATACTCCGTAATTTAAGACTAACACACACAAATTTCAATTTTGACAAAAAAATCTTAAAAATGCAAAAACTATAGTTTAACACCTACAAAAAATTAAATTAAGATATTTTTAATAAAATGTTAAAATTGAAGTATAACACAAGCAAAATACTCAATTTTCATGTCGTACTCAAAATACTCCGTAATTGAAGACTAACACACACAAATTTTAATTTTGACAAAAAAATCTTAAAAATACAAAAACTGTAGTCTAACACCTTCCAAAAATTAAATTAAGATATTTTTAAAAAAATGTTAAAATTGAAGTATAACACAAGCAAAATACTCAATTTTCATGTCGTACTCAAAATACTCCGTAATTGAAGACTAACACACACAAATTTCAATTTTGACAAAAAAATCTTAAAAATACAAAAACTGTAGTCTAACACCTTCAAAAAATTAAATTAAGATATTTTTAAAAAAATCTTAAAATTGAAGTATAACACAAGCAAAATACTCAATTTTCATGTCGTACTCAAAATACTCCGTAATTGAAGACTAACACACACATATTTCAATTTTAACAACAATATCTGAAAAATGCAAAAACTGAAGTTTAACTCCTTCAAAAAATTCAATTAAGATATATTTTTTAAAAATGTTAAAATAGAAGTGTAACACAAGAAAAATACTTAATTTTCATGTCATACTCAAAATACTCCGTAATTGAAGACTAACACACACAAATTTCTATTTTAACAAAAAAATATTAAAAATACAAAAACTGAAGTGTAACATCTTCAAAAAATTCAATTAAGATATTTTTTTTTAAATGTTAGAATTGAAGTATAACACAATCAAAATACTCAATTTTCATGTCGTACTCAAAATACTCCGTAATTGAAGACTAACACACACAAATTTTAATTTTGACAAAAAAATCTTAAAAATGCAAAAACTGTAGTCTAACACCTTCAAAAAATTAAATTAAGATATTTTTAAAAAAATGTAAAAATTGAAGTATAACACAAGAAAAATACTCAATTTTCATGTCGTACTCAAAATACTCCGTAATTGAAGACTAACACACACATATTTCAATTTTAACAACAATATCTTAAAAAAGCAAAAACTGAAGTTTCACTCCTTCAAAAAATTCAATTAAGATATATTTTTTAAAAATGTTAAAATAGAAGTGTAACACAAGAAAAATACTCAATTTTCATGTCGTACTCAAAATACTCCGTAACTGAAGACTAACACACACAAATTTCTATTTTAACAAAAAAATATTAAAAATGCAAAAACTGAAGTTTAACACCTTCAAAAAATTGAATTAAGATATTTTTTTTAAAATGTTAAAATTGAAGTATAACACAATCAAAATACTCAATTTTCATGTCGTACTCAAAATACTCCGTAATTGAACACTAACACACACAAATTTTAATTTTGACAAAAAAAATCTTAAAAATGCAAAAATTGTAGTCTAACACCTTGAAAAAAATTAAATTAAGGTATTTTTAAAAAAATGTAAAAATTGAAGTATAACACAAGCAAAATACTCAATTTTCATGTCGTACTCAAAATACTCCGTAATTGAAGACTAACACACACATATTTCAAATTTAACAACAATATCTTAAAAAAGCAAAAACTGAAGTTTAACTCCTTCAAAAAATTCAATTAAGATATATTTTTTAAAAATGTTAAAATAGAAGTGTAACGCAAGAAAAATACTTAATTTTCATGTCGTACTCAAAATACTCCGTAATTGAAGACTAACACACACAAATTTCTATTTTAACAAAACAATATTAAAAATGCAAAAACTGAAGTTTGACACCTTCAAAAAATTTAATTAAGACATTTTTTTTAAAATGTTAAAATTGAAGTATAACACAATCAAAATACTCAATTTTCATGTCGTACTCAAAATACTCCGTAATTTAAGACTAACACACACAAATTTCAATTTTGACAAAAAAATCTTAAAAATGCAAAAACTATAGTTTAACACCTTCAAAAAATTAAATTAAGATATTTTTAATAAAATGTTAAAATTGAATTATAACACAAGCAAAATACTCAATTTTCATGTCGTACTCAAAATACTCCGTAATTGAAGACTAACACACACAAATTTCAATTTTGACAAAAAAATCTTAAAAATACAAAAACTGTAGTCTAACACCTTCCAAAAATTAAATTAAGATATTTTTAAAAAAATGTTAAAATTGAAGTATAACACAAGCAAAATACTCAATTTTCATGTCGTACTCAAAATACTCCGTAATTGAAGACTAACACACACAAATTTCAATTTTGACAAAAAAATCTTAAAAATACAAAAACTGTAGTCTAACACCTTCAAAAAATTAAATTAAGATATTTTTAAAAAAATCTTAAAATTGAAGTATAACACAAGCAAAATACTCAATTTTCTTGTCGTACTCAAAATACTCCGTAATTGAAGACTAACACACACATATTTCAATTTTAACAACAATATCTGAAAAATGCAAAAACTGAAGTTTAACTCCTTCAAAAAATTCAATTAAGATATATTTTTTAAAAATGTTAAAATAGAAGTGTAACACAAGAAAAATACTTAATTTTCATGTTGTACTCAAAATACTCCGTAATTGAAGACTAACACACACAAATTTCTATTTTAACAAAAAAATATTAAAAATACAAAAACTGAAGTTTAACATCTTCAAAAAATTCAATTAAGATATTTTTTTTTGAATGTTAAAATTGAAGTATAACACAATCAAAATACTCAATTTTCATGTCGTACTCAAAATACTCCGTAATTGAAGACTAACACACACAAATTTTAATTTTGACAAAAAAATCTTAAAAATGCAAAAACTGTAGTCTAACACCTTCAAAAAATTAAATTAAGATATTTTTAAAAAAATGTAAAAATTGAAGTATAACACAAGAAAAATACTCAATTTTCATGTCGTACTCAAAATACTCCGTAATTGAAGACTAACACACACATATTTCAATTTTAACAACAATATCTTAAAAAAGCAAAAACTGAAGTTTCACTCCTTCAAAAAATTCAATTAAGATATATTTTTTAAAAATGTTAAAATAGAAGTGTAACACAAGAAAAATACTCAATTTTCATGTCGTACTCAAAATACTCCGTAATTGAAGACTAACACACACAAATTTCTATTTTAACAAAAAAATATTAAAAATGCAAAAACTGAAGTTTAACACCTTCAAAAAATTCAATTAAGATATTTTTTTTAAAATGTTAAAATTGAAGTATAACACAATCAAAATACTCAATTTTCATGTCGTACTCAAAATACTCCGTAATTGAAGACTAACACACACAAATTTTAATTTTGACAAAAAAAATCTTAAAAATGCAAAAATTGTAGTCTAACACCTTGAAAAAAATTAAATTAAGGTATTTTTAAAAAAATGTAAAAATTGAAGTATAACACAAGCAAAATACTCAATTTTCATGTCGTACTCAAAATACTCCGTAATTGAAGACTAACACACACATATTTCAATTTTAACAACAATATCTTAAAAAAGCAAAAACTGAAGTTTAACTCCTTCAAAAAATTCAATTAAGATATATTTTTAAAAAATGTTAAAATAGAAGTGTAACGCAAGAAAAATACTCAATTTTCATGTCGTACTCAAAATACTCCGTAATTGAAGACTAACACACACAAATTTCTATTTTAACAAAACAATATTAAAAATGCAAAAACTGAAGTTTAACACCTTCAAAAAATTTAATTAAGATATTTTTTTTAAAATGTTAAAATTGAAGTATAACACAATCAAAATACTCAATTTTCATGTCGTACTCAAAATACTCCGTAATTTAAGACTAACACACACAAATTTCAATTTTGACAAAAAAATCTTAAAAATGCAAAAACTATAGTTTAACACCTTCAAAAAATTAAATTAAGATATTTTTAATAAAATGTTAAAATTGAAGTATAACACAAGCAAAATACTCAATTTTCATGTCGTACTCAAAATACTCCGTAATTGAAGACTAACACAAACAAATTTCAATTTTGACAAAAAAATCTTAAAAATACAAAAACTGTAGTCTAACACCTTCCAAAAATTAAATTAAGATATTTTTAAAAAAATGTTAAAATTGAAGTATAACACAAGCAAAATACTCAATTTTCATGTCGTACTCAAAATACTCCGTAATTGAAGAATAACACACACAAATTTCAATTTTGACAAAAAAATCTTAAAAATACAAAAACTGTAGTCTATTAAGATATTTTTAAAAAAATCTTAAAATTGAAGTATAACACAAGCAAAATACTCAATTTTCATGTCGTACTCAAAATACTCCGTAATTGAAGACTAACACACACATATTTCAATTTTAACAACAATATCTGAAAAATGAAAAAACTGAAGTTTAACTCCTTCAAAAAATTCAATTAAGATATATTTTTTAAAAATGTTAAAATAGAAGTGTAACACAAGAAAAATACTTAATTTTCATGTCGTACTCAAAATACTCCGTAATTGAAGACTAACACACACAAATTTCTATTTTAACAAAAAAATATTAAAAATACAAAAACTGAAGTTTAACATCTTCAAAAAATTCAATTAAGATATTTTTTTTTAAATGTTAAAATTGAAGTATAACACAATCAAAATACTCAATTTTCATGTCGTACTCAAAATACTCCGTAATTGAAGACTAACACACACAAATTTTAATTTTGACAAAAAAATCTTAAAAATGCAAAAACTGTAGTCTAACACCTTCAAAAAATTAAATTAAGATATTTTTAAAAAAATGTAAAAATTGAAGTATAACACAAGAAAAATACTCAATTTTCATGTCGTACTCAAAATACTCCGTAATTGAAGACTAACACACACATATTTCAATTTTAACAACAATATCTTAAAAAAGCAAAAACTGAAGTTTCACTCCTTCAAAAAATTCAATTAAGATATATTTTTTAAAAATGTTAAAATAGAAGTGTAACACAAGAAAAATACTCAATTTTCATGTCGTACTCAAAATACTCCGTAATTGAAGACTAACACACACAAATTTCTATTTTAACAAAAAAATATTAAAAATGCAAAAACTGAAGTTTAACACCTTCAAAAAATTTAATTAAGATATATTTTTTAAAATGTTAAAATTGAAGTATAACACAATCAAAATACTCAATTTTCATGTCGTACTCAAAATACTCCGTAATTGAAGACTAACACACACAAATTTTAATTTTGACAAAAAAATCTTAAAAATGCAAAAACTGTAGTCTAACACCTTCAAAAAATTAAATTAAGATATATTTAAAAAAATGTAAAAATTGAAGTATAACACAAGAAAAATACTCAATTTTCATGTCGTACTCAAAATACTCCGTAATTGAAGACTAACACTCACATATTTCAATTTTAACAACAATATCTTAAAAAAGCAAAAACTGAAGTTTCACTCCATCAAAAAATTCAATTAAGATATATTTTTTAAAAATGTTAAAATAGAAGTGTAACACAAGAAAAATACTCAATTTTCATGTCGTACTCAAAATACTCCGTAATTGAAGACTAACACACACAAATTTCTATTTTAACAAAAAAATATTAAAAATGCAAAAACTGAAGTTTAACACCTTCAAAAAATTCAATTAAGATATTTTTTTAAAATGTTAAAATTGAAGTATAACACAATCAAAATACTCAATTTTCATGTCGTACTCAAAATACTCCGTAATTGAAGACTAACACACACAAATTTTAATTTTGACAAAAAAAATCTTAAAAATGCAAAAATTGTAGTCTAACACCTTGAAAAAATTAAATTAAGGTATTTTTAAAAAAATGTCAAAATTGAAGTATAACACAAGCAAAATACTCAATTTTCATGTCGTACTCAAAATACTCCGTAATTGAAGACTAACACACACATATTTCAATTTTAACAACAATATCTTAAAAAAGCAAAAACTGAAGTTTAACTCCTTCAAAAAATTCAATTAAGATATATTTTTTAAAAATGTTAAAATAGAAGTGTAACGCAAGAAAAATACTCAATTTTCATGTCGTACTCAAAATACTCCGTAATTGAAGACTAACACACACAAATTTCTATTTTAACAAAACAATATTAAAAATGCAAAAACTGAAGTTTAACACCTTCAAAAAATTTAATTAAGATATTTTTTTTAAAATGGTAAAATTGAAGTATAACACAATCAAAATACTCAATTTTCATGACGTACTCAAAATACTCCGTAATTTAAGACTAACACACACAAATTTCAATTTGGACAAAAAAATCTTAAAAATGCAAAAACTATAGTTTAACACCTTCAAAAAATTAAATTAAGATATTTTTAATAAAATGTTAAAATTGAAGTATAACACAAGCAAAATACTCAATTTTCATGTCGTACTCAAAAAACTCCGTAATTGAAGACTAACACACACAAATTTCAATTTTGACAAAAAAATCTTAAAAATACAAAAACTGTAGTCTAACACCTTCCAAAAATTAAATTAAGATATTTTTAAAAAAATGTTAAAATTGAAGTATAACACAAGCAAAATACTCAATTTTCATGTCGTACTCAAAATACTCCGTAATTGAAGACTAACACACACAAATTTCAATTTTGACAAAAAAATATTAAAAATACAAAAACTGAAGTTTAACATCTTCAAAAAATTCAATTAAGATATTTTTTTTTAAATGTTAAAATTGAAGTATAACACAATCAAAATACTCAATTTTCATGTCGTACTCAAAATACTCCGTAATTGAAGACTAACACACACAAATTTTAATTTTGACAAAAAAAATCTTAAAAATGCAAAAATTGTAGTCTAACACCTTGAAAAAAATTAAATTAAGGTATTTTTAAAAAAATGTAAAAATTGAAGTATAACACAAGCAAAATACTCAATTTTCATGTCGTACTCAAAATACTCCGTAATTGAAGACTAACACACACATATTTCAATTTTAACAACAATATCTTAAAAAAGCAAAAACTGAAGTTTAACTCCTTCAAAAAATTCAATTAAGATATATTTTTAAAAAATGTTAAAATAGAAGTGTAACGCAAGAAAAATACTCAATTTTCATGTCGTACTCAAAATACTCCGTAATTGAAGACTAACACACACAAATTTCTATTTTAACAAAACAATATTAAAAATGCAAAAACTGAAGTTTAACACCTTCAAAAAATTTAATTAAGATATTTTTTTTAAAATGTTAAAATTGAAGTATAACACAATCAAAATACTCAATTTTCATGTCGTACTCAAAATACTCCGTAATTTAAGACTAACACACACAAATTTCAATTTTGACAAAAAAATCTTAAAAATGCAAAAACTATAGTTTAACACCTTCAAAAAATTAAATTAAGATATTTTTAATAAAATGTTAAAATTGAAGTATAACACAAGCAAAATACTCAATTTTCATGTCGTACTCAAAATACTCCGTAATTGAAGACTAACACAAACAAATTTCAATTTTGACAAAAAAATCTTAAAAATACAAAAACTGTAGTCTAACACCTTCCAAAAATTAAATTAAGATATTTTTAAAAAAATGTTAAAATTGAAGTATAACACAAGCAAAATACTCAATTTTCATGTCGTACTCAAAATACTCCGTAATTGAAGAATAACACACACAAATTTCAATTTTGACAAAAAAATCTTAAAAATACAAAAACTGTAGTCTAACACCTTCAAAAAATTAAATTAAGATATTTTTAAAAAAATCTTAAAATTGAAGTATAACACAAGCAAAATACTCAATTTTCATGTCGTACTCAAAATACTCCGTAATTGAAGACTAACACACACATATTTCAATTTTAACAACAATATCTGAAAAATGAAAAAACTGAAGTTTAACTCCTTCAAAAAATTCAATTAAGATATATTTTTTAAAAATGTTAAAATAGAAGTGTAACACAAGAAAAATACTTAATTTTCATGTCGTACTCAAAATACTCCGTAATTGAAGACTAACACACACAAATTTCTATTTTAACAAAAAAATATTAAAAATACAAAAACTGAAGTTTAACATCTTCAAAAAATTCAATTAAGATATTTTTTTTTAAATGTTAAAATTGAAGTATAACACAATCAAAATACTCAATTTTCATGTCGTACTCAAAATACTCCGTAATTGAAGACTAACACACACAAATTTTAATTTTGACAAAAAAATCTTAAAAATGCAAAAACTGTAGTCTAACACCTTCAAAAAATTAAATTAAGATATTTTTAAAAAAATGTAAAAATTGAAGTATAACACAAGAAAAATACTCAATTTTCATGTCGTACTCAAAATACTCCGTAATTGAAGACTAACACACACATATTTCAATTTTAACAACAATATCTTAAAAAAGCAAAAACTGAAGTTTCACTCCTTCAAAAAATTCAATTAAGATATATTTTTTAAAAATGTTAAAATAGAAGTGTAACACAAGAAAAATACTCAATTTTCATGTCGTACTCAAAATACTCCGTAATTGAAGACTAACACACACAAATTTCTATTTTAACAAAAAAATATTAAAAATGCAAAAACTGAAGTTTAACACCTTCAAAAAATTTAATTAAGATATATTTTTTAAAATGTTAAAATTGAAGTATAACACAATCAAAATACTCAATTTTCATGTCGTACTCAAAATACTCCGTAATTGAAGACTAACACACACAAATTTTAATTTTGACAAAAAAATCTTAAAAATGCAAAAACTGTAGTCTAACACCTTCAAAAAATTAAATTAAGATATTTTTTAAAAAATGTAAAAATTGAAGTATAACACAAGAAAAATACTCAATTTTCATGTCGTACTCAAAATACTCCGTAATTGAAGACTAACACTCACATATTTCAATTTTAACAACAATATCTTAAAAAAGCAAAAACTGAAGTTTCACTCCATCAAAAAATTCAATTAAGATATATTTTTTAAAAATGTTAAAATAGAAGTGTAACACAAGAAAAATACTCAATTTTCATGTCGTACTCAAAATACTCCGTAATTGAAGACTAACACACACAAATTTCTATTTTAACAAAAAAATATTAAAAATGCAAAAACTGAAGTTTAACACCTTCAAAAAATTCAATTAAGATATTTTTTTAAAATGTTAAAATTGAAGTATAACACAATCAAAATACTCAATTTTCATGTCGTACTCAAAATACTCCGTAATTGAAGACTAACACACACAAATTTTAATTTTGACAAAAAAAATCTTAAAAATGCAAAAATTGTAGTCTAACACCTTGAAAAAATTAAATTAAGGTATTTTTAAAAAAATGTCAAAATTGAAGTATAACACAAGCAAAATACTCAATTTTCATGTCGTACTCAAAATACTCCGTAATTGAAGACTAACACACACATATTTCAATTTTAACAACAATATCTTAAAAAAGCAAAAACTGAAGTTTAACTCCTTCAAAAAATTCAATTAAGATATATTTTTTAAAAATGTTAAAATAGAAGTGTAACGCAAGAAAAATACTCAATTTTCATGTCGTACTCAAAATACTCCGTAATTGAAGACTAACACACACAAATTTCTATTTTAACAAAACAATATTAAAAATGCAAAAACTGAAGTTTAACACCTTCAAAAAATTTAATTAAGATATTTTTTTTAAAATGGTAAAATTGAAGTATAACACAATCAAAATACTCAATTTTCATGACGTACTCAAAATACTCCGTAATTTAAGACTAACACACACAAATTTCAATTTGGACAAAAAAATCTTAAAAATGCAAAAACTATAGTTTAACACCTTCAAAAAATTAAATTAAGATATTTTTAATAAAATGTTAAAATTGAAGTATAACACAAGCAAAATACTCAATTTTCATGTCGTACTCAAAAAACTCCGTAATTGAAGACTAACACACACAAATTTCAATTTTGACAAAAAAATCTTAAAAATACAAAAACTGTAGTCTAACACCTTCCAAAAATTAAATTAAGATATTTTTAAAAAAATGTTAAAATTGAAGTATAACACAAGCAAAATACTCAATTTTCATGTCGTACTCAAAATACTCCGTAATTGAAGACTAACACACACAAATTTCAATTTTGACAAAAAAATATTAAAAATACAAAAACTGAAGTTTAACATCTTCAAAAAATTCAATTAAGATATTTTTTTTTAAATGTTAAAATTGAAGTATAACACAATCAAAATACTCAATTTTCATGTCGTACTCAAAATACTCCGTAATTGAAGACTAACACACACAAATTTTAATTTTGACTAAAAAATCTTAAAAATGCAAAAACTGTAGTCTAACACCTTCAAAAAATTAAATTAAGATATTTTTAAAAAAATGTAAAAATTGAAGTATAACACAAAAAAAATACTCAATTTTCATGTCGTACTCAAAATACTCCGTAATTGAAGACTAACACACACATATTTCAATTTTAACAACAATATCTTAAAAAAGCAAAAACAGAAGTTTCACTCCTTCAAAAAATTCAATTAAGATATATTTTTTAAAAATGTTAAAATAGAAGTGTAACACAAGAAAAATACTCAATTTTCATGTCGTACTCAAAATACTCCGTAATTGAAGACTAACACACACAAATTTCTATTTTAACAAAACAATATTAAAAATGCAAAAACTGAAGTTTAACACCTTCAAAAAATTTAATTAAGATATTTTTTTTAAAATGGTAAAATTGAAGTATAACACAATCAAAATACTCAATTTTCATGACGTACTCAAAATACTCCGTAATTTAAGACTAACACACACAAATTTCAATTTTGACAAAAAAATCTTAAAAATGCAAAAACTATAGTTTAACACCTTCAAAAAATTAAATTAAGATATTTTTAATAAAATGTTAAAATTGAAGTATAACACAAGCAAAATACTCAATTTTCGTGTCGTACTCAAAATACTCCGTAATTGAAGACTAACACACACAAATTTCAATTTTGACAAAAAAATCTTAAAAATACAAAAACTGTAGTCTAACACCTTCCAAAAATTCAATTAAGATATTTTTAAAAAAATGTTAAAATTGAAGTATAACACAAGCAAAATACTCAATTTTCATGTCGTACTCAAAATACTCCGTAATTGAAGACTAACACACACAAATTTCAATTTTGACAAAAAAATATTAAAAATACAAAAACTGAAGTTTAACATCTTCAAAAAATTCAATTAAGATATTTTTTTTTAAATGTTAAAATTGAAGTATAACACAATCAAAATACTCAATTTTCATGTCGTACTCAAAATACTCCGTAATTGAAGACTAACACACACAAATTTTAATTTTGACAAAAAAATCTTAAAAATGCAAAAACTGTAGTCTAACACCTTGAAAAAATTAAATTAAGATATTTTTAAAAAAATGTAAAAATTGAAGTATAACACAAAAAAAATACTCAATTTTCATGTCGTACTCAAAATACTCCGTAATTGAAGACTAACACACACATATTTCAATTTTAACAACAATATCTTAAAAAAGCAAAAACTGAAGTTTCACTCCTTCAAAAAATTCAATTAAGATATATTTTTTAAAAATGTTAAAATAGAAGTGTAACACAAGAAAAATACCCAATTTTCATGTCGTACTCAAAATACTCCGTAATTGAAGACTAACACACACAAATTTCTATTTTAACAAAAAAATATTAAAAATGCAAAAACTGAAGTTTAACACCTTCAAAAAATTTAATTAAGATATTTTTTTTAAAATGTTAAAATTGAAGTATAACACAATCAAAATACTCAATTTTCATGTCGTACTCAAAATACTCCGTAATTGAAGACTAACACACACAAATTTTAATTTTGACAAAAAAAATCTTAAAAATGCAAAAATTGTAGTCTAACACCTTGAAAAAATTAAATTAAGGTATTTTTAAAAAAATGTCAAAATTGAAGTATAACACAAGCAAAATACTCAATTTTCATGTCGTACTCAAAATACTCCGTAATTGAAGACTAACACACACATATTTCAATTTTAACAACAATATCTTAAAAAAGCAAAAACTGAAGTTTAACTCCTTCAAAAAATTCAATTAAGATATATTTTTTAAAAATGTTAAAATAGAAGTGTAACGCAAGAAAAATACTCAATTTTCATGTCGTACTCAAAATACTCCGTAATTGAAGACTAACACACACAAATTTCTATTTTAACAAAACAATATTAAAAATGCAAAAACTGAAGTTTAACACCTTCAAAAAATTTAATTAAGATATTTTTTTTAAAATGGTAAAATTGAAGTATAACACAATCAAAATACTCAATTTTCATGACGTACTCAAAATACTCCGTAATTTAAGACTAACACACACAAATTTCAATTTGGACAAAAAAATCTTAAAAATGCAAAAACTATAGTTTAACACCTTCAAAAAATTAAATTAAGATATTTTTAATAAAATGTTAAAATTGAAGTATAACACAAGCAAAATACTCAATTTTCATGTCGTACTCAAAAAACTCCGTAATTGAAGACTAACACACACAAATTTCAATTTTGACAAAAAAATCTTAAAAATACAAAAACTGTAGTCTAACACCTTCCAAAAATTAAATTAAGATATTTTTAAAAAAATGTTAAAATTGAAGTATAACACAAGCAAAATACTCAATTTTCATGTCGTACTCAAAATACTCCGTAATTGAAGACTAACACACACAAATTTCAATTTTGACAAAAAAATATTAAAAATACAAAAACTGAAGTTTAACATCTTCAAAAAATTCAATTAAGATATTTTTTTTTAAATGTTAAAATTGAAGTATAACACAATCAAAATACTCAATTTTCATGTCGTACTCAAAATACTCCGTAATTGAAGACTAACACACACAAATTTTAATTTTGACTAAAAAATCTTAAAAATGCAAAAACTGTAGTCTAACACCTTCAAAAAATTAAATTAAGATATTTTTAAAAAAATGTAAAAATTGAAGTATAACACAAAAAAAATACTCAATTTTCATGTCGTACTCAAAATACTCCGTAATTGAAGACTAACACACACATATTTCAATTTTAACAACAATATCTTAAAAAAGCAAAAACAGAAGTTTCACTCCTTCAAAAAATTCAATTAAGATATATTTTTTAAAAATGTTAAAATAGAAGTGTAACACAAGAAAAATACTCAATTTTCATGTCGTACTCAAAATACTCCGTAATTGAAGACTAACACACACAAATTTCTATTTTAACAAAACAATATTAAAAATGCAAAAACTGAAGTTTAACACCTTCAAAAAATTTAATTAAGATATTTTTTTTAAAATGGTAAAATTGAAGTATAACACAATCAAAATACTCAATTTTCATGACGTACTCAAAATACTCCGTAATTTAAGACTAACACACACAAATTTCAATTTTGACAAAAAAATCTTAAAAATGCAAAAACTATAGTTTAACACCTTCAAAAAATTAAATTAAGATATTTTTAATAAAATGTTAAAATTGAAGTATAACACAAGCAAAATACTCAATTTTCGTGTCGTACTCAAAATACTCCGTAATTGAAGACTAACACACACAAATTTCAATTTTGACAAAAAAATCTTAAAAATACAAAAACTGTAGTCTAACACCTTCCAAAAATTCAATTAAGATATTTTTAAAAAAATGTTAAAATTGAAGTATAACACAAGCAAAATACTCAATTTTCATGTCGTACTCAAAATACTCCGTAATTGAAGACTAACACACACAAATTTCAATTTTGACAAAAAAATATTAAAAATACAAAAACTGAAGTTTAACATCTTCAAAAAATTCAATTAAGATATTTTTTTTTAAATGTTAAAATTGAAGTATAACACAATCAAAATACTCAATTTTCATGTCGTACTCAAAATACTCCGTAATTGAAGACTAACACACACAAATTTTAATTTTGACAAAAAAATCTTAAAAATGCAAAAACTGTAGTCTAACACCTTGAAAAAATTAAATTAAGATATTTTTAAAAAAATGTAAAAATTGAAGTATAACACAAAAAAAATACTCAATTTTCATGTCGTACTCAAAATACTCCGTAATTGAAGACTAACACACACATATTTCAATTTTAACAACAATATCTTCAAAAAGCAAAAACTGAAGTTTCACTCCTTCAAAAAATTCAATTAAGATATATTTTTTAAAAATGTTAAAATAGAAGTGTAACACAAGAAAAATACCCAATTTTCATGTCGTACTCAAAATACTCCGTAATTGAAGACTAACACACACAAATTTCTATTTTAACAAAAAAATATTAAAAATGCAAAAACTGAAGTTTAACACCTTCAAAAAATTTAATTAAGATATTTTTTTTAAAATGTTAAAATTGAAGTATAACACAATCAAAATACTCAATTTTCATGTCGTACTCAAAATACTCCGTAATTGAAGACTAACACACACAAATTTTAATTTTGACAAAAAAAATCTTAAAAATGAAAAAACTGTAGTCTAACACCTTGAAAAAACATAAATTAAGATATTTTTAAAAAAATGTAAAAATTGAAGTATAACACAAGCAAAATACTCAATTTTCATGTCGTACTCAAAATACTCCGTAATTGAAGACTAACACACAAAGATTTCAATTTTAACAACAATATCTTAAAAAAGCAAAAACTGAAGTTTAACTCCTTCAAAAAATTCAATTAAGATATATTTTTTTAAAATGATAAAATAGAAGTGTAACGCAAGAAAAATACTCAATTTTCATGTCGTACTCAAAATACTCCGTAATTGAAGACTAACACACACAAATTTCTATTTTAACAAAACAATATTAAAAATGCAAAAACTGAAGTTTAACACCTTCAAAAAATTCAATTAAGATATTTTTTTTAAAATGTTAAAATTGAAGTATAACACAATCAAAATACTCAATTTTCATGTCGTACTCAAAATACTCCGTATTTTAAGACTAACACACACAAATTTCAATTTTGACAAAAAAATCTTAAAAATGCAAAAACTGTAGTCTAACACCTTCAAAAAATTAAATTAAGATATTTTTAATAAAATGTTAAAATTAAAGTATAACACAAGCAAAATACTCAATTTTCATGTCGTACTCAAAATACTCCGTAATTGAAGACTAACACACACAAATTTAAATTTTGACAAAAAAATCTTAAAAATTCAAAAACTGTAGTCTAACACCTTCAAAAAATTAAATTAAGATATTTTTAAAAAAATGTTAAAATTGAAGTATAACACAAGCAAAATACTCAATTTTCATGTCGTACTCAAAATACTCCGTAATTGAAGACTAACACACACAAATTTCAATTTTGACAAAAAAATCTTAAAAATGCAAAAACTGTAGTCTACACCTTCAAAAAATTAAATTAAGATATTTTTAAAAAAATGTTAAAATTGAAGTATAACACAAACAAAATACTCAATTTTCATGTCGTACTCAAAATACTCCGTAATTGAAGACTAACACACACATAATTCAATTTTAACAACAATATCTTAAAAAAGCAAAAACTGAAGTTTAAGTCCTTCAAAAAATTCAATTAAGATATATTTTTTAAAAATATTAAAATAGAAGTGTAACACAAGAAAAATACTCAATTTTCATGTCGTACTCAAAATACTCCGTAATTGAAAACTAACACACACAAATTTCTATTTTAACAAAAAAATATTAAAAATGCAAAAACTGAAGTTTAACACCTTCAAAAAATTCAATTAAGATATTTTTTCTAAAATGTTAAAATTGAAGTATAACACAATCAAAATACTCAATTTTCATGTCGTACTCAAAATACTCCGTAATTGAAGACTAACACACACAAATTTTAATTTTGACAAAAAAAATCATAAAAATGCAAAAACTGTAGTCTAACACCTTGAAAAAAATTAAATTAAGGTATTTTTAAAAAAATGTAAAAATTGAAGTATAACACAAGAAAAATACTCAATTTTCATGTCGTACTCAAAATACTCCGTAATTGAAGACTAACACACACAAATTTCTATTTTGACAAAAAAATCTTAAAAATACAAAAACTGTAGTCTAACACCTTCCAAAAATTAAATTAAGATATTTTTAAAAAAATGTTAAAATTGAAGTATAACACAAGCAAAATACACAATTTTCATGTCGTACTCAAAATACTCCGTAATTGAAGACTAACACACACATATTTCAATTTTAACAACAATATCTTAAAAAAGCAAAAACTGAAGTTTAACTCCTTCAAAAAATTCAATTAAGATATATTTTTTAAAAATGTTAAAATAGAGTGTAACGCAAGAAAAATACTCAATTTTCATGTCGTACTCAAAATACTCCGTAATTGAAGACTAACACACACAAATTTCTATTTTAACAAAACAATATTAAAAATGCAAAAACTGAAGTTTAACACCTTCAAAAAATTTAATTAAGATATTTTTTTTAAAATGTTAAAATTGAAGTATAACACAATCAAAATACTCAATTTTCATGTCGTACTCAAAATACTCCGTAATTTAAGACTAACACACACAAATTTCAATTTTGACAAAAAAATCTTAAAAATGCAAAAACTATAGTTTAACACCTTCAAAAAATTAAATTGAGATATTTTTAATAAAATGTTAAAATTGAAGTATAACACAAGCAAAATACTCAATTTTCATGTCGTACTCAAAATACTCCGTAATTGAAGACTAACACACACAAATTTCAATTTTGACAAAAAATCTAAAAAATACAAAAACTGTAGTCTAACACCTTCCAAAAATTAAATTAAGATATTTTTAAAAAAATGTTATAATTGAAGTATAACACAAGCAAAATACTTAATTTTCATGTCGTACTCAAAATACTCCGTAATTGAAGACTAACACACACAAATTTCAATTTTGACAAAAAAATCTTAAAAATGCAAAAACTGTAGTCTAACACCTTCAAAAAATTGAATTAAGATATTTTTTTTTAAATGTTAAAATTGAAGTATAACACAATCAAAATACTCAATTTTCATGTCGTACTCAAAATACTCCGTAATTGAAGACTAACACACACAAATTTCAATTTTGACAAAAAAATCTTAAAAATGCAAAAACTGTAGTCTAACACCTTCAAAAAATTAAATTAAGATATTTTTAAAAAAATGTAAAAATTGAAGTATAACACACAAAAAATACTCAATTTTCATGTCGTACTCAAAATACTCCGTAATTGAAGACTAACACACACATATTTCAATTTTAACAACAATATCTTAAAAAAGCAAAAACTGAAGTTTCACTCCTTCAAAAAATTCAATTAAGATATATTTTTAAAAAATGTTAAAATAGAAGTGTAACACAAGAAAAATACTCAATTTTCATGTCGTACTCAAAATACTCCGTAATTGAAGACTAACACACACAAATTTCTATTTTAACAAAAAAATATTAAAAATGCAAAAACTGAAGTTTAACACCTTCAAAAAATTTAATTAAGATATTTTTTTTAAAATGTTAAAATTGAAGTATAACACAATCAAAATACTCAATTTTCATGTCGTACTCAAAATACTCCTTAATTGAAGACTAACACACACAAATTTTAATTTTGACAAAAAAAATCTTAAAAATGCAAAAACTGTAGTCTAACATCTTGAAAAAACATAAATTAAGATATTTTTAAAAAAATGTAAAAATTGAAGTATAACACAAGCAAAATACTCAATTTTCATGTCGTACTCAAAATACTCCGTAATTGAAGACTAACACACAAAGATTTCAATTTTAACAACAATATCTTAAAAAAGCAAAAACTGAAGTTTAACTCCTTCAAAAATTCAATTAAGATATATTTTTTTAAAATGTTAAAATAGAAGTGTAACGCAAGAAAAATACTCAATTTTCATGTCGTACTCAAAATACTCCGTAATTGAAGACTAACACACACAAATTTCTATTTTAACAAAACAATATTAAAAATGCAAAAACTGAAGTTTAACACCTTCAAAAAATTCAATTAAGATATTTTTTTTAAAATGTTAAAATTGAAGTATAACACAATCAAAATACTCAATTTTCATGTCGTACTCAAAATACTCCGTATTTTAAGACTAACACACACAAATTTCAATTTTGACAAAAAAATCTTAAAAATGCAAAAACTGTAGTCTAACACCTTCAAAAAATTATATTAAGATATTCTTAATAAAATGTTAAAATTAAAGTATAACACAAGCAAAATACTCAATTTTCATGTCGTACTCAAAATACTCCGTAATTGAAGACTAACACACACAAATTTAAATTTTGACAAAAAAATCTTAAAAATTCAAAAACTGTAGTCTAACACCTTCAAAAAATTAAATTAAGATATTTTTAAAAAAAATTTAAAATTGAAGTATAACACAAGCAAAATACTCAATTTTCATGTCGTACTCAAAATACTCCGTAATTGAAGACTAACACACACAAATTTCAATTTTGACAAAAAAATCTTAAAAATGCAAAAACTGTAGTCTACACCTTCAAAAAATTAAATTAAGATATTTTTAAAAAAATGTTAAAATTGAAGTATAACACAAACAAAATACTCAATTTTCATGTCGTACTCAAAATACTCCGTAATTGAAGACTAACACACACATAATTCAATTTTAACAACAATATCTTAAAAAAGCAAAAACTGAAGTTTAAGTCCTTCAAAAAATTCAATTAAGATATATTTTTTAAAAATATTAAAATAGAAGTGTAACACAAGAAAAATACTCAATTTTCATGTCGTACTCAAAATACTCCGTAATTGAAGACTAACACACACAAATTTCTATTTTAACAAAAAAATATTAAAAATGCAAAAACTGAAGTTTAACACCTTCAAAAAATTCAATTAAGATATTTTTTCTAAAATGTTAAAATTGAAATATAACACAATCAAAATACTCAATTTTCATGTCGTACTCAAAATACTCCGTAATTGAAGACTAACACACACAAATTTCTATTTTGACAAAAAAATCTTAAAAATACAAAAACTGTAGTCTAACACCTTCCAAAAATTAAATTAAGATATTTTTAAAAAAATGTTAAAATTGAAGTATAACACAAGCAAAATACACAATTTTCATGTCGTACTCAAAATACTCCGTAATTGAAGACTAACACACACATATTTCACTTTTAACAACAATATCTTAAAAAAGCAAAAACTGAAGTTTAACTCCTTCAAAAAATTCAATTAAGATATATTTTTTAAAAATGTTAAAATAGAGTGTAACGCAAGAAAAATACTCAATTTTCATGTCGTACTCAAAATACTCCGTAATTGAAGACTAACACACACAAATTTCTATTTTAACAAAACAATATTAAAAATGCAAAAACTGAAGTTTAACACCTTCAAAAAATTTAATTAAGATATTTTTTTTAAAATGTTAAAATTGAAGTATAACACAATCAAAATACTCAATTTTCATGTCGTACTCAAAATACTCCGTAATTTAAGACTAACACACACAAATTTCAATTTTGACAAAAAAATCTTAAAAATGCAAAAACTATAGTTTAACACCTTCAAAAAATTAAATTGAGATATTTTTAATAAAATGTTAAAATTGAAGTATAACACAAGCAAAATACTCAATTTTCATGTCGTACTCAAAATACTCCGTAATTGAAGACTAACACACACAAATTTCAATTTTGACAAAAAATCTTAAAAATACAAAAACTGTAGTCTAACACCTTCCAAAAAATAAAATTAAGATATTTTTAAAAAAATGTTATAATTGAAGTATAACACAAGCAAAATACTTAATTTTCATGTCGTACTCAAAATACTCCGTAATTGAAGACTAACACACACAAATTTCAATTTTGACAAAAAAATCTTAAAAATGCAAAAACTGTAGTCTAACACCTTCAAAAAATTAAATTAAGATATTTTTTTTTAAATGTTAAAATTGAAGTATAACACAATCAAAATACTCAATTTTCATGTCGTACTCAAAATACTCCGTAATTGAAGACTAACACACACAAATTTTAATTTTGACAAAAAAATCTTAAAAATGCAAAAACTGTAGTCTAACACCTTCAAAAAATTAAATTAAGATATTTTTAAAAAAATGTAAAAATTGAAGTATAACACAAAAAAAATACTCAATTTTCATGTCGTACTCAAAATACTCCGTAATTGAAGACTAACACACACATATTTCAATTTTAACAACAATATCTTAAAAAAGCAAAAACTGAAGTTTCACTCCTTCAAAAAATTCAATTAAGATATATTTTTAAAAAATGTTAAAATAGAAGTGTAACACAAGAAAAATACTCAATTTTCATGTCGTACTCAAAATACTCCGTAATTGAAGACTAACACACACAAATTTCTATTTTAACAAAAAAATATTAAAAATGCAAAAACTGAAGTTTAACACCTTCAAAAAATTTAATTAAGATATTTTTTTTAAAATGTTAAAATTGAAGTATAACACAATCAAAATACTCAATTTTCATGTCGTACTCAAAATACTCCATAATTGAAGACTAACACACACAAATTTTAATTTTGACAAAAAAAATCTTAAAAATGCAAAAACTGTAGTCTAACACCTTGAAAAAACATAAATTAAGATATTTTTAAAAAAATGTAAAAATTGAAGTATAACACAAGCAAAATACTCAATTTTCATGTCGTACTCAAAATACTCCGTAATTGAAGACTAACACACAAAGATTTCAATTTTAACAACAATATCTTAAAAAAGCAAAAACTGAAGTTTAACTCCTTCAAAAATTCAATTAAGATATATTTTTTTAAAATGTTAAAATAGAAGTGTAACGCAAGAAAAATACTCAATTTTCATGTCGTACTCAAAATACTCCGTAATTGAAGACTAACACACACAAATTTCTATTTTAACAAAACAATATTAAAAATGCAAAAACTGAAGTTTAACACCTTCAAAAAATTCAATTAAGATATTTTTTTTAAAATGTTAAAATTGAAGTATAACACAATCAAAATACTCAATTTTCATGTCGTACTCAAAATACTCCGTATTTTAAGACTAACACACACAAATTTCAATTTTGACAAAAAAATCTTAAAAATGCAAAAACTGTAGTCTAACACCTTCAAAAAATTATATTAAGATATTCTTAATAAAATGTTAAAATTAAAGTATAACACAAGCAAAATACTCAATTTTCATGTCGTACTCAAAATACTCCGTAATTGAAGACTAACACACACAAATTTAAATTTTGACAAAAAAATCTTAAAAATTCAAAAACTGTAGTCTAACACCTTCAAAAAATTAAATTAAGATATTTTTAAAAAATTTTTAAAATTGAAGTATAACACAAGCAAAATACTCAATTTTCATGTCGTACTCAAAATACTCCGTAATTGAAGACTAACACACACAAATTTCAATTTTGACAAAAAAATCTTAAAAATGCAAAAACTGTAGTCTACACCTTCAAAAAATTAAATTAAGATATTTTTAAAAAAATGTTAAAATTGAAGTATAACACAAACAAAATACTTAATTTTCATGTCGTACTCAAAATACTCCGTAATTGAAGACTAACACACACATAATTCAATTTTAACAACAATATCTTAAAAAAGCAAAAACTGAAGTTTAAGTCCTTCAAAAAATTCAATTAAGATATATTTTTTAAAAATATTAAAATAGAAGTGTAACACAAGAAAAATAATCAATTTTCATGTCGTACTCAAAATACTCCGTAATTGAAGACTAACACACACAAATTTCTATTTTAACAAAAAAATATTAAAAATGCAAAAACTGAAGTTTAACACCTTCAAAAAATTCAATTAAGATATTTTTTCTAAAATGTTAAAATTGAAATATAACACAATCACAATACTCAATTTTCATGTCGTACTCAATATACTCCGTAATTGAAGACTAACACACACAAATTTCTATTTTGACAAAAAAATCTTAAATATACAAAAACTGTAGTCTAACACCTTCCAAAAATTAAATTAAGATATTTTTAAAAAAATGTTAAAATTGAAGTATAACACAAGCAAAATACTCAATTTTCATGTCGTACTCAAAATACTCCGTAATTGAAGACTAACACACACAAATTTCAATTTTGACAAAAAAATCATAAAAATGCAAAAACTGTAGTCTAACACCTTGAAAAAAATTAAATTAAGGTAGTTTTAAAAAAATGTAAAAATTGAAGTATAACACAAGCAAAATACTCAATTTTCATGTCGTACTCAAAATACTCCGTAATTGAAGAGTAACACACACAGATTTCAATTTTAACAACAATATCTTAAAAAAGCAAAAACTGAAGTTTAACTCCTTCAAAAAATTCAATTAAGATATATTTTTTAAAAATGTTAAAATAGAGTGTAACGCAAGAAAAATACTCAATTTTCATGTCGTACTCAAAATACTCCGTAATTGAAGACTAACACACACAAATTTCTATTTTAACAAAACAATATTAAAAATGCAAAAACTGAAGTTTAACACCTTCAAAAAATTTAATTAAGATATTTTTTTTAAAATGTTAAAATTGAAGTATAACACAATCAAAATACTCAATTTTCATGTCGTACTCAAAATACTCCGTAATTTAACACTAACACACACAAATTTCAATTTTGACAAAAAAATCTTAAAAATGCAAAAACTATAGTTTAACACCTTCAAAAAATTAAATTGAGATATTTTTAATAAAATGTTAAAATTGAAGTATAACACAAGCAAAATACTCAATTTTCATGTCGTACTCAAAATACTCCGTAATTGAAGACTAACACACACAAATTTCAATTTTGACAAAAAATCTTAAAAATACAAAAACTGTAGTCTAACACCTTCCAAAAATTAAATTAAGATATTTTTAAAAAAATGTTAAAATTGAAGTATAACACAAGCAAAATACTCAATTTTCATGTCGTACTCAAAATACTCCGTAATTGAAGACTAACACACACAAATTTCAATTTTGACAAAAAAATCTTAAAAATGCAAAAACTGTAGTCTAACACCTTCAAAAAATTAAATTAAGATATTTTTAAAAAAATCTTAAAATTGAAGTATAACACAAGCAAAATACTCAATTTTCATGTCGTACTCAAAATACTCCGTAATTGAAGACTAACACACAAAGATTTCAATTTTAACAACAATATCTTAAAAAAGCAAAAACTGAAGTTTAACTCCTTCAAAAAATTCAATTAAGATATATTTTTTTAAAATGTTAAAATAGAAGTGTAACGCAAGAAAAATACTCAATTTTCATGTCGTACTCAAAATACTCCGTAATTGAAGACTAACACACACAAATTTCTATTTTAACAAAACAATATTAAAAATGCAAAAACTGAAGTTTAACTCCTTCAAAAAATTCAATTAAGATATATTTTTAAAAAATGTTAAAATAGAAGTGTAACACAAGAAAAATACTTAATTTTCATGTCGTACTCAAAATACTCGGTAATTGAAGACTAACACACACAAATTTCTATTTTAACAAAAAAATATTAAAAATACAAAAACTGAAGTTTAACACCTTCAAAAAATTCAATTAAGATATTTTTTCTAAAATGTTAAAATTGAAGTATAACACAATCAAAATACTCAATTTTCATGTCGTACTCAAAATACTCCGTAATTGAAGACTAACACACACAAATTTTAATTTTGACAAAAAAAATCATAAAAATGCAAAAACTGTAGTCTAACACCTTGAAAAAAATTAAATTAAGGTATTTTTAAAAAAATGTAAAAATTGAAGTATAACACAAGAAAAATACTCAATTTTCATGTCGTACTCAAAATACTCCGTAATTGAAGACTAACACACACAAATTTCTATTTTGACAAAAAAATCTTAAAAATACAAAAACTGTAGTCTAACACCTTCCAAAAATTAAATTAAGATATTTTTAAAAAAATGTTAAAATTGAAGTATAACACAAGCAAAATACTCAATTTTCATGTCGTACTCAAAATACTCCGTAATTGAAGACTAACACACACAAATTTCAATTTTGACAAAAAAATCATAAAAATGCAAAAACTGTAGTCTAACACCTTGAAAAAAAATTAAATTAAGGTATTTTTAAAAAAATGTAAAAATTGAAGTATAACACAAGCAAAATACTCAATTTTCATGTCGTACTCAAAATACTCCGTAATTGAAGACTAACACACACAGATTTCAATTTTAACAACAATATCTTAAAAAAGCAAAAACTGAAGTTTAACTCCTTCAAAAAATTCAATTAAGATATATTTTTTAAAAATGTTAAAATAGAGTGTAACGCAAGAAAAATACTCAATTTTCATGTCGTACTCAAAATACTCCGTAATTGAAGACTAACACACACAAATTTCTATTTTAACAAAACAATATTAAAAATTCAAAAACTGAAGTTTAACACCTTCAAAAAATTTAATTAAGATATTTTTTTTTAAATGTTAAAATTGAAGTATAACACAATCAAAATACTCAATTTTCATGTCGTACTCAAAATACTCCGTAATTTAAGACTAACACACACAAATTTCAATTCTGACAAAAAAATCTTAAAAATGCAAAAACTATAGTTTAACACCTTCAAAAAATTAAATTGAGATATTTTTAATAAAATGTTAAAATTGAATTATAACACAAGCAAAATACTCAATTTTCATGTCGTACTCAAAATACTCCGTAATTGAAGACTAACACACACAAATTTCAATTTTGACAAAAAATCTTAAAAATACAAAAACTGTAGTCTAACACCTTCCAAAAATTAAATTAAGATATTTTTAAAAAAATGTTAAAATTGAAGTATAACACAAGCAAAATACTCAATTTTCATGTCGTACTCAAAATACTCCGTAATTGAAGACTAACACACACAAATTTCAATTTTGACAAAAAAATCATAAAAATGCAAAAACTGTAGTCTAACACCTTGAAAAAAAATTAAATTAAGGTATTTTTAAAAAAATGTAAAAATTGAAGTATAACACAAGCAAAATACTCAATTTTCATGTCGTACTCAAAATACTCCGTAATTGAAGACTAACACACACAGATTTCAATTTTAACAACAATATCTTAAAAAAGCAAAAACTGAAGTTTAACTCCTTCAAAAAATTCAATTAAGATATATTTTTTAAAAATGTTAAAATAGAAGTGTAACACAAGAAAAATACTTAATTTTCATGTCGTACTCAAAATACTCCGTAATTGAAGACTAACACACACAAATTTCTATTTTAACAAAAAAATATTAAAAATACAAAAACAGAAGTTTAACATCTTCAAAAAATTCAATTAAGATATATTTTTTTAAATGTTAAAATTGAAGTATAACACAATCAAAATACTCAATTTTCATGTCGTACTCAAAATACTCCGTAATTGAAGACTAACACATACAAATTTTAATTTTGACAAAAAAATCTTAAAAATGCAAAAACTGTAGTCTAACACCTTCAAAAAATTAAATTAAGATATTTTTAAAAAAATGTAAAAATTGAAGTATAACACAAGAAAAATACTCAATTTTCATGTCGTACTCAAAATACTCCGTAATTGAAGACTAACACACACATATTTCAATTTTAACAACAATATCTTAAAAAAGCAAAAACTGAAGTTTAACTCCTTAAAAAAATTCAATTAAGATATATTTTTTAAAAATGTTAAAATAGAAGTGTAACGCAAGAAAAATACTCAATTTTCATGTCGTACTCAAAATACTCCGTAATTGAAGACTAACACACACAAATTTCTATTTTAACAAAACAATATTAAAACTGCAAAAACTGAAGTTTAACACCTTCAAAAAATTCAATTAAGATATTTTTTCTAAAATGTTAAAATTGAAGTATAACACAATCAAAATACTCAATTTTCATGTCGTACTCAAAATACTCCGTAATTGAAGACTAACACACACAAATTTTAATTTTGACAAAAAAAATCATAAAAATGCAAAAACTGTAGTCTAACACCTTGAAAAAAATTAAATTAAGGTATTTTTAAAAAAATGTAAAAATTGAAGTATAACACAAGAAAAATACTCAATTTTCATGTCGTACTCAAAATACTCCGTAATTTAAGACTAACACACACAAATTTCAATTTTGACAAAAAAATCTAAAAAATGCAAAAACTGTAGTCTAACACCTTCCAAAAATTAAATTAAGATATTTTTAAAAAAATGTTAAAATTGAAGTATAACACAAGCAAAATACTCAATTTTCATGTCGTACTCAAAATACTCCGTAATTGAAGACTAACACACACAAATTTCAATTTTGACAAAAAAATCTTAAAAATGCAAAAACTGTAGTCTAACACCTTCAAAATTTTAAATTAAGATATTTTTAAAAAAATCTTAAAATTGAAGTATAACACAAGAAAAATACTCAATTTTCATGTCGTACTCAAAATACTCCGTAATTGAAGACTAACACACACATATTTCAATTTTAACAACAATATCTTAAAAAAGCAAAAACTGAAGTTTAACTCCTTCAAAAAATTCAATTAAGATATATTTTTTAAAAATGTTAAAATAGAAGTGTAACACAAGAAAAATACTCAATTTTTCATGTCGTACTCAAAATACTCCGTAATTGCAGACTAACACACACAAATTTCTATTTTAACAAAAAAATATTAAAAATGCAAAAACTGAAGTTTAACACCTTCAAAAAATTCAATTAAGATATTTTTTTTAAAATGTTAAAATTGAAGTATAACACAATCAAAGTACTCAATTTTCATGTCGTACTCAAAATACTCCGTAATTGAAGACTAACACACACAAATTTTAATTTTGACAAAAAAAATCTTAAAAATGCAAAAACTGTAGTCTAACACCTTGAAAAAACATAAATTAAGATATTTTAAAAAAAATGTAAAAATTGAAGTATAACACAAGCAAAATACTCAATTTTCATGTCGTACTCAAAATACTCCGTAATTGAAGACTAACACACAAAGATTTCAATTTTAACAACAATATCTTAAAAAAGCAAAAACTGAAGTTTAAGTCCTTCAAAAAATTCAATTAAGATATATTTTTTAAAAATATTAAAATAGAAGTGTAACACAAGAAAAATACTCAATTTTCATGTCGTACTCAAAATACTCCGTATTTGAAGACTAACACACACAAATTTCTATTTTAACAAAAAAATATTAAAAATGCAAAAAATGAAGTTTAACACCTTCAAAAAATTCAATTAAGATATATTTTCTAAAATGTTAAAATTGAAGTATAACACAATCAAAATACTCAATTTTCATGTCGTACTCAAAATACTCCGTAATTGAAGACTAACACACACAAATTTTAATTTTGACAAAAAAAATCATAAAAATGCAAAAACTGTAGTCTAACACCTTGAAAAAAATTAAATTAAGGTATTTTTAAAAAAATGTAAAAATTGAAGTATAACACAAGAAAAATACTCAATTTTCATGTCGTACTCAAAATACTCCGTAATTGAAGACTAACACACACAAATTTCTATTTTGACAAAAAAATCTTAAAAATACAAAAACTGTAGTCTAACACCTTCCAAAAATTAAATTAAGATATTTTTAAAAAAATGTTAAAATTGAAGTATAACACAAGCAAAATACTCAATTTTCATGTCGTACTCAAAATACTCCGTAATTGAAGACTAACACACACAAATTTCAATTTTGACAAAAAAATCATAAAAATGCAAAAACTGTAGTCTAACACCTTGAAAAAAAATTAAATTAAGGTATTTTTAAAAAAATGTAAAAATTGAAGTATAACACAAGCAAAATACTCAATTTTCATGTCGTACTCAAAATACTCCGTAATTGAAGACTAACACACACAGATTTCAATTTTAACAACAATATCTTAAAAAAGCAAAAACTGAAGTTTAACTCCTTCAAAAAATTCAATTAAGATATATTTTTTAAAAATGTTAAAATAGAGTGTAACGCAAGAAAAATACTCAATTTTCATGTCGTACTCAAAATACTCCGTAATTGAAGACTAACACACACAAATTTCTATTTTAACAAAACAATATTAAAAATGCAAAAACTGAAGTTTAACACCTTCAAAAAATTTTATTAAGATATTTTTTTTTAAATGTTAAAATTGAAGTATAACACAATCAAAATACTCAATTTTCATGTCGTACTCAAAATACTCCGTAATTTAAGACTAACACACACAAATTTCAATTTTGACAAAAAAATCTTAAAAATGCAAAAACTATAGTTTAACACCTTCAAAAAATTAAATTGAGATATTTTTAATAAAATGTTAAAATTGAATTATAACACAAGCAAAATACTCAATTTTCATGTCGTACTCAAAATACTCCGTAATTGAAGACTAACACACACAAATTTCAATTTTGACAAAAAATCTTAAAAATACAAAAACTGTAGTCTAACACCTTCCAAAAATTAAATTAAGATATTTTTAAAAAAATGTTAAAATTGAAGTATAACACAAGCAAAATACTCAATTTTCATGTCGTACTCAAAATACTCCGTAATTGAAGACTAACACACACAAATTTCAATTTTGACAAAAAAATCTTAAAAATGCAAAAACTGTAGTCTAACACCTTCAAAAAATTAAATTAAGATATTTTTAAAAAAATCTTAAAATTGAAGTATAACACAAGCAACATACTCAATTTTCATGTCGTACTCAAAATACTCCATAATTGAAGACTAACACACACATATTTCAATTTTAACAACAATATCTTAAAAATGCAAAAACTGAAGTTTAACTCCTTCAAAAAATTCAATTAAGATATATTTTTTAAAAATGTTAAAATAGAAGTGTAACACAAGAAAAATACTTAATTTTCATGTCGTACTCAAAATACTCCGTAATTGAAGACTAACACACACAAATTTCTATTTTAACAAAAAAATATTAAAAATACAAAAACTGAAGTTTAACATCTTCAAAAAATTCAATTAAGATATATTTTTTTAAATGTTAAAATTGAAGTATAACACAATCAAAATACTCAATTTTCATGTCGTACTCAAAATACTCCGTAATTGAAGACTAACACATACAAATTTTAATTTTGACAAAAAAATCTTAAAAATGCAAAAACTGTAGTCTAACACCTTCAAAAAATTAAATTAAGATATTTTTAAAAAAATGTAAAAATTGAAGTATAACACAAGAAAAATACTCAATTTTCATGTCGTACTCAAAATACTCCGTAATTGAAGACTAACACACACATATTTCAATTTTAACAACAATATCTTAAAAAAGCAAAAACTGAAGTTTAACTCCTTCAAAAAATTCAATTAAGATATATTTTTTAAAAATGTTAAAATAGAAGTGTAACGCAAGCAAAATACTCAATTTTCATGTCGTACTCAAAATACTCCGTAATTGAAGACTAACACACACAAATTTCTATTTTAACAAAACAATATTAAAACTGCAAAAACTGAAGTTTAACACCTTCAAAAAATTCAATTAAGATATTTTTTTTTAAATGTTAAAATTGAAGTATAACACAATCAAAATACTCAATTTTCATGTCGTACTCAAAATACTCCGTAATTTAAGACTAACACACACAAATTTCAATTTTGACAAAAAAATTTAAAAAATGCAAAAACTGTAGTCTAACACCTTCCAAAAATTAAATTAAGATATTTTTAAAAAAATGTTAAAATTGAAGTATAACACAAGCAAAATACTCAATTTTCATGTCGTACTCAAAATACTCCGTAATTGAAGACTAACACACACAAATTTCAATTTTGACAAAAAAATCTTAAAAATGCAAAAACTGTAGTCTAACACCTTCAAAAAATTAAATTAAGATATTTTTAAAAAAATCTTAAAATTGAAGTATAACACAAGAAAAATACTCAATTTTCATGTCGTACTCAAAATACTCCGTAATTGAAGACTAACACACACATATTTCAATTTTAACAACAATATCTTAAAAAAGCAAAAACTGAAGTTTAACTCCTTCAAAAAATTCAATTAAAATATATTTTTTAAAAATGTTAAAATAGAAGTGTAACACAAGAAAAATACTCAATTTTTCATGTCGTACTCAAAATACTCCGTAATTGCAGACTAACACACACAAATTTCTATTTTAACAAAAAAATATTAAAAATGCAAAAACTGAAGTTTAACACCTTCAAACAATTCAATTAAGATATTTTTTTTAAAATGTTAAAATTGAAGTATAACACAATCAAAATACTCAATTTTCATGTCGTACTCAAAATACTCCGTAATTGAAGACTAACACACACAAATTTTAATTTTGACAAAAAAAATCTTAAAAATGCAAAAACTGTAATCTAACACCTTGAAAAAACAAAAATTAAGATATTTTAAAAAAAATGTAAAAATTGAAGTATAACACAAGCAAAATACTCAATTTTCATGTCGTACTCAAAATACTCCGTAATTGAAGACTAACACACAAAGATTTCAATTTTAACAACAATATCTTAAAAAAGCAAAAACTGAAGTTTAACTCCTTCAAAAAATTCAATTAAGATATATTTTTTTTAAATGTTAAAATAGAAGTGTAACGCAAGAAAAATACTCAATTTTCATGTCGTACTCAAAATACTCCGTAATTGAAGACTAACACACACAAATTTCTATTTTAACAAAACAATATTAAAAATGCAAAAACTGAAGTTTAACACCTTCAAAAAATTCAATTAAGATATTTTTTTTTAAATGTTAAAATTGAAGTATAACACAATCAAAATACTCAATTTTCATGTCGTACTCAAAATACTCCGTAATTTAAGACTAACACACACAAATTTCAATTTTGACAAAAAAATCTTAAAAATGCAAAAACTGTAGTCTAACACCTTCAAAAAATTAAATTAAGATATTTTTAATAAAATGTTAAAATTAAAGTATAACACAAGCAAAATACTCAATTTTCATGTCGTACTCAAAATACTCCGTAATTGAAGACTAACACACACAAATTTAAATTTTGACAAACAAATCTTAAAAATTCAAAAACTGTAGTCTAACACCTTCAAAAAATTAAATTAAGATATTTTTAAAAAAATGTTAAAATTGAAGTATAACACAAGCAAAATACTCAATTTTCATGTCGTACTCAAAATACTCCGTAATTGAAGACTAACACACACAAATTTCAATTTTGACAAAAAAATCTTAAAAATGCAAAAACTGTAGTCTACACCTTCAAAAAATTAAATTAAGATATTTTTAAAAAAATGTTAAAATTGAAGTATAACACAAACAAAATACTCAATTTTCATGTCGTACTCAAAATACTCCGTAATTGAAGAATAACACACACATAATTCAATTTTAACAACAATATCTTAAAAAAGCAAAAACTGAAGTTTAAGTCCTTCAAAAAATTCAATTAAGATATATTTTTTAAAAATATTAAAATAGAAGTGTAACACAAGAAAAATACTCAATTTTCATGTCGTACTCAAAATACTCCGTAATTGAAGACTAACACACACAAATTTCTATTTTAACAAAAAAATATTAAAAATGCAAAAACTGAAGTTTAACACCTTCAAAAAATTCAATTAAGATATTTTTTCTAAAATGTTAAAATTGAAGTATAACACAATCAAAATACTCAATTTTCATGTCGTACTCAAAATACTCCGTAATTGAAGACTAACACACACAAATTTTAATTTTGACAAAAAAAATCATAAAAATGCAAAAACTGTAGTCTAACACCTTGAAAAAAATTAAATTAAGGTATTTTTAAAAAAATGTAAAAATTGAAGTATAACACAAGAAAAATACTCAATTTTCATGTCGTACTCAAAATACTCCGTAATTGAAGACTAACACACACAAATTTCTATTTTGACAAAAAAATCTTAAAAATACAAAAACTGTAGTCTAACACCTTCCAAAAATTAAATTAAGATATTTTTAAAAAAATGTTAAAATTGAAGTATAACACAAGCAAAATACTCAATTTTCATGTCGTACTCAAAATACTCCGTAATTGAAGACTAACACACACAAATTTCAATTTTGACAAAAAAATCATAAAAATGCAAAAACTGTAGTCTAACACCTTGAAAAAAAAATTAAATTAAGGTATTTTTAAAAAAATGTAAAAATTGAAGTATAACACAAGCAAAATACTCAATTTTCATGTCGTACTCAAAATACTCCGTAATTGAAGACTAACACACACAGATTTCAATTTTAACAACAATATCTTAAAAAAGCAAAAACTGAAGTTTAACTCCTTCAAAAAATTCAATTAAGATATATTTTTTAAAAATGTTAAAATAGAGTGTAACGCAAGAAAAATACTCAATTTTCATGTCGTACTCAAAATACTCCGTAATTGAAGACTAACACACACAAATTTCTATTTTAACAAAACAATATTAAAAATGCAAAAACTGAAGTTTAACACCTTCAAAAAATTTTATTAAGATATTTTTTTTTAAATGTTAAAATTGAAGTATAACACAATCAAAATACTCAATTTTCATGTCGTACTCAAAATACTCCGTAATTTAAGACTAACACACACAAATTTCAATTTTGACAAAAAAATCTTAAAAATGCAAAAACTATAGTTTAACACCTTCAAAAAATTAAATTGAGATATTTTTAATAAAATGTTAAAATTGAAGTATAACACAAGCAAAATACTCAATTTTCATGTCGTACTCAAAATACTCCGTAATTGAAGACTAACACACACAAATTTCAATTTTGACAAAAAATCTTAAAAATACAAAAACTGTAGTCTAACACCTTCCAAAAATTAAATTAAGATATTTTTAAAAAAATGTTAAAATTGAAGTATAACACAAGCAAAATACTCAATTTTCATGTCGTACTCAAAATACTCCGTAATTGAAGACTAACACACACAAATTTCAATTTTGACAAAAAAATCTTAAAAATGCAAAAACTGTAGTCTGACACCTTCAAAAAATTAAATTAAGATATTTTTAAAAAAATCTTAAAATTGAAGTATAACACAAGCAACATACTCAATTTTCATGTCGTACTCAAAATACTCCATAATTGAAGACTAACACACACATATTTCAATTTTAACAACAATATCTTAAAAATGCAAAAACTGAAGTTTAACTCCTTCAAAAAATTCAATTAAGATATATTTTTTAAAAATGTTAAAATAGAAGTGTAACACAAGAAAAATACTTAATTTTCATGTCGTACTCAAAATACTCCGTAATTGAAGACTAACACACACAAATTTCTATTTTAACAAAAAAATATTAAAAATACAAAAACTGAAGTTTAACATCTTCAAAAAATTCAATTAAGATATATTTTTTTAAATGTTAAAATTGAAGTATAACACAATCAAAATACTCAATTTTCATGTCGTACTCAAAATACTCCGTAATTGAAGACTAACACATACAAATTTTAATTTTGACAAAAAAATCTTAAAAATGCAAAAACTGTAGTCTAACACCTTCAAAAAATTAAATTAAGATATTTTTAAAAAAATGTAAAAATTGAACTATAACACAAGAAAAATACTCAATTTTCATGTCGTACTCAAAATACTCCGTAATTGAAGACTAACACACACATATTTCAATTTTAACAACAATATCTTAAAAAAGCAAAAACTGAAGTTTAACTCCTTCAAAAAATTCAATTAAGATATATTTTTTAAAAATGTTAAAATAGAAGTGTAACGCAAGCAAAATACTCAATTTTCATGTCGTACTCAAAATACTCCGTAATTGAAGACTAACACACACAAATTTCTATTTTAACAAAACAATATTAAAACTGCAAAAACTGAAGTTTAACACCTTCAAAAAATTCAATTAAGATATTTTTTTTTAAATGTTAAAATTGAAGTATAACACAATCAAAATACTCAATTTTCATGTCGTACTCAAAATACTCCGTAATTTAAGACTAACACACACAAATTTCAATTTTGACAAAAAAATTTAAAAAATGCAAAAACTGTAGTCTAACACCTTCCAAAAATTAAATTAAGATATTTTTAAAAAAATGTTAAAATTGAAGTATAACACAAGCAAAATACTCAATTTTCATGTCGTACTCAAAATACTCCGTAATTGAAGACTAACACACACAAATTTCAATTTTGACAAAAAAATCTTAAAAATGCAAAAACTGTAGTCTAACACCTTCAAAAAATTAAATTAAGATATTTTTAAAAAAATCTTAAAATTGAAGTATAACACAAGAAAAATACTCAATTTTCATGTCGTACTCAAAATACTCCGTAATTGAAGACTAACACACACATATTTCAATTTTAACAACAATATCTTAAAAAAGCAAAAACTGAAGTTTAACTCCTTCAAAAAATTCAATTAAAATATATTTTTTAAAAATGTTAAAATAGAAGTGTAACACAAGAAAAATACTCAATTTTTCATGTCGTACTCAAAATACTCCGTAATTGCAGACTAACACACACAAATTTCTATTTTAACAAAAAAATTTTAAAAATGCAAAAACTGAAGTTTAACACCTTCAAAAAATTCAATTAAGATATTTTTTTTAAAATGTTAAAATTGAAGTATAACACAATCAAAATACTCAATTTTCATGTCGTACTCAAAATACTCCGTAATTGAAGACTAACACACACAAATTTTAATTTTGACAAAAAAAATCTTAAAAATGCAAAAACTGTAGTCTAACACCTTGAAAAAACATAAATTAAGATATTTTAAAAAAAATGTAAAAATTGAAGTATAACACAAGCAAAATACTCAATTTTCATGTCGTACTCAAAATACTCCGTAATTGAAGACTAACACACAAAGATTTCAATTTTAACAACAATATCTTAAAAAAGCAAAAACTGAAGTTTAACTCCTTCAAAAAATTCAATTAAGATATATTTTTTTAAAATGTTAAAATTGAAGTGTAACGCAAGAAAAATACTCAATTTTCATGTCGTACTCAAAATACTCCGTAATTGAAGACTAACACACACAAATTTCTATTTTAACAAAACAATATTAAAAATGCAAAAACTGAAGTTTAACACCTTCAAAAAATTCAATTAAGATATTTTTTTTTTAAATGTTAAAATTGAAGTATAACACAATCAAAATACTCAATTTTCATGTCGTACTCAAAATACTCCGTAATTTAAGACTAACACACACAAATTTCAATTTTGACAAAAAAATCTTAAAAATGCAAAAACTGTAGTCTAACACCTTCAAAAAATTAAATTAAGATATTTTTAATAAAATGTTAAAATTAAAGTATAACACAAGCAAAATACTCAATTTTCATGTCGTACTCAAAATACTCCGTAATTGAAGACTAACACACACAAATTTAAATTTTGACAAACAAATCTTAAAAATTCAAAAACTGTAGTCTAACACCTTCAAAAAATTAAATTAAGATATTTTTAAAAAAATGTTAAAATTGAAGTATAACACAAGCAAAATACTCAATTTTCATGTCGTACTCAAAATACTCCGTAATTGAAGACTAACACACACAAATTTCAATTTTGACAAAAAAATCTTAAAAATGCAAAAACTGTAGTCTACACCTTCAAAAAATTAAATTAAGATATTTTTAAAAAAATGTTAAAATTGAAGTATAACACAAACAAAATACTCAATTTTCATGTCGTACTCAAAATACTCCGTAATTGAAGACTAACACACACATAATTCAATTTTAACAACAATATCTTAAAAAAGCAAAAACTGAAGTTTAAGTCCTTCAAAAAATTCAATTAAGATATATTTTTTAAAAATATTAAAATAGAAGTGTAACACAAGAAAAATACTCAATTTTCATGTCGTACTCAAAATACTCCGTAATTGAAGACTAACACACACAAATTTCTATTTTAACAAAAAAATATTAAAAATGCAAAAACTGAAGTTTAACACCTTCAAAAAATTCAATTAAGATATTTTTTCTAAAATGTTAAAATTGAAGTATAACACAATCAAAATACTCAATTTTCATGTCGTACTCAAAATACTCCGTAATTGAAGACTAACACACACAAATTTTAATTTTGACAAAAAAAATCATAAAAATGCAAAAACTGTAGTCTAACACCTTGAAAAAAATTAAATTAAGGTATTTTTAAAAAAATGTAAAAATTGAAGTATAACACAAGAAAAATACTCAATTTTCATGTCGTACTCAAAATACTCCGTAATTGAAGACTAACACACACAAATTTCTATTTTGACAAAAAAATCTTAAAAATACAAAAACTGTAGTCTAACACCTTCCAAAAATTAAATTAAGATATTTTTAAAAAAATGTTAAAATTGAAGTATAACACAAGCAAAATACTCAATTTTCATGTCGTACTCAAAATACTCCGTAATTGAAGACTAACACACACAAATTTCAATTTTGACAAAAAAATCATAAAAATGCAAAAACTGTAGTCTAACACCTTGAAAAAAAAATTAAATTAAGGTATTTTTAAAAAAATGTAAAAATTGAAGTATAACACAAGCAAAATACTCAATTTTCATGTCGTACTCAAAATACTCCGTAATTGAAGACTAACACACACAGATTTCAATTTTAACAACAATATCTTAAAAAAGCAAAAACTGAAGTTTAACTCCTTCAAAAAATTCAATTAAGATATATTTTTTAAAAATGTTAAAATAGAGTGTAACGCAAGAAAAATACTCAATTTTCATGTCGTACTCAAAATACTCCGTAATTGAAGACTAACACACACAAATTTCTATTTTAACAAAACAATATTAAAAATGCAAAAACTGAAGTTTAACACCTTCAAAAAATTTTATTAAGATATTTTTTTTTAAATGTTAAAATTGAAGTATAACACAATCAAAATACTCAATTTTCATGTCGTACTCAAAATACTCCGTAATTTAAGACTAACACACACAAATTTCAATTTTGACAAAAAAATCTTAAAAATGCAAAAACTATAGTTTAACACCTTCAAAAAATTAAATTGAGATATTTTTAATAAAATGTTAAAATTGAAGTATAACACAAGCAAAATACTCAATTTTCATGTCGTACTCAAAATACTCCGTAATTGAAGAGTAACACACACAAATTTCAATTTTGACAAAAAATCTTAAAAATACAAAAACTGTAGTCTAACACCTTCCAAAAATTAAATTAAGATATTTTTAAAAAAATGCTAAAATTGAAGTATAACACAAGCAAAATACTCAATTTTCATGTCGTACTCAAAATACTCCGTAATTGAAGACTAACACACACAAATTTCAATTTTGACAAAAAAATCTTAAAAATGCAAAAACTGTAGTCTAACACCTTCAAAAAATTAAATTAAGATATTTTTAAAAAAATCTTAAAATTGAAGTATAACACAAGCAAAATACTCAATTTTCATGTCGTACTCAAAATACTCCATAATTGAAGACTAACACACACATATTTCAATTTTAACAACAATATCTTAAAAATGCAAAAACTGAAGTTTAACTCCTTCAAAAAATTCAATTAAGATATATTTTTTAAAAATGTTAAAATAGAAGTGTAACACAAGAAAAATACTTAATTTTCATGTCGTACTCAAAATACTCCGTAATTGAAGACTAACACACACAAATTTCTATTTTAACAAAAAAATATTAAAAATACAAAAACTGAAGTTTAACATCTTCAAAAAATTCAATTAAGATATATTTTTTTAAATGTTAAAATTGAAGTATAACACAATCAAAATACTCAATTTTCATGTCGTACTCAAAATACTCCGTAATTGAAGACTAACACATACAAATTTTAATTTTGACAAAAAAATCTTAAAAATGCAAAAACTGTAGTCTAACACCTTCAAAAAATTAAATTAAGATATTTTTAAAAAAATGTAAAAATTGAAGTATAACACAAGAAAAATACTCAATTTTCATGTCGTACTCAAAATACTCCGTAATTGAAGACTAACACACACATATTTCAATTTTAACAACAATATCTTAAAAAAGCAAAAACTGAAGTTTAACTCCTTCAAAAAATTCAATTAAGATATATTTTTTAAAAATGTTAAAATAGAATTGTAACGCAAGAAAAATACTCAATTTTCATGTCGTACTCAAAATACTCCGTAATTGAAGACTAACACACACAAATTTCTATTTTAACAAAACAATATTAAAACTGCAAAAACTGAAGTTTAACACCTTCAAAAAATTCAATTAAGATATTTTTTTTAAAATGTTAAAATTGAAGTATAACACAATCAAAATACTCAATTTTCATGTCGTACTCAAAATACTCCGTAATTTAAGACTAACACACACAAATTTCAATTTTGACAAAAAAATCTAGAAAATGCAAAAACTGTAGTCTAACACCTTCCAAAAATTAAATTAAGATATTTTTAAAAAAATGTTAAAATTGAAGTATAACACAAGCAAAATACTCAATTTTCATGTCGTACTCAAAATACTCCGTAATTGAAGACTAACACACACAAATTTCAATTTTGACAAAAAAATCTTAAAAATGCAAAAACTGTAGTCTAACACCTTCAAAAAATTAAATTAAGATATTTTTAAAAAAATCTTAAAATTGAAGTATAACACAAGAAAAATACTCAATTTTCATGTCGTACTCAAAATACTCCGTAATTGAAGACTAACACACACATATTTCAATTTTAACAACAATATCTTAAAAAAGCAAAAACTGAAGTTTAACTCCTTCAAAAAATTCAATTAAGATATATTTTTAAAAAATGTTAAAATAGAAGTGTAACACAAGAAAAATACTCAAATTTTCATGTCGTACTCAAAATACTCCGTAATTGCAGACTAAAACACACAAATTTCTATTTTAACAAAAAAATATTAAAAATGCAAAAACTGAAGTTTAACACCTTCAAAAAATTCAATTAAGATATTTTTTTTAAAATGTTAAAATTGAAGTATAACACAATCAAAATACTCAATTTTCATGTCGTACTCAAAATACTCCGTAATTGAAGACTAACACACACAAATTTTAATTTTGACAAAAAAAATCTTAAAAATGCAAAAACTGTAGTCTAACACCTTGAAAAAACATAAATTAAGATATTTTAAAAAAAATGTAAAAATTGAAGTATAACACAAGCAAAATACTCAATTTTCATGTCGCACTCAAAATACTCCGTAATTGAAGACTAACACACAAAGATTTCAATTTTAACAACAATATCTTAAAAAAGCAAAAACTGAAGTTTAACTCCTTCAAAAAATTCAATTAAGATATATTTTTTTAAAATGTTAAAATAGAAGTGTAACGCAAGAAAAATACTCAATTTTCATGTCGTACTCAAAATACTCCGTAATTGAAGACTAACACACACAAATTTCTATTTTAACAAAACAATATTAAAAATGCAAAAACTGAAGTTTAACACCTTCAAAAAATTCAATTAAGATATTTTTTTTAAAATGTTAAAATTGAAGTATAACACAAGCAAAATACTCAATTTTCATGTCGTACTCAAAATACTCCGTAATTGAAGACTAACACACAGAAATTTAAATTTTGACAAAAAAATCTTAAAAATTCAAAAACTGTAGTCTAACACCTTCAAAAAATTAAATTAAGATATTTTTAAAAAAATGTTAAAATTGAAGTATAACACAAGCAAAATACTCAATTTTCATGTCGTACTCAAAATACTCCGTAATTGAAGACTAACACACACAAATTTCAATTTTGACACAAAAATCTTAAAAATGCAAAAACTGTAGTCTACACCTTCAAAAAATTAAATTAAGATATTTTTAAAAAAATGTTAAAATTGAAGTATAACACAAGCAAAATACTCAATTTTCATGTCGTACTCAAAATACTCCGTAATTGAAGACTAACACACACATAATTCAATTTTAACAACAATATCTTAAAAAAGCAAAAACTGAAGTTTAAGTCCTTCAAAAAATTCAATTAAGATATATTTTTTAAAAATATTAAAATAGAAGTGTAACACAAGAAAAATACTCAATTTTCATGTCGTACTCAAAATACTCCGTAATTGAAGACTAACACACACAAATTTATATTTTAACAAAAAAATATTAAAAATGCAAAAACTGAAGTTTAACACCTTCAAAAAATTCAATTAAGATATTTTTTCTAAAATGTTAAAATTGAAGTATAACACAATCAAAATACTCAATTTTCATGTCGTACTCAAAATACTCCGTAATTGAAGACTAACACACACAAATTTTAATTTTGAAAAAAAAAATCATAAAAATGCAAAAACTGTAGTCTAACACCTTGAAAAAAATTAAATTAAGGTATTTTTAAAAAAATGTAAAAATTGAAGTATAACACAATCAAAATACTCAATTTTCATGTCGTACTCAAAATACTCCGTAATTGAAGACTAACACACACAGATTTCAATTTTAACAACAATATCTTAAAAAAGCAAAAACTGAAGTTTAACTCCTTCAAAAAATTCAATTAAGATATATTTTTTAAAAATGTTAAAATAGAAGTGTAACGCAAGAAAAATACTCAATTTTCGTGTCGTACTCAAAATACTCCGTAATTGAAGACTAACACACACAAATTTCTATTTTAACAAAACAATATTAAAAATGCAAAAACTGAAGTTTAACACCTTCAAAAAATTAAATTAAGATATTTTTTTTAAAATATTAAAATTGATGTATAACACAATCAAAATACTCAATTTTCATGTCGCACTCAAAATACTCCGTAATTTAAGACTAACACACACAAATTTCAATTTTGACAAAAAAATCTTAAAAATGCAAAAACTGTAGTCTAACACCTTCAAAAAATTAAATTAAGATATTTTTAATAAAATGTTAAAATTGAAGTATAACACAAGCAAAATACTCAATTTTCATGTCGTACTCAAAATACTCCGTAATTGAAGACTAACACACACAAATTTCAATTTTGACAAAAAAATCTTAAAAATACAAAAACTGTAGTCTAACACCTTCAAAAAATTAAATTAAGATATTTTTAAAAAAATGTTAAAATTGAAGTATAACACAAGCAAAATACTCAATTTTCATGCCGTACTCAAAATACTCCGTAATTGAAGACTAACACACACAAATTTCAATTTTGACACAAAAATCTTAAAAATGCAAAAACTGTAGTCTACACCTTCAAAAAATTAAATTAAGATATTTTTAAAAAAATGTTAAAATTGAAGTATAACACAAGCAAAATACTCAATTTTCATGTCGTACTCAAAATACTCCGTAATTGAAGACTAACACACACAAATTTCAATTTTGACAAAAAAATCTTAAAAATGCAAAAACTGTAGTCTAACACCTTCAAAAAATTAAATTAAGATATTTTTAAAAAAATCTTAAAATTGAAGTATAACACAGGCAAAATACTCAATTTTCATGTCGTACTCAAAATACTCCGTAATTGAAGACTAACACACACATATTTCAATTTTAACAACAATATCTTAAAAAAGCAAAAACTGAAGTTTAACTCCTTCAAAAAATTCAATTAAGATATATTTTTTAAAAATGTTAAAATAAAGTGTAACGCAAGAAAAATACTTAATTTTCATGTCGTACTCAAAATACTCCGTAATTGAAGACTAACACACACAAATTTCTATTTTAACAAAAAAATATTAAAAATACAAAAACTGAAGTTTAACATCTTCAAAAAATTCAATTAAGATATTTTTTTTTAAATGTTAAAATTGAAGTATAACACAATCAAAATACTCAATTTTCATGTCGTACTCAAAATACTCCGTAATTGAAGACTAACACACACAAATTTTAATTTGGACAAAAAAATCTTAAAAATGCAAAAACTGTAGTCTAACACCTTCAAAAAATTAAATTAAGATATTTTTAAAAAAATGTAAAAATTGAAGTATAACACAAGAAAAATACTCAATTTTCATGTCGTACTCAAAATACTCCGTAATTGAAGACTAACACACACATATTTCAATTTTAACAACAATATCTTAAAAAAGCAAAAACTGAAGTTTAACTCCTTCAAAAAATTCAATTAAGATATATTTTTTAAAAATGTTAAAATAGAAGTGTAACACAAGAAAAATACTCAATTTTTCATGTCATACTCAAAATACTCCGTAATTGCAGACTAACACACACAAATTTCTATTTTAACAAAAAAATATTAAAAATGCAAAAACTGAAGTTTAACACCTTCAAAAAATTCAATTAAGATATTTTTTTAAAAATGTTAAAATTGAAGTATAACACAATCAAAACACTCAATTTTCATGTCGTACTCAAAATACTCCGTAATTGAAGACTAACACACACAAATTTTAATTTTGACAAAAAAAATCTTAAAAATGCAAAAACTGTAGTCTAACACCTTGAAAAAACATAAATTAAGATATTTTTAAAAAAATGTAAAAATTGAAGTATAACACAAGCAAAATACTCAATTTTCATGTCGTACTCAAAATACTCCGTAATTGAAGACTAACACACAAAGATTTCAATTTTAACAACAATATCTTAAAAAAGCAAAAACTGAAGTTTAACTCCTTCAAAAAATTCAATTAAGATATATTTTTTTAAAATGTTAAAATAGAAGTGTAATGCAAGAAAAATACTCAATTTTCATGTCGTACTCAAAATACTCCGTAATTGAAGACTAACACACACAAATTTCTATTTTAACAAAACAATATTAAAAATGCAAAAACTGAAGTTTAACACCTTCAAAAAATTCAATTAAGATATTTTTTTTAAAATGTTAAAATTGAAGTATAACACAATCAAAATACTCAATTTTCATGTCGTACTCAAAATACTCCGTAATTTAAGACTAACACACACAAATTTCAATTTTGACAAAAAAATCTTAAAAATGCAAAAACTGTAGTCTAACACCTTCAAAAAATTAAATTAAGATATTTTTAATAAAATGTTAAAATTAAAGTATAACACAAGCAAAATACTCAATTTTCTTGTCGTACTCAAAATACTCCGTAATTGAAGACTAACACACACAAATTTAAATTTTGACAAAAAAATCTTAAAAATTCAAAAACTGTAGTCTAACACCTTCAAAAAATTAAATTAAGATATTTTTAAAAAAATGTTAAAATTGAGTTATAACACAAGCAAAATACTCAATTTTCATGTCGTACTCAAAATACTCCGTAATTGAAGACTAACACACACAAATTTCAATTTTGACACAAAAATATTAAAAATGCAAAAACTGTAGTCTAACACCTTCAAAAAATTAAATTAAGATATTTTTAAAAAAAACTTAAAATTGAAGTATAACACAGGCAAAATACTCAATTTTCATGTCGTACTCAAAATACTCCGTAATTGAAGACTAACACACACATATTTCAATTTTAACAACAATATCTTAAAAAAGCAAAAACTGAAGTTTAACTCCTTCAAAAAATTCAATTAAGATATATTTTTTAAAAATGTTAAAATAAAGTGTAACGCAAGAAAAATACTTAATTTTCATGTCGTACTCAAAATACTCCGTAATTGAAGACTAACACACACAAATTTCTATTTTAACAAAAAAAATATTAAAAATGCAAAAACTGAAGTTTAACACCTTCAAAAAATTCAATTAAGATATTTTTTCTAAAATGTTAAAATTGAAGTATAACAGAATCAAAATACTCAATTTTCATGTCGTACTCAAAATACTCCGTAATTGAAGACTAACACACACAAATTTTAATTTTGACAAAAAAAATCATAAAAATGCAAAAAATGTAGTCTAACACCTTGAAAAAAATTAAATTAAGGTATTTTTAAAAAAATGTAAAAATTGAAGTATAACACAAGCAAAATACTCAATTTTCATGTCGTACTCAAAATACTCCGTAATTGAAGACTAACACACACAGATTTCAATTTTAACAACAATATCTTAAAAAAGCAAAAACTGAAGTTTAACTCCTTCAAAAAATTCAATTAAGATATATTTTTTAAAAATGTTAAAATAGAAGTGTAACGCAAGAAAAATACTCAATTTTCATGTCGTACTCAAAATACTCCGTAATTGAATACTAACACACACAAATTTCTATTTTAACAAAAAAATATTAAAAATACAAAAACTGAAGTTTAACATCTTCAAAAAATTCAATTAAGATATTTTTTTTTAAATGTTAAAATTGAAGTATAACACAATCAAAATACTCAATTTTCATGTCGTACTCAAAAAACTCCGTAATTGAAGACTAACACACACAAATTTCTATTTTAACAAAACAATATTAAAAATGCAAAAACTGAAGTTTAACACCTTCAAAAAATTCAATTAAGATATTTTTTTTAAAATATTAAAATTGAAGTATAACACAATCAAAATACTCAATTTTCATGTCGTACTCAAAATACTCCGTAATTTAAGACTAACACACACAAATTTCAATTTTGACAAAAAAATCTTAAAAATGCAAAAACTGTAGTCTAACACCTTCAAAAAATTAAATTAAGATATTTTAAATAAAATGTTAAAATTGAAGTATAACACAAGCAAAATAGTCAATTTTCATGTCGTACTCAAAATACTCCGTAATTGAAGACTAACACACACAAATTTCAATTTTGACAAAAAAATCTTAAAAATACAAAAACTGTAGTCTAACACCTTCCAAAAAATAAATTAAGATATTTTCAAAAAAATGTTAAAATTGAAGTATAACACAAGCAAAATACTCAATTTTCATGTCGTACTCAAAATACTCCGTAATTGAAGACTAACACACACAAATTTCAATTTTGACAAAAAAATCTTAAAAATGCAAAAACTGTAGTCTAACACCTTCAAAAAATTAAATTAAGATATTTTTAAAAATATCTTAAAATTGAAGTATAACACAGGCAAAATACTCAATTTTCATGTCGTACTCAAAATACTCCGTAATTGAAGACTAACACACACATATTTCAATTTTAACAACAATATCTTAAAAAAGCAAAAACTGAAGTTTAACTCCTTCAAAAAATTCAATTAAGATATATTTTTTAAAAATGTTAAAATAGAAGTGTAACACAAGAAAAATACTCAATTTTCATGTCGTACTCAAAATACTCCGTAATTGAAGACTAACACACACAAATTTCTATTTTAACAAAAAAATATTAAAAATACAAAAACTGAAGTTTAACATCTTCAAAAAATTCAATTAAGATATTTTTTTTAAATGTTAAAATTGAAGTATAACACAATCAAAATACTCAATTTTCATGTCGTACTCAAAATACTCCGTAATTGAAGACTAACACACACATATTTCAATTTTAACAACAATATCTTAAAAAAGCAAAAACTGAAGTTTAACTCCTTCAAAAAATTCAATTAAGATATATTTTTTAAAAATATTAAAATAGAAGTGTAACACAAGAAAAATACTCAATTTTCATGTCGTACTCAAAATACTCCGTAATTGCAGACTAACACACACAAATTTCTATTTTAACAAAAAAATATTAAAAATGCAAAAACTGAAGTTTAACACCTTCAAAAAATTCAATTAAGATATTTTTTTTAAAATATTAAAATTGAAGTATAACACAATCAAAATACTCAATTTTCATGTCGTACTCAAAATACTGCGTAATTTAAGACTAACACACACAAATTTCAATTTTAACAAAAAAATCTTAAAAATGCAAAAACTGTAGTCTAACACCTTCAAAAAATTAAATTAAGATATTTTTAAAAAAATCTTAAAATTGAAGTATAACTCAAGCAAAATTCTCAATTTTCATGTCGTACTCAAAATACTCCGTAATTGAAGACTAACACACACAAATTTTAATTTTGACAAAAAAAATCTTAAAAATGCAAAAACTGTAGTCTAACACCTTGAAAAAACATAAATTAAGATATTTTTAAAAAAATGTAAAAATTGAAGTATAACACAAGCAAAATACTCAATTTTCATGTCGTACTCAAAATACTCCGTAATTGAAGACTAACACACACATATTTCAATTTTAACAACAATATCTTAAAAAAGCAAAAACTGAAGTTTAACTCCTTCAAAAAATTCAATTAAGATATATTTTTTTAAAATGTAAAAATAGAAGTGTAACGCAAGAAAAATACTCAATTTTCATGTCGTACTCAAAATACTCCGTAATTGACGACTAACACACACAAATTTCTATTTTAACAAAACAATATTAAAAATGCAAAAACTGAAGTTTAACACCTTCAAAAAATTCAATTAAGATATTTTTTTTAAAATGTTAAAATTGAAGTATAACACAATCAAAATACTCAATTTTCATGTCGTACTCAAAATACTGCGTAATTTAAGACTAACACACACAAATTTCAATTTTAACAAAAAAATCTTAAAAATGCAAAAACTGTAGTCTAACACCTTCAAAAAATTAAATTAAGATATTTTTAAAAAAATCTTAAAATTGAAGTATAACTCAAGCAAAATTCTCAATTTTCATGTCGTACTCAAAATACTCCGTAATTGAAGACTAACACACACATATTTCAATTTTAACAACAATATCTTAGAAAAGCAAAAACTGAAGTTTAACTCCTTCAAAAAATTCAATTAAGATATATTTTTTAAAAATGTTAAAATAGAAGTGTAACACAAGAAAAATACTCAATTTTCATGTCGTACTCAAAATACTCCGTAATTGAAGACTAACACACACAAATTTCAATTTTGACAAAAAAATCTTAAAAATACAAAAACTGTAGTCTAACACCTTCCAAAAATTAAATTAAGAATTTTTAAAAAAATTTTAAAATTGAAGTATAACACAAGCAAAATACTCAATTTTCATGTCGTACTCAAAATACTCCGTAATTGAAGACTAACACACACAAATTTCAATTTTGACAAAAAAAATCTTAAAAATGTAAAAACGGTAGTCTAACACCTTCAAAAAATTAAATTAAGATATTTTTAAAAAAATCTTAAAATTGAAGTATAACACAAGCAAAATACTCAATTTTCATGTCGTACTCAAAATACTCCGTAATTGAAGACTAACACACACATATTTCAATTTTAACAACAATATCTTAAAAAAGCAAAAACTGAAGTTTAACTCCTTCAAAAAATTCAATTAAGATATATTTTTTAAAAATGTTAAAATAGAAGTGTAACACAAGAAAAATACTCAATTTTCATGTCGTACTCAAAATACTCCGTAATTGAAGACTAACACACACAAATTTCAATTTTGACAAAAAAATCTTAAAAATGCAAAAACTGTAGTCTAACACCTTCAAAAAATTAAATTAAGATATTTTTAATAAAATGTTAAAATTGAAGTATAACACAAGCAAAATACTCAATTTTCATGTCGTACTCAAAATACTCCGTAATTGAAGACTAACACACACAAATTTAAATTTTGACAAAAAAATCTTAAAAATTCAAAAACTGTAGTCTAACACCATCAAAAAATTAAATTAAGATATTTTTAAAAAAATGTTAAAATTGAAGTATAACACAAGCAAAATACTCAATTTTCATGTCGTACTCAAAATACTCCATAATTGAAGACTAACACACACAAATTTCAATTTTGACAAAAAAATCTTAAAAATGCAAAAACTGTAGTCTACACCTTCAAAAAATTAAATTAAGATATTTTTAAAAAAATGTTAAAATTGAAGTATAACACAAGAAAAATACTCAATTTTCATGTCGTACTCTAAATACTCCGTAATTGAAGACTAACACACACATATTTCAATTTTAACAACAATATCTTAAAAAAGCAAAAACTGAAGTTTAACTCCTTCAAAAAATTCAATAAAGATATATTTTTTAAAAATGTTAAAATAGAAGTGTATCACAAGAAAAATACTCAATTTTCATGTCGTACTCAAAATACTCCGTAATTGAAGACTAACACACACAAATTTCTATTTTAACAAAAAAATATTAAAAATGCAAAAACTGAAGTTTAACACCTTCAAAAAATTCAATTAAGATAATTTTTTTAAAATGTTAAAATTGAAGTATAACACAAGAAAAATACTCAATTTTCATGTCGTACTCAAAATACTCCGTAATTGAAGACTAACACACACATATTTCAATTTTCACAACAATATCTTACAAAAGCAAAAACTGAAGTTTAACTCCTTCAAAAAATTCAATTAAGATATATTTTTTTAAAATGTTAAAATAGAAGTGTAACACAAGAAAAATACTCAATTTTCATGTCGTACTCAAAATACTCCGTAATTGAAGACTAACACACACAAATTTCAATTTTGACAAAAAAATCTTAAAAATACAAAAACTGTAGTCTAACACCTTCCACAAATTATATTAAGAATTTTTAAAAAAATGTTAAAATTGAAGTATAACACAAGCAAAATACTCAATTTTCATGTCGTACTCAAAATACTCCGTAATTGAAGACTAACACACACAAATTTCAATTTTGACAAAAAAAATCTTAAAAATGTAAAAACTGTAGTCTAACACCTTCAAAAATTAAATTAAGATATTTTTAAAAAAATCTTAAAATTGAAGTATAACACAAGCAAAATACTCAATTTTCATGTCGTACTCAAAATACTCCGTAATTGAAAACTAACACACACTTATTTCAATTTTAACAACAATATCTTAAAAAAGCAAAAACTGAAGTTTAACTCCTTCAAAAAATTCAATTAAGATATATTTTTTTAAAATGTTAAAATAGAAGTGTAACACAAGAAAAATACTCAATTTTCATGTCGTACTCAAAATACTCCGTAATTGAAGACTAACACACACAAATTTCTATTTTAACAAAAAAATATTAAAAATACAAAAACTGAAGTTTAACATCTTAAAAAAATTCAATTAAGATGTATTTTTTTAAATGTTAAAATTGAAGTATAACACAATCAAAATACTCAATTTTCATGTCGTACTCAAAATACTCCGTAATTGAAGACTAACACACACAAATTTTAATTTTGACAAAAAATTCTTAAAAATGCAAAAACTGTAGTCTAACACCTTCAAAAAATTAAATTAAGATATTTTTAAAAAAATGTAACAATTGAAGTATAACACAAGAAAAATACTCAATTTTCATGTCGTACTCAAAATACTCCGTAATTGAAGACTAACACACACATATTTCAATTTTAACAACAATATCTTAGAAAAGCAAAAACTGAAGTTTAACTCCTTCAAAAAATTCAATTAAGATATATTTTTTAAAAATGTTAAAATAGAAGTGTAACACAAGAAAAATACTCAATTTTCATGTCGTACTCAAAATACTCCGTAATTGCAGACTAACACACACAAATTTCTATTTTAACAAAAAAATATTAAAAATGCAAAAACTGAAGTTTAACACCTTCAAAAAATTCAATTAAGATATTTTTTTTAAAATGTTAAAATTGAAGTATAACACAATCAAAATACTAAATTTTCATGTCGTACTCAAAATACTCCGTAATTGAAGACTAACACACACAAATTTTAATTTTGACAAAAAAAATCTTAAAAATGCAAAAACTGTAGTCTAACACATTGAAAAAATTAAATTAAGATATTTTTAAAAAAATGTAATAATTGAAGTATAACATAAGCAAAATACTCAATTTTCATGTCGTACTCAAAATACTCCGTAAATGAAGACTAACACACACAGATTTCAATTTTAACAACAATATCTTAAAAAAGCAAAAACTGAAGTTTAACACCTTCAAAAAAAATCTTAAAAATGCAAAAACTATAGTCTAACACCTTCAAAAAATTAAATTAAGATATTTTTTATAAAATGTTAAAATTTAAGTATAACACAAGCAAAATACTCAATTTTCATGTCGTACTCAAAATACTCCGTAATTGAAGACTAACACACACAAATTTAAATTTTGACAAAAAAATCTTAAAAATTCAAAAACTGTAGTCTAACACCATCAAAAAATTAAATTAAGATATTTTTAAAAAAATGTTAAAATTGAAGTATAACACAAGCAAAATACTCAATTTTCATGTCGTACTCAAAATACTCCGTAATTGAAGACTAACACACACAAATTTCAATTTTGACAAAAAAATCTTAAAAATGCAAAAACTGTAGTCTACACCTTCAAAAAATTAAATTAAGATATTTTTAAAAAAATGTTAAAATTGAAGTATAACACAAGCAAAATACTCAATTTTCATGTCGTACTCAAAATACTCCGTAATTGAAGACTAACACACACATATTTCAATTTTAACAACAATATCTTAAAAAAGCAAAAACTGAAGTTTAACTCCTTCAAAAAATTCAATTAAGATATATTTTTTAAAAATGTTAAAATAGAAGTGTAACACAAGAAAAATACTCAATTTTCATGTCGTACTCAAAATACTCCGTAATTGAAGACTAACACACACAAATTTCTATTTTAACAAAAAAATATTAAAAATGCAAAAACTGAAGTTTAACACCTTCAAAAAATTCAATTAAGATAATTTTTTTAAAATGTTAAAATTGAAGTATAACACAATCAAAATACTCAATTTTCATGTCGTACTCAAAATACTCCGTAATTGAAGACTAACACACACAAATTTTAATTTTGACAAAAAAATCTTAAAAATGCAAAAACTGTAGTCTAACACCTTCAAAAAATTAAATTAAGATATTTTTAAAAAAATCTAAAAATTGAAGTATAACACAAGCAAAATACTCAATTTTCATGTCGTACTCAAAATACTCCGTAATTGAAGACTAACACACACAAATTTCAATTTTGACAAAAAAATCTTAAAAATGCAAAAACTGTAGTCTAACACCTTCAAAAAATTAAATTAAGATATTTTTAAAAAAATGTTAAAATTGAAGTATAACACAAGCAAAATACTCAATTTTCATGTCGTACTCAAAATACTCCGTAATTGAAGACTAACACACATATTTCAATTTTAACAACAATATCTTAAAAAAGCAAAAACTGAAGTTTAACTCCTTCAAAAAATTCAATTAGGATATATTTTTTAAAAATGTTAAAATGGAAGTGTAACGCAAGAAAAATACTCAATTTTCATGTCGTACTCAAAATACTCCGTAATTGAAGACTAACACACACAAATTTCTATTTTAACAAAAACAATATTAAAAATGCAAAAACTGAAGTTTAACACCTTCAAAAAATTCAATTAAGATATTTTTTTTAAAATGTTAAAATTGAAGTATAACACAATCAAAATACTCAATTTTCATGTCGTACTCAAAATACTCCGTAATTGAAGACTAACACACACAAATTTCAATTTTGACAAAAAAATCTTAAAAATGCAAAAACTGTAGTCTAACACCTTCAAAAAATTAAATTAAGATATTTTTAAAAAAATGTTAAAATTGAAGTATAACACAAGCAAAATACTCAATTTTCATGTCGTACTCAAAATACTCCGAAATTGAAGACTAACACACACAAATTTCAATTTTGACAAAAAAATCTTAAAAATGCAAAAACTGTAGTCTAACACCTTCAAAAAATTAAATTAAGATATTTTTAAAAAAATGTTAAAATTGAAGTATAACACAAGCAAAATACTCAATTTTCATGTCGTACTCAAAATACTCCGTAATTGAAGACTAACACACACAAATTTCAATTTTGACAAAAAAATCTTAAAAATGCAAAAACTGTAGTCTAACACCTTCAAACAATTAAATTAAGATATTTTTAAAAAAATGTTAAAAATGAAGTATAACACAAGCAAAATACTCAATTTTCATGCCGTACTCAAAATACTCCGTAATTGAAAACTAACACACACATATTTCAATTTTAACAACAATATCTTAAAAAAGCAAAAACTGAAGTTTAACTCCTTCAAAAAATTCAATTAAGATATATTTTTTAAAAATGTTAAAATAGAAGTGTAACACAAGAAAAATACTCAATTTTCATGTCGTACTCAAAATACTCCGTAATTGAAGACTAACACACACAAATTTCTATTTTAACAAAAAAATAATAAAAATGCAAAAACTGAAGTTTAACACCTTCAAAAAATTCAATTAAGATATTTTTTCTAAAATGTTAAAATTGAAATATAACACAATCAAAATACTCAATTTTCATGTCGTACTCAAAATACTCCGTAATTGAAGACTAACACACACAAATTTTAATTTGGACAAAAAAAATCTTAAAAATGCAAAAACTGTAGTCTAACACCTTGAAAAAATTGAATTAAGGTATATTTAAAAAAATGTAAAAATTGAAGTATAACACAAGCAAAATACTCAATTTTCATGTCGTACTCAAAATACTTCGTAATTGAAGACTAACACACACAGATTTCAATTTTAACAACAATATCTTAAAAAAGCAAAAACTGAAGTTTAACTCCTTCAAAAAATTCAATTAAGATATATTTTTTAAAAATGTTAAAATAGAAGTGTAACGCAAGAAAAATACTCAATTTTCATGTCGTACTCAAAATACTCCGTAATTGAAGACTAACACACACAAATTTCTATTTTAACAAAACAATATTAAAAATGCAAAAACTGAAGTTTAACACCAACAAAAAATTCAATTAAGATATTTTTTTTTAAATATTAAAATTGAAGTATAACACAATCAAAATACTCAATTTTCATGTCGTACTCAAAATACTCCGTAATTTAAGACTAACACACACAAATTTCAATTTTGACAAAAAAATCTTAAAAATGCAAAAACTGTAGTCTAACACCTTCAAAAAATTAAATTAAGATATTTTTAAAAAAATGTTAAAATTGAAGTATAACACAAGCAAAATACTCAATTTTCATGTCGTACTCAAAATACTCCGTAATTGAAGACTAACACACATATTTCAATTTTAACAACAATATCTTAAAAAAGCAAAAACTGAAGTTTAACTCCTTCAAAAAATTCAATTAGGATATATTTTTTAAAAATGTTAAAATGGAAGTGTAACGCAAGAAAAATACTCAATTTTCATGTCGTACTCAAAATACTCCGTAATTGAAGACTAACACACACAAATTTCTATTTTAACAAAAACAATATTAAAAATGCAAAAACTGAAGTTTAACACCTTCAAAAAATTCAATTAAGATATTTTTTTTAAAATGTTAAAATTGAAGTATAACACAATCAAAATACTCAATTTTCATGTCGTACTCAAAATACTCCGTAATTGAAGACTAACACACACAAATTTCAATTTTGACAAAAAAATCTTAAAAATGCAAAAACTGTAGTCTAACACCTTCAAAAAATTAAATTAAGATATTTTTAAAAAAATGTTAAAATTGAAGTATAACACAAGCAAAATACTCAATTTTCATGTCGTACTCAAAATACTCCGAAATTGAAGACTAACACACACAAATTTCAATTTTGACAAAAAAATCTTAAAAATGCAAAAACTGTAGTCTAACACCTTCAAAAAATTAAATTAAGATATTTTTAAAAAAATGTTAAAATTGAAGTATAACACAAGCAAAATACTCAATTTTCATGTCGTACTCAAAATACTCCGTAATTGAAGACTAACACACACAAATTTCAATTTTGACAAAAAAATCTTAAAAATGCAAAAACTGTAGTCTAACACCTTCAAACAATTAAATTAAGATATTTTTAAAAAAATGTTAAAAATGAAGTATAACACAAGCAAAATACTCAATTTTCATGCCGTACTCAAAATACTCCGTAATTGAAGACTAACACACACAGATTTCAATTTTAACAACAATATCTTAAAAAAGCAAAAACTGAAGTTTAACTCCTTCAAAAAATTCAATTAAGATATATTTTTTAAAAATGTTAAAATAGAAGTGTAACGCAAGAAAAATACTCAATTTTCATGTCGTACTCAAAATACTCCGTAATTGAAGACTAACACACACAAATTTCTATTTTAACAAAACAATATTAAAAATGCAAAAACTGAAGTTTAACACCAACAAAAAATTCAATTAAGATATTTTTTTTTAAATATTAAAATTGAAGTATAACACAATCAAAATACTCAATTTTCATGTCGTACTCAAAATACTCCGTAATTTAAGACTAACACACACAAATTTCAATTTTGACAAAAAAATCTTAAAAATGCAAAAACTGTAGTCTAACACCTTCAAAAAATTAAATTAAGATATTTTTAAGAAAATGTTAAAATTGAAGTATAACACAAGCAAAATACTCAATTTTCATATCGTACTCAAAATACTCCGTAATTGAAGACTAACACACACAAATTTCAATTTTGACAAAAAAATCTTAAAAATACAAAAACTGTAGTCTAACACCTTCCAAAAATTAAATTAAGATATTTTCAAAAAAATGTCAAAATTGAAGTATAACACAAGCAAAATACTCAATTTTCATGTCGTACTCAAAATACTCCGTAATTGAAGACTAACACACACAAATTTCAATTTTGACAAAAAAATCTTAAAAATGCAAAAACTGTAGTCTAACACCTTCAAAAAATTAAATTAAGATATTTTTAAAAAAATCTTAAAATTGAAGTATAACACAGGCAAAATACTCAATTTTCATGTCGTACTCAAAATACTCCGTAATTGAAGACTAACACACACATATTTCAATTTTAACAACAATATCTTAAAAAAGCAAAAACTGAAGTTTAACTCCTTAAAAAAATTCAATTAAGATATATTTTTTAAAAATGTTAAAATAGAAGTGTAACACAAGAAAAATACTCAATTTTCATGTCGTACTCAAAATACTCCGTAATTGAATACTAACACACACAAATTTCTATTTTAACAAAAAAATATTAAAAATACAAAAACTGAAGTTTAACATCTTCAAAAAATTCAATTAAGATATTTTTTTTTAAATGTTAAAATTGAAGTATAACACAATCAAAATACTCAATTTTCATGTCGTACTCAAAAACTCCGTAATTGAAGACAAACACACACAAATTTTAATTTTGACAAAAAAATCTTAAAAATGCAAAAACTGTAGTCTAACACCTTCAAAAAATTAAATTAATATATTTTTAAAAAAATGTAAAAATTGAAGTATAACACAAGAAAAATACTCAATTTTCATGTCGTACTCAAAATACTCCGTAATTGAAGACTAACACACACATATTTCAATTTTAACAACAATATCTTAAAAAAGCAAAAACTGAAGTTTAACTCCTTCAAAAAATTCAATTAAGATATATTTTTTAAAAATGTTAAAATAGAAGTGTAACACAAGAAAAATACTCAAGTTTCATGTCATACTCAAAATACTCCGTAATTGCAGACTAACACACACAAATTTCTATTTTAACAAAAAACTATTAAAAATGCAAAAACTGAAGTTTAACACCTTCAAAAAATTCAATTAAGATATTTTTTTTAAATGTTAAAATTGAAGTATAACACAATCAAAATACTCAATTTTCATGTCGTACTCAAAATACTCCGTAATTGAAGACTAACACACACAAATTTTAATTTCGACAAAAAAAATCTTAAAAATGCAAAAACTGTAGTCTAATACCTTGAAAAAATTAAATTAAGATATTTTTAAAAAAATGTAAAAATTGAAGTATAACACAAGCAAAATACTCAATTTTCATGTCGTACTCAAAATACTCCGTAATTGAAGACTAACACACACAGATTTCAATTTTAACAACAATATCTTAAAAAAGCAAAAACTGAAGTTTAACTCCTTCAAAAAATTCAATTAAGATATATTTTTTAAAAATGTTAAAATAGAAGTGTAACGCAAGAAAAATACTCAATTTTCATGTCGTACTCAAAATACTCCGTAATTGAAGACTAACACACACAAATTTCTATTTTAACAAAACAATATTAAAAATGCAAAAACTGAAGTTTAACACCTTCAAAAAATTCAATTAAGATATTTTTTTTTAAAATGTTAAAATTGAAGTATAACACAATCAAAATACTCAATTTTCATGTCGTACTCAAAATACTCCGTAATTTAAGACTAACACACACAAATTTCAATTTTGACAAAAAAATCTTAAAAATGCAAAAACTGTAGTCTAACACCTTCAAAAAATTAAATTAAGATATTTTTAAAAAAATCTTAAAATTGAAGTATAACTCAAGCAAAATACTCAATTTTCATGTCGTACTCAAAATACTCCGTAATTGAAGACTAACACACACATATTTCAATTTTAACAACAATATCTTAGAAAAGCAAAAACTGAAGTTTAACTCCTTCAAAAAATTCAATTAAGATATATTTTTTAAAAATGTTAAAATAGAAGTGTAACACAAGAAAAATACTCAATTTTCATGTCGTACTCAAAATACTCCGTAATTGAAGACTAACACACACAAATTTCAATTTTGACAAAAAAATCTTAAAAATACAAAAACTGTAGTCTAACACCTTCCAAAAATTAAATTAAGAATTTTTAAAAAAATGTTAAAATTGAAGTATAACACAAGCAAAATACTCAATTTTCATGTCGTACTCAAAATACTCCGTAATTGAAGACTAACACACACAAATTTCAATTTTGACAAAAAAAATCTTAAAAATGCAAAAACTGTAGTCTAACACCTTCAAAAAATTAAATTAAGATATTTTTAAAAAAATCTTAAAATTGAAGTATAACACAAGCAAAATACTCAATTTTCATGTCGTACTCAAAATACTCCGTAATTGAAGACTAACACACACTTATTTCAATTTTAACAACAATATCTTAAAAAAACAAAAACTGAAGTTTAACTCCTTCAAAAAATTCAATTAAGATATATTTTTTAAAAATGTTAAAATAGAAGTGTAACACAAGAAAAATACTCAATTTTCATGTCGTACTCAAAATACTCCGTAATTGAAGACTAACACACACAAATTTCTATTTTAACAAAAAAATATTAAAAATACAAAAACTGATGTTTAACATCTTCAAAAAATTCAATTAAGATATTTTTTTTAAATGTTAAAATTGAAGTATAACACAATCAAAATACTCAATTTTCATGTCGTACTCAAAATACTCCGTAATTGAAGACTAACACACACAAATTTTAATTTTGACAAAAATATCTTAAAAATGCAAAAACTGTAGTCTAACACCTTCAAAAAATTAAATTAAGATATTTTTAAAAAAATGTAAAAATTGAAGTATAACACAAGCAAAATACTCAATTTTCATGTCGTACTCAAAATACTCCGTAATTGAACACTAACACACACATATTATAATTTTAACAACAATATCTTAGAAAAGCAAAAACTGAAGTTTAACTCCTTCAAAAAATTCAATTAAGATATATTTTTTAAAAATGTTAAAATAGAAGTGTAACACAAGAAAAATACTCAATTTTCATGTCGTACTCAAAATACTCCGTAATTGAAGACTAACACACACAAATTTCTATTTTAACAAAAAAATATTAAAAATGCAAAAACTGAAGTTTAACACCTTCAAAAAATTCAATTAAGATAATTTTTTTAAAATGTTAAAATTGAAGTATAACACAATCAAAATACTCAATTTTTCATGTCGTACACAAAATACTCCGTAATTGAAGACTAACACACACAAATTTTAATTTTGACAAAAAAATCTTAAAAATGCAAAAACTGTAGTCTAACACCTTCAAAAAATTAAATTAAGATATTTTTAAAAAAATGTAAAAATTGAAGTATCACACAAGCAAAATACTCAATTTTCATGTCGTACTCAAAATACTCCGTAATTGAAGACTAACACACATATTTCAATTTTAACAACGATATCTTAAAAAAGCAAAAACTGAAGTTTAACTCCTTCAAAAAATTCAATTAAGATATATTTTTTAAAAATGTTAAAATGGAAGTGTAACGCAAGAAAAATACTCAATTTTCATGTCGTACTCAAAATACTCCGTAATTGAAGACTAACACACACAAATTTCTATTTTAACAAAACAATATTAAAAATGCAAAAACTGAAGTTTAACACCTTCAAAAAATTCAGTTAAGATATTTTTTTAAAATGTTAAAATTGAAGTATAACACAATCAAAATACTCAGTTTTCATGTCGTACTCAAAATACTCCGTAATTGAAGACTAACACACACAAATTTCAATTTTGACAAAAAAATCTTAAAAATGCAAAAACTGTAGTCTAACACCTTCAAAAAATTAAATTAAGATATTTTTTAAAAAATGTTAAAATTGAAGTATAACACAAGCAAAATACTCAATTTTCATGTCGTACTCAAAATACTCCGTAATTGAAGACTAACACACACAAACTTCAATTTTGACAAAAAAATCTTAAAAATGCAAAAACTGTAGTCTAACACCTTCAAAAAATTAAATTAAGATATTTTTTAAAAAATGTTAAAAATGAAGTATAACACAAGCAAAATACTCAATTTTCATGCCGTACTCAAAATACTCCGTAATTGAAGACTAACACACACTGATTTCAATTTTAACAACAATATCTTAAAAAAGCAAAAACTGAAGTTTAACTCCTTCAAAAAATTCAATTAAGATATATTTTTTAAAAATGTTAAAATAGAAGTGTAACACAAGAAAAATACTCAATTTTCATGTCGTACTCAAAATACTCCGTAATTGAAGAGTAACACAGACAAATTTCTATTTTAACAAAAAAATATTAAAAATGCAAAAACTGAAGTCTAACACCTTGAAAAAATCCAATTAAGATATATTTTTTAAAATGTTAAAATTGAAGTATAACACAATCAAAATACTCAATTTTCATGTCGTACTCAAAATACTCCGTAATTGAAGACTAACACACACAAATTTTTATTTTGACAAACAAATCTTAAAAATGCAAAAACTGTAGTCTAACACCTTCAAAAAATTAAATTAAGATATTTTTAAAAAAATGTTAAAATTTAAGTATAACACAAGCAAAATACTCAATTTTCATGTCGTACTAAAAATACTCCGTAATTGAAGACTAACACACACAGATTTCAATTTTTTCAAAAATGTCTTAAAAATGCAAAAACTGAAGTCTAACACCTTCAACAAATTAAATTATGATATTTTTTTTAAAAAATATTAAAATTGAAGTGTAAAACAAGCAAAATACCTAATTTTGCTTTCTTACTCAATATACTCCGTAATTGAAGACTAATAACACACACAAATTTCAATTTTTTCAAAAATTTCATAAAAATGCACAAACAGATGTCTAACACCTTCAAAAAAATCAATTGTGAGATTTTTAAAAAATTTGTAAATATTGAAGTGTAACACAAGAAAAATACTCAATTTTCATGTCGTACTGAAAATACTCCATAATTGAAGACTAACACACACAAATTTCAATTTTAACAACAATTTCTTAAAAATGCAAAAACTGAAGTTTAACTCCTTCAAAAAATTCAATTAAGATATATTTTTAAAAAAGGTTAAAATAGAAGTGTAACACAAGAAAAATACTCAATTTTCATGTCGTACTCAAAATACTCCGTAATTGAAGACTAACACACACAAATTTCTATTCTAACAAACAAATATTAAAAATGCAAAAACTGAAGTTTAACACCTTCAAAAAATTCAATTAAGATATTTTTTTTAAAATGTTAAAATTTAAGTATAACACAATCAAAATACTCAATTTTCGTGCCGTACTCAAAATACTCCGTAATTGAAGACTAACACACACAAATTTTAATTTTGACAAAAAAAATCTTAAAAATGCAAAAACTGTAGTCTAACACCTTCAAAAAATTAAATTAAGATAATTTTAAAAAAATGTAAAAATTGAAGTATAACACAAGCAAAATACTCAATTTTCATGTCGTACTCAAAATACTCCGTAATTGAAGACTAACACACACAGATTTCAATTTTAACAACAATATCTTAAAAAAGCAAAAACTGAAGTTTAACTCCTTCAAAAAATACAATTAAGATATATTTTTAAAAAATGTTAAAATAGAAGTGTAACGCAAGAAAAATACTCAATTTTCATGTCGTACTCAAAATACTCCGTAATTGAAGACTAACACACACAAATTTCTATTTTAACAAAACAATATTAAAAATGCAAAAACTGAAGTTTAACACCTTCAAAAAATTCAATTAAGATATTTCTTTTAAAATGTTAAAATTGAAGTATAACACAATCAAAATACTCAATTTTCATGTCGTACTCAAAATACTCCGTAATTGAAGACTAACACACACAAATTTCAATTTTTTCAAAAATGTCTTAAAAATGTAAAAACTGAAGTCTAACACCTTCAACAAATTAAATTATGATATTTTTTTTAAAAAATATTAAAATTGAAGTGTAAAACAAGCAAAATACCTAATTTTGCTTTCTTACTCAATATACTCCGTAATTGAAGACTAATAACACACACAAATTTCAATTTTTTCAAAAATTTCATAAAAATGCAGAAACAGATGTCTAACACCTTCGAAAAATTCAATTGTGATATTTTTAAAAAATTTGTAAAAATTGAAGTGTAACACAAGAAAAATACTCAATTTTCATGTCGTACTGAAAATACTCCATAATTGAAGACTAACACACACAAATTTCAATTTTAACAACAATTTCTTAAAAATGCAAAAACTGAAGTTTAACTCCTTCAAAAAATTCAATTAAGATATATTTTTAAAAAATGTTAAAATAGAAGTGTAACACAAGAAAAATACTCAATTTTCATGTCGTACTCAAAATACTCCGTAATTGAAGACTAACACACACAAATTTCTATTTTAACAAACAAATATTAAAAATGCAAAAACTGAAGTTTAACACCTTCAAAAAATTCAATTAAGATATTTTTTTTAAAATGTTAAAATTGAAGTATAACACAATCAAAATACTCAATTTTCATGTCGTACTCAAAATACTACGTAATTGAAGACTAACACACACAAATTTTAATTTTGACAAAAAAAATCTTAAAAATGCAAAAACTTTTAGTCTAACACCTTCAAAAAATTAAATTAAGATAATTTTAAAAAAATGTAAAAATTGAAGTATAACACAAGCAAAATACTCAATTTTCATGTCGTACTCAAAATACTCCGTAATTGAAGACTAACACACACAGATTTCAATTTTAACAACAATATCTTAAAAAAGCAAAAACTGAAGTTTAACTCCTTCAAAAAATACAATTAAGATATATTTTTAAAAAATGTTAAAATAGATGTGTAACGCAAGAAAAATACTCAATTTTTATGTCGTACTCAAAATACTCCGTAATTGAAGACTAACACACACAAATTTCTATTTTAACAAAACAATATTAAAAATGCAAAAACTGAAGTTTAACACCTTCAAAAAATTCAGTTAAGATATTTTTTTAAAATGTTAAAATTGAAGTATAACACAATCAAAATACTCAATTTTCATGTCGTACTCAAAATACTCCGTAATTGAAGACTAGCACACACAAATTTCAATTTTGACAAAAAAATCTTAAAAATGCAAAAACTGTAGTCTAACACCTTCAAAAAATTAAATTAAGATATTTTTAAAAAAATGTTAAAATTGAAGTATAACACAAGCAAAATACTCAATTTTCATGTCGTACTCAAAATACTCCGTAATTGAAGACTAACACACACAAACTTCAATTTTGACAAAAAAATCTTAAAAATGCAAAAACTGTAGTCTAACACCTTCAAAAAATTAAATTAAGATATTTTTTAAAAAATGTTAAAAATGAAGTATAACACAAGCAAAATACTCAATTTTCATGCCGTACTCAAAATACTCCGTAATTGAAGACTAACACACACTGATTTCAATTTTAACAACAATATCTTAAAAAAGCAAAAACTGAAGTTTAACTCCTTCAAAAAATTCAATTAAGATATATTTTTTAAAAATGTTAAAATAGAAGTGTAACACAAGAAAAATACTCAATTTTCATGTCGTACTCAAAATACTCCGTAATTGAAGAGTAACACAGACAAATTTCTATTTTAACAAAAAAATATTAAAAATGCAAAAACTGAAGTTTAACACCTTGAAAAAATCCAATTAAGATATATTTTTTAAAATGTTAAAATTGAAGTATAACACAATCAAAATACTCAATTTTCATGTCGTACTCAAAATACTCCGTAATTGAAGACTAACACACACAAATTTTTATTTTGACAAACAAATCTTAAAAATGCAAAAACTGTAGTCTAACACCTTCAAAAAATTAAATTAAGATATTTTTAAAAAAATGTTAAAATTTAAGTATAACACAAGCAAAATACTCAATTTTCATGTCGTACTAAAAATACTCCGTAATTGAAGACTAACACACACAGATTTCAATTTTTTCAAAAATGTCTTAAAAATGCAAAAACTGAAGTCTAACACCTTCAACAAATTAAATTATGATATTTTTTTTAAAAAATATTAAAATTGAAGTGTAAAACAAGCAAAATACCTAATTTTGCTTTCTTACTCAATATACTCCGTAATTGAAGACTAATAACACACACAAATTTCAATTTTTTCAAAAATTTCATAAAAATGCACAAACAGATGTCTAACACCTTCAAAAAAATCAATTGTGAGATTTTTAAAAAATTTGTAAATATTGAAGTGTAACACAAGAAAAATACTCAATTTTCATGTCGTACTGAAAATACTCCATAATTGAAGACTAACACACACAAATTTCAATTTTAACAACAATTTCTTAAAAATGCAAAAACTGAAGTTTAACTCCTTCAAAAAATTCAATTAAGATATATTTTTAAAAAAGGTTAAAATAGAAGTGTAACACAAGAAAAATACTCAATTTTCATGTCGTACTCAAAATACTCCGTAATTGAAGACTAACACACACAAATTTCTATTCTAACAAACAAATATTAAAAATGCAAAAACTGAAGTTTAACACCTTCAAAAAATTCAATTAAGATATTTTTTTTAAAATGTTAAAATTTAAGTATAACACAATCAAAATACTCAATTTTCGTGCCGTACTCAAAATACTCCGTAATTGAAGACTAACACACACAAATTTTAATTTTGACAAAAAAAATCTTAAAAATGCAAAAACTGTAGTCTAACACCTTCAAAAAATTAAATTAAGATAATTTTAAAAAAATGTAAAAATTGAAGTATAACACAAGCAAAATACTCAATTTTCATGTCGTACTCAAAATACTCCGTAATTGAAGACTAACACACACAGATTTCAATTTTAACAACAATATCTTAAAAAAGCAAAAACTGAAGTTTAACTCCTTCAAAAAATACAATTAAGATATATTTTTAAAAAATGTTAAAATAGAAGTGTAACGCAAGAAAAATACTCAATTTTCATGTCGTACTCAAAATACTCCGTAATTGAAGACTAACACACACAAATTTCTATTTTAACAAAACAATATTAAAAATGCAAAAACTGAAGTTTAACACCTTCAAAAAATTCAATTAAGATATTTCTTTTAAAATGTTAAAATTGAAGTATAACACAATCAAAATACTCAATTTTCATGTCGTACTCAAAATACTCCGTAATTGAAGACTAACACACACAAATTTCAATTTTTTCAAAAATGTCTTAAAAATGTAAAAACTGAAGTCTAACACCTTCAACAAATTAAATTATGATATTTTTTTTAAAAAATATTAAAATTGAAGTGTAAAACAAGCAAAATACCTAATTTTGCTTTCTTACTCAATATACTCCGTAATTGAAGACTAATAACACACACAAATTTCAATTTTTTCAAAAATTTCATAAAAATGCAGAAACAGATGTCTAACACCTTCGAAAAATTCAATTGTGATATTTTTAAAAAATTTGTAAAAATTGAAGTGTAACACAAGAAAAATACTCAATTTTCATGTCGTACTGAAAATACTCCATAATTGAAGACTAACACACACAAATTTCAATTTTAACAACAATTTCTTAAAAATGCAAAAACTGAAGTTTAACTCCTTCAAAAAATTCAATTAAGATATATTTTTAAAAAATGTTAAAATAGAAGTGTAACACAAGAAAAATACTCAATTTTCATGTCGTACTCAAAATACTCCGTAATTGAAGACTAACACACACAAATTTCTATTTTAACAAACAAATATTAAAAATGCAAAAACTGAAGTTTAACACCTTCAAAAAATTCAATTAAGATATTTTTTTTAAAATGTTAAAATTGAAGTATAACACAATCAAAATACTCAATTTTCATGTCGTACTCAAAATACTACGTAATTGAAGACTAACACACACAAATTTTAATTTTGACAAAAAAAATCTTAAAAATGCAAAAACTTTTAGTCTAACACCTTCAAAAAATTAAATTAAGATAATTTTAAAAAAATGTAAAAATTGAAGTATAACACAAGCAAAATACTCAATTTTCATGTCGTACTCAAAATACTCCGTAATTGAAGACTAACACACACAGATTTCAATTTTAACAACAATATCTTAAAAAAGCAAAAACTGAAGTTTAACTCCTTCAAAAAATACAATTAAGATATATTTTTAAAAAATGTTAAAATAGATGTGTAACGCAAGAAAAATACTCAATTTTTATGTCGTACTCAAAATACTCCGTAATTGAAGACTAACACACACAAATTTCTATTTTAACAAAACAATATTAAAAATGCAAAAACTGAAGTTTAACACCTTCAAAAAATTCAGTTAAGATATTTTTTTAAAATGTTAAAATTGAAGTATAACACAATCAAAATACTCAATTTTCATGTCGTACTCAAAATACTCCGTAATTGAAGACTAGCACACACAAATTTCAATTTTGACAAAAAAATCTTAAAAATGCAAAAACTGTAGTCTAACAACTTCAAAAAATTAAATTAAGATATTTTTAAAAAAATGTTAAAATTGAAGTATAACACAAGCAAAATACTCAATTTTCATGTCGTACTCAAAATACTCCGTAATTGAAGACTAACACACACAAACTTCAATTTTGACAAAAAAATCTTAAAAATGCAAAAACTGTAGTCTAACACCTTCAAAAAATTAAATTAAGATATTTTTAAAAAAATGTTAAAAATGAAGTATAACACAAGCAAAATACTCAATTTTCATGCCGTACTCAAAATACTCCGTAATTGAAGACTAACACACACTGATTTCAATTTTAACAACAATATCTTAAAAAAGTAAAAACTTGAGTTTAACTCCTTCAAAAAATTCAATTAAGATATATTTTTTAAAAATGTTAAAATAGAAGTGTAACACAAGAAAAATACTCAATTTTCATGTCGTACTCAAAATACTCCGTAATTGAAGAGTAACACAGACAAATTTCTATTTTAACAAAAAAATATTAAAAATGCAAAAACTGAAGTTTAACACCTTGAAAAAATCCAATTAAGATATATTTTTTAAAATGTTAAAATTGAAGTATAACACAATCAAAATACTCAATTTTCATGTCGTACTCAAAATACTCCGTAATTGAAGACTAACACACACAAATTTTTATTTTGACAAACAAATCTTAAAAATGCAAAAACTGTAGTCTAACACCTTCAAAAAATTAAATTAAGATATTTTTAAAAAAATGTTAAAATTTAAGTATAACACAAGCAAAATACTCCATTTTCATGTCGTACTAAAAATACTCCGTAATTGAAGACTAACACACACAGATTTCAATTTTTTCAAAAATGTCTTAAAAATGCAAAAACTGAAGTCTAACACCCTCAACAAATTAAATTATGATATTTTTTTTAAAAAATATTAAAATTGAAGTGTAAAACAAGCAAAATACCTAATTTTGCTTTCTTACTCAATATACTCCGTAATTGAAGACTAATAACACACACAAATTTCAATTTTTTCAAAAATTTCATAAAAATGCACAAACAGATGTCTAACACCTTCAAAAAAATCAATTGTGAGATTTTTAAAAAATTTGTAAATATTGAAGTGTAACACAAGAAAAATACTCAATTTTCATGTCGTACTGAAAATACTCCATAATTGAAGACTAACACACACAAATTTCAATTTTAACAACAATTTCTTAAAAATGCAAAAACTGAAGTTTAACTCCTTCAAAAAATTCAATTAAGATATATTTTTAAAAAATGTTAAAATAGAAGTGTAACACAAGAAAAATACTCAATTTTCATGTCGTACTCAAAATACTCCGTAATTGAAGACTAACACACACAAATTTCTATTCTAACAAACAAATATTAAAAATGCAAAAACTGAAGTTTAACACCTTCAAAAAATTAAATTAAGATATTTTTTTTTAAATGTTAAAATTTAAGTATAACACAATCAATATACTCAATTTTCGTGTCGTACTCAAAATACTCCGTAATTGAAGACTAACACACACAAATTTTAATTTTGACAAAAAAAATCTTAAAAATGCAAAAACTGTAGTCTAACACCTTCAAAAAATTAAATTAAGATATTAAAAATGTTAAAATTGAAGTATAACACAAGCAAAATACTCAATTTTCATGTCGTACTCAAAATACTCCGTAATTGAAGACTAACACACACAAATTTCAATTTTGACAAAAAAATCTTAAAAATGCAAAAACTGTAGTCTAACACCTTCAAAAAATTAAATTAAGATATTTTTAAAAAAATGTTAAAATTGAAGTATAACACAAGCAAAATACTCAATTTTCATGTCGTACTCAAAATACTCCGTAATTGAAGACTAACACACACAAATTTCAATTTTGACAAAAAAATCTTAAAAATGCAAAAACTGTAGTCTAACACCTTCAAAAAATTAAATTAAGATATTTTTAAAAAAATGTTAAAAATGAAGTATAACACAAGCAAAATACTCAATTTTCATGCCGTACTCAAAATACTCCGTAATTGAAGACTAACACACACTGATTTCAATTTTAACAACAATATCTTAAAAAAGCAAAAACTGAAGTTTAACTCCTTCAAAAAATTCAATTAAGATATATTTTTTAAAAATGTTAAAATAGAAGTGTAACACAAGAAAAATACTCAATTTTCATGTCGTACTCAAAATACTCCGTAATTGAAGAGTAACACTGACAAATTTCTATTTTAACAAAAAAATATTAAAAATGCAAAAACTGAAGTTTAACACCTTGAAAAAATTCAATTAAGATATATTTTTTAAAATGTTAAATTTTGAAGTATAACACAATCAAAATACTCAATTTTCATGTCATACTCAAAATACTCCGTAATTGAAGACTAACACACACAAATTTTTATTTTGACAAACAAATCTTAAAAATGCAAAAACTGTAGTCTAACACCTTCAAAAAATTAAATTAAGATATTTTTAAAAAAAGTTTAAAATTTAAGTATAACACAAGCAAAATACTCAATTTTCATGTCGTACTAAAAATACTCCGTAATTGAAGACTAACATACACAGATTTCAATTTTTTCAAAAATGTCTTAAAAATGCAAAAACTGAAGTCTAACACCTTCAACAAATTAAATTATGATATTTTTTTTAAAAAATATTAAAATTGAAGTGTAAAACAAGCAAAATACCTAATTTTGCTTTCTTACTCAATATACTCCGTAATTGAAGACTAATAACACACACAAATTTCAATTTTTTCAAAAATTTCATAAAAATGCACAAACAGATGTCTAACACCTTCAAAAAATTCAATTGTGATATTTTTAATAAATTTGTAAAAATTGAAGTGTAACACAAGAAAAATACTCAATTTTCATGTCGTACTGAAAATACTCCATAATTGAAGACTAACACACACAAATTTCAATTTTAACAACAATTTCTTAAAAATGCAAAAACTGAAGTTTAACTCCTTCAAAAAATTCAATTAAGATATATTTTTAAAAAATGTTAAAATAGAAGTGTAACACAAGAAAAATACTCAATTTTCATGTCGTACTCAAAATACTCCGTAATTGAAGACTAACACACACAAATTTCTATTTTAACAAACAAATATTAAAAATGCAAAAACTGAAGTTTAACACCTTCAAAAAATTCAATTAAGATAGTTTTTTTAAAATGTTAAAATTGAAGTATAACACAATCAAAATACTCAATTTTCATGTCGTACTCAAAATACTCCGTAATTGAAGACTAACACACACAAATTTTAATTTTGACAAAAAAAATCTTAAAAATGCAAAAACTGTAGTCTAACACCTTCAAAAAATTAAATTAAGATAATTTTAAAAAAATGTAAAAATTGAAGTATAACACAAGCAAAATACTCAATTTTCATGTCGTACTCAAAATACTCCGTAATTGAAGACTAACACACACAGATTTCAATTTTAACAACAATATCTTAAAAAAGCAAAAACTGAAGTTTAACTCCTTCAAAAAATACAATTAAGATATATTTTTAAAAAATGTTAAAATAGAAGTGTAACGCAAGAAAAATACTCAATTTTCATGTCGTACTCAAAATACTCCGTAATTGAAGACTAACACACACAAATTTCTATTTTAACAAAACAATATTAAAAATGCAAAAACTGAAGTTTAACACCTTCAAAAAATTCAATTAAGATATTTTTTTTTAAAATGTTAAAATTGAAGTATAACACAATCAAAAGACTCAATTTTCATGTCGTACTCAAAATACTCCGTAATTGAAGACTAACACACACAAATTACAATTTTGACAAAACAATCGTAAAAATGCAAAAACTGTAGTCTAACAACTTCAAAAAAATTAAATTAAGATAATTTTTAAAAAATGTTAAAATTGAAGTATAACACAAGCAAAATACTCAATTTTCATGTCGTACTCAAAATACTCCGTAATTGAAGACTAACACACACAAATTTCAATTTTGACAAAAAAATCTTAAAAATGCAAAAACTGTAGTCTAACACCCTCAAAAAATTAAATTAAGATATTTTTGAAAAAATGTTAAAAATGAAGTATAACACAAGAAAAATACTCAATTTTCATGTCGTACTCAAAATACTCCGTAATTGAAGACTAACACACACAGATTTCAATTTTAACAACAATATCTTAAAAAAGCAAAAACGGAAGTTTAACTCCTTCAAAAAATTCAATTAAGATATATTTTTTAAAAATGTTAAAATAGAAGTGTAACACAAGAAAAATACTCAATTTTCATGTCGTACTCAAAATACTCCGTAATTGAAGACTAACACACACAAATTTCTATTTTAACAAAAAAATATTAAAAATGCAAAAACGGAAGTTTAACACCTTCTAAAAATTCAATTAAGATATTTTTTTAAAATGTTAAAATTTAAGTATAACACAAGCAAAATACTCAATTTTCATGTCGTACTAAAAATACTCCGTAATTGAAGACTAACACACACAGATTTCAATTTTTTCAAAAATGTCTTAAAAATGCAAAAACTGAAGTCTAACACCTTAAACAAATTAAATTATGATATTTTTTTTAAAAAATGTTAAAATTGAAGTGGAAAACATGCAAAATACCTAATTTTGCATTCTTACTCAATATACTCCGTAATTGAAGACTAATAACACACACAAATTTCAATTTTTTCAAAAATTTCATAAAAATACACAAACAGATGCCTAACACCTTCAAAAAATTCAATTGTGATATTTTTAAAAAATTTGTAAAAATTGAACTGTAACACAAGAAAAATACTCAATTTTCATGTCGTACTGAAAATACTCCATAATTGAAGACTAACACACACAAATTTCAATTTTAACAACAATTTCTTAAAAATGCAAAAACTGAAGTTTAACTCCTTCAAAAAATTCAATTAAGATATATTTTTTAAAAATGTTAAAATAGAAGTGTAACACAAGAAAAATACTCAATTTTCATGTCGTACTCAAAATACTCCGTAATTGAAGATTAACACACACAAATTTCTATTTTAACAAAAAAATATTAAAAATGCAAAAACTGAAGTTTAACACCTTCAAAAAATTCAATTAAGATATTTTTTTTAAAATGTTAAAATTGAAGTATAACACAATCAAAATACTCAATTTTCATGTCGTACTCAAAATACTCCGTAATTGAAGACTAACACACACAAATTTTAATTTTGACAAAAAAATCTTAAAAATGCAAAAACTGTAGTCTAACACCATCAAAAAATTAAATTAAGATATTTTTTAAAAAATATAAAAATTGAAGTATAACACAAGCAAAATACTCAATTTTCATGTCGTACTCAAAATACTCCGTAATTGAAGACTAACACACACAGATTTCAATTTTAACAACAATATCTTAAAAAAGCAAAAACTGAAGTTTAACTCCTTCAAAAAATTCAATTAAGATATATTTTTTTAAAATGTTAAAATAGAAGTGTAACGCAAGAAAAATACTCAATTTTCATGTCGTACTCAAAATACTCCATAATTGAAGACTAACACACACAAATTTCTATTTTAACAAAAAAAATTTAAAAATGCAAAAACAGAAGTTTAACACCTTCAAAAAATTCAATTAAGATATTTTTTGTAAAATGTTAAAATTGAAGTATAAGACAATCAAAATACTCAATTTTCATGTCGTACTCAAAATACTCCGTAATTGAAGACTAACACACACAAATTTCAATTTTGACAACAAAATCTTAAAAATGCAGAAACTGAAGTCTAACACCTTCAAAAAGTTAAATTAGGACATTTTAAAAAAAATGTTAAAATTGAATTATAACACAAGCAAAATACTTAATTTTCATGTCGTACTCAAAATACTCCGTAATTGAAGACTAACACACAGATTTAAATTTTGACAAAAAATCTTAAAAATGCAAAAATACTCTATTTTCATGTCGTACTCAAAATACTCCGTAATTCAAGACTAACACATATAAATTTTAATGTTTTCAAAATGTCATAAAAATGCAAAAACTAAAGTCTAACCCCTTCAAAATATTCAATGAAGATATATTTTTTTTAAATGTTAAAATTGAAGTATAACACAAGAAAAATACTTAATTTTCATGTCGTACTGAAAATACTCCATAATTGAAGATTAACACACACAAATTTTAATTTTGACAAAAAAATCTTAAAAATGGAAAAACTGTAGTCTAACATCTTCAAAAAATTAAATTAAGATATTTTTAAAAAAATGTTAAAATTGAAGTATAACACAGGCAAAATACTCAATTTTCATGTCGTACTCAAAATACTCCGTAATTGAAGACTAACACACAGATTTAAATTTTTTTCAAAAATGTCTTAAAAATGCAAATATTGAAGTCCAACACCTCCAAAAAAATTAAATTAAGATATTTTAAAAGATATATTAAAATTGAAGTATAACACAAGCAAAAATACTCTATTTTCATGTCGTACTCAAAATACTCCGTAATTGAAGACTAACACATACAAATTTTAATGTTTTCAAAATGTCATAAAAATGCAAAAACTAAAGTCTAACCCCTTCAAAATATTCAATGAAGATATTTTTTTTAAAAAAGTTAAAATTGAAGTGTAACACAAGAAAAATACTCAATTTTCATGTCATATTCAATATACTCCGTAATTGAAGAATAACACACACCAATTTCAAATTTTTCAAAAATGTCTCAAAAATGCAAAAAATGAGGTCTAACACCTTCAAAAAATTAAATTAAGATATTTTTTTAAAAAAATGTTAAAATTGAAGTGTAAAACAAGCAAAATACTCAATTTTCATGTCGTACTCAAAATATTCCGTAATTGAAGACTAACACACACAAATTTCAATTTTAACAAAAAAATATTAAAAATGCAAAAACTGAAGTTTAACACCTTCAAAAAATTCAATTAAGATATTTTTTTTAAAATGTTAAAATTGAAGTATAACGCAATCTAATTACTCAATTTTCATGTCGTACTCAAAATACTCCGTAATTGAAGACTAACACACAAAAATAACAATTTTAACAAAAAAATCTTCAAAATGCAAAAACTGTAGTCTAACACCTTCAAAAAATTAAATTAAGATATTTTAAAAAAAATGTTAAAATTTAAGTATAACACAAGCAAAATACTCAATTTTCATGTCGTACTCAAAATACTCCGTAATTGAGGACTAACGCATATAAATTTTATATTCTCAAAAATGTCAAAAAAAGTGAAAAAACTGAAGTCTAACCCCTTCAAAAAATTCGATGAAGATATTTTTTTAATAAAATGTAAAAATTCTAGTATAACACGAGAAAAATACTCAATTTTCATGTCGTACTGAAAATACTCCATAATTGAAGACTAACACACACAAATTTCAATTTTAACAGCAATTTCTTAAAAATGCAAAAACTGAAGTCTAACCCCTTCAAAAAATTCAATGAAGATTTTTTTTTTAAAAAATGTTAAAACTGAAGTATAACACAAGAAAAATACTCAATTTTCAAGTCGTACTCAAAATACTCCGTAATTGAAGACTAACACGCACAGATTTCAATTTGTTTCAAAAGTGTCTTAAAAATGCAAATATTGAAGTCTAACACCTTCAAAAAATTAAGTTAAGATATTTTAAAAAAATATTAAAATTGAAGTATAACAAAAGCAAAATACTCAATTTTCATGTCGTACTCAAAATACTCCGTAATTGAAGATTAACAAATATAAATTTTAATTTTTCCAAAAATGTCATAAAAATGAAAAAACTGAAGTATAACCCGTTCAAAAAATTCAATGAAGTTATTTTTTTTTAAATGTTAAAATTGGAGAATAACACAAGAAAAATATTCAATTTTCATGTCGTACTGAAAATACTCCATAATTGAAGACTAACACACACAAATTTCAATTTTTACAAAAATTTCTTGAAAATGCAAAAACCGAAGTTTAACTCCGTCAAAAAAATCAATTAAGATATTTTTTTTAAAAATGTTAAAATAGAAGTGTAACACAAGAAAAGTACTAAATTTTCATGTCGTACTCAAAATACTCCGTAATTGAAGACTAACACACACAAATTTCAATTTTAACAAAAAAATCTTAAAAATGCAAAAACTGAAGTATAAGACCTTCAAAAAATTCAATTAAGATTTTTTTTTAAATGTTAAAACTGAAGTATAACACAAGTAAAATGCTCAATTTTCATGTCGTACTCAAAATACTCCGTAATTGAAGACTAACACACACAAATTTCAATTTTACCAAAAAATTCTTAAAAATGCAAATATTGAAGTCTAACACCTTCAAATAATTAAATTAAGATATTTTTAAAAAAAATGTTAAAATCTAAGTATAACACTAGTAAAATACTCAATTTTCATGCCGTACTCAAAACATTCCGTAATTGAAGGCTAACACATATAAATTTTATATTTTCAAAAATGTCATAAAAATATAAAATCTTAAGTCTGACCCCTTCAAAAAATTCAATGAAGATTTTTTTTTTTAAATGTTAAAACTGAAGTATAACACAAAAAAAATACTCAATTTTCATGTCGTACTCAAAATACTCCGTAATTAAAGACTAACACGCACAGATTTCAATTTTTATCAAAAATGTAATAAAAATGCAAAAACTGAAGTATAACCCCTTCTAAAAATTCAATGAAGATCTTTTTTTTTTAATGTTAAAATTGGAGAATAACACAAGAAAACTACTCAATTTTCATGTCGTACTCAAAATACTCCACAATTGAAGACCAACACACACAAATTTCAATTTTAATAAAAATTTCTTAAAAATGCAAAAATTGAAGTTTAACTCCGTCAAAAAATTCAATTAAGACATTCTTTTTAAAAATGTTAAAATAGAAGTGTAACACAAGAAAAGTACTCAATTTTCATGTCGTACTCAAAATACTCCGTAATTGAAGACTAACACACCCAAATTTCAACTTTAACAAAAATAATCTTAAAAATTCAAAAACTGAAGTTTAACACCTTCAAAAAATTCAATTAAGATATTTTTTTTTTAAATGTTAAAATTGAAGTATAACACAAGCGAAATGCTCAATTTTCATGTCGTACTCAAAATACTCCGTAATTGAAGACTAACACACACAAATTTCAATTTTAACAAAAACTTCTTAAAAATGCAAATATTGAAGTCTAACACCTTCAAATAATTAAATTAAGATATTTTTAAAAAAAATGTTAAAATTGAAGTATAACACAAGCAAAATACTCAATTTTCATGTCGTACTCAATATATTACGTAATTGAAGACTAACACATATAAATTTTATATTTTCAAAAATGTCATAAAAATGCAAAAACTGAAGTCCAACCCTTTCAAAAAATTCAATGAAGATATTTTTTTTTTAAATGTTAAAACTGTAGTATAACACAAGAAAAATACTCAATTTTCATGTCGAACTCAAAATACTCCGTAATTGATGACTAACACGCACAGATTTTAATTTTTTTCGAAAATGTCTGAAAAATGCAAATATTGAAGTCTAACACCTTCAAAAAATTAAATTAAGATATTTTAAAAAAATATTAAAATTGAAGTATAACACAAGGAAAATACTCAATTTTCATGTCGTATTCAAAATACTCCGTAATTGAAGACTAACAAATATTAATTTTAATTTTTTCAAAAATGTCATAAAAATGCAAAAACTGAACTATAACCCCTTCAAAAAATTCAATGAAGTTATTTTTTTTTAATGTTAAAATTGGAGAATAACACAAGAAAAATACTCAATTTTCATGTCTTACTGAAAATACTCCATTATTGAAGACTAACACATACAAATTTCAATTTTTACAAAAATTTCTTAAAAATGCAAAAACCGAAGTTTAACTCCGTCAAAAAATTCAATAAAGATATTTTTTTTTTTAATTTTAAAATAGAACTGTAACACATGAAAATTACTCAATTTTCATGTCGTACTCAAAATACTCCGTAATTGAAGACTAACACACGCAAATTTCAATTTTGACAAAAAAATCTTAAAAATGCAAAAACTGAAGTTTAACACCTTCAAAAAATTCAATTAAGATTTTTTTTTAAATGTTAAAATTGAAGTATAACACAAGCAAAATGCTCAATTTTCATGTCGTACTCAAAATACTCCGTAATTGAAGACTAACACAAACAAATTTCAATTTTAACAAAAAAATCTTAAAAATGCAAAAACTGAAGTTTAACACCTTCAAAAAATTCAATTAAGATTTTTTTTTAAATGTTAAAATTGAAGTATAACACAAATAAAATGCTCAATTTTCATGTCGTACACAAAATACTCCGTAATTGAAGACTAACACACACAAATTTCAATTCTATCAAAAAATTCTTAAAAATGCAAATATTGAAGTCTAACACCTTCAAATAATTAAATTAAGATATTTTAAAAAAAATGTTAAAATTTAAGTATAACACAAGCAAAATACTGAATTTTCATGTCGTACTCAAAATATTCCGTAATTGAAGACTAACACATATAAATTTTATATTTTCAAAAATGTCATAAAAATGCAAAAACTAAAGTCTAACCCCTCCAAAAAATTAAATGAAGATATATTTTTTTTAAATGTTAAAATAAAAGTTTAACACAAGAAAAATACTCAATTTTCATGTCGTACTCAAAATTCTCCGTAATTGAAGACTAACACACACAAATTTCAATTTTAACAAAAAATTCTATAAAATGCAAAAACTGAAGTTTAACACCTTCAAAAAATTCAATTAAGATTTTTTTTTTTTAATGTTAAAATTGAAGTATAACACAAGCAAAATACTCAATTTTCATGTCGTACTCAAAATACTCCGTAATTGAAGACTAACACACGCAAATTTCAATTTTGACAAAAAAATCTTTAAAATGCAAAAACTGAAGTTTAACACCTTCAAAAAATTCAATTAAGATTTTTTTTTTAAATGTTAAAATTGAAGTATAACACAAGCAAAATTCTCAATTTTCATTTTGTACTCAAAATACTCCGTAATTGAAGACTAACACACACAAATTTCAATTTTAACGACAATTTCTTAAAAATGAAAAAACTGAAGTTTAACCCCTCCAAAAAATTCAATGAAGATATATTTTTTAAAATGTTAAAATAGAAGTGTAACACAAGAAAAATACTCAATTTTCATGTCGTACACAAAATACTCCGTAATTGAAGAATAACACACACAAATTTCAATTTTATCAAAAAATTCTTAAAAATGCAAATATTGAAGTCTAACACCTTCAAATAATTAAATTAAGATATTTTAAAAAAAATGTTAAAATTTAAGTATAACACAAGCAAAATACTCAATTTTCATGTCGTACTCAAAATATTCCGTAATTGAAGACTAACACATATAAATTTTATATTTTCAAAAATGTCATAAAAAAGCAAAAACTAAAGTCTAACCCCTCCAAAAAATTAAATGAAGATATATTTTTTTTAAATGTTAAAATAAAAGTTTAACACAAGAAAAATACTCAATTTTCATGTCGTACTCAAAATTCTCCGTAATTGAAGACTAACACACACAAATATCAATTTTAACAAAAAATTCTATAAAATGCAAAAACTGAAGTTTAACACCTTCAAAAAATTCAATGAAGATATTTTTTTAAAAATGTTCAAATTGAAGTATAACACAATCAAAATACTCAATTTTCATGTCGTACTCAAAATATTCCGTAATTGAAGACTAACGCACACAAATTTCAATTTTTTCAAAAATGTCGTAAAAATGCAAAAACTGAAGTCTAACCCCTTCAAAAAATTCAATGAAGATATTTTTTAAAAAAAATGTTAAAACTGAAGTTTAACACAAGAAAAATACTCAATTTTCATGTCGTACTCAAAATACTCCGTAATTGAAGACTAAAACATATAAATTTTATATTTTCCAAAATGTCATAAAAATGCAAAAACTGAAGTCTAACCCCTTCAAAAAATTCAATGATGATATTTTTTTAAAAAAATGTTAAACCAGAAGTATATAACAAGAAAAATACTCAATTTTCATGTCGTACTCAAAATACTCCGTAATTAAAGACTAACACGCACAGATTTCAATTTTTTGCAAAAATGTCATAAAAATGCAAAAACTGAAGTCTAACCCCTTCAAAAAATTCGATGAAGATATTTTTTTAAAAAAATGTTAAAACTGAAGCATAACACAAGCAAAATACTCAATTTTCATGTCGTACTCAAAATACTCCGTAATTGAAGACTAACACACAAAAATTTCTATTTTAACAAAAAAATCATAAAAATGCAAAAACTGGAGTTTAACACCTTCAAAAAATTCAATTAAGATATTTTTTTTTAAAATGTAAAAATTGAAGTATATCACAAGTAAAATACTCAATTTTCATGTCGTACTCAAAATACTCCGTAATTGAAGACTACCACACACAAATTTCTATTTTAACAAAAAATTCTTAAAAATGCAAATATTGAAGTATAACACCTTCAAAAAATTAAATTAAGATATTTTCAAAAAAATGTTAAAATTGAAGTATAACACAAGCAAAATACTCAATTTTCATGTCGTACTCAAAATACTCCGTAATTGAAGACTAACACATATAAATTTTAATTTTTTCAAAATGTCATAAAAATGCAAAAACTGAAGTCTAACCCATTCAAAAAATTCAATGAAGATATTTTTTTAAAAAAATGTTAAAATTGAAGTATAACACAAGAAAAACACTCAATTTTCATGTCGTACTGAAAATACTCCATAATTGAAGACTAACACACACAAATTTCAATTTTAACGACAATTTCTTAAAAATGAAAAAACTGAAGTTTAACCCCTCCAAAAAATTCAATGAAGATATATTTTTTAAAATGTTAAAATAGAAGTGTAACACAAGAAAAATACTCAATTTTCATGTCGTACTCAAAATACTCCGTAATTGAAGACTAACACACACAAATTTCTTTTTGTTCAAAAATCTCATAAAAATGCAAAAACTTAAGTATAACCCCTTCTAAAAATTCAATGAAGATATTTTTTTTTAAATGTTAAAATTGGAGAATAACACAAGAAAACTACTCAATTTTCATGTCGTACTCCAAATACTCCACAATTGAAGACCAACACAAACAAATTTCAATTTTAACAAAACTTTCTTAAAAATGCAAAAACTGAAGTTTAACTCCGTCAAAAATTCAATTAAGACATTCTTTTTAAAAATGTTAAAATAGAAGTGTAACACCAGAAAAATACTCAATTTTAATGTCGTACTCAAAATACTCCGTAATTGAAGACTAACACACCCAAATTTCAATTTTAAAAAAAAAAATCTTAAAAATGCAAAAACTGAAGTTTAACACCTTAAAAAAATTCAATTAAGATATTTTTTTTTTAAATGTTAAAATTGAAGTATAACACAAGCGAAATGCTCAATTTTCATGTCGTACTCAAAATACTCCGTAATTGAAAACTAACACACACAAATTTCAATTTTTTCATTGAAGATATTTTTTTTCAAAAATGTTAAAATTGAAGTATAACACAAGCAAAATACTCAATTTTCATGTCGTACTGAAAATACTCCATAATTGAAGACTAACACACACAAATTTCATTTTTAACAACAATTTCTTAAAAATGCAAAAACTGAAGTTTAACTCCTTCAAAAAATTCAATGAAGATATTTATTTTTAAAATGTTAAAATCGAAGTGTAACACAAACAAAATACTCAATTTTCATGTCGTACTCAAAATACTCCGTAATTGAAGACTAACACACACAAATTTCAATTTTTTCAAAAAAATCTTAAAATTGCACAAACAGAAGTCTAACACCTTCAAAAAATTCAATTATGATATTGTTGAGAAATATGTTAAAATTGAAGTGTAACACAATAAAAATACTCAATTTTTATGTCGTACTCAAAATACTCCGTAATTGAAGACTAACACACACAAATTTCAATTTTTTCAAAAATGTCTTAAAAATGCAAATATTGAAGTCAAACACCTTCAAAAAATTAAATTAAGATATTTTAAAAAAAATGTTAAAATTGAAGTATAACACAAATAAAATACCCAATTTTCATGTCGTACTCAAAATACTCCGTAATTGAAGACTAACACATAAACTTTAATTTTTTCAAAAATGTAATAAATATGCAAAAACGGAAGTCCAACCCCTTCAGAAAATTCAATTAAGATATTTTTTTTCAAAAATGTTAAAATTGAAGTATAACACAAGAAAAATACTCAATTTTCATGTCCTACTGATAATACTCCATAATTGAAGACTAACACACACAAATTTCAATTTTAACAAAAAATTCTTAAAAATGCAAATACACCTTCAAAAAATTAAATTAAGATATTGTTAAAAAAATGTTAAATTTGAAGTATAACACAAGCAAAATACTCAATTTTCATGTCGTACTCAAAATACTTCATAATTGAAGACTAACACATATAAGTTTTAATTTTTTCAAAAATGTCATAAAAATGCAAAAACTGAAGTCTAACCCATTCAAAAAATTCAATGAAGATAGTTTTTGAAAAAAAATGTTAAAAGTGAAGTATAACACAAGAAAAATACTCAATTTTCATGTCGTACTGAATATACTCCATAATTGAAGACTAACACACACAAATTTCAATTTTAACACCAATTTCTAAAAAATGAAAAACTGAATGTTTGACCCCTCCAAAAAATTCAATGAAGATATTTTTTTAAAATGTTAAAATAGAAGTGTAACACAAGAAAAATACTCAATTTTCATGTCGTACTCAAAATACTCCGTAATTGAAGACTAACACACACAAATTTCAATTTTTTTCAAAAATCTCATAAAAATGCACAAACAAAAGTCTAACACCTTCAAAAAATCAATTATGATATTTTCAAAAAAATGTTAAAATTTAAGCATAACACATGAAAAATACTCAATTTTCATGTCGTACTAAAAATATTCCGTAATTGAAGACTAACACACACAAATTTCAATTTTAACAAAAAATTCTTATAAATGCAAAAAACTAAAGTTTAACACCTTCAAAATAATCAATTAAGATATTTATTTTTAAAATGTTAAAATCAAAGTGTAACACAAGCAAAATACTCAATTTTCATGTCTTACTCAAAATACTCCGTAATTGAAGACTAACACACACAAATTTCAATTTTTTCAAAAAAATCTTAAAATTGCACAAACAGAAGTCTAACACCTTCAAAAAATTCAATTATGATATTGTTGAGAAATATGTTAAAATTGAAGTGTAACACAATAAAAATACTCAATTTTTATGTCATACTCAAAATACTCCGTAATTGAAGACTAACACACACAAATTTCAATTTTTTCAAAAATGTCTTAAAAATGCAAATATTGAAGTCAAACACCTTCAAAAAATTAACTTAAGATATTTTTAAAAAAATGTTAAAATTGAAGTATAACACAAGCAAAATACCCAATTTTCATGTCGTACTCAAAATACTCCGTAATTGAAGACTAACACATAAACTTTAATTTTTTCAAAAATGTAATAAAATTGCAAAAACGGAAGTCTAACCCCTTCAGAAAATTCAATGAAGATATTTTTTTTCAAAAATGTTAAAATTGAAGTATAACACATGCAAAATACTCAATTTTCATGTCGTACTGATAATACTCCATAATTGAAGACTAACACACACAAATTTCATTTTTAAGAACAATTTCTTAAAAATGCAAAAACTGAAGTTTAACTCCTTCATAATATTCAATTAAGATATTTTTTTAAAAAATGTTAAAACATAAGTGTAACACAAGAAAAATACTCAATTTTCATGTCGTACTCAAAATACTCCGTAATTGAAGACTAACACACACAAATTTCAATTTTTTCAAAAATGTCTTAAAAATGCAAATATTGAAGTCAAACACCTTCAAAAAATTAAATTAACATATTTTAAAAAAAATGTTAAAATTGAAGTATAACACAAATAAAATACCCAATTTTCATGTCGTACTCAAAATACTCCGTAATTGAAGACTAACACATAAACTTTAATTTTTTCAAAAATGTAATAAATAGGCAAAAACGGAAGTCTAACCCCTTCAGAAAATTCAATGAAGATATTTTTTTTCAAAAATGTTAAAATTGAAGTATAACACAAGAAAAATACTCAATTTTCATGTCGTACTGATAATACTCCATAATTGAAGACTAACACACACAAATTTCATTTTTAACAACAACTTCTTAAAATTGCAAAAACTGAAGTTTAACTCCTTCATAATATTCAATTAAGATATTTTTTTTTTTAAATGTTAAAATAGAAGGGTAACACAAGAAAAGTACTTAATTTTCATGTCGTACTCAAAATACTCCGTAATTGATGACTAACACACACAAATTTCAATTTTAAAAAAATCTTCAAAATGCAAAAACTGAAGTTTAACGCCTTCAAAAAATACAATTAAGATTTTTTTTTTTAAAATGTTAAAATTGAAGTATAACACAAGCAAAATGCTCAATTTTCATGTCATACTCAAAATACTCCGTAATTGAAGACTAACACACACAAATTTTAATTTTAACAAAAAATTCTTAAAAATGCAAATATTGAAGTCTAACACCTTCAAAAAATTAAATTAAGATATTTTCAAAAAAATGTTAAAATTGAAGTATAACACAAGCAAAATACTCAATTTTCATGTCGTACTCAAAATACTCCTTAATTGAAGACTAACACATATAAATTTTAATTTTTTCAAAAATTTCATAAAAATGCAAAAACTGAAGACTAACCCCTTCAGAAAATTCATTGAAGATATTTTTTTTCAAAAATGTTAAAATTGAAGTATAACACAAGCAAAATACTCAATTTTCATGTCGTACTGAAAATACTCCATAATTGAAGACTAACACACACAAATTTCATTTTTAACAACAATTTCTTAAAAATGCAAAAACTGAAGTTTAACTCCTTCAAAAAATTCAATGAAGATATTTATTTTTAAAATGTTAAAATCGAAGTGTAACACAAACAAAATACTCAATTTTCATGTCGTACTCAAAATACTCCGTAATTGAAGACTAACACACAAATTTCAATGTTAACAACAATTTCTTAAAAATGCAAAAACTGAAGTTTAACTCCTTCAAAAAATTCAATGAAGATATTTATTTTTAAAATGTTAAAATCGAAGTGTAACACAAACAAAATACTCAATTTTCATGTCGTACTCAAAATACTCCGTAATTGAAGACTAACACACACAAATTTCAATGTTAACAACAATTTCTTAAAAATGCAAAAATTGAAGTCTAACACCTTCAGAAAATCAATTATGATATTTTTAAAAAAATGTTTAAACTGAAGCATAACATAAGCAAAATACTCAATTTTCATGTCGTACTCAAAATACTCCGTAATTGAAGACTAACACACACAAATTTCAATTTTAACAAAAAAATCATAAAAATGCAAAAACTGGAGTTTAACACCTTCAAAAAATTCAATTAAGATAATTTTTTTTAAATGTTAAAATTGAAGTATATCACAAGTAAAATACTCAATTTTCATTCCGTACTCAAAATACTCCGTAATTGAAGACTAACACACACAAATTTCAATTTTAACAAAAAATTCTTAAAAATGCAAATATACCTTCAAAAAATTAAATTAAGATATTTTTAAAAAAATGTTAAATTTGAAGTATAACACAAGCAAAATACTCAATTTTCATGTCGTACTCAAAATACTTCGTAATTGAAGACTAACACATATAAGTTTTAATTTTTTCAAAAATGTCATAAAAATGCAAAAACTGAAGTCTAACCCATTCAAAAAATTCAATGAAGATAGTTTTTGAAAAAAATGTTAAAAGTGAAGTATAACACAAGAAAAATACTCAATTTTCATGTCGTACTGAATATACTCCATAATTGAAGACTAACACGCACAAATTTCAATTTTAACAACAATTTCTTAAAAATGAAAAAACTGAATGTTTGGCCCCTCCAAAAAATTCAATGAAGATATTTTTTTAAAATGTTAAAATAGAAGTGTAACACAAGAAAAATACTCAATTTTCATATCGTACTCAAAATACTCCGTAATTGAAGACTAACACACACAAATTTCAATTTTTTCAAAAATCTCATAAAAATGCACAAACAAAAGTCTAACACCTTCAAAAAATCAATTATGATATTTTCAAAAAAATGTTAAAATTGAAGCATAACACAAGAAAAATACTCAATTTTCATGTCGTACTAAAAATACTCCGTAATTGAAGACTAACACACAAATATTTCAATTTTAACAAAAAATTCTTATAAATGCAAAAAACTGGAGTTTAACACCTTCAAAAAATTCAATGAAGATAGTTTTTGAAAAAAATGTTAAAAGTGAAGTATAACACAAGAAAAATACTCAATTTTCATGTCGTACTGAATATACTCCATAATTGAAGACTAACACGCACAAATTTCAATTTTAACAACAATTTCTTAAAAATGAAAAAACTGAATGTTTGACCCCTCCAAAAAATTCAATGAAGATATTTTTTTAAAATGTTAAAATAGAAGTGTAACACAAGAAAAATACTCAATTTTCATATCGTACTCAAAATACTCCGTAATTGAAGACTAACACACACAAATTTCAATTTTTTCAAAAATCTCATAAAAATGCACAAACAAAAGTCTAACACCTTCAAAAAATCAATTATGATATTTTCAAAAAAATGTTAAAATTGAAGCATAACACAAGAAAAATACTCAATTTTCATGTCGTACTAAAAATACTCCGTAATTGAAGACTAACACACAAAAATTTCTATTTTAACAAAAAAATCATAAAAATGCAAAAACTGGAGTTTAACACCTTCAAAAAATTCAATTAAGATATTTTTTTTTAAAATGTAAAAATTGAAGTATATCACAAGTAAAATACTCAATTTTCATGTCGTACTCAAAATACTCCGTAATTGAAGACTACCACACACAAATTTCTATTTTAACAAAAAATTCTTAAAAATGCAAATATTGAAGTATAACACCTTCAAAAAATTAAATTAAGATATTTTCAAAAAAATGTTAAAATTGAAGTATAACACAAGCAAAATACTCAATTTTCATGTCGTACTCAAAATACTCCGTAATTGAAGACTAACACATATAAATTTTAATTTTTTCAAAATGTCATAAAAATGCAAAAACTGAAGTCTAACCCATTCAAAAAATTCAATGAAGATATTTTTTTAAAAAAATGTTAAAATTGAAGTATAACACAAGAAAAACACTCAATTTTCATGTCGTACTGAAAATACTCCATAATTGAAGACTAACACACACAAATTTCAATTTTAACGACAATTTCTTAAAAATGAAAAAACTGAAGTTTAACCCCTCCAAAAAATTCAATGAAGATATATTTTTTAAAATGTTAAAATAGAAGTGTAACACAAGAAAAATACTCAATTTTCATGTCGTACTCAAAATACTCCGTAATTGAAGACTAACACACACAAATTTCTTTTTGTTCAAAAATCTCATAAAAATGCAAAAACTTAAGTATAACCCCTTCTAAAAATTCAATGAAGATATTTTTTTTTAAATGTTAAAATTGGAGAATAACACAAGAAAACTACTCAATTTTCATGTCGTACTCCAAATACTCCACAATTGAAGACCAACACAAACAAATTTCAATTTTAACAAAACTTTCTTAAAAATGCAAAAACTGAAGTTTAACTCCGTCAAAAATTCAATTAAGACATTCTTTTTAAAAATGTTAAAATAGAAGTGTAACACCAGAAAAATACTCAATTTTAATGTCGTACTCAAAATACTCCGTAATTGAAGACTAACACACCCAAATTTCAATTTTAAAAAAAAAAATCTTAAAAATGCAAAAACTGAAGTTTAACACCTTAAAAAAATTCAATTAAGATATTTTTTTTTTAAATGTTAAAATTGAAGTATAACACAAGCGAAATGCTCAATTTTCATGTCGTACTCAAAATACTCCGTAATTGAAAACTAACACACACAAATTTCAATTTTTTCATTGAAGATATTTTTTTTCAAAAATGTTAAAATTGAAGTATAACACAAGCAAAATACTCAATTTTCATGTCGTACTGAAAATACTCCATAATTGAAGACTAACACACACAAATTTCATTTTTAACAACAATTTCTTAAAAATGCAAAAACTGAAGTTTAACTCCTTCAGAAAATTCAATGAAGATATTTATTTTTAAAATGTTAAAATCGAAGTGTAACACAAACAAAATACTCAATTTTCATGTCGTACTCAAAATACTCCGTAATTGAAGAATAACACACACAAATTTCAATTTTTTCAAAAAAATCTTAAAATTGCACAAACAGAAGTCTAACACCTTCAAAAAATTCAATTATGATATTGTTGAGAAATATGTTAAAATTGAAGTGTAACACAATAAAAATACTCAATTTTTATGTCGTACTCAAAATACTCCGTAATTGAAGACTAACACACACAAATTTCAATTTTTTCAAAAATGTCTTAAAAATGCAAATATTGAAGTCAAACATCTTCAAAAAATTAAATTAAGATATTTTAAAAAAAATGTTAAAATTGAAGTATAACACAAATAAAATACCCAATTTTCATGTCGTACTCAAAATACTCCGTAATTGAAGACTAACACATAAACTTTAATTTTTTCAAAAATGTAATAAATATGCAAAAACGGAAGTCCAACCCCTTCAGAAAATTCAATTAAGATATTTTTTTTCAAAAATGTTAAAATTGAAGTATAACACAAGAAAAATACTCAATTTTCATGTCCTACTGATAATACTCCATAATTGAAGACTAACACACACAAATTTCAATTTTAACAAAAAATTCTTAAAAATGCAAATACACCTTCAAAAAATTAAATTAAGATATTGTTAAAAAAATGTTAAATTTGAAGTATAACACAAGCAAAATACTCAATTTTCATGTCGTACTCAAAATACTTCATAATTGAAGACTAACACATATAAGTTTTAATTTTTTCAAAAATGTCATAAAAATGCAAAAACTGAAGTCTAACCCATTCAAAAAATTCAATGAAGATAGTTTTTGAAAAAAAATGTTAAAAGTGAAGTAGAACACAAGAAAAATACTCAATTTTCATGTCGTACTGAATATACTCCATAATTGAAGACTAACACACACAAATTTCAATTTTAACACCAATTTCTAAAAAATGAAAAACTGAATGTTTGACCCCTCCAAAAAATTCAATGAAGATATTTTTTTAAAATGTTAAAATAGAAGTGTAACACAAGAAAAATACTCAATTTTCATGTCGTACTCAAAATACTCCGTAATTGAAGACTAACACACACAAATTTCAATTTTTTTCAAAAATCTCATAAAAATGCACAAACAAAAGTCTAACACCTTCAAAAAATCAATTATGATATTTTCAAAAAAATGTTAAAATTTAAGCATAACACATGAAAAATACTCAATTTTCATGTCGTACTAAAAATATTCCGTAATTGAAGACTAACACACACAAATTTCAATTTTAACAAAAAATTCTTATAAATGCAAAAAACTAAAGTTTAACACCTTCAAAATAATCAATTAAGATATTTATTTTTAAAATGTTAAAATCAAAGTGTAACACAAGCAAAATACTCAATTTTCATGTCTTACTCAAAATACTCCGTAATTGAAGACTAACACACACAAATTTCAATTTTTTCAAAAAAATCTTAAAATTGCACAAACAGAAGTCTAACACCTTCAAAAAATTCAATTATGATATTGTTGAGAAATATGTTAAAATTGAAGTGTAACACAATAAAAATACTCAATTTTTATGTCATACTCAAAATACTCCGTAATTGAAGACTAACACACACAAATTTCAATTTTTTCAAAAATGTCTTAAAAATGCAAATATTGAAGTCAAACACCTTCAAAAAATTAACTTAAGATATTTTTAAAAAAATGTTAAAATTGAAGTATAACACACGCAAAATACCCAATTTTCATGTCGTACTCAAAATACTCCGTAATTGAAGACTAACACATAAACTTTAATTTTTTCAAAAATGTAATAAAATTGCAAAAACGGAAGTCTAACCCCTTCAGAAAATTCAATGAAGATATTTTTTTTCAAAAATGTTAAAATTGAAGTATAACACATGCAAAATACTCAATTTTCATGTCGTACTGATAATACTCCATAATTGAAGACTAACACACACAAATTTCATTTTTAAGAACAATTTCTTAAAAATGCAAAAACTGAAGTTTAACTCCTTCATAATATTCAATTAAGATATTTTTTTAAAAAATGTTAAAACATAAGTGTAACACAAGAAAAATACTCAATTTTCATGTCGTACTCAAAATACTCCGTAATTGAAGACTAACACACACAAATTTCAATTTTTTCAAAAATGTCTTAAAAATGCAAATATTGAAGTCAAACACCTTCAAAAAATTAAATTAACATATTTTAAAAAAAATGTTAAAATTGAAGTATAACACAAATAAAATACCCAATTTTCATGTCGTACTCAAAATACTCCGTAATTGAAGACTAACACATAAACTTTAATTTTTTCAAAAATGTAATAAATATGCAAAAACGGAAGTCTAACCCCTTCAGAAAATTCAATGAAGATATTTTTTTTCAAAAATGTTAAAATTGAAGTATAACACAAGAAAAATACTCAATTTTCATGTCGTACTGATAATACTCCATAATTGAAGACTAACACACACAAATTTCATTTTTAACAACAACTTCTTAAAATTGCAAAAACTGAAGTTTAACTCCTTCATAATATTCAATTAAGATATTTTTTTTTTTAAATGTTAAAATAGAAGGGTAACACAAGAAAAGTACTTAATTTTCATGTCGTACTCAAAATACTCCGTAATTGATGACTAACACACACAAATTTCAATTTTAAAAAAATCTTCAAAATGCAAAAACTGAAGTTTAACGCCTTCAAAAAATACAATTAAGATTTTTTTTTTTAAAATGTTAAAATTGAAGTATAACACAAGCAAAATGCTCAATTTTCATGTCATACTCAAAATACTCCGTAATTGAAGACTAACACACACAAATTTTAATTTTAACAAAAAATTCTTAAAAATGCAAATATTGAAGTCTAACACCTTCAAAAAATTAAATTAAGATATTTTCAAAAAAATGTTAAAATTGAAGTATAACACAAGCAAAATACTCAATTTTCATGTCGTACTCAAAATACTCCTTAATTGAAGACTAACACATATAAATTTTAATTTTTTCAAAAATTTCATAAAAATGCAAAAACTGAAGACTAACCCCTTCAGAAAATTCATTGAAGATATTTTTTTTCAAAAATGTTAAAATTGAAGTATAACACAAGCAAAATACTCAATTTTCATGTCGTACTGAAAATACTCCATAATTGAAGACTAACACACACAAATTTCATTTTTAACAACAATTTCTTAAAAATGCAAAAACTGAAGTTTAACTCCTTCAAAAAATTCAATGAAGATATTTATTTTTAAAATGTTAAAATCGAAGTGTAACACAAACAAAATACTCAATTTTCATGTCGTACTCAAAATACTCCGTAATTGAAGACTAACACACAAATTTCAATGTTAACAACAATTTCTTAAAAATGCAAAAACTGAAGTTTAACTCCTTCAAAAAATTCAATGAAGATATTTATTTTTAAAATGTTAAAATCGAAGTGTAACACAAACAAAATACTCAATTTTCATGTCGTACTCAAAATACTCCGTAATTGAAGACTAACACACACAAATTTCAATGTTAACAACAATTTCTTAAAAATGCAAAAATTGAAGTCTAACACCTTCAGAAAATCAATTATGATATTTTTAAAAAAATGTTTAAACTGAAGCATAACATAAGCAAAATACTCAATTTTCATGTCGTACTCAAAATACTCCGTAATTGAAGACTAACACACACAAATTTCAATTTTAACAAAAAAATCATAAAAATGCAAAAACTGGAGTTTAACACCTTCAAAAAATTCAATTAAGATAATTTTTTTTAAATGTTAAAATTGAAGTATATCACAAGTAAAATACTCAATTTTCATTCCGTACTCAAAATACTCCGTAATTGAAGACTAACACACACAAATTTCAATTTTAACAAAAAATTCTTAAAAATGCAAATATACCTTCAAAAAATTAAATTAAGATATTTTTAAAAAAATGTTAAATTTGAAGTATAACACAAGCAAAATACTCAATTTTCATGTCGTACTCAAAATACTTCGTAATTGAAGACTAACACATATAAGTTTTAATTTTTTCAAAAATGTCATAAAAATGCAAAAACTGAAGTCTAACCCATTCAAAAAATTCAATGAAGATAGTTTTTGAAAAAAATGTTAAAAGTGAAGTATAACACAAGAAAAATACTCAATTTTCATGTCGTACTGAATATACTCCATAATTGAAGACTAACACGCACAAATTTCAATTTTAACAACAATTTCTTAAAAATGAAAAAACTGAATGTTTGACCCCTCCAAAAAATTCAATGAAGATATTTTTTTAAAATGTTAAAATAGAAGTGTAACACAAGAAAAATACTCAATTTTCATATCGTACTCAAAATACTCCGTAATTGAAGACTAACACACACAAATTTCAATTTTTTCAAAAATCTCATAAAAATGCACAAACAAAAGTCTAACACCTTCAAAAAATCAATTATGATATTTTCAAAAAAATGTTAAAATTGAAGCATAACACAAGAAAAATACTCAATTTTCATGTCGTACTAAAAATACTCCGTAATTGAAGACTAACACACAAATATTTCAATTTTAACAAAAAATTCTTATAAATGCAAAAAACTGAAGTTTAACACCTTCAAAATAATCAATTAAGATATTTATTTTAAAATGTTAAAATCAAACTGTAAAACAAGCAAAATACTCAATTTTCATGTCGTACTCAAAATACTCCGTAATTGATGACTAACACACACAAATTTCAATTTTAAAAAAATCTTAAAAATGCAAAAACTGAAGTTTAACACCTTCAAAAAATACAATTAAGATATTTTTTTTTAAAAATGTTAAAATTGAAGTATAACACAAGCAAAATACTCAATTTTCATGTCGTACTCAAAATACTCCGTAATTGAACACTAACACATATAAATTTTAATTTTTTAAAAAATTTCATAAAAATGCAAAAACTGAAGACTAACCCCTTCAGAAAATTCATTGAAGATATTTTTTTTCAAAAATGTTAAAATTGAAGTATAACACAAGCAAAATACTCAATTTTCATGTCGTACTGAAAATACTCCATAATTGAAGACTAACACACACAAATTTCGTTTTTAACTACAATTTCTTAAAAATGCAAAAACTGAAGTTTAACTCCTTCAAAAAATTCAATGAAGATATTTATTTTTAAAATGTTAAAATCGAAGTGTAACACAAACAAAATACTCAATTTTCATGTCATACTCAAAATACTCCGTAATTGAAGACTAACACACAAATTTCAATGTTAACAACAATTTCTTAAAAATGCAAAAACTGAAGTTTAACTCCTTCAAAAAATTCAATGAAGATATTTATTTTTAAAATGTTAAAATCGAAGTGTAACATAAACAAAATACTCAATTTTCATGTCGTACTCAAAATACTCCGTAATTGAAGACTAACACACACAAATTTCAATGTTAACAACAATTTCTTAAAAATGCAAAAATTGAAGTCTAACACCTTCAGAAAATCAATTATGATATTTTTAAAAAAATGTTTAAACTGAAGCATAACATAAGCAAAATACTCAATTTTCATGTCGTACTCAAAATACTCCGTAATTGAAGACTAACACACACAAATTTCAATTTTAACAAAAAAATCATAAAAATGCAAAAACTGGAGTTTAACACCTTCAAAAAATTCAATTAAGATAATTTTTTTTAAATGTTAAAATTGAAGTATATCACAAGTAAAATACTCAATTTTCATTCCGTACTCAAAATACTCCGTAATTGAAGACTAACACACACAAATTTCAATTTTAACAAAAAATTCTTAAAAATGCAAATATACCTTCAAAAAATTAAATTAAGATATTTTTAAAAAAATGTTAAATTTGAAGTATAACACAAGCAAAATACTCAATTTTCATGTCGTACTCAAAATACTTCGTAATTGAAGACTAACACATATAAGTTTTAATTTTTTCAAAAATGTCATAAAAATGCAAAAACTGAAGTCTAACCCATTCAAAAAATTCAATGAAGATAGTTTTTGAAAAAAATGTTAAAAGTGAAGTATAACACAAGAAAAATACTCAATTTTCATGTCGTACTGAATATACTCCATAATTGAAGACTAACACACACAAATTTCAATTTTAACAACAATTTCTTAAAAATGAAAAAACTGAATGTTTGACCCCTCCAAAAAATTCAATGAAGATATTTTTTTAAAATGTTAAAATAGAAGTGTAACACAAGAAAAATACTCAATTTTCATATCGTACTCAAAATACTCCGTAATTGAAGACTAACACACACAAATTTCAATTTTTTCAAAAATCTCATAAAAATGCACAAACAAAAGTCTAACACCTTCAAAAAATCAATTATGATATTTTCAAAAAAATGTTAAAATTGAAGCATAACACAAGAAAAATACTCAATTTTCATGTCGTACTAAAAATACTCCGTAATTGAAGACTAACACACAAATATTTCAATTTTAACAAAAAATTCTTATAAATGCAAAAAACTGAAGTTTAACACCTTCAAAATAATCAATTAAGATATTTATTTTTAAAATGTTAAAATCAAACTGTAAAACAAGCAAAATACTCAATTTTCATGTCGTACTCAAAATACTCCGTAATTGATGACTAACACACACAAATTTCAATTTTAAAAAAATCTTAAAAATGCAAAAACTGAAGTTTAACACCTTCAAAAAATACAATTAAGATATTTTTTTTTTAAAATGTTAAAATTGAAGTATAACACAAGCAAAATACTCAATTTTCATGTCGTACTCAAAATACTCCGTAATTGAACACTAACACATATAAATTTTAATTTTTTAAACAATTTCATAAAAATGCAAAAACTGAAGACTAACCCCTTCAGAAAATTCATTGAAGATATTTTTTTTCAAAAATGTTAAAATTGAAGTATAACACAAGCAAAATACTCAATTTTCATGTCGTACTGAAAATACTCCATAATTGAAGACTAACACACACAAATTTCGTTTTTAACTACAATTTCTTAAAAATGCAAAAACTGAAGTTTAACTCCTTCAAAAAATTCAATGAAGATATTTATTTTTAAAATGTTAAAATCGAAGTGTAACACAAACAAAATACTCAATTTTCATGTCGTACTCAAAATACTCCGTAATTGAAGACTAACACACACAAATTTCATTTTTAACAACAATTTCTTAAAATTGCAAAAACTGAAGTTTAACTCCTTCATAATATTCAATTAAGATATTTTTTTTTAAAAATGTTAAAATAGAAGGGTAACACAATAAAAGTACTTAATTTTCATGTCGTACTCAAAATACTTTGTAATTGATGACTAACACACACAAATTTCAATTTTAAAAAAATCTTAAAAATGCAAAAACTGAAGTTTAACACCTTCAAAAAATACAATTAAGATACTTTTTTTTTAAAATGTTAAAATTGAAGTATAACACAAGCAAAATACTCAATTTTCATGTCGTACTCAAAATACTCCGTAATTGAAGACTAACACATATAAATTTTAATTTTTTCAAAAATTTCATAAAAATGCAAAAACTGATGACTAACCCCTTCAGAAAATTCAATGAAGATATTTTTTTTCAAAAATGTTAAAATTGAAGTATAACACAAGAAAAATACTCAATTTTCATGTCGTACTGATAATACTCCATAATTGAAGACTAACACACACAAATTTCAATTTTAACAACAATTTCTAAAAAATGAAAAAACTGAATGTTTGACCCCTCCAAAAAATTCAATGAAGATATTTTTTTAAAATGTTAAAATAGAAGTGTAACACAAGAAAAATACTCAATTTTCATATCGTACTCAAAATACTCCGTAATTGAAGACTAACACACACAAATTTCAATTTTTTCAAAAATCTCATAAAAATGCACAAACAAAAGTCTAACACCTTCAAAAAATCAATTATGATATTTTCAAAAAAATGTTAAAATTGAAGCATAACACAAGAAAAATACTCAATTTTCATGTCGTACTAAAAATACTCTGTAATTGAAGACTAACACACACAAATTTCAATTTTAACAAAAAATTCTTATAAATGCAAAAAACTGATGTTTAACACCTTCAAACTAATCAATTAAGATATTTATTATTAAAATGTTAAAATCAAAATGTAACACAAGCAAAATACTCAATTTTCATGTCGTACTCAAAATACTCCGTAATTGAAGACTAACACACACAAATTTCAATTTTTTCAAAAAAATCTTAAAAATGCACAAACAGAAGTCTAACACCTTCAAAAAATTCAATTATGATATTGTTGAGAAATATGTTAAAATTGAAGTGTAACACAATAAAAAATACTCAATTTTTATGTCGTACTCAAAATACTCCGTAATTGAAGACTAACACACACAAATTTCAATTTTTTCAAAAATGTCTTAAAAATGCAAATATTGAAGTCAAACACCTTCAAAAAATTAAATTAAGATATTTTAAAAAAAATGTTAAAATTGAAGTATAACACAAGCAAAATACCCAATTTTCATGTCGTACTCAAAATACTCCGTAATTGAAGACTAACACATAAACATTAATTTTTTCAAAAATGTAATAAAAATGCCAAAACGGAAGTCTAACCCCTTCAGAAAATTCAATGAAGATATTTTTTTTCAAAAATGTTAAAATTGAAGTATAACACAAGCAAAATACTCAATTTTCATGTCGTACTGATAATACTCCATAATTGAAGACTAACACACAGAAATTTCATTTTTAACAACAATTTCTTAAAAATGCAAAAACTGAAGTTTAACTCCTTCATAATATTCATTTAAGATATTTTTTTTTAAATGTTAAAACATAAGTGTAACACAAGAAAAATACTCAATTTTCATGTCGTACTCAAAATACTCCGTAATTGAAGACTAACACACACAAATTTCAATTTTTCAAAAATGTCTTAAAAATGCAAATATTGAAGTCAAACACCTTCAAAAAATTAAATTAAGATATTTAAAAAAAAATGTTAAAATTGAAGTATAACACAAATAAAATACCCAATTTTCATGTCGTACTCAAAATACTCCGTAATTGAAGACTAACACATAAACTTTAATTTTTTCAAAAATTTAATAAATATGCAAAAACGGAAGTCTAACCCCTTCAGAAAATTCAATGAAGATATTTTTTTTCAAAAATGTTAAAATTGAAGTATAACACAAGAAAAATACTCAATTTTCATGTCGTACTGATAATACTCCATAATTGAAGACTAACACACACAAATTTCATTTTTAACAACAATTTCTTAAAATTGCAAAAACTGAAGTTTAACTCCTTCATAATATTCAATTAAGATATTTTTTTTTTTAATGTTAAAATAGAAGGGTAACACAAGAAAAGTACTTAATTTTCATGTCGTACTCAAAATACTCCGTAATTAATGACTAACACACACAAATTTCAATTTTAAAAAAATCTTAAAAATGCAAAAACTGAAGTTTAACACCTTCAAAAAATACAATTAAGATATTTTTTTTTTAAAATGTTAAAATTGAAGTATAACACAAGCAAAATGCTCAATTTTCATGTCATACTCAAAATACTCCGTAATTGAAGACTAACACACACAAATTTCAATTTTAACAAAAAATTCTTAAAAATGCAAATATTGAAGTCTAACACCTTCAAAAAATTAAATTAAGATATTTCCAAAAAAATGTTAAAATTGAAGTATAACACAAGCAAAATACTCAATTTTCATGTCGTACTCAAAATACTCCGTAATTGAAGACTAACACATATAAATTTTAATTTTTTCAAAAATTTCATAAAAATGCAAAAACTGAAGACTAACCCCTTCAGAAAATTCATTGAAGATATTTTTTTTCAAAAATGTTAAAATTGAAGTATAACACAAGCAAAATACTCAATTTTCATGTCGTACTGAAAATACTCCATAATTGAAGACTAACACACACAAATTTCATTTTTAACAACAATTTCTTAAAAATGCAAAAACTGAAGTTTAACTCCGTCAAAAAATTCAATGAAGATATTTATTTTTAAAATGTTAAAATCGAAGTGTAACACAAACAAAATACTCAATTTTCATGTCGTACTCAAAATACTCCGTAATTGAAGACTAACACACACAAATTTCAATGTTAACGACAATTTCTTAAAAATGCAAAAACTGAAGTCTAACTCCTTCAAAAAATTCAATGAAGATATTTATTTTTAAAATGTTAAAATCGAAGTGTAACACAAACAAAATACTCAATTTTCATGTCGTACTGAAAATACTCCGTAATTGAAGACTAACACACACAAATTCCAATTTTAACAACAATTTCTTAAAAATGCAAAAACTGAAGTCTAACACCTTCAGAAAATCAATTATGATATTTTTAAAAAAATGTTTAAACTGAAGCATAACATAAGCAAAATACTCAATTTTCATGTCGTACTCAAAATACTCCGTAATTGAAGACTAACACACACAAATTTTAATTTTAACAAAAAAATCATAAAAATGCAAAAACTGGAGTTTAACACCTTCAAAAAATTCAATTAAGATAATTTTTTTTAAATGTTAAAATTGAAGTATATCACAAGTAAAATACTCAATTTTCATTCCGTACTCAAAATACTCCGTAATTGAAAACTAACACACACAAATTTTAATTTTAACAAAAAATTCTTAAAAATGCAAATATACCTTCAAAAAATTAAATTAAGATATTTTTAAAAAAATGTTAAATTTGAAGTATAACACAAGCAAAATACTCAATTTTCATGTCGTACTCAAAATACTTCGTAATTGAAGACTAACACATATAAGTTTTAATATTTTCAAAAATGTCATAAAAATGCAAAAACTGAAGTCTAACCCATTCAAAAAATTCAATGAAGATAGTTTTTGAAAAAAATGTTAAAAGTGAAGTATAACACAAGAAAAATACTCAATTTTCATGTCGTACCGAATATACTCCATAATTGAAGACTAACACACACAAATTTCAATTTTAACAACAATTTCTAAAAAATGAAAAAACTGAATGTTTGACCCCTCCAAAAAATTCAATGAAGATATTTTTTTAAAATGTTAAAATAGAAGTGTAACACAAGAAAAATACTCAATTTTCATATCGTACTCAAAATACTCCGTAATTGAAGACTAACACACACAAATTTCAATTTTTTCAAAAATCTCATAAAAATGCACAAACAAAAGTCTAACACCTTCTAAAAATCAATTATGATATTTTCAAAAAAATGTTAAAATTGAAGCATAACACAAGAAAAATACTCAATTTTCATGTCGTACTAAAAATACTCCGTAATTGAAGACTAACACACACAAATTTCAATTTTAACAAAAAATTCTTATAAATGCAAAAAACTGAAGTTTAACACCTTCAAAATAATCAATTAAGATATTTATTTTTAAAATGTTAAAATCAAACTGTAACAAAAGCAAAATACTCAATTTTCATGTCGTACTCAGAATACTCCGTAATTGAAGACTAACACACACAAATTTCAATTTTTTCAAAAAAATCTTAAAAATGCACAAACAGAAGTCTAACATCTTCAAAAAATTCAATTATGATATTGTCGAGAAATATGTTAAAATTGAAGTGTAACACAATAAAAATACTCAATTTTTATGTCGTACTCAAAATACTCCGTAATTGAAGACTAACACACACAAATTTCAATTTTTTCAAAAATGTCTTAAAAATGCAAATATTGAAGTCAAACACCTTCAAAAAATTAAATTAAGATATTTTAAAAAAAATGTTAAAATTGAAGTATAACACAAGCAAAATACCCAATTTTCATGTCGTACTCAAAATACTCCGTAATTGAAGACTAACACATAAACTTTAATTTTTTCAAAAATGTAATAAAAATGCAAAAACGGAAGTCTAACCCCTTCAGAAAATTCAATGAAGATATTTTTTTTCAAAAATGTTAAAATTGAAGTATAACACAAGCAAAATACTCAATTTTCATGTCGCACTGATAATACTCCATAATTGAAGACTAACACACACAAATTTCATTTTTAACAACAATTTCTTAAAAATGCAAAAACTGAAGTTTAACTCCATCATAATATTCAATTAATATATTTTTTTTTAAAATGTTAAAATAGAAGGGTAACACAAGAAAAGTACTTAATTTTCATGTCGTACTCAAAATATTCCGTAATTGATGACTAACACACACAAATTTCAATTTTAATAAAAAAATCTTAAAAATGCAAAAACTGAAGTTTAACACCTTCAAAAAATGCACTTAAGATATTTTTTTTTTTTAAATGTTAAAATTGAAGTATAACACAAGCAAAATGCTCAATTTTCATGTCATACTCAAAATACTCCGTAATTGAAGACTAACACACATAAATTTCAATTTTAACAAAAAATTCTTAAAAATGCAAATATTGAAGTCTAACACATTCAAAAAATTAAATTAAGATATTTTTAAAAAAATGTTAAAATTGAAGTATAACACAAGCAAAATACTCAATTTTCATGTCGTACTCAAAATACTCCGTAATTGAAGACTAACATATATAAATTTTAATTTTTTCAAAAATTTCATAAAAATCCAAAAACTGAAGACTAGTCCCTTCAGAAAATTCATTGAAGATATTTTATTCAAAAATGTTAAAATTGAAGTATAACATAAGCAAAATACTCAAGTTTCATGTCGTACTGAAAATACTCCATAATTGAAGACTAACACACACAAATTTCATTTTTAACAACAATTTCTTAAAAATGCAAAAACTGAAGTTTAACTCCTTCAAAAAATTCAATGAAGATATATATTTTTAAAATGTTAAAATCGAAGTGTAACACAAACAAAATACTCAATTTTCATGTCGTACTCAAAATACTCCGTAATTGAAGACTAACACACACAAATTTCAATGTTAACAACAATTTCTTAAAAATGCAAAAACTGAAGTTTAACTCCTTCAAAAAATTCAATGAAGATATTTATTTTTAAAATTTTAAAATCGAAGTGTAACACAAACAAAATACTCAATTTTCATGTCGTACTCAAAATACTCTGTAATTGAAGACTAACACACACAAATGTCAATGTTAACAACAATTTCTTAAAATTGCAAAAACTGAAGTTTAACCCCTTCATAATATTCAATTAAGATATTTTTTTTTTTAAATGTTAAAATAGAAGGGTAACACAAGAAAAGTACTTAATTTTCATGTCGTACTCAAAATACTCCGTAATTGATGACTAACACACACAAATTTCAATTTTAAAAAAATCTTAAAAATGCAAAAACTGAAGTTTAACACCTTCAAAAAATACAATTAAGATATTTTTTTTTAAATGTTAAAATTGAAGTATAACACAAGCAAAATGCTCAATTTTCATGTCATACTCAAAATACTCCGTAATTGAAGACTAACACACACAAATTTCAATTTTAACAAAAAATTCTTAAAAATGCAAATATTGAAGTCTAACACCTTCAAAAAATTAAATTAAGATATTTTCAAAAAAATGTTAAAATTGAAGTATAACACAAGCAAAATACTCAATTTTCATGTCGTACTCAAAATACTCCGTAATTGAAGACTAACACATATATATTTTAATTTTTTCAAAACTTTCATAAAAATGCAAAAACTGAACACTAACCCCTTCAGAAAATTCATTGAAGATATTTTTTTTCAAAAATGTTAAAATTGAAGTATAACACAAGCAAAATACTCAATTTTCATGTCGTACTGAAAATACACCATAATTGAAGACTAACACACACAAATTTCATTTTTAACAACAATTTCTTAAAAATGCAAAAACTGAAGTTTAACTCCTTCAAAAAATTCAATGAAGATATTTATTTTTAAAATGTTAAAATCGAAGTGTAACACAAACAAAATACTCAATTTTCATGTCGTACTCAAAATACTCCGTAATTGAAGACTAACACACACAAATTTCAATGTTAACAACAATTTCTTAAAAATGCAAAAACTGAAGTCTAACTCCTTCAAAAAATTCAATGAAGATATTTATTTTTAAAATGTTAAAATCGAAGTGTAACACAAACAAAATACTCAATTTTCATGTCGTACTCAAAATACTCCGTAATTGAAGACTAACACACACAAATGTCAATGTTAACAACAATTTCTTAAAATTGCAAAAACTGAAGTTTAACCCCTTCATAATATTCAATTAAGATATTTTTTTTTTTAAATGTTAAAATAGAAGGGTAACACAAGAAAAGTACTTAATTTTCATGTCGTACTCAAAATACTCCGTAATTGATGACTAACACACACAAATTTCAATTTTAAAAAAATCTTAAAAATGCAAAAACTGAAGTTTAACACCTTCAAAAAATACAATTAAGATATTTTTTTTTAAATGTTAAAATTGAAGTATAACACAAGCAAAATGCTCAATTTTCATGTCATACTCAAAATACTCCGTAATTGAAGACTAACACACACAAATTTCAATTTTAACAAAAAATTCTTAAAAATGCAAATATTGAAGTCTAACACCTTCAAAAAATTAAATTAAGATATTTTCAAAAAAATGTTAAAATTGAAGTATAACACAAGCAAAATACTCAATTTTCATGTCGTACTCAAAATACTCCGTAATTGAAGACTAACACATATATATTTTAATTTTTTCAAAACTTTCATAAAAATGCAAAAACTGAACACTAACCCCTTCAGAAAATTCATTGAAGATATTTTTTTTCAAAAATGTTAAAATTGAAGTATAACACAAGCAAAATACTCAATTTTCATGTCGTACTGAAAATACACCATAATTGAAGACTAACACACACAAATTTCATTTTTAACAACAATTTCTTAAAAATGCAAAAACTGAAGTTTAACTCCTTCAAAAAATTCAATGAAGATATTTATTTTTAAAATGTTAAAATCGAAGTGTAACACAAACAAAATACTCAATTTTCATGTCGTACTCAAAATACTCCGTAATTGAAGACTAACACACACAAATTTCAATGTTAACAACAATTTCTTAAAAATGCAAAAACTGAAGTCTAACTCCTTCAAAAAATTCAATGAAGATATTTATTTTTAAAATGTTAAAATCGAAGTGTAACACAAACAAAATACTCAATTTTCATGTCGTATTGAAAATACTCCGTAATTGAACACTAACACACACAAATTTCAATTTTAACAACAATTTCTTCAAAATGCAAAAACTGAAGTCGAACACCTTCAAAAAATTAAATTAAGATTTTTTTTTTAAAATGTTAAGATTGAAGTATAACACGAGCAAAATACTCAATTTTCATGTAGTACTCAAAATACTCCGTAATTGAAGACTAATAAACACAAAGTTCAATTTTTTCAAAAAATTCTCAAAAATACACAAACAGAAGTCTAACACCTTCAAAAAATTCAATTATAATATTTTGTAAAAATATGTTAAAATTGAAGTGTAACACGATAAAAATACTCAATTTTCATGTCGTAATCAAAATACTCCGAAATTGAAGACTAACACACACATATTTCAATTTTTTTCAAAAATGTCTTAAAAATTCAAATATTGAAGTCCAACACCTTCAAAAAATTAAATTAAGATATTTTAAAAACAATATTAAAATTGAAGTATAACACAAGCAAAATACTCAATTTTCATGTGGTACTCAAAATACTCCATAATTGAAGACTAACAAATATAAATTTTTTTTTTTTTTAAACTGTCATAAAAATGCAAAAACTGAAGTATAACCCATTCAAAAAATTCAATGAAGATATTTTTTTTTAAATGTTCAAATTGAAGTGTAACACTAGAAAAATAGTCAATTTTCATGTCGTATTCAAAATACTCCGTAATTTAAGACTAACACACAAATTTCAATTTTTTCAAAAATGTCATAAAAATGCAAAAACTGAAGTCTAACACCTTCAAAAAATTCAATTAAGATATTTTTTTTTAAATGTTAAAATTGAAGTGTAAATCAAGCAAAATACTCAATTTGAATGTCGTACTCAAAATACTCCGTAATTGAAGACTAATAACACACACAAATTTCAATTTTTTCAAAAATTTCATAAAAATGCACAAACAGAAGTCTAACACCTTCAAAAAAATTCAATTATGATATTTTTTAAAAATATGTTAAAATTGAAGTGTAACACTAGAAAAATACTCAATTTTCATGTCGTACTAAAAATACTCCATAATTGAAGACTAACACACACAAATTTCAATTTTAACAACAATTTCTTCAAAATTCAAAAACTGAAGTCTAACACCTTCAAAAAATTAAATTAAAATATTTTTTTTATAAATGTAAAGATTGAAGTATAACACGAGCAAAATACTCAATTTTCATGTAGTACTCAAAATACTCCGTAATTGAAGACTAACACACACAAAGATCAATTATTATAGTTTTTAAAAATATGTTAAAATTGAATTGTAACACAATAAAAATACTCAATTTTTATGTCGTACTCAAAATACTCCGTAATTGAAGACTAACACACACAGATTTCAATTTTTTTCAAAAATGTCTTAAAAATGCAAATATTGAAGTCTAACACCTTCAAAAAATTAAATTAATATATTTTTTAAAAAAATGTTAAAATTGAAGTATAACACAAGGAAAATACTCAATTTTCATGTCGTACTCAAAATATTCCATAATTGAAGACTAACACATATAAATTATATATTTTCAAAAATGTAAAAAAAAATGCAAAAATTGAATTCTAACCCCTTCAAAAAATTCAATGAAGATATTATTTAAAAAAAATGTTAAAATTGAAGTATAACACAAGAAAAATACTCAATTTTCATGTCGTACTAAAAATACTCCATAATTGAAGACTAACACACACAAATTTCAATTTTAATAACAATTTCTTAAAAATGCAAAAACTGAAGTTTAACTCCTTCAAAAAATTCAAAGAAGATATTTTTTTTTTAAATGTTAAAACATAAGTGTAACACAAGAAAAATACTCAATTTTTATGTCGTACTCAAAATACTCCGTAATTGAAGACTAACACACACAAATTTCATTTTTTTCAAAAACTCATCAAAATGCACAAACAAAAGCCTAACACCTTCAAAAAATCAATTATCATATTTTTTTTAAAAATGTTAAAACTGAAGCATTACACAAGCAAAATACTCAATTTTCGTGTCGTACTCAAAATACTCCGTAATTGAAGACTAACACACACAAATTTCAATTTTAACAAAAACTGAAGTATAACCCCTTCAAAAAATTCAATGAAGATATTTTTTTTAAAAAATGTTAAAATTGAAGTGTAACACTAGAAAAATACTCAATTTTCATGTCATACTGAAAATACTCCATAATTGAAGACTAACACAGACAAATTTCAATTTTAACAACAATTTCCTAAAAATGCAAAAACTAAAGTTTAACTCCTTCAAAAAATTCAATTAAGATATTTTTTTTTTAAATGTTAAAATCGAAGTGTAACACAAGAAAAGTACTCAATTTTCATGTCGTACTCAAAATACTCCATAATTGAAGACTAACACACACAAATTTCAATTTTAACAAAAAAATCTTAAAAATGAAAAAGCTGAAGTTTAACAACTTCAAAAAATTCAATTAAGTTATTTTTTTTTTTTAATGTTAAAATTGAAGTATAACACAAGAAAAATACTCAATTTTCATGTCGTACTCAAAATACTCCGTAATTGAAGACTAACACACACAAATTTCAATTTTGACAAAAAAATCTTAAAAATGCAAAAACTGTAGTCTAACACCTTCAAAAAATTAAATTAAGATATTTTTAAAAAAATGTTAAAATTGAAGTATAACACAAGCAAAATACTCAATTATCATGTCGTACTAAAAATACTCCGTAATTGAAGACTAACACATATAAATTTTCTATTTTCAAAAATGTCATAAAAATGCATAAACCGAACTCTAACCCCTTGAAAAAATTCAATGAAGATCTTTTTTTAAAAAACTGATAAAATTGAAGTGTAACACTAGAAAGATACACAATTTTCATGTCGTACAGAAAATACTCCATAATTGAAGACCAACACACACAAATTTCAATTTTAACAACAATTTCTTAAAAATGCAAAAACTAAAGTTTAACTCCTTCAAAAAATTCAATTAAGATATTTTTTTTTAAATGTTAAAATAGAAGTGTAACACAAGAAAAGTACTCAATTTTCATGTCGTACTCAAAATACTCCGTAATTGAAGACTACCACACACAAATGTGAATTTTAACAAACAAATCTTAAAAATACAAAAACTGAAGTTTAACACCTTCAAAAAATTCAATTAAGATATTTTTTTTAAAATCTTAAAATTGAAGTACAACACAAGCGAAATGCTCAATTTTCATGTCGTACTCAAAATACTCCGTAATTGAAGAGTAACACACACAAATTTCAATTTTAACAAAATATTCTTAAAAATGCAAATATTGAAGTCTAACACCTTGAAATAATTAAATTAAGATATTTTTTAAAAAAATGTTAAAATTGAAGTATAAGACAAGCAAAATACTCAATTTTCATGTCGTACTCAAAATATTCGGTAATTGAAGACTAACACATATAAATTTTATATTTTCAAAAATGTCATAAAAATGCAAAAACTGAAGTCTGCCCTTCAAAAAATTCAATGAAGATATTTTTTTAAAAAAATGATAAAACTAAAGTATAACACAAGAAAAATACTCAATTTTCATGTCGTACTGAAAATACTCCATAATTGAAGACTAACAAACACAAATTTCAATTTTAACAACAATTTCTTAAAAATGTAAAAACTGAAGTTTAACTCCTTCAAAAAATTCAATTAAGATATTTTTTTTAAACATGTTAAAATAGAAGTGTAACACAAGAAAAATACTCAATTTTCATGTCGTACTCAAAATACTCCATAATTGAAGGCTAACACACTCAAATTTCAATTTTTTCAAAAATCTCATTAAAATGCACAAACAAAAGTCTAACACCTTCAAAAAATCAATTGTGATATTTTAAAAAAAATGTTAAAATTGAAGCATGACACAAGCAAAATACTCAATTTTCATGTCGTACTCAAAATACTCCGTAAATGAAGACTAACACACACAAATTTCAATTTTAACAAAAAAATCATAAAAATGCAAAAACTGAAGTTTAACACCTTCAAAAAATTCAATTAAGATACTATTTTTAAAAATGTTTAAATTGAAGTATAACACAAGCAAAGTACTCAATTTTCATGTCGGTCTCAAAATACTCCGTAATTGAAGACTAACACACACAAAGTTCAATTTTAACAAAAAATTCTTGAAAATGCAAATATTGAAGTCAAACACCTTCAAAAAAATATATTAAGATATTTTTAAAAAAATATTAAAATTGAAGTATAACACAAGCAAAATACTCAATTTTCATGTCGTACTCAAAATACTCCGTAATTAAAGACTAACAAATAAAAATTTTAATTTTTACAAAAATGTCATAAAAATGCAAAAACTGAAGTCTAACCCCTTCAAAAAATTCAATGAAGATATTTTTTTACAAAAATGTTTAAATTGAAGTATAACACAAGAAAAATACTCAATTTTCATGTCGTACTGAAAATACTCCATAATCGAATACTAACACACACAAATTTCAATTTTAACAACAATTTCTTAAAAATGCAAAAACTGAAGATTAACCCCTTCAAAAAATTCAATTAAGATGTTTCTTTTAAATGTTAAAATTGAAGTATAACACATGCAAAATACTCAATTTTTATGTCGTACTCAAAATACTCCGTAATTGAGGACTTCACACAAATTTCAATTATAACAAAAAAATCTTAAAAATGCAAAAACTGAAGTCTAACACCTTCAAAAAATTGAATTAAGATATTTTAAAAAAAATGTTAAAATTGAAGTATAACACAAGCAAAATACTCAATTTTCATGTCGTACTCAAAATACTCTGTAATTGAAGACGAACACATATAAATTTTAGTGTTTTCAAAATGTCAAAAAAATGCAAAAATTTAAGTCTAACCCCTTCAAAAAATTCAATAAAGATATTTTTTTTTAAATGTTAAAATAGAAGTGTAACACTAGAAAAATACTCAATTTTCATGTCGTATTCAAAATACTCCGTAGTTGAAGACTAACACACACAAATTTCAATTTTTTCAAATATGTCTTAAAAATGCAAAAACAGAAGTCTAACACCTTCAAAAAATTAAATTAAGTTATTTTTTTTTTAAAATGTTAAAATTGAAGTGTAAAACAAGCAAAATACTCAATTTTAATGTCGTACTCAAAATACTCTGTAATTGAGACTAATAACACACACAAATTACAATTTTTTCAAAATTTCATAAAAATGCACAAACAGAAGTCTAACACCTTCAAAAAATTCAATTATGATATTTTTTTAAAATATGTTAAAATTGAAGTGTAACACAATAAAAATACTCAATTTTTTTGTCGTACTCAAAATACTCCGTAAATGAAGACTAACACATACAGATTTCAATTTTTTTCAAAAATGTCTCGAAAATGCAAATATTGAAGTCTAACACCTTCAAAAAATTAAATTGAGATATTTTAAAAAAAATATTAAAATTGAAGTATAACACAAGCAAAATACTCAATTTTCATGTCGTACTGAAAATACTCCATAATTGAATACTAACAAACACAAATTTCAATTTTAACAACAATTTCTTAAAAATGTAAAAACTGAAGTTTAACTCCTTCAAAAAATTCAATTAAGATATTTTTTTAAAACATGATAAAATAGAAGTGTAACACAAGAAAAATACTCAATTTTCATGTCATACTCAAAATACTCCATAATTGAAGGCTAACACACACAAATTTCAATTTTTTCAAAAATCTCATAAAAATGCACAAACAAAAGTCTAACACCTTCAAAAAATCAATAGTGATATTTTTTTAAAAATGTTAAAATTGAAGCATAACACAAGCAAAATACTCAATTTTCATATCGTACTCAAAATACTCCGTAATTGAAGACTAACACACACAAATTTTAATTTTAACAAAAAAATCATAAAAATGCAAAAACTGAAGTTTAACACCTTCAAAAAATTCAATTAAGATACTATTTTTAAAAATGTTTAAATTGAAGTATAACACAAGCAAATACTCAATTTTCAAGTCGGTCTCAAAATACTCCGTAATTGAAGACTAACACACACAAAGTTCAATTTTAACAAAACATTCTTGAAAATGCAAATATTGAAGTTAAACACCTTCAAAATATTATATTGAGATATTTTAAAAAATATATTAAAATTGAAGTATAACACAAGCAAAAAATACTCAATTTTCATGTCGTACTCAAAATACTCCGTAATTAAAGACTAACAAATAAAAATTTTAATTTTTACAAAAATGTCATAAAAATGCAAAAACTGAAGTCTAACCCCTTCAAAAAATTCAATGAAGATATTTTTTTACAAAAATGGTTAAATTGAAGTATAACACAAGAAAAATACTTAATTTTCATGTCGTACTGAAAATACTCCATAATCGAAGACTAACACACACAAATTTCAATTTTAACAACAATTTCTTAAAAATGCAAAAAACTGAAGATTAACCCCTTCAAAAAATTCAATTAAGATGTTTTTTTTAAATGTTAAAATTGAAGTATAACACAAGCAAAATACTCAATTTTCATGTCGTACTCAAAATACTCCGTAATTGAGGACTTCACACAAATTTCAATTATAACAAAAAAATCTTAAAAATGCAAAAACTGAAGTCTAACACCTTCAAAAAATTGAATTAAGATAATTTAAAAAAAAATGTTAAAATTGAAGTATAACACAAGCAAAATACTCAATTTTCATGTCGTACTCAAAATACTCTGTAATTGAAGACGAACACATATAAATTTTAGTGTTTTCAAAATGTCAAAAAAATGCAAAAATTTAAGTCTAACCCCTTCAAAAAATTCAATAAAGATATTTTTTTTTAAATGTTAAAATAGAAGTGTAACACTAGAAAAATACTCAATTTTCATGTCGTATTCAAAATACTCCGTAGTTGAAGACTAACACACACAAATTTCAATTTTTTCAAATATGTCTTAAAAATGCAAAAACAGAAGTCTAACACCTTCAAAAAATTAAATTAAGTTATTTTTTTTTTAAAATGTTAAAATTGAAGTGTAAAACAAGCAAAATACTCAATTTTAATGTCGTACTCAAAATACTCTGTAATTGAGACTAATAACACACACAAATTACATTTTTTTCAAAATTTCATAAAAATGCACAAACAGAAGTCTAACACCTTCAAAAAATTTAATTATGATATTTTTTAAAAATATGTTAAAATTGAAGTGTAACACAATAAAAATACTCAATTTTTTTGTCGTACTCAAAATACTCCGTAAATGAAGACTAACACATACAGATTTCAATTTTTTTCAAAAATGTCTTGAAAATGCAAATATTGAAGTCTAACACCTTCAAAAAATTAAATTGAGATATTTTAAAAAAAATATTAAAATTGAAGTATAACACAAGCAAAATACTCAATTTTCATGTCGTACTGAAAATACTCCATAATTGAATACTAACAAACACAAATTTCAATTTTAACAACAATTTCTTAAAAATGTAAAAACTGAAGTTTAACTCCTTCAAAAAATTCAATTAAGATATTTTTTTAAAACATGATAAAATAGAAGTGTAACACAAGAAAAATACTCAATTTTCATGTCATACTCAAAATACTCCATAATTGAAGGCTAACACACACAAATTTCAATTTTTTCAAAAATCTCATAAAAATGCACAAACAAAAGTCTAACACCTTCAAAAAATCAATAGTGATATTTTTTAAAAAATGTTAAAATTGAAGCATAACACAAGCAAAATACTCAATTTTCATATCGTACTCAAAATACTCCGTAATTGAAGACTAACACACACAAATTTTAATTTTAACAAAAAAATCATAAAAATGCAAAAACTGAAGTTTAACACCTTCAAAAAATTCAATTAAGATACTATTTTTAAAAATGTTTAAATTGAAGTATAACACAAGCAAATACTCAATTTTCAAGTCGGTCTCAAAATACTCCGTAATTGAAGACTAACACACACAAAGTTCAATTTTAACAAAACATTCTTGAAAATGCAAATATTGAAGTCAAACACCTTCAAAATATTATATTGAGATATTTTAAAAAATATATTAAAATTGAAGTATAACACAAGCAAAAAATACTCAATTTTCATGTCGTACTCAAAATACTCCGTAATTAAAGACTAACAAATAAAAATTTTAATTTTTACAAAAATGTCATAAAAATGCAAAAACTGAAGTCTAACCCCTTCAAAAAATTCAATGAAGATATTTTTTTACAAAAATGGTTAAATTGAAGTATAACACAAGAAAAATACTTAATTTTCATGTCGTACTGAAAATACTCCATAATCGAAGACTAACACACACAAATTTCAATTTTAACAACAATTTCTTAAAAATGCAAAAAACTGAAGATTAACCCCTTCAAAAAATTCAATTAAGATGTTTTTTTTAAATGTTAAAATTGAAGTATAACACAAGCAAAATACTCAATTTTCATGTCGTACTCAAAATACTCCGTAATTGAGGACTTCACACAAATTTCAATTATAACAAAAAAATCTTAAAAATGCAAAAACTGAAGTCTAACACCTTCAAAAAATTGAATTAAGATAATTTAAAAAAAATGTTAAAATTGAAGTATAACACAAGCAAAATACTCAATTTTCATGTCGTACTCAAAATACTCTGTAATTGAAGACGAACACATATAAATTTTAGTGTTTTCAAAATGTCAAAAAAATGCAAAAATTTAAGTCTAACCCCTTCAAAAAATTCAATAAAGATATTTTTTTTTAAATGTTAAAATAGAAGTGTAACACTAGAAAAATACTCAATTTTCATGTCGTATTCAAAATACTCCGTAGTTGAAGACTAACACACACAAATTTCAATTTTTTCAAATATGTCTTAAAAATGCAAAAACAGAAGTCTAACACCTTCAAAAAATTAAATTAAGTTATTTTTTTTTTAAAATGTTAAAATTGAAGTGTAAAACAAGCAAAATACTCAATTTTAATGTCGTACTCAAAATACTCTGTAATTGAGACTAATAACACACACAAATTACAATTTTTTCAAAATTTCATAAAAATGCACAAACAGAAGTCTAACACCTTCAAAAAATTTAATTATGATATTTTTTAAAAATATGTTAAAATTGAAGTGTAACACAATAAAAATACTCAATTTTTTTGTCGTACTCAAAATACTCCGTAAATGAAGACTAACACATACAGATTTCAATTTTTTTCAAAAATGTCTTGAAAATGCAAATATTGAAGTCTAACACCTTCAAAAAATTAAATTGAGATATTTTAAAAAAAATATTAAAATTGAAGTATAACACAAGCAAAATACTCAATTTTCATGTCGTACTGAAAATACTCCATAATTGAATACTAACAAACACAAATTTCAATTTTAACAACAATTTCTTAAAAATGTAAAAACTGAAGTTTAACTCCTTCAAAAAATTCAATTAAGATATTTTTTTAAAACATGATAAAATAGAAGTGTAACACAAGAAAAATACTCAATTTTCATGTCATACTCAAAATACTCCATAATTGAAGGCTAACACACACAAATTTCAATTTTTTCAAAAATCTCATAAAAATGCACAAACAAAAGTCTAACACCTTCAAAAAATCAATAGTGATATTTCTAAAAAAATGTTAAAATTGAAGCATAACACAAGCAAAATATTCAATTTTCATATCGTACTCAAAATACTCCGTAATTGAAGACTAACACACACAAATTTTAATTTTAACAAAAAAATCATAAAAATGCAAAAACTGAAGTTTAACACCTTCAAAAAATTCAATTAAGATACTATTTTTAAAAATGTTTAAATTGAAGTATAACACAAGCAAAATACTCAATTTTCAAGTCGGTCTCAAAATACTCCGTAATTGAAGACTAACACACACAAAGTTCAATTTTAACAAAACATTCTTGAAAATGCAAATATTGAAGTCAAACACCTTCAAAATATTATATTGAGATATTTTAAAAAATATATTAAAATTGAAGTATAACATAAGCAAAAAATACTCAATTTTCATGTCGTACTCAAAATACTCCGTAATTAAAGACTAACAAATAAAAATTTTAATTTTTACAAAAATGTCATAAAAATGCAAAAACTGAAGTCTAACCCCTTCAAAAAATTCAATGAAGATATTTTTTTACAAAAATGGTTAAATTGAAGTATAACACAAGAAAAATACTTAATTTTCATGTCGTACTGAAAATACTCCATAATCGAAGACTAACACACACAAATTTCAATTTTAACAACAATTTCTTAAAAATGCAAAAAACTGAAGATTAACCCCTTCAAAAAATTCAATTAAGATGTTTTTTTTAAATGTTAAAATTGAAGTATAACACAAGCAAAATACTCAATTTTCATGTCGTACTCAAAATACTCCGTAATTGAGGACTTCACACAAATTTCAATTATAACAAAAAAATCTTAAAAATGCAAAAACTGAAGTCTAACACCTTCAAAAAATTGAATTAACATATTTTAAAAAAAATGTTAAAATTGAAGTATAACACAAGCAAAATACTCAATTTTCATGTCGTACTCAAAATACTCTGTAATTGAAGACTAACATATATAAATTTTAGTGTTTTCAAAATGTCATAAAAATGCAAAAATTGAATTCTAACCCCTTCAAAAAATTCAATAAAGATATTTTTTTTTAAATGTTAAAATAGAAGTGTAACACTAGAAAAATACTCAATTTTCATGTCGTATTCAAAATACTCCGTAGTTGAGACTAACACACACAAATTTTTATTTTTTCAAAAATGTCTTAAAAATGCAAAAACAGAAGTCTAACACCTTCAAAAAATTAAATTAAGATATTTTTTTTTAAAATGTTAAAATTGAAGTGTAAAATAAGCAAAATACTCAATTTTAATGTCGTACTCAAAATACTCCGTAATTGAAGACTAATAACACACACAAATTTCAATTTTTTCAAAATTTCATAAAAATGCACAAACAGAAGTCTAACACCTTCAAAAAATTCAATTATGATATTTTTTAAAAATATGTTAAAATTGAAGTGTAACACAATAAAAATACTCAATTTTGATGTCGTACTCAAAATACTCCGTAAATGAAGACTAACACACACAGATTTCAATTTTTTTCAAAAATGTCTAGAAAATGCAAATATTGAAGTCTAACACCTTCAAAAAATTAAATTAAGATATTTTAAAAAAAATATTAAAATTGAAGTATAACACAAGCAAAATACTCAATTTTCATGTCGTACTCAAAATACTACGTAATTGAAGACTAACAAATATAAATTTTAATTTTTTCAAAAATGTCATCAAAATGCAAAAACTCAATTATAACCCCTTCATAAAATTCGATGAAGATATTTTTTTAAAAAAATGTTAAAATTGGAGTTTGACACAAGAAAAATACTCAATTTTCATGTCGTACTGAAAATACTCCATAATTGAAGACTAACAAACACAAATTTCAATTTTAACAACAATTTCTTAAAAATGCAAAAACTGAAGTTTAACTCCTTCAAAAAATTCAATTAAGATATTTTTTTAAAACATGTTAAAATAGAAGTGTAACACAAGAAAAATACTCAATTTTCATGTCGTACTCAAAATACTCCATAATTGAAGGTTAATACATACAAATATCAATTTTTTCAAAAATCTCATAAAAATGCACAAACTAAAGTCTAACACCTTCAAAAAATCAATTGTGATATTTTAAAAAAAAAGTTAAAATTGAAGCATAACACAAGCAAAATACTCAATTTTCATGTCGTACTCAAAATACTCCGTAATTGAAGACTAACACACACACAAATTTCAATTTTAACAAAAAAATCATAAAAATGCAAAAACTGAAGTTTAACACCTTCAAAAAATTAAATTAAGATACTATTTTTTAAAATTTTAAAATTGAAGTATAACACAAGCAAAATACTCAATTTTCATGTCGTACTCAAAATACTCCGTAATTGAGGACTTCACACAAATTTCAATTATAACAAAAAAATCTTAAAAATGCAAAAACTGAAGTCTAACACCTTCAAAAAATAGAAATAAGATATTTTAAAAAAAATGTTAAAATTGAAGTATAACAAAAGCAAAATACTCAATTTTCATGTCGTACTCAAAATACTCTGTAATTGAAGACTAACACATATAAATTTTAGTGTTTTCAAAATGTCATAAAAATGCAAAAATTGAAGTCTAACCCCTTCAAAAAATTCAATAAAGATATTTTATTTAAATGTTAAAATAGAAGTGTAACACTAGAAAAATACTCAATTTTCATGTCGTATTCAAAATACTCCGTAGTTGAAGACTAGCACACACAAATTTCAATTTTTTCAAAAATGTCTTAAAAATGCAAAAACAGAAGTCTAACACCTTCAAAAAATTAAATTAAGATATTTTTTTTTAAATGTTAAAATTGAAGTGTAAAACAAGCAAAATACTCAATTTTAATGTCGTACTCAAAATACTCCGTAATTGAAGACTAATAACACACACAAATTTCAATTTTTTCAAAATTTCATAAAAATGCACAAACAGAAGTCTAACACCTTCAAAAAAATTCAATTATGATATTTTTTAAAAATATGTTAAAATTGAAGTGTAACACAAGGAAAATACTCAATTTTAATGCCGTACTGAAAATACTCCATAATTGAAGACTAACACACACAAATGTCAATTTTAAGAACAATTTCTTCAAAATGCCAAAACTGAAGTCTAACACCTTCAAAAAATTAAATTAAGGTATTTATTTTAAAAAATGTTAAGAGTGAAGTGTAACACGAGCAAAATACTCAATTTTCATATAGTACTCAAAATACTCCGTAATTGAAGACTGACACACACAAAGTTCAATTTTTTCAAAAAATTCTTAAAAATGCACAAACAGAAGTCTAACACCTTCAAAAAATTCAATTATAATATTTTTTAAAAATATGTTAAACTTGAAGTGTAACACAATAAAAATACTCAATTTTTATGTCGTAATCAATATACTCCGAAATTGAAGACTAACACACACAGATTTCAATGTTTTTCAAAAATGTCTTGAAAGTGCAAATATTGAAGTCTAACACCTTCAAAAAATTAAATTAAGATATTTTAAAAAACATATTAAAATTGAAGTATAACACAAGCAAAATACTCAATTTTCATGTCGTACTCAAAATACTCCGTAATTGAAGACTAACAAGTATAATTTTATTTTTTTTTAAAATGTCATAATAATGCAAAAACTGAAGTACAACCCCTTCAAAATATTCAATGAAGATATTTTTTTTAAAAACGTTAAAATTGAAGTGTAACACTAGAAAAGTACTCAATTTTCATGTCGTACTCAAAATATTCCGTAATTGAAGAATAACACACACAAATTTCAATTTTAACGAAACAATCTGAAAAATGTAAAAACTGAAGTTTAACACCTTCAAAAAATTCAATTAAGATATTTTTTTGAAAAATGTTAAAATTGAATTATAACACAAGCAAAATGCTCAATTTTCATGTCGTACTCAAAATACTCTGTAATTGAAGACTTACACACACAAATTTCAATTTTAACAAACAATTCTTAAAAATGCAAATATTGAAGTCCACCTTCAAATAACTAAATTAAGATATTTTTAAAAAAAAAATTTTAATTTAAGTATAACACAACCAAAATACTCAATTTTCATGTCGTACTCAAAATATTCCGAAATTGAAGACTAACACATATAAATTTTATATTTTCAAAAATGTCATAAAAATGCAAAAACTGAAGTCTAACCCCTTCAAAAATTGAAGTGTAACACTAGAAAAATACTCAATTTTCACGTCGTATTCAAAATACTCCGTAATTGCAGACTAACACACACCAATTTCCATTTTTTCAAAAATGTCTTAAAAATGCAAAAACTGAAGTCTAACACCTTCAAAAAATTCAATTAAGATATTTTTTTTAAATGTTAAAATTGAAGTGTAAAACAAGCAAAATACTCAATTTGAATGTCGTACTCAAAATACTCCGTAATTGAAGACTAATAACACACACAAATTTCAAATTTTTCAAAAATTTCATAAAAATGCACAAACGGAAGTCTAACACCTTCAAAAAAATTCAATTATGATATTTTTTTAAAATATGTTAAAATTGAAGTGTAACACAAGAAAAATACTCAATTTTCATGTCGTACTGAAAATACTCCATAATTGAAGACAAACACACACAAATTTCAATTTTAACAACAATTTCTTCAAAATGTAGAAACTGAAGTCTAACACCTTCAAAAAATTAAATTATGATATTTTTTTAAAAATGTTAAGACTGAAGTATAACACGAGCAAAATACTCAATTTTCATGTAGTACTCAAAATACTCCGTAATTGATGACTAACACACACAAAGTTCAATTTTTTCAAAAAATTCTTAAAAATGCACAAACAGAAGTCAAACACCTTCAAAAAATTCAATTATTATATTTTTTTTAATTATGTTAAAATTGAATTGTAACACAATAAAAATACTCAATTTTTATGTCGCACTCAAAATACTCCGTAATTGAAGACTAACACACACAGATTTCAATTTTTTTCAAAAATGTCTTAAAAATGCAAATATTGAAGTCTAACACCTTCAAAAAATTAAATTAAGATATTTTATCAAAAAAAATTAAATTGAAGTATAACACAAGCAAAATACTCAATTTTCATGTCGTACTCAAAATACTCTGTAATTGAAGACTAACAAATATAAATTTTATTTTTTTTGAAAATGTCATAAAAATGCAAAAACTGAATTATAACCCCTTCAAAAAATTCAATGAAGATATTTTTTTTAAAAAAATGTTAAAATTGAAGTGTAACACTAGAAAAATACTCAATTTTCATGTCATACAGAAAATACTCCATAATTGAAGACTAACACAGACAAATTTCAATTTTAACAACAATTTCTTAAAAATGCAAAAACTAAAGTTTAACTCCTTCAAAAAATTCAATTAAGATATTTTTTTTTTAAATGTTAAAATCGAAGTGTAACACAAGAAAAGTACTCAATTTTCATGTCGTACTCAAAATACTCCATAATTGAAGACTAACACACACAAATTTCAATTTTAACAAAAAAATCTTAAAAATTCAAAACCTGAAGTTTAACAACTTCAAAAAATTCAATTAAGTTATTTTTTTTTAAATGTTAAAATTGAAGTATAACACAAGAAAGATACTCAATTTTCATGTCGTACTCAAATACTCCGTAATTGAAGACTAACACACACAAATTTCAATTTTAACAAAAAATTCTTAAAAATGCAAATATTGAAGTCTAACACCTTCAAAAAATCAATTTAGATATTTTAAAAAAAATATTAAAATTGAAGTATAACACAAGCAAAATACTCAATTTTCATGTCGTACTTAAAATACTCCGTAATTGAAGACCAACAAATATAAATTTTAATTTTTTCAAAAATGTCATAAAAATGCAAAAACTGAAGTATAACCCCTTCATAAAATTTGATGAAGATATTTTTTTTAAAAAATGTTAAAATTGGAGTATAACACAAGAAAAATACTCAATTTTCATGTCGTACTGAAAATACTCCGTAATAGAAGACTAACACACACAAATTTCAATTTTAACAACAATTTCTTCAAAATGCAAAAACTGAAGTTTAACAACTTCAAAAAATTCAATGAAGATATTTTTTTTTAAAATGTTAAAATAGACGTGTAACACAAAAAAAACTACTAAATTTTCATGTCGTACTCAAAATACTCCGTAATTGAAGACTAACACACACAAATTTCAAATTTAACAAAAAAATCTAAAAAATGAAAAACTAAAGTTTAACACCTTAAAAAAATTCAATTAAGATATTTTTTTTTAAATGTTAAAATTGAAGTATAACACAAGCAAAATGCTCAATTTTCATGTCGTACTCAAAATACTCCGTCATTGAAGACTAACACACACAAATTTCAATTTTAACAAAAAATTCTTAAAAATGCAAATTTTGAAGTCTAACACCTTCAAATAAATAAATTAAGATATTTTAAAAAAAAAATGTTAAAATTTAAGAATAACACAAGCAAAATACTCAATTTTCATGTCGTACTCAAAATATTCCGTAATTGAAGACTAACACACACAAATTTCAATTTTGACAACAATTTCTTCAAAATGCGAAAACTGGAGTTTAACTCCTTCAAAAAATTCAATTAAGATATTTTTTTTTAAATGTTAAAATAGAAGTGTAACACAAGAAAAAGACTCAATTTTCATGTCGTACTCAAAATACTCCGTAATTGAAGGCTAACATACACAAATTTCAATTTTTTCAAAAATTTCATAAAAATGCACAAACAAACGTCTAACACCTTCAAAAAATCAATTTTGATATTTTAAAAAAAATGATAAAATTGAAGCATAAAACATGCAAAATACTCAATTTTCATGTCGTACTCAAAATACTCCGTAATTGAAGACTAACACACACAAATTACAATTTTAACAAAAAATATCATAAAAATGCAAAAACTGAAGTTCAACACCTTCAAAAAATTCAATTAAGATATTATTTTTGAAAATGTTAAAATTGAAGTATAACACAAGAAAAATACTCAATTTTCATGTCGTACTCAAAATACTCCGTAATTGAAGACTAACACACACAAAGTTCAATTTTAACAAAAAATTCTTGAAAATGCAAATATTGAAGTCTAACACCTTCAAAAAATTATATTAAGATATTTTAAAAAAAAAAAAGTTAAAAACGAAGTATAGCACAAACAAAATACTCAATTTTCTTGTCGTACTCAAAATAATCCGTAATTGAAGACTAACACATATAAATTTTAATTTTTTCAAAAATGACATAAAAATGAAAAAACTGAAGTCTAACCCCTTCAAAAAATTCAATGAAGATATTTTTTTACAAAAATGTTTAAATTGAAGTATAACACAAGAAAAATACTCAATTTTCATGTCGTACTGAAAATACTCCATAATCGAAGACTAACACACACAAATTTCAATTTTAACAACAATTTCTTAAAAATGCAAAAACTGAAGTTTAACCCCTTCAAAAAATCCAACTAAGATATTTTTTTTTAAAATGTTAAAATAGAAGTGTAACACAAGAAAAATACTCAATTTCCATGTCGTACTCATAATACTCCGAAAATGAAGACTAAAACACACAAATTTCAATTTTTTCAAAAATCTCATAAAAATGCACAAACAAAAGTCTAACACCTTCAAAAAATCAATTATTATATTTTAAAAAAATGTTAAAATTGAAGCATAACACTAGTAAAATACTCAATTTTCATGTCGTACTCAAAATATTCCGTAATTGAAGACTAACACACACAAATTTCAATTTTAACAAAAATTTCATAAAAATTAACAAACAGAAGTCTAACACCTTCAAAAAATTAAATGATAATATTTTTTAAAAATATGTTAAAATTGAAGTGTAACACATGAAAATTACTCAATTTTCATGTCGTACTAAAAATACTCCGTAATTTAAGACTAACACAAACAAATTTTATTTTTTTCAAAAATGTCTTAAAAATTCAAATACAAAAGTCTACACCTTCAATAAATTCAATTATGATGTTTTTTTTTAAATGTTAAAATTTAAGTATAACTCATGCAAAATACTCAATTTTCATGTCGTACTGAAAATACTCCATAATTGAAGACTAACACACACAAATTTCAATTTTAACAACAATTTCTTTAAAATGCCAAAACTGAAGTCTAACACCTTCAAAAAATTAAATTAAGACATTTATTTTCAAAAATGTTAAGAGTGAAGTGTAACACGAGCAAAATACTCAATTTTCATGTAGTAGTCAAAATACTCCGTAATTGAAGACAAACACACAAAAATTTCATTTTTTCAAAAATTTCTTATAAATGCAAAAACTGATGTTTAACACCTTCAAAAAATTCAAATATGATATTTTTTTAAAAAAATGTTAACATTGAAGTGTAGCACAAGCAAAATACTCAATTTTCATGTCGTGCTCAAAATACTCCGTAATTGAAGGCTAACATACACAAATTTCAATTTTAACAAAAATTTCATAAAAATTAACAAACAGAAGTCTAACACCTTCAAAATATTAAATGATGATATTTTTTAAAGATATGTTAAAATTGAAGTGTAACACAAGAAAATTACTCAATTTTCATGTCGTACTAAAAATACTCCGTAATTTAAGGCTAACACACACAAATTTTATTTTTTTTAAAATGTCTTAAAAATGCAAAAACAGAAATCTAACACCTTCAATAAATTCAATTGAGATATTTTTTTTTTAAATGTTAAAATTGAAGTATAACACAAGCTAAATACTCAATTTTCATGTCGTACTGAAAATACTCCATAATTGAAGACTAACACACACAAATTTCAATTTTAACAACAATTTCTTCAAAAAGCAAAAACTTAAGTCTAACACCTTCAAAAAATTAAATTAAGATATTTTTTTTTAAATGTTAAGATTGATGTATAACACAAGCAAAATACTCAATTTTCAAGTCATACTCAAAATACTCCGTAATTGAAGACTCACACACACAAATTTCAATTTTAACAAAAAAATCTTAAAAATGCAAAAACTGAAGTTTAACACCTTCAAAAAAATTTATTAAGATTTTTTTTTTAAATGTTAAAATCGAAGTGTAACACAAGCATAATACTCAATTTTCATGTCGTACTCAAAATACTCCATAATTGAAGACTAACAGACACAAATTTCAATTTTTTAAAAAATGTCTTAAATATGCAAATATTGAAGTCTAACACCTTCAAAAAATTAAATTAAGATATTTTAAAAAAATGTTAAAATTGAAGTATTACACAAGGAAAATACTCAATTTTCATGTCGTACTCAAAATACTCCGTAATTGAAGACTAACACATATAAATTTTAATTTTTTTCAAAAATGTCATAAAAATGCAAAAACTTAAGTCTAACCCCCTTCAAAAAATTCAAAGAAGATATATTTTTTTTAAATGTTAAAATTGAAGCGTACCACAAGCAAAATACTCAATTTTCATGTCGTACTCAAAATACTCTGTAATTGAAGACTAACACACACAAATTTCAATTTTAACAAAAAAATCTTAAAAATGCAAAAACTGAAGTTTAACACCTTCAAAATATTGAATTATGATATTTTTTTTAAATGTTAAAATCGAAGTGTAACACAAGCATAAAACTCAATTTTTATGTCTTACTCAAAATACTCCGTAATTGAAGACTAACACACACAAATTTCAATTTTTTCAAAAATGTCATAAAAATTCAAATATTGAAGTCTAACACCTTCTGAAAATTAAATTAAGATATTTTTAAAAAAATGTTAAAATTGAAGTATAACACAAGCAAAATACCCAATTTTCATGTCGTACTCAAAATACTCCGTAATTGAAGACTAATACGTATGAATTTTAATTTTTTCAAAAAGGTCATAAAAATGCAAAAAGTGAAGTCTAGCCCCTTCAAAAAATTCATTGAAGATATTTTTTTTTTAAATGTTGAATTGAAGTATAACACAAGCAAAATACTCAATTTTCATGTCGTACTGAAAATACTCCATAACTGAAGACTCACACACACAAATTTCTTAAAAATGCAAAAACTGAAGTTTAACTACTTCAAAAAATTCAATTAAGATATTTTTTTAAAAATATTAAAATAGAAGTGTAACACAAGAAAAATACTCAATTTTCATGTCGTACTCAAAATACTCCGTAATTGAAAACTAACACGCACAAATTTCAATTTTAACAAAAATATCTTAAATATGCAAATATTGAAGTCTAACACCTTAAAAAAATTAAGTTAAGATATTTTAAAAAAAATGTTAAAATTGAAGTATAACACAAGCAAAATACTAAATTTTCATGTCAAACTCAAAATACTCCGTAATTGAAGACTAACACATATAAATTTTAATTTTTTCAAAAATGTCATAAAAATGCAAAAACTGAACTATAACCCCTTCGAAAAATTCAATGAAGTTATTTTTTTTTTAATGTTAAAATTGTTATACGTGCAACATAGAGTATACGAGAATACGTGTATTATTCGTGTTTTTAAAAATGTATTGAAAAAGTCCACATTTATCCTCTAAACTATTATCAAATATTCGATATGCCCCCTAAATTTTAATTTTGTTGAATCAACTCCAAATTAACCCCTCTATCTATTAAGTGATGATTGTACACTTAACTTATGAGGTGACATTGACATCATGGCATAAAGAATATTTTGTATTCTCCGGTCAAACAATTTTGATCCAAATCTCATAACATTTAAACCTCAAAACTCAAATATTAAAAATTTGCATTGTTAAATTATTTTAATATTTGAATTTTTAATGTTATTATAGTTGGATTCAGATTGTTCGACGGGACAATAAATAGTTTTATGTCGTGCTGGCTATGCCCCGTCATGACAATAGTTTAGAGGTAAAATTATAATTTTCTCAAATATATTTAAAATACACGAATTATTAATTAGGTTTTGTACGCGAAGTTCATTACCAAGGCCTGGCTTAAGCCCAATCCAAGGCCCAATAGTTTATTCCATGATGAAAAGTAGGAACACTCGGTGTACATACACCAATCACAAATGGGGAGTTTGATGCGCTTTAGACCGATCTTCTTCTCTCTCGCTTCACTGTCATCTCGCTTACCCCGCCGTCTCTGCTCTGTAAGAATGGAGAAGGAAAATGAAGAGTACATGTTCGGGCCGTACAAAATAAACCGAAGCGAGGTGTTTTACTCCACCGCTCTCTCCTATGCCATGGTCAATCTCCGCCCTCTCATCCCTGGTATTATTTTTCTATTACTTTGCTGGCTAAATTTCTAATTTTCTGTAATTGGGTTTTCTGTAGATTGAATAAATTTCTTTCTTTGTTTTTTTTCAGGTCATATCCTTTTTTATTGATCAACGATCAGACATTAGAGTGAAATATTTGGAATTATTCGATGTTTATTATTTATTTTACCTTAATGTTTGGATACATGTATTGGTTTGCCCGCGCCGCGAGGTAAAAAGATTTATGGATCTGAGTAACGAAGAAACAAGTGATCTGTGGTTAACTGCTAAGAAAATTGGAGTTAAAATGGAAGAATTTCACAAGGCTTCTTCTCTCACCCTTACCATTCAGGTACATTTTTGCAAAAAAGCCCCTGTATTATTGGCAATTAAAGAAAAGGTTTATTGAATACTTTGACAGTGTTGATTATTAGTTAATGGTTGGAAATATTTCTGTAATTTCTTAAGAATTAAAGGGACTTTTTTGAAGAAAAAAATTAAGATTTTTATTTTTATTTGCAATTTAGATATAATGTAGGGACTTCTTTGCGAATTTTCCTTTTAATTAATGAATTGTTTTTTGTCAGGACGGGCCTCAAGCTGGCCAGACCGTGCCGCACGTACATATTCACATAATTCCTAGAAAATCTGGAGATTTCGAGAAAAACGATGAAATTTATGATGCTGTGAGTTGCTTTTTATTTATTCATTCGATCATTTTTATATTTTATGTGGGGATTGATAAATGAATGAATGAATGAATGGAAAACAGATTGATGTAAAAGAGAAGGAAATGAAGGAGAAATTGGATCTGGATATTGAGAGGAAAGATCGTACCAGTGAAGAAATGTCTCGAGAGGCCGAGACATATCGTTCTCTTTTCTTATGAAATTAATTATGATTCGATAAATTGATAATTAGGCTTATGAATTTTAATTATGTTTCTTATTGTGAATTGAAGACCGTGATGGTTTTTAATAAGATGGTTGGTGCTTTTGGTTTCGGTTTCAATAAAATAGATACTGATGGATTTAAAATAGCATACTTTTATTGATTGTATTTGTCGTAAAAATTGTTGCGATTTGTGTATTTGAAATTGCATGTTGAAACCAGTAAAATATAGAAAAGCTAGGACAATGCTCGATCTTCGTTGTGAGTTTATATTTTTTTTATGATCCATACCCACTTGTAAATGCATATTGTACAATTGTCCAATGAAACAAGAAATACCAATTAAATAGCTAATATAAAGTATTAACTATTGTAGATTCATAATTTTACCACTAGATAAAATATATACACATGAAAATTTTCTCATCTTATGGGTGTGTAATTAGCTTATGGTAGTATTTTCAATTGTACCAAAAGTAAGTTTCAATTTAATAATTGTAAGACAAAATTGGAGGCCAAAAGATTTAGATAAATCGAAGAATCAACACTTGAAGAATTGTTGCGTTAAATTGGATGAGTCAGCCTTCAGATTAGTTTCATTACATACCCTCGAATAAATGCACCCTCAATGGTTTTTTACAAATGCGATCAAATTAGTTTTGAGGCACCATAATTTGTCGAATTTGATTGCAAAAATTGTGATAGTTATGTTTAAAAAACAAACATTTTAGCGATCAAATTAGTTTTGAGGCACCATAATTTGTCGAATTTGATTGCAAAAATTGTTATAGTTATGTTTAAAAAACAAACATTTTAGCGATCAAATTAGTTTTGAGGCACCATAATTTGTCGAATTTGATTGCAAAAATTGTGATAGTTATGTTTAAAAAACAAACATTTTAGCGATCAAATTAGTTTTGAGGCACCATAATTTGTCGAATTTGATTGCAAAAATTGTGATAGTTATGTTTAAAAAACAAACATTTTAGCAATCTTGACGGAAATATGCATATTTTTATCAGATCAAATGGAACCGACTTCGCCTCTTCTCTCCCTCTTTTCTTGCCGAACACAAATGGACATCGGTGGCCAAGCAGATGGCACCGACAGATGGCTGACGGAACCGGCAGGGCAGATGGTTATATACTACTCAATTTAACATTAGTTGAGGCTAAGTTATGTAAAGGATCAATATATACTCAATTTAAACATGTTCGCCTATGATGGTTAAGTGTAAGGTACAAAAAAATCATGTTGTAAGAGATTGTGGGCTCAAACTCCATTGATATTAATGGATGGTTGACATATGAGGCTTATTCATTTATTATCAAAAAAAAAGAAAAAAAAGAAAGAAAGATTAATTCAGCTAAGAGATCGCCTCAAAAAACTTTTATTGATTAGCAAAAATAATAATTAGTGTTTGATTGAAGAAGGAGAAAAAAGAGTAATTCAGCTAGAGTAACACAGCGGATTCAAACTCATTAACTTGCTTAATTCGGGAAGTTTCAAAAGGAGAAAGGAGGAAATTTGCTGATATTTTCTTCAGAAAAAGATTTTTCCTTCGATTAATTGGTGATTTTGTTGACAATAGATTTGTAGATGTGGAAAGAAATGTCGCTATTCAGGAAATTTTCCAATCACTACTTTGATGGAAAGAAATGTCGCTATTCAGGAAATTTTCCAATCACGATTTTGATGGAAATAAACTCGAGTAGTAGAAGGAAAAGGAATTTCTTCATGCAAAAGCAAATACAAACTTATTATTTACTCTCTTGCACAATATACAAATCAATTATTTACTGCCATCATAGGCATACGATTCACAAATCTATAAAATGTACATATAAGGCTTTCGAAATTTGGGGCTCGCAACATGCGCCTAGATAGCCTACGTATGTGAGCCGCCCCTGCTGATGGGAGGTTGCTGGAATGGGTCGATGGGTGACGTGTAGGCGACAGAGTTAGGCACGGAGGTGGTACAAGGTGTGGCAGAGGTGATTGGGATAAAGGCGGCAAAAATTAAATTCATTTTAATTTTTTCTTGTTTTGAGCTCCATATTAACATTGTTCCGACACAAACTATTCACTAACTACACTTCTTCGAGAAAAAAAATATATGAAATACAATGCAAAATAACTTAAACCGTATAATACAATTATTATGTTTATTATTAGTAGTAGTATTATATCATCATCAACATCATATTCATCATCAGTTATTATTTATTATTATTGTTGTTGTTTTTGTTGTTATTATTGTTATTATTGTTATTGTTATTATTTTATAAATATTATATAATAGTATTTTGTTACAAAAAACTTTGAAATTATATCATCCAAAAACACAAATAATTTCTTAAAGGTTATAAATACATGTCAAATATTATTGCGATTATGAAAAATGTAAATTCGAAACATCATATGAGTTTTATTATAAGTTTGTTTATTTCAATTTTTTATATTAAATATTTTTAATTATTTTATCTATTAAATATGATATCGTGTGTAATATTAGTTGTGTTTTGTACCAAAATTTTTTTTTGTTAACATTATTTATAATCAAGTGTGTTGTGATGTCGTGGTATCACAATATTTACGATAAATATATATGCGGCAAGATTTACAAAACCTAAAAGGAGGAACATTTTATTTTGTTATAAAAACAAAACAAAAATCAACAATTAACAAATAAATGAACTTGTCTTTAATGTTTCTTTACCCACTTTAAGCTTACTAGTCAATTAACTTTGAAATTGATCGAAATAATAAAAATTGAAAAAGAAAAACAAAACAATACAAAACTATATGGCCTGAGATTGCACCTGTTAATGACCTTAGAGTGAGTTATGTTCAGTCTTCTTACTCATGTTTTCTTCTCCTCAAAAGCACATACTTGAGAAAACCCTAGAGGGCCGGATCTTGCTCCATATCAATGGAGGGCGCTAATCTCGAGAGGTCACTTTGAGAATTTTCAAAGATAATTCGGGGGGGACTGCTGCGTAAATATTTCTAATTTTATCATAAATACAACAGTATAATCCTAAAAAATTATGAGGACGCGGCTTCCCGCGCAAGTTCATACTAAGCTTAATCCGCCACTGTCCCGAGACATTAAACAGGCATACTGTACTATCAATACCATACCAGTATGATTGCATGATTTATAATGACTTTTCTTTTATCAATGTATTGCTCATTGATTTGCCTTTGCTTTCATCTTATGAGCTTTATCAAATTTGACAAGCAAAAGAAAAATCAGGAAGAAATTTAAATAATTGGTTTTTTTTTACATCAAACTTAACGAACTAAGGACAATGGTTTTCGATATTGTGAAAAACAAAAATTATATCATCGTACGACACGAAGAAACGAATTAATGAAAGAGAGAAAATGAATTAAGATATATACTTTGGAAATAAAAAAAATAAAAAAACCAAGTATCGATAAGTAGACGATTTGAGAAATGTAGACACATGGAATCTTACTGTGGTTTTTGGCCTCCTCAGGGGACCACTTGGTATTAGCCCTGTGTTACTGTGTTGTTCCTTTCACAACGATCTCGGCACTGAGACGTAAGTGTCGGGGTCGCGCGGTGCCACGAGTTAGCGTTATACGTTATACGAGGGGCAGAGAGAATGCAATCATAGAGGCCTCTATTATTGTTTTTGAAGGATTTTATCTCATCAAAATCATCGATCAAATTACAGCCAAAGAATAAAATAAAATAAATATGACGTTGCACATTCATGAAGCAGGAAATGGGTTGGAAACTGTACCAGTAAGGATAATAATTTATTGATAATGTATTAATTCTATTACATATAACATACTAACGTTTTTCAAAAAATATATAACATACTAACGATCAAGAACAAAATAAACGATCCCCTAAGACTACAAAGGCTATTATCATTGCAGGATCGAAGCCAGGTTGAATTAAAATGTTAAACACATCATTTCCCAATAAAATCGAGTTTTCTCCTGCGATTTTTCTCGAGATCCTTGCAATCTCCACCCCGTCTTCCCCCCAAATTGTGCAAGATCTTTCATTGAAACAACCTTGAATTGTGAAATCTGGTACTAAATTAGGATTATTAACAATATCTAGGGTTTTGGCGAGTTGTATTTCTGCATGGTTACTACTTTGAAGGATTGAAGATTTTCTAATTGAGAAAAGTTTGGCATTCAGTCTTTCAGTGGATTTTTCGAACTCATAGACGTTCCATTGATCATGCATGGTCATAATCTACAACAATGTAAATAATCAACTTAAATATTTACATTTCAAATTCGATTTACAAAATTTGTCATACCTTAGGTCTTAAAAAAAGAAGTGGATTACCATCTCCATCCATCAATACAATCTCTCTGGTAAAAGAATTGCATCTTCTCGAGTAATTATCAACTCGATAGACCAATTTTCCGGAATTATTATCGAACACTGAGAATCCATCGCTTCCATCAAAATTCATGCTTGATTTCTTCCAAATCGTATAAATTCTTTCTAACTCATGATCCTCTTTTGAAGCTAATTCGTCTAGATGTTTCTGGGTATCCACTGCTTGTATCTTGTTCACCGCATTGAAAGAGGTAGGTTTTAGCATGTGATTTGTGAATTGTAAATGAAGGCTGAAATTAGGTGGTTCTTGTACTTTATAATGCTAAACCTAAAGGAAAAGGTTGGACATACCCCCACTTCTCCCCCCCCACATCATTGATGATGTGGATATGGTTTAACACCTTAAAAATAAAAAATTTAATTCATGATTTAACATCTTAATTATATGTTCAATCATAAATTAAGATAATTAAATCATAAATTAAGATGTTAAATCATGTTTTTGTGTGTTAATTTTGAAGGTGTTAAATCATATTCATGTCATCAAGGATGTGGGGGGAGAGTACTAGAGGGTGTACATCACTATTCAAACCTAAATATAACTGGAGGGCACCGGCACATCATAGTGTTGACCATGATTTTACCTTTTTATCCTCTTAGGTAAACTAAGAAAATACTCTCGTTGCGCTGCGAATATTATAATTATGTTTTCATGAAAAAATAAGACTTATTTAAATTAATTATGACATTTAGATTAATTTAATAACAAGGTGCAAATTGTTGTAACTTAAAATTATTAGCAAAAAATAAGGGATTATTAGTGATCCATGGTCTACATGACCATATGTTTAAATTATAAAGAATTTTCGGCTAAAATTATTGTGTTTGTGTATTTTTTTATACTCGACTTTTACGTGATATATTGAACTCATCATCTATTATGCTAGCTCATATATTGATCTTTCATTTATTAAATGTTTATTTGTCCGTTAATTTTATCAATACCGTGACAAATATTCTGCGACAAAAATAATGTAAATACATGATCTATTAATTATTATCATAAACTATAATATTCAATAATATAAATATTTATTTTTTAACAAATTTAATGATCGAAAATGTTCAGAATTATTAACTGTTATTTGTAAAATTTGACATGATAAATATTCTTACCACCCAAATCCAATCAATTACTCTTACTCGACATTTTGACAAATTTAAAATTTTCTTTATATATGACCCTTTGATTTGTCACGAATAGATTGGTAGTGAGTATGGCACCACAAAAGGGGGGACCTTTAACAATGAGCACATCTAAGAGCGGGGAACATATGACGAGTGGACACTTTACACGAGCACATAAATGTATGACACATGGGCATGTTTGATTCGAGAGATTGTGATATGCATGCATGTATTTTACTATTCATGTATTTGATAATCTATGTGAGTTGTTTGATTTGTTGTATTTTGAAATCATGTATATGAAATCTTTTGTTTGATTCTTGATGCAAAATACAGGATTTTAATATTTAATTCCTTATTATATTATATTATAATTTATTATTATATATTATACTATATTATACTGTATTATATTATATTATATCATATTATATTATATTGTTTTATATTATATTATATATTATATTATATTATATTATATGATTATGCGATATGATATTAATTTAATATGATATTATATGATATTCTATTCTATTATATAATATTATATTATATTATATTGTTTTATATTCTATATTATATTGCTTTAAATAATATTATTTAATATTATATTTTTTATATTATATTATATTATGCTATATGATATTATATTATATAATTTTATATTATATTGTTTTATATTTATATATATTATATTATATTATAATGTTTTATATTATTTTATAATATATTATAGTATACTATATTATATTATATAATATTATATTATAATGTTTTATGTTATATTATATTATATTTTTATATCATATTATTTTATATTATATATTGTTGTAAATTTTATTATCTTATATTACATTATATGATAGTATATAATATAATATTATTATTGTATAATATAACATAATATAAATATAATATAATTATTATTCATAAATATAATGTATATTAGCTAGAATAAGTAATCTATGGATAAGAGATAAAATACCATTTTTGAAGTGGGAGTACCATATTTCGGATTTCAAAATCTTATATCATCTAATCCCTCAAATCAAACAACATATTTTAGGCTTATCCCGGATTTCAAAATCTTATCCCATATAATCCCTCAAATCAAACATGCCCGAGAGAACACGCTTTCTGGCCAGGGTAATGGACTTTGTAAACCATGTCTAGAATGCTCATCTATTTCTTAATTTGCGGCTCAATTGGAAGGAACTATTTGGCCCCATATTCCACTAAAATGACATGTATATCATAATTAACATAGGTTAACGTGTTAATGAACATACCATAAATATTACATGGGTGACGTTGAATTGACATCTATATTGTAAAAGAATATCTTATATATTTAAAAGATTAGTATTTTTATTAATTTACTTATCATCTTTTTTTTTTAATTAAGTTCGTTTGTTTGAATAGTTTAGAGATAACTAACGTTTTTATATGAATATTATTACATTTTGTTTGTCTCTCTTAGGAGAACTTGGCAAAATAAAATTGGCCGCATTCAATAACATATGTTTTCTGCTCAAAAACGCTTGAAACATCCACACACCTATTAGCACTATGTCGGTTCACACTACAATGTTCCGCGTTATTTGAAATACACCTCGGCACACAAGAATCAATCCTTCGATAATGGGAGGACTTACTAAAGGAAACAATGATGCCAAACGATCATGGCCAACATGCGTATGGACGATATGGAAAAAAAAAAAACAATATAATCTTCAAAAACAAAAATGCACATGCCTCGCTTAGTAGCGGCAAGTAGTAATATTTTATATAAATCTTGGATAATCGCAAAGTTATCATTCATATATTTTTTTTTTTTGAAAACTAAAGAGGCGAAGCCTCTTTTAATATATTAAAGCATAGTTTAATACATTGGATACGATTTTACATGATTAATGTAAAAAAGTAATTTAGCGCAAAAATAAATTACAATTGCAAAAGTAAGATACAAACCGAGATGATGCTTTCGGCCATCCTTAGACGATTGGTTCGTCTCCATTATCGACCTCGTCGGAGCTGTCACCCTTTTCCTTGTCGCGGCACCGTCGGCCTCGCTGTCACAGCCTGTCGCGCCCTCGCTGTCGCTGTCGCCCTCGGATTGTCGCCGGGGCTGTGCCCGTCGCTCTTGGATCTCCACCAGGGGGCTGTCGCCCTCGGGTTGTCGCCGGGGCTGTCGTCCTCGGATCTCCGCCAGGGGCTGTCGCCGTCGCGTGTCGCCGTCGCCTTCGCCGTCGTCGCCTTGCTAGGGTTCCAAGCTCCCGTTGCGGTGGCCCCTTTTCTCCCTTTCCTCCCGTCGCCATTCGTCGCCAGTCGGCAGTGGCTGTGGCTGTGGCTGTGGCCCTTTCCTCCCTTTCCAGCCAGTCCCTTTCCTCCCGTCACGCTGAACGCCCATCCTCAGTGCACTTCAATACCCTCTTCCACCTTCTCCGGCGCAGTCGCAGCTGGCCTCGCCCATCCTCAGCGCACTTCAATACCCTCTTCCACCTTCTTTCTTCTCAGAGTTTCCTTGATGAGACCCTAGTCACCACTGCCTTCAACCTGTTCGATGAAATGCTTTCACATAGCATTCCTGCGAACGAGTCGACAATAACATCCATGGCTCACCACGGAACAGTTCGCCTCAGTTTCCGTCACCACTGAACGAGTCGACAATAACATCCATCGGCGGCTAGGGTTTCTGTCGCCGCTCGCCTCAGTTTTACTCCGTCGAAGCGGTCCGTCGCCGCTCGCCTCGGCGGCTAGGGTTTCCGTCGCCGCTAGCCGCTCGCCTCAGTTTTCCGTCGCCGCTCGCAAAAGGTTCTCCAGGAGCTGGCGTGAGAGAGGAGGGGGTGGAGGCGGCGGCTAGGGTTTGCCTCCACCCCACAGTCGCACGAGTTTTCGCTCTTCGAGGAGCCCCAAGCGACCTTATCATTCATATATATTTCATAATTATTGCATTACTGCTATGTATGAAGGCTTTGTCTCAATTTGTTAATAAAATAAAGCACCAAGACGAGCACGCCGGATTCTACTTCAAAACAAAAATGTTGCGTTGAAAAATGATGCACGATAAATGACCATCTTTCCAAATGTTATTAGCTTTCAATTGGAACCTACAATAAAATGATTCTTGAATGTGCCTATTCTCATTCATATGCAAGAAAAACGTAACATTGTACAACCCCTTGCAAATTTGAGAGGAACATCTATCAACTCCTTCAAATATTTCGAGCCGCCATAATTTTGTAGTGTACTTCGAATTAGCGTGTTTGTTCCTTGTTTAATTATCCTGCTAATGTAATGCAATATTTTATTTAACAGTGAACATCTCATAGATTGATAATAAAAAAATTAAGACGCAATAATAAATTTAAGACATTTGCGAGCATTTCTCTCGATAAAAAAAAATGTTGGACATACCTCCCATTCTTTCTCAAAAAATTTGATAATGTGAATGTGACACATTTCAAAATTAAATTTGTTATTCATGATGTGACATTTTAATTAATTGTTAAATTATAAATTAAAATAATTAAATAATAAATTAATATATTAAATCATGCATGTATGTACTTGTTAATTTTTTAAATTGTTAATTCATAATCGTGTCTTTGAGTTTTTTAAGAGGCCATATATTGTACCCCTCATTTCTCCACAACATCGTATATATCCTTAATTAATGATTAATTATTAGAATAATTAACAAAATGACATTTCATTAACAGTTAATTAATATATAATGAAAATATATATATTAATAATTTTTAATTAATATTAATTAACTATTAATCGAATGTACTTATGTTAATAACTATGTTAATTAATCATTAATTAATAGTTAATTGATGATACAGATGCTGTGGTTGGGGAAACGAGAGGATACGATGTAATTATCCTTTTTTAAAGAGTTATGGAGGTAATAGATACCTGTAAAAGCATTGGAACTTACAAACGTTATAAAAAGGAGCATTTCTGCATGTAACCCCTTTTCGAAAATATTCCAAAAATAATCCCCTTTTCGAAAATATTCCAAAAATAATCCCCTTTTCGCAAATATTCCAAAAATAATCCCTTTCGGGTTTTTAAATCTCGCCGCTACAGTGTTTCGGGATTTTAAATCCCGCCGCTACAGTGTTTTGAGAAAAAAAAATTTATTCTCCTTCAAAATGTACCCACCGAATTCTCCATTATTTAACTATTATATTTAATTAACGTGATAATTACAACATATCATTAAATATTAACTAATATTTATTCCAATTTATGAATTCGAATAAATATGAATTATGTATTAAGTTAATAGCTAACAATAAAATTAATATTTATGAATTCAAATGTACCCACCAAATTCTCTATTATTGAAATATTAATTATGCTGTTAGTTATTAACGTAATACATAATTAATATTTATTCGAATTCATAAATTGAAATAAAAATAAATATTAATTACGTATTATGTTAATAGTTAACCACAAAATTAATATTTATGAATTCAAATGTACCCACCGAATTCTCTATTATTGAAATATTAATTTTGCTGTTAGTTATTAACTTAACACATAATTAATATTTATTCAAATTCATAAATTAGAATAAATTGGAATAAATATTAGTTAATATTTAATGATATGTTGTAATTATCACGTTAATTAAATATAATAGTTAAATAATGGAGAATTCGGTGGGTACATTTTGAAGGAGAATAAATCTTTTGATTTCTCAAAACACTGTAGCATGTACTGTTGCGTATTTTGGAGGGGTTTAGTTTTTGAATTTTTTTTCTAAAAGGGATTACATGCAGAAATGCTCCTTATAAAAATTTAAAATGCAATGCACCTTGTGGATCGATCTAGGCCTTAAGAACAAATATGAACCAATCGTCCATGTGAACAAGTTCATTACAGAATTATGGGTCTATGATGGGGGCCCCGCCGTGATTCCTGACTGTTTGGCTATGTATGGATTAAATATTTGTTTGTCATCATGTAATCATCGTTTGTCAAGTCTTTACTCCTCAGTACATGCTATTTCCCGTGACTAAGCAAAATCATCATCAAGTTCTGTTTATTACTAAGAGACTATTTACCGCGTCTTCAATTTCACTCGCTCGCCATGTAATAAAAATAATGAGTAAACTAGGGCCGGCAACGAGCCCAACCGAGCCGAACACAGCCCAGCTCGAGCTCGGTTTGAGTCTGACTCGAGCCGACAGCTCGGCTCGACTCGAAACAGGGGTTCGAGCTTGACTTCCCGGCTCGAGTTCGGCTCGAAAAAAACTCGAGCCAGCTCGGCTCAGCTCGAGCGCTCGAACATTAATTTGAAAAAAAAATCATAAAAATAAGAAAAATCACAAAAAAATCAGAAAATGACAAAAAAGTTACGAAAATGACAAACATACAAAAAAACATATTTCTTAGTACCAAATATACAAACATAATTCATCGTAAAAAAATATACAAACATAATTCATATTTCATCGTACCAAATAAACAAATATAGTGCATTCATCCAAATAAACAACACAGTTCATACTTCAAACATAACACACACAAACATTACTCATTACATACACACAATATTATACATTACAAGTTTTTGCCAAGCACGTGATCTCTGATTTTACAAGTTTGATTAGCGTCTTTATAGATGATGAAATTTCAGATCCAGAAGCCTTAAAGCTATCAATTCAAATTTAAAATTAGTCGAAAACATTTACATACTTCATTAATCTGAACTACGATAATAATAATAATATGAATAAATAACTTACTAATACTTGCTACAACATCGGATTGTATCAAGAAAAATCTCTCACTGTCCAATTTTTTTTTTTCCGTAGATTTGAAAGTGTTTCCCCAAATTTAGTCTTGAATATTTTGGTACATCTTTCACTGTACTGTAAAAAATTAATGAAGTAAAAATTAGTTATTTAGGGTTTATGTTTGTAAACAAAAGAACCGAGCTGAAAACATCGAAGATATGCAAATTCCAGTAAACGGACAAGGTTCGATGTCCTCCATTAATTGATGTTAATGAGACTTGAACTCATAATCTTTTACAAATTCCAGTAAACGAACAAGGTTCAATGTCTCGGATCCAACCAACTGGGTTATGAGCCCAATAACACATAATTAATTAATTCACATAAATAATTAACATTAATTATTTATTGGTATGGTCATCTAATCAACACATAATTAATTAGTGTACTTGTAAATTGACTCTTAGTTGTGCACGGTCAGGACTGATCCAGGACTTATAACCCGTCAAATCCACGAACTATGACATCTTTTGGGTTGAAAGCACTAGTTTAGACTTTAATATGTACACTATATTTGACGTCAGATCATATTTATCGGATCATAAATATGACATATCACAATTGATAAATAACTTAATAGTATCACGAGTTCAAAATCCAACTAACTATTTTCTTGTTATTTGTAGTTTACGAATTTTCTATCATTTATTTGTATCTTTAGTCTTACTTTATAAAATAATAATTATAACACGACTATACAATTGTTTCGTAAACCTAGAAATAACAAATATTTTCATCTAATGCTTTAAATATATTACCAATAATTAATATATATTTTTTTATATCAAACGGTCTCTTTTTTATTGTCCATAATGCGTTCGATAGTTTTCAGGAAAAAATGTAATAATGATGAATGATGAACAATTAAAGTAGATACTTTGAACTTTTTCTGATATGATAGCATGTAATATTTTTGTTGTTGTTGATGTTTCCTTTTTTAGGAGTATTTTTTAGGGTTGTGAGTAGCAATTATAAAATCGGATTAGGGCATCCAATATATACAGGTTATAATTAATCTTTGCTAATTACTCTTGACGACATCATCAAGGGTACGTGGATGAAATTGAAGGGCAAAGTATAATTTCTCTATTACTATAGCGAACTTTAGCGACTTAATAACTAATATTTTTAGTTGTTTAAATTAAAACACTCAATATTTAATTATTCAAATTAATCATGCAAATTTCACTGTAGCAATGTTGTTATTTAATTTTTGATTCTTTCACCAAATCAGATTATTATGTCAAATTTTAGTTACTCGTATTTTAATTGTCTAAATTATTTGTCAGATTATTACTCACACGCACACGCACACGCACACACACACGAACACGCACACGTACACGCGAAATATAGAGATATAGAAATATCTATTACTCAATATTTAAATATAAAAATTTAATTATTCAACCTTTAATTCTCTCGATATTGGCACTAAATTTTTTAGTTGTTCAAGAACCATTTTATCAAATTTTTTACCTTCAACTTTTAATTGTATTAATAATAATAATTAGTCACTCAATTATTAATTAGTATCATGCTGTCACTAAAAATTTAAGTTGTCTAAACTATATTCATCTGTCAAATTTTAGTGACTCGATGTTTAGTTGTTCGATTAGTCACTCAATTTATAATCCTCTGCATGTGTTCAATAAATTTTTGTTTTTCTCAAATTAATTACTCTTTCAAACTTTAGTTGATCAATATTTAATAGTCAAAGGTAGTCACTCAATTTTTTTTAATGTTATCATTAGACTTTTGGTTTTCCCAAATTAGATAGATATGTCAAATTTGTATCTCAAGTTTTAATTGTCCAAACTAATCTTTTCGAGGATTGCTAATGCACTCCGTCTTTACTATATTATGGATCGCTCTTTTTAATCACGTAACATCCCATAATAAACATGCAAACTTTAAAAAAAACTAAGGATAAAAAAATTAGACGAATGATTGTTTTTTTCAGACAACGTACAATATATCTTCCGTCTCCAAATTTAAGTAGTTTTTTTTTATATTTTTCTAATTTATATTTAAACTTTTTGAAATGAAAAAATATGTAAATAACAGCAGAGCGTTTGTATAGTATAAAAAAAAAAGCATAAATATTTAGTTAGTTATGTTTATATATTTCACCTCCAAATTTGTATATTTTTACAATGATAAAGATATAAATAACAACAGATCTTTTTCATAATATAGAAAGAGGTATAAAAAAATAATAAAAAAATATAAATAACAACATATTTTTAATCTCAAATATGAAAAATATATAAATATTAGTAAAAAAGATATATAGTAAAAAGGTATAAATAATAGTAAATTTGTGTTAGTGAAATGATATATAACAACAAATATTTAATATATTGTATAGAAAAAAGAATAAAATAATAAAGAAAGGATATAAATAATAATAATATATTTAATCTAAAGTATATAAAAAAGAGAAATAATAATAATATTGACAGAAATAACAACATATATTTTATGGATATAGTATAGAAAAAATTATAAACTAATATAAAAAAAAAGTATAAGAGAGGATATGACCGGACAACCAGACAGTCCACAATTTCGGAGTGCATCCAGAGTTCATTTCACCAACAATGAGCAACGGGCGGTCACGAACGATCGTTTTCAGTGGAGTGCAATATGATTTCTGTTTTAATTATTGTTTTGTCGCTATAAATTTTTTATTTGTACAAAATGTATCACTATATTGAATATTATAAATTCAACATTGAATTTTGATTTTTTCAGATTAGATAGCTTTGTCAAATTTGTCTATCAAGTTTTAATTGTCCAAATCAATCTCTTTATTTTTAATTATTATTTTGTTGCTAGTAAATTTTTTATTTGTACAAAATATAACACTATATCAGAATATTAGAAATTCAACATTGAATTGTTCTCGTTAGTTCTAACTAAGCTGTAGATTCGTATTCCAATTTAATTAATTTGTCAATTAATTTGATTATATTAAATTTATAATCATAATTATATATTTGTGATTCAAGTAATCACAAATACTATATTAAATATTCATGATTTAATTTATAGTCACAAATAATGGTATATATAAATTAGTATAATTAAAATTTATCTGTAAATGATTAAATATTCTTAAAATTATACAGCGTGAATATTGGGTGCGTGCATTAGGCTGATCTCACTAAAACCAAATTGATTTACGATGAACTAAACTAGATTCAATCCGAATTGAACTAATTTTGAATCGAATAAAAATATTATAATCTTAAAATAAAGATAAATAAATTTCCGTCAAATAAATAAATAAAGATAAATCATTAAAAAAATTATGTTTTATTTACAAAAAAATGTAAATAAATTATACAAAATATAATTATATTATTTGTAGCAGTCAATTTCAATATTTTAATATTTATAATATACTAGAAAAATGTGAAAAAATACAATTCGGTCCATTTGATTTAACATGTTTTTAAATACTGAAACTGAGCCAAAGCAATCCAAATCCAAATCCAAATAAACTTCATTCTCAAATCAAATCCAAATCAAGTTCGGCGGTTTGATTTCCGAATAAATCAACCTGTTTGGACACTTCTAATGAGTGTCCAAGTGTGTTGCATTGCATGGTCTCCGTTACTCCGTACTCACGATCAGGGCCGGCCCGTCAACATAGCAAATAAAGCAACCGATTCGGGTCTGGGTAAAAAAAAAAAATTACGTAGTATAATTCATAAAATTTGGGGTCCATTATAAAAAATTTGGGGTCCATTTTAACAAATTACATAATATAATACAAAAATTAGGGTCCATTATAAAATAATTTGAAATAAGTTCATGATTTGGCTTCGGACTTCCCAAACCATTGGGCCGGCCCTGCTCACGATGACAATTCACATGCATAAATATACAACAAATATAATTTTTTAGTTTCAATGGTACTGTACGAGTTACTAGTGACGGATATTTTTTAATTTCTTTGGATTTGTTACATTTGTACAAGTTACTCGTGAGATATTTTTTAGTATGTTTGGTATCGACTGGTGTGGTACAGTAATTTGTTGTGTTGTCAATGGACCGTAATGTTCATTATTTAGTTTGTCTCGAGTGGTTGATTGTGAGCATGGGAAAGGTGGGACCCATATGAAAGGGGTTCACACACTAACATACATACATAAAACATAGAGCAAAGTTTTAGGACCAGTATAATGTGAGGGGGTCAGCAGTGAAATGAAATGGATTATGTAAAGCCAATGTTTAGAATACTCAATTATGGCTAATTTATTAGGGGGATTTACATATTTATCCTTTCTTAAACATAAAATTACATATTTACCCTTCTTAAAATTAAAATATCATATTTATCTTTTCATAAATCTAAAATATCATATTTATCCAAAAATTAAAAACCATCCAATTTTTCCGTTAAAATTAACGGTCAACATTTAAGATTACTATTTTTCCCTTTACATATTTATCTTTCTAAAAATCCAAAATATCATTTTTACCCTTTTAAAAATAAAAATCATATTTACACAAAAAATATAACAATGTAATCTCATAGATAACAATATAAATGCAAAAATACATCAATAAAATTCCAAAAGATAATCATTCAACCAATCTCAAATGACAAAAACAAAAATATAAAAAATATAGCTTCATGGCACAAATATAATTAACTAAAAATATTATTAAATTGTAGGACGTGATTTTTTTTTGTCAAGTGAGTAAATGTATGTATGTTATTTTTATTATTGAGAGAGTAGATATGATATTTTTTTTAAAAGGGTAAATATGATGTTTTTGGATTTTTAGAAGGATAAATATACAAAGGGTAAAATTATAATTTTAAATGTTGACCGTTAAGTTTAACGGAAAAATTGGATGGTTTTTAATTTTGGGATAAATATGATATTTTAGATTTATGAAAGGATAAATATGATATTTTAATTTTAAGAAGGATAAATATGTTATTTTAAATTTAACAAAGCATAAATATGTAAATCTCCCAATTTATTATTATGCCGACAAAAAGTTGCATCCAAACGTATTCTAATTGTCTTCGCTAACCAAACTTGTTTAATGAACTTAGAAATGGATTTGTTATTTTATTTGCTCAATAGGTGAAACGAGAGGTTCAAAGAACTCCACCCAGCATCTAAGATAATTATTAGGATAATAGTATTCAAGGATACTCCTTGGAGGGCGTTTGGTTGAAGCTTTGAAATATGTCTTGAAATATTATATGTCAAGGAGTTATATTCCATGTAATAGTATTACATGGAATATACAATAGTCATGTTTGGTTGATGTATCTTCTTTTTATACAAATTTAGAAATTATGTGAAATGAATAACTTTTTTGGAATAATTTTAGTTTTTAATATTTAAAAAATAGAATGCCCATGGGAATAGAGAAAAATCATCAATTTTGGTGGTAATCATATTCCCATGGGCATCGTGGATGACGTTACTTTATTACCTGATATCTCAACCAAACATGGGAATGGAATAAATTAGGATGGATGCCAAGTCATATTAATTTTAAAGCACGAACCAAACGAAGGTACTACACATAATTTGCGCATACATGTATGTTGAAGGGAAATGTTATAGTTCTCCCAATCTCACTCCATCCTCCTTGATGCGTTAATCGAAATGTGGTTAATTGAAATGAGAGTGGTTAACATTTCAATTAACGATTAATTGACTTGTGAATTCAATTTAATATATAAATATCGTCACGTCAATTCAATTAACCTGTCAACTAATCGTTAGTTAGAGTACTAATCGTTTTAATTAACCATTATGGATTGACGAAATCAAAGATGATCGGGTGAGAGTGGGAGACACCATATATAACCCCTATGCTGAATGATTGATCAAATCAAGTCGTACTGTATCAGATATGTCACGTAACGTATTTGAATATTTTATTTCAAAATAATAACAGATATTTCTCGAATACTTCTAATGCATTGAAAATCAGGATGTCCACTTAAGGAAAGGAAGTACTTGTCTTTTAACTATCCACGCTTCTTTATGCATGCATCTTCTTCCTTTCGGATCACAGAAAACATCTAAGAGCTCACAACTCGAACTCCAGAAAACGAAGCAGCAACATCGGTTCATAGAACCTATCAAAAAGAGAAAAACAAAAACATCAAATTTGAATTAAAACAAATGAATAATACATATAGCTAAATAATTATATATAATAAACGTTTAATTTATAACATGTTATTTTAATAATAACAAACTTTTAATATACTTTACATCAATCGTAATAATATCTAAAACAAAAAATATTAAATTTATAAATGATAATTAATAAAATAATAAAATATTATATATAATAAACGTATCATATTCTATGTTCTTTTTTAAAACTGTCATATCGACATATCCGTATCGTGTGGGCTTATGATACCTGCATTATCCGCCTGACATAGTATTTAGATAATTAATATTTAGATATAAAATAACATAAATAATATGTTAAATCTCATAATCTGTATGTTGATGATGAAATACCCTATTTTTTATTTGGACTTTCAGGAGGTTTCATATTTCAAAATTTGTATTAACTTTTTCTTTTTTTTTTGATAAATCCTAAATCATAAAACCAAGCAGCTAATAACCCACAGGTTCTATAGATGGGATCATGAGTGAGACCATAAAACAACGTTTGCAAACAAATGAAGCCATTAAATTAACATGCCAAATGACAAATAAATTAGGTCTCTCTTTGTTTGATTAGACTTACTAAATCTTGTTTCCACTACAAAATATCTTTTCAAGTTTCGGTTGTCAATAAAGGATACTAAAAATAATTTTATGGGCCAGGTTATATGAACACTCACAAATTTTACCAATAGCCAAGAACAAATATCTGTTTGTAAATCCAAAATTATCAACGAATTAATATTCTTGTTTTATTTTCATACAAAGGATTCTAGGATAATTAATTAGTTGTTTATGAATTACGGCCCAAGTCCACTTTATCCAATACTAAACAACGGCCCAATGGCCCATATTGTAAGTTATCTAAACAACAAATGAAAAATGAAATTACTGAAAATAAGGTAGGCAATAAAAATGTTTCCAAACAAGCCAATAACAAATTCAAATCAACAATTTTTTTTTTTTTTAATTTTTTTGGAGAGGGCTTTAACATCCCTCATCCAAATACTTTTTATATATTCAAAATATTTTTTACATTCTAATTCCTATTTTTTACAATCACCTATATCTTATTCTAATGATTATACACCCAAAAATCACAGCCCATGTAAGGATCAGGTCCAAAGGAAAAGAGAAACTATTTTCAATGAAACCCTACCAGATAAATTTCTATCTCGTACATTCCTCGATCATGCTGTTTCTTTCTCTTCATCAGAGGCGGCGTGCTTCCATGCTCCTTCTTCAATCACTGCTCTTTGCTATTTTTTCGTTTTCTCCATGATTTGCTTCGATCTCTCTACTTGATTTTACTTCGATCTCTTGCTATTTTCGCATTTATCTGGTTTTCTCCGTTATTTCGATCTCATGCTATTTTTTCACATTTTCATCATGATTTACTTGTTCATCTCTCCTCTTCCCTAATGCCTTCAAGGACCGAGTTTAAAATAGGGTTACAATTATTCAGAAACATAGTGTCTTACTAAGAACTACTTTTGCGAAGACTTAATTTTGATTTTGATTATGTTGTATGACTAGATATTGTGTGTTGTTATTTTGGTTTTTATTATGTTGTATGACTTTAGATTGATTATGTGTTAAGTTAATTTCTTTCCTTCCAATAATTGGCCTTTGAATTTTTGGTTTTCATTAATCTTTATTCAAAATACAATCACTTATGTTGCATTAAGATTTTTTTTTTTTTTTTTTTTTTCCACGTAGAGCACTGAATTACCGGATAATTGTACTTTGCATTATTTCGTCAAATTGTTTCCATGCCTAACATTATACCCGTGAATACAGATTTTTCCATGGGTAACATTACCATTCTTTGCATTGGTAACTTTATAATTGATTTCAAAAATACAAACCGTGTTAACAACTATTACCAAACGACAATTTCCGGTTACTTTATATTACAGGTAAATACCCAATTACAAATTTATACAAATACACATCAATGGTCATATACTGATTCTCTTATTTATAACTTAATTACAAAAACTATTCAAAATATTCAACAATTCATCGTGAGGCCATTTACTGTGCCCCTCAAATGTCCACCAAAATTCTCCCACAATAGTAATTTATGGTTAATCCATGGATTAGTATTTCGAATTAACGATTAATTCAAGATTATTACAATTTTAATATATAATTAAGGTCAATATCAATTGATGATTAATTCTAAGTAATCAAAAAATATATAATCTTGAATTAATCGTTAATTCCAAATACTATTCAATGGATTAATCATAAATTACTATTGTGAAAAAAATTTGGTGGACATTTGAGGTGCATAGTATAATTTTCCATTCATCATTAATACAAATACACATTCTGCATTGTACTCACAATATTTTTCCTTTCCTTTACCCTATTAACCCATCTTACATTGTTTCACCTTATCCTTAATACAATTTATTCTCTTTTCAATACTTGATAGGCCAATCTGAATCAGGGCAAATAAAAAAATACCATTACAAATTAAAAATGTTAATTCACATATATCAGATTAGAGATTGAAAGAAATGTAAAATAAAATTGGAACTTTGATAACCATCTAAAATTACAAAATTGGAAAAATTAAAATGATTACCTTACGTAATTCCTTGTTCCGCCATTAATTCCAAAGAGCAATTCCAAAAGCACAAATAGGGTTCTTTCTGCATTGCAAGAAGAAAATGGGGGGATTTGGTTAGCTATATATTGACAAAATTCAAATTTCAAAATCATATGGCTAAGTAATGATGACACATCATCCATCAATATATCTACATGACAGCTGCATTAATGAAGTATCCTGAAATGTCTGCACAAGCACAGTGCAGCAGACACGTTGCCATCAACGCTGCATAGTCCAGGGCAATTGACGATCAATTGCGGGCCGAGTTAATGTGGGCCTTCGCGCGGCCTTATAAGGGAGCGCTTTTGGGTAATATTCACAGTCCGGTCCGCTCGTATTAAAACCGTGCGTCACCGTGACTCAATCACGGATCGCGGGGGGCAATGGGGGGGCTTCATATATGAGCTCTATATTTTTTATGATCCATACCCACTTGTAAATGCATATTGTACAATTGTCCAATGAAACAAGAAATACCAATTAAATAGCTAATATAAAGTATTAACTATTGTAGATTCATAATTTACCACTAGATAAAATATATACACACGAAAATTTCCTCATCTTATGGGTGTGTAGCTTATGGTAGTATTTTCAATTGTACCAAAAGTAAGTTTCAATATATACACACGAAAATTGTACCAAAAGTAAGTTTCAATTTAGATAAATAGAAGAATCAACACTTGAAGAATTGTTGCGTTAAATTGGACGAGTCAAACCTTCAGATTAGTTTCATTACATACCCTCGAATAAATGCACCCTCAATGGTTTTTACAAATGCGATTAAATTAGTTTTTAGGCACCATAATTTGTCGAATTTGATTGCAAAAATTGTGATAGTCATGTTTAAAAAACAAACATTTTAGCAATCATGGCGTAAATATGCATATTTTGATCAGATCAAATGTCTTTTCTCGCCAAACTTCATTGATATCAATGGATAGATAACATACGAGGCTTATTCATTTACTATCAAAAAAAAAAAAAAAAGAGCAATTCAGCCGAGACATCGCCTCAAAAAACTTTTATTGATTAGCAAAAATAATAATTAGTGTTTGATTAAAGAAGGAGAAAAAAAGAGTAATTCAGCTAGGGGCCGTTTGGTTCGAACTTTGAAATACACCTTGGAATATTATATGCCAAGAAATTACATTCCATGGAATAGTATTTCATGGCATACACAATAGTAATGTTTGGTTGATAAATTTTCTTTTCCTACAAATTTAGAAACTATGTGAAATAAATAATTTTTTTGGAATAATTTTAGTTTTTAATATTTGAAGAGATGGAATGCTCATGGGAATAAAGAAAAGCCACCAATTTTGGTGGTAATCATATTCCCATGAAATAATGTCCATGGACATCGTGTATGACGTTACTTTATTACCCAGTGTCTGAGCCAAACATGGGAATGGAATAAATTATGATAGATGCCAAGGCATAGAAATTCTAAAGCACGAACCAAACGCTCCCCTAGAGTAACGCGGCGGATCCAAACTCATTAACTTGCTTAATTCGGGAAGTTTCAAAAGGAAAAAGGAGGAAATTTGCTGATATTTTCTTCAGAAAAAGATTTTTCCTTCGATTAATTGATGATTTTGTTGATAATAGATTTGTTGATGTGGAAAGAAATGTCGCTATTCAGGAAATTTTCCAATCACTACTTTGATGGAAATAAACTCGAGTAGTAGAAGGAAAAGGAATTTCTTCATGCAAAAGCAAATACAAACTTGTTATTTACTCTCTTACACAATATACAAATCAATTATTTACTACCATCATAGGTATACGATTCACAAATCTATAAAATGTACATATAAGGCTTTCGAAATTTGGGGCTCGCAACATGCGCCTACATAGCCTACGTATGTGAGCCGCCCCTGCTGATGGGAGGTTGCTGGAATGGGTGGATGGGTGACGGGTGGGCGACAGAGTTAGGGACGGAGGTGGTACAAGGTGTGGCAGAGCTGACTGGGATAAAGGCGGCAAAAATTAAATTCATTTTAATTTCTTGTTTTGAGCTCCATATTAACATTGTTCCGACACAAACTATTCACTAACTACACTTTTTTGAGAAAAAAATATATGAAATACAATGCAAAATAACTTAAACCGTATAATACAATTATTATGTTTATTATTAGTAGTAGTATTATATCATCATCAGTTATCATTATTATTATTATTATTGTTGTTATTATTGTTATTATTGTTATTGTTATTATTTTATAAATATTATATAATACTATTTTGTTACAAAAAAACTTTGAAATTATATTATCCAAAAACACAAATAATTTCTTAAAGGTTATAAATACATGTCAAATATTATTGCGATGAAAAATGTAAATTCGAAACATCATATGAGTTTTATTATAAGTTTGTTTATTTCAATTTTTTATATTAAATATTTTTAATTATTTTATCTATTAAATATGATATCGTGTATACTATTAATTGTGTTTTGTACCAAATATTTTTTTGTTAACATTAATATATAATCGAGTGTGTTGTGATGTCGCGGTATCACAATATTTACGATAAATATATATGTGGCAAGATTTACTAAACCTAAAAGGAGGAACATTTTATTTTGTTATGAAAACAAAACAAAAAATCAACAATTAACAAATAAATGAACTTGTCTTTAATGTTTCTTTGCCCACTTTAAGCTTACTAGTCAATTAACTTTGAAATTGATCGAAATAATAAAAATTGAAAAAGAAAAGAAAAAACAATACAAAACTATATGGCCTGAGATTACACCTATTAATGACCTTAGAGTAAGTTATGTTCAGTCTTCTTACTCGTGTTTTCTTCTCCTCAAAAGCACATACTTGAGAAAACCCTAGAGGGCCGGATCTTGCTCCATATCAATGGAGGGTGCTAATCTCGAGAGGTCACTTTGAGAATTTTCAAAGATAATTCGGGGGCACTGCTGCGTAAATATTTCTAATTTTATCATAAATACAACAGTATAATCCTAAAAAATTATGAGGACGCGGCTTCCTGCGCAAGTTCATACTAAGCTTAATCCGCCACTGTCCCGAGACATTAAACAGGCATACTATCAATAGTAATACCATATCAGTATGATTGCATGATTCACAATGACTTTTCTTTTATCAATGTATTGCTCATTGATTTGCCTGTGCTTTCATCTTATGAGCTTTATCAAATTTGACAAGCAAAAGAAAAATCAGTAAGAAATTTAAATAATTGGTTTTTTTTTACATCAAACTTAACGAACTAAGAACAATGGTTTTCGATATTGTGAAAAACAAAAATTATATCGTCGTACGACACGAAGAAACGAATTAATGAAAGAGAGAAAATGAATTAAGATATATACTTTGGAAATACAAAAAAAAATAAACCAAGTATACTGGGGATTTTGACCTCCTCAGTGGACCACATGGTATTAGCCCTGTGTTACTGTGTTGTTCCTTTCACAACCTTTCACAACTGTCTCATCACTGAGACGTAAGTGTCGGAGTCGTGCGGCGCCACGAGTTAGCGTTATACGAGGGGCAGAGAGAATGCAATCATAGAGGCCTCTATTATTGTTTTTGAAGGATTTTATCCCATCAAAATCATCGATCAAATTACAGCCAATGAATAAAATAAAATAATTATGAAGTGGCACTTTCCTGAAGCAGGAAATGGGTTGGAAACTGTATCAGTAGGGATAATAATTTATTGATAATGTATTAATGCCATTACATATAACATACTAACGATCAAGAACAAAATAAACGATCCCCTAAGACTACAAAGGCTATTATCATTGCAGGATCGAAGCCAGGTTGAATTAAAATGTTAAACACATCATTTCCCAATAAAATCGAGTTTTCTCCTGCGATTTTTCTCGAGATCCTTGCAATCTCCACCCCGTCGTACCCCCAAATTGTGCAAGATCTTTCATTGAAGCAACCTTGAATTGTGAAATCTGGTACTAAATTAGGATTATTAACAATATCTAGGGTTTTGGCGAGTTGTATTTCTGCATGGTTACTACTTTGAAGGATTGAAGATTTTCTAATTGAGAAAAGTTTGGCATTCAGTCTTTCAGTGGATTTTTCGAATTCATAGACATTCCATTGATCATGCATGGTCATAATCTACAACAATGTAAAAATAAAGTTAAATATTTACATTTCAAATTCCATTTAAGAAAAGTTTCATACCTTGGGTCTTAAAAAGAGAAGTGGATTCCCATCTCCATCCATCAATACAATCTCTCTAGTAAAAGAAGTGCATCTTCTCGAGTAATTATCAACTCGATAGACCAATTTTCCTGAATTATTATTATCGAACACTGAGAATCCATCGCTTCCATCAAAATTCATGCTTGATTTCTTCCAAATCGTATAAACTCTTTCTAACTCATGATCCTCCTTTGAAGCTAATTCGTCTAGATGTTTCTGGGTATCCACTGGGTGTATCTTGTTCACCGGATTGAAAGAGGTAGGTTTTTGCATGTGATTTGTGATTTGTAAATGAAGGCTGAAATTAGGAGGTTCTTGACTTCTTGTACTTTATAATGGCCAAACCTAAATATATGCACACTTGTAGGTACAAAGTAAATTCTCTCTTTTTTAATTATAACTGGAGGGCGCCGGCACATCATACTGTTGGAAGCCAAATAGTGAAATAGACCATGATTTTACCTTTTTAGCCTTTTAGGTAAACTAGGATAATACTCTCATTGGGCTGCGAATATTATAATTATGTTTTCATGAAAAAATAGGACTTATTTAAATTAATTATGACAAAAAATAGTAAACGGAGAAGATTCGACGGTGCTCTATCTATTGATGTTAATGCAATTCGAACCCACAATCTCTCACAACGTATGATTTTTTGTGTCCGATACCCAACCATAAATTAATTATGATATTTAGATTAATTTAATAACAAGTTATAAGTTGTTGTAACTTAAAATTATTAGCAGAAATAAGAGATTATTAGTGATCCATGGTCTGCATGACCATATGTATAAAATTATAAAGAGATAAACTCTAAATTTGGCCTAAAATTATCGTGTCGCTGTATTTTTTTATCCTCAACTTTTATGTGATACATTTAATTCATCAATTATTAAATTAGTTCGTATATTGATCTTTCATCTATTAAAGATTTATTTGTCCGTTAATTTTATCAATGACATGACAAATATTCTACGACAAAAGCAATGTTGCTACATTAGAAATATATATTTTCATATTGTTAAAATAAATTAGATACATAATTTACTATCATAAACTCTAATATTCCATAATATAAATATTAATTTTTTAACAAATATATTGATCGAAAATGTTCAAAATTATATCTGTCATTTGTAAAAAAAAAAATGACATGACAAATATTCTAACACGTAATCGATTACGTACGTTTTGACAAATTCAAAAATTTCTTTATAAATGTCCCTTTGATTTGTAAGCAATGTTGCTACCTTTAACAATGAGCACAGCTAAGAGGGGGAACATATGACGAATGCACATAAATGTATGACACATAGAGAGAACACGCTTTCTGGCCAGGGTGATGGACTATGTAAACCATGTCTAGAATGCTTATCTATTTCTTAATTTGCGGCTCAATAGGAAGGAACTATTTTGCTCCATATTCAACTAAAATGACGTGTATATAATAATTAAGATAGGTTAACGTGTTAATGAACATACGACGAATATTACATGGGTGATGTTGAATCGGCATCTATATCTTAACAAAATATATTATATATTTAAAATATTAGTATTTTTATTAATATATTATCATCTTTTTTTTTAATTTAAGTTCATTTATTTGAATAGTTATGAGATAACCTATGTTGCACGGATACGAATACGGGTATCATATCCGATACGATACGGATACGGCGATACGGCGATACAAAAAATCACGGATACGAATACGTCTATATAGTTATTATTTTAATATATTTATATTGTATATAATTAATAATATTTTTTAATTAAATATCATGACAACAAATAAAATCAACAAAACAATACAAGTATCATAAAATTATCATAAATTTATTCTAGAAGTATCCTAGAACTAATTTAGAAGTATCCTAGAAGTATTTATATAATTTATTTAAAAATATTATGGGTCAAAATATATAATGTGCCGAAATATCATAAATTGAGTATCTCAGCAGTATCCTAAACGTATCACCGTCGTATCCTTCCGTATCCCCGCCGTATCCGAAAAAAATAAATATTAAAATAATCGGATACGCCACGTTGCGTATCCGATATGTATCCGAGCCGTATCGTATCCGTATCCGTATAGGATACCCGTATCCTCAGGATACTTCAGCATTTTTGAAGTATCTGCGTAACATAGGAGATAACTAATTTAATTTATATGAATATTACATTTTGTTTATTTATCTCAGGATAACTTGGCAAAAAGAAGTTGGCGCATTCAATAACAGTGTTTTTTTGCTCGCAGACGCTTGAAACATCTGCACACCTATTAGCACAATGTTGGACGCAACAATGTTACGAGCTATCTCGAATACATCTTGGCATACAAGAATCAATCCTTCAATCATGAGAGAAACAACTAAGAATATACAAGTCACACAAACAGATTCAACGATGCCAAACGATCATGGACAACATACGTATGGACGATATGGGAAAAAGCAACATAATCTTCAACAAAAGAGCGTCATTCCTCGCTTAGTAGCGGCAAGTAGTAATAGCTTATATAAATCTTGGATAGTCGCGAAGTTATTATTCATATTTGTTATAATATCTTATGTTTGGATCAAGAGAATCAGAGGTAGGTGTTGGCTCGAGAGATGCCATAATTGCCGGATTTCGAGGTGATAGAAGAGAGTGAGCGGAAGAGAGGAGAGGATCGTTCAAGCTTATACCATGTAGAAGAATTTTAACCTTTTCATTAAATTGTTCAAAGAGGAATATATATATATATATATATATATATATATATATATATATATATATATATATATATATATATATATATATATATATATATATCAATGTTTTAAATTGCGATATTGCGGTCCATTGCGGTCGGGTCTTTTTTTGCAGCGGATTGCGTTTGCGGGCGCAATTGCGGCGCAATGAACTTATTGCGGACAGTCGTTGCGATATTAAATTATGTAAAAATAATAGTTTGTTTAAATATATTTTTCACAATATTTTCTTCTAAAAAGGATAAAAAAGTTGATTGTCCAGGAACATTTTCAGTATAAATAAAAGTTGATCATAAAATTTTCATTAAAAAGGAAATTATACGGGATCTTTGGATTTGTATTTTGTTGAAGAATTTTTTGTCGACATCCAAAAATATCAAAACACTATAACTCAAATTTTAAATCGAAACATCAATGAAATACAATGAAAATTATGAAAGCCATATATTTATAGATGAAAATGACATATTTTAGAAGTTATGTATGTTATGAGTATATTTTATCAAATATTTTGATAATAAAACATGGGAACTAAGTATTAAATAATCTCAAAAATTATGTTATAATGTTTATATTAAATAATTCTCGACGAAATTAATTTAACGTGTGTTTCGTGTTTAATTCAGGGTAAAAGACAAAATATCACAAATTCAAGCCCATCATTGCGTTCCTCTCGTCGAGACGAGCGATTTCAATATAAATTTCGTGTAATTTGATGGAAGGATTTGAAAATTACAACGATTTGAATATTATCCCGCAATTTGTACCCGCAATTACCGCAATTTTCCCGCAATTGCGCCGCAATGGCCGTAATTTTTCGAAAACGCAATATACCGCTATATGTTATTGCGAAATTGCGATTCTAAATTTCGGGCCGCAATTTCCGCAATTGCGCCGCAATTTAAAACACTGATATATATATATATATATATATATATATATATATATATATATATATATATATATATTAACAATGAGCTAATTAAAACAAACGAGTAAATGGCGAAGCCTCAGTGATCTTTCTTTCATTGGTGTCAATGAGGCTCGAATTTACAACCTCACAATATATGATTTTTTTTTGTGTCTAATAGTGACCTAATTGAAAACAAACTCTTGAAAAACAAAAACATTCTCCATTAGATTTGTGATTGGAGTGGTCCATTTGATCCAAACATAAGATAATCCAACAATATTTCCATAATTTTTGTACGACTGATATGTACCAAAATTTTATCTCAATTTATTAATAAAGTAAAGAACCAAGACGAACACGAACCGTGCTCCGGATTCTACTCCAAAACAAAAATGTTGTGTTGAAAAATGACCATCTTTCCAAATGTTATTGGCTTTTTATTGGAACCTACAAGAAGATGGTTCTAGAATGTGTGTGTTCTCGCTCATATGCAAGAAGAACGTAACATCGTATAACATCGTTCGACCCCTTGCAAATTTAGAAAGAGCTTCTATCAATCCCTTCAAATATTTTCGAGCCGCCATAATTTTGTAGTGTACTTCGTAATAATATATTTGTTCCTTATTTGATTGTCTTGCTAATGTAATGCAATAATTAATTTTAACACTAAACACCTCGTAGTTAATAATAAAAATTTAAGACGCAATAAAAAAAATCGATAAAAAAATTTGAGATGCATGCGGACATTTTCCTCAATAATAAAAATGAAAAATATTTGATATACCTCCGATTCTTTTTCGAAGAACTGAAGAACTGATGACGGAGATATAACTTAACGCTTTAAAAATTAAAATTTTAATTTGTGATATAATATCTTAATTTATTATAAAATCATAAATTAAAATATTAAATTAAACTAAACGTTTACGGGTTAATTTTTAAATTGTTAATTCTTATTTCAGTCATAAAATCTTGGAATCTCCTGGAAAGAGTAACCTGAGGTGTAGCCGTATAGGCTATATAGCATTGGAACTTACAAACGGTTATAAAAATTTAAGATGCAATGCACCTTGTGGATGGATATAGGTCTAGGAACAAATATGAACAAATATGAACCAGTCGTCCATGTGAACGAGTCCATTCACAAAATTATGGGTCTATGATGGGGTCCAGCCGTGATTCCTGACTGATTGGCTATGTATGGATTAAATATTTGCTTTGTCATCATGTAATCATCATTTGTACCAGTCTTTACTCCTCAGTACGTGCTATTTCCGGTGACTAAGCAAAGGGCATGTTTGATTTGGAGGATTTTGATATACATGAGTACGTGAAATACATGTATATCGCTATTTATGTATTTGATGATTCAGATGAGCTGTTTGATTTGTTGTATTTTGAAATCATGTATATCAAATCTCTTGTTTGATTCTTTCGGGTAAAATTCAGGATTTTAATATTCCAATATTTAATTCTTGTTATACAATATTGTATTATATTATATTATATTATATTATTTGATACTATATTATATGATATTGTGATTATGATATTAGATTTATATTATATTATATTATATATTATACAATATAATATAATATTATTTTATATTATATTGTTTTATATTATATTATATTATAAATAATATTTTATTATATTATATTGTTTTATATTATATTATATTATAAATAATATTTTATTATATTATCTTGTTTTATATGATATTGTTTTATCTTATATTATATTGTTTATATTATATTTCAATGTATCATATTATATTGTAACATATTATACTGTCATATTATATTATATTATATTGTATTATATTGTTTTATATTTAATTATATTGTAATATATATTACAATATTATATTATATTCTTTTATATTATATTATAGTAAATTATATTACGTAATATAATACTATTTTTTATGTTATATTACATTGTGTTATATTATATTTTATTATATGATATTATATTATATTATGTTATATTATATTATAATATTATGTTGTATTATGTTGTGTTATGTTATATTATATTATATTATATTGCTCCATATTATTATTATTAGATTAGTTTATACTATATTATATTATTACTATATTGTTTTATATTATATTATATTATATTATATTATTATTATTATTATTATTATTATTATTATTATTATTATATTATATTATATTATATTATATTATATTATATCATACTATATTATATTATATCATATTGATGAAGGAAATACAGTTTCAGGATCAACCGTAAAAGTGTACACAAGGATAAACGAATGTAAGCGTACATTCGTGGTCATATCTTTCAGTAGGAAAATTCAATTTGAATGGTTCAAATTGGGGTTAGATAGATAATAAGATTATCTACAACCTTCATGTAGAAATATATTTCATATGAACGAAGTATCAGTGTCGTTTCTATGAAATACCGAAAGGGTGCAACACAGTATGACATACAGTTAGTAAAACAGTAATAACTTTTGCATACGAACTCCAATTGGGACAGGCCAAATTGGGTCGTGTAGATAATAATATTATCTACAACTTTCGTGTTGGTTGATTTTCTGTCAGAGGAATTTACCAATTTCGTATGGACAGAATACTGGACAGATTCATGCAACTTTCTGTGTGAAAGAGTGTATATTGGATATACATGTCTTTTGGCCAATCCTAATCCTATATGATATAATAGGATGTTTCTCTCTCTTCAGTTATGTGAATTCATTCAGAATATTCAGAATATTCCAGAAATATTGAGAGACATCTTTCTATTGAGAGAAAGGGTGTAAAGAGAGAGAACCGAGAAAAACAGTTTTTCCGGAGAAGAGAATCAATCGATCAAGCAATTTCGCCGGTGTATCGTCTAGGCAGGTGCATCCGCGACCGACGAACTCCGACTCATGGTGGATACAAGTAGAGGAGCGACACTTGTGGCTCTTCGATTGTGATCAACTCGATGGAGAGAAAGAACGGTCAAAGACGGTGGAAGCGTTTGGACGTGGAACGCACGGAGACAACCGGAGGAGCGTCAAGACGGTGGGAGACGTGTGGTATGGGACGCACGTGCTAGTCACCAACGTGACCGGAGAAAGAAGGAAGAGCGATCAACCCGTCGTGCGTGATCAATTTCATGCTGGTAATCGTCTATCCTACTTTGCATCGTACCCTCGAAGTCATGGCGTGATCTTGGATTTAGGAAACCGGACCGGGCCTTCATATCCGCTGCGCGGGCCCGGGGTCGGGTGAATTCCCAACAGTTGTATCAGAGCGATCGCCATCGATTCGAGGGTCGAATCATAGTCGTATATTCGATATACCCACGGGTTATCAAAGTTCGTACCCGTTTGCATGATGATAGATATGGAGATTCCAATTTCGTTAAAAATCACAAGTAGAATTCACTAGAGATCAATCAAAAGTTGATTGAGAGTATCTAGGAATTATCGTGAAAATGGTTCATGATTTATCGTTTCAGAAACGAGAGAAAACGGAAGAAACGGCAAAATCTGCAGAAAATTAGAATACGAAACAGTGAGTAAAACTAAGATAATGTTCAGTGGGACACTCCAAATTGATTGGATCAAATTGTCATAGTTATATAATGAGATTATCTATGACTTTGATACATAAAGTTTTTTCATTTGAACGAATTATCAGTGTCGTTTTTATGGAATACTGAAAGGGTGCGACTGTTTGACATACAGAGACTAAAACGTCCGTATATGTCGCATCGAAACTCCACTTGAGTCCAATCCAACTGGGTTAGTTAAATAATAAGATTATCTAGAACTTTCGTTCATATCCAAAGTCAGTTGGAACAATTTAATATTTTTGTTTCAACAGAATACTGAAAAGGTGTCCGTAGTTTTCTGGTTAAAAAGGTGTCTATTGGATATACTTACCTTTTCGTTTGCCCGTATTTTACTAAAACTGGTATAACTTTCAGTAGGAAACTCCGATTTGAATGGTTGAAATTAGGTTAGTTAGATAATGAGATTATCTAGAACTTTCATGTTGTAATATATTTTATTTGAGCGAAGTATCAGTGTCGTTCTAATGAAATACCGAAAGGGTGCGACAGTTTGACATATAGTCAGTAAAACTGCCGTAACTTTCGGGTCCGAACTCCAATTGGGCTGGGACAAATCGGGTTGGAAAGATAATAAGATTATCTACAACTTTCGTGTTAGTTGATTTTCTGTCAATGGAATTTACCATTTTCGTTCTGACAGATTACTGAAAGGGTGTATGCAGTTTTCTGTTTGAAAAAGGTGTATATGAGATATACATACCTTTAGGCCTATCTTTATCTCTAATCAATTAATTCAATCATACTAGCATATTAGATAATTAATTATTTAGAATAATTAGTCTCCCCAAATAAATACATATGCATTTATGAAAATCTTGTGATAGTGATATAATATGATTATGTCACGAATTTAGAAACATGAAAAACATGGTCCCTCATAATATTTAAGTCATGGAAATGCCTTCCATATTCACAACCACTATGATCGATACTACGTCTCACATGGGTTAAGGCCAAAGCCGACATGGGTTATTGTAGTCATCGACGGGGTGGCAAGCATTAAATAGGGACTGATAAGGGTTAAGGCCAAAACCGACTTATTAGTAGTTTATTTGAACGATACGTTGAGTATGGTTGTGATTAAACCGTTCAAGCCACTAAGGGTTAAGGCCAAAGCCGACTTGATTGAAAGTTCGGGGTATAGATAGGATGCACACACGGAAATGGGATTATATATGATACGATCCATCACCGAAATCCTATAAAGGTTCAAGAGTCGCATTGGATGCGATTGGATATAATCCTACCTAAATAGCGAGATCTCACTCGTCTGCCAAAGCAACTTGTGGGAGGATCGTGATATATGGGTCTTGGGTGTTATGGACTTGGAGTCCCGTTTCGGTATGAGGGTTATCGATTCGATAAAATAACACTATCATATAATTATCATATAAGCATATAGATTAAGTACGCACGGTTAGGGGTTAATGTTCATCATCCGTTTAGAATTATGTTCTCTAGCAACACCAAATATATCGATGAGATCGATATGATAGATAGCTTTTGGGCCAGAATTTCCATGATTAACCTTGATGGTCAAAGAATGGTTTTTAGACTTAAAGGAACGTGTTGGACACAAATATGACAGATTCAGGGCTCGAGGCTTTGGCTTTAGAGAAAGCCGGGTTCGATAAACTTTTAGAAGGAATCGAACGATATTACGTGCCTTGTGGTGGCATGTATAGACGCATATTCTCAAAATTGTTTTGAGAATTCGGGTGTATATGAAAGTAAAACACAACGCTCATGAAATAGTTTCAAGAGCTAGAGTGCGTTGAATGATTCAATGCGGGTTATAGAGTAGGTTAATTTTGAGATGCCTTATGGGTCTTGGATTAACACTCGTGTGCTGATGGTACGAGATTTGATCTTCGTGACCGAATATCATATGCATTCGATAGATAAGTCGGTCCCGGAGTTGCATGAGATGCGATGTAAATTTGAATAGGAGATGCTTGGAGCATCCGAGGAATCCAATGCATTCAGATGCGTGGATGTCCTTGTAATTCAAAGGAGGGATCGAAAGAAATATAGGTCTAAGGGTATTTTGGGAAAATATTTTCCGAACAGAAAGTTCGGACAAAGAGTTGTCCAAACTAATGACTCAAATAATGGTGAAATCCGAGGAGGATTAAACCAAGAGGTTGATTGCTTCTTTTGGCATTGCCGTCTTGGCCATATAAATGAGATTCGCGTATCTAGATTCAATATGATGGATTGCTAGAATCATTCGAATTAGATTCGATTGATTAATGCGATACTTATTTATTAGGCAAGACGACAAAGGGCATCATTCTTCAAAGGTTGGAGAAAGATCCAACGAATTATTGGAAATTACATTTAGATGTAAATGTTCCGATAAGTTCCGAGGCAAGAGGAGGCTATTGGTATTTTGTTACGTTTATGGACGGTTAAAGTAGATATGAAAATATTTATTTAATGTGTGCCGAAATGGAGACTTTTGAAAGGTTCAAAGAGTTTCAAAAACGAAATACAAAATCGACTAAGCAAGAAAATCAAAGCTTTTCGATAGGATCGAGAAGGCGAGTATTTGATCTAAACCTTTCGATAGGATCGAAGAGGCGATATTTGAGTTATGAATATTGATGATCATTTATGATTGTGGAATCGTTTCACGATTGCCTTTATTCGGAACATTGAGATGTGTCCGAAAATAGGAAATGAACGCATGTTGGACATGGTTCAATAAATGATAAGTCAATAGGCCCAAAAATATTTTGGGGACACGCCCTTGAGACAGGGGCACTAATGAATGGTTGCATATAAGATATGGACCATAAACCTTCTAATCGGTACAAAAGACGTCATATGAGATATGGATCAGAATGGTTCTGAAGTGGTCATTTGTACAGATTTGAGGATGTGGGTATATTTCGAAATTTGTTTCGGTTAAACTCAATCCCAAATCTGAAAATTATTCATTTATCCTTAAGGAAACTAAAGGGTATTAATTCTAACGTCCCGACGAAAATGAGATTTTCGTGGCTCGAAGAGATGCCTTCTTGGAGGAGGACTAGATGCGCACAAGTTTGGAACTTGGTGCCATTTATCTCTATGCGGGCTAGTGGGAGTAGAATAAATCTCGAAAGAGTTCGAGATTTGAAAATGAACATTGTACCGATGAAAGTTGACATGGCTTCATCAAGAGTTGATGAACACAAGTCGAACACACAAAGAAAATTTTCGTAGATCAAGTAGGCTATTTCATAAGCCGGTAAATACGAATTTATCGTGGCTAATGATGATAGATCGAAATCATATGATGATTCGATATCCTACAAGGATACTATGAAAAGTTGATTCCACATGACATAGTGTCATGAAATCTGAGATTCGATCCATGTAAATTATCAAGTTCAGAACTTGATTTCATTACTTTCTGGGTTAGACCCATGAAATGTGAATGGGTTTTTCAAGATGAAGAACCTACATGGATAGGAATACGCATATATGTAAAGCGAGGCTTTTTGAGGAGAGTTTCATGCAATTCATAGTCGGACTATGAAGAAACGTTTTCGCATGTTGCCATGCTTTCCCATTCTCGAAATTCTGCTTGCCATAATCGCATATTATGACTATATGATGTGGCAAGATGGATGTCGAAACCGAATTTCTTATAAATTTTATTAAAGGACGTGTACTTGACACAACCTTACGGTTTTGTCGATTCATCAGAATCGGAATAGGATATGCATGCTTTAACGATCCATATGATGGATTAAAGAATGCTTCTCGGAATTGGAATATTCGTTTTGACGAAGTTATAAACAATTATAACATGGTCGGAACGAATGGAAACTTTGTGTACACATGAAGGTTAGTGGGAGCCACGATATATTTCTTGTAACGACAAAGGATTTAGACGAGACCGCTTATGAATTAAGCGTGAAGATCTATAGGATAGATCTAAGAAGTTCCTCGTTCTATGTTATAGCACATATATCGACATATTTTTGAAAATGGTTTTCAACATATAACTCCTTGGAGGAGTTAAATCGAAATGTCGAATGGCATAAATTTTCAACGGCTCGATGTGAGACATCAAGCAGCGCGAAAAGTAATAATATGATGCCTTACATTTGATGTTAGGATCTATTATATCTGTCATGATATGTATGTGGTTATACGTCGTACACATAAATCGTCTAATTTACCGTCAATAAAATTCATGGGAATCACATGAGTTTGAATGTAATTCGATTACATGAGACTAACTCTTGTGAATGTATAATGGTTATACATTTATATACATAATGGTTATGTATATTTAAACCCATCGGGATTTGTATTGATAGCGGTGAAGTTTATCCTTGAATACTTTGCGAAAGAATTCAGCATTTTATTTTATCTATAATGGTGTGGAGGACGTGTTGGTTATAAAGAGTTATAACAATAACAGTTTCCAAATATTAAGCACGTCCAAATATGTAGCACGACTTTCGATCACAAAGTGTGTACACACATGTTTTGTTTAAATGAAAACATGGTTATGTGGAAAGGTTCCACAAGACCAATAGTTAATGATTCTATTTACGGAGGCGAGTATATTGCGGTTATTAATCGTAAAAGGAAGTGGTATGGATCAAGGATACATGACCAAACTCTAGTAGTCACGAGTTATCGGATTTATGGTTGTTTATTGCATGAAACGCAATAGTACAAGCCAAACATGCCGAGGTCACAACTGTTGGTTAATTCTAACCTAGAGGGGGTAAATTTGGTAATCTACCGTACAATTACTTTAGCTAATTACCTAATTTACTATGCGGAATAAATAATAATTTAAATAAAGTAGATGATACCGGAAACACTTGAACACAAGATGTTTTTTAACGAAGTTCGGTAGGTGGTTGCTATGTAGCCTTAACTCACCCTTTACTCGCTTAATTGACCGATTCAATTAAGTTGCGAGTACCTACGTCTCCGGGAATGCCTTGCGCCTCTTTTTGGCTTTTCGATTGAATTCCAACTCACTCGATTACAAGGTGTCGCCTAGATCGATTTACACGCTTTCTATCGATCTATAGCTTAGGCTCTTTACAAGTAGTTGCACTAGCCTATTACAATTTTCACTAATCGAGCTACAACGTGATCGGTCACGTGAGTGGGATACGATTAGTGGAGGTTATCGAAAGTAGATCAAAGATCTAAAGAGGGTTTCTCAAGCTATCAATGGATATGGATAATCACAGCTTTTAGGGTTTCTCTCTTTTGTGTTTTGAATGTGAGAAATTGAAGAGTTGAGGGAGAGAAGCCCTAGAAGGATTCTATTTATACTCTCTATAGAAATCCTTCAGAAAATTGCATGTGCGTTCAGAACGCACAATGTTCGTTCTGAACGCACATGCAGTTTGTACTAGCCGTTTCAAAATAACGTGCAAATATATTTTTGGGTCCGTTCGAACGAACACAGTTCGTTCACAACGGACTCACTTATACATTACATTTGTGTTCACAGAAAGGATTGTCCGTTCAATGCACTTAAATGGTGGGTGAACGAATTCTAAATGTCCGTTCGAACGTACATGTTTGTTCGTTCGAACGCACACAATCCTGTGACATTTTGGTTCTTATCAAGAGATGATATTTTGATATGTGGCAAGTTCGTTCTGAACGGACTTTGAGTTCGTTCTGAACGGACTTTGAGTTCGTTCAGAACGCACTTCATGTTTGATTGAACTCTTTGTTATTTTGAACATGATTTTACTTGAGATCTACTAGGTTTCTACCTATGGTTTATTTGTGGCGAATCCCACTCACGGAGGGCTTCGACATCTTGATTCTTGATATGCTTCAAGAGCCTTCCTTCTAGTCTTCTCTTGTTGTGCTTCTTGTGTTGTTCATCTTGTAGCCGTACCTGTGTTATCCTACACATTTTCTCGATGTAAACGTTAGTAATGACAGTGTTTTGAAATAATCAAACCACTAGGAAATTTGAACCAACAACAACCACTTCTAGCCAATACTCAGAAAAATTTCATTTGATCCATGAAATTTTGTGAAAAAATGTGATCGTAGGTATTGGAAATGTTCCAATCCTGATGATGATTAACACTAGCGGGAACGTGCGGACCTGTTTACAAAATTGCTCTCTCTAGTCGCGCGTGACTGACATGCGATGACTATGGGTATGGAGATACCTAGAGGAGGAAGAAGAGAGTAGAGTGTAGTTATCTAATACGATAGTACTCGCAGGTTATGGGTATGGAGATACCCATAGGTAAACATCACCCAAATACTTAGTCCATATGAATGCATCCCTTTTAAAAAATTTGTTTACTTAAATTAATATGCATTCACCTTATATGAAAACTGTGTGCGGGTTGTGTAATATGATTATTACATGAACCCTGATTTGAGCTTGTGTGGACGTCGACATAATTGATGATTATGTGCAGCAAAACCATCACACTTAAAGTGTCATTTCTAAACATCCCTAGTCGCGGATCAGTTTGCTTAAGAGAGAAGCATTTCTATTATCAGATAATAGGCTGGACGTGTACACTAGTACGTTTGCCGAGGAGATGATTATGTTTTGCTAATCATGGGACAAGGTGCTTGTCGAATCGGGAACGTAGATATATGTTAGGTTACATGTATTGGATATGACCAAAGCCGCGAGACCATGACATGGTTTAGTCATTATAGATGGACTTGCGACGGATGGGGCTTTAGGTTCTTCACACTTGAGGGGACCATTGATTGCGTTACGTGCGTAACACAATGCTTTGATATGACCTTACGCCTACCGTAACAGGGGGCCAAAACGGTCATCATTGGGTATTGTCCGAAACACGGAATTCAATGTGAGTCTCCAAGATAGGAATTGTTTATTCCGAAAGGAAGAGATATCTCTTAGGCCGCTCGATGAATTGATTAACGAAATCTCTGGCCAGAGTCAATGATATTAAAAGTTAATATCGATTGTAATTTGTTAACTCAATCCGGAATCGAGGAATAAGTATAGTTAATCAAGACATAAGGATGACTACCACCATGCCTTTTGATTAACAGATATCACAAACAAGAGAACTAGTAACCGCTATTCGAGATAGGCACAATGATCACAATCATTTTTCGTGTTAACATGGGTAGCCATGATGGACTGACTAGAACCCGCTCATGGACTTGTAGTGCTTTGGAAACAGCCTACTGCCATCGTTAACCGAACCTACCTGGTCACACAACGAGTCGTACTAAGTCGGGCTTGATTATAAAATTGGCACATAAGATGTGTGTAGCTTGGTATTTGATATGCGAGCTATATTCTCTAAAATCATGCATATTGGATATGCATGAGTACCTTTTAGGTAGATCTGAAATTGAGTGGGAGACTGACGGAAATACAGTTTCAGGATCAACCGTAAAAGTGTACACAAGGATAAACGAATGTAATCGTACATTCGTGGTCATATCTTTCAGTAGGAAAATCCAATTTGAATGGTTCAAATTGGGTTAGATAGATAATAAGATTATCTACAACCTTCATGTAGAAATATATTTCATATGAACGAAGTATCAGTGTCGTTTCTATGAAATACCGAAAGGGTGCAACAGTATGACATACAGTTAGTAAAACAGTCATAACTTTTGCATACGAACTCCAATTCGGCCAGGCCAAATTGGGTCATGTATACAATAAGATTATCTAGAACTTTCGTGTTGGTTAAGTTTCTGTCAGAGGAATTTACCAATTTCGTATGGACAGAATACTGGACAGATTCATGCAACTTTCTGTGTGAAAGAGTGTATATTGGATATACATGTCTTTTGGCCAATCATAATCCTATACGATATAAATATGATGTTTCTCTCTCTTTAGTTATGTGAATTCATTCAGAATATTCAGAATATTCCAGAAATATTGAGAGACATCTTTCTATTGAGTGAAAGGGTGTAAAGAGAGAGAACCGAGAAAAACAGTTTTTCCGGAGAAGAGAATCAATCGATCAAGCAAGTTCGCCAGTGCATCGTGTAGGCAGGTGCATCCGCGAACGACGAACTCCGACTCATGGTGGATACAAGTAGAGGAGCGACACTTGTGGCTCTTCGATTGTGATCAACTCGAGGGAGAGAAAGAACGGTCAAAGACGGTGGAAGCGCTTGGACGTGGAACGCACGGAGACAACCGGAGGAGCGTCAAGACGGTGGGAGACGTGTGGTATGGGACGCACGTGCTAGTCACCAACGTGACCGGAGAAAGAAGGAAGAGCGATCAACTCGTCATGCGTGATCAATTTCACGCTGGTAATCGTCTATCCTACTTTGCATCGTACCCTCGAAGTCATGGCGTGATCTTGGATTTAGGGAACCGGACCGGGCCTTCATATCCGCTGCGCAGGCCCGGGGTCGGGTGAATTCCCAACAATTGAATTATGCCCTATTATTTTATATTATAGTATATTATTGAAGGAATAATGCCCTAGGCTGAATGAAATAATGCCCTGGGCTGAACTAAATAATACCCTGGGCTAAACTGTTTAGCTTGTATGTAAACAAAGGATAGTTATTATTTATGTGTTGTTAAACTAATACTATATGTATTTGATTAAAGTTTCATTTTATACGTGTACTGGTTATTTAACATATTTAGTAATATGTGAATAAGCCTTGAATTGTATCACTAGTTTATACATCATCATAATGTGTGATTACGATAGTAAAAATGTATCAATGAACGTAATACGATTCTAAATGTCCCTGGTCATATATATGATGTATATAGAGATATACATGTCTAAGGAAATAGAATATATATGTACACCAGTATATTCGCATATGAGATGATTATGTTTTACTGATCATGGACATGGAATACATAGAGATGTAGTGATGTCAAATATGGAATATAGATATGTATTAGAGACTACATATTGGACTGACCAACTTATGAGAATATACATGGTTATTGTCATTACATATATTCTCATAAACAAATAGAATTTTAGTTCTTTGACCTGAGGTTATCATTAGATTTCTCGCCTGTGAATTGTGATACTTAGATATGTATCTTTGTTATCATTAACCGGGTAATCAAGATCATCATTGGGTATTACATGAAGCATGTTGGAGAATGTGAATAACCAAGATGGAAGTTGTTCCTTTCATGATTGAAAGAGATATCTCTCAGGCCCCCCTGATGAATTAGGATTGAAGGAAATGCGTGGCCACGCTCAATAAGATTAACATGTGTTGTTAATATTAATTGAATATTCAATCTAATTCTATATCGGGAAAGAGTTAAGTTGATTTAGAAAGGATGACATTTGACCATGTCTTTGATCAACAGATATCGCATGAACAAGAGAGCTAGTAATTTGTCTATTTGATAAATAGGTTATGATCACAAATCATTTATTTAATTTGGATAGTCATAATGCCTTGCTAGAGGCCAATTATGGTTTGCATATTTAAATAGAGATTTAATATGCTGCCAACATTAAATAAACCTATAGGGTCACACACAAAGACAAGTTTGGACTGGACACAGAAAATCAAATAAAGATGAAGATATTCTTGTGAGCATTGGATGCCACAAGAGTGGTTGAATGGCATTAATATCACAGGATCTTATTTCAAATGAGAAAGGATATTATTCAGTTTGAACAAGGATATTATTCTGTTCGAACAAGGATGTTATTCAGTTGGAACGAGGATATTATTCTGTTCGAGAATAAGGTGTATAGCATTAATTGAATGCTACATGCATGTATGAATGCATGGCATTAATACACACCAAACCTCTTCATAAATAAGAGAAATTCACTCTATCTTGAGAAGAAGATTTTACACATAGAAAAGAGTTTTCTAAGAGAGTAAAAAGAAGAGAAAATAGTTTTCTCAGTAAAAGATTAGAGGGAAGCTTGGCTGAATTTCTTTGTGAAAGAAAAGAGAATCAAGCAGATTTTCTGAAGGGAGGAAGGATCCGACTAGCATCGGAGGTCTTCACATCCAGTCTAGGCGAGTCGCGTGTGGACACCGATAGAGGGTGGTGCCGGTTCGAGCACACCAACGTGATCTCTGCAAGCTTCCTTCAACCAGATTTGAACTAAATCCGAGGTGAAATTTTTTGAAACTCTTCCTTCGTATCTAACTAACGATACACAGATCCATGGCTTAAGGGGTTCGGGTAAGTTCCTCTGCGCAATGTGATTGCAATAAAGTTGCCCGGAAACCCTAACAATTATATTATATTATATTTTGTTATATTATATTATATTATATTATATTGTATAATATAATATAATATAATATATTATTATTATTATTATTATTATTATTATTATTATTATTATTATTATTATTATTATATTATATTATATGATTTAATATTTATATTATATAATATTATATTCATATAATATATATAATTTTATTATTTTATTATTTTATAATATTATTATGTAATTACTAATACATATAATATGAATAAAATATGATTATCATGAAATACATGGATTAGCTCTCTCCTTGTATTTTGGAATACCAATTTTTTTTTTGTATTTCACTATCCATGGATTTGGAGGGTGAAATACAATACACCTAAAAATCAAACAATAGATTGTGCACTATCCGTGTATTTGAAAATACACGTCCATCAAAATCCCTCAAATCAAACATGCCCAAAATCATCATCCAAGTTTTGTTTGTTACTTTGAGACTATGTATCATGTCTTCAGTTTCACTCACCATGTCGTAAAAAATAATTAACATTAATTGTTGATTGATGTGTTTATCTAATCAACACGCAATTGATTTAGTGGATTTGTAAATTTGACTCTTAATTATGTATGATCAGGACCGGTCCATGACAAACACAATAAACACACTATACATATATTATGAGTCAATTCAAAATTATTAAATAATTTAATAGGATTTCGTGATTTCGTAAATCATGAGTTCAAATCACAATAACTATTTTCTCGTAATTTGTAGTTTTAAGTATTTTCTATTATTTATTTATATCTCTAATTTTACTTAGTAAAATAATAATTATAATATTAAGAATAATAATTCGAGTAAACTTATTCATTTATATATTCGTATTTGTTATATGTTATTTTTTACATTAGAAATAGTAATATATATCGTTTATATACAAAATAATAATAAACATTCATTATAAATGAGGATAAAATATTATTTGTTTGATTTTGTTTTAATTATTGTTTGTTTAAGTCATGTTAATTCTTGTATATTATTATTATTTTTTATTTTTTGGATGTGTGGTAATTTGAGTTAAGATTAAAAGTCTTAAGTATCAAAAGTATGATACTTAATTAAAAATCTTAGCCGTCTTCACTCAATATTTAATTATCAAAATCTAATTATTCAACCTTTAATTCTCTCGTTGTTGGCACTAAATTTTTGCGAATTAGAACCATTTTATCAAATTTCAGATCTTCAACTTTTAATTGAATTAATTAGTCGCTCATTTATTCATTAGTACGATGCTGTCACTAAAAATCTAAGTAGTCTAAATTATATTCATCTGTCAAATTTAGTGACTCGATGTTTAGTCGTTTGATTAGTCACTCAATTTATAATCCTCTGCATGTGTTCAATAATTTTTTGTTTTTTCAAATTAAATTACTCTTCCAAACTTTAATAGCTCAATATTTAATACTCAAAGGTAGTCACTCAATTTTTTTTAATGTTATCATTAGACTTTTGCTTTCCCAAATTAGATAGATTTGTCAAAATTGTATCTCAAGTTTTATCTGTCTAATTTTTTTTCATTTCTAATTAGAGAATCGTTAATGCACTCCGATCTTATTGCATTATCGACCGCTGCTTTTAAATTTTAATCACGTAACATCACGTAACAAACATGCATGTTTTTTAAAAAAATGCGAGCACAAAATTAGACGAATGGTTGTTTATTTCGGGCAGTGTCGAATATACTTTCCGACCGATTTCATTCATATTGAAATCGTTATTTTTATATCTTTGTAATTCATATTTACACTCTTTACAAGGAAAAATATATAAACAACATCAGAGCTGTTATCTCTAGTATAACAAAAAGGTACAAATATTTAGTTAGTTATATTTATATATTTCACCCTCATATGTGTATATTTTTACAATGGAAAAAATTTAAACAACAAAGATCTTTTTCATAATATAAAAAATAATAAAAACAAAAATAACAACATATATTTAATTTCAAGTATAGAAAAAGATATTAAAATATATTAAAAAAGGTATAACTAACAATAACTTTTTTTAAGAGATCTTTAATTTATGGTATAAAAAGGATAAAATAATAAAGAAAGAATACAATAATAATCTTTAATCTAAAATATAGAAAAAGATAAAATAATAAAGAAAATATAATAATAAATAATAATAATAATAATAACAACAACAACAAATACCGTTTACCCATATAGTATAGAAAAATATATAAACTAATATAAAAAAGTATAGGAGAACATAGGACCGAACAATCCAACAATGGACAATCCCGGAGTGCATCTGGAATTTATTTATTTTTTAATTATTATTTTGTTGCTATGATTTTATTTATGGGGAAAATGTATCACTATATTGAATATTAGAAATTCAACATTGAATTTTGATTTTTCCAAATGAGATAGCTTTGTCAAATTTGCATCTCAAGTTTTAATCGTCAAAATTAATCTCTTTATTTTTATTGATTATTTTGTTGCTAGTAAATTTTTTATTTCAACAATATATCACTATATCGAATATTATAAATTCAACATTGAATTGTTCACTTTTGTTCCTCGACTTTTAAATGTCATAATGTTCTCGCTAAGCCGTAGATTTGTTATTCCAATTTAATTAATTGGTCAATTAATTTGATAATATTAAATTTATAATCATAATTATATATTTGTGATTTAAGTAATCACAAATACTATATTAAACATTCGTGATTTAATTTATAATCACAAATAATGGTATATATAAATTGATATAATTAAAATTTATTTGTAAAATGACTAATTATTATAATAACTAGGACATTGTCCGCGCTTCGCGGCGGAATTTTTTATTTTTTATGACCATTATTGTATTATTTAATAATTAGTTATTATTTAATTCAATTTTGCCAAATTATATGAAAGTTAACGAACACAAAGTGACTATATAAAAATGATAGCAATACAAACATAATATATGACCAAATTGCCAAAAGATATTGTAACTGATCATCTGTAAAAAATAATAAAAAAAATAAAAAAAGCAGCTCGCGCTAGTCCAAATTCCATGTTGGAACCATGAATCATAAAAAAATATTAAAAATCTCTTTGAACAATTGTTTTTTAGTTGTCATATTACCAAAAACTAATGGTCCCATTGTTAATATGTCTTAGTAAAATAATCATATTATATATATATAATAGTTAAAATAAATTATTATGAATATTTTTATTTTATTATCTTAAATTAAAACACACAACAATAACAATTTTCAAGTTGCATTGAAATTTTTTATGGATAGTTATATAAAAAGACCATTCCATTGAAAAACACATACAAATATCTATAAATCATGCACATACATGAGATAGGTAAAAAAAAAATTCCGTTGAAAAACACTTACAAATACGTATACATCGTGCACATATATGAGGTACATAAAAATATCATTGAAAGACACTTGCCAATACATGTACACCATGCTTATACATGAGATACTCATTTGAAGTTGACACATGATTTTCATGATCTCAAACGAAAGAGTACAAAATGGAGAATCTATTTATGTGGTTTTTTTTATTAACTCTATTTCTGTGGTTTATTTAAAAAGATTATGGCCTTGCAAAAATTAGTTTGAAGATAACTGAGAATTGATGAGAGATATGGAGTTGTTAGGAAGTATTATTTGTCTTGATGAAGATAAAATATAATATCAATGAATTTTTTGAGAGACAAAGTAAAAAAGTATATTAAAATCAATGTCTCACGTGAATGAATTTTTTTTAATTCCATGGCAAAAAAAAATACGCGTGGTCCATTGTGGAAGTTTATTATGAATATTTTTATTTTATTATCTTAAATTAAAACACACAACAATCGCAATTTTCAAGTTTCATTGAAAAAGTTTAGGGATAGTTATATAAAAATACCATTCCATTGAAAAGCACATACAAATATCTATAAAGCATGCACATACATGAGATAGGTAAAAAAAAATCCGTTGAAAGACACTTACAAATACGTATACATCGTTCACATATATGAGGTACATAAAAATATTATTGAAATACACTTACCAATACATGTATAACATGCTTATACATGAAATACTCATTTGTCATTTGAAGCTAACACATGGTTTTCATGATCTCAAACGAAAGAGTACAAATGGAGATTGTCGGGGCGGCAAAAAACGAACCGGCACCGCCCCGTAATTAATAATTAAAATAATTTAATTTTGCTTATACAAACGGACCGTAATAACTATGTGAATTCTACCGAATATCTTAAATCAAAACCGTACCTTAACCGTATGCGGAAGCATATGGAATCCGTCCGAATTGATGGCGCGCCATCACCGTCGTTGCGTCCATGAAACCTTAATTGCAAGAATGGATTCAAAGTAGTTTATGATGTCCAATTTAGAGACCTTTTGATTTTCTCTAATAGATCTCTTTTCCTCTTAATGGGGCAGATTCAAGAATGGAACATTATCTCATCATCATATGTACTTGGGACTAAATTGCTTTTATAGCCAAAAGACATATTTTCACAAAAGACATACCTTTTGGGCTTCCCAATATGGATCTTCTAATTCAGCCCATCACAGAAAATAGAATAACCATCCACAATACTATACACATCAAAAACCCACACCATAATTGACACATATAATGCTTAATTTTATAACTAAAATTTATCATTATATTATAAGCATTTAAATGACAATATTACAATACATAATATTTTACATATAAGTCAAATGTTGGAATAATGTTCCAACCGAATCTATTTATGAGGTTTAGTTAAGAAGATTATGGCCTTGCAAGAAATAGTTTGGAGATAAATGAAAATTCATGAGAGATATGGAGTTGTTAGGAAGTATTATTTGTCTTGACGAAGATAAAATATAATATCAATGAATTCTTTAAGAGACAAAGTCAAAAAGTATATTAAAATCAATGTCTCGTGTGAATGAATTATTTTAATTCAATGGCAAAAAAAAATACGCTGGTCCATTGTGGAAGCTTAGAATGGTCGAAAATTTAAAGGGAGGATAATTATATAGTATAAATGGCACACATTCGGCTGGATCTGTTGCTGAGATGTTCATTTCAACTCGAGAAATATTATCACACTTACACAAAACAAAGACACCATCAAGCATGCTTAAAATTGACTTTCGAAAGGCGTTTGATACTGTGTCATGTGACTTCTTATATAATCTACTATCCGTTAGAGGATTTCCTGAAGCATGGGTTAAATGGATCAGAATCCTAACTTCCTCCCCATCCTCTAGAGTCCGAATCAACGGACAACGAGGCTCTCCATTTGATCATCTCAGAGGACTTAGACAAGGAGACCTTCTATCCCCGCTTTTATTCAACCTAGTAGTTGATTCACTACAAAATTTATTGGAAACTCTAAACCCAATTTTCTCTACTCCAATGAAAATTGCATCGAAGGCCATGCAATACGCGGATGACACGGTCCTCTTTATCGAGGCGAGACCGAATAATCTCAAAATCATATCCCATTCCCTCGACATTTTCTTTCAACTTTCGGGTCTACAAATAAATTGGACAAAAACCTCATTTGTGTCAATCGCAATACCGGAAGATCTACATGATGTCCTCTCGGACATCCTCAAATGCCCTAAAACATCCTTACCTATTACATATCTCGTCATACCACTCTCTATCCGGAAGCCAACCAAAATAGCGTTCGCACCACTCATCCAAAAAATGAGAAGCAAGCTCGCTTCTTGGAATGGACTCCTTCTATCTTCAGGTGAACGCCTGACACTGGTCAAATCAGTCATCAACGCAATACCAGTCCATTACATGCAAGCCCTCAAATTATCCCAATGGGTAATTAAGGAAATCAACGCGATTGCTACAGGATTTCTATGGAAAGTTGAACTAAAATGTCTCGGAGGACATTGTCTAATTAATTGGAGTAAAGTCACCTTACCTAAATCTAACGGAGGGTTGGGCCTGGCCAATTTAAAACTATAAAATGAAGCTCTCATGACGAAGTGAATTCATAAAGTTAATAACGACCAATCCTCTCTTTGGTCTCAAACGCTAAATTAGTTATATAATTCAACAAATATAATCTATGCACTCACATCACAACAACGGCTATCGTCATTATTTCTTAAAGATCTAGCCAAACTAGTGCCATTATACAATACTTTCCACTCTCTTCCAAATGTCGAATCCAACGACCAAATGCATCCCTTCAAAGCCAAAATTGTGTATTCCTTCTTCATAAACCCTGGTGTTACTTGTCCATGGAACACCGCGCTTTTTAAAGCTAAATCCCCTCTCAAAGTCTGTTTATTTGGCTGGTTGGCCATCCAATCACGCATACTTACGAGCGATCAGTTACAACTGAGAGGCTGGCCGAATAACCAAGTATGCCCATTATGCAAAACAGAAGAAGAGACATCTAAACATTTACTCTTTGAGTGCGACTTCTCTTAAGAAATATGGGCCAATCTCTCCTCCACAATTCTCGATACAACATCTACAATATCGAATATGGTTGAATTCTGGTCTTCCACCCGTACCTCAAGACTATGAAAAACGGCCTGGCTTGCTGTCATATGGAATATATGAAAATCATGCAACGCCACCATCTTCAACGACAAATCCCAATCTTCAACACGGGTATTCAACATTGCTTTACAAGACATGATAGCCTGGAATAAATACTGCTAATAGTACTTTAGGTTATATGTAGTAGTTCAGAGGGTAATCATTTTATGTTACTCTGTGTTTAGCTGGAATGGCTATAATAGATTTGTATTAAATCTTTCGACCATCCGCATCATTGTATACTACTGTAGCACTTTCTTTTGATATAATATATTCGAGGCCTCGACAAATTGTCGATCCTCCTTCTAAAAAAAAAAAAACTGATTCACAACGAAATAAATTAGATTCGAGCCAAATTGAACTAAATTTTGAATCGAATAAAATATTATAATCTTAAAATAAAGATAAATCATGTTTTATATACAAAATATATAAATAAATCATACAAAATATAATTATATTATTTGTAGTATTCAATTTCAATATTTTAATGTTAATTAATGGTCGGCCTTGAGCATTGACGCAGAAGGCAGTCGCCTAAAGCCCATCAAAACCCTAGCCCCCAAAAAATTTGTTCAACTCCTAACTCTTGTTGGTTCTTTAGAATATTTGATTTTCCCCAATTAACATATGCTTCTACTCTCAAAATAAAACAAAAAATATTGTTGGAGAAATCTAATATTTCATTGTGGAATGTTTTTAGAAAATGAAACTTTAACAGAACGCCATTGTTGGTGAAGAGGAAAAACTCACGTTCTTGGAGAAGAAAAGAAGAAAGTCTTCTGGGAGGCAAGTTTACAAAAAAAACCCCCTAACTTTTCTTGTAAAGATAAATTTACAAATATATGATTAAAATTATAATATATAATAAATAAATAAGAGATTGAAATTACGTATATGATATATAATTTTTTTAAATTAGTATATGCTAAAAAATATTTATAGTAATTTTAAATTAATAAAATAATACAAAACTATGTTTATTAAATTTAAAGATGAAAAATAGAGGGGTATTTTGGTCCAAAAAAATTATAATATTATGAAATATCTCTAGAGGGAGGTAATTGAAAAGAATACATTTTTTGTAGGGATTTTTTTTTGAGTTTCTCAAAAGTTAGGATTTTTTTTAAATTCAAGAAAAATTAGGGAGTTATTTGTAAATTTTCCTTTTGTGAAATACCAAACGAGTGTTGTGATGTGGTTTGCATTAAACATATGATAATAAATTATAAACGTAAAGAAAACACAATAAAAATCATAGAAGATCAGACAAAATGGATCCCCATGAACATTGATAATTCATGCACATTTTTCAACACTTAATTTGTACTAACTTTATACCATATTTATTTAACATTTATTTAACAATTATTACTTCATAAAAAAACAAAAAATCAATATACAACTTTGATGAGTTTTAGTCTTAGATTCATTCTTATATCTATATTTCAAATTCATGATTTTTTTATTGATAACCTTCTTTTCAATTCAATTTGCATAAAACAAAGTTTTTGTTCAAAGAAAAATTGGAAATAACATTTTGTACATGTATTTTCGCCGAATAATCTAACACAAATGAGTTTTTTTCTTGTTTTCGAACCTGTAAATATTAAAAAAAATGATACTTTCGCCACATTATGTGGCAAAAACGCAATTTATATATATAAGAAAACGTCAATTTTACAAATCGATATAAAAGGAATTTAGGCATTGAAAAAATTTCAAACTTATAGCCTCAACATAATATTTGCCTTGAGCCCTTCAAATCTTAGGACCGAGCATGTGTTAATATATTAGAAAAATGTGATACAATTCAGTCCATTTGATTTAACGTGTTTTTAAATACTAAAACTGACCCAAAGCAATCCAAATCCAAATCCAAATAGGGTATTGCTATTGCAAAAACTAACATGGTTTAATTAAGAGAAATTTAAATTTTTTACTGACAAATGAAATTTATACCCCTATTTATTTTAATTGTTATTACTTAAATATTAGTAGTTATTATTTTCCCTCAATCATGGAAACATATCTTTTTTTAATATTTTGAAAAATCAAATATAATAAATATAGAAATATAAATTGTCAAATTATATTCATACATTCCGTTTATTTTATTTTAATGATGAATGATGACTTCAAAAAAATGATTAATGATGTCCATGATTTTAAATCTTCATCTAAAAATTGATATTTAGTCATCAAATATGTGAAAAATGTCTTATTATTATTATTATTATTATTATTATTATTATTATTATTATTATTATTATTATTATTATTATTATTATTATTATTATTATTATTATTATTACTATTATTACTATTATTATTATTATTATTATTAAGACATGTTATTTTTATATTTCTCAATTCCAATATATATTTATAAAAGATAATTGTACTAATTGATAAATGTAATAAATATCAATCATTATTAATAGAGTCATAGAGTCATAATGGTAATTTGATAAAAATAAATTTAAGTCATTCTTTATTAAGTTATGTTAACTCTTGCAGTAGTGTCACCCATCCAAATAAACTTCAATATTGAATCCAATAAATCAAATTCGACGGATTGAATCCCCAAATAAATCGAACTATATGCACACTTCTAATGAGTGTTAAAACGTGTTGCATGTCTCAGTACTCAAAGAGAGCACATGCATAAATCAAACTATATGCACACTTTTACGAATTACTAGTGATCAGGACCGGTCCAAATAGATAGGCGATCTTGGCTTCGGCCGAGAGTCTAGAAATGTCGAAGGCCTGATATGTAATATAAAATATTTAGGTCTCAAAATGTCGAAGGCCTAATTTGCTGATATTTTCTTTAGAAAAAGATTTTTCCTTCGACTAATTGGTGATTTTGTTGAAAATAGATTTGTTGATTTGGAAAGAAATGTCGCTATTCAGGGAATTTTCCAATCACTACTTTGATGGAAATAAACTCGAATAGTAGAAGGAAAAGGAATTTCTTCGTGCAAAAGCAAATACAAACTTATTATTTACTCTCTTGCACAGTATACAAATCAATTATTTACTACCATCATAGGTATACGATTCAAAAAATCTATAAAATGTACATATAAGGCTTTCGAAATTTGGGGCTCCCGACATGCGCCTAGATAGCCTACATATGTGAGCCGCCCCTGCTGATGGGAGGTTGTTGGAATGGGTGGATGGGTGACCGGTGGGCGACAGAGGTTAGGGACGGAGGTGGTACACAGGCCCGGCCCATACATACAATTTTTGAAGCCCCCGCTTCGTGTCCGGATACAAAAAAAAATACGTAGTATAATTTATAAATTTTGGAGTCCATTATAAAAAAATCGGGGTCCATTTTAACAAATTACGTAGTATAATAAAGAAAATTAGGGTCCATTATAAAATATTTTGAACTAGCTTTATAATTTGGCTTAGGGCCTGTTAAACCCTTGGGCCGGCCCTGGTGGTACAAGGTGCGGCAAAGGTGAATGGGATAAAGGTGGCAAAAATTAAATTCTTGTTTTTAGCTCCGTATTAACATTGTTCCGACACAAACTATTCACTAACTACACTTTTTCGAGAAAAAAATATATGAAATACAATGCAAAATAACTTAAACCGTATAATACAATTATTATGTTTATTATTAGTAGTAGTATTATATATCATCATCAACATCATCTTCATCGTCAGTTATTATTATTATTATTATTATTATTTTGTTAAAAAAACATCGAAATGATATTATCCAAAAACACAAATAATTTCTTAAAAGTTATAAATACATGTAAAATATTATTTTTATTATGAAAAATGTAAATTCGAAACATCATATGAGTTTTATTATAATTTTGTTTATTTCAATTTTTTATATTAAATATTTTTAATTATTTTATCTATTAAATATGATATCGTGTGTAATATTAGTTGTGTTTTGTACCAAAATTTTTTTTGTTAACATTATTTATAATCAAGTGTGTTCTGATGTCGTGGTATCACAATATTTACGATAAGGGGAGTTCTATCATACACCATTTTACAAGGGTATTTTGGGTATTTTAGCAATTAATTATATTTGTAAAAATGTGTATCATAAAATTTATCTTTTATAGAGATTTTTGTTTAAATGAACAACAAAAAATTCAAATTTAGTTAAACATTAATTGATAAATATATTTGATATCTTATCATAAATATTCATAAATGAATAATTACTCCAAATATCCTTGAAAATGGGTGTATGATAAGAAAAGAGGTGTATGATAGAAGTCCCCTTACGATAAATATATATGCAGCAAGATTTACAAAACCTAAAAGGAGGAACATTTTATTTTGTTATAAAAACAAAACAAAAATCAACAATTAACAAATAAATGAACTTGTCTTTAATGTTTCTTTACCCACTTTAAGCTTACTAGTCAATTAACTTTGAAATTGATCGAAATAATAGAAATTGAAAAAGAAAAAAACAATACAAAATTATATGGCCTGAGATTACACCTGTTAATGACCTTAGAGTAAGTTATGTTCAGTCTTCTTACTCATGTTTTCTTCTCCTCAAAAGCACATACTTGAGAAAACCCTAGAGGGCCGGATCTTGCTCCATATCAATGGAGGGCGCTAATCTCGAGAGGTCACTTTGAGAATTTTCAAAGATAATTCGGGGGGGACTGCTGCGTAAATATTTCTAATTTTATCATAAATACAACAGTATAATCCTAAAAAATTATGAGGACGCGGCTTCCTGCGCAAGTTCATACTAAGCTTAATCCGCCACTGTCCTGAGACATTAAACAGGCATACTGTACTATCAATAACATACCAGTATGATTGCATGATTCACAATGACTTTTCTTTTATCAATGTATTGCTCATTGATTTGCCTTTGCTTTCATCTTATCTTTATCAAATTTGACAAGCAAAAGAAAAATAAGGAAGAAATTTAAATAATTGGTTTTTTTTTACATCAAACTTAACAAACTAAGAACAATGGTTTTCGATATTGTGAAAAACAAAAATTATATCATCGTACGACACGAAGAAACGAATTAATGAAAGAGAGAAAATGAATTAAGATATATAGTGACATGGAATCTTACTGGGGTTTTTGGCCTCCTCAGGGGACCACTTGGTATTAGCCCTGTGTAACTGTGTTGTTCCTTTCACAACGATCTCGTCACTGAGACGCAAGTGTCAGAGTCGCGCGGCAGTCGGCACCACGAGTTAGCGTTATACGAGGGGCCGAGAGAATGCAATTATAGATGCCTCTATTATTATTTTTAAGGGATTTTATCCCATCAAAATCATCGATCAAATTACAGCCAATGAATAAAATAAAATAATTATGACGTGGCACTTTCCTGAAGCAGGAAATGGGTTGGAAACTGTACCAGTAGGGATAATAATTTATTGATAATGTATTAATGCTATTACATATAACATACTAACGATCAAGAACAAAATAAACGATCCCCTAAGACTACAAAGGCTATTATCATTGCAGGATCGAAGCCAGGTTGAATTAAAATGTTAAACACATCATTTCCCAATAAAATCGAGTTTTCTCCTGCGATTTTTCTCGAGATCCTTGCAATCTCCACCCCGTCGTACCCCCAAATTGTGCAAGATCTTTCATTGAAACAACCTTGAATTGTGAAATCTGGTACTAAATTAGGATTATTAACAATATCTAGGGTTTTGGCGAGTTGTATTTCTGCATGGTTACTACTTTGAAGGATTGAAGATTTTCTAATTGAGAAAAGTTTGGCATTCAGTCTTTCAGTGGATTTTTCGAATTCATAGACGTTCCATCGATCATGCATGGTCATAATCTACAACAATGTAAATAATCAACTTAAATATTTACATTTCAAATTCGATTTACAAAATTTGTCATACCTTAGGTCTTAAAAAAAGAAGTGGATTCCCATCTCCATCCATCAATACAATCTCTCTGGTAAAAGAATTGCATCTTCTCGAGTAATTATCAACTCGATACACCAATTTTCCTGAATTATCGAACACTGAGAATCCATCGCTTCCATCAAAATTCATGCTTGATTTCTTCCAAATCGTATAAATTCTTTCTAACTCATGATCCTCTTTTGAAGCTAATTCGTCTAGATTTTTCTGGGTATCCACTGGGTGTATCTTGTTCACCGGATTGAAAGAGGTAGGTTTTTGCATGTGATTTGTGATTTGTAAATGAAGGCTGAAATTAGGTGGTTCTTGTACTTTATAATGCTAAACCTAAAGGAAAATGTTGGACATACCCCACTTCTCCCCCCAAATGATGTGGATATGGTTTAACACCATAAAAATTAACAATTTAATTCATGATTTAACATCTTAATTATATGTTCAATAATAAATTAAGATAATTAAATCATAAATTAAGATGTTAAACCATGTTTTTGTGTGTTAATTTTGAAAATGTTAAATCATATTCATGTCATCAAGGATGTGGGGGGAGAGTACTAGAGGGTGTACATCACTACTCAAACCTAAATATACGCACACTTGTAAGTACAAAGTAAATTCTCTCCTTTTGTATTATAACTGGAGGGCACCGGCACATCATAGTGTTGACCATGGTTTTACCTTTTTAGCCTCTTAGGTAAACTAAGATAATACTCCCGTTGCGCTGCGAATATTATAATTATGTTTTCATGAAAAAATAGGACTTATTGAAATTAATTATGACATTTAGATTAATTTAATAACAAGGTACAAATTGTTGTAACTTAAAATTATTAGCAAAAAATAAGAGATTATTAGTGATCCATGGTCTACATGACCATATGTTTAAATTATAAAGAATTTTCGCCTAAAATTATTGTGTTGGTGTATTTTTTTATACTCGACTTTTACGTTATATATTAAACTCATCAACTATTATGCTAGCTCATATATTGATGTTTCATTTATTAAATGTTTATTTGTCCGTTAATTTTATCAATAACGTGACAAATATTCTACGACAAAAATAATGTTGCGACATTAGAAATATGTATTTTCATATTCTTAAAAAAATTAAATACCTGATCTATTAATTATTATCATAAACTATAATATTCAATAATATAAATATTGATTTTTTAACAAATTTAATGATCGAAAATGTTCAGAATTATTAACTGTAATTTGTAAAATTTGACATGATAAATATTCTACCACCCAAATCCAATCAATTACTCTTACTCGACATTTTGACAAATTTGAAAGTTTCTTTATATATGTCCCTTTGATTTGTCACGAATAGATTGGTAGTGAGTATGGCACGACAAAAGGGGGGACCCTTAACAATGACCACATCTAAGAGCGGGGAACATATGACGAGTGGACACTTTACACGAGCACATAAATGTATGACACTGAGAAACTATTTGGCCCCATATTCCACTAAAATGACATGTATATCATAATTAACATAGGTTAACGTGTAAATGTACATACCCTAAATATTACATGGGTGACGTTGAATTGACATCTATATTGTAAAAGAATATCTTATATATTTAAAAGATTAGTATTTTCATTAATTTACTTATCATTTTTTTTTTTAATTAAGTTCGTTTATTTGAATAGTTTAGAGATAACTAACGTTTTTATATGAATATTATTACATTTTGTTTATCTCTCTTAGGAGAACTTGGCAAAAAGAAATTGGCCGCATTCAAAAACATATGTTTTCTGCTAAAAAACGCTTGAAACATCCACACACCTATTAGCACTATGTCGGTTCACACTACAATGTTACGCGCTATTTCAAATGCACCTCCGCACACAAGAATCAATCCTTCGATAATGGGAGGACTTGCTAAAGGGAAAAAATGATGCCAAACGATCATGGCCAACATGCGTATGGACGATATGAAAAGAAAGAAACAATATAATCTTCAAAAATAAAAATGCACATGCCTCGTTTAGTAGCGGCAAGGGATAGTCGCAAAGTTCTCATTCATATATATTTCATAATTATTGCATTAGTGCTATGTATGAAGGCTTTGTCTCAATTTATTAATAAAATATAGAACCAAGACGAGCACGATTCGTGCTCCGGATTCTACTTCAAAACAAAAATGTTGCATTGAAAAATGATGCACGATAAATGACCATCTTTCCAAATGTTATTAGTTTTCAATTGGAACCTACAATAAAATGATTCTTGAATGTGGGTATGCTCGTTCATACGCAAGAAAAACGTAACATCGTACAATCCCTTGCAAATTTGAGAAGAACCTCTATCAATTCCTTCAAATATTTCGAGCCACCATAATTTTGTAGTGTACTTCGAAATTAGCATATTTGCTCCTTGTTTAATTATCCTGCTGATGTAATGCAATAATTTATTTAACAGTGAACATCTCATAGAATGATAATAAAAAAATTAAGACGCAATAATAAAATTTAAGATATTTGGGAGCATTCCTCTCGATAAAAAAAAATGTTGGACATACCTCCCATTCTTTCTCAAAAAATTTGATAATGTGAATGTGACACATTTCAAAATTAATTTTTTTATTCATGATGTGACATTTTAATTAATTGCTAAATTATAAATTAAAATAATTAAATAATGCAGTATGTACCTGTTAATTTTTTAAATTGTTAATTCATAATTGCGTCTTCCAATTTTTTAAGAGGCCATATACGGTACCTCCTAATTTTCTCACAATACCCTCTATTCCTTAATTAATGATTAATTATTAGAGTAATTAACAAAATGACGCTCCATTAAAAATTAATTAATATATAATTAAAATACATATACATTAATAATTCTTAACTAATATCAACTAACTGTTAATTCTTAACTAATATCAACTAACTATTAATTCTCAAAATACATATACATATACATTAATATATAATTAAAATACGTATACATTATGTTAATTAATTATTAATTAATGGTTAATTGGATGTTGTGGTGAAATAGGGGGTACGGTATAATTATTCATTTTTTAAAGAGTTATGGAGGTATAGATCCAGTAAAAGCATTGGAACTTACAAACGTTATAAAAATTTAAAATGCAATGCACCTTGTGGATGGAACAAATATGAACTAGTCGTCCATGTGAAGAAGTCCATTCACAAAATTATGTGTCTATGATGGGGGGTCCAGCCGTGATTCCTGACTGATTGGCTATGTATGGATTAAATATTTGTTTGTCATCATGTAATCATCGTTTGTACAAGTCTTCACTCCTCAGTACGTGCTATTTCCCGTGACAAAGCAAAATCATCATCAAAGTTTTGTTTATTACTATGAGACTATTTACCATGTCTTCAGTTTCACTCACCGTATCGTAAAAAATTTATTTGTTTGTTTTTTGTTTTAATTATTTTTTTGTTAAGTCGTGTTAACTCTTGTAATGATGTCATTAAATTTTAATTTTTGGATGTGTGTCGGAATTTATGTCAAGATTAAAAGTCTTAAGTATCAAAATCTAATTATTCAACCTTTAATTCTCTCTTTGTTGGCACTAGATTTTTGCGAATTAGAACCCTTTTATTAAATTTCTGATCTTCAACTTTTAATTGTATTAATTAGTCACTCAATTATTAATTAGTATCATGCTGTCATTAAAATTCTAAGTTGTCTAAATTATATTCATCTGTCAAATTTAGTGACTTGATGTTTAGTTGTTTGATTAGTCACTCAATTTATAATCCTCTGCATGTGTTCAATAAAGTTTTGTTTCTTTCAAATTAAATTACTCTTCCAAACTTTATTAGCTCAATATTTAATAGTCAAAGGTACAGACTCAATCTTTTTTAATGTTATCATTAGACTTTTGGTTTCCCAAATTAGATAGGTTTGTCTTGTATCTCACGTTTTATCTGTCTAATTTATTTTTCATTTCTAATTAAAGGATCTTTAATGCACTCCGTACTTATTGCATTCTCCTCTTTTAATCATGTAACATCACGTAACAATTAAATTAATTTGTCATAATGTTCTCACTAAGCCGTAGATTTGTCATTCCAATTAAATTAATTTGTCAATTAATTTGATCATAATAAATATGAAATCATGATTATATATTCGTGATTCAACTAATCACGAATACTATATTAAACATTCGTGATTTAATTTATAATCACAAATAATGGTATATATAAATTATTATAATTAAAATTTATTTGTAAAATGACTAATTATTATAATAATTATATAGTATTAATGCAAGGGGCACGCATTCGGCCGGTCGGACTAAAACCATATTGATTTACAACGAACTAAACTAGATTCAAGCCAAATTAAACTAAATTTTGAATCGAGTAAAATAATATAATTTTAAAATAAAGATAAATCATGTTTTATATTAAAATAAATAAATAAATAAATCATACAAAATATAATTATATTATTTGTAGTATTAAATTTCAATATTTTAATATTAATACAGCGCCGTCCTTGTTCATTGGCGCAGAAGGCAGCCGCTTAAACCCATCCAAATCCTAGCCCCAAAAATGTATTTGTTCAACTCCTAATTCTTGTTGGTTCTTTACTTTCCCAATTTAACATTTGTTTCTACTCTCAAAATAAAGTACAAATTATTGTTGGAGAAATCTAATATTTTCATTGTGAAATGTTTTTCGGAAATGAAACTTTAACAGAACACCATTGTTGGTGAAGGAGGAAAAACTCGCCTTCTTGGAGAAGAAAAGAAGAAAGATCTTTTGGGAGACGAGTTTAAAGCATGATATTACGTAAATACCAAACTAGTGTTGTGATGTGGTTTGCATTAAATATATTAAATTATAAACGTAAAGAAAACACAATAAAAATCATAGAATATAAAAAAAAAATAACGTTATTGCAAGAGCTAACATGATTAAATTTAGAATAACTTCAATTTTTTTTAATCAAATGACAATTATATTCCTATTTATGATAATTTGTATTTATTATACTTATATACTATTATTTATATTTTCATTCATAATGTAAAAATATTTTTTCTAATATTATGATAAAAACAAATAAAATAAATATATATTAATTTTCATATTGAAATATATATGTTACGATTTAATTATTTTTTTATGATGAAAAAAATTAAGAATATAAATATTTTTTTATATATGAAAGATTTTATTTGCATTATTTTATGGAAAGTAATGAACTAATAGATAAATGTAAGAAATATCAATCATTAATTCATCATTAATAGAGGTATAACGGTCATTTGATAAAACAAAATTGAAATCGTTCTCAATTTAACCACGTTGGTACTTGCAATAGCGTCTTAGATTCATTCTTTATACCATTGATAATTCATAAAAAAAAAAAATGGATCCACGTGAACATTGATAATTCATGCACATTTTCAACACTTAATTTTTACTAACTTTATACCTTAATTATTTAACATTTATTTAACAATTATTACTTCATAAAAAAACAAAAAATCAATGTACAACTTTGATGAGTTTTAGTCTTAGATTCATTCTTATATCTATTTCAAATTCATGATTTTTTATGGATAACCTTCTTTTCAATTCAATTTGCAAAAAACAAAGTTTTTGTTCAAAGAAAAATAGGAAATAGCATTTTGTACGTGTATTTTCCCCGAATAATCTAACACAAATGAGTTTTTTTTTTCTTGTTTTCAAACCAGTAAATATTAAAAAAAAGATACTTTCGCCACATTATGCGGCAAAAACGCAATTTATATATATAAAAAACGTCAATTTTACAAATTGATATAAAAGCAATTTATGCACTGAAAAAATTTCAAACTTAGAACCCCAACATAATATTTGCCTTGAGCCCTTCAAATCCGAGGACCTGGCCTATGTTAATATATTAGAAAATGTGAAGAAATTAAAAACGATACAATACAATTCGGTACATTTGATTTAACGTGTTTTCAAATACTGAAACTGAGGCAAAGCAATCCAAATCCAAATAGGGTATTGCTATTGCAAAACCTAACATGGTTTAATTAAAAGCAATTTAAATTTTTTACTAACAAATGAAATTTATATCCCTATTTATTTTGATTGTTATTACTCATATATTAGTGGTTATTATTTTCCCTTAATCATGGAAACATATCTTGTTTTAATATTTTGAAAAATCAAATACAATAAATATAGAAATATAAATAGTCAAATTAATTATACATTCCGTTCCTTTTATTTTAATGATTAATGATGTCCATGATTTAAAATCTTCATCTAAAAAATGATGTTTAGTCTTCAAATATATAAAAAATGTATTATTAGTATTATTATTATTATTGTTGAAAAATAAACAGAGAATTTGGAAGAGACAAGTTTCATATCAATGGAGATTCAAATTACAATAGACACTATTTTCTTTATATAGTAGAGGGTGAGTGCAAGCTTTAAATGGGCAGTTACAAAGCAAAGAATAAATACAATAGAAACATAATAACTCTTATAATATTTTATATAGAAATTGACATTCATATTTTATAATGGATTTAAAATCTTCATCTAAAAAATGATGTTTAGTCTTCAAATATATAAAAAATGTATTATTATTATTATTATTATTATTATTATTATTATTATTATTGTTGTTGTTGAAAAATAAACAGAGAATTTGGAAGAGACAAGTTTCATATCAATGGAGATTCAAATTACAATATACACTATTTTCTTTATATAGTAGAAGGTGAGTGCAAGCTTTAAATGGGCAGTTACAAAGCAAAGAATAAATACAATAGAAACATAATAACTCTTATAATATTATATATAGAAATTGACATTCATATTTTATAATTATTCATAACAATTATTATTATTATTATTAAGACGTGTCATTTTTATATTTCTCAATTCCAATATACATTTATAGAAGATAATTACACTAATTGATAATTGTAATAAATATAAATCATCATTAATAGAGTCATAATGGTCATTTGATAAAAATAAATTTAAATCATTCAATTAAGATATGTTAACTCTTGCAATAATGTCACCCATCCAAATAATTTTCACTATTGAATCCAATAAATCACATTCGGCCGTTTGAATTCCCCAATAAATCAAACTATATGCACACTTCTAATGAGTGTTAAAGTGTGTTGCATGTCTCGGTACTCGAAGAGCACATGTATAAATCAAACTATGCACACTTCTACGAATTACTAGTGATCAGGACCGGTCCAAATAGGTACGCGATCTAGACTTCGGCCGAGAGTCTAGAAATATCGAAGGCCTAATATTTAATATAAAAATATTTAGTCTCAAAATGAAAAGAAAAAAAACCCACAGCCGTACCCCCTCTTCTTTTGACCTATGATGAATTTCTTTCTTTTCAATTACAAAGTTTCCTTTTAATTTTCGGATCAAATCTTTTAAATTAATCGAATATATCAATTTATGCAAATTATTTTGTATGCCAGATTTGCAAATTTTCCAATTCTAAACTAATTGATTTTGTAGAATTAATTAAAAAAGCAATGCACTAATCTCATTGTCTCCGAATTTGATATTTATTTTGTCACTTTATTCTTTCTCATTTTGATATTGTTGTTATTTGTTTTATATTTTGGTCATTTTCTTCACTCTCAATATTATAATTTATGTTGTATATGTAAACAATTTCAATATTTAAGATTTAAAACTTGTCTTCTATTAGTGAATTTGATGAGGATCTAAATTTCTCCTACTTCATCTTCAATACCAAAACAAAACCGGCCAACCTAACGGGAACGCAAGTCTTCGAGCAAGTCGTTCTATGCAACAAGGTTAGGGGGAGGAGAGTATCAACAACGAATCAACCGGGGGTGGGGGCGAGAAGTGGAATAGGTTGAACAAAACTAGTTCCCTAATGGTTTATTTAAGTATTTTCATTTTCTTTCGTAAAAAAACACTTTAAATACTCTTTCTTTGTTTTAAGAAAAAATCTCACTTTTGCCCCCTGAAGTGTACAAAAAAGTGCAAGTTGCCCCCCAAACTTTAATTTTGTTCATTTTGCCCCCTGAATTCTCGATTTTGCTCACTTCTTCCCCTTCCATCAGTTAACTGCCCAGTCAGCAGTTAAGTGATGACGTGGCAGTGTGACGTGACAATTTTTTAGATAATTTTAATGCTGGCGTGGCAATACTCATTAAATATTAAAATTATCTTTTAAAATCAAACCCATTAACCATTAAAACTCAATCCATTAACCATTAAAACTAAATCCAAAATCCATTCAGTTCTCTCCCTCTCAAACCCTCAACCCGTCTCTCTAGCACATACCCTCACTCGCACAAAAACCTCACGCCATTTTCCTCTCGCCCAGCTCTCTCTCTCTCTCTCTCTCTCTCTCTCTCTCTCTCTCTCTCTCTCTCTCTCTCTCTCTCTCTCTCTCTCTCTCTCCGCTCCTGCCGCAGCTCTTCCTAGCCCCTGCCGCTTCCTTCCGAGCCCCTACAGCTCCTGCAGCTCCCTTCCTCCGAGCCCAACTCTCGCAAATTGACTTTTTTCTCAGGTATAAATTGCTTCCTTAGGCAGAATGGTGCATCAATTCATGAATGCTTTCACCGACCATCGCGTTTATGAAATTCTCATCATCAGGTACACTATTTATTACGAAAATACCCCTAGGGACCTTTTTGAAATAATAAAAGGGCTTTTTTGAAATTATTTTGTTTTTGCAGTCACTTTTCTTTGTTATTGGATTGTGCTCATCCGAAATGGATGTCGTTAGGGTTTACTGATCGGCCTCTCTTCCCTTTTGTCGGTATTCTCAGCTTAGGCATTGGCGACACTATGTATTGAAATATGGTTGTATTTGTAAAGTTGAAAAGAGAATGTATAAATGGATATTGAAATTAAAATAAATATGTATTTTGATCTCGTGAAATTATATTTTTAACTTTTAATTTAACTTAAATACGAGGTATAAGGGATAGAAATACACATTTTCTTCTAAACTAGTTTGGACTTGAGTGCAATTTTGGTACCAATGCAATTCGGTACCGATACAATCACATTTCAATATGAATACACTTCTATAACACAACCCTAATCCAAGCCATAAGTACATTCTTATGAATTAAATCCAAACTAAATTTGTTTCATTGCAAGAGAAAATTATACCAAAAAAAACTAAATTTATTTCATTACAAGAGAAACTTATGAATTAAAAACATTGTGATGCAAAAAAAAAGGCTTGAATTAAAAACACTGTGATGCTTATCCTTGTTGGGGAATATCCTCGAACTCAGGCCCGCGCAGCGGAATGAAGGCCCGGTCCGATTCCCCGATTTCCGAGATCACGCCACGACTTCGAGGGTACGATGCAATAGAAGGACAGATTCATACCGGTGCAAAATTGATTGCACTCGAAGGGTTGATCGCTGCCTTCTATCTCCTGTCACGTTGGTGACAATCCGCGCGTCCCACACCACGCGTCTTTCACCGTTTGTTGACTTTGCCGATTCGCTTGATTTCGTCTCCGGCTGAATTCACGCGTCCGAATCGATCACAACTGAAAGAGCCTCAGATGTTGCTCCTCTACGTGTATCCACCTTGAGTCGCAAGACGTCAGTCACGGATGCACCTGCCTAGACGATGCACCGGTGAACTTGCTCGATCGAATTGATTCTCAATCTCTCTCTTTTAGCACCCTTTCACTCACAAAAGATCAAATCTGAATTTGCTCTTTTCTCTTGTGTTTTGGGTAGAATAATTCTGTATGAATTGCTTTGGGAGGAGAGAGAAAGTATCATATTTATATCTAATAGGATCAGGATTAGCCAAAAGGCATGTATATCCAATATACACTCTTTCACACAGAATACTGCATGAACCTGGTCAGTATTCTGTCCAGACGAAATTGATAAATTTCTCTGACAGAAACTCACCCAACATGAAAGTTGTAGATAATCCAATTATCTACACAATCCAATTTGGCCCAGCCCAATTGGAGTTCGTATGCAAAAGTTATGACTGTTTTACTAACTGTATGTCATACTGTTGCACCCTTTCGGTATTTCACAGAAACGACACTTATACTTCGTTCATATGAAATATATTTCTTCATGAAGGTTGTAGATAATCTTATTATCTATCTAACCCAATTTGAACCATTCAAATCGGATTTTCCCACTGACAGTTATGGCCACGAATGTACGACTACATTCGTTTATCCTTGTGTACACTTTTACGGTTGATCCTGAAACTGTATTTCCTTCAGTCTCCCACTCAATTTCAGATCTACCTAAAAGGTACTCATGCATATCCAATATGCACGATTTTAGAGAATATATCTCGCGTATCAAATACCAAGCTATGCACATCCAATGTGCCGATTTTATGATCAAGCCCGACTTAGTACGACTCGTTGTGTGACCATGTAGGTTCGACTTAACGATGGCAGTAGGTTGTTTCCAATGCCTACAAGCTCATGAGAGGGATCTAGTCACTCCATCATAGCTACCCATGTTAAACGAATAATGATTGTGATCATTGTGCCTATCTCGAATAGCGGTTACTAGTTCTCTTGTTTGCGATATCCGTTAATCAAAAGGCATCGTTATAGTCATCCTTATAATTTGATTAACTACACTTATTCCCCGATTCCGAGTTGATTTAACAAATTTCAATCGATATTAACCATTAATATCATTGACTCTGGCCAGAGATTTCGTTAATCGACTCATCGAGCGGCGCCTAAGAGATATCTCTTCCTTTCGGAATAAACAATTCCTATCTTGGAGACTCGCATTGAATTCCGTGTTTCGGACAATACCCAATGATGACCCTTTTAACTCCCTGTTACGGTGAGCGTAAGATCATATCAAAGCATTGTGTTACGCACGTAACGCAATCAATGATCCCCTCAAGTTTGAAGAACCTAAAACCCCTTCCGTCGCAAGTCCATCTATAATGACTAAACCATGTCATGGTCTCGCGGCTTCGGTCATATCCAATACATGTAACCTAACATATATCTACGTTCCCGATTCGACAAGCACCTTGTCCCATGATTAGCAAAACATAATCATCTCCTCGGCAAACGTACTAGTGTACACGTCCAGTCTATTATCCAATAATAGAAATGCTTCTCTCTTAAGCAAGCTGATCCGCGACTAGAGATGTTTAGAAATGACACTTTAAGTGTGACGGTTTTGCTGCACATGGTCCTCAACCATGTCGACGTCCACACAAGTTCAAATCAAGGTTCATGTAACAATCATATTACACAACCCAGCACACAGTTTTCATATAAGGTGAATGCATATTAATTTAAGTAAACAAAATTTTTAAAAGGGATGCATTTATATGGACTAAGTATTTTGGTGATACAACGTTTACCTATGGGTATCTCCATACCCATAACCTGCGAGGACTATCGTATTAGATAACTACACTCTACTCTCTTCTTCCTCCTCTAGGTATCTCCATACCCATAGTCATCGCATGACAGTCACGCGCGACTAGAGAGAGCGATTTTGTAAACGGGTCCGCACGTTCCCGCTAGTGTTAATCATCATCAGGATTGGAACATTTCCAATACCTACGATCACATCTTTTCACAAAATTTCATGGATCAAATGAAATTTTCTGAGTATTGGGTAGAAGTGGTTGTGACCTCGGTATTTTTTTTTTGGCTTGTACTATTGCGTCTCACACAATAAATCGCATGACTACTAGAGTTTGGTCATGTATCCTTGATCCATACCACTTCCTTTCGCGATTAATAACCGCAATATACTCGCCTCCGTAAATAGAATCATAAACTATTGGTCTTGTGGAACCTTTCCACATAACCGTGTTTTCATTTAAGCAAAACATGTACACACTTTGTGATCGAAAGTCGTGCTACATATTTGGACGTGCTTAATCTTTGGAAACTGTTGTTGTTATAACTGTTTATAACCAACACGTCCTCCACACCATTATAGATAAAAAATCATGAATTCTTTCGCAAAGTATTCAAGGATAAACTTCACCTCTATCAATACAAATCCCGATGGGTTTAAATATACATAACTATTATGTAGATATTTGTATAACCATTATACATTCACAAGAGTTAGTCTCATGTAATCGAATTACATTCAAACTCATGTGATTACCATGGATTTTATTGACGGTGAACTAGACGCTTTATTTGTATGACAGATAGCCACATACATATCATGACAGATATAATAGATCCTAACATCAAATGTAAGGCATCATTTTATTTCTTTTCGCGTTGCTTGATGTCTCACATCGAGCCGTTGAAAATTTCTGTCATTCGACATTTCTATTTAACTCCGCCAAGGAGTAATATGTTGAAAACCATTTTCAACAATATGTCGATATATGTGCTATAACATAGAACGAGGAACTTCTTAGATCTATCATATAGATCTTCACGCTTATTTCATAAGCGGTCTCGCCTAAATCCTTTGTCGTTACAAGAAATATAACGTGGCTCCCACTAACCTTCATGTGTACACAAAGTTTCCATTCGTTCCAACAATGTTATAACTGTTTATAACTTCGTCAAAACGAATATTCCAATTCCGAGAAGCATTCTTAATCCATCATATGGATCGTTAAAACATGCATATCCTATTCCGATTCTTATGAATCGACAAAAACCGTAAGGTTGTGTCAAGTACACTTCCTTTAATAAAATTTCTGTTAAGAAATTCGGTTTCGACATCCATCTTGCCACATCATATAGTCATAATATGTGATTATGGCAAGCAGAATTTCGAGAATGGGAAAGCATGGCAACATGCGAAAACGTTTCTTCATAGTCCGACTATGAATTGCATGAAACTCTTCGCAACAAGCCTCGCTTTACATATATGCGTATTCCTATCCATGTCGGTTCTTCATCTTGAAAAACCCACTCACATTTCACGGGTCTAACCCAGAAAGTGATGAAATCAAGTTCTGAACTTGATAATTTACATGGATCGAATCTCAGATTTCATGACATTATGTCATGCGGAATCAACTTTTCATAGCATCCTTGTAGGATATCGAATCATCATATGATTTCGATCTATCATCATTAGCCACGATAAATCCGTATTTATCAGCTTACGATATAGCCTACTTGATCTACGAAAAATTTCTTTGTGTGTTCGACTTGCGTTCATCAACTCTTGTTGAAGCCATGTCAACTTTCTTCGGTACAATGTTCATTTTCAGATCTCGAACTCTTTCGAGATTTATTCTACTCCCACTAGCCCGCATAGAGATAAATGGCACCAAGTTCCAAACTTGTGCGCATCTAGTCCTCCTCCAAGAAGGCATCTCTTCGAGCCACGAAAATCTCATTTTCGTCGGGACGTTAGAATTAATACTCTTTAGTTTCCTTAAGGATAAACGAACAATTTTCAGATTTGGGATTGAGTTTAACCGAAACAAATTTCGAAATATACCCACATCCTCAAATCTGTACAAATGACCACTTCGGAACCATTCCGATCCATATCTCATATGGCGTCTTTTGTACCGATTAGAAGGTTTATGGTCCATATCTTATATGCAACCATTCATTAGTGCCGCTGTCTCAAGGGCGTGTCCCCAAAACATTTTTGGGTCTATTGACTTATCATTTATTGAACCATGTCCAACATGCGTTCATTTCCTCTTTTCGGACACATCTCAATGTTCCGAATAAAGGCAATCGTGAAACGATTCCACAATCATAAATGATCATCAATATTCATAACTCAAATATCGCCTCTTCGATCCTATCGAAAGGTTTAGCTCAAATACTCGCCTTCTCGATCCTATCGAAAAGCTTTGATTTTCTTGCTTAGTCGATTTTGTATTTCGTTTTTGAAACTCTTTGAACCTTTCAAAAGTCTCCATTTCGGCACGCATTAAATAAATATTTTCATATCTACTTTAACCGTCCATAAACGTAACAAAATACCGATAGCCTCCTCTTGCCTCGGAACTTATCGGAACATTACATCTAAATGTAATTTCCAATAATTCGTTGAATCTTTCTCCAACCTTTGGAGAATGATGCCCTTTGTCGTCTTGCCTAATAAATAAGTATCGCATTAATCAATCGAATCTAATTCGAATGATTCTAGCAATCCATCATATGGAATCTAGATACGCGAATCTCGTTTATATGGCCAAGACGGCAATGCCAAAAGAAGCAATCAACCTCTTGGTTTAATCCTCCTCGGATTTCACCATTCTTTGAGTCATTAGTTTGGACAACTCTTTGTCCGAACTCTCCGTTTTGGAAAACATTTTCCAAAATACCCTTTGACATATATTTCTTTCGATCCCGCCTTTGAATTACAAGTACATCCACGCATCTGAATGCATTGGATTCCTCGGATGCTCCAAGCATCTCCTATTCAAATTTACATCGCATCTCATGCAACTTCGGGATCGACTTATCTATCGAATGCATATGATATTCGGTCACGACGATTAAATCCCGTACCTACAACACACGAGTGTTAATCAAAGACCCATAAGGCGTCTCAAAATTAACCTACTATTTGAGCCGCATTGAACCATTCAACGCGCTCTAGCTCTTGAAACTATTTCATGAGCGTTGTGTTTTATTTTCATATACACCCGAATTCTCAAAACAATTTTGAGAAATTTGCGTCTACACATGCCACCTCAAGGCATGTAATATTGTTCGATTCCTTCTTAAAGTTTATCGAACCCGGGTTTCTCTAAAGCCAATGCCTCGAGCCCCGAATCTACCATGTCCGTGTCCAACACGTTCCTTTAAGTCTAAAGAACTATTCTTTAACTATCAAGGTTAATCATGGTAATTCCGGCCCAAAAGCCATCTATTATATCGATCTCATCGATATATATTTGGTGTTGCTTGAAAACATAATTTTAAACGGATGATGAAGATTAACTCCTAACCGTGCGTACTTAATCTATATACTTATATGATGAATATATGACAGTGTTATTTTATCGAATCGATAACCCTCATACCGATACGGGACTCCAAGTCCATAACACTCAAGACCCATATTTCCGTTCCTCCCACAAGTGACTTTAGCCTATCGGGTGGGATCCCGTTATTTAGGTAGGATTATATCCAATCGTATCCAATACGACTCTTGAACCTTTATAGGATTTCGGTGATGGATCGTATCCCATACAATCCCAGTTCCGTGTGTGCATCCTATCTATGCCCCGAACTCCAATCTGATTGGCCTGGACGGTTAAGTCACAACCATATCCAACGTATCGTTTAAATAAGCTACTAGTGAGTCGACTTTAGCCTGTGCCTCATAAGTCCCGATTTAACGCTTGCCACCCTTTCGATGGTTACAATATCACGTGCCCGACTTTAGCCTGAACCCACGTGAAACGTAATCACCAAACTCGGTGGTTGTGGATATGGAAGGCATTTACATGACTTAAATATTATGAGGGATCATGCCATTGCATGTTTCTAAATCCGTGACATAATCATATTATATCACTATCACAAGATTTTCTTAAATGCATATGTATTTATTTGGGAGTCTAATTATTCTAAATAATTATCTAATTATATGCTAGTATGATTGATGCCAATCAAATCGATATAAAGAACTCAAAATTCCGAGCTTCGTAGCCAAAGTTATCGCGAAAACAAAATCAGCATCCAGAAAGGGATCCGTTATAACGGACTGCCCCATCCGTTGTAACGCAGGGGCCCAACGGGCGCGAGAAAACCTCGCCCGGGACGCGTCCGGGGCGCCAAAAACTGCCTCCGGGGCGGCAGAAAAATTGTTTTTCTGCACCCTTTCGTTATTTCATTAGAACGACACTAATACTTCGCTCAAATAAAATATATTACAACATGAAAGTTCTTGATAATCTCATTATCTAACTAACACAATTTGAACCATTCAAATCGGAATTTCCTACTGAAAGTTATACCAGTTTTAGTAAAATACGAACAAACGAAAAGCTAAGTATATCCAATACACACCTTTTCAACCAGAAAACTACAGACACCTTTTCAGTATTCTGTTGAAACAAAAATATTAAATTGTTCCAACCGACTTTGAACGTGAACGAAAGTTCTATATAATCTTATTATCTAACTAACCCAATTGGATTGGACTCAATTGGAGTTTCGATGCGACATATACGGACGTTTTAGTCTCTGTATGTCAAACAGTCACACCCTTTCAGTATTCCATAAAAACGACACTGATAATTCGTTCAAATGAAAAAACCTTCTGTATCAAAGTCATAGATAATCTGATTATCTAACTACGCCAATTTGATCCAATCAATTTGGAGTTTCCCACTGAAAATTATCTTAGTTTTACTCACTGTTTCGTATTCTAATTTTCTGCAGATTTTGCCGTTTCGTCCGTTTTCGCTCGTTTCCAAAACGATAAATCATGAAACTTTTTCACGATCATTCCTAGATACTCTCAATCAACTTTTGATCGATCTCTAGCGAATTCCACTTGTGATATTAACGGAATTTGACTTTCTCTATATGTAACATTATGCAAACGGGTACGAACTTTGATAACCCGTGCGTATATCTAATATACGACTATGATTCGACCCTCGAATCGATGGCGATCGCTCTGATACCACTGTTGGGGAATATCCTCGAACCCGGGCCCGCGCAGCGGAATGAAGGCCCGGTCCGATTCCCCGATTCCCGAGATCACGCCACGACTTCGAGGGTAAAATTGATTGCACTCGAAGGGTTGATCACTGCCTTCTATCTCCTGTCACGTTGGTGACAATCCGCGCGTCCCACACCACGCGTCTTTCACCGTTTGTTGACTTTGCCGATTCGCTTGATTTCGTCTCCGACTGAATTCACGCGTCCGAATCGATCACAACTGAAAGAGCCTCAGATGTTGCTCCTCTACGTGTATCCACCTTGAGTCGCAAGACGTCGGTCACGGATGCACCTGCCTAGACGATGCACCGGTGAACTTGCTCGATCGAATTGATTCTCTATCTCTCTCTCTCTTAGCACCCTTTCACTCACAAAAGATCAAATCTGAATTTGCTCTTTTCTCTTGTGTTTTGGGTAGAATAATTCTGTATGAATTGCTTTGGGAGAAGAGAGAAAGTATCATATTTATATCTAATAGGATCAGGATTAGCCAAAAGGCATGTATATCCAATATACACCCTTTCACACAGAATACTGCATGAACCTGGTCAGTATTCTGTCCAGACGAAATTGATACATTTCTCTGACAGAAACTCACCCAACATGAAAGTTGTAGATAATCCAATTATCTACACAACCCAATTTGGCCCAGCCCAATTGGAGTTCGTATGCAAAAGTTATGACTGTTTTACTAACTGTATGTCATACTGTTGCACCCTTTCGGTATTTCACAGAAACGACACTTATACTTCGTTCATATGAAATATATTTCTTCATGAAGGTTGTAGATAATCTTATTATCTATATAACCCAATTTGAACCATTCAAATCGGATTTTCCCACTGACAGTTATGGCCACGAATGTACGACTACATTCGTTTATCCTTGTGTACACTTTTACGATTGATCCTGAAACTGTATTTCCTTCAATCCTATCCTCGTTACGATCCTGTTTGTTGCCATAAACACCTACAACAAAAACATATATTTTTACTAAATTTCAAAATTTGCAAAATTACGTGGACTTAGTTGCAAATATTCCAGATAAGATATACACTACTACAGATTGGAATATCAGCGACGGGAGGAGAGCTTCAGCGACGGCCCGTCGCTAATAAAACAAGTTTTCACCGACGGCCCATCGCAGAAGAGTATTACCGACGGTTTTATTAGCGACGGCCCGTCGGTGATATTCAAATTGTTCCGTCGGCCCGTCGCTAAACTCCCAAACCGTCGCCAATAATGTGCGACGGCCCGTCGGTGATATTATATACCGTCGCTAATACTCTCTGTCGGCCCGTCGGTGATTGAATACCGTCGCTCATACTCTCCATCGGCCCGTCGGTGATTGAATACCGTCGCTAATTTTCTTCTCCGTCGGCCCGTCGGTGATGTTGTATACAGCTTCTTATACCCCGCTGGCCTCCTTCTCTCTCTTTAACCCTAAACCAAAGTGGCTCTCTCTCTCTCTCTCTCGTGAAGCTTGAATGGCTCTCTCTCTCTCTCTCTCACGCTCTCAGGTGACCCCCCCCCCCCTCTCTCGCTCTCTCGCTCTCTCTCTCTCTTTCGATGCAGTAACTCTCTTAACCCTAAAGTGGCTCTCGATCTCGCACAGCCGCCGCCTAGCTCGAATGGCCCTCTCGCGAAGCTTGAATGGCTCTCTCTCTCGATCGACGCTGACCTATATCTCTCTCTCTCTCTCTCTCACTCTCGCTGCATCGCTTAGAGCTCTCAGGTGACCCCTCTCTCTCTCTCTCTCTCTCTCTCTCTCTCTCTCTCTCTCTCTCTCTCTCTCTCTCTCTCTCTCTCGATGCAGTAAAAACAAACGTAGAAAGTTAGCACAAATCGATTAGGGTTTTTTTTGTGCTCAAATTAGAGTTTTTTTTCGAAATTAGGGTCATTTTTGCTGAAATTTTTGTTTATTTGCTGAAATTAGGGTTATTTTCCTGAAAATAATGTTTATTTGCTGGTTTATTTGCTGAAATTAGGGTTTTTTGTGCTCAAATTAGAGGTATTTTTTCGAAATTAGGGTTATTTTTGCTGAAATTAGTGTTTATTTGCCGAAATTAGGGTTATTTTTGCTGAAATTAGTGTTTATTTGCTGAAATTATGGCTTTTTTATCCTAATTTGCTGAAATTAGGGTTTTTTGTGCTCAAATTAGAGGTTTTTTTTCGATTCTGTTTTAGTTCCTGTTTTAAATTCTGTTTTAATTCTTTTTAAACTATTTTGAAACTATTTTTAAATCCTGTTTTAATTCTGTTTTGAACTATTTTAATTCTATTTTTAAACTATTTTAAACTGTTTTAAATCCTGTTTTAAGAGCAAAAGGGAGGAGTTTTTGTGTGTTTCAATGTTAGAATTAAGGTATAATTTAGGATATAATTTAGGGCTTAATTAGGGTTTAATTAGGGTATAATTTAGGGTTTAATTTAGGGTATAATTAGGGTATAATTTAGGGTTTAATTAGAGTTTAATTAGGGCATAATTTAGTTCATTTCTGTTTGTTAATTTCTGAAATTATTAGTATATTAATATTATTATATTATAATATTATGTTTAATTTTTTTTATTTTCAGAAAATAATATTTTTAATTTATACTTAATTTTATTGTGTTATTTTGCAGCTTATGTTGATGGCGTCCAATAACAGGGGAAATTAGGGGTTTTTTATCCTTATTTGTTGAAATTAGGGTTTTTTTATGGAATTAATGGGTATTTTCGTAATTTTCAGAAATTTAAGGGTACCACAAAGAATTTTATGCAATTTAATCTCCTAAATATTCTGATTAGTGGATTAAATGATTAATAGTAATAATAAATGATGAATTGTGCAGTTATTGAGGTGCAAGGAAAGGATTATGGTACGCCGAAGGTGGTCGAGACGTGGGGCCCATGTGATGCATCGAGATATGTGCTCGACACGTGTCAACTGGATAGTCTACAAAACCTCCATTCTCATTTTCAAGTACGCTTATTTTATTTTTATTTTAATATATTTATTTTTGAATTTATTTAACTAATGCGCAAAATTTATGTTTTTATAGGCACAACAAAAGGTTCTAGAGAGAAAAAATCCTGATGAGGAAGATGATCCAGACTCCAGTAGCAGGGAGGCATCCAGTAGCAGGAATAATTTATGTTTTTATATCAGCGCAATGAGACGCGGTGCCGATGCGGTCAGGGTTCAAGACGCGGTTCTAGAGAGAAAAATCCTAATTATTTTCTGAACTTGTTTGTATTATTTGTATTATGTATTGCTTATTTGAATATTTGTATTATTTTGTATTATTTGTGATATTATGTGGGGGTTCTGTTTTTGAATTTTGTGATATTTGTTATATTATTTATATTATTTGTATTATTTTTGAATTTGTGATATATATATATATATATATATATATATATATATATATATATATATATATATATATATATATATATATATATATATATATAATTTTTGAATTTGAAATATGTGTATGTGTGTGTGTGTGTGTATATAATAAATAATAATATAGGTAATTAAGTAATATGTTTTACATTAATAGTATATTATAATAATAATATATATAACAAATAATAAACATATATAATAGTAATATGAATAAATAATTAAATATTAATTTTAATATTAATTAATTAAATATAATAATTAATTAATTAAATATAGTATCTGCTACGGGCCGTCGCTGAAACCAGTATGAGCGATGGGCCGTCGGTAAAGCTATCTGCTACGGGCCGTCGCTGAAAAGAAACCGTCAATGAAAAGAAATCGTCGCTGAAACCAGTATTAGCGACGGGCCGTCGCTGAAAGTGACATCAGCGACGTAGCTTTCAGCGACGGTTATTTAGCGACGGCGGGCCGTCGGTAACACCTTTAGCGACGGTTTTTGGGTCTTTTAGCGACGGTATTTACCGTTGCTGATATCCTAAAATGTTGTAGTGATATACTTTGATTTTGTTGGAGGCTTCGAAACCATCGAGTTGATTGAGCAACTCGAGCATGGTACGTTGAACTTCGCTATCTCCATTTCCACTTCCACTCCACCCCCAATACCGTCGCTGATATCCTAAAATGTTGTAGTGATATACTTTGATTTTGTTGGAGGCTTCGAAACCATTGAGTTGATTGAGCAACTCGAGCATGGTACGTTGAACTTCGCTATCTCCATTTCCACTTCCACTCCACCCCCACCCGAGACCCCCCCGACCCCCCAGTCCCACCCCACCCCCACCCGAGACACCCCCAGTCCAAACAAACAAACAAACAAACAATAATCGAACAGAGAAGGAGAGAGAGAGAGAGAGAGAGAGAGAGAGAGAGAGAGAGAGAGAGAGAGAGAGAGAGAGAGGTAAACCCTAAATTCGACTGAAAATTTGCTAAATTATCGTAATACGACTGAAAAATTAGCGAAAAAAGCAAAAACGAGATTGACGTACTTACACGAATGAACCATTATAAAAAAAAACCCTCAAATTACAATCGGTGTATTTTCCAAATTTATCTACAAAAAAAAAAAAAAAATTGAAATTAGAAATAGCTAAAAAAATGAATGGAAAAAATTGATATAATATACCTATTGACGATGAAGCCTCCATGATAAATCGCTGAAAATCCCTGAAAATAGCCCTGAAATTCGACAAAACAAAATCCTAATTTGCTGAAATTGGACAAAAAAAAACCCTAATTTGCTGAAAATTGCTCAAATTAACCCTAATTTGCTGTTTTTTGGCTGAAATTAACCCTGATTTGCTGTTTTTTGGCTGAAAAAAATAGCAGGTTAATGGGTTTGATTTTAATATTGAGTTAGGGTTTAATGATTGTAATTAAATGAGTTAATGGATGTATAAATAATAGATTAATGGGTTTGAATTTTATATTATAAATTTTGCCACGTCAGCATTAAAATTATCTAAAAAATGCCACGTCATCACTTAACTGCTGACTGGGCAGTTAACTGATGGAAGGGACAAAAGTGAGCAAAATCGAGAATCCAGGAGGCAAAATGAACAAAATTAAAATTTGAGAGTCAACTTGCACTTTTTGTTACAGTTCAGGAGGCAAAAGTGAGTTTTTTTTCTTGTTTTAATGACAAAAAGAATACCATTGGTAGTTAGTTACCCTAATTCAAAATTCAAAATAAATATGAAATAATTCGTCCTACTTTATCTTTAATCTATGACAAAAATATGAAAGGTACAATTATTGTTATGTCTTTTCACACGAAACATACAATTTCTTTCTTAATCTTACTCACTTTCCAATTGTTTTTCTTTCAATCTTGTACATTTAACATGATTGAAAGAACTTTTATTTTTAATTCAAATACTGAATATGAGATTTGATAATTTTGAGTAAAAAAAGAGCTAGACAAATCTATTGTGGATGATTAATTAAGTTTTAATTTGTGAATTGTGCCAGACATGAAAAATCTATGAAGAATAAAATTGATATTTTGCTACTCTGATAATTTTTCTTTTGAATTTGTATTCTATTGTAAAAAAAAAAAAACGAGTAAATGGAGAAGGCTCGGTGGCCCTCCATCCATTAATGTCAATGAAACTCGAACCCACGACCTCTAACAACATATGATTTATTGTGCCTCACACCCAACCACTGGGTCACGAGTCCATTGGCTAAAAAAAAAATGGAGAAGGCTCGGTGGTCCTCCATCCATTGGTGCCAATGAGACTCGAACCAACAACCTCTCACAACATAAGATTTTTGTGTCTCACCCCCAATCACTGGACCATGAGCCCATTGACAAAAAAAAACGAGTAAATGGAGAAGGCTCGGTGGTCCTCCATCCATTGGTACCAACGAGACTCGAACCCACAACCTCTCACAACATAAGATTTTTGTGTCTCACACCCAACCACTGGGCCATGAGCCAATTGGCAAAAAAAAACGAGTAAATGGAAAATGCTCGGTGGTCCTTCATCCATTGATGTCAATGAGACTCAAACCCACAATCTCTCACGACATAAGATTTTTGTGTCTCACACCTAATCACTGAGCCATGAGACATTTTTTAGTTCAATTTGAGTTGAATTGATATTTTTTTGTTTGTTTGGATATGTACAAGTTACTAAGGCGATATTTTTTTACTATGTTCGGTATCGACAACGTACTTGTTACTATTGTGTTATAGTAATTTGTTGTGTTGTCAGTGGACCGTAATGTTCATTTAGTTTGTCTTGAGTGGTTGATTGTGAGAGTAGGAAAGGTGGGACCTATATGAAGGTGTCAAAATAGTTTGAGAGAGAAAATGTAAGGAGTTCACACACTAACATAAATACATAAAACATTAGAGAGAGAGAGAGAGAGAGAGAGAGAGCAAAGTTTGAGGACCAGTGAACAGTGAAATCGATTATGTTAGCCATGTTAACAATAGTCGTTTATGGTTTTTTATTCGATGCCGACCCGAAATACACCCAAACGTATTCTAATTGTCTTTGCTAACCAAACTTGTTTAATAAACTTAGAAATGGATTTGTTATTTTATTTGCTCAATAGGTGAAACGATAGGTTTAAAGAACTCCACCAGAATCTAAGATATTGGGATAATTGGGATAATAGTATTCAAGGATACTCGAAAGGTACAACACATAACAGCCGTAATTTGCGCATACATGTATGTTAATGGGAAAAGTTATAGTTCTCCCAATCTCACTCCAACCTTTTTGATGCTTTAATCGGAACGTGGTTAATTGGAATGAGAGTGGTTAACATTTCAATTTAATATATGCATATTCGTACATGTTAATTAACATGTTAATTCAATTAATGGATCAACTAAACGTTAATTAGAACTAATCATTTCAATTAACTATTCTCAATTGACGAAATCAAAGATGATCGGGTGAGAGTGGGGGACACCATATATAACCCCTATGCTAAATGATTGATCAAATCAAGTCGTACTGTGTATCAATATGTCATGTAACGTATTCGAATATTTTATTTCAAAATAATAACAGATATTTTTCAAATATTTCTAACGCATTGAAAATCGTCATGTCCACTTGAGTAAAGGAAGTAGTTGTCTTTTAACCATCCACGCTTCTTTATGCATGCATCTTCTTCCCTTCAAATCACATAAAACAGCTAAGAGCTTACAACTCGAACTTCAGAAAACAATGTAGACATCGGTTCATAGAACTATCAAAAAGAGAAAAACAACAACATCAAATTTGAAATAAAAATAAATGAATAATATCAATGTTTTAAATTGCGATATAGCGGTCTATTGCGGTTGGACCGTAATTTACATATGATCACCAATATTGCGCGATATTGCAGCGATATTGTGGCGCTATTTAGTAGGTTGCGATATTGTGTTTCAGAAATATTTATTGCGAATTGTGTTACAACGGCGTAATAGCGCCGCTATTTAAATCACGAATAATACATATAACAAATTAATTAAATATAATAAACGTGTAATTGATAACATGTTATTTGAATAATAACAAACTTTTAATATACTTTACATCAATCATAATAATATCTAAAACAAAAAATATTAAATTTATAAATGATAATTAATAAAATAATAAAATATTATATATAATAGACATATCGTATTTTATGTTCTTAAAAACGGTCATATCGGCCATATCCGTGCCATGTGGGCTTACGATACCCGTATCATCCGTCCGACATAGTATTTAGACAATTAATATTTAGATATAAAATAACATAAATAATATGTTAAATCTCATAATCTGTATGTTGACGATGAAATAATACCCTATTTTTTATTTAGACTTTCAGGGGGTTTCATATTTCAAAATGTATTTAACTTTTTCTTTTTCTTTTTGATAAATCCTAAATCATAAAACCAATCGGCTAATAAGTAATAACCCATAGGCTCTATAGATGGGATTAGGGCTGCAAACGAGCCGAGCTCGAGCGAGCTGTGCCAAGCGCAAGCTCGGCTCGTTTATAATTATGGTTCGAGCTAAAAAATCAAGCTCAAGCTCGGTTCGTTCTAATTCGAGCTAGCTCGGCTCGGCTCAACAATAGCTCAATTAAAATAACAACTTTAATTTTAATTAAAAAAATTTGTAATAATTGCGAATAAAAAAAAAATTCTAAATACCAAACTATCTTAAAACATAACATAATAAATCAAACATACAACACAAAACATAAAAAAAATAGGATTTGAACTTGGTATTATTAATTTGTCTAGCTTAGTTAATATTTTTTTTAGGACCTAAGTTGTAACCTGACTTGGAATTATTATGAAGATAAAAAAAAATTTTATAAAATTTTCTAATTATAATAATATATATAATATGAATTAATTATGATAAAAATATTTAATTTTTTAAATCGAGCTCAAATTCTTTTCGAGCTTAATACGAGCGAGCTGAGTCTGACTCAAGCTCGGCTCAATAAGCGTTCGAGCTAGCTCGGCTCGGCTCGTTTAGTTTCGAGTTAATATCGAGCGAGCTATTATCGAACTATTATCGAGTCGAGCTCGAGCGAGCCACGAGCTAAAGTTGCAGTCCTTGATGGGATCATGAGTGAGACCCATAAAACAACGTTTGCAAACAAATGAGCCATTAAATTAACATGCCAAATGACAAATAAATTAGGTCTCTCTTTGTTTGATTAGACTTGCTAAATCTTGTTTCCCCTACAAAATATCTTTTTAAGTTTCAGTAGTTAATTAAGGATACTAAAATTAATTTTACGGGCCAAGTTATATGCACACTCACAAATTTTGCCAATAGCCCAAGAACAAATATCTGTTTGTAAATCTAAAATTATCAAACGAATTAATATTCTTGTTTTATTTTCATACAAAAGATTCTAGGATAATTAATTAGTTGTTTATGAATTACCGCCCAAGACCACTTTATCCAATACTAAATAACGGCCCATATTTTAAGTTATCTAAACAACAAATAAAAAATGAAATTACTGAAAATAAGATGGGCAATAAAAATGTTTCCAAACAAGCCAATAACAAATTCAAATCAACAATTTTTTTTGCTCTTAAATAAACCTAATTTCAATGTCCCACAAAACAACATAACAGATTTAATTCATTCATCTAAAAATCCACCTCCCAAAACGAACACAAACAATACGTAATAAATGAAATCACGCATGAGTGCACTTATCGCAAGTGCACGACAATAATTTGAAGCCGCATTGGCCGAATGGCTTATCGGGAGGGCAGAAAACTACACCGCAACAATCCATTTTCTGGCAACCAGTTCCATCTGGACGGCAGCAATTGCACTCGTGTAGGCATACCGCTTTGTCGTAGTCAGAATGGAGACCCGTTGGAATATACGTGGCCGGAGCACTCTCAGAAGTATTTTCCAATGATGACCCTGCATGAAAAAGTATAAATTAGGTTTCTAATGTAACGGTCGTACTCGTACATGCGGTTTGTTTATCCACAAGTATTGAGATTTTTTATTTTGATTATGAAGTTTATTGTCTATTTAGTTATTTTGTATTTTTAAGATTCTTCTGTTGTAATTTTACCTTGGTTGAGTGGGGCCAAAATTAGGAGAGAGAGAGAGAGAGAAACCACAAGCATAGCAAGAATGATTGGCTTGGCCATGAGCAGAGTTTTTTTAGGGTTTAGAGATTTAGGTGTAGAAATATTAGAGATTTTTGTGTTTGATGGAGCATGGAGGGAGGTGATGAAGGGTGGTTTTTAAAGAAGATTTTTAGGAAAAAATAGGAAAGAAATAATGCAGTATCAAAAACATAATTACGTTATATTTTGGAAGTCATTAAATTAATTACGTTATATTTTAACATTGACAACTGTTCCTTTAAAAAAATACATTGTTTAAACTTATAATAAAAGCTATTCATGAATTTGATCTGTAATAGTTAAGAGCAATTAATATATTTGTATTTGTACGTTACAAAAGCTAATCGACATACACAGTCAGCATTGTTTTCTTAACGTCTCCCGTTTAAATTAAATTAAAACAAGGAAAATTATATATCAATCTTATCGGATCAAATTAAAACTGAACAAAAAATAACAATACTACAACCTTCACCCATTTTATATAAACACCACTAGATATCTAAAGTATATACACAAGTATTTGCAGAAAAAATGCGGATACAAGTTATGTAAATATTTAAAAAAAAAAAATTAAAAGAAAAATGGAAAAGAAAATGAAGAAAATTTTTATATAAAAAAATAAACACTACGACAAGGTATGAATTATGATACAGAAAATCTCGGGAAGCCGGATCCCAAATCACATCCTCCTCGCTAATGGTTGTATTTCAATGTTCATATCGCATGTTAGGATTTGCTAGGAGTTATCATTGCTCTTCCTGGAATAGCATTTTGATATTGACTAGGAGAATACTCGCGCTACGTGACGAAGATATTGATTATTGTTTTTATTGTAATATAAAATACATATTTTAATGATAATATTGATAATAATATCTCATATTAAATTAATTGAACTCATTTATCTACCATTATGTATTTGTTTTACAATAGCAAAAAAAAAAAAATTTTAAACAAATAATAATCATTATATCATTGTCATCGTATAATAATATATGAGGTACAACACAACTTTACGAAAAAAAAATGTAACAACAAATATTATATCATTAGTGTTAACAATATTTCATACAATATCAAATATACAAATTATGAATCATACGATATATATAGCAACACACAATTAATTATATAGTACTAATATTTTTTTATTGAATCAAAATGCAATCAAAATTAAACTTAATAATAAAAGTAATTTAATAAATAATATAAAAAAATAATTTAGTATAAACATAAACATAAATTATTTTATATTATATGATTTTTCTTACATTATGTAAAACGGTACGTATGAACTATGCAAATATATATGTCAAAATAAAGACAAAATTAAAACGAATATAGTTGGTGGACTTTTAAAAATAAATTTCTAAAAATAATAATAATTTATGTTGTATATATTATTATAGTACATATTAAATTATTAGTATTTTATATATAAACTTTTTATCTTCCATTATATTCATATTTGATCATGTAATTTTATGTGAAATGATAAACAATTGCATAGACTTTGTCTAACATTAACATGACCAATAATAATAGTCCATGTCACTAATGTAGGATGATGTAGATTTATAAGAATGCTTAGAACAATATATTGTAAAATAGTGGACACTTGGTTACAAAGAAAGTATAATTATAAAAAATGATTAATCAATGGTCTAAATTTTGCCACATTCATAATTCAATGGTTGAAATTATTGTGATGACGTGGCACAAAAAAATTGTACTAAATTGAGATCAAAATAAAAATGTGGATAAATACTAACATAAATATAAATAATTTATGATATAAATAAATAAATATATTCCACATACTGAATTGAGTTATATCTTGTAAGCGTCTTTTTTGAACTTTTTCCCATGAAAATAATAGGCTAGAGTTATATGAGGGAAAAAAAAGAAAGTAACAATTTGAGAATATTATTTGTGATTGAAAATGATCAGTCCATCAGTTTGAAGTAAATAGTTTATGAAATACAAAATTGGACGCGACAACAAATCCTCAAAACCAATAATAAGATGTACAATAAAACATAGTTTGTGAATACAAAATGAAGTTAATCTATTTTGATTGAGAGTTAGTTTCAACTTATTTCATGTTCTTCTTGCCTATATAACTCATAACGTATCTCCATCCATTTCAAATTTATTAACACTCACTACACTACTGAAGTGAAACAATTTCTCTGGTTATTTCAGCCATATGGAAATTAGATGAATAATGTGGTTCTGTTATTTGGTACTTGAATTGAATTGATATTATTCGAGATGCTTCCGCGCATTCCTTTCATGCCGAAGCGAAACAATATTATTTGAGATGTATTATTTGGTATTTGAATTGATGTTATTTAATATTTTTAATAGTACCGGATTAATAAAAATATATTGGTTTTGAATTTTACTAACTTGATATAAATGAAACCATGCTCTAATAATAATTTGATATGTCAGGTTATCGTATTTGGTTAATAGTAACGATGATTATCGGGTTTCGTAGGTGTGTTATTTTTATTTGAATTGATCTTAATTAATATTTAAATAGTGTTGAATTAATAGAATTATATATGTTTTGAATTTTATTGAGTTGTATAATTAAAACAATCTTTTCATAATTAATTGGAAATTAATTAATGGCTAGTTTTGAAATATTAATTGCATAAGAAATAATACAATTTTGAAATATTTTGTTCATTCGTTATATCAAATCCTAGGTTTTCATCAAACACCTTTTAAACATTCTACACTCGCAGTTTTTTCATTTTCCTGCTACCATAGTTTCCTGATATTCATATATTGGTTTCCTGCAACTATGAGTTTCCTGCTGCTACACAAAACTGACCTAGCAAACACGCCCTAAAACTACTGTTTTCATTGACAGTAAAACTGTAAAAGTTTGTTAGTGGAAGTTGGAAAACCAGCACTCAAAAGTTTCCGTGATGGCTACTATCACCGAAACCCCTTCGCTACCGTCTCGATAGCTAAAATGTATTATTTCGTGACGGTCGTCACTAATGTACTTTACTGACGGTCACGCCAAGATTTTCATGACGGTGTGTTAGGAGCATTACTAAAGGACTTTCGGTGATAATATATGTTTAATCCGATCACTAATGGATTTAAAAGAAAAATATAAAGAATATATATGTCAAGCCCGTCAAGGTGTAACATACAATACATTTGTTTGCAAGTCAGGTATTCAACATAAGTCATATTTTAAACGTTCTTTATGTCAGGATTTAGATGAATAAATCATATATTTTGTGTTATTTAATTTTAGAAGTAAATGAATATATTTACGTCATATTTAATATAAATTTTAATATTTATTTAAGTTAGGTGTAATACACACTTCATTATATATTTAATTTAGGTGTAATATCTGCGGGAACAGTTTCATAAGCTTACACATTAGTTATATTAGTTATACGATAAAATGATTATGTAATGTAACTTTATTCAATGAATGTAATAATTTCTCATATATCTATGTGTATGATTTTTTTTTTTATTGGAAACCCGTAGGCATTACGCGTTAAATTAAAAGAATACAATGTTTGGGTATACTACAATACTGAAAATAAATAACATAAAAGAAAAGAAAAGAAAATTAGATGAACATAGCCACCTACTGTCCTATGTCTTTTTTTTTTTTTTTTTGAACGATAATGTCCTATGTCTTAATTAACTAGTAAATTAACCGATAACATTAACAACGCTAAGACCGCTAAGAACTGTAATGAAAATAAAATGAACTCCTCTTAGAGGGAAGATTATGAGCCGTACACTCTTCTTAGATGATTCTCGGGAAGATACATATGATACAGTCCATGGCCGCTTGGATAGCCGTCGATCTGGATAGATTAAAACTATTTGAATTATTATTAATCGACATGGAATTACATACCTCAATGTTATCTGAGAAGAAGGTGCATCTGTTGGTTATTTTTTATTAATCTGCAAATAATTCAATAATCAAATAATTATAAATTAATTAATAAATCGAAATTACTCAGATAGTGGCCGCGTGATCGAGTCACTGCTGCCCTAAAGATAGATTACGCCCTCTCGTGCAGGGTTAGTCGCTATCCACCTCCAAGGTTGCACCCCGAGCAACGTCTTATCTACTTCGGTAGCAAGAGATGCGAAGCAGATGGCGTTCACTTCGAAGAAAGTGAAGCCGATCACCCAATTTTGTAACCGAGTTGTTCAGTAGAGAAGAAACAATATTTTGTTGAATAGTATAACCATTTGTGGAGAGAGAACGTCAGATTAAGAGTGTATTATATGTCCACCTTGGTCTTCCTTTCTTCCATCTTATATACTATGCTGATTTGCATATTTTATAAGAGGAAGGGCTAGAGACAGAAACGGTTAGGAGCTCCAATATTAAGAAATTTTATTTCAGTCATTTATTATTGTAATAACAGCCAATATCTCTTGCCCATTTAAGAATCATCAATATTCTCTTACTAATTAGTATAACAGTTACTCTATGGGCATGTTTGTTTTGCAGTAACTCAGTCAGATTGTAAGTCGAACTACTGAATTAATCTATTTTTTGTTGTTTTGTTTGATGTAATTTGCCAAACTACTGCAAGTCGACTTACGTTGTCTCTCTCTTTTCCTGCAACTCAACCTCCCCTCAAATTTACATGAAGTGGAGATACATCACAACATAACCTCTTCTTAAATAAGGATTATATTTTCATTATGTTAATTTAAAAAATTAATCAAGCACAATAATCTGAATAAATAAATAAACACTGCCCACAATAATCTAAATAAATAAATAAACACAAATCTACGTCAAGGAATTATTACATTTAAATATAAGTATAAATTATATTTTCATTGTGTTAATATAAGAATATAATTAATCACCATAATCTCAAAATAACTAAAATTATTTTAAATATTGATTTTATATATTATTTTAAAATATTTCTAATTATTTTGTCATTTTCTTAATATTTATAAATATGAATTATATTTTAAATATTTGCGTTTTCTAATAATTAGTAATGAACTGTAACGCTAGACTCATTACCAATTCAAAGAAACACGGAAATATTTTAAAACATAATTAATATTTGGAAAAATTATAAATATTGAGAAATATTATAAATTATTTTAAAACATTACTAGTATTTCAGAATATTAAAACATGATGTATACAAAATTAATATTTATATATTTCATTTAAATTATTGTGTTTGATTATTATTTTAGTTATCAAATGAAAATATGATCCATACTTATACTTGAACATAATAATTTTTGTGTCAAAATTATTTTCTTTGAAAAATATGATTATTCTCGATATAAAATACTTATAATTTTAGTTTATTAAGATTTGATAAAAAAAATTACGATTTTTATTTCGATGTTTTTTTTTTTCAAATAATATAGATTTTAGATATACATATATATGGATGCAATATGGGTATATATATGGATGCAATATGGGTTAATATATCAAGAAAAAAAACCAATTTCTACATCTCTGAGGGTCATATCTCAAATTTTCAAACTTTTTGGTCTATTGTAGTAAATCTGAAACATATTGTGTCTTCTTATAAAATTTTGCCCAAATTTATTTGCAAATTTTAGTAGATATAAATCTTGAAATTCATAATTCAATTACATTAAACCAAACATAAAAACTATAAATCCAGTAGTTTCACTTTCGTGAATCCAAACATTTAAATTTGAAGTGCATTTTCGGGAAGTCGACCTGCGAAAAGTTAATTTACTTCAGGTAATTTCTAACACGGTCACCCAAACATGCCCTATCAACATATATATATATATATATATATATATATATATATATATATATATATATATATATATATATATATATATATATATATATATATATGCATATGTTATTTCCATCTATGCATTTATGTCATCAAATAATAGTTTTAAAATTTTAATATTATTTTATTACAAAATAATATAACATTCGCCCTCAAATTTTAAAACTATAATAATTTTATTTTATTTTATTTATTGTTTATATTATTTTTCTCTTTTTCTATTTTTATTTTAGAAAACTCGGTATCTATTATGCATAGTTATGGGTGGACGTAACCTTGAACCCACACTTAGTGATAATCGTATAGAATCGAGATTACATAGTGAACTAGGTCTTGAACCATGAATCTTGTACCGACTTTCTACAACCCCACACATAATAGAAAAATCGATTGGTGTTTTTTAGCGGGTGTGCGCAATTTATGGCCATGCGCTAACCTTGATTATCATGAGAATTAATAAGGATTATGCCCGTGTCCTTTAGTCGCGGCCCACGACAATTCTCACTTAGGTAAGTCCTCAAAGAGTATACGGTGTGGAAATATACTCTGATAAATTATTTACTAATTTATTTATATATATACCTTTTTTTTTTCTTTTCTTTTTTAAGTATATATTTCTCGGAATTATTAAGAAATAGATTTCAACCTAACCTCCACCTTGAAGCACTTCATCATAGGGATGAGCACAGACATTGAGTCTATAATAGTGCTTCGAAAATGTCACATCAGTCGCTTCGTTCACCCTTGAACCATTTGTCCGGACTAGCCAGTCACAATGGTAGGGATCCCACTTCTGCTGACAGTTATATGAGCACAAATCTCATCCCCCTCGATGAACTAGATCACGGAAGATCTTTCGTCAATTTATAAATTCTTATGACTTGGATAAAATTGTATTTTTATTTATTTCCGTATGGTGTAAGTTGAATGAGTAAATGCCTATTTATCGTACTTAGTTGAGTGATCAGATCAACCATCATTTTCTTACCATGCATTAGTTTAGGCATTTCATGAAGATGTAATTCATTTTAAATAATAATCTGACTATAAGTCACATTAAATTTTGAGTATTTAGTTAAATGGATGAAATATTGGTCCACAAACCAAGATAACATAAGTTACATATTTTGTATATGAACTTTTTTTTTTTTTAATGTTTTCTCTGTTTAAGATTTAATTAAATGCATGCTTTATTATTATAAGATAAAATATATTAACAGAGAAATTCTTTCTTTTAATACCAGTATCTAGAATGGCGTATAAAATTGCACTTGCATGGAGTACAATATAGTATGTTGTATGATATCAATTTTTGCTCTCTTAATTTAGTATCATTAGATACATTAATATCGTTCATAAATATATTATGTCTGACTATAGAATTTTGCTGGACATTAAACAATGAATTACCAAAACAACATTTATCATGTGATAGGCATATGATGAACAACATTTATTTTTCTTTTTCTTTTTTTTCTTTTTTCTTTTATTTTTATTTTTTATAATAATATAGTACACGAACATATTCAATCTTTAATTGAATTGAATGGTAGCTTTTGGAAAAATAGCTTTTGAGATATGTACCATTTACTGTTTGACAATAGTCTAATTCATGAATGACTAAACTTCAACATTTTCTCAACGAATAATGAGAATTAGCATATGACAATAACTAGGAGATTACCCGCACTTCGCGGCGGTTTTGTTTCATTTGTTTTACCATAAACATAATATATAATATATAGTTATGATTTTTCGGGATCAAATATAAGACTTTATGAAAATAAATGTCATATTGATTAAGAAAGTTTGATGATGACAAAATTATTATACTATTTTTAATATGACACATTGTGAAATATTTATTTATTACTTTAATGCAACACATACAAAATAATAAATGTGACTATAAAATAATAAAACAACATGCGTGGACATAAACAAAAATCAAAACCATATGATATTTTAAATTTTCATTTCTAAAATTAAGAATAATAACATCGTAAAAGTTTAGAAAATTTATTTCTGTCTGATAAATTTTATGTTTCATGTTTATTATTGAAAAATATTATATATGTTAAAGAAATCATTTGTGTTTAGTAAATAAATATCTTTCATTATTTTTTTTTAACGATTAACATGAAACTGTTTTAAGTACAAATACAAATATAACATAATTGTTTTAAAAATAATAATAATAATTAGGATGTGCAATTTTTTTCAATTATATTTTAAAAATAATAATAATTAGGATTACAAGTCATTAATGTAATTATATTTATTTTTATATCTTTTTAACACAACTGTTTTCATAATTTTAAGTTAGAGAAAAATATTGAATATATGATAATAACATACTTAGTAGTATGTGCAATTTTTTTCAATTATAGTTTTAAAAATAATAATAAATAGTCTTACAAGTCATTAATGTAATTATATTTTTTTATATATATTTTTTTTCATAATTGTTTTCATAATTTTAAGTTAGAGAAAAATATTAAATATATGATAATATGGATCTCAAAATAAAGATAAAATTACAGCGAATATATTTCTGAATTTTTTTAAATTATATTTTGAAAATACTAACAATATTTGATGTATGTTTTATGATATTATATATTAATTTATTAATGTTAGATATTTAAACTCTTCACATTCTATTTGTATTCACATTTGATCATGTAACATATTGTGAAAATAATGCAAAATCAAATACAACTGGTCCAACATGAACCTAACAAATAATATTTTGACACGTCATCAGTGTAAGGTGATGTGGCCTTCTAAAATTGCTTAAAACTATGTGTAAAATAAGGGACACATAAATATCTACAAATAAAACTTAATCACACAAAATCAAAAATTAATCTATGGTTTATATGTTGCCACATATCATAATCTAATGGTTGAAATAATTGTGATGATGTGGCATGAGTTGTGATGAGATGGCATGAGGAGATTGCATAAAGATGGGTCCAAAATAAGGGGGTTGGTAAATTATTAATAGAAAACAAATTATTAAATTTCATCAAATAAATCATAATATTGTTCCAACAAACAATTTGGTTATTACAACCTTTATTAAATTCTAAATAAAATTGTGGTCATTTTATGCTAGAAAATGCCACACTAACATACAATAAAATAAAATAACATTTAAATTATATAATGCCATATGATTGTCTTCACTGTAGTAATTTCAATGTAGACCAAGCTTTAATGTTCATGAAGCATCTCAAGTGTTACACTTCCTCCACATTAGTCCTAATTAAAGACAAAATGAGTGATATCAGCATAAAATTAATTATAAAATATATTATTATATTAATCAATCTTTGAGATTATGACCTTAAAGCAATATCATTTGTCTCTATGAGATTTGTTTGATTCTTTGGTCCATGAAATGGCTCGGTCTTGCGATGAAAACATGTATCGGCCATGTGATTTGTCTTTCCACACACGAAACAATATTTTCCTTCTTGACCTTTTGATCCTTGACCATTACTAGTATTCGTCCTCTTGAAAGTTTGGCTATGTTTGAAAGGTTTTCTTTTAGGATTGAACTTGTTTTTTCCTTTGTTTTGATTCACGAGGTTATTTTTATTTTGAACGAAATTTACGTTGGCCTCACCAATGGTCTTGCGATTTTTGACTCTATGTTGATCTTCAACACGAATAGAGTTCAATACTTGGGTGAAGTTTAACTCACCTTGTTTTTGAATTTGACTCTTAGCGAAATTCGCCCAAGATGATGGTAATTTATCTAAAATACTAGATACTTTAAATTCCTCGGACAATTTCGTTTCACCAACTTGAACTTTTCTAATGAGTTCTTGGAATTGATGAAGTTGGAGGTTTATAGATTTATCATCAACCATAGTAAATCTAAGGAACGATGATACATTAAACCTCTCAATACCGGAATCATCAAGACCATATTCGGAATCCAAAGTATTCCAAATTTCTTTAGCGCTGCTCAACGACAAATATAAGTCATAAAGAGTATTGGAAAGAGCACTAAGAATACGGCCTTTACAATGGTAATCCAATTCCTCAAATGTTTTATAAATTGGATGATTAAAACCGGTTTTATTTCCGGTTTCGTTCTTATCTTTGTCCTTGTCTGATTCAACAACAGTTTGAGCATTGGAGGGGTTGTTATCAATAGATAATTCTATTGCATCCCACAAACCAAGCGTGGTGAGCCAAAATTGCATTTGGCTTTGCCAACGTTTGAATCCTACCCCGTCGAATTTGTCGGGTTTGATACTTATAAGATCATCTCTTGTAGTCATGATCAAAACTCGTTAAGGAAAAATTGCTAATATTCTAATCTGTGAAAGAATACAAATCAGATTAATTAGTAACAGTATTTACAAAATTTAAATAATATGAATTATCAAAACAGATTTAACTTGTTAAGAAAACAAATATGTCAAAATATCCAAACTCTAACAGATCTGGAATGATAGGCCACAATTAAACAGATTCATAAACTCGTAAAAAAAATTATATCATGGATATCTTGGCCATGCAATATTGAGACATAAGTGATGATCAAATGCATATTCCAGTATAATTATATCTTTGACTTTATACACTACAATAGTTCAATATGGTTTTAACTTTGAATACAGTATTTGTAGTTCTCATCAAGTTAATAATTTCAACATGAATAACAAGACTTAATCTATCTTTAGATTGTTGGTTATTTTTTATTAATCTGCAAATAATTCAATAATCAAATAATTATAAATTAATTAATAAATCGAAATTACTCAGATAGTGGCCGCATGATCGAGTCACTGCTGCCCTAAAGATAGATTACGCCCTCTCGTGCAGGGTTAATCGCTATCCACCTCCAAGGTTCCACCCCGAGCAACGTCGTATCTACTTCGGTAGCAAGAGATGCGAAGCAGATGGCGTTCACTTCGAAGAAAGTGAAGCCGAGCACCCAATTTTGTAACCGAGTTGTTCAGTAGAGAAGAAACAATATTTTGTTGAATAGTATAACCATTTGTGGAGAGAGAACGTCAGATTAAGAGTGTATTATATGTCCACCTTGGTCTTCCTTTCTTCCATCTTATATACTATGCTGATTTGCATATTTTATAAGAGGAAGGGCTAGAGACAGAAACGGTTAGGAGCTCCAATATTAAGAAATTTTATTTCAGTCATTTATTATTGTAATAACAGCCAATATCTCTTGCCCATTTAAGAATCATCAATATTCTCTTACTAATTAGTATAACAGTTACTCTATCAACATATATATATATATATATATATATATATATATATATATATATATGCATATGTTATTTCCATCTATGCATTTATGTCATCAAATAATAGTTTTAAAATTTTAATATTATTTTATTACAAAATAATATAACAGCATCGTGCTAGATAGGAATAAGCTTCCTTACGGCCATTAGAGCTTGGTGTCCATATTAGTTTGTCTTGGGAGTTTTTGTTTTCGACAGGGTTGTAGTTTATGTTTATTATGTGAATCATGTTTATGAGAGAGAAAACTCGTTTAATTTCTGCCACTCCCATTGTTCTAGTTGTATATTTTATAGTTCTGCCACTTTTAATTTTGGAAAATGTTGGACATAACCCATACCTCTCCCTCCATATTCTTGATGACGTGAACATGATTTAAAACCTTAAAAATTAACATTTCAATTCATGATTTAACATCTTAATTGTATGTTGAATCAAAAATTAAGATGTTAAATCATGTTTTTGTATGTTAATTTTAAAAGTGTTAAATCATATTTACGTCATCAAATATGTAAAAATAGAGTACTAAGGGATGTACCTCACAACTCTTTAAATTTAGGTGATAATTCAATATGGGATTGTATGATTTCAAATTTCGGCTTCCAATAGCTCGGCCTTTTGTCTATTTCCTAATATTCATTGTGTATGATATGTAATGTGGGAGTGGACTTTCATTATGGATTTCCATGTTGGGGTACCTTTTGGGTTCTTTAGGATAGTCGAAAACTTGATCAGGAAAATATTTTGTTCTTAATATTTGGGCCCATAATGACTGGCCTTCATTTATGAGTCTCCATGTTAATTTTAGGATTAGTGATTAGTTTAGGGTTAGAAGATCTTTTAGGCCCAAATCCTCTTGGGATTTGTTTTGGTTAGATGGTGCCACGAAATCCATGCCATATGGTGTTTGTAAAAATAAACCATACTCAAAGTAAGTAATGAAGCATATGTGTATACTAGTATGTCAACAGATTAATAATTACGTTTTAGTAATCATGAATACATGTTATCAAGCCCAGAACATAGGTATGTTAGTGATCATATACCATATTGACCACACTAAAAAAATATACATGATATATGTCATTTGTGATGGTCACCACAACTAGTCAGACTAATTTGTTGACTTGAGGGCCTGAGGTATCATTAGATTCATGTGTATGAATCCATGTACCTTAATATGATTTTGGATTATCGTGACAAATTAGAAAAGTTATGATTTTCTAGGCTTCAAGAAGCGATTTAAGAATCTAAAAAGCGACGTTCATAGGCAGTTCTCCTACTCAGGTGGGTTCCAAGACCGCTTTAGGCAGTTAAGGTGAACTGTTTAAGGCAGTTACAATCACTAATAAGTGACATACTTTGTGTTACTCAGCCAATTCAGATTCAGATTCATGCTCTAAGGAAGGAAAAGGGTATATAGACTTTTCGTTGAGAAAAGTTAAGCCCTTCATTTCCTTAGAGTTAAATTACTTTGCAGAGAAAAATTACAAAACAATATTACAATCCAAAACAATCAAATTACAATGAGTTAATGAAGCGCAAGAGAGAGGATAGAGTAAAAAGAATTCAGGCAAGAAACTCAAGATTGTAGGTGCTGAAGAAGGAGGAGCTGAAACACACCAAGAAAATAAAGGATTATTTCTCTCAAATTAATTTAGAAGTATATAATCAAAATCAGGAAAAGGCAATTAATGATGATACTATTTTTAATTGTAAAAATACTCAAATTATTTCTGAACAAAAAAGTAAAGAAATTGCTAAAACTTTTAAAAATGATGAACATAGAAGGAGTACAAGGTTATTAAATAAACAATCTAGTAATTATACTTCACCTATTCAAAAAGCTCAATTAGTAAAATATAAAGAAATTCAAAGAGAGAGGAATAGAAGACAAAAATCAAAGAAAAATGATAATGATATAAAACTATTAAACTTAGAGGAAACAACTAAATTAACAAACTCAGATGAAATAATTGAAATTTTGTCATCAACAGGAATAGAAATAAACCCTAATTTAAATGAGAAAATTATTAGTATGTTAGATGCTACTGAAAGTTAAGTAGTTAAAAGTTTTAAAAGTTATTTTCGAGGAATTTAATTATTTTAAATGATATATAAAAAACTTAGAATTTTTTCATGGAATGTTAGGGGGTTAAATGATAATAATAAATAAAGTTTAGTATGTAAAAATATAATGGATGAGCATGTTGATATTTGTTGTTTACAAGAAACAAAGTTGAATATAGTAAATGATCAAATAATTAAAGAATGTTGTGGTAAAAATTTAACAGGATTTGAATATTTAGAATCTCAAGGTGCATCAGGAGGAATAATTTTATCTTGGAATAAAAAATTATTTAAATTAATATCTTCAACAAAGTATAAATATTCACTTTCAATAATATTACAAACTTTATGGGATGCTAAAAATATTTTAATTCCTGGTGTTTATGGTCCAAATAATAGAAATGAAAAACAAGATTTTCTAAATGAAATAAAAGAAATTGGTGATAATAATAATCTGTCATGGATGATTTTAGGGGATTTTAATTTAGTTTTTTATACACATGAAAGAAGTGGACAAAATAATAATAACCAATTCACACAGGAATTTAGGGATTTATCTAATGATCTAAATTTAATTGACTTGCCTCTAAAAGGATTGAATTATACATGGGAAAATGCAGTAGCTAGAGCCAGAATAGATAGGATTTTATTGAATAAAAATTGGTTTAACGATTTTCCTAATTCACAACAAACAACAAGAATTAACACTTGTTCAGATCATATACCAATATTATATGAAGCTAATACTAAATACCCTATTTTTAATGGTTTTAGATTTGAACAAAAATGGCTATATATGGATGAATCAAAAGAAATTATTGAAAATCATATGAAAAGTTCTAAAAGTACAACAATGGAAAATCTTTATGACAAATATTTTCAACTAAATAAAATACTTAAACAGTGGAATAAAAATATACATAAAAAATATAATATTCAAGCTGAAAATTGTAAAAGAATAATTCAATGGATTGATAAAATTGATGAGACTAGAGAGTTAACTCAAATAGAAAATTGGTTAAAATTAAAGGCAAAATTAAGGTCTGAAAATATAAATTATTTAAATAAAATATATTGGAGACAAAGATCTAAATTTAATTGGTTAAAAAATGGAGATGCTAATACTAAATTTTTTCATTTACATGCATCTATAAAGAAAACAGGAAATATGATTGCAATTTTAAAAGATAAAAATGGAATTGAAGTTAAAGATCATAGAAATAAATCAAAATTGTTATTTGCATTTTATAGGGATTTAATAGGAAAAGAAATTGTCAATAATAATACTTATGGTAAAATTAATTTGGATAAAATATATGAAAAAGAAAATATAGACTTAACTTTATTAGAACACAATTTTGAAATGAAAGAACTTGATATTGTTATAAAAAATTGGAAAATAAATAAAAGCCCTGGACCTGATGGGTATATTGGGGAATTTTTCAAAAAATTTTGGACTGTGTTGAAAGATGAGATCTTAGAATTATTTAATACAGAAAGTCATATCGGTTTTTCATGAGATGTAGAAAGACATCTATAACATTTATTCCTAAAAATAGACTCCTTAGCTAATTCAAAATTCGATTTATTCAAAAATCTCTTCTTTCTTCTTTGTACCAATTGCCAATTTTCTGTTGAAACTTGACTATTGTTAGTTAAATCTTGAAGATACGATTTATCTCTACGATCCATAAGTTTGAAAGATTAGTTTTTTTTTTTGAATAGGAAGGACGATGCCTACCTTTGGATTTTCATATATGAAAAAATGATATTTACAATGAGTATTATATTTTTCTTAAGAAAGAAAAACATAAGAACAAGAAAATTTCATGGTCCATGATTCACAATCCAATTGACCAAAAATAGAAGAAAAAACAAAAGAGTCATAATTAGGGTTATCATAACCCTAATTTATTGACGGCCGCCGTCGCTAATGAAAGTCGATCGTGAACATCCTTTGCCGACATTTGCCTTCCGCCAATGCCGTCTTGTCATTTGCCGACACCATGTGCCATTTGCCGGTGTTGCGTGACTGAAAATGTGGAATTTAAACACTAAATTCTCACCCGAATCTCAAGTATTGTCCTCCATTTGCCGAGTGCCATGTGCTTTTTGCCAAGGAAGAAGAAAGAGCTTGAGATCGTACAAAAAAGAAAAAGAAGAAAAATGATGAGTCCTCTCAGGCCGTTGTTAGGGGTTGAGGCTGGAGGTGATCAAGGGGAAGAAGGGGCAGGGTTGGCTGGCATGGGGAGGAAAGGGGACGGGTTGGAGGTGGTCCAGGGAGGAAAGGGGATGGCCTGTGCTTGTAGAGGGTCTTGGCTGGAGAGTGGACAGAGGCGGAAGTGAAGAGGAGTGAAGGTTGAGGTGAAGAGGAGTAGAGGCAGAGGTGGGGGTGAGGTTGGGGGTGGAGGCGTGGAGGCGCCGCCTCCACCCCAAGCTTGGGCTTTTTTCTTTTTCGCTCTTTTAGGTTTTCAGAGGAGAGAGGAAAAATCGAGTTATGTTTATATTCAAAGGTAGTAGTAGAAGAGAAAATCTAAGGTAGTAGTAGAAGCTTAAATTACTTTTTCAAGCTTATTCTTGCTTCTATTTTCGACCAAAAAATAAACTCCTAAGCCCGCTACACCCTTTCGGGGCTATGGCCTTGCTCAAACTAATCGATCACCAGAAAAATTCAGATCAAAGAGAAGAATTCAAATCAAAGAAAAGTTCAGATCAAAGAGCGTTTCTTGAAAGAGCGTTTCTTCACTATCTTAGATTGATCAAACAGTAAAAATCAGGTTGATCAAACCGTTTCTTGAAAGGGCGTTTCTTGAAAGAGCGTTTCTTCCCTTTATCATATTAAATAATTTTAATTATTTTATCTATTAAATATGATATCGTGTATAATATTAGTTGTGTTTTGTACCAATTTTTTTTTGTTAACAATATTTATAATCAATTATGTTGTGATGTCGTGGTATCACAATATTTACGATAAATATATATGTGGCAAGATTTACAAAACCAAAAAGGAGGAACTTTTCATTTTTTTATGAAAACAAAACAAAAATCAACAATTAACAAATAAATGAACTTGTCTTTAATATTTTTTTACCCACTTTAAGCTTACTAGTCAATTAACTTTGAAATTGATCGAAATAATAAAAATTGAAAAAGAAAAAGAAAACAATACAAAACTATATGGCCTGAGATTACACCTGTTAATGACCTTAGAGTAAGTTATGTTCGTCTTCTTACTCATGTTTTCTTCTCCTCAAAAGCACATACTTGAGAAAACCCTAGAGGGCCGGATCTTGCTCCATATCAATGGAGGGTGCTAATCTCGAGAGGTCACTTTGAGAATTTTCAAAGATAATTCGGGGGGACTGCTGCGTAAATATTTCTAATTTTATCATAAATACAACAGTATAATCCTAAAAAATTATGAGGCCGCGGCTTGCCGCGCAAGTTCATACTATCAATAGTAAGTATGATTGCATGGCAAGTTCATACTATCAATAGTGAGTATGATTGCATGATTCACAATGATTTTTCTTTTATCAATGTATTGCTCATTGATTTGCTTTTGCTTTCATCTTATCTTTATCAAATTTGACAAGCAAAAGAAAAATCAGGAAGAAATTTAGATAATTGGTTTTTTTTTCTTAACATCAAACTTAATGAACTAAGAACAATGGTTTTCGATATTGTGAAAAACAAAAATTATATCATCGTACGACACGAAGAAACGAATTAATGAAAGAGAGAAAATCATTTTGAGGAATGTAGAGACATGGAATCTTACTGGGGTTTTTGGCCTCCTCAGGGGACCACTTGGTATTAGCCCTGTGTAACTGTGTTGTTCCTTTCACAACGATCTGGTCACTGAGACGCAAGTGTCAGAGTCGCGCGGCAGTCGGCACCACGAGTTAGCGTTATACGAGGGGCAGAGAGAATGCAATCATAGAGGTCTCTATTATTATTTTTGAAGGATTTTATCCCAACCAAATCATCGATCAAATTACAGCCAATGAATAAAATAAAATAAATATGACGTGGCACTTTCCTGAAGCAGGAAATGGGTTGGAAACTGTACCAGTAGGGATACTAATTTATTGATAATGTATTAATGCTATTACATATAACATACTAACGATCAAGAACAAAATAAACGATCCCCTAAGACTACGAAGGCTATTATCATTGCAGGATCGAAGCCAGGTTGAATTAAAATGTTAAACACATCATTTCCCAATAAAATCGAGTTTTCTCCTGCGATTTTTCTCGAGATCCTTGCAATCTCCACCCCGTCGTACCCCCAAATTGTGCAAGATCTTTCATTGAAACAACCTTGAATTGTGAAATCTGGTACTAAATTAGGATTATTAACAATATCTAGGGTTTTGGCGAGTTGTATTTCTGCATGGTTACTACTTTGAAGGATTGAAGATTTTCTAATTGAGAAAAGTTTGGCATTCAGTTTTTCAGTGGATTTTTCGAATTCATAGACGTTCCATTGATCATGCATGGTCATAATCTACAACAATGTAAAAATAAAGTTAAATATTTACATTTCAAATTCGATTTAAGAAAAGTTTCGTACCTTGGGTCTTAAAAAGAGAAGTGGATTCCCATCTCCATCCATCAATACAATCTCTCTGGTAAAAGAAGTGCATCTTCTCGAGTAATTATCAACTCGATAGACCAATTTTCCTGAATTATTATCGAACACTGAGAATCCATCGCTTCCATCAAAATTCATGCTTGATTTCTTCCAAATCGTATAAACTCTTTCTAACTCATGATCCTCCTTTGAAGCTAATTCGTCTAGATGTTTCTGGGTATCCACTGGGTGTATCTTGTTCACCGGATTGAAAGAGGTAGGTGTTAGCATGTGATTTGTGATTTGTAAATGAAGGCTGAAATTAGGTGGTTCTTGTACTTTATAATGGCTAAACCTAAATATACGCACACTTGTAGGTACAAAGTAAATTCTCTCTTTTTTAATTATAACTGGAGGGCGCCGGCACATCAGAGTGTTGGAAGCCAAATAGTGAAATAGACCATGATTTTACCTTTTTAGCCTTTTAGGTAAACTAGGATAATACTCTCATTTAAATTATGTTTTCAAGAAAAAATAGTACTTATTTAAATTAATTATGAAAAAAAAAATAGTAAATGGAGAAGATTCGACGGTCCTCTATTCATTGATGTCAATGCAATTCGAACACACGATCTCTCACACAGGGCCGGCCCATATTAACAAAAAATAAATCAACCGCTTCAAACTCTAGGTACAAAAAAAAAATTACGTAGTATAATTCATAAAATTTGGGGTCCATTATAGAAAATTTGGGGTCCATTTTAACAAATTACATAGTATAATACAAAAATTAGGGTCCATTATAAAATAATTTGAGGTAAGTTCATGATTTGACTTAGGGCTCCTCAAACCCTTGGGCCGGCCCTGCTCTCACAAGTATGGTTTTTTTGTGTTCGATACCCAACCATAAATTAATTATGATATTTAGATTAATTTAATAACAAGTTATAAGTTGTTGTAACTCAAAATTATTAGCAGAAATAGGAGATTATTAGTGATCCATGGTCTGCATGACCATATGCATAAAATTATAAAGAGATTAAGTCTAAATTTGGTCTAAAATTATTGTGTTGGTGTATTTTTTTACCTTCAACTTTTACGTGATACATTTAATTCATCAATTATTAAATTAGTTCATATTTTGATCTTTCATCTATTAAATGTTTATTTGTCCGTTAACTTTATCAATGCCATGACAAATATTCTTTCGACAAAAACAATGTTGTGACATTAGAAATATATATTTTCATATTCTTAAAAAAATTAGATACATAATCTATTACCATAAATTTTAATATTCAATAATATAAATATTGATTTTTTAACAAATTTAATGATAAAAAATGTTCACAAATATTAACTAATTTATAATAAATGACATGACGAAGACATGACAAATATTCTAACACGTAATCAATTACGTACATTTTGACAAATTCAAAAATTTCTTTATAAATGTCCCTTTGATTTGTCAGGAATAGATTGGTAGTGAGCATGGCACGACAAAAGGGGGAGGGGGACCTTTAACATTGAGCGCAGCTAAGAGTGGGGAACATATGACGAGTGGACATAAATGTATGACACATAGAGAGAACACGCTTTCTGCCCAGGGTGATGGACTATGTAAACCATGTCTAGAATGCTCATCTATTTCTTAATTTGCGGCTCAATAGGAAGGAACTATTTGTCCCCATATTCCACTAAAATGACATGTATATCGTAATTAAGATAGGTTAACGTGTTAATGAACATACGACAAATATTACATGGGTGATGCTGAATTGGCATCTATATTTTAACAAAAATATATTATATATTTAAAAGATTAGTACTTTTATTGATATATTATCATCTTTTTTTAAAATTAAGTTCATTTATTGAATAGTTATAAGATAACCAATGTTGCACGGATACGAATACGGATATCGTATTCGATACGATACGAAGATGACGATACGGCAATTTTTAAAAAATCACGGATACGAATTCTGCTATATAGTTATTATTTTAATATATTTATATTGTATATAATTAATAAATTAATAATATTTTTTAATTAAATATCATGACAACAAATAAAATCAACAAAACAATACAAGTATCATAAAATTATCATAAATTTATTTTAGAAATATCCGATACGTATCCGAGCCGTATCGTATCCGTATCCGTATCAGATACCCGTATCATCAGGATACTTCAGCATTTTTGAAGTGTTCGCGTAACATAGGAGATAACTAATCTATTTTATATGAATATTACATTTTGTTTATCTATCTCATGAGAACTTGGCAAAAAGATCTCGAATACATCTTGGCATACAAGAATCAATCCTTCAATCATGGGAGAAACAACTAAGAAAATACAAGTCACACAAACGGATTCAACGTTGCCAAACGATCATGGACAACATACGTATGGACGATATGGGAAAAAGCAACACAATCTTCAACAAAAGAGCGTGCATTCCTCGTTTAGTAGCGGCTAGTAGTTATACCTTATATTAATCTTGGATAGTCGCGAAGTTATTATTCATATTTGTTAGAATATCTTATGTTTGGATCAAATGAATCAGAGGTAGGTGTTGGCTTGAGAGATGCCATAATCGCCGGATTTCGAGGTGATAGAAGAGAGTGAGCGGAAGAGAGGAGAGGATCCTTCAAGCTCATACCATGTAGAAGAATTTTAACCCTTTCATTAAATTGTTCAAAGAGAAAAACAAAGTGTGTATATATAGTAACGGTGAGCTAATTAAAACAAATGAATAAATAGAGAAGACGGGATTCTTTTTTCATTGGTGTCAACGAGACTCAAGTTTATAACTTCACAATATATGATTTTTTTTGTATCTAAAAGTGAGCTAATTGAAAACAAACTCTTGAAAAACAAAAACATTCTCCGTTAGATTTGTGATTGGAGAGGTCCATTTGATCCAAGCATAAGATATTCCAACTAGGGATGTCAATGGGCCGGGTAGAAACCCGAATCCGCGGGTACCCGACCCGAACGGGGCGGGTAATACCCGAAAAAAATACCCGTGGGTCGGGTAATACCCAAAAAAAATACCCGCTCCGGGTTCGGGTACGGGCGGAGTACTACCCGCCCCGCGGGTAACCCGAACCCGTACCCGAAAACTTAAAACCCTAGATTCTCGTGGACGTGGTCACCTCTTCCTCAATCCTCTGCCTCCTCCTCATGACGAGTGGCGATTTCTTCATGGCGAGTGGCGACGATGCTGGCGAGTGGCGACGCTGGCGAGTGGCGACGATACGACGCTGCGACTGGCGAGTGGCGACGATGCTCTCTGGCGATTTCGCTGCTGCCGGCGATGATGCTCTTGGCGACGGACCTTCCTGGCGACGGCGATTTCACTGCTGACCGTCATGGCGACGGCAATTTCGGATAACGAGCATACCCGCGGGTATATCCGTTACCCGCGGGTTCGGGTTCGGATATCATTTTATACCTGCGGGTATTTTGGGTTCGGGTTCGGATAATACCCGAAAATTCGGATTCGGGTATGAGAGAGACTTACCCGAACCCGACCCGCTCCGTTGACATTCCTAATTCCAACAATATTTTCATATTTTTTTGTATGACTGATATGTACCTCGTAGTTAATAATAAAAATTTAAGACGCAATAAAAAAATTTGAGATGCATGCGGACATTTCTCTCAATAAAAAAAATATTTTATATACCTCCGATTATTTTTCAAAGAACTGGATGATGAAGATATGACTTAACGATATAAAAATTAAAATTTTAATTCGTGATATAATATCTTAATTTATTATAAAATTATAAATTAAAATATTAAATTGTTTATGTGTTAATTTTTAAATTCTTAATTTTATATCAGTCATCAAATCTTGGAATCTTCTGGAAAGAGTAACCTGATGGATAGCATTGGAACTTACAAAGGTTATAAAATTTTAAGGTGCAATGCACCTTGTGATGGATCTAGGTCTAGGAACAAATATGAACCAGTCGTCCATGTGAACGAGTCCATTCACAAAATTATGTGTCTATGATTGGGGTCCAGCCGTGATTCCTGACTGATTGGCTATGTATGGATTAAATATTTGCTTTGTCATCATGTAATAATCATTTGTACAAGTCTTTACTCCTCAGTACGTGCTATTTCCCGTGACTAAGCAAAATCATCGTCCAAGTTTTGTTTGACGTTACTATGAGATTATTTACCATGTCTTCAGTTTCACTCACCATGTCGTAAAAAATAATTAACATTAATTGTTGATTGATGTGTTTATCTAATCAGCACATAATTGATTTAGTGTTTATCTAATCAGCACATAATTATGTATGATCAGGACCGGTCCATGACAAACACAATAAACACACTATACATATATTATGAGTCAATTCAAAATTATTAAATAATTTAATAGGATTTCGTGATTTCGTAGATCAAGAGTTCAAATCACAATAACTATTTTCTCGTAATTTGTAGTTTTAAGTATTTTTTGTCATTTATTTATATCTCTAATTTCACTTAGTAAATTAATAATTATAATATTAAGAATAATAATTCGAGTAAACTTATTCATTTATATATTCGTATTTGTCAGATGTTATTTTTTACAATAGAAATAGTAATATATATTGTTTATATACAAAATAATACATTCATTATAAATGAGGATAAAATATTATTTGTTTGATTTTTGTTTTAATAATTGTTTGTTAAATTATGTAATTCTTACAATAGTATTATTATTTTTTATTTTTGGGATGTGTATTGGAATTTGTGTTAAGATTAAAAGTTTTAAGTATCAAAAGTATCGATACTTAATTAAATATCTTAGCCGTCTTCACTCAATATTTAATTATCAGAATCTAATTATTCAACCTTTAATTCTCTCGTTGTCGGCACAAAATTTTTGCGAATTAGAACCATTTTATCAAATTTCTGGTCTTCAACTTTTAATTGTATTAATTAGTCGCTCATTTATTAATTAGTACCATGTTGTCACTAAAAATCTAAGTTGTCTAAATTATATTCTCCTGTCAAATTTTGTGACTCGATGTTGAGTTGTTTGATAAGTCACTCAATTTATAATCCTCTGCATGTGTTCAATATTTTTTTTGTTTTTTCAAATTAAATTACTCTACCAAACTTTAGTAGCTCAATATTTAATAGTCAAAGGTAGACTCAATTTTTTTTAATGTTATCATTAGATTTTTGGTTTCCCAAATTAGATAGATTTGTCAAATTTGTATCTCAAGTTTTATCTGTCTAATTTTTTTTCATTTCTAATTAGAGGATCGTTAATGCACTCCGATCTTATTGCATTATCGACTGCTCATTTTAATCACGTAACATCACGCAACAAACATGCATGTTTTTAAAAAAAATGCGAGCACACAATTAGACGAATGGTTGTTTATTTCGGGCAGTGTCGAATATACTTTCCGACCGACTTCATATTGAAATTGTTATTTTTGTATCTTTCTAATTCATATTTACACTCTTTACAGGGAAATATATATAAACAAGATCAGAGCGGCTATCTCTAGTATAACAAATATGTACAAATATTTAATTAGTTATATTTATATATTTCACCCTCATATGTGTATATTTATCAGTGTTCTGGAAATCGGCCTTGGCTGCCGATTAATCACCGATTAATCGTTCCACGATGGTCCGCCGTCGAGATAAGCCCTTGGCGTTTTGTGTTTGGCGGAATCCGCCAAGACCGCCAAGCCCCCGCCGAGCCGATTTTTAGAAGTGTTTTTTTTTTTTTTTTTTTTGGCAAATTGTTTTTTTTTTTTTTAATTGCCATCCATAGCCTAGTTGTTTGAATGTGAAGCACAAAAAATTACATATTATGAGAGGCTGTGAGATACTATTCAAAATAACGATCGTTTTCGTTATGGATTGCCAATGGATCTCCATTGACATCAAAAAAAATTATGAATCAATAATAAAAACGATCGTTTGTCGGATACTATTCAAAAAAATAAATTTGGACTAAATTTTTTCATATTTTTAATATTATTTATATATATATAAATTATTATTATTATTTGAGTTTATGTTAGTTTAGTGACGTAGTGTATTTTGTTACTTAAATTATTCAAAACTTATTAAAAAAACTGTGATTTGTAATTTTGTTTAATTAATTTAAATATTAAATATAAAAAATAAAAATTCGCCGAGGTCCGCCGAGATTCCCGATTAATCATCCTTGGCGCTTGATGGTCGTCTGCCGACCAGCGAGCGTCGAGCGATTTCTGGAACATTGATATTTATACAATGAAAAAAATTTAAACAACAAAGATCTTTTTCATAATATAAAAAATATATAAAAAATAATAAAAACAAAAATAACAACATATATTTAATTTCAAGTATAGAAAAAGATAACAAAAATATAAAAATATATTAAAAAGGTATAACTAACAATAACTTTTTTTAAGAGATCTTTAATTTATGGTAAAAAAATGATAAAATAATAAAGAAAGAATATAATAATAATAATAATAATAATAAATACCGTTTACCCATATAGTATAGAAAAGTATATAAACTAATATAAAAAGTATAGGAGAACATAGGACCGAACAATCTAACAGTGGACAATCCCGGAATGCATGTGGAATTTATTTATTTTTAATTATTATTTTGTTGCTATGATTTTATTTATGGACAAAATGTATCACTATATTGAATATTAGAACTTCCAACATTGAATTTTGATTTTTCCAAATGAGATAGCTTTGTCAAATTTGCATCTCAAGTTTTAATTGTCAAAATTAATCTCTTTATTTTTGTTTATTATTTTGTTGCTAGTAAATTTTTTATTTCAACAATATATCACTATATCGAATATTATAAATTCAACATTGAGTTGTTCACTTTAATTCCTCGACTTTTAAATGTCATAATGTTCTCACTAAGCTGTAGATTTGTCTTTCCAATTTAATTAATTTGTCAATTAATTTGATTATATTAAATTTATAATCATAATTATATATTTGTGATTTAACTAATCACAAATACTATATTAAACATTAGTGATTTAATTTATAATCACAAATAATGGTATATATAAATTGTTCTAATTAAAATTTATTTGTAAAATGACTAATTATTATAATAACTAGGACATTGTCCGTGCTTTGCGGCGGAATTTTTATTTTTTATGACCATTGTCGTATTATTTAATAATTAGTTACTATTTAATTTAATTTTGCCAAATTATATGAAAGTTAACCAACACAAAGTGACTATATAAAAATGATAGTAATACAAACATAATATATGGTCAAATTGCCAAAAGTAATTGTAACTGATCATCTGTAAAAAAAAAAAAAAAAAATAGCTCGCGCTAGTCCAAATTCTATGTTGGAACCATGAATCATAAAAAAAATATTAAAAATCTCTTTGAACAATTGTTTTTTAGTTGTCATATTACGAAAAACTAATGTTCCCATTGTTAATATGTCTTAGTAAAATAATCATATTATATATATAGTAGTTAAAATAAATTATTATGAATATTTTTGTTTTATTATCTTAAATTAAAACACACAACAATCACAATTTTCAAGTTCTATTGAAAAAGTTTATGGATAGTTATATAAAAAGACCATTCCAATGAAAAACACCTACAAATGTCTATAAATCATGCACATACATGAGATAGGTAAAAAAAATTCATTGAAAGACACTTACAAATATGTATACATCATGCACATATATGAGGTACATAAGAATATCATTGAAAGACACTTGTCAATACATGTACACCATGCTTATACATGAGATACTCATTTGAAGCTAACACATGGTTTTCATGATCTCAAACGAAAGAGTACAAAATGGAGAATCTATTTATGTGGTTTATTATTTTTATTATTAATGTTATTTATGTGGTTTATTTAAGAAGATTATGGCCTTGCAAGAAATAGTTTGGAGATAAATGAGAATTGATGAGAGATATGGAGTTGTTAGGAAGTATTATTCGTCTTGATGAAGATAAAACATAATATCAATGAATTATTTGAGAGATAAAGTCAAAAAATATATTAAAACCAATGTCTCACGTGAATGAATTTTTTTTAATTCAATGGCACAAAAAATACATGTGGTTCATTGTGAAAGCTTATTATGAATATTTTTATTTTATTATCTTAAATTAAAACACACAACAATCACAATTTTCGAGTTCCATTGAAAAAGTTTAGGGATAGTTATATAAAAAGACCATTCCATTGAAAAGCACATACAAATATCTATAAATCATGCAACATGAGATAGGTAAAGAAAAATTCGTTGAAAGACACTTACAAATACGTATACATCATTCACATATATGAGGTACATAAAAATATCACTGAAAGACACTTACCAATACACGTACACCATGCTTATACATGAGATACTCATTTGTCATTTGAAGTCAACACATGATTTTCATGATCTCAAACGAAAGAGTACAAATGGAGATTCTATTTATGTGGTTTAGTTAAGAAGATTATTGTCTTGCAAGAAATAGTTTGGAGATAAATGAAAATTGATGAGAGATATGAAGTTGTTAGGAAATATTATTTGTCTTGACGAAGATAAAATATAATATCAATGAATTCTTTGAGAGACAAAATCAAAAAGTATATTAAAATCAATGTTTCATGTGAATGAAATTTTTTTAATTCACTGGCAAAAAAAATATGCTGGTTCATTGTGGAAGCTTAGAATTGTTGAAAATTTAAAGAGAGGATAATTATATAGTATGAATGACATGCATTCGGCTGGACTAAAACCAAAATGATTCACAACGAAATAAACTAGATTCAAGCCAAATTATCAATTTATACTTATGTATAAAGTCGGAAGAAATTGAGCTAATACATGAGACCACGTCATCAAGGGATTTTTTGTAAAAAAAAAAATTTAACTTTACATTTTGATCCTTTTTAGTTAAAAAATTACATTTTGGTCCTTTTTATTTATATTTTGGTCCTTTTTAGTTTGGAAAATTACATTTTGGTCCTTTTTATTTATATATTTTGATCCTCTTTAATTTATATTTCGGTCCTTTTTTACATTTTCGAATTTAAATTTTGGTCCTTTTAATTTAAGTTTATATTTTGGTCCTTTTTATTAACATTTTGGTCCTTTTTTACATTTTAATTTATATTTTGGTCCTTTTTATTTATATGTTGGTCCTTTTTAGTTTTAATTTACATTTTGGTCCTTTTTATTTACATTTGGGTTTTTTTTTTTACATTTTGATCATTTTTTCTTATTTTACATTTGGTTTTTGTTTCCTATTTTACATACATATTAAAATTTGTGAAATGGAGCTCATACATGAGGCCACGTCATCAAGGACTTTTTTGTAAAACAATATTTTTAAATTATTTTGGTCCTTTTTAGTTTAAAAAATTACATTTTGGTAATTGTAATTTACATTTTGTCCTTTTTATTTTAGAAAATTACAATTTGGTCCTTTTTATTTATATTTTGATCCTCTTTTTATTTATTTATACTTATGTATAAAGTTGGAAGAAATTGAGCTCATACATGAGGCCACGTCATCAAGGGCTTTTTTGTAAAAAAAAAAATTTAATTTACATTTTGGTCCTTTTTATTTAAAAAAATTACATTTTGGTCCTTTTTAGTTTAGAATATTACATTTTGGTCCTTTTTATTTATATTTTGATCCTCTTTTATTTATATTTCGGTCCTTTTTTACATTTTTGAATTTACATATTGGTCCTTTTATTTATATTTTGGTCCTTTTTAATTTAAGCTTATATTTTGGTCCTTTTTATTAACATTATGGTCCTTTTTTATTTACATTTCAGTCCTTTTTTACATTTTAATTTATATTTCGGTCCTCTTCTATGGAAATCCAATAGAAAATTGGATTTGGATAGAATACATCACTTTTTGCAGGAATCTATTTATGCGTTTGCTTATCATTGTTTTTATTTATATGTTGGTCCTTTTTAGTTTTAATTTACATTTTGGTCATTTTTATTTACATTTCGGTTTTTTTTTCACATTTTTCACATTTTTTCTTATTTTACATTTGGTCTTTGTTTCCTATTTTACATACATATTAAAATTTGTGAAATGGAGCTCATACATGAGGCCACGTCATCGAGGGCTTTTTTTTTTTATACTTATGTATAAAGTTGGAAGAAATGGAGCTCATACATGAGGCCACGTCATCAAGGGATTTTTTGTAAAAAAATATTTTTAAATTTACATTTTGTTCCTTTTTAGTTTAAAAAATTACCTTTTGGTCCTTTTTATTTACATTTTGATCCTTTTAATTTAGAAAATTATATTTTGGTCCTTTTTATTTATATTTTCGTCCTCTTTTATTTATATTTCGGTCCTTTTTTACATTTCTGAATATACATTTTGGTCCTTTTTATTTATATTTTGGTCCTTTTTAATTTAAGTTTATATTTTGGTCCTTTTTATTAACATTTTGGTCCTTTTTATTTAAATTTCAGTCCTTTTTTACATTTTAATTTATATTTTGGTCCTTTTTATTTATATGTTGGTCCTTTTTAGTTTTAATTTACATTTTGGTCCTTTTTATTTACATTTCGGTTTTTTTTTACATTTTTTCTTATTTTACATGTGGTCTTTTTTTCCTATTTTACATACATATTAAAATTTGTGAATATGTCCTGATTATATTAATCGAATTTATAAGCACCTGAGCAAATGCTATTTATACAAATTATATTAGAAAATAATATTCGTGATAGACTAATTTCGTGAACCTCATACATCTATTGACATCATGATATTTGCAAATATGTCATGATTAGATTAATTTAGTTCAAACGCATGCGCGTTAATTCGCACATGCGTTAATTCTATTTAAATAATTATATAAAAAATATTATGCGCAATTGCGCGGGGATAAATCTAGTATATTTAATGTTTAATGCAAGAGATGAGGCATTGACACCTGTCAATGTGTAAAAGTAGTAAAACAAACAAAAAGTAAAAGTAATAAAACAAACAAAAGGATGATTAATTTCAAGAAGTGAACGTTAGCAAAGTGGTGAATAGCTCGGCTGTGGCTTCACCCAGTTCGAGTCCCGGAGTTCTCATTTTTTTTTTAAAACAATTATGTTCGATTGTTTTGCTATAAAGAAAGGATGATTATATTTCACAAAATGTGTGTAGTAGTTAAGTGGCTAGAATCTTGGTTGTGGTTGTGGACACCCGTGTTCAAGCCATTAATACCACATTTTGTTGGAATAATGAGAAAACTAATGAATGACACTTTTTTTTTTAACAAGAACTAAATGAATAACATAATTTTTTTTCCCTTTTAGTAGTCTAAATTTTTTTTGACATTTATAAACAAATAGAACAACATAAAAGTTGTACTAAAAACTATAAAATATTTTTTTTGTAAGCAAATAAATTATGCTATATTTATTAAATGCCATGCCAATATTGAAATAAATAATATTTAAAAATTATTATTATTTATAAGTTAATATAGCAATATCTTCATTATTAACTTACAATCTTAAAATTATTGTTATAGTATTATTATCATACTAACAATAAGACACACACGCGCGCACGCACACACGATAAATTATTATTATCGTAAATATAATTAATTAACTTAGTTAGTAGATATTAGTAATAAGAATAATTAATCCCCCAATAAATTTAATAATATTTTTCGTAAAGGACAATTATTACCTACAACATATACAATTTGTTTTAACATTATAATTTTGTTTTCGTACCTACAAAATATTACATAAATAATTTCAATTGTTTATGTGTTTATTATACATTTTTTAACATTCGTTATATATATTTGAATGACCATGACACATTTTAAATTTTTTTAACATTCGTTATATATGTTTTTTTAACATTTGAATGGCCATGACACATTTTTACCTTTTTGTATATATTTTTTTTAACATTCGTTATATTGAGGATGACAAAAAAATTATTATTTATTTATAATATGTGGTGATTGTATTGAAATTATTAAAAAAAATTAAATCAATTCGTTGTGACAAACTCAAATATATGTTAGCGAAGCGGAGCGAGCAACTCTCTAGTTGAACTAAATTTTGAATCGAATAAAGTATTATAATCTTAAAATAAAGATAAATAATGTTTTATATACAAAATATATAAATAAATCATACAAAATATAATTATATTATTTGTAATATTCAATTTCAATATTTTAATGTTAATTAATGGTCGGCCTTGAGCATTGACGCAGAAGGCAGTCGCCTAAAGCCCATCAAAACCCTTGCCCCCAAAAAATTTGTTCAACTCCTAACTCTTGTTGGTTCTTTAGAATATTTGATTTTCCCCATTTAACATTTGCTTCTACTCTCAAAATAAAACAAAAATTATTGTTGGAGAAATCTAATATTTCATTGTGGAATGTTTTTAGAAAATGAAACTTTAACAGAACGCCATTGTTGGTGAAGAAGGAAAAACTCACGTTCTTGGAGAAGAAATGAAGAAAGTCTTCTGGGAGGCAAGTTTAAAGCATGATATTTTGTAAAGGGAAATTTACAGATAACCTCCTAACTTTTTTATTTAATTTTAATTTTCTATGATGAAATATATAATAAATAAAAGATTAAAATTATGTATATGACATATATTTTTTAAAATTAGTATATGCTAAAAAATATTTATAGTAATTTTAAATTAATAAAATAATACAAAAATATGTTTATTAAATTTAAAGATGAAAAATAGAGGGGTATTTTGGTCATAAAAAAATGATAATACCATGAAATATCCCTAGAGGCGGGTAATTGAAAAGAAAATCTTGTATGTAGGGTTTTTTTTGGAGTTTCTCAATATTTTGGGGTTTTCTGTAAATTAAAAAAAAATTAGGGGGTTCTTTGTAAATTTCCCGTTTGTAAATACCAAACGAGTGTTGTGATGTGGTTTGCATTAAATATATGATAATAAATTATAAACGTAAAGAAAACACAATAAAAATCATAGAATTAGATCAGACAAAATGGATCCCCATAAGCATTGATAATTCATGCACATTTTTCAACACTTAATTTTTACTAACTTTATACCATATTTATTTAACAATTATTACTTCATAAAAAAAAAATCAATATACAACTTTGATGAGTTTTAGTCTTAGATTCATTCTTATATCTATATTTAAAATTCATTATTTTTTATGGATAACCTTCTTTTCAATTCAATTTGCAAAAAATAAGGTTTTTGTTCAAAGAAAAATAGGAAATTACATTTTGTACATGTATTTTCGCCGAATAATCTAACACAAATGAGTTTTTTTCTTGTTTTCGAACCTGTAAATATTAAAAAAAAAACGATACTTTCGCCATATTATGTGGAAAAAATGCAATTTATATATATAAAAAAAAAGTTAATTTTACAAATCGATATAAAAGGAATTTATGCATTGAAAAAATTTCAAACTTAGAGCCTCAACATAATATTTGCCTTAAGCCCTTCAAATCTTAGGACCAGGCCTGTGTTAATATATTAGAAAAATGTGATACAATTCAGTCCATTTGATTTAACGTGTTTTTAAATACTGAAACTGAGCCAAAGCAATCCAAATCCAAATCCAAATAGGGTATTGCTATTGCAAAAACTAACATGGTTTAATTAAGAGAAACTTAAATTTTTTACTACAAATGAAATTTATACCCCTATTTATTTTGATTGTTATTACTCATATATTAGTGGTTATTATTTTCCCTCAATCATGGAAACAAATCTTTTTTTAATATTTTGAAAAAATCAAATATAATAAATATAGAAATATAAATAGTCAAATTATTTATACAATTCCGTTCTTTTATTTTAATGCTTAATGATGACTTAAAAAAAATGATTAATGATTAGGGCTGCAAACGAGTCGAGCTCGAGCGAGCTGTGCCAAGCTCCAGCTCGGCTCGCAACTTACTCGAGCTGGCTCGGCTCAAATGGTTCGAGCTAAAAAATCAAGCTCAAGCTCGGCTCGTTCTAATTCGAGCTAGCTCGGCTCGGCTCAACAGTAGCTCAATTAAAAAATCAACTTGATTTTTAATTAAAAAAATTGTAACAATCGAATAAACAAAAAATATTATAAATACCAAAATATCTTAAAACATAACAATAATAAATCAAACATACAACACAAAACACAAAATAATAGGACTTGGACTTGAATTATTAATTTGTCCCCTTAGTTAATTTTTTTTCCTTTTAGGACTTGAGTTGTAACCAGACTTGGAATTATTAAGGAGATAAAGTTTTCTAATTATAATAATATATATAATATGAATTAATTATGATACAAATTTTAATTTTTTAAATCGAGCTCAAATTTTTTTCGAGCTTAATTCGAGCGAGCCGAGTCTGGCTCAAGCTCGGCTCGATAAGCGTTCGAGCTAGCTCGGCTCGGCTCGATTAAATTCGAGTTAATATCGAGCGAGCTATTATCGAACTATTATCGAGTCGAGCTCGAGCGAGCCACGAGCTAAAGTTGCAGCCCTATTAATGATGTCCATGATTTAAAATCTTCATCTAAAAAATGATATTTAGTCTTCAAATATGTGAAAAAAGTCTTATTATTATTATCATCATTATTATTATTATTATTATTAAGACATGTCATTTTTATATTTCTCAATTCCAATATATATTTATAAAAGATAATTGTACTAATTGATAAATGTAATAAATATCAATCATCATTAATGATCATTTGATAAAAATAAATTTAAGTCATTCTTAATTAAACTATGTTAACTCTTGCAATAGTGTCATCAATCCAAATAAACTTCAATATTGAATCCAATAAATCAAATTGGTTTGAATCCCCAAATAAATCAAACTATATGCACACTTCTAATGAGTGTTAAAGTGTGTTGCATGTCTCGGCACTCGAAGAGCACATGCATAAATCAAACTATATATATGCACACTTCTACGAATTACTAGTGATCAGGACCGGTCCAAATAGATAGGCGATCTAGGCTTCGGCCGAGAGTCTAGAAATATCGAAGGCCTAATATTTAATGTAAAATATTTAGGTCTCAAAATGAAAAGAAAAAAAAACCACAGCCGCACCCCCTCTTTTTTTGACCTATGATGAATTTCTTTCTTTACAATTACGAAGTTTCCTTTTAGTTTTCGGATCAAATCTTTTAAATTAATCGAATATACCAATTTATGAAAAATCACTTTGTCTGTCAGATTTGCAAATCTTCCAATTCTAAACTAATTGATTTTGTATAATTAATTAAAAAAGCAATGTACTAATCTCATTCTCTCCGAAATTGATATTTATTTTGTCAATTTTTTCTTTCTCATTTTGATATTGTTGCTATTTGTTTTATATTTTGGTCATTTTCTTCACACTCTCTATTTATAATTTATGTTGTATATGTAAACAATTTCAACATTTAAGATTTAAAACTTGTCTTCTATTAGTGAATTCGGTGAGGACCTAAATTTCTCCTACTTCATCTTCAATACCAAAACAAAACCGGCCAACCTAACGGGGACGCAAGTCTTCGAGCAAGTCGTTCTATGGGACAAGGTTATGGGGAGGAGAGTAATAACAACGAATCAACCGGCCCCCCCCCCCCCCCCCCCCCCAGAAGTGGAATAGGTTGAACAAAACTAGCTCCCTAATAGTTTATTTAAGAATTTTCATTTACTTTCTTAAAAAAAACACTGTATACTCTTTCTTTATTTTAATGACAAAAAGGATACCATTGGTAATTAGGTACCCTAATTCAAAATAAAATGAAATAATTCCTCCTCTGTACCTTTAATCTATGACAAAAATATGAAAGGTACAATTATTGTTATGTCTTTTCACTCGAAACATACAATTTCTTTCTTAATCTTACTCACTTTCCAATTGTTTTTCTTTCAATGTTGTACATTTAACTTGATTGAAAGAACTTTTATTTTTAATTCAAATACTGAATATGAGATTTGATAATTTTGAGTGAAAAAAGAGCCAGACAAATCTATTGTGGGTGATTTATTAAGTTTTAATTTGTGAATTGGTGCCAGACATGAAAAATCTATGAAGAATAAAATTGATATTTTGCTACTCTGATAGTTTTCCTTTTGAATTTGTGTTCCATTGTAGTTCCTTCAGAATTTGAGTTGAATTGATATTTTTTTAGTTTCTTTGGATATGTACAAGTTACTAAGGAGATATTTTTTTACTATGTTCGGTATCGACAACGTACATGTTACTATTGTGTTATAGTAATTTGTTGTGTTGTCAGTGGACCGTAATGTTCATTTAGTTTGTCTTGAGTGGTTGATTGTGAGCGTAGGAAAGGTGGGACCTATATGAAGGTGTCAACATAGTTTGAGAGAGAAAATGTAAGGAGTTCACACACTAACATAAATACATAAAACATAGGAGAGAGAGAGAGAGAGAGAGAGAGAGAGAGAGAGAGAGAGAGAGAGAGCAAAGTTTGAGGACCAGTGAACAGTGAAATGGATTATGTTAGCCATGTTAACAATAGTCGTTTGTGGTTTTTTATTCGATGCCGACCCGAAATACACCCAAACGTATTCTAATTGTCTTTTCTAACCAAACTTGTTTAATAAACTTTTTTTAGAAAGAACTTGTTTAATAAACTTAGAAATGGATTTGTTATTTTATTTGCTCAATAGGTGAAACGATAGGTTCAAAGAACTCCACCCAGCATCTAAGATAATTATTAGGATAATAAGTATTCAAGGATACTCCAAAGGTACTACACATAACAGCCGTAATTTGCGCATACATGTATGTTAATGGGAAAAGTTAAAGTTCTCCCAATCTCACTCCAACCTCCTTGATACGTTAATCAGAATGTGGTTAATTGGAATGAGAGTGGTTAACATTTCAATTAACGGTTAATTGACTTGTCAATTCAATTAACCGATTAATTAATCGTTAATCAGAGTACTAATCGTTTTAATTAACCACTCTCGAGTCTCTATTGACGAAATTAAAAATGATCGGGTGAGAGTGGGGGACATCATATATAACCCCTATGCTGAATGATTGATCAAATCAAGTCGTACTGTGTATCAAATATGTCACGTAATGTATTCGAATATTTTATTTCAAAATAATAACAAACATTTTTCAAATACGGCTAACACGTTGAAAATCGTCATGTCCACTTGAGAAAAGGAAGTACTTCTCTTTTAACTATTCACGCTTCTTTATGCATGCATCTTCTTCCCTTCGGATCACATAAAACAGCTAAGAGCCTACAACTCCAACTTTAGAAAACGAAGTAGACATCGGTTCATAGAACTATCAAAAAGAGAAAAACAACAACATCAAATTTGAAATAAAAATAAATGAATAATACCAATTTTTAAATTGCGAGATGGCGGTATATTGTGTTTGGATTGTAATTTACATATGATCACCGATATTGTGCGATATTGCAGCGATATTGTGACGTTATTTAGTAGGTTCCAGTATTGTATTTCATAACTATTTATTTCAATTTGCGTTATGGCGGCGTAATTGCGCCGTTATTTAAGTCATAACGGCGTAATTGCATCGCTATTTAAATTACTGAATAATACATATAATAAATTAAATAAATATAATAAACGTGTAACTGATAACATGTTATTTAAATAATAACAAACCTTTAATGTACTTTACATCAATTGTAATAAGATTAAAACAAAAAAATTAAATTTATAAATGATAATTAATAAAATAATAAAATAATATATATAATAAACGTATCTTATTCTACATTCTTTTTTAAAACTGTCATATCGACGTATCCATATCATGTGGGCTTATGATACCCGTATCATCCGTCCAACATAGTATTTAGATAATTAATATTTAGATATAAAATAACATAAATAATATGTTAAATCTATAATCTGTATGTTGACGATGAAATAATACCCTTTTTTTATTTAGACTTTCAGGAGGTTTCATATTTCAAAATTTGTATTAACTTTTTCTTTTTCTTTTTGATAAATCCTAAATCATAAAACCAAGCAGCTAATATTAGCCTAATAACACCCATAGGTTCTATAGATGGGATCATGAGACCATAAAAAAATGTTTGCGAACAAATGAAGCCATTAATTTAACATGCCAAATGACAAATAAATTAGGTCTCTCTTTGTTTGATTAGACTTACTAAATCTTGTTTCCACTACAAAATATCTTTTCAAGTTTCGGAAGCCAATAAAGGATACTAAAAATAATTTTATGGGCCAAGTTTATGCACACTCACAAATTTTGCCAATAGCCCAAGAACAAATATCTGTTTGTAAATCTAAAATTATCAACGAATTAATATTCTTGTTTTATTTTCATACCAAGGATTCTAGGATAATTAATTAGTTGTTTATGAATTACGGCCCAAGGCCACTTTATCCCATACTAAAACAACGGCCCATATTGTAAGTTATCTAAACAACAAATGAAAAATGAAATTACTGAAAATAAGGTAGGCAATAAAAATGTTTCCAAACAAGCCAATAACAAATTCAAATCAACAATTTTTTTTGCTCTTAAATAAACTTAATTTCAATGTCCCACAAAACAACATAACAGATTTAATTCATTCATCTAAAAATCCACCTCCCAAAACGAACACAAGCAATACGTAATAAATGAAAATCACGCATGAGTGCACTTATCGCAAGTGCACGACAACAATTTGAAGCCGCATTGGCCGAATGGCTTATCGGGAGGGCAGATAACTACGCCGCAACAATCCATTTTCTGGCAACCAGTTCCATCTGGACGGCAGCAATTGCACTCGTGTAGGCATACCGCTTTGTCGTAGTCGGAATGGAGACCCGTTGGAATATACGTGGCCGGAGCACTCTCAGAAGTATTCTCCAACGATGACCCTGCATGAAAAAGTATAAATTAGGTTTCTAATGTAACGGTCGTACTCGTACATGCGGTTTGTTTTGTTGAATATTTAAACTTAATTTAATTAGTTAAGATATTTTGGTAATTAATTATACGGGTGTGAAAGGTCATGTGACCATTGGGAGTTGTAATACATGTATCCATTACCTAGAATTATGGATCATGTACTTGGGAATTAGTGAGAGTTAATGGGTAGGAGTTAATGTGATTCATATATACATGAACCACTTAGCCTATATATAGGGACCCATTTTGTTTGTAAGAGATAAGAAAATAGAAAGAGAAACATAACTAGTATTAAGAGTAAATCTTTTTTTCTTCCTCCTCTTCTCCATAGAAATATAGCCATATTATCCAACAAATTGGTATCAGAGCGAGAGTAATATTGTAATGGCGAATTCGAGCTTTCCGTTCCAATTTCCGCGTCTTACGAAAGAAAATTACGAGAATTGGTGTATTCGTTTGAAAGCTTTGCTTGGTTGTCACGAATGTTGGGATATCGTCGATAATGGCTACACCGAGGCGGAAACCGAGGTTGGGTTAAGCGCTGCCCAAAAGGACACGTTGCATAAGAGTCGAAAGAAGGATCGACAAGCACTAACTCTCATTCATCAATGTTTGGATGAATCGATGTTCGAAATAGTAGCTAATGCGACGAATGCTAAAGAAGCATGGGAGATCCTACGAAACTCCAACCAAGGAGCTAATAAAGTGAAGAAGGTGCGTCTTCAAATGTTAAGAGGTGAATTCGAAGGATTGCGAATGAAAGATTCCGAATCTATTGCGGATTTCTTTTCGAGATTATTGGCGACAACCAATCAAATGAAGCGATATGGAGAAACTTTGGCGGATGTTCGGGTCGTAGAAAAGGTGCTACGCTCATTGCATGTGAAGTTCGAGCACATCGTAGTAGCTATTGAGGAGTCCAAAGATGTGGACACTATGACCATTGATGAGCTTATGGGTTCGTTGCAAGCCCATGAAGAACGCATGAACAAGAAGAAGGAAGAACCGGCCGAACAAGTCTTCGCCGCAAAGCTCTCTTTAAAGGAGAAAGATGGAGCTCGCGAAACAAGCCAACGTGGCATAGGACGAGGACGAGGACGCGGAGGTCGCGGCCGAGGGTATGGAAGGGACGAGCAAAAGCCGACGTCCAATAAAGAAGGTAAATCCTTTCGAGGTCGCGGTAGAGGAGGCTACCCGAAACAAAATTTCGAGTGCTATAATTGTCACAAGCCCGGACATTATGCTCGAGATTGTTGGAGTAAATCGAATGACGGTGACGAAGAAAAGGCCAATTACGCCGAGGATGAAAAAGTCGACGCGACTTTATTGCTAGCAAGCGATGAAGGTGGAAAGAACGATCTATGGTGTCTTGACAATGGAGCGAGTAATCATATGTGTGGAGACAAGAGCAAATTCGTCGAGCTTGATAAATCGGTAATGGGTCATGTTACTTTCGGAGATCACTCCAAGGTGCAAATCAAAGGAAAAGGGACGATATTGATCCGTACGAAGAATGATAGTCACGAGTACATGAGTAACGTGTACTACATTCCAAACATGAAGACCAATATCTTGAGTTTGGGACAACTCCTCGAGAAGAACTATGAAGTTCACATGAAGAATCGAGCTCTCATCCTTCAAGATGATCGAGGAAAGGTAATTGCGAAGGTACCTATGACCAAGAACCGAATGTTCTACCTCGAGATCCAAACCGATGTTGCGAAGTGTCTCAAGGCATGTGTGAAAGAAACTTCGTGGATTTGGCATTTACGACTTGGTCATGAAAATTTCGGAGGCTTGAAGACGATGGCACAAAAGGGGATGCTAAAAGGATTGCCATCTATCGAAGAACCGAATCAAGTTTGCGAAGGGTGTCTCATGGGCAAGCAATCTCGCAAGAGTTTTCCAAAAGAAGGCACTTCAAGAGCACGCAAGCCACTTGAACTGATTCATGCAGACGTGTGCGGACCGATCAAGCCATCTTCATTCGGTAAAAATCGATATTTTCTACTCTTCATCGATGATTTTAGTAGAAAGACTTGGGTCTATTTTTTGAAAGAGAAGTCGGAATCGTTCGGTTGTTTCAAAAACTTCAAGGCCCTTGTAGAGAATGAAAGTGGATGCTATATTAAGTCCTTGAGGACTGATAATGGTGGCGAGTTTATCTCCAACGAGTTTAACAAGTTTTGCGAAGGACAAGGCATCAGGCGATTCTTGACCGTTCCAAGGTCTCCTCAACAAAATGGCGTTGTTGAGAGGAAAAACCGAAGTATTCTCAATATGGTGAGAAGCATGTTGAAGACGAAAAACTTGCCTAAAGAGTTTTGGGCAGAAGCAGTTACGTGTGCGGTTTACCTATCGAATCGATGTGTGACAAAGAGTTTGATCGACCAAACTCCTCAAGAAGCATGGAGTGGACGAAAACCAAGTGTGTCGCATCTGAGAGTGTTTGGGAGCATCGGATATGTCCATGTGCCGGATCAAGAACGATCGAAACTCGACGATAAGAGCAAGAAGCACATTTTCGTCGGATACTCTCAAAGATCGAAAGGGTACAAGCTCTACAACCCGAGTAATGGTAAAGTGATCGTTAGTCGAGACGTGGAGTTCGATGAAGAAGATGAATGGAGTTGGAGTAATGAGGACAAGGAAAGGTTTAACTTTCTACCATTCGAAGGCGATAATGAGGAAAGAGATGCAATTCCTCAAGAACCGGTCACACCTCCTCATTCACCGACGGATTCAAGTATCGCATCGTCATCTTCTTCGAGCGGTAGTTCGAGCGGTGGTTCGAGCGAAGTGCCACGAAAGACGAGAACGATCCAAGAGCTTTATGACGTGACGCGTAACCTGAATGATGACATGGATCTTTATTGTCATTTCGCAGGTGTTGATGTCATATCTTTCGAAGAAGCCGTCAAAGACGAAAGATGGAGGAAAGCCATGGACAAAGAAATGAAGTCCATCGAGAAGAATAAAACCTGGGAGTTGGCCACGATACCCCAAGGTAAGAGACCTATCGGAGTGAAATGGGTCTTCAAAGAAAAGAAGAACGCAAAAGGCGAGGTCGAACGATACAAGGCTCGATTGGTGGCTAAAGGATATAGTCAACGCGTCGGGATAGACTATGACGAAGTGTTTGCCCCTGTTGTTCGACTCGAGACGATTCGAATGATCATTGCGTTAGCGGCACAAAACAAGTGGAGGATTCATCAACTTGATGTCAAGTCGGCTTTCTTGAATGGGACTATTGAGGAAGAGGTGTTCATCGAACAACCTCGTGGATACGTGATCAAAGGTCATGAAGACAAGGTGTTGAGATTGAAGAAAGCATTGTACGGCTTGAAGCAAGCACCTCGAGCTTGGAATATTCGAATCGACAAATACTTCTTGAAGAATGGGTTTGAAAAATGCCCACATGAGCATGCTCTCTATGTGAAGACAAACAAAGATGGAGATATTTTGATTGTTTGTCTTTATGTTGATGATTTGATATTCACAGGAAACAATCAACAAATGTTCGAAGAATTTAAGGGAGCAATGGCTAGAGAATTTGAGATGACCGACATCGGTCTCATGTCGTACTATCTCGGCATAGAAGTCAAACAAACCGAAGAAGGAATCTTCATTTCCCAAGAAGGTTTTGCGAAAGAGATTCTCAAGAAGTTTAAGATGGACAATTGCCAATCGGTGGCAACTCCGGTCGAAACCGGATTAAAATTGTCAAAGAACGAAGAAGGAAACCTTGTAGATCCATCTACCTACAAAAGCGCCGTAGGTAGTTTGAGGTATTTAACTTGTACTAGACCGGATATTCTTTTTGGAGTCGGTCTCGTGAGCCGATTCATGGAGAAACCGACCGAGACACATTTCTAGGCGGTGAAGCGAATTTTTCGGTATATCAAGGGTACGAGTGACTACGGGTTACACTATTCCTCTTCGAATAAGTTCAACCTTGTAGGATATAGCGACAGTGATTGGGCAGGAGATACGGATGATCGAAAAAGCACAACCGGTTTTGTCTTCTTTTTGGGAGAAACGGCGTTCACATGGAGGTCGAAGAAACAACCAATCGTGACACTTTCGACGTGTGAAGCTGAGTACGTAGCTGCCGCATCATGTGTGTGTCATGCTATATGGCTCAAGGATTTGTTGAAAGAATTGAAGATAAGGCAAGACGAAGCGACGGAGATCTATGTTGACAACATGTCAGCTATTGCACTTGCGAAGAATCCCGTGTTTCATGATCGAAGCAAGCACATTGATACGAGGTATCATTTCATTCGAGATTGTGTTGCAAATGATGAAGTCAAAGTGAAATACGTGAAGACTCAAGATCAAGTTGCGGATATCTTCACGAAGGCACTCAAGCACGATGTTTTTACGGAACTACGGATGATGCTTGGAGTATCGAGGAATTAAGTTTAAGAGGGAGTGTTGAATATTTAAACTTAATTTAATTAGTTAAGATATTTTGGTAATTAATTATATGGGTGTGAAAGGTCATGTGACCATTGGGAGTTGTAATACATGTATCCATTACCTAGAATTATGGATCATGTACTTGGAAATTAGTGAGAGTTAATGGGTAGGAGTTAATGTGATTCATATATACATGAACCACTTAGCATATATATAGGGACCCATTTTGTTTGTAAGAGATAAGAAAATAGAAAGAGAAACATAACTAGTATTAAGAGTAAATTTTTTTTTCTTCCTCCTCTTCTCCATAGAAATATAGTCATATTATCCAACATGTTTATCCACAAGTATTGAGATTTTTTATTTTGATTATGAAGTTTATTGTCTATTTAGTTATTTTGTATTTTTAAGATTCTTCTGTTGTAATTTTACCTTGGTTGAGTGGGGCCAAAATTAGGAGGGAGAGAGAAACCACAAGCATAGCAAGAATGATTGGCTTGGCCATGAGACTGAGAGTTTTTTTAGGGTTTAGAGATTTAGGTGTAGAATTATTAGAGATTTTTGCGTTTGATGGAGGTGATGAAGGGTGGTTTTTAAAGAAGTTTTTTAGGAAAAAATAGGAAAGAAATAATGCAGTATCAAAAACATAATTACGTTATATTTTGGAAGTCATTAAATTAATTACGTTATATTTTAACAATGACAACTGTTCCTTTAAAAAAATACATTGTTTAAACTTATAATAAAAACTATTCATGAATTTGATCTGTAATAGTTAAAAGCAATTAATATATTTGTATCTGTACGTTACAAAACCTAATCGACATACACAGTCAGCATTGTTTTCTTAACGTCTCCCGTTTAAATTAAATTAAAACAAGGAAAATTATATATCAATCTTATCGGATCAGATTAAAACTGAACAAAAAATAACAATACTCTACAACCTTCACCCATTTTATATACACACCTGACACCACTAGATATCTAAAGTATATACACAAGTATTTGCAGAAAAAATGCGCATACAAGTTATGTAAATATTTAAAAAAAAAATTAAAAGAAAAAGGGAAAAGAAAATGAAGAGAAAATTTATATAAAAAAATGAACACTACAACAAGATATGATACATAAAGGGGCCGTTTGATGTAAAAGACTTTGAAGGATATTGAAAGATTCTTGTATTTTCTAGAGAAAGTGAAATGAGGGTAAATATTTGAAGGACATCATTGTCTTGCATGTATTGTTTGATGTGCTAGATTTAGATAATGGAAAGTGAAATCTATTGTTTGATGTAAATGATAATTGAAAAATAGTTATCAAGGATTTGAGATATATGAGATATGTTTTATTTGAAAAGTAGTTGGTTTGTATATATTTATTAACCAAACATTAATTTATTGACGCAGATTATTCAAATTAAATTAATCATAATTATAAATTAATGCATATTTGAATTAATTAGTTTATTGTATAAATTATTGTTACATTTAATTAATAAATCAATAATAATAGTTATTATTATTACTATTACTATATTATTATCTAATAATTTTTATTAATAATTATAATTATTACATTTAATAATAATAATATAAATATTATATTATATTATTATCGCAATAATAATAGTTACTAATTATAATTATTACATTTAATAATAATAAAAATATTATATTATATTATTATGGCAAATAATAATAAAAATAGTAAAAATATTATATTATATTATTATAACAATAATAATAATTACTAATTTTAATTATTACATTTAATAATACTAGTAAAAATAATAATAATGATGAACAAGAAGAGTATTCTTGTGTTTTCCCAAAAATTTTGTGGGACAACACTTGATGAAAAATAAGGATGAGAGACAAACATGCAAGACTTCATATTCTATCTCAATCATCCTTATCAAACGCAAAAAATCACACTTGTCCATGACATGACTTTCTTTTCTCTCTTAATCTTGTATATTCTCACACATCAAACGGCCCCAAAATCTCGGGAAGCCGGACCCCAAATCACATCCTCCTCGCTAATGGTCGTATTTCACTAGGAGAATACTCGCGCTACGCAGCGAGGAAGTTAATTATATTTTTCATTACAATATAGAGTACTTATAAATATGATGATACTAGTAATATCATTTCATAATATAATTATTTGAACTAATTTGTTTATGATTATGTATAAGTTTTTCAATTATTTTACATTATGATGACACAAAATTTCATTTTCTTAATCAAGTAATAACACTTATATTAATGTGATTGTATAATAATAATATATGAGGTATAACATGATTTTACAAAAATACATAAAAATAAATATTATATCATTGTTGTTCACAATATTTCATACAATATCAAATGTAAAAAATAATAAATCATACAACATTCGTAGTAACATATAAATAATTATCAAGTAATAATAATTTGTTATTGATTCAAAATGCAATGGAAATTACAAATTATAAATAATAAATCATACAACATACGTAGTAACATATAATTAATTATCAAGTACTAATAATTTGTTATTGACTCAAAATTTAATGAAAATTATAAATAATATCAAACTTAATAGTGAAAGTAATTTAATAAATAATATAAAAAAATAATTTAGCATAACATAAATATAAATTATTTTAAGTCATATGAGTTTTTGTAACTTTATATTTTTAAAAATAACATTACTATTTTGTAAGTGTTAATAAATTCAATTTTTTTCTATGGATAAACTATTTTTATTTCTATAATTTTTCAAAGAAAATAATATTAAATTTTTTTGATTAAAAACACAAATATAATCAACTTAGTTTTATATGATATTAGTATAGTTGTAATTTCTAAAAATAAATATTAATATTTAAAATATTTAAAATTCTATGTAAATAAAATAATTAAAACTATTATTTGTAAAAATGCATTTTTTGCATTGCATTTTTTACATAATATTTTTACAAATTCAAATTATGGAAAATTGTATGTATGAACTATGCTAATATGGATGTCAAAATAAAGAGAAAATTAAAACGAATATATTTGATGAATTTTTAAAATTAAAATTCTAAAAATAATACTATTATATGTTGTATGTTTATAATATTATATATTAAGTTATTAGTATTTCATATGTTAACTTTTCATCTTCCATTGTATTCACATTTGATCATATACACTCATGTGAAATGATAAACAATTAAATAAACTTAGTCTAACATGAACCTAACCAATAAAAGTAGTCCACATCATTAATATATGATGATGTGACTTTCTAAAAATCCTTAAAACATAGTGTAAAATAAGGGACACTTAAATGACTACAAAGAAAAAATGTTTATAAAAAATCAATGATTAATCAATGATCTAAATTTTGACACATATTATAATCAATGGTTAAAAAGAAAGGTGATGATGTTAAAAAGAAAGTGATGATGTGGCACAATGAAATTGCAAAAAGTTGGGTCCAAAATATGGGTGTGGGTAAATTACTCATATTGCATGTTAGGATTTGCTAGGAGTTATCATTGCTCTTCTTGGAACTACATTTTGATATTGACTAGGAGAATACTTGTGCTACATGAGGAAGATATTGATTATGTTTTTCATTGTGATATAACATACATATTTTAATGATAATATTAATAATAATATCTCATAATAAAATTAGTTGAACTCATTTATCTACCATTATGTATTTGTTTTACAATAGCAAAAAATATTTTATTCATCAAATAATAATTCTTATATTAGTGTCATTGTATAATAATATATGAGCTACAACACAACTTTACGAAAAATGATAACAATAAATATTATATCATTATTGTTCACAATATTTCATACAATATCAAATATACAAATTATGAATCATACGATATATATAGTAACACATCATTAATTATATAATACTAAAGAAGATTTCTGCATATAACCCTATTTAGAATCAAAATTTTAAAAATAACTCCCTTTCTAAAAATATTCCAAAAATAACCTCTTTTTTATAATATTCTAGAAATAACCCAAACCGGGTTTTTAAGTAACACATCATTAATTATATAGTACTAAATATGATATATTTGTCCAAATTTTACCATAACATATTTTATGAACTAACTAATACATTTAATTAAAATGATAACTAGTACATGTTAACTGTTAACTTAATACGTAATTAAAATTTATTCCAATTCATAATTTTGAATAAATTTTAATGAATATTTAATTATATGTTTTAATTATCACGTTAATTAAATTTAATTGTTCAATAATGGAGAATTCGGCGGGTACATTTTGGAGTGCAATAAATTTTAATAAAAAAATTTCAACGTGTCTATTTTTTTTTTGAAAAAAAAAATCACTCCCCAAAATGTACCCGCCGAATTCTCCATTATAGAACAATTACATTTAATTAACGTGCTAATTAAAAGATATAATTAAATATTCATTAAAATTTATTCAAATTTATGAATTCGAATAAATATTAATTATGTATTGAGTTAACAGCCAACATGCACTAGTTATTATTTTAATTAAGTGTATTAATCAGTTCATAAAAGATGTTATGGTAAAATTTGGGGAAATATATCATATATAAAAATATTTTAAAAATGAAATTTTTACCGGCGGGATTTAAAAACCAAGTTTGTGTTATTTTTGGATTATTATCAAAAAGGGGGTTATTTTTGGAATTTTTTTAGAAAGGTGGTTATGTTTTAAATTTTGATTTTAAATATGGTTATATGCAGAAATGCTCCTAGTACTAATATTTTTTTATTGAATCAAAATGCAATCAAAATTAAACTTAATAATGAAAATATTTCAATAAATAATATAATAAAGTAATTTAGTATAAACATAAATACAAATTATTTTATATTATATGATTTTTCTTACATTATATAAAACGGTATGTATGAATTATACTAATATAGATGTCATAATAAAAAAAAAATTAAAATGAATATATTTGGCGGATTTTTAAAAATAAATTTCTAAAAATAATACTAATATATGTTGTATGTATTATTATATTACATATTAAATTATTAATATTTCGTATATAAATTTTTCGTCTTTCATTATATTAACATTTGAACATGTAATTTTATGTGAAATGATAAACAATTGAATAAACTTAGTTTAACATGTAACTAACCAATAATAATAGTCCACATCACTAATGTAGAATGATGTTGATTTCTAAGAATGTTTAAAACAAGATAGTTTAAACAAGATAGTGGTTATAAAAAAAGTATGATTATAAAAAATTAATGATCCAAATTTTGTCACATATCATAATTCAATGGTTCAAATGATTGTGATGATGTGGCGCAATGAAATTGTAAAAAATTGAGTTGAAAATAAGAATGTGAATAAATACTAATATAAATATAAAGAATGTACGATATAAATAAATAAATAAATTCGACATATTGGATAGAGTTATATCTTGTAATCGTCTTTTTTGAACTTTTTGCCATGAAAACAATAGGCTAGAGTTATATGAGGGAAAAAAGAAAGTAACAATTTGAGAATATTATTTGTTATTGAAAATTATCAGTCCATCAGTTTGAAGTAAATAGTTTATGAAATACAAAATTGGACGCGACAACAAATCCTCAAACCAATATTAAGCCATGTACAATAAAACATAGTTTGTGAATACAAAATGAAGTTAATGATTGAGAGTTAATTTCAACTTAATTTTTGTTCTTCTTGCCTATATAGCTTATAATGCATCTTCATCCATTTCAAATTTATTAACACTCACTACACTAAAATTTGTATGTTCTTCTTGCCTATATAGTTTCGGTTACGGCTACTATCACCGAAACCCCTTCGCTACCGACTCGATAGCTAAAAGGTATTATTTCGTGACGGTCTTGTCACTAATGTACTTTAGTGACGGTCCGCCAAGATTTTCGTGACGGCGTGTTGGGAGCATTACTAAAGGACTTTCGGTGATAATATATGTTCTAATGGAATTTAAAAGAAAAAAATAAATAGGATATTTATGTCAGGTGTAAGTACAATACATTTGTTTGTTAGTCAGTTATTCAACATAAGCCGTATTTTAAACATTCTTTATGTCAGGATTTAGATGAATAAATCATATATTTTGTGTTATTTTAATTTAGGTGTAATATTTGTGGGAACAGTTCCACAAGCTTACGTATTAGTTATATTAGTTATATGATAAAATGATTATGTAATGTAAATTTATTCATGAATGTAATAATTTCTCATATATTTACGTATATGAATTTTTTTTTATGGACACCCATAGGCATTACGCGTTAAATTAAAAGAAAAGAATACAATGTTTGGGTATACTACAAAACTGAAAATAAATAACATAAAAGAAAAGAAAATTAGACCGATAACGCTAAGACCGCTAAGAACCGTAATGAAAAGAAAATGAACTCCTCTTACAGGGAAGATTACGAGCCGTACACTCTTCCTAGATGATTCTCGGGAAGATGACATATGATACGGTCCATGGCCGCTTGGATAGCCGTCGATCCAGATAGATTAAAACTATTTGAGTTATTATTAATCGACGGGGAATTACATACCTCAATGTTATCTGTGAAGAAGGTGCATCGTTCTATTTGTGGGCTGCTAGATAAGAATAAGCTTCCTTACCCGATATCGGGCCATTAGAGCTTGGTGTCCATATTAGTTTGTCTGTCTGGGGAGTTTTCGTTTTCGACCGGGTTGTAGTTTATGTTTATTATGTGAATTATGTTTGTGTGAGAGAAAGCTCGTTTAATTTCTGCCACTCCCCATTGTTCTAGTAGTATATTCTATACTTCTGCCACTTTTAAATTTAGGTGATAATTGAATCTGGGATTGTATGATTTCACATATTATCAGATTGCAACAAAAAATCATTAATTTTTAGTTAACTCAGTTAATTAATTTATGGATTAATACATGTGAACTCACTAATTAGAATGTTAATTAACATCTAAGTGCATATATTGTTGTAAAAAAATTATTAATTCAATATTTCTGTTAATTGAAATATTAATTAAATAGATTAATTAAAAATTAGTGGGTTTTTTGTTGTAATCGTATAATTTTCCTTTCAAATTTGGGTCCCATGGGCTTCCAATAGCTTGGCCTTTAGTCCATTCTCTCATTGTGTATGATATGTAATGTGGAAGTGGACTTTCATTATGGATTTCCATGTTGGGTTACTTTTTGGGCCCATATTGACGGGCCTTCATTTACGAGTATCCATATTAATTTTAGGCCCAATTTCTCTTGGGATTTGTTTTGGTTAAATGGTGCCACGAAATCCATGCCGTGTGGTGTTTGTAAAAATAAACCATACTTAAAAGTAACGAAGCATATGTGTATACTAAAAAAAACGAGTAAATGGAGAGGGCTTGGTGGTCCTCCATCCATTGGTACCAACGGAACTCGAACCCACAACCTCTCACAACATAAGGTTTCTTGTGTTTCACACCCAACCACTGGGACACAAGCCCATTGACATATATATGTGTATGCTAGTAAGTTAACAAATTAATAACTACGTTTTAGTAATCATGAATACATGTTATCAAGTATATTAGTAATCATTAATACATGTTATCTAGTCTCACATCGTAGGTTAGTGATCATATACTAGATTGACCACGTTACCATGAAAATATACATGATATATGTGATTTGTGATGGTCACCACAACTAGTCAGACTAATCTGTTGACCCGAGGCACGAGGGCATCATTTGATTCATTTATATGAATCCATGCACCTTAATATGATATTGGATTATCGTGACAAATTAGAAAAGTTCTGATTTTCTAGGTTTAAAAAAAGGTAAACAATATGTACATATCACTATTGTCCTTTATTGTTATTATACTTATGTATAAATAAACAAAATTCTTGATCATACATGATGTCACATCATCTTTTTGATATATGTATATTTTGGTTTTTTTATATTTTAATCATTTTTTTTTATTAATTTGCATTTTGAACCTTTTTTACATTTTGGTTCTTTTTTTCTTATTTTACATTTTGGTCCTTTTTTTGGTTTATTTACATTTTGGTCTTTTTTAAAATTTTGATCTTTGTTTTTTATTTTCTATTTTGGTCATTTTTTACATTTTTATCTTTTTTTAATATTTTGGTCATTTTTTACATTTGGATCATTTTTTCTTATTTTCCAATATTTTTTTTTAATTTTCTCATTGGGCAGGGTTATGTATGCAATTTCGTAAGTTCAATTTTTTTTTTGTAATTTTCCTTTTTACCCAACTTTTTTCCTTTTTACATTTTGGTCCTTTTTTTGCTTTTCAATTTTTTTTGTATTTGCTCATTTTGCACGGGTATATATAAAATTTTGTAACCTCAAATTTATGCGAGTTTTTTTTGTCATTTTCCCGTTGTATCCATCTCGACACCTCTTTGATATATTTACATTTTAGTAATTTTTTTGGTTTATTTACATTTTGGTCCTTTTTATTTACATTTTGGTCCTTTTTTACATTTTGGTCCTTTTCCTTATTTTATATTTTGGTCCTTTTTTTGGTTTATTTACATTTTGGTCCTTTTTTACATTTTGATCTTTTTTTCCTATTTTATATTTTGGTCCTTTTTTACATTTTTATCTTTTTTTTAATATTTTGGTCTTTTTTACATTTTTTCTTATTTTCCAATTTTTTTTTTAATTTGCTCATTGGGCAGGGTTATGTATGCAATTTCGTAAGTTCCACTTTTTTTGTCATTTTCCTTTTTACCCAATTTTTTTTCTTTTTATATTTTGGTCCTTTTTTTGCTTTTCAATTTTTTTTGTATTTGCTCATTTTGCAAGGTATATATGAAATTTTGTAACCTCAAATTTATGCGAGTTTTTTTGTCATTTGCCCGTTGTATCCATCTCGACACATTGTGATCCTTTAACGAACCGTAACTATAATGCATATATTGACATCAAATATATTTGCGAATATGTCCTGATTATATTAATCGATTTTAAAATCACTTGAACAAATGCTATTTATACAAATTATATCAAAAAATAATATCCGTGATAGATTAATTTCATTAATCTTATGCATCTATTGACATCATGATATTTGCAAATATATCATGGTTAGATTAATTTAGTTCAAACGCACGCGCGTTAATTCGCACACGAGTTAATTCTATTTAAATAATTATATAAAAAACATGTAAAAAAATAGATATGTTGTCCCGCGCAATTGCGCGGGGATAAAGCTAGTATTTATTATTGTTTCATATAATTGTGTAATTGTGTGTGTGGTTATTTGATATTAAGCAGATATATTAAATAAGTACTTAATAGTAATAATATTTGAGCGTCACTATAATAAACTCTTTATGAAAGTGAAACCGTCAAGCAATAGGTATATATAGATGTCAAAGATATATAACATAGATGCCCCCAAAATTGTTTAATTATTATTATTTATTTTTAAATAATTATAATTATAAGAATTCCATGTAATACTAAGTTGATTATATTTGTGTTTAATTAAACAAATTTAATATTACAAAAAAAAAAATAGAAATAAAAATAGTTTATACATCTAAATAATTTTTTAAATTTATAAACACCTATCAATAGTATTGTTATTTTTAAAAATGTAAATTTTACAAAAGTCATATGATATAAAATAATTTATATTTATGTTTATGCTAAATTAAATTTCTATATTAATTATTAAATTATTTTCACTATTAAGTTTGATATTATTTATAATTTTCATTGCATTTTAAATCAATACAAAATTTATTAGAACTATATAATTAATGATGGCTTACTACATATGTCGTATGATTCATTATTTTTATATTTTATATTGTATAAAATATCATGAACAAGAATGCTATAATATTTGTTGTTATATTTTTCGTAAAATTGTGTGACATCTCATATATTGTTATACGATGACACTAATATAAATGTTATTATTTGATTAAAAAAATGAGATTTGTTATCATAATGTAAAAATAAATGTTTAACATATACATAATCATAGACAAATGAGTTTAAATAATTTTATTATAAGATGATATTATCAATATTATCATACAAATATGTATTTTGTATTACAATAATAATAAAAAAAATTAACATGTTCTTGGCGTAGCAGAGTGTTCTCTTAGTAAAAGTGATGTTCATCCTTTTAAATTGAGGGAAGTGTGATTTTAAAATTTCACCTCTTAAATTTAATATACAACAAAAAGTTTTCTACCTACATAAAAATTTCCATCAAAATAAAACAAACACTTTTGACTACAACAAAATAACTTTCAATTCAAAACTAAAGTTCACCTTAATTTACAAATCACACCCTTCAAACTAAAATATTACCTACTGGCAAGAGCCACAGTCGCAAGTGTTAGGCGTGAAGGCACATGTTCCGAAGGGCTTACCCGGAAGATTGCAATCTATTGTATAACAACAAGTCGTTGATTTACAATTGTTCGCATCTTTTTCCGCACAGCATCGGCAGGCCAAACATAGTTGAAACGGCTCGTATGATGCCATGTTAGTAAATGGCCGGTACTGGATCGATGATGCATGGGGCTTGTATGTTAGAACCGTTGTTGATCCTGGGTATCCAATTTAAGAATGAGCATCTTTAAGATGAACAAGGGGTTGATTTCATTCTCATCTTAAAACAAATTTTTTTTTGTTTTGAGAAATAAAACACTACTAATTTGAATGCGAGATAGAATTAAAAGGTTGAGATTTTAATCAGGATTATAGAGTTACATTTGTGAAACTCCTCTATTTAATTCTCCTCGAAGTTTATGGTTAAATAATTAAATACCTTCATTTGGAGAAATTGTTAAGAAGAGAGTGACCGAGAAGAAGAGGCAAACAAAGAAAAATTTATCCATGAGAGAGAGAGAGAGAGAGAGAGAGAGAGAGAGAGAGAGAGAGAGAGAGAGAGAGATGATATTGCACTCGAAAGATAATTGAAATGACTAAAGTAATATATTATTGGTATAAAATAGAGGGTCAGTTCAAAGTGTCTTTTGGGCAGAGACGTGTCCAAATACTTCCTCAAATGCCAGTGTGCCTTCAAAATTGGCCGGTTCAGGTACTCATCCATACTTCCTCGACTGGTCCGTTGATGCTTCGAAGCAGGGCTAGGTTTCGTTCGGCGAATGTGAGATATGAATCTTCGAGTACTCGATTGAACATTAATTTCTTTGTTTTTTGGTTCGAAGGTATTAAACTGTGCTGTAGGGGTTCGTAGCAATTCGAAATCGAATATGATTTAATCATGATCTCTGATATTAGTGCTATTACGATGTTGCAGCATCGCTTTTTAATTGATTACGATATTGTATTTTTGTTATGTCAATTGATTATTAAAATCAATTAAGATCCAACTTAAGCAAAATAATTCTTTTCCGCTTGATTTTGTTCAGATTGATTATTAAAACAAATTCAGATTTCTCCAAATTGATTATGAGGACTAAACCGTTTTCAAACTTACTTAACAAGAATTTGAATCTTAACATAGTTAAAAAGAAACTTGACGGGTTAAGTGGAAACTATGCAAATTTAACTTCACTAGTTAACATTTCGAGCTGACTCTGTGTAAAATTAGGGATATGAGTCGACGAGTTAAGCTGGACTCGGAATGACTCGGTTGACTCGACTCAATTTCACTCAAGCAAAAATTTTAATCGATGATTAATAATTAATATATCCTCATTTATTTTTAGTATATACAAACCTAAATTTTTTTTGCGTATGTCTAATATGTCTTAAATATATTATAATTATAATTATGTATATATTACACCAAATATAAATAAGTATTTATGTACATATTTCATCCGGCTTAAATAAATATTGAACCGTATATTATACCTTATTTAAATAAATTATTATTTTTTAAATTAAATAACATATATATGACTTATTCAAACAAATCCTGCCATAAAAAGGTTGCCGAAAATATGAGTTACATGAAATACCTGGTGTTTAATCAAAAATATATTATACCTATCATAAATGGTTTTTTTCTAGAATTATAGAGCATAATATATATGCTATCAAATCTTAATGTTTATGAAAAATAATATTATAGATAAACGAATTATTATGTTACAAACTCAACGAGTTCTTAAAAGAGTTCTTAAATAATTTCATTATGTTAAATGTCGAGCCGATTTGATTTTTCGAACTATGCTCGGGAGTAACTAATATTTTCTATATTAATCCCAAATTTGTTTATGTCATTTATTTTACAAAATTAAAATGGTTGATGACATCATGATGAGAATTAAGATAACCATTTGTCAAGATCATTAAATCTTGCAACTAACTAGAAACTAAAACTAAAAAATTCTTAGCCAATAGCCGATAAATTAAGTAGTTGAGTGCATAAAACAAAATATGATATCAATTTTCATTTGAACGGAGAAAAACGAGTCAGCATTTAACAAAAATATCAGAACATTTTTAAATCATAAATAATTAATTTGTGCTTTTACAACTCAGTTTTCCTAAAATTTAGAGCTTGTTTGGATGCACTAGTTTTTTTAAATATAGAATGGTTAATTTTTAGAAATTGGGTTTCAAAAGTGAAATCCTATAGAATACAAAAAAAATTACTAATTCACACTACGTTATGTTTGGATGTAATTTAAGAAATTTTATGAAAGTGTTGTTTTAAAAAAATTACTTGTATTATTTTATTTACATAATATAATATAGTAAAATTAAATATGATAAAATATAATATCTTAAAGAACTGAACTGTCTTAAGAGTTGAACAATATAAAATACATGAATTTTCAACTACCCATATCGAAATTGCAAAGTGCCTTTTTGTTGCACTCATGATTGATTTGAGATAATCATGTGATTTTGCACCAAATGTCAAAATTTCTACACAAGATTCCAAAAGAATAACGGAGAAGTCAATTTTTATCGACTCATATATTCATCTTTATTGACTCGAATATGAATACCCAACCAGCCATTTCCATTTCTGTATATCTTACAAACTCTATAAACTTATTTTTTCTTTATTAATTATTTTTTCTGATTAAACTGAGAAAATGGTCTGTTCCTTATTTGTTATTATATTGATTTCAATAGAAATTGAATTCATAATATATAATTTATTATCAATTACTAGTGATTGTGGGACATCATTCACTTTATTAATTAACTCTTTATTAATGAACTCTTAGCAGGTAAATAATTTAGAGCTGGCAAAATCGAATTCAACCCGAAAAATATGTCGAATCTATCCGAGCTAATTCGAAATAATGAAAAGTTAAAAAATTGGATAATGAGAAATGTTTTCGCATTTCACTGAAATAAACGTGACCGTCAATGTAATTCACTCCGGAATTCCTCTGCCCACTATCCGGGTCATTCAAGAAAAAATAACAAGGACGGTACGCGCTTGATCTATTCATTTTTTATAAATATCAAAATATTTATGAATACGTCCCTTCGGGTCTGAATAGAAATTCAATGATGAAGTAGGGTTTCATAATTCTATCTAACAAAACATATATGCATTGTTAATTCCGTAGAATTCTCGTTATCACGGTTTGGACCGTGTATAAAAGGAAAACAAATCGTGTTTAAGCGCGTTTTTTGTGGTAGTGTAGATACATGATTGACGGCTGATCTCAATTTTATTTGGCCACCTCATAGACCCTATCGCCTTTTGCCCGAAAATTTTTTAATCCGGTAAATTGAAATTTAAAACGCTTGTTTAATATTCGATATACCATTTTTGTTCATAATATATTATTAATCATTCACATGTTTCCCTCTGGTGCAAAGAAAGACTAGCAATTAAAGATAACTAAAAAATAATTACATTTTCTTTTTCTCTCGCATGTTTAGTCCTGATGCATGCTTAGTGCTTGCCAGTAAGGTAATGAGTAAGCAAATTAAGTGCTTATCTTATCGCCATGTCAAAAGTGATTATAACTTCATTCTTTTTCTCTAAACCACTAATGATCAAATATTGCTTAAATGGATAATACTATTTTTCATCTGTACAAACTATACTGATGAAATCTGAAAACGATTATTATAATAACAGAAAAATAAAAAATACTCGGAAAATCTTTTCGTTGCATAAACTAATGAGATTAAATTCTCGAAAATCTTTTCATTATGAAAATAAGGTATGTTAATCAATATTATTTTATTTTAATAATGTCATGACTCCACTACTAAAGTATACATATTCAATTCGGAAAATCAATTGCAATATATACTAATCAGATTTTATTTGAACATCATGTTCTCCTATAGTAAGTATTTGGTCTTTTCTCCAAAAAAAAGAAATAAAAAGTATTTAGTGTTACGAATATATAAAATATATAAATGTCATATTGTAACTTAAAATTAATTATATTAAAGAAGTAATTATAGAGATTTAGTATTGATTATTTGTAACTCCCAATTTAATCCATGCACCTATCTTGTACTATATAAAGAGGGCATTGTCAATTGTAATGGATGATCATTTGAATAGAAAATTTTCTCTCCTGTCTTTTCTTGTTATTCGTATTTATTTATAACACGTTATCAGCACGAATTGTTCTATTGTTTGGAAATCGAATCGAAGACAAAAAAGATTTAAAGGTACACGAGATTTAAAGATACACGACATTCCAATATAATTCTCCTAAATCGGAAATCAACTGTATGAATGGTTAGTATTAGTTTGAATCACTTTTTTTTTTATTTTACAACAATATTACTTTTATTTCATGATGTTGTTTTTTTTTTCGAATTTAATATTGAGCTCCATTATTTTATACTATTCTAGTATGTTAATCTAGCATGTTGCAAGTTTGGCAAAGTTTCAATATTAAATTTATGATATTATTAAAATACAACAATAATTGTTAAAAGATATGGTTGCATTTGGCACAAAACCAGAAGTTTTGGAATTTTAATATAATATGTTCATCATTAAATCGTAAAATTTGTACAAATCAGAAATTTTATACAAAATCCTTTAATCATTATATAAACCCGAAGTTTTATATAATATGGTATGATACGATTCTACAATTACATAACTTATAAGATATAACATGGTTGCCGCAAGTTATACAAAGTATAAAAAGAACAGAAAATTTTCAGATACTTGACAACAACCAGAAGTTGTTGGCTGTCAGTAGCTGGTGCGTTTTCATCATTAATTGACTTGATTATTATTACAAAAATGTTACAACATAATAAAATAAAATATATGAAGAAACCGCAAATGAAATTAATGTGGCTGTGGTTTTGAAAATTAAAGATATAATTGGATGAAAACGGCTAAATTAATTGGCCCACATGCAATGATAACAATTATATTGATCATTAAGGATTTAATATTTGATTTAACATTTTCCTGTACATTGGACCAAGAATTCAAATCATTTAATTTGATTTGAATTTTGAGTTTTAATTATATTTGTTTTGACAAAATAGAATTCAATCTCTCAACATTTTTTTTTATGCACTTGAAGTTGCTAGATTATTTTTATTGATACATACGCTTATTGGTGTTTAAAAGATCTATAGTCATAATATTATTTTCATTGAAAGCGTATGATTATTATTATTTAAAGATGAAAGAGTATCGATGCCAGAAGCATCATACTAATGTCAAAACATGATAGTGTTAGTGTCAAAATCATGATACTAATGAAAAAAGGGGCAAATAATATTGCTCTATGAATTGTCCAGAGAGTCATTAATTTGGAACTGTTTAATCATATCATTAATTTGATTGTAAATATTATTGGTGTTTTCATTGAGAGAAGATACATTATACCAGAAGATAAATATTGATACATGCATATCAAGTTCTAAATTATGGCGACATTATGCTAGAATATGTTGGGCTTTTCATGAATCCAATAAACTTTATACATGCAACTTAATAAAGTTTGTAGATGCACATCAATGTTCATCATGTCAGCAGACGAATATTCATGCAACTTGATATCCTTACATTTCCTAGATGTTAATTAAGAAAATATGTATTTGAGTTTATTATCTCAAATTTTAGAAATTAGTTTTATTTAACCAGAAGTTATATAAATTTTATAAAGTTAAATCGTGAAGGTATTATTATATAACCAGAAGTTATATAAATTTATTATTTAATTTCTGGATTTCTATTTTTGATATAATACCTAACAACCGGCAATAAGAAATGGTATACTTAAAATGAAATATATACATCAAAATGTGTATATTCAAGTAACGGCCAATTAATTATGAGAGGCTAATGAATTCATATATGTTATTAGAAATAATAATCGTAATTAAGAAAAAATGTCTATTTTTAAATTAAATGCCATCAATATATCCTGGTGGTATAATTTGGCAATTGATAAGAATATCATGATTGAATGTATTTATGTTTTGGAATGATAATCATATGAAACTGTTACGCACCAGAAGTGTTATTTCCATGTTTTAATTATATTAGTTATTTCTTGGTTATTTTCCATCAATATTTACTTGTTTTAAATATTTAGTAAATATAAAATACATGTTGCGCACCAGATGTATGATTAACTATATAATTTCTTTGTTGTACTGTATTTTAAATATTAAGTTATGTTACATATTATGAATAAAAATAAAAATAATGAATATGTCAGCAGTTATATTCATGCACCATAAGTCATATACAATAGATTATTTATTTAATTATTTATTCGCAACTAGAAGTTGAATGTTAGTTTTACTAACACACCTGAAGTTGGTTGTTTAAATTATGCACCAGAAGTTGCACGTATTTTTTTTCGTACATTTGTTTTTCACACATTTATTATTATTTTTATATATGCACTTGTAGTTGCAATCCAGTTTATCAATGCACGCAAATTAGTAAATTTCAATAAAGAGATATGTATATTTAATTACAGGATTGTATGTTTATGATTGATGACTCTAGAAGAGTCACTATGTTATTGCTCTAGAAGATATATTATCTATTTACTCCAAAAAAAGAGAAAAAAAAAAGAGAGTCATTATGTTAATTGAAACATATTTGTTTATTTTTATGACATGCACTTGTATTGTATTAGATAAAAAGAAATCAAGTTATTATGAACTAGAAGTTCAATGTATAAAATAAAAACAATTATATGATTTGGATTAATTGCTTGGACATAAAATATGCATGTCACGATCATTATTCGATTAACACTACAACATATTGCAATATCAGCGACGGGCCAACACAAATTTAAGCCACTTTCTGCGACGGGCCGACGCCGAAGATCATTTCCGACGGTATGTTTTTCCGACGGCCCCACGCTACTACCGACGGCCCGTCCCATATTACCCAGTCCGTCGCAAAAAGCCCATTTCCGACGGTATTTTCCCCGACGGCCCGTAGGTGATTTTTTGAACTTTTCTGTCGGCCTATCGCACATTCCCGGGCCCATCGCCAGTGTATGAAACCCGTCGGTGAAGCCCTGCTACGGCCCGTCGCTGAAGCCTCTACCCGTCGCAGAAAGTCCCTCTACGGCCCGTCGGTGAAACTTTAACCCCATTATATAAGCGTGCTAGCCCCCTTCTCTCTCCCTTTACATCCTCTCTTCCCCCCACACAGCCCTCTCGCTGTCCCCACACAGCCCCTCTTCCCCACAACCCTCCTCCCTCAGCCCCCATTCCTAACGCCTTCACCACAACCATCCTCTCTTCGTGCTGCCCCGCCTTCACCACAGCCCCGCCCTCACTACAGCCCCTCCCTAACGCCTCTTTTTCTCCCTTCCCATTACTAATGCTGCCCCTCCCTTCTCCCTCCCCAGAAACTGGTGGTGCAAATTTGTACACACCATTCTCCCACTAATTTGGTAAGATATGAAGTTGGTTTCTTTTTGTTGTTTTTAATTTTTGTTATTATGAATTGATTTTCGTTTCAATTTTACGAATTTAGGATTTTGTGCTTGGATTCGGAGGCTAAGATTGGTGCTCGGATTTGTGCGAGCTCTATTTTTGAGGTACACTTCCTCTTGTTTGTCAAATTATTTTAGGATTATCATACAAATCTCGATTATTAATGCTGAATTTTTTGGTGCTTTCTTTAAAATCCCTGTTTTATGACTTTTTTGTGCTGAATTTTTTTTTGAATTGGCAAATTTAATTCCCTGTTTTATGTCATTTTAGAAGTTTTATGTCATTTCTTTCTTAAAATAATGTTTTAAAAAATTGAAATAATTTTTGTTTTATCTTGTTTAAAATCCCTATTTTATTTAATTTCCTGGCAGATAATTTTTCGAATTTCTGTTTAAAATTGGCATTCGCAATATTTTCTATTTTATTCCTGGTTTTGAAATTATTTGGTTTTTTCAAAATTGATGAATTTCCAATATTTGAAATAATTCGAATTGGCAATATTTTCAAATTTTGGTTTTTTTATTCCTGTTTTTATTGTCTTTTTTCCAAAATATTTTCAATTTCGGTTTGCAATAAATTATTTTCAATTTCTGTTTTTGAAATTGAATCCTTATTTGGTTTTCAGAAGAAAAAAAATTGTCGTTTTTAAATCTGTTTTAAATTTGAATTGCCAGGATAAATTTTTTTTTTTAAATTTGCAGAAAAAGATAAGCTTATTAGTTTCCTTTTACAAATTATTGTGGTTTATTAACAGTTTTTTTGGCCCTTTTTTTTTGAAAATGTATTAGTATTTTTATTCCTTTTTTTTGCAAATATATAGTGGTTTAATTTTTGTTGTTATTATTTTAGGAAACTTGTTAATTTAGGCAAGGATTAATTTGTGGATTGGTGTGGAATTCTGGACGAAGCATGGCGAATTAATTAATTAGCTTCGGATCAAGGCTAATATTATTTCGATATTTATAATTTTTTTGTATCAATTATATATATTTGAAATATGTGTAGTTTATATCTTAGTACAAATATTAGTTTTAGATTTAGGATTTAAGAGTTGTTTGGATGTAGTAGTATTTGTTGTGATTATAACATAGTGTATTTTTAGTAGAAATATTAGTTTTAAGTTTAGGATTTAAGAATTGTTTGGATGTAGTACTATTTGTTGTGATTATAACGTTGTGTATTTTTATACATTGGTGTGTTCACAATGAAGTTTTAGTTATATTTTTGACAATAGCAAATTTATTTATAAAGAACAGTAAAATATAATATATTGTACTATTTAATTATATTGTATTAAAAATATTCGTATTATATATTAAAAAATTAGAAATTAGTATTTAATTATAAAATATTGTAACTAAATGTCTTTATGGAATTATATTATTTTATTAAATATATTAGAATATTTAACTAATTTTATTAATTTATATGATATTATTATAAAAATTTATAATTTTAAAAAATTATGAATTATAATTTAGGGACTTTTGTATGAACAAATTATAAATTAATATTGGATATTCAAAACATAAAAGAAATTATGAAAGTTTTTAGGAATATATTATATTATAATTTGTACTACACATTTGCACTCATCCAAACAAAATCTTTAGTAGTTATAGTATAACTTGTAAGTAATCATTCTAATACAAACAATTCCTTCGAAACATTATTATTCCAAATATCTCAAGAGTATTTCATACTTTTTAGAGAAATCTTTAGTAGTGTTCTTATTCCAATTTCTTTTCTCAAATACACTTTCCTAATACATATTTTTTCAATCTTAGAATAATTATCTATGGAGACCGATCGTTCATGGATGTATAATCGTATTGTTAACCGTTCCGTTACGAATGAGTTTTGGAATGGAATGGTCGGTTTTCTAAATTTTGCATTCGCAAATCCCGAGAATGTGCAAATAAATAGTGAAGGAAAAACATGTATTTGTTGCCCATGTATTTCTTGTCAAAATACTTCTTTTCGTTCCCATGATGTGATAGCAACTCATTTAAGTAGTGTCGGTTTCGTGCCGGACTATCTAATTTGGTCCAAACACGGAGAGGATGATTCGAATTTGGGCGGGTCCTCGTCACCAAATACAAATCGGATGGAAGAAATTATTCGTGATGTTGCCGGTCCTTTGTTTGATTGGCATTAAGAAGAGAATGAGGAACCAAATCCTGAAGTTGCTCGTTTCTTTGAGATGCTTCGAGCTTCTGATGAGACTTTATTGGATGGACCAGCCCTTTCGGAACATTCTCTAATGTCGGTTGTTACCATGTTACTGAATGTCAAATCCGATTGTGAAGTAACAAAAATGCTTTCGATATGTTCTTGTATGTAATCAAAAACTTTATTATCCCTCCGAAAAATAAATTTCCCGAAATTTTCAATGAATCCAAGAAATTCATCAAAGGTTTGGGTATGCAGTACGAAAAAATTGATGTATGTCCGGATAACTGCATGCTCTTTTATGGGAATGACAGTCTCAAAAATAAATATGATAAATGTAATAAATCTCGTTTCTTACCTATGGAAGAAGGTAAGAAAGGAAAACCCATTCCATGTAAAGTGTTGCGGTATCTTCCAATAACTCCTCGATTAAAGTGTTGCGGTAAGAAAGGAAAACACATTTTTGAATTGTTATCGATTTTTGTATTTGAACTATTTGATAAAAATTAATATTAAATATTATTTATAATTAATATTAATAAATAATAAATTAAATATAATATTAAATATGAATTAATTAATTATAATACTAAATATAATATTAATTAATATATTTAATATAATATTAAATATTAATTAATTAACTGTAATATTAAATATGAATTAATTAATTAATTATAATATTAAATATGAATTAATTAATTATAATATTAAATATAATATTAATTAATATATTAAATGTAATATTAATTAATATATTAAATATAATATTAATTAATATATTAAATATATTATTAAATATGAATTAATTACAATATAATATTAAATACGAATTAATTAATTATAATATTAATATTAATTAAATATTAATTAATTAATTAATTATAATATTAAATGTACTAATCCGCCGTCGGAGAAGGCTTCTGTGACGGGCCGCCGGAGAAAATATGCCGTCGGAAATGCTCATATCAGCGACGGGCCGTCGGAGAAAGTGACATCACCGATGAGGCTTTCACCGACGGGCTTTTAGCGACGGGCGGCCGTCGGAAAATGCTTCTGCGACGGTTTTCCTTACTTTCAGCGACGGTTTTTGCCGTTGCTGATATCCAGTTCTGTTGTAGTGTAAGACCAACTATTTATCCTATGTACTCCCTGATCTTTAGTTTAACTTGTGAGTAAACGGAAAAAAAAACATTCACCGAATTATTATTTTTTTAACGTGCAATAGATATGTGATAACACATGGACGAGTTAAAAATAAGTGTTTTTCTTGAAAGTTGTATATCTTGAACATTTATTTATGCAAACTAGAAGTTCCGAAAAAGAAATTTTTTAATTGTATTTGTAAACTAGAAGTTTACATTCAAGAAAGCAACAAAGCCATATATGTATGTTGCAAATATTAAATCACAGAAGGAAAAATTACATAAAAATAAGATATTATGAAATAACCAAACTTGAGTGAACATTTTCAAGATATAAGATATCATGCAAGTCCCGAAGAACTTCATTACATATTAATTAAATATCAACAACTCGTGCCTAAATTAGGGGGAGATAATGAAAACTGGAAAAGTGAGAAATTATATGGATTGCATCATCACATCAGATCCTCGAACAAGTAAAAGTGAACTAGGAGTTCATAAATTAATTACTTGCATGGAATTGCAAATCGGTAATTTGATGCATTTATCAATACAGGAATGATTAATAAATAAAAGCTTTCCAGTCTAAAATGCATGCTCATATTTTTAGTATAATATCCTTGGTTAATTTTAAATTTGATATAAGCCTGAAGTTTGGTCGACCAATCGGTTCCAATATTAAAAATCCAAAGGAATAAGAAAGAGCATGATAAAAAGTTGGCGATAAAGAAGTTGATAATACTTCTAATAATATATATCCTTTTTAACAAGATAATAAAAGATTAATTAGTAGATTTGACATAAATAAATATATAACCTTTGTAAAAGGTTCAGGTACCTGACAACATCAAAATTGTTGAAAATAAGGAGATCTCAAAATAATTTCTCTACTAGAAAAAGATGGAACCGAAATGAAACTATAGTCATTAGAAAGTTGGCATGAGTGCGCTTTCAATTTATAATTAATAAAACGAGGATCTGAAATTAAATCAATTGCGGAATGTCGGCATTTAAACATTATTGGCCAATAACAAAAATCACATAAGAAAGTAAAATTGATGGACCTGAAGTCCGAAAATCACCATACATGGTGACACAAATTGTATTTATGTTTTCAATTTATCTAAAGGTCTCTGAAGGACTAAAATTGTTTCTTTTATTCATTATATTAGATTATTCACATGACTCATTTTGCTACAATATTCATGAAAATCCCCGAAGAATTTAGTATGTCTGAAGCGTACAATTTAAACTCTCGAGACATATATTAAATTACAAAGATCCTTGCATGATTAGTAATTTGAGTCATAAGATATAATCGATGTAATAATTAAGAACATATATACCGATATAAATGATAAAATTTGGAGATACGTATTTATTACAGATAAATAGTCCTTAATTATAACTATTTGAACTCCCGAAGAGCTATAAAAGATAAGTACTAAAAGAAGAAATTTGACATAAAAGATATCGAATGTGAATTTTTTTTTTCATGGATCACAAATATAATAAATATTTCATGAAGAAGTTAGCTCGTCGCTGGCTACTAAGATTTCGAAACAGCGAATGCAAAAGATTGAATTTTTTTTTTGTCGTAAAATATTTGTATCCATGAGGGGGAGAAATAATACGCAATGCACTCTTTTTGTCCTTGGTCATGATTTTGTCCCACTGGATTTTCCTCACAAGATTTTTAATGAGGCAACTTATAAAGCATATGAAACATAATAATGTTGCACTCTTTTTCCTTCAATAGGATTTTTGTTCAATTGGATTTTACCTAGTAAGGTTTTAATGAGGCAGATTTTTATGATATTTCTCCTAAGAGAAATTTCGTAATCAATTCTCCATTCACAATCAAAGTGACTAAAATAAAAATGAAGCAATTCAAGCATAATTAAAGAGGGCATTGTCAATTAAAATTAATTATATTAAAGATATAATTATAGGGATTTAGTATTGATTATTTGTAACTTCCATTTAATTCATGCACCTATCTTGTACTATATAAAGAGGGCATTGTCAATTGTAATGGTTGATCATTTGAATATAATTTTTTTTCTCCTCTCTTTGTTATTCGTATTTATTTATAACATTTAGTTTGAAGTTCCACTGGCTAACTAAAATAGTTTTTAAGGAAATATTCTTAAAACTTTTCTTGAAAGGCTGAAATTTGGTTTAGTAGGACCAAATAGGTTTCCCTTCGGCCCAAATAATAGATAATAGGCCCATTTGGCCTGGTCCAGTTAAGATTACAAATTTTGGAATCTTTCCAAAAGAATAAATCGAAACCTTTTAAATTAATAATGCAAATTGTTTAGTAGGAATAATAATGTCTACATGTCTTTTTATATAGGAAATTTTAGTAGGGTGAGAGCTAACATGGATAAGCAGAGAGTGATTTTAATTTATTTTTTTAATCAAATGGCCATTGTACTTCTATTTATGATGATTTATATTTATTAGATTTATATATATTATTATTTATATCTTTCATGAATAATGTAAAAATATTTTTTCTAATATTATGCAAAAATTAAATCTAACCAATATATATTAATGTTCATATTTTAATATATATGATATGTTACAATTTAATTATTTCTTTATGATGAAAAAAATTATGAATAAAATTATTTTTTTTATATGAAAGATTTATTTGCATGATTTATAAAAAGTGATAAATTAATAGATAAATATAAGAAATATCAAACATCGATTCATCATTAACATGAGTATAACGATCAAATCGTTTTTAATTTAGTCATGTTGGTTCTTGTAATAGTGTATCTTTTTGTAAATGCACCAAAAAAATATAATATACATTCCCTTTAAAAGCAATTATATGTTTTGAAGTATGAATAGAATCGATCTAATGGAGACATGACAAAGAAAAATGAAAAGATAAAAAAAAGAAGAGAGGTAACCTTTATTCTAATTCCTCGTGACTTTCAAAAAAGAATCGAAGCTTATATGCTATATGCTATGTAGGAACTTCACAAAGTTAAAGAAGAACATACTTTTTTGGAGAAGATTGCATTTTATTTATCAAACTTTTTTACCTTCTAAATTAAAATGACTATCTATGCTCTAAAGTCTAAACTAATCCACATTGCAATACTTCATAAATTTAAATAACATCATAAAGAATCAATCATCAAATGAAAGAAATGTTTATTTATGTCCCTACTGATTGAATCCATTTGCAAGTTTTTTAAGTACCAAGAAATTTGGAAGTACCTAGGAAAAACAGATGGCCAAAATTAACTAATCCGACAGAGATACTGAACATAATCGAAATATATTGTCTACTAAATCTAAGATTGTAGTCACTTACGTGTAGCGAGTCAAATCAGGATAGGATTGTGTTCATAATCATCTTGTAATCATCTTTGCTAATTATCTAACATAGCACGCAACGGATATTAATTAATAATGTATACGTAAGTAATCAAAGATAAACAAAACATGCAAGTCATTCTTTAACCCATCTAGTCTTGTACAATATGATTTTTGTACGCGATTTTCAAAGATATCGAAATTTTAAAAATCAACATTTAATCCAATTGTATTTTATACAATTTTTATTTTTATTTTAATAATTAAAAATTAATGTTTTTAATTATATATATTTTTTAATATTGATGCATTAAGATCATGCAGAATATTTAATCCATTTATATTATAATAAAATACATTAAATATTAAAAAAAAATCGGTCAATTGGCCCAAACCGCCTCAGCCCTGTTACGATGAGTTTGAGTATTATTACTTTTTTATGTTCGAGAGTATGTTGGTTAGAAAAATTAACACACATTATGATCGGATTGGATTATAATTTTAATTAAAATTTGTCCAACTCGATACCTGTAAACAGATACTAGGCAATACCTGTAAACAAATACTAGGAAATATCTAATTTCCATACACAGTGTATTTTATAAACACAATCCTCGTGAACAAATATATATATAAGTAAAAAAAACAAATATTTATTGTTCTAGTTTGAAATACAAACATAATGAAAATTTTAAAGAACATATTTTTTTTTTGTCATTCTTAATTTGCTCATAAATAATATATTAAAATAATAATCCAGCTTCTAGATTACAATCCGGACGGCCACATGAACAGGTCCACGAGGTTCTAATTTGGTACATATTTTGTGAGTATGTTTCAATTTTGTAATATGTACTTCTATTTCTATGTATTTAATTATTCGAATGTTTATTATTATGCCCAATAGTATCAAATTAATTTAACAAAACAAGACCTGCTTTTTCAACAAAATATGAAAAAAACAAATCCAGTATCGGAAAAAGATAGAATCGGTATGGAAAAAACAAACACATGCCCGTTTAAACAATTACAAACCATATATGATAAGAAAAAAAAACTATTATTTCTTCTATGTCTTGAGTCCTTGACCGAGTGTATCATCGCCAACTCATCGGCTCGACTCCACACGCAACGTGTCCAATCCTCGTCTCGACAACGTCTTACGACATCATATTCCCCGACGGCATGCCATCTCCACTAGACAACTAGTCGCGACCCCAGAATTTATATTTGATATGATTAAATTAAAAAAAAAAAATTAGATTTTAAATTTTTTTCATAATGATAATTAAAAGAGATCCGTCTTCGACATAGATCTTGGGTCCTTGGAAACAAAAACACATGACCATCCCTATTTTATAACCATATTAAAAATGCGAGTTATACGTAAAATTATATTTCTTAATAATTTTAACCATCGACCTTATTGCCGAATTTCTAATTATACTACAAACAAAATATCGTCTGAAATATGCGCACATATTTACTTGTTAACTATAAAAATATTTTAAAACATGAGTAAATTGAATATAATAAATTGTAAAATTAGGCTTTATGTGACCACATAATTGTCTTTAGTCTAGAATCACATCAAATCCTTCTCTCTCTCCCAATAAAAACCCGAAATAAAACGCTCACCTCCAGTTGCTCTCCCTCTCCGACCGAAAGACAAGGGAAGCACCGCCGAGATCCCGTCCATGGAGGGAAGCACGAACGCCAACTCAACCAAGCTAGTAATTTCCTCCTTGATCGGCGGATTCATCCTTCTGGGCGCGACTGCTGTCCTCGCCGTACGCGTTAATGGAGGGTTGAGGAAGAAAATGGGCAAGGGGAAGCCAGTACGGGTGTATATGGATGGCTGTTTCGATATGATGCACTACGGACATTGTAATGCCTTGCGGCAAGCGAGGAATCTCGGAGATGTGCTCGTCGTCGGCGTCGTTAGTGATGATGAGATCACCGCCAACAAGGGACCACCAGTCACTCCGTTACAAGAAAGGTGCGTTCTTTTTCCTTCTTCCTTCTCACTTGTTCTCAAAATTTCTCTTGCAAATACAGGATGATAATGGTTGGTGCCGTGAAATGGGTAGACGAGGTGATACCAGATGCGCCATATGCAATAACGGAAGAATTTATGCACAAATTATTCAACGAATATAATATCGATTACATAATTCATGGTGACGATCCTTGTCTTCTTCCTGATGGTACTGATGCTTATGCTCTCGCCAAGAAGGCTAATCGGTACAAGCAAATTAAACGTACCGAAGGAGTCTCCACCAGTCCACAGACATAGTTTGGTAATTCAAATTCTTTCGATTCAACCGATATTCGATAACTTCACTCGAATCACCACTCACTTCAAAGGCAATTCAGCCATGGAGATAATCGAAACAATGGCCAAAATCGTACCGATAACAGTACGCTAACCTAGATCTCTAATTTCTTGCCAACTTCTCGCCGCATCGTCCAATTCTCCAATGGAAAGGTACCAGTTATAATTATTAATTAATTATGCTTATTTATTTTCTTAAGGGTAAATTTGATATTGCTAAATTTACACGTGTAGGGTCCAGGACCAGATTCGAGGATAATTTACATAGACAAGGCATTTGATCTGTTCCATGCAGGCCATGTTGAGGTAAAAATTAAAATTACTCGAATCAAATAATTTTCATTTTTTTATTTATAATAAATAATCCTTTTATAGATATTGAGGCTTGCTAGAGAACTAGGAGACTTCTTACTCGTAGGTATCCATACCGACCAAACCGTCAGGTAATTTTGCATTTCCCCCTTTTTCTTTTAGGGGCCGTTTGGCAAACGGAATTAGTAGAGTGGAATTGGATTATAAGGTGGAAATTTTTCGCTTCTAACCAAGTTTTAAACTATATACTCGAATTAACCAAGTTTTTTATAAAATTTGGGATTTGTCTTTTGCAGGATATCATTCCCCGCCCGGCGGGGTATCATTCCCCGCCTTTTCTTAATTATTTTTTCGAACCCTAATGACCCTTGATTATTTTATTCATGCACTCCTTCATACAAACTTTAATATATGCACATGAACCCTAATGACCCTTGATTATTTTATTTCGAGTCCTTATTTTGAGTCCGTATCTAAACCCTCCATCTGAATTTAATTAACGGATGAGATTTCTTGTAAACAAAAGCTGCCCAAAGATCATTACACATCTGCCCAAATCTGCCCACACTACAACACATATGGACTATTGGGGCGGCCAAAACTGACCCAACAAGACCTCAAAACCGTCCCTATAGGTTATTGGGTCGGTGAGGCGACCCTAAATGGGTGTCCCTAAAAGCTGCGTTCCTGTCAGGGGCGGGCCGACCCTATAACGTTTTTTGGGCGGTATTTAATGGGGCGGTCCGACCCTATAACCATCAGTCAATTCACAGCATAAATAGTACTGTCAGTACTGACGCGTCAGCTAATGGGGCTGGCCGACCCTAATAGTATTTATTAATATTTTTTTAATTTCGATATATATATATATATATATATATATATATATATATATATATATATATATATATATATTTTTTTTTTTTTTTTTTTTAAAATCCATGATACAAAATACACAAACATATATTTCTCGATAATACAAATTACAAATTACAAATACAAAATCAAATTACAAATTACAAACACACATCAATAGCAAAAAGTATATCAATAACAAATTACATATATTTTCCGACGATACGAATTACGTACAAATACAAAAATACATATATTTAATAAAAACCCTTGAAAAATTGTCCTCACCGCCTTACTAAAACCATTCAAAATCGTACGCGCGTACCTACAAAAATACATAACATAATAACTTAGTAAAAACCCTATAAAGAATATTTAATATAACCCCCCCTGATACCCCCACCCCCCAGACCCCTACGAAGAAATTTGTTATCGCTGAAACGTACATACACAATATTAAATCAAAATGATTAATATATTTAATAATAAAATAAAAAATAATAAAAGTATAAAAAAAGAAAGAAAAAGCAAATTAAAAAAAAAAAAAAAAGCAGTGAAATAAAACTTTAAAAAACATAAAAAAAAAAATACAAAAAAATTATAACAAAAAAAACTAGTGAAAACTAACATTCAAAATATAACAGTGAACATAAATAAGTATGTAAAGATTGAAAAAACAGTGAACAAAAAATCAGTGAATACAAAAAATGAATACAAAAAGAAACATTGAATAAATATTTCATGAAAGTATTGAATAAATCCAAAATATTAAATACTTTTCAAAAACAGTAGAAAAAACCAGGAAAAACATTTCCAAAATATTAAATACTTTTCAACAATAAAAAAATAAAAAAAAATGAACACAAAAAAAATCCATTTCAAAAACATCAAAAAATACAATAAAAAACATTAAAAAATCAGAAAATATTTAATAAAAGTATTTAACAAAAAATCAGTTTTGTGTAGTGAAACAAAATAATAAGCAAAAAGTTTTGCCAATTTACCAAATTACCCCTTGTTTTTTGAAAATTTGCTATAAAATCAATGAAGAAAATTATTAAGAACCTATTTTCTTGAGTTCCTCTAATTGCTATGATAATCGCATTTGGATCGGTAGCCACTCCCAAATCTGTTGCGTATACCTGCAAAACAGAAGTAGCAAAAAATTGTGATTTGTTGTCTTTTTACTGCCATTTTTTTAATTAATTGCAAATTGAACAATGATTCGATTGAACCGATGGCTAGCTTGATATTGAAGATGAATTGGGATTAAATTGTATAATTGAAGCTTGTTTAAATAAATTTACTTATCAAATTTAAACTAAACACTAAACCTAAACCATAACTGCTAAGCCTTATCAAATTTGCATTTACAAATTTATTTTCATTAATGAATAAATAAATAAAAATTTGAATAATATTAACCTTTTTTCAAAAGGAATTGCTGGAACCTTCGTCTAGTCTAGCTTTTGCATCGCATTGAACATACCTACAAAATATTAAATCAGTAAAAAAGGGGCAAGAAAAACAGTAAAAAAGGAACAAAAAGCAGTGACGAAAATTAAAAAAAAAACCAGTAAAATCGACAATGTCAGTTAAAAAACCCTGAACAGTCGAAATCATGTTAAAAAACACTATAATGAAACCCTAAATTTTATCAAGAATTGAGAGAAACAAACAAAAAAAATACCAGTAAACTCAGATGAGGCGAGGAAGTGGTCACAGGTCACTGGATCCTCTCAGACGAGGCGAGGAGAGGCGAGGAAGTGGCTTGGCTGCCAGTGTGGTCCAGCGCGAGAGCACAAGAGAGGAGGGAGGTAGACCCAGTAAACTCAAATTGACAGAAAAAAAACCCAAATTCAGCAATTAAACAATTGAAGCCATAATTAAACAATTCAAACTCCAAATCAACAATTAAAATCATAATTCAACAATTAAAACTCAAATTCAGCAATAATGACAAAAATCGTAACCCTAATTCTGCATTTTCCCAAATTGAAATCCGAATTCAACAATTTACTACGAAAAAAACTGAAAAAAGAAAAGAAAAACACAAAATTACCAGATGCAAGAGATCCGGAGCTGAAATCCCAATTGAAACCGCCGTCGTCCCTTCTCCATTCCTCCTCTGATGTAGCCGCGAGCCGAGAAAGATAGATCCAGAGCAAAAACCCTAGCGGAGAGAGAGACAGAGCAGGAGAAGCTGAGAGAGAGAGAGCACGAGAGAGGCAGATCCGCGAGCCGAGAGAGACATATCTGAGAGACAGAGCGGGAGAAGCTGAGAGAGAAAGCACGAGAGAGAGGGATGGAGAGTCTTCTCGGCTTAACCCTAGCGGAGAGAGAGAGAGGGAAAGGGAGAGCGAGCACGAGAGAGAGCACGAGAGAGAGAGAGGGAGAGCGAGCGGAAAAAGAAAGAGAGAAGAGAGTGCTGGCGAGGGAAAAATAGAGAGAAGGGGGACAAAGCTGACTAACGTGTAAGGTTTTGGGGCGGTAGAGTTTGGGGCGGGCCGACCAAATAGAGCATTGGGGGCGGGGATTTATTGGGGCGGGCAGCTGCAAACCTTTGTTGGGACGGGAATTTATTGGGGCGGGCAGTTACAAATGCTTGTTGGGGCGGTTTTATCTTTTGGGGCGGGCCGACCCAAATTTTAGGGTCGGGCGGACCCAAATAAAAGACGTCCCATCTGACCCTGTTTTGACCGACCCAAACTTCTTTTTGGAACTGGCCGACCCAATAATAGCTCAAATTTAGGGGCGGCCCGACCCTAAAAAACTATTGTGTTGTAGTGCCAAAAATCATTATGCCTCTTTCCAAACATTAACGCTTGCCATAACTCTTCTCTCCCTCTCGCACAGACTTTATCGAGACCTCGCCATGAATGGAGACCTCCAACGACCCATTCAAAGCGGCTACTGGTACCAACAATGACCTATTCAAAGAACTCGACGTGTCGCCATAAATTTCCATTGTGATCTGTCGAGTAAAGAAGTGAAGTGAAAGGCTATAGCTCGCTAAAAAAAACAGAAGACCGATCACTACTGAAATTGTGAAGTAACCTTCTCTGATTTTAAGGTTTCACCGATTTTCTGGATTTGGGTTTAGAGTTTCTATAATTCAAAGTAGTTTAGGCTTAATTCAGGTTAATTGAAAGGGATTGAAGTTAATTGTGATTGCTTTTGGATTGTTGTTGGATGTCATATGACTCATATCACGAAATTCACTGAATCCGTGATTTTGGGTTTAGAGGATATGTAATGGGAGAAAAGCTGAGGTTTAATTTTTGTGTAACTTGGACACGTTGAATGTAATTGAAGTGGATTTGGGGGCGTTGAAATGGAGTCTGAGCTAGTTTATTAAGGATTTTAACTTATATTATCACATTTTTGTAGATTGATTAATGAATTTCATATGATTTTGTATCATTTTTGTAGATTGATTCATTCAAGGCTCGTGTGGCAAGGCTGCAAGAAAAACTTGCCTCTACAAATACTTCATCTTAATTGTTTCTTAAGCCGAGAAAAAGTTCTTTTTTTCTAACGTCAAGTACAAAAAAATAAGCCAAGAAAAAATTATTTGCAAGTTAATTCAATGGCATTGTTAGCTCGAATGAAATTGAAATCGAGCTTTGAACGTGAGATTATCTAATACGGGTCTGATTGGCTTTCATTCAGGCCCAAAGTCGTGGTATGACTAGTAACAACTTTTCAGGATACTACTTTTCAGGACCCATACCCTCAAATCTCTAAAGGATACTACTTTAATCACTTTTTTAATTATGAGCTTCTCCATTTATTCGGTTAAGGAAAAGTAAAGCCAAATGTTTAAATTTTGCTTGTTCTTAATGCAGATTGGTTAATCAGGGGAGAAATTATTATGATTTTGTTTCACTTAGTTTATGTAAAGAGAAATGATACTTGGATTTAAGTATGTACAATAAGATTATGGTCTATAATAAGAGTAAAATACTCTATTTCTACTTTCTAGTGATTGAATATTTTATGATTTGCAGGTATGTAGAAGTTAGAATCAGACGAGAATGGGTGCACATGACGAGAATCGAACGCATGTCGACAATCTTGTGATGCATTTTAAATTGAGAGATTAAACTGTAAATTTGTTAGTCTTGTAAATTTGTTTGTCTTGTAATGTCGACAATCTTTTGAATATGCATTGCAAACTTGTGAATAATAGAGTTTAAGTTAATTGGTATTCTTGTTTGAGATTGAGAATTTAGTTACTTGTACAGATATTTTGGTGAACATAACTTGCTATGTTAAAATATTTTCTAATGATTTCTATTACGATGTTTCATATAACTCGGCCAAAAAGTAAATGATGGTTCAAGATAACTCGACCAAAATTAGACCAATGAAACATAAAATGAAATCTTAATTTTGTTTTTAACAAATGATATTTAGTTTCGTACCAGTCAGTACCGAACAAAAAGTGAACCACATTCAATCAAATACAGTCACTCACTCGAGTAATTCTTGCAACAAAAATATAGATTCTTGTTTTTACTTGTCCAAAATTCTCAACAATATTCTTAAAACATCAACAACATTCAAATAAGTCGAAAACATAAAATTAAAATAACTCTAGTTTTTCTCCTCCTCACCAGGTGAGAGAGTTTACTTGAATCTTGGTTAATTGATTGATAAAAATATTCAGTGGAGGGAGAAAGATAGGTGAAATAACCTCTGCAATATAATCTTTACTATGCAGACAAGAGAATAATAACTCAATAGTTTTGAGAAAAAATATGTGCGTGCATGTATAAATGGAAACAATGTGTTGCAAACAAGCAAAAAATAATAAAGGGAAATACTATGTTGTAAACATGTGGAGCCAGGTCATGAAATCCGGGCAGGTTATTTATTTGACCAGAAAAATTAATTAGGATGCAAATGTTATATTTAGGAATAAATCTCAGCCACTCTCATCACGATCGAATCAATGGCTCATATTCGGACTCAAAATAAGGACTCGAAATAAGATCTCAACGGAACCGCCCCCTATATATATATATATATATATATATATATATATATATATATATATATATATATATATATATATATATATAATCTTATTTTATTTTAATATTTTATTCGCATTCGATATTGTATTCATATATGTATTCGTGTTCGAAATAGAATATCGAATATCGTAGTCGTATCCGTATTCGAAATTGGATACTGTATTTGTATCCGATATAGTATTCGTGTTCGAAATCGGATATCGGATATATCGATTATTTCATTTGTATTCGGAATCGGATATCGGCTACCGTAATCGTATTCGAAATCGGATATATCGATTATTTCATTTATATATATATATATATATATATATATATATATATATATATATATATATATATATATATATATATATATATATATATATATATATATATATATATAGGTTTGCTAAGGAGAATCCAAAAAAATAATCCACGCGTGCAAAATATACTATGAATCCAATATGTTAACATTGTTAAAACTGAGAATAAAATAATACATTTTTAATAGTATATTTTGAAAAATGCAAGAATATATTTTGCTAATTTCAGATTTTGATATTTGGATTCTTTTTATGGATTCTTGTTAGCATTTATATATATATATATATATATATATATATATATATATATATATATATATATATATATATATATATATATATATATATATATAAGTTTGTATGAAGGAGTGCATGAATAAAATAATCAAGGGTAATTAGAATTGAAATTTTTTTTTAAGAAAAGGCGGGGAATGATACCTCGCCGGGTGGGGAATGATACACCGCAAAAGACAAATCCCAAATTTTATAAAAAACTTGGTTAATTCGAGTATATAGTTTAAAAACTTGGTTAGAAACGAAAAATTTCCTTATAAGGTGGACGAGTAAAAAGTTCTGGAATTAATAATTCCACAATTTGTTCGGATGTCTGAATTATTAGATGCTGGAAAAAAATAATTCTTTGTTTGGTTGTTTAAAATATTTTGGAATTTTGTCGATATGAACATGAAAATAGTTGAAGTAATTTAAAATATGATTATATTTGTTAGAGAAAAAAATAATATTACAATTATATCAAAAAATCACACTTCATAAAAAACAAATTACACTTGATCAAGATTTGTTAACACTTAATTGAAATATAACAAGAATAATAGCAAATCGAAAACATCTTTATTTCTATGCAAATTTAAACAAAATTAAACCCATTTTTTCTATAAACATGATAGCAACACAAAACAACAAATTACAAACTTGAAAATAAAACATCTTGATTATGCATTTGCCTTAAAAATTTACACAAGTTGGATCAGTGATGATACACAACAAGAAATAAAAATTAGAGTAATACATCGATCCAATTGGATCAGTGATTGATCTTGGCTTCTAGGCTCCATTTAGAGTTGATTTTTTTAGTCCTCTACACCTATTGCAGTGAGTGATTATTTCGAATACAAAATTAAAATTAAATAAAAGCAAATAAATAGCAAAATTGACTTACTAATTTGCAGTAAGAAGGAGAAGTGGACAGAGATAATTTCTCTGTTATCTTTCAGATATAAGCATCAATTAGTCATTAATTATCCTTCAGATATAAATCTCAATCTTTAGTTGTGAAATCAATTAGCCACAAGAAGTAAGAAATTAGAAATGCATAACAAAATAAGCATCGAGAATTGCTCTGTTATCTTTCTCATTAAGTACCAACTAGGTGAATACTCGCGCTACGCGGCGAGGATGTTAATTATGTTTTTCATTACAATATAAAGTACTTATAAATATGATGATATTAGTAATATCATTTCATAATATAATTATTTGAACTAATTTGTTTATGATTATGTTTAAGTTTTTCAATTATTTTACATTATGATGACACAAAATTTTATTTTCTTAATCAAGTTATAAAACTTATATTAATGTGATTGTATAATAATAATATATGAGGTATAACATGATTTTACAAAAAAACATAACAATAAATATTATATCATTGTTGTTCACAATATTTCATACAATATTAAATGTAAAAAATAATAAATCATACAACATACGTAGTAACATATAAATAATTATCAAGTACTAATAATTTGTTATTGATTCAAAATGCAATGGAAATTATAAATTATACAACATACGTAGTAACATATAATTAATTATCAAGTACTAATAATTTGTTATTAATGCAAAATGCAATGGAAATTATAAATAATATCAAACTTAATAGTGAAAATAAATTAATTTAGCATAACATAAATATAAATTATTTTAAGTCATATGAGTTTTTTTAACTTTATATTTTTAAAAATAACATTAATATTTTATAAGTGTTAATAAATTATTTTTTTTTCGATGGATAAACTATTTTTATTTCTATTATTTTTCAAAGAAAATAATATTAAATTTGTTTGATTAAAAACACAAATATAATCAACTTAGTTTTATATGATATTAGTATAGTTGTAATTTCTAAAAATAAATATTTATATTTATAATATTTAAAATTCTATGAAAATAAAATAATTATAATTATTATTTGTAAAAATGCATTTTTTGCATTGTATTTTTTACATAATATTTTTACAAATTCAAATTATGGAAAATTTTATGTACGAACTATGCTAATATGGATGTCAAAATAAAGAGAAAATTAAAACGAATATAATTGATGAATTTTTAAAATTAAAATTCTAAAAATAATACTATTATATGTTGTATGTTTATAATATTATATATTAAATTATTAGTATTTCATATGTTAACTTTTCATCTTCCATTGTATTCACATTTGATCATGTAAACTCATGTGAAATGATAAACAATTAAATAAACTTAGTCTTATATGAACCTAACCAATAAAAGTAGTCCACATCATTAATATATGATGATGTGGCTTTCTAAAAATCCTTAAAACATAGTGTAAAATAAGGGACACTTAAATGGTTACAAAGAAAAAATATTTATAGAAAATCAATGATTAATCAATGGTCTAAATTTAGTCACATATTATAATCAATGGTTAAAAAGAAAAGTGATGATGTTAAAAAGAAAGTGATGATGTGGCACAAGGAATTTACAAAAAAATGGGTCCAAAATTAGGGTGTGGGTAAATTAGTCACCAAAATAAGAAGTTCAGCAACTCTGTTACCTTTGCTTGTGTTACCTTTTTCATGGCGAATCCCTGTTTCACCATCATTGCCACGGTGACTCTCCAAGATACTCACGGACTCAACAACTTCCAGATCTACCATGACAGATCTCGACCAAGATAAGGAAGAGATGAAAGAGAGAAAGAACAAGTGAGGAGGCCACCCATGAACTATCGAGAGCGAGAGCGAGCGAGAGCGAGCGTGAGAGAGAGAGAGAGAGAGAGAGAGAGAGAGAGAGAGAGAGAGAGAGAGTTTGCCGGCATTTGGTGCTCCACGATTTTGTGGAATTGAAATTTGCAGGTATAAAAGGATATAGTTTTACCGGCAAATTTTAATTCCACCATGAGAGGGCTGTCAAACAAAGAATATTGGTTTTACCGGATATAATTTTTAATTTTTCAATTCCAGTCCGTAATTCCAGCGGCCAAACAGCCCCTTAAAGAATGAATTTAATGTTAAATCTTTTTTTTTTTTTTTTAGTGCGACGCGGGGCCCACACATGCCGATAAGGAATCTACATGAGAGGAGTTTGAGCGTTTTGGCGTGTAGATACGTTGACGAAGTTATTATCGGCGCTCCTTGGGAAGTTTCCAAAGATATGGTTCGTTCCTTAAACCCTAATTTGTTTATTTCCTTAAAACCCTAATTCGATTTTTGTTTGTATTTCAGATCACGACATTTAACATCTCGTTAGTAGTCCACGGGACCATTGCCGAGAATATGGATTTTCTCAAGGTTATTTTCACAAAAGTTCAAACCAACTCGTGTAGTACAAAAAAGAGTCGAACTAGAACTTTTGTGCTTAAAAAAACCCTCAAAATTTACCATAAAATCAGAAGAAAAAAATATGTGAATTTAGAACAAATGAAATGTCATAATACCTTCATAAAATATTAAATGTAAGTCGAATCATGTCATACATATCCCTAATTAATTTCCAATATATGAGGGATTTTCATGCATAATTGCATATCCAACATATATATTCTTACCAAATATAAAAATGTAAAGTTACCACTATAAAATATAATAATCTCAAAGGGAAGCACTATTTCTAGAGCTGGTATTTCTGAATCTAGAGCAACTACATCAAAATCTCCAAAATACCCTTTTCTAATCATGGAATGTATTGATAAGACTCTCATATATTAATTTTGTAAACTATATATATCTTAATTAATCGGTTAAAAATAAAAACTAACAACTAAAATAATTAAAGATTTATCTTGGTCCATCATATTTTCTATATTTGACTCAACATCAATGTACATAACATACCTTCATTTAGATGAATGAAAAAAAAAATCAAAACAATAATAATATTAGAACCAATAAAAATATTCATACATACAAAATAACACATTTCTCAAATCTAAATCTACTAAAACTAATTAAACTAACTCGATATAAAAAAAGTCCAATGATCTTCTTTGACCCATAGATAATCTTACTCGAGTCTTTGATGTCCAATAATGAGAATCCGCATTATAAAATTATAATGAAACAAATAAAATCAAACTTGTAATTATTTAGAAAATACAATTCCAGACTAGTTTATATACTTATAATTTAACATCTTCACGTTATTTAGACTTGTAATTTATGATTTTACATAAATAAATAATACTTCAAATTTAAGAGGTATTATTCGATTCTAAATAATTTATATACTAATAAAACTTGTAATTATAGAGAATATGATGGACCAAGATAAATCTTTAATTATTTAAGTTGATGTTAGTTTTTATTTTTAAGAGATTAATTAAGATATAAATAGTTAACAAATTAATATATGAGAGTCTTATCAATACATTCCATGATTACAAAAGGGTATTTTGGAAATTTTGATATAGTTGCTCTAGATTCAGAAATATTTGCTATAGAAATAACGCTTCCCAATCTCAAAATATCACGAGATTGTGACTTAATTAAATTGATTTTTAATTTGTTGAGCAGAAAAGGAACGAGAAGAAGGAAGCGAGCGAGAAGAGATATTACCAGGGCAAGACTTTCATGTCAGGCGATTGATTGATATTAATTATTAACATTTTTAGGGGTGTTTTTGGAAATGTTTTATTGGGCTAAATTGATTATTTATTTCGCATATTATTGTTATATTTCTTAAAGCATCTATTATTATTGTTATGAAAGATCAAGAGAGATAATAGTCGTGCCATTTTCTCTCTTTAATTTCAGTAGTTCCTAATTTTGACAAGTAAAGCTCCATAATTGATCTCGAAATTTCAATAGTTCCTAATTTTCGTCTCTAAATTAATCATAGCATTTATTTCGTATTATCATTAGTCTTTGATACAACTAAAAGAAAATGAGACATAACTAACTACTTTTAAAAAGAATAATTGAAGGACCAAAAATATCGTATAACTCTTGGTCCATGTTTGGACCAAAAATATCGTTTTTATTTTTATTCTCACGCCAAACATCAATCTAAAGTAGATAAATCAGTATAACTACTTATCCCTATCTAGAATTATTCATCCATACAGAAACAAAGTAAAATAACACAACCAATTAAATTCAATTTTATCTACAACTTGAACAAATAAATTAGAGATCAGCCCTTCCAGGATATCTTGGGAAGGGAATAACGTCGCGTATGTTATCAAGCCCTGTTGCGAAGAGGATCATTCGCTCAAACCCTAGACCGAACCCACTGTGCTTGATTGTACCGTACCGACGCAGATCCAGGTACCACTCATACGACTCCAACGACAATCCCGCCTCTGTTATTCTGCATTTACATAAAAGGGATAATATGTCAGAAAAATATACTTTTCGTCCAGTATATTACCATCTACAAATATTCTTGATTGTTTTTATAACCTTTCTTTGAGTACGTCAAGCCTCTCTTCTCTTTGGCTCCCTCCGATTAGTTCACCGACCTATCCAAAAAGGGAAAGTATAACATCAGCACAAAACACAAAACTAAAGGATTATAAAAATAAAAGTAAATTAGAAGATACCTTGGGAACAAGAACATCCATAGCCGCAACGGTCTTTTGGTCATCATTGAGTCGCATATAGAAAGCCTTGATTCCTTTAGGGTAGTTATAAACTATCACGGGCTTCTTATATATATCTTCCGTCAAGTACCTTTCTCGTTCAAACAAAAAATATTAACATTTAGGATTTGTGCAACTATTATATTCCAAAATTCAATTTAACAAACCTTTCGTGCTCGGAAGCCAAGTCGATACCCCACTCAACTTTGTTCTCGAATTCCTTATCCGTGACGCCCATCAAAATATGCACCGCCTCAGTGTACGTAATTCGTTCAAATGGAGTCGACGAAACGAGCTTCAACCTCTCAATGGCAGTTTCATCGTATTGCTTCATGAACTCCATGTCTTCCTTGCAGTTATCTAACAACCACTTGCATAGAAATTTCATGTACCTCTCCGCACAGTCCATGTCATCCTAAAATAGACATCATAAACAAATTTAAAATATCTTGCATACCCTCCAAAGTGAAAAACAAAACTGGTTTAACTTAATACTTGTAAGGTGGCAAAGGCGAGCTCGGGCTCGACCATCCAAAACTCAGCCAGATGGCGAGATGTGTGGGAGTTCTCGGCCCGAAACGTTGGTCCAAAAGTATAAACATTTCCAAGACAACATGCGTAACTCTCCGCTTGTAACTGGCCTGAGACGGTCAAAAACGCTGCCTTTTTGAAAAAATCCGAGTTGTAGTCGAATCCACCCGAAGGTTTAGTCGGTATCCCGGGTTTCAACTTAAACCTCTTCTCCAACCTACAATTATTTGTTTTAAAGGGTAAATACGATATTTTAATTTTCAAAGGATAAAATTGAATATTCTGGATTTGAAATAATCTACTTACATGGATAGGGTTTCCTTGGATTTAATAAGTTCAGATACCGACGCAGTGATTTCCTCTTTGGGAGCTTTAGTAGTTTTCAACTGAGCAACGATTTGACCTTTCTCTTTGACGACGAGTTTCGCAGCGTCAATATCAGATTCGGTTGGAAGAGGGTTTTCTTGGAGTTCTCTTTTGGTTCTTTCTGATTGGCTGAAGAGGGTGGTAACCTGGAACATCTCGCCGGCTCCCTCGCAATCCGAAGTGGTAATTATTGGGGTATGGATGTATCGGAATTTGTTTTGGCGGAAAAATGTGTGGGTCGCGTAGGCCAACTCGTCTCTTATCCTCGCTACTGCTGAGATCTGTGTGTGAATCGAAGCGTGAAAGGAATAAGTGGATGTCATTTTTTATTTTGTTTATATTGTCTGTTGATTTATTTTTAAGTGGGAAATAAACATGCAAAATAGCTATTATTAAATTAAACTATTTCAAGATCGAACCACATTAATGACGATTTGCATCTTAGCTGAAATAAAAGAATTCCACACAAAAAGAGTTGCTCTCATAATTATTGTTATCATCAAGTGAAAATAATTTCTTTTTTCAGAATAGCGTATATTGCCAAATTCCAATAAAAAACCAACCAAGAAGATCAATTATTCAAAAAATATTTCATGACCTCCAAATATATACTCTAAAAATTTAACTCACCTTTCTTATAAAATAAGAAGTATTGAAAATTGAAAATATATACACAAAGAAAATGTTACCGTGTTGGTTCTGGAACGAAGGTGAGAGATCTCACGCAACTTCTCAAGCTTGAGACAGGTTTTGGGTAATGGGTATCCAGCATCTACAAGTCCAACCTCCACGACCCGTTTAACCTTCAACTCAATCCTTTGTTTCACACCTTCAGGTGGAGGTCTCAATTCTCCCTCTACCACCACACTAGTACCAGTTAGTACCAGTTTTGCAAGTGAATATACTGATGCATCAATTACCACCTGTTTTTTTACAAAAGTACAAAAAAAATAGTAGTTTATTGCTGTATACGAGTTCATTCAATAAAATTGGTCAAGAAAATCACATCGAAAGCAAGATCTTAGTACATATATACAATTTCATTACAAAATCCAACAATTATCTTCTAGAGGAAAAAAACACTATTCACGATAGAAATCGAAATGCAAACAAAAAAATGCATCTTTCCACTAACCTGCAAGTCGGCGCCACAAGAGCCATCGTTAAGCTGCAAAAAAGCAAACGAACCTCTCCCTTGTTCACGTCCAGTCTTAACCCAACCACCAACCAAAATATCACGACCAACAAGCATAGCCACGTCATCTTCCAAAATACTTGCAATACATACACGTGGTATGCGAGCTTCGAGATCTCCATCAAGCACGGGCGCAATCCTTATTCCGGCCATATCGGAGAATATCTCTGAATTAGGGATAGGGTTTCGGTGACGGTCGTGTGGTGAAGAGAGCAAATAGATTAGAACGGTGGAGCGGTGAAGAACGAAAGAGATCAGAATTGCGAAATAAGGGAGGAATTGGAGCGTGTCCAAGTAAAGGCTCAAAATAATATTGTGATCGGCTTTCATTAGAAACATATTTAAAAGTTTTAAATTAGTTTCTTGGTTGGAAAACATTAGAAAAGTAGGTTTTGTTCTTTTCTATAATTAGAGTTACTTTTGTTTATTCGTTTGTGCGCGTTTATTTTGTTTGCAGGTTTTGTTTTTGAGTTGTTTATTTTGAAACATTTGTAAATGCCCTTTAAATATGTCTCGTCTAATCACCATGATATCAAAGAAAAAAAGTACATATTTGTCAAAAATGTACTCTCAATCCAGCGAAGAATTTGATGGTGTCAAGTCACGTTTTAATAATAGGTATTGATTGTTGTTTTGCTTATTTTTTTTTCATTTCATTTTGTGAATATTTCTGTGATAGAAATCATGTAAAAAACAATTAATTGAATTTTCCGCCGGGGGTTTATAAAGGAGCATTATTGCATGTCACCTTACCTTGTATGAATACAAAATTCGAAAAATAATTCCGTTTGGAAAAATATTTCAGAACTAACTCGAGCCGAATTTTAAAAATCCGATACTACCTGATTTTAAAAATCCGAAACTTAATTAAATTAAATATCATGATTAAGGATGCACGAAAATTGAGGAAGAGAAAAAACGGGTTTTAAAAACCAGTTTTACCCAAATTTTACCATATCATTCTTTATGTACTATTTCTTATATTTAAATAGCATGATAACTAACGCATGTCATATAATTAATAACTAATTAATATAGTATTAACATTAATGTGAATCTATAAATTTTAGTTAATGCAAATTAATTGTTAATATATATATATATATATATATATATATATATATATATATATATATATATTACTTGTTACTTGTTATACTAATTAAGTGTGTTTATTTGAATATAAAAATGTTGGGTGGAATCTTGGGGTAAAGTTGGGTTGAATTTTATTTTCATAATCACATGCAGAAATGCTCCTACATTTTTTAATTTTTGAATTCTTATTCTGAATGAATATTCAATGTGTTTACTTTTGAAGGATTGATAATTTCAAAGTTTCGACACATCATCATTTGATACTTATTAATGAAGTTTATTCGTCGGTGGATACCCAAAAGAAAAAAAACTGGGCAAATATGCAAGACGATATTATCCGTTTGATTGTATCAAAACAACCGTTTTCTCTTCATCACGAAAAATTTGCATCTGTTTGCACAGACTGGTACCGTATAACGAGAGATGTTTGGGAACCATTTCAAGACAAGTATCCGTGGCTCCTCCTTCCTTGCGATTACGAAAGCCAAACATGTATGCTTTACAGTGTATTCAAATCAAAAAAATACCAGTATGACTTACCTGAGTTAAAAGATAAATATGTTTGCGGGTCCTCTAATGGTTGGATTGTGTTGCTCGATGAGGACTTGCGTTTCAACCTTATAAACCCGGTTAACAGAATGAAGATTCATCTCCCAAAACCATACGATTCGAATGAACTCACTCATTTAGAGGATCGACCATTTGAGTCATTCAATCATTACTATAAACTAAGTTTATGCGGCAAACTCATCATATCACAAGATCACACAATGGTTGCTTCCATAATTGATGACTTCTCTAGACTGGTCGTTTGTCGTCCAAGAGATGACTCATGGACACTTATTGGCGATGTACGATACAATTACGTAGGATGCAGTCATGAACATTTTATCGACGTGGTATTCATAGAAAAAAATTTATATGCTTGTAATGATCGGGAGGTACTAGTAGTGCATTGTTCCGAGGTCGATATCAAGACTCGTTCCATTAGAAAACCCGTACAAGCCCGCTTTAAATTACCTTCATTGTCAATCTATCTTGTAGAGTACTGTGGCAAATTGTTATTTGTTTTAAGAAATCGGAATCAATTATTAGAAACAATTTCTTTTGAGATCTATATATTGGACGAGGATACCGAAAAATGGAGTAGAATGTACGGTCTAGGTGACAAGTCATTGTTCCTTGGGCGGAATGGGTCGATATCCGTTTGTGCACAAGAAATTGTTGAATGTAGACCAAATTGCGTATATTTTGTTAACGATGACTACCATGGGTTTGACGAGGATGATTTCCAATTTGATAATGGTGTCTTCTGTTTCAATGATAATAGTGTAGAGGAGTTTAACATTTCTCACTCAGACTCCTCTGAATTATCTTATTGGAGTACCACACCTATCTGGTTCCAACCAAAAATATAGGTTCCAAAATTGTTTTGAGTTTCAGTCAAAGAAATATCGTCTATAACAAGAGCCTTTCTTTGAAGACCCCGAGGTTCATGGACCAACGCACCATCTATCACCTTACCTCGTGTAGTTATTTTGTTATGAATATATATTTTTTATATTTTTGTTTTTGTCTTTCGAGAATGCTAGAATGATTCTTTTTGAAATTTCATTAATATATTTTTTGCATTTATATTGTTATCCATGAGACTATATTGTTATAGTTTTGGGTAAATGTGATATTTTTAATTTTGAAAGGGTAAATATGATATTTTGGATTTTTAGAAGAGTAAATATGAAAATGGTAAAATAGTAATTTCAATGGTTCATCATTAATTTTAACGGAAAAATTGGATGATTTTTTATTTTTTTGTGTAAATATGATATTTTAGATTTATGAAAAGGTAAATATGATATTTTAATTCTAAGAAGGGCAAATATGTAATTTTAAGTTTATAAAAGGATAAATACGTAATTTCAATTTTAAGAAAGGATAATTATTTAAATCTCTCTATTTCTAAATACTCCCTATGGATGATATTAATTTTTTTTGACTAAAATACCCTTCTATTTACATATGTAATAAAAAAAAAACATTTTGTTATTTTTGTTATTAATTTTATTAATTTTAAAAAAAATCATAAATATTTCTTAACATGTAGCGATTTCAAAAAATAAAATTATTATACATTGTGTTTATATAATTTTAATATTTCATTTATTATTTATGAAATACCAACATTAGATAATAATAAAATAAACAATAATAAATAAACACCTTTAAAATATATTGATCGAAAGAAATATGTTTAAACACCTTGTTTTTTTCTTTTCATTCTCCTTTTATGCATTTTTGTAATAGTTTCATGATATTTTATTTTTTCAATATTCGCAAGGTGTTTTTTTTAATATTGTTATTCATATTATTATTATTATTATTATTATTATTTGATGTTAGTTTTTCAAGAAAAAGAATATAAAAGTCAGATATATATGTATGAAATATTAAAATTATATAAATATAACAACTACTATATTCCAAAATAAAATTTAACAAATCTTTTGTGCTTGGAAGTCAAGTCATACCCCACTCGACTTTATTCTCGAATAGCTTATCCGTGACGCCCATGAAAATCCCCACCGCCTTAGTGTAGAAAATTCATTTAATTCGAGTCGACCAAACGAGCTTCAATATCTCAATGGCAGTTTCATCGTATCGGTCGTTTCTCCAAGAACTCCATGTCTTCCTTGTAGTTATCTAACAAAACCTCAAAATATCATATATACCCCTCCAAAACATGAAATATAATAGATGCCCCTCATATTGGCCATACCGTATTCGTAAGAGAACTTTTAATATTTTTATTAGAAAATTATTAATTTATAAAAGTATCATAAAACTATTTATTATAAAAAAAAATACATCATACTTATAATATCTAATAGAAAAAGAGTATCCAATAGAAAAAAAAATGCAAATCACATTGTAAATATTACTTCATAAACTGATAGATATTATTAATAGATAAAAATATTACTACCCAAATAGTTATATATAACACATAGTAAGCATGCTTTTTTTTTCGAGCAATTCAAGTGTTATTGATAAAAATAATACTAACAAACATAAGCAAAATCACAATAAAGAATCAGAAGAACAATCAAATTGTGTGATTCGTATATGGATAGTATTAGTGTCCGGCAGGTCCGGCCCATGCATAAGTTCAATGAGACATCGGCTCGGGCCCAAAAAAAATAGGATCCAATAAAAAAAATAGTATACGTACACAGAAAATAAGTAAAATGACCAATTGGAGTAAAATGACCCATTGTATAAGTATTTACACTCCAAAGTCCAACCCCGATAGTAACTCGTCCCATATCCCCCTATTCACTTGAACTCTTATTCTTTCTCTATCTCTATGATTCCTCTCTGGCTTTTTGGCTGAGATTCTGAAAAAACGAGCAATATGGGTTTTGCGCGGAAAGGTTTTTTCGCGAAAATTTCTCAAACATTGCATGATTTAGTCAAGAAGATTAGTTGTAGAGGTTAATTCTTGGATCTTTGGTGGATTTCGAGCGATTTGAGTGGGGATTTGAGACGAATTCGGAGATTTTCGAGTTTGGCACGAAGAGTTGGAATTTCTTGGTTTTCAAGCAATTTTGGTCGGAATTTCTCCGGGTTTTTTTGTGCTAATTATTCTCCTACTCTATATATTGTGCAATTTCTTTCTCTCTCAAAATAATTTCATCTATAATTAAGTTTTTTTAATCGAAATAGAATATAAATCGTGTCCAACAATTCTTTATCGAACCCGAATTCTCAAAACAATTTCTTGAGCGTTGCGTCTATACATGCCACCACAAGGCACGTAATATCATTCGATTCCTTCTTAAAGTTTATCGAACCCGGCTTTCTCTAAAGCCTAAGCCTCGAGCCCTGAATCTACCATTTCCGTGTCCAACACGTTCCTTTAAGTCTAAGAACTATTCTTTGACTATCAAGGTTAATTACGGTAATTCCGTCCCAAAAGTCATCTATCATATCGATCTCATCGATATATTTGGTGTTGCTAGAAAACATAATTCTAAACGGATGATGAAGATTAAGCTCCTAACCATGCGTACCTAATCTATATGTTTATATGATGATTATACGAAAGTGTTATTTTATCGAATCGGTAACCCTCATACTGATACGGGACTCCAAGTCCATAACACTCAAGACCCATATTTTTGTTCCTCCCACAAGTGACTTTAGCCTATCGGGTGGGATCCCGTTATTTAGGTAGGATGAATATCCAATCGTATCCAATACGACTCTTGAACCTTTATAGAATTTCGGTGATGGATCGTATCATATACAATCCCAGTTCCATGTGTGCATTCTATCTATGCCCCGAACTCCAAACCGATTGGCCTGGACGGTTAAGTCACAACCATATCCAACGTATCGTTCAAATAAACTACTAGTGAGTCGACTTTAGCCTGAACCAACGTGAAACGTAACACCAAACTCGGTGGTTGTGGACATGAAAGGCATTTCCATGACTTACATATTATGAGGGATCATGACTTTCATGTTTCATTAATTCGTGACATAATCATATTATATCAATATCACAAGATTTTTCAAAATACATATGTACTAACTAGGGAGACTAATTATTCTAAATAATTACTTATTTATATGCTAGAATGATTGATGCCGATTCTATCGATATAAAGAACTCAAAATTTCGAGCTTTGTAGCCAAACTTATCGCGAAAACAAAAAACAACGTCCAGGGGCCATGCAGACTGGTCCAGGGGCGTGGAAAAATGATCCTGGGGCATGACCGTCAAGCCCCACATGCACCCCCTGCACCACCGCATCCCTTCACCCCCTGGGGACGATGGGGCGCGAGAAAACCTTGCCCGGCACTCCAAAAACTGCCCACCGGGCGGCAGAAATGCTGATTTTCTGCAGATTTCGCCGTTTCTTTCGTTTTCGCTCGTTTCCAAAACGATAAATCATGAAACTTTTTCATGATCATTCCTAGATACTCTCAATCAACTTTTGATTGATCTCTAGTGAATTCCACTTGTGATTTTAATGAAATTGACGTTCTAAATATCTAGCATCATGCAAACGGGTACAAACTTTGATAACCCGTGCGTATATCGAATATACAACTATGATTCGACCCTCGAATCGATGGCATTTTCTCTGATACCACTGATGGGAATTATCCCGTCCCCGGGCCCGCGCAACGGATATGAAGGCCCGGTCCGGTTCCCAAATCCCGAGATCACGCTTCGATATCGAGGGTACGATGCAAAGTAGGATAGACGATTACCAGGTGTCACATTGGTGACTAGCCCGTGCGTCCCATACCACATGTCTCCCACCGTTTTGACAAGCCTCCGGGTGTCTTCGTGCGTCCCACGTTCACATGCTTCCACAGCCTTTCACTCTCTTACTTCTCCGATTTGATCACAAACGAAGAGCCACAAAGTGTGAACTCCTCTACCCGTATCCACCGTGAGTCATAGCACCTCGGTCGCAAATGCATCTACCTAGACGATGCACCAGCGAACTTGCATGATTGCGTTTGATTCTCTCTAAACTGAGAAAACACCTTTTCTCTTTCTCTCTTTCTCCTCGCACTCTTTCAAGAGGTGATTAGAGTCTCTCTAATTCCTGGACTGAATTAGACATTAATTTGTTTCAATTAACTTCAGAATTAACTGAATGGAGGAAAGAGAAACATCCTATATATACTACATAGGATAAGGATGGGCCAAAAGGTATGTATAACTATTATACACCTTTTCACACTGAAAACTGCACACACCCTTTGAGTATTCTGTTAAAACGAAATTGTTAAATCCTTCCAACCGACTTAAAACCTCACGAAAGTTGTAGACAATCTTATTATATTTCCATCCCAATTTGTCCCAGCCCAATTGGAGTCCGGATGCGAAAGTTATGACGGTTTTACCAACTGTATGTCAAACTGTCGCACCCTTTCGGTATTCCATTAAAACGACACGGATACATCGCTCAAATGAAATATATTTCTACGTGAAAGTTCTAGATAATCTTATTATATATTCAACCCAATTTTAACCATTCAAATTGGAGTCGTTATCTGAACGTTATGCCAGTTTTACTAAAACTGCTTAAACTGGATTTTCTGATTTTCTTAATACAACCGTTTCTTATCAATTTAACTATGTATATCCAATATACATATGTGCATCTAATATACGCATTATTTATGCCCACGAACATGTGCGTTCGTTTGTCCTTATACGTATCATTTTATCGTTGGTCCAAAACTGTATTTTCTTCAATCATACAATCTTGTAATTTAATACGCACATCTCTTTATTTATTAAATAAATAATTCAACACAAAATAAGTTTTATCTTGATAGATAAGAAAATCATCTTTCCCACTTCTTGTTTTTCTCTTCAAAAAGGTGTGATAACAAAACGAGACCATATGATGTACGACTTGTACGACTATTTCAAGTAACATCCTGAAGAATATATATTCATATTTCATTATAATCACATTTTCCCGAGTCCTTTTATTTATTATGTGATTTTGTTATTATGGTCAACATTTATGTCGGATATAATTTGGATTTTTGCCTTCGAGGCAACATTCACTTCTGGGAGTGGAATAATATGAATCGTTAATCTAATTTGTTTTTCAATAAAGGAGACATGGTAAAATTAATTCAAATACTTCTTAAATTCTCTTATTTATATTTGTTTTTTCATGAGCGAATTTCTTACGTCATAACCAGAAAATAATTTATCTAGAATACTTCAATACTTTATTTTTGTACCAATATTTATTCATATCAAGTCTTTAGTATTGGCTAATTATATTACAAATTTAATGCTCTTGCAACTCCCTATGCTTTCAATAACATATTAGATGTTCTTTAACTTTGAACATCGTCATTTTATATTGAAACTCCAGGTTTCAATACGATGAAATTTCAAATTTTGTGTGCATTAATAAAATGGATTGCAACTACATGCACATATGTAAATAATAATAAATGTGGCAAAAATAAATGTACAAAAAGATAAACGTACGAAAAAAATATGTGAAAAGTGAATGTGTGAAAAAAAACATACATAAAACAAACGTATGAATAATAAATATAAATATACTTGCAACTTCTTGTGCATAATTTAAACGAGTAAATTCGGATGCGTTTATAAAATGTACATGTAACTTCCGATTGCAAAATAAAAGTAATCAAATAAACGAGCAATTTGTACATTAATATACAACTTCTGATGTATAAAATGATTTGCATAAAAATTAATATTATAAATTGATATTAATATTTTGGACTACAAGTCCGAAACTTACAATATACCACAACTTGCAATAATACTCTTATGACATTAATTTTATGTCTGGCACAAGAATAAGAGACATTATCAACAACACACAAATTTATTTCATGGGTCACATGACACTTGTTGTAACGCACCGGTTTTAAAACTCAAACCATGACTTTAATTGTGCGTTACAAGATTAAAAATAATTCACCTGACACCAATATTACTAAATGGTGGGTTACCAATATTAAATGACTTGAATTCTAGGTGGCAAAGTTAAAGATATTTCACACTGATTGATTTACCGTTTCATCATATCTTTCCATTATTTTGTAACATCTTTGTAATAATATTAAGTCAATTAATGATGAAAATGTACCGGCCAATTCATAGTCATGATTATAATTATAAATACATACAATATCATGAATAAATATATGATTTAGATTCATCATATTGCATAGGCTGACATACCATTTAGTTTGTATATATTGTAGTCAGTTCTTTCTTCTCCACAAACACAGTAAAGTTAGTGAGATTAATCTATAAAGATTAAGAAAAGAAATAATAAGATTATAAAGCAACCGCGGAAAAACAGGTGTGCCATTGCTTGTGTCATTCTTGCCTCCATGAACCTCCATTATGTTAGGCTATGGTATAATATAATCAAATAGTGATAAAAATCATATACTCAATTATATACATGTATCTTTAAATCTTTGTGCCTTCGATTCGATTTCCAAACGATAGAGCAATTCGTGCTGATAACGTGTTATAAATAATTACAAACAACAAGAAACAAGAGGAGAGAGAAAATTTTCTATTCAAATGAATCAAACCATAATACATAACACGATCTCTATTTATAAGAAATGAAAAACCTATATGCATGTGTATGAATATTCACACATATTAATATTCATAACAAATTCGATATTAAATTTGGAACTACAAAATACGCACAATTTTGAGAGAAGCCGAAAGGGTCATAAGTTAACTATTTACTGTGTTGTTTTGTATTCTATTTTGAGTTGTCTTGAATTCTGTTTTTTTACTTATTCTGTAAAGCAAGAAAGAAAGAAAGAAAAAAGATACTAAATTTAGTCCTTGACAAATTTCTCACACTGCCTCTTTGATCGTCCTCGATAAAAAAAAATTCGAATTTGAAATACAAATAAAATTACATTTCTTGGTTTTGTTAAAAATGTAATCACATCACTTAAAAGTTTGACTTTACAAGAATAAATTTAGTATTTTTTTTTTATCAAATATCATTTTCAAAGACAATTTCATCGTTTTAAACTCTATTTTTAATAAAAGGATTGTCAATTCAAAATTTTTATTAAGAAATAATTTTCAATCGAAGAAAATGCTTAAATCACATCTTGATATTTTCGAACCACATAATAAAAGATTATCATATAGAAATCTTAATAAAATCAAGTATTCATTTTTTTTTGTACAAGTGAATTTTAATGCAAATTGTTACTTTTTAAAACCGTTCAATACAAAAGTATTTTGCTCATTCTTAAATTCAACCAACTTTCACACAAGTTGCGCTCGATTATTTTTTATCTTTCTTTATTTTGAGTTGTCTTTTGTTTATCTTTTAATTTGTTTATCGTTTAAAACTTTTAATATTAACTGGAAGAGATCATGAAAGAGTTTCAGGATCAATCGTTTTCGAAACGATCAAAATTGGCAAAAATCAGAGGCAAATTCGTGATTTCAGTTCAGGTCCGTTCGAACTGTTCGAATGGATTGATTTAGTTCATTCGAATGGAAGTTGAAAGATCACGAATGAATTTAGTAGAAAATTGATGAATTTATGATTCGTTCGAACGAAACTAGATGTTCGTTCGAACGAAGGCATGCATTCTTGTTCGTTCGAACGGACAGGTCAGTTCGTTCGAACGGATATACTCTTGGAAATTTTGGAGGAAAAACCGAGTTTGATTCGTTCGAAAGGAACTTATTGTTCGTTCGAACGGATGAGTTATGGGTTTGATTTGGAAATGAGTTCTTGGTTCGTTCGAACGGACAGGTCAGTTCGTTCGAATGGATATACTCTTGGAAATTTTGGAGAAAAAACCGAGTTTGATTCGTTCGAACGGAACTTATTGTTCGTTCGAACGGATGAGTTCTGGATTTGATTTGGAAATGAGTTCTTGGTTCGTTCGAACAGATAACTCATTCGTTCGAACGGACTGTAAGACTTCGTTCGAACTGACTAGGGATGTTGATGATGTCCACTTTAGGAAAGTAAATACTTCTCTTTTAACTATGTACGCAATTTGATCTCGATCAATTGACTTGTTATACCAGCAATATCACTTTCCATTAGGTTACACCTATCGCTTCTTTATGCACGCATCTTCTTCCCTTCGGATCACAAAAACAGCTAAGAGCTCACAACTCGAACTTTCGAAAACAAAAATAGAAGACATCGGTTCATAGAACTATAAAAAAGAGAGAAACAACAACATCAAATTCGAAACAAACACAAGTGAATAATACATATAACTAATTAATTAAATATAATAAACGTTTAATTTATAACATGTTATTTTAATAATAACAAACATTTAATATACTTTACATCAATCATAATAATATCTAAAGAAAAAAATATTAAATTTATAAATGATAATTAATAAAATATTTATATATAATAGGCGTATCGTATATAATAGGCGTATACTTTACATCAAATTCGGAGGGTTAAGCACTGTTAGCCATTAATTTAATACGTAATTATTATTTATTTGAATTCATACATTCAAATAAATATTATCCAATTATTATTGATATTTTTTTTAATTATTGTGTTAATTAAGCGTGTTGATTCAAATATGGAGAGTTCGGCGGGGATTTTTGGGGGAAAATATAATTTCCCATTTGTTTTCTGAAAAGTGTGTTATTAAAAAAATGGAAAATTTATTTTGCTCCAAAATTTCCCTACCGAATTCTCCATATTTAAATTAACATACTTAAATAACATAATAATTAAAAATTATATTATTAATGATTAATTGATATTAATTTAAATTATGAATTCAAATTAGGTTAAATATGTATTAAATTAATTGTTAATTACATAATATGTGTTGCTTACTTTGCTAATTAAATACACTAAATAAAATACAGAAAATATGATGGGTACAATTTGGAGACACTTATTTGTTTTTTAATTTGAATTGAATACCGAGATTTAAAATCCCGTAATTTCACCGTGCAATTCTGCCTGACATCAAATCACGATTTAAACTTAATTAAAGGACCGGGTTTTTAAAACAAGGTGGCACCGGCATTTTAAAATCCAGTTTGGGTTAGTTTTGGAATATTTTCCGAAACAAGGTTATTTTTCGAAATATTTTTTCAAACTGGGTTACTGACATAAATGCTCCTTTAATTAATGGGTTTGGATTTAAGTAATGATTAATGATTAATGAATAATGGGTTAATGGGTATGATTTTATTGAATAATTTAATATTTCTTAGATTTGCCACGTCATCACTTAAATCAACTAAAAAAAATGTCACGTCACAATGCCACCTCAGCAGTTAACTGATGACTAGGCAGTTAACTGATGGAAGGGATAAGTTGCACAAATTTTGAAAATTTAGGGGGTAAAAAGATGCAGATTTTAGTTGGGGAGTAACCTGAACATTTTGGAATAGTTTAGGAGACAAAAGTGTACTTTTTCTATTTTTATTCATGTGGATCCGTTTAACACATGCTAAATTGCGTGTAAATTCGGTCTAATAACTTATTTTCCAAATTTATAGATTTAAATTTGATTAATTAATATTATAAATAGTGGTAAACAAACTTGTTTAAAATATTAAATAAATTACTGATGTGTGAAACGGTGGATCATTTTACCTTTTTTTTTTATATATGATGAAAAAAATTAAATATTCATGATTTACCACCATTATTAATGCAAGCACCAACACATCATTCGATCTAGAAAATTTTAAGGGGGGCATGCATCACCACTTTATTTAATTTAGGTGTAATATTTGTGGGAAGAGTTCCATAAGCTTAAGTAGTAGTTTATATGATAAAATGATCATGTAATGCAACTTTATTTGTTGAATGTAATAATTTCTCATATATCCTTCTTGTCTGCCGTGGCTGGGGGATGAGGAGCCTGCTGAGAAGGGTGGTTATCTGCAGTGATGGATCTTGTCCGTTATCAATGAGGCAGTTGTGATAAATTTTCAAAAAAATTTGGAAGAACGGTAGCATATAATTTCTCAATTTTAAAATACACTAGCATAATCACATATATATACTACCGTTTAAAAATCTAGGAGGGAACGCTGCCCTCCCTAGTTCGTTAATAGATTCGTCACTGATTATCTGAATTGCTGGTTTGCAATATGATAAGTAGAGGTTTCTTGCTTTAAAGAATAAAGATTATGGCATGGGGATTTAATGATACCCCTCTGAAAATTGTATTGTCTATGTTTTTCCAAATTTTCCAAAAAAGACATAAGATATTGAAAATTGTATTATGGCTCGAACGTTCGTTCGTGTTCGGCTCGACGTTCGTTCGAAAATAACTCGTTCGAAAATTGGCTCGAATTTTTCGAGCCGAGCCGAGCTGGCTCGAACATGACTCGAGCCGAGCTCGAGCCGGATGTTGTTCGGCTCGCGAGCTGCTCGAACTCGAACAGCGTATTACTTATCTCGCGTCGCCAGTTCTCTCTCTCTCGTGCGCTACTCTCATCTCTCGCGCTACTCTCAGACACGCCCAACCTAACCCTAATCCTCTTTCGCTACTCTCTCTCGCGTCGCCGCTCTCTCTCTCGCGCTACTCTCAGCCGCCAGAGACTTCATCTGAACCTGCAACCCTCGCCGCTCTCTCTCGCGTCGCCGCTCTCTCTCTCTCTCTCTGCGCCCGTCGCCCGTCGCCCATGCTTCAACAGCACATCTCGCCAGTCGCCCGTGCTTCAAAGTTCAACCCTCGCCTGTGCCCGTGCTTCGCCTGCAACCCTCGCCTGCAACCCTCGCCTGCGCCGGTTCTTTCGACCTGGCTCGAGTGTTTTCGAGCTGGCTCGAGTTTTCTTCGAGTCGAGCTCGAGCGGGACTTCGGAGCTCGAACCCCTCCTACGAGTCGAGCCGAGCTGGCTCGAACCAGACTCGAGCCGAGCTCGAGCTGGGTTGAGTTCGGCTCGGTTCGGCTCGTTGCCACCCCTAATTCCATGTCTCCGTTACTTGGTGGAAAGCTGGTATGAAGGTTCATGTTTGTTCCCAGATTCTTCGTGCAAAAGGACATAGAATGAGAAGATGGGGGGTGATTCTATTTGGGAATTGCAAATTGGACACGCTAAGTTTATTCGTTGTATTCTCTCGGCTATTCTTCGTTTTAACTGGGGAGGCCATTAAGGTATCCTTTCCAGATAAAGAGGTTTGCCTTTGTGGGTGGCGGGGGGTGGGTGATATGGAGAGAGAAATTGATTTTTTTTTTAGGTGTGATGGTTATTTGTGTTGTGGGCTGCTACATAGGAACAAGGTTCCTTAACCGATATCATGTCATGCTTGGTGTCCATATTAGTTTGTCTTGGGTGTTTTCATTTTCCACCGGGTTTTTTTTTTTTTGAAAAACTAAAGAGGCGAAGCCTCTTTTAATATATTAAAGCAAGGTTTAATACATTGGTGCGATTTTACATGATAAATGTAAAAAAGTAGTTTCGCAAAAATAATTTATAATTGCAAAAGTAAGATACATGCCGAGAGATGATGCTTTCGGCCATCCTTAGACGAACGCAACTTCCCTCTGCCCTTGGTTTGCCACGCGAGTTCGGATTGTCATCGAAGCTGTCACCGTCGCTGTCGCGGCCCGTCGCTTCGGACTCGCCCCCAGACTCGCCCCAGACTCGGCCGTCGCTCTCTTTAGTTTATGTTTATTATGTGAATTATGTCTCTGAGAGAGAAAACCCGTTTAATTTCTCCCACTCCCATTGTTCTAGTTGTATATTGTATAATAGGTCGCTGCCACTTTTTAAATTGAGGCCAGTACCCCTTGTTTTCCCAACATCATCTATATAATTAATTAATAGAGCAACTATACACACATGATCTGGATGTGTTTCAAATGATAAATCAGGAGACAACTGGAAATTATAACAACCAGTCGTATATCAAAAGAGAGGATATCCAGAACGCACACGATTGCCTTAGATGGAAAAGCAAGGTAAAAAACCCGACCATTGTACTTATAAACTTTCTACAAAATAATGAAACTAGGTGTTTAGCAAATTTGACAAACATACTCCATGCGGATACAAGAGGGAGCTGTCTGCCTTACCTTCAGAAATGAATATCTGAAGAATAGGCATGCAGAGACCGTACTTCATTGCCTCATTAGATATTAGTTTGTTTAATGTTTTCTTATCATTAGGTTTTTAGTGATGTAATAGGATAGAGCCTGTGTGGCTGATTTTGTATAAAAATTAGCTTAAGTTTAGGGCTCTATTTTCTAGGTTTCCGGCTTTATGGTTTGTAAGTTTTTAAGACAATGGAATCGTTTTTTTTTTAAGTATTAATCCGCAACGCCTACGGGTTTACACACAAAAAATGATTAATTATTAGAATAATTAACAAAAATACATTATATTAACTGTTAATTAATATATAATTAAAATACATATACATTAATGATTCTTAATTAATATCAATTAATTGTTAGTCGGTATGATATAATTATCCTTTTAAATTTAGGTGACAACTAGCTCTGCCACCCGCGCAAATGCGCGGGGCATATTTTTTATTATTTTTTATGTGCATTGTTGTTTTAGTGTTTTGTATTTTGTTGTATTGGTATGTGAAAGTTTTCATGTATGTGTTACAAACAAAGGTGATATGCATTCAAAAGAAATTAAATAAATCGATGATTTGTTATTTTTTAGGATCCGGCTTTCCTAAAAAATAAGTATATTTCTATTATTTTGATCAATATATGCCCAAAAAAACATTATCGGTGATTTGTTATTTTTTCCAAGGTTCAGATATAAACTCTCTTTTTTTCCATGTAAACTATTTTTTATCAGCAATTTGAATCTCATTTTTCGAAACTCTTTATCATCCAGCTATTTTTTTTTTAAGAAAATAAATAATTTTTTGTACTGATAAAATAAATACATTAAAGATAATTTGTTTCGTTATGTCATCCCATGGAATCTTCGTTATTATATATTGGGATTTGTCACCTCAGTAGAAATGGACCAATTGAGATCATTTATAGAGAATAATATTTATTTTTTAGGATCCGGCTTTCCTAAAACATAAATATATTTCTATTATTTTGATCAATATATGTCCCAAAAAACATCATCAGTGACTTGTTATTTTTCAGTCTTATTCTCATACATTGCATCGACAAAAACAAATTATTCATCATTTCATTTTTTTTGCAGGCTTATCTTCATGAAAGGAGAGTATTTTATCATAAAATGAGTATTTGTATGTCATGAACATTTCTTTGTAAATTAGAACTAATTAATTTATGTGCAACCTTTTGTTTAAGGCAGGAACAATATTAGGATTTGTCACCTCAGTAGCAATGGATCCATTGAGATCATTTATAGAGAATAATATTTATTTTTTAGGATCCGGATTTCCTAAAAAATAAATATATTTCTATTATTTTGATCAATATATGTCCCAAAAAACATCATCGGTGACTTGTTATTTTTTTCAGTCTTATTCTCATACATTGCATCGACATAAACAAATTATTCATCATTTCATTTTTTTTGCAGGCTTATCTTCTTGAAAGGAGAGTATTTTATCATAAAATGAGTATTTGTATGTCATGAACATTTCTTTGTAAATTAGAACTAATTAATTTTTGTGCAACCTTTTGTTTAAGGCAGGAACAATATTGGGATTTGTCACCTCAGTAGAAATGGACCCATTGAGATCATTTATAGAGAATAATATTTATTTTTTAGGATCCGGCTTTCCTAAAAAATAAATATATTTCTATTATTTTGATCAATATATGTCCCAAAAAACATCATCGGTGACTTGTTATTTTTTTCAGTCTTATTCTCATGCATTGCATCGACAGAAACAAATTATTCATCATTTCATTTTTTTTGCAGGCTTATCTTCATGAAAGGAGAGTATTTTATCATAAAATGAGTATTTGTATGTCATGAACATTTCTTTGTAAATTAGAACTAATTAATTTATGTGCAACCTTTTGTTTAAGGCAGGAACAATATTAGGATTTGTCACCTCAGTAGCAATGGATCCATTGAGATCATTTATAGAGAATAATATTTATTTTTTAGGATCCGGTTTTCCTAAAAAATAAATATATTTCTATTATTTTGATCAATATATGTCCCAAAAAACATCATCGGTGACTTGTTATTTTTTTCAGTCTTATTCTCATACATTGCATCGACAGAAACAAATTATTCATCATTTCATTTTTTTTGCAGACTTATCTTTATGAAAGGAGAGTATTTTATCATAAAATGAGTATTTGTATGTCATGAACATTTCTTTGTAAATTAGAACTAATTAATTTCTGTGCAACCTTTTGTTTAAGGCAGGAACAATATTGGGATTTGTCACCTCAGTAGAAATGGACCCATTGAGATCATTTATAGAGAATAATATTTATTTTTTAGGATCCGGCTTTCCTAAAAAATAAATATATTTCTATTATTTTGATCAATATATGTCCCAAAAAATATCGTCGGTGACTTGTTATTTTTTTCAGTCTTATTCTCCTACATTGCATCGACAGAAACAAATTATTCATCATTTCATTTTTTTTGCAGGCTTATCTTCATGAAAGCAGAGTATTTTATCATAAAATGAGTATTTGTATGTTATTTTATTTTTTTTATTTCGTACTTGTGTTTGTATTGTTGAATTGTGTCTCATGTTTTTTTTTTTCACACACACGCTCGTATACACACTCGTGCATTTATTTAATCAATATCGATAGTTCATATTGGCATTGTATTCGCGTTTATATTTTTTGGATGTATTAATATTTTGTGTTTCGCATTTCTTTTAGGTTTTGCTTCCAATGTGTTTTATGTTCTCATTTTTGTACTCGTAATTGCGTTTGTAATTGATTTCGTATCTTGTTTTCATGTCAATGGATTTAATGTTACTTATATTCGTATTTTCTTTTTGAAATTTAATTTGCTGGAAAAGATATAAAAGTCATTAATCATTATGGAAATATATTATAGTCATGAATCATTTTGATTGATTTTGATTGTTCTTCTTGTTTAGCTTTTATCGCTGCATAATTTTTTTCTCGAATTGTCATTTAATAGGCAATGTTAAACAAACACATATTTTCGAAAAGAATATCAAGTCATTGCAAAGGAGTTTTATTTTATATGTATTTCAAGCAACAAAAATAACAATTGACAAAAACCCAAATTTTTTACTTGTGTTTGTGTTTTGTACTTGTATTTCATGTTCGTGTTTCGCAATTTTCGTGTATAATGTCTTTTGGTTCTTTGTACATACTCGCATTTGGGATTTAGTTTGTGTACTTGTATTTTGAAAACAATATCTTATTCAAAGCAGGAACAATATCTTATTCATGATATTACTCTTGACTACACATATAAGTTTTTTCTTTCTTAGGTATTCAATAGAAGCAATGTTCATCTCACATAGAATTAGCGTTTTTTAGCTTTTTGAAAACAAATAATGAATTCATCGAAATAACATGAAATAATATGAATAAGATGATTTTCTCATTTTTGTCATTGGCTAATAGCGATCAAGTCATCAGGATTTTTCATGCTAGCTAAAGCATAACAACTGAGTTTATAGAGTTTTGTTGCATTTTAAATACATCAAGGGGTCTTGCCGCAAATTCATGGATATGATTATCACGATGATGATGATGATGATGATGGTGCATATGATTATGATGATGATGATGATGATGATGATTATGATGATGATGCACATGATTATGATGATGATGCATATGATTATGATGATGATGCACATGGTGATGATTATGATCATGATCATGATATGCATGCATATTGAACCAATTAGCTAATCATCCGTTATTAATTGCAATTAAAGAAACCACAAAATAGTAAATAAGAGTAAATATGAGATTAGAGCATCACTTGAAGTTGAAGCCGAACTAAGTGACTCTTTGACATAATCGGTTTGTTAACCCCCAACTCCCATTGCGAGCACTTATTTGTATTTGAACCAGTGAATTCGCAAGGTGCCTTGATACAAAATAATCGGCTTAAATTAAAAAAAAAAAACAATCAAATTATACAGATTAATCCCTGGTTTTTTAAAATTAATTTTAAAAGATTAGTTCAGAAATTGTACTCTCGAGATTTGCATTGGATGTCGGCTCGAAAACAATGCAGATTGCCTGGGCCCTGGTGTCCGAAAAGATACACACACCTGAAAAATTCAATCAAAAACAAAAGTGATTATTCGATAGTAACAAACAACTAATTTTACAAAATCGAAAGTCGAAACTACGAAATTAATAATAAAAAGTCAACTGAAATTATGTACACAATTGAAACAAATAAAAAATCGAAAATAAAATACAATACATCTTTTTTGAAGTGGACATGTAATACCTACCTGGGTTTGTAATTCTTGTTTGTCCTTTTTCGATACTCCATTGCGATCTTCTTTCGGCCTCCCGTGCCTTTATTTCCAAGACAATTTTGCTATAATATGGAAACAAAATACATAATTAATTAGGTAACTAATGTGAAGTAATGTGAACAAAAATTAAAAACAGGTCGCCATCCCAGTGAAGCTTTCATCTCAGCGCTTTCACTAATCACACAAAATTAGAACAAAAAAATAACAAATTGAATTCAATGTACCGAGTGGAGTATGATTCTGTCATCGATATGGGATTGCACCTTGAGGACGACCACCATGGATAAATCTTTGTGAATTGAGCGACAATTCTTTCTGCCTTATCAACCATCTCCTACCCACACATACACCACTCGCCATCCCATTGCAGCTTTCATCTCATTGAACACTTTTACTAATCACACAAAATTAGAAAAAAAATGAATCGATTATGTACTTAGCGAGGCATAATTTACTCATCAAGATGAGATTCCACCTTGACAAAAAAATCAGATCGAGAGAGACCGACGATTCCAGCAGGCGCCTACAGAAGAACGCCTTTGAAAACTCCGCAGCGAAACTCCATGTCGTCAAGGCTTTCATTCGAGAGCTTTGTTTTCAGCTCCTATTGAACGACACACCAGCGGCTTGTAGGTTCTGAAAATTTGGAAAAAAATAATTTAACCTCCTAAAATTTTCAATGTAAAATATACTGACAAATATTTAGATTCGAATAATTCGAAAAACGATAAAAAAAATATGACAGAGGCAAAAACCTGTTTTTTCAGCTTTTATCGAAACCAAATCGGAATCTTTGACTCTCCCATTCAATGAGCCCATACTAAATACTCTCTAATTGCTTGAAGAAAGAGGTGAAATTGAAGCCGATCCTTTAAGAATCAAAGGGAATAAAAAAAAAACAGAATCAGCGAAAAAAGGATGCAAAGAACCTAAATAAATGAAAAAATAAGTACAATGAAGGCATGAAATCGCACAATCTCACCTTAAAATGACGGAAAATCGATTTAGGGTTAGCCAGACCGAGCAAGAAGAAGAGAAGAAACACGTTCAACAGAGAAAGAGAGAGAAAACGGAGGTGGCTATCGTGGCGCTCGTCTTCCACGGCGTCCGTCGTCGTGAGAACTCTGCTCGGCTGGCTAGGGTTTCGCCATGGTGTCGGCATTTCTTTTATCTCTTTTTTTTTTTTTTCTTACGGTGAAAATGAGGAGAAAGATCCAGAGAGAACATTATGAAGTATCGTGAATAGTATTGTGAACAGTAGCGATGATCTGGAACAGTAACAGTGTCGTGAATAGTATTGTGAACAGTAGGGTTGAACAGTGTTGGCGACGTGGCCTCATGTATGAACTCCAATTTATTTAATTTTATACATAACTAGCGTTTTACCCGCGCAATTGCGCGGGCATGTTTTTGTTTTTCGTGGTTTCCAGAAAAATGAAAAGAATGATTATTTTTCTTGTATTAGTTATATAAAAATACGCTTTACTACTACATGATTAGTCCCTCAAGTTATTGTGGTATCGAGAAAACAAATAAAAATTGTCTTTTTAGATTTAGTGTCCTGATGATTATTAAAATTAAAAATTTGTATTTTCAATTTTAACCTTAAAGCTTTCTCTTTTAGAAAAATTGAAATATTGCGTGTGTTTGAGATTCTGAGAATTGAACCCTTTATCTTTTTTTGTTTTTGTTGTTCTCAAAAGTGATATTTAGAGTAGTAATTATCTTATAAAACATATCAACCGAATTACGACAAAGATCTCCAAAATATCTTACATACCCAAAAAGACAATTATGAAGATTGCGACAAAAATTGCACAAACATAAACATAAGCAAAATCTCCACACAATACAAACCAAAAACTCATAAATATCACATAAACATTAAAAAAAAAAAAAAAAAAAAACTCGATAAAAAAACAAATTTGTTAGTTAGTAATTGAGAGAAACATGCTGCCTTCCACCAGGAATCGCAAAGAGTACAATCGTTTTCGAACTACTGACAAACGGCAGGTCACATAAATAATACCCCCTTCCTCTCCAGTTGCACGACCTCTCCATTCTTGAAGTTCCTCATTTTCGGACCCTCCAACGGCCAACGCAGCCGTCTCCTTTCTTGTAATCACATTGAAATTATCCAAGAAATCCTTCCCTCCGCCAACTACTCCAAAAATTACTCAAAACAACAAAAAAACAATAATCACGAATTAAAACAATTAAGGACAATTTCTAACCTTTTTCTTCTTGATTAAATAATTAAACTCAAAGAGAGTAACGTTCACCAAATCGTCGATATCAGGTAACCAAGTGACCTTCAGTTTTGTACTCTTAACGCTCCATTCCAAATGTAATTCGCCAATCAACCCGAAAATCTTCCCCTTTTTTCATTTGGATCCCTAACAATCTCTTTAATAATCGATTTTCCCCAATTCATCTAAGTGACTTTTTCCCTGACATTAACAACGTGCTCCAGCCAGATTTTGCTAGGGAACGTCGTTGCTTTGTTGCCCGCTGGCGGGTGTTTCTTGTGCCGGGATGCTCCACCTTCAATCACTAATATAATATATAAATCAAATATTATTGCAAATTATGAAAGAACCCAACAAATTACTGGAATTTTCGATAAAGCCTAAAAATGTTGAAAATGTAAAAAAACTGAAAATTACCAAAGAAAATATTATCTAAAGGCTGAAAATTGCAGAGAAACCCTAAAATATTGGTTTTCTGCATATCAAAATACTAAAGATTGCATAAAATCATAAAAGAACCCCCAAAATTAATGAAAATTGAAAAACTATCCTCAAACTTTTGAAATTTAAAAAAAAAAAATTAAACATGAGGAAATTTTTCCAAAAAGCCCTCCAAAATGCTGAAAATTGCAGAACACCCTAAAAATGTTCTTTCATGCAAAAAATAATTGTAATGATTGCTGAAATTCCATTATATGTACCAAATATAATTGTTTGTTAAAAAAAATATTGCTGATTTTTGCAAAAAGAAATCCGAAGAGTTTTGAAATTTGGGAAAACAATAACCAAAACATTGCTCGGTTTTGCAAATCGCAATAAAAAAAATTAAAAGATTTGTTCAAATTACTCCCAATTTCAGAAATTAAAAAAAAAATACATCCAGGTCAATTCACAAATTGATATGCTTTGATCAAAATCATTACACCTAATTTATTGAGCGTAAAAAAAGTAACAAATATTTAACATTCAATCGTTACTATAAAATTTCTTGTAAAAACTGAAAATTACAGAAAAAACCTCTAAATGTTTAAAATTAAAAACTTATACATAGAATTGCAAAAAAAAATAGAAAAAAGTTAATATCATGTACAACTTGCAAAAATTCTTAAATGTCATTTATAACAAATTATCAAAAACACCTCTAAAATGTTTGAGATTAAAAACTTAAACCTTGAATTGCAATAATTTTTTTAAAACAATAATTAATATCATGTATACCCTGCAAAACTCTTAATCTCATTTATAACCTTGCAAAATTAGAAATATCATGAATGTCCGTACAAATTAAAAAACCCCTATTATTTTGAAAAAGAAGGAAAGAAAACACGAAGGAGAAGCATACAAAAATTATCTACTCCGGAAATTTGAGAAAAGTGAATTAAGATTTTAAAATTAGGAAATTTCCAAAAGTTTCTTACATTAAGCCTAAAATGTAAATTTAAAAAAGCATTACTGAAAATTGCAGAAAATAATTATAATAATAGTCCTGTACATTTTGAATTGGTTTGAAAATAAAATATTTAATTTTAAGAAAAAACAGGGGCTGTTTTGCAAATAATGAAAATAATATACATGAAAGGTGTAATGCAAAAAAACCCCAAAAATATTGATAATCACCAAAATCCCCTCTAAAAACTGGAACTTACGTAGAAAACATGTTGAAATAATCTGATATTTAAAAACACACCAGATAATGCTTAAATTGTGTTCAAATTTGTTAAGAACCACTAAAAAAAATCGAAACTTGAAAGCACAAATTGTAATTTATGTAAAGAACCAAAAGAGTTGAAATTTATGTTCAAATTAAGAAATGGAACACTAATTAATGCTGACATTTAAAAAAAAAGGACTAATGTGGTGATTTTATTAAAATGGCCCAAAAATTATTAAATTTTTATAAATTAAACCCTCAAAATATCTGATATTGAAGAAGGGAAAAAAATTGTGAAATTATGTTAAAATGTAACTCAAAAATAGTGAAATTTGAAAGGAAAAACTGTAATTTTTGAAAACGACAAAAAGGACAAATATGTGGAAACTATAAAAAATGACACTAACTAATGCTAAAATTTATCAGAAATGACTAACATGCTGATTTTTACCAAAAGGCCCAAAAAATATTGAAATTTTCTGAAGTAAACCCTCGAAATATCTGATATTTTAAAAGGTAACAAATTATTCTTAAATTAATAGAAAAGTCACGAATCCAGAATATTTAAAAAACATGGATATTGCTAAAACTTTATAAAGAAAAAGATTGAAATGAAAAAGGTGTAATTTCTGAAATAACGTAAAAAGCATCAATTTTGAAAATGAACAATAATTAATGTTCTAAGAGAGAGAAAGAAGATGTACTCTGTGCAGATTCATCGCTTCACAGCTATGTCACATATGTTCCTATTGACGAACAAACGAAATGCACGCACGATACCATCAGAAGGAATATGAAATCCAATTTCAACAAAAGATAGTGCTGAAATCACAAAAAGAAATGAATTATTTGATGTGTTTGTAGCTTTCAGTATCTAAGGAAATTGAAAAATCAGACCTCAAAGACCCAAAATCGCAGAAATCATGGTCCAATTCGCCATCCTCCCTCTTGCATTTGTCGCTTCATACCCGATCCTTAAATACAGGAATAAAGAAACCGCTTCATCTCCCGCGATTTGTTGGACGATGGAGGGCGACGTAGCTTGTTCTGCTCATTTGCGAGTTAGGAAGAGACAAAGAAAGAAGGTAGAGAAGATTGACCGTGTTCTCTTCAAAGCATGCCCAAACCGTGAAGAGAGATAGGTGAGGTGGTTGGCCGCAGCTGCTGCCATGGCGAGGCTTCGTTTCTAGGGTTTGGTCGCCATCTGCCACCGGTGTTTTCCAGCCGAAGAAGCCGCCTAAAGAACCACCAATCGCGTCGGCCTGCGAGCATCCTAGGGTTTCGTCTGGTTTTTCTCTTCTTCTGGAGCGTGAATGAGGAGCCGCCATTGTCGCGCCATTGTTTTACCCTCTTTTAACTCACGATCCTACGACAGTAAAAGAAAGCATCGAAGGGTGAAGAAAGCAACGATGTGGAAGAAGCAAATAACAGCAAAAGCAGCAAATAAAGAGTCAAAATTTCGGGTAATAATATCAATGAAAGGTGGATTCGTTGCAATCTGAAGAACAAAATGAAAGAAATTACAAAATTAATGTCATAAATTATAAACTAAACTCTAATTTAGCGAAAATTAGCGCTGATTCAGTCACTTAAATACTAATTCTTCACATGCCATCGCTAATCGGCACAAAAAAAAGTAGAAGGAGAATAAATACCTTTGCACACATGAACGGAAAGGTCTCGATGGATACTTGTTACTCAGCCCTAAAATGCGAAGTTCAAGAACCGGTACCAGTTAGCGTCAACCGGCTAGGTCGTCAGAGAGAGGAGAGAAGACGCAATCGTTCCTTGTTTTCTCGCTTGTTCCGCGTCGTTAATTCTTTTCTCTCGTGCGGCTTGCGGCTAGGGTTTACCGCCGCTCTCCAGCGGCTCCGGCTCCGGCTCGCGGCTAGGGTTTATCGTCGCTCTCGAGCAGCTCCGTCTCGGGGCTAGGGTTTACCGTCGCTCTCTAGGGTTTACCAAAGAAGAACCGACGCTGCTCCGCGCGTCCACGCCGCCATGAAGGTCGGAATCGTCCGCATCGTCCACACCGTTTCCTCTTTTTTCCGGTCGCTAGGGCTTCGTGAGAGTTTTGTGAAGAATTGCGAGATACGTGAATTTATTTAGAGGAGCTACAGTAACTGGCGACGTGGAAGCGGGAGACTTCGGCCCAATCAAGCGGATTAGGACTATTATAGATAGTAAATTCGATCTGGGATTGTATGATTTCAAATTTGGGTGCCATGGGCTTCCAATAACTTGGCCTTTTGTCTATTCTCTAATATTCATCGTGTATGATATGTAGGGGCCGTTTGATACAAAGTATTTAGAGAGATTTTGCAAGAAAATGAACTAGTTTCCTGGACAAATAGAATGTTTGTGTGTTTGATTTGTTGGACAAAGTCAGACTTCGAATTCTCGTGTTCTTTTCCACATGCTTTTTTCTCTCAAATGCAAATGATGTCTGACCAAATTTTTGGAAAAACACCAAAGTCTCCCTCTTTTCTTTCTCCTTCCTCCCGCCAAGAACACTTCAGCCTTCCTGTTTCTTCTCTCTCACTCGCTGAGAAGATTTTCTTCTTGCTTCTGGCTTCTCTCTCGCCAAGCATGGCACCTCCATCGCATGTTTGTCTTTCTCTTTTATTTTATGTCTGATAGGATTTTGGATCTAGGGTTTATTGATTTACTCTATCGTTTCTGATTTGGGTTTTATTTCTTGAATTGATTTCTTAAATTTGTTGGATATAGGGTTTGATTTAATCTTTCGTTCCTGATGAATCATTTTTTTTGGAAAAAGAGACCTAATTGAGTTTTTTTTGCTGCACAGTTTGTTTCTTATTTTGTTTTAAAGCTATTACAGCCAGAATTTAGTGAATTTTCCAAGTTTAATTAAAAAGTATTAATAATACATAATTATGTCTCTAATGTTGCTTATCTGTGTCAACGACAAATTGGATAATAGAAGAAGTATTTGGTTTAATGTCAACCACAAATTGAAAGCTTGATGGACAAATTAAATAAAACAAACAATGCTCCTTATCTGTGTTAGATCCATTGGCTCCAGAACCACCAGACCCTTCTCAATTCATTTAATTCAGGTCTCTAATTCATTCATTTCTTTAAGATTTAGTCCTTGAATTATTTTTAGACCTCAATTGATCTTCTTGTGGCAATAGATAATTATGCGAGTACATAGCACATCTAAAAATCTCCAGATTATTGATCCTCTGTAATTCATTGATATAATTTTGTATAATTAATCAATAATCATTATTATAGGATTCTGAAGCAACATCTCCGAATCGTTAAGGAAAAACAACGGGAAAAAATCATAGTTGGAGTCCGTCAGGAAGCGACGGTGGTACCAGAGATGGCGTGTTTGATGATTTTGGTGGCGGTGCCGGAGATGGTGGTTTCTCTAGCTTCGAATGTGGTAATTTCGATGGTCATATCTGATTTAGTAGTATAACTTAGATATTTTGTGATTTATATTTTGTGGTTTATATTTTGTTAAATATAGGCATATTATCATTTATAATATATTGGATGATTTATTTTGTGGTTTATATTTTGTGAAATGTAGACACATCATCATCTCCGGCACCGCATGCGAGACATAGATTTCGTTTATAATGTGGATGATTCAAAAAATTATTTAACTACTTCATGTGTATAATTTTTGTATAGTGTATCCTTTAAAAGATTGTTCAAACCAATCAAATTCATTTTTAACTATTTTTTAGTTTTCCTTCACATCAAACAATAGATTTTGTTTTCCATTATTTTGAATTCTAACTTATCAAACAACGCATGCGAAACATAGATATTCTTCAAATATTTCATTTTCTCTAGACAATGCAAGATAACGCAAGAATTCTTCTGTATCCTTCAAAATCTTTTATATCAAACAGCCCCGTAAAGTGGGAGTGGACTTTCATTATGGATTTCCATGTTGGGGGTACCTTTTGGGTTCTTTGGGATAGACGCAAACTTGATCGGAAAAATATTTTATTTTTTTTGGGTCATAATGATTGGCCTTCATTTATGAGTCTCCATGTATGTACATATCACTATTGTTATTTATTATTTATTATTATTGTCTTGCATATAATGTTCATATAATTAATTGTATGTGTAGTTATTTGATATTAAGCAACTTATATTAAATAAGTATTTAGTAGTAATAATATTTGAGCGTCACCATAATAAACTCTTTATGAAAGTGAAACCATCAAGCAATAGGTATATATAGATGTCAAAGATAACATAAATGCCCCAAATTTTTTTTTTAATATTATTATTTTTTTTAAAATAATTATAACTATAAAAATTTCATATAATACTAAGTTGATTATATTTGTGTTTTGAATTAAACAAATTTAATATTACAAAAATTAAAAAAATAATAGAAATAAAAATAATTTATCCATCTAAATAATTTCTTAAATTTATAAACACCTATCAAATAGTATTGTTATTTTTAAAAATCTATATTTTACAAAAGTCATATGATATAAAATAATTTATATTTATGGTTTAATGCTAAATTATATTTCTATATTAATTATTAAATTATTTTCATTATTAAGTTTGATAATATTTATAATTTTCATTGTATTTTGAATCAATAAAAAAATTATTAGAACTATATAATTAATGATGACTTACTTCATATATCGTATGATTCATTATTTTTATATTTGATATTGTATAAAATATCACGAACAACAATGCTATAATATTTGTTGTTATATTTTTCGTAAAATTGTGTGACATCTCATATATTATCATACGATGAATGTTATTATTTTATTAAAAAAATGAGATTTGTTATCATAAATGTTTAACATATTCATAATCATAGACAAATGAGTTTAAATAATTTTATTATAAGATAATATTATCAATATTATCATACAAATATGTATTTTGTATTATAATAAAAAAACAGAATTAACATGTTCGTCGCGTAGCAGAGTGTTCTCTTAGTAAAAGTGATGTTCATCCTTTTAAATTGAGGGAAATGTGATATTCAAATTTCGCCTCTTAAATTTAATACACAATAAAAAGTTTTCTAACTACATAAAAATTCCCATCAAAATGAAACAGACACTTTTGACTTCATATTACAACAAAATAACGTTTAATTAAAAACTAAAGTTCACCTTAATTTACAAATAACACCCTCCAAACTAAAATATTACCTACTGGCAAGATCCACAGTCGCAAGTGTTAGGCGTGAAGGCACAGGTTCCGAAGGGATTACCCGGAAGATTGCAATCTATTGTATAACAACAAGTCGTTGATTTACTATTGTTTGCATCGTTTTCCGCACAACATCGGCAGGCTAAACAAAGTTGGAACGGCTCGTATGATGCCATGTCGGTGAAGGGCCGGTACTGGATCGATGATGCATGGGCTTGTATGTTAGAACCGTTGTTGATCCTAGGTATCCAAATGCATTGGTTTAAGTTTTTCGTGAGAGAATTTAAGAATGAGCTTCTTTAAGATGAACAAGGGCTTGATTTCGTTGTCATCTCAGATTCTCAAAACACTTTCAATTTGAATGCGAATAGAATTAAAAGTTTATGGGTAGATAATTAAAATACCTTCATTTGGAGAAATTGGTAAGAAGAGAGTGACTGAGAAGAAGAGACAAACAAAGAAAAACTTATCCATGAGAGAGAGAGAGAGAGAGAGAGAGAGAGAGAGATGATATTGAACTCGAAAGATAATTGATGATATGTATATAAGGATTTAAATTTGGGATGATTAAGGAAACATCACTGATATTTGATGACCTCTTTTTGTTGTGGGGGCAAAAGGAAATGAAATGACTAAAGTATATATTATTGGTATAAAATAGAGGGTCCGTTCAAAGTCCTTTTTGGGCAGAGACGTGTCCAAATACTTCCCCAAATGCCAGTGTGCCTTCAAAATTGGCCGGTTCAGGTAGTCATCCATACTTCCTCGACTGGTCCGTTGAAGCTTCGAAGCAGGGCTAGGTTGTAAAATCTATTTGTCTTAATTTAGATCTTTCATTCTTTAATTATGAACAATTCAATTACTAGCCCAAAGATCACCAATACCGAATATTTCACAAACAAAACTTAATATGATCTATTGTTTAAGATGACATACCTTGATTAACAGCGGAAGATGTAATGGCTGCCATCTTCTGATTCCTGACGATTATTCTTCTTCTCAGAATTCGGTTTCTCTCTCTAACCCTAATTCTTTATGTGTTTCTTGATGGAGAAGAATGCGACGCTTGACAGGGAGAGAGAGGACCCAATCCTTTATATATCCTTTAACTCTAAATCTGGTACGTCCATCATATACCAATTCAACGCTTAAGATTAATCACAGATCTAATGATTTATTTATTGCTTAATTAATCGGGTCACATTAATATTAGAAACTGCATAACGTTAAAATTAAATGAGCCATTTGTATTCTAATAGCAGATTTCTAACATAGGTTTCGTTGGGCGAATGAAAGGTATGAATCTTCGAGTACTTGATTGAACATTAATTTCTTTGTTTTTTGGTTCTAAGGTATTAAACTGTGATGTAGTGGATCGTAGCAATTCGAATACGATTTAATCATGATCTGATATTACGTGCTATTACGATGTTGCAGCATCGCTTTTTAATTTTTTACGATATTGTATTTTAGTTATGTCAATTGATTATTAAAATCAATTTAGATCCAACTTCAGCAAAATAATTCTTTTTCGCTTGATTTTGTGCAGATTGATTATTACAACAAATTCAGATTTCTCCAAATTGATTTTGAGGACAACAGTTTTCGAACTTACTTAACAAGAATTTGAATCTTGACATAGTTAAAAAAAACTAGACGAGTTTAGTTGAAACTTGAAACTATGCCAATTTAACTTCACTAACATTTCGAGCTGACTCAGACCGTGTAAAATTAGGGATATGAGTCGATGAGTTAAGCCGGACTCGGAATGACTCGGTTGACTCGACTCAACTTCACTCAAGCAAATTTTTTAATCAATGATTAATAATTAATATATCCTCATTTATTGTTGAGTATATACAAACCTAAAAAAAAATATGTGTACGTCTAATATGTCTTAAATATATTAATTACAATTATGTATATATTACACCAAATATAAATAAGTATTTATGTACATATTTCATCCGACTTAAATAAATATTGAACTGTATATTATACCTTATTTAAATAAATTATTTTTTTTAAATTAAATAACATATATATGACTTGTTCAAAAAAATCCTGCCATAAAAAGGTTGCCGAAAATATGATCAGTTACATGAAATACCTGGCGTTTAATCAAAAATATATTATACCTGTCATAAATGATTTTTTTCTAGAATTATAGAGCATAATATATATGCTATCAAATCTTAATGTTTATGAAAAATAATATTATAGATAAACGAATTATTATGTTACAAACTCAACGAGTTCTCAAAAGAGTTCTCAAATAATTTCATTATGTTAAATGTCGTGCGATTTTTCGAACTATGCTCGGGAGTAACAAATATTTTCTATATTAATCCCAAATTTGTTTATGTCATTAATTTTACAAAATTAAAATGGTTGATATCATCATGATGAGAATTAAGATAACCATTTGTCAAGATCATTAAATCTTGGACACCGATTACAGAATAGGAATTGGTGAGGGTTCTTGAAGGCGATTTTTTTTTCTCTGATTCTGTGGTTCTTTCCGGTTCTGTTCTATCTCCGGTGTACTCTGGTTCTCTCTCCGGAGCTCTCTGGTTCTCTCCGGTGTTCTCTCCGGTTCTCTATTCCGGAGTACACCGGTTTCTCTCCAGTGTTTCAGCTTCTTTCTTGGTTATCTCTCAAGATCACTAATTAAGCAAGAGACCAAGAAATCAAACAAATCAGAAAATAGGAAAGTACAGCCCTCTCTAAATCTGGCAAATCCTACCAAGAAATTAACAGAATTCACAGTCCAATTATACAAACCGGAAACAAACCAAGAATCACAAAACTAAATCCAATTATACAAACCAAAATCCAAATAACCAAAATCCAAAACCTGCAATTAAACAAGCAAAATTCCAAACCGAAGGTGAACACAAGACCATCCAAATCTTCAAGCTATCACCCAACACAAACTCCTCAGGATTCATCAGTGAAACTCCTCCTTTCAAGCTCCCAAAATCTAATTCCAAATAGCAAATCAGGAAGCAAGGGTAAAAGAGTAAAAGAGTAAAAGATTTCAAAAGGAGAAGAAAGGGTATAATCGTGATAAAAGAGTAAAAGAGTTTACGCGAAGTAAGGAGCAAATCAGGAAGCAAATCAGGAAGCAAGGCAAAGAACTTCAAGCTCTCCATTAAAGCTCAAGCTCTCCATTACAGCTAAGTCTTCTAACTCCATTTACCATGAATTATGCACAAACCTTGAAACAAAATATCAACAATGAAAACAATTGGGAATTAGTCTCTAGAAAATCAAAGATAAATAGTACAAATAATGCTAATAATAATAAAAAATGCTATAGATGCTTATCTAATACACATGTTAGATCTCAATGTCGAGATCCAATTCGTTGTTTAAGGTGTTTCAAAGTAGGGCACATTCAAAAAAACTGTTATACAAATATAAATAGAGTGCAAGAGAGGGTACCTATATATCATAAAGCTATAAAAGCTACTAACCTCCCAAGGCAAACCCTAAATTTCAAAAATCAGATGTCAAGTTAACTAACATAAACCCTAATTTTAATAATATTATCTCTAATAATAATGAAGATCAGATCATAGTTCACTTGAACAAAAAAATACAAAATGAAGTTTTTACTAAAGATATAATTATAGAGTAAATACCTGAAAATCTTTGCAATCCAATTAATCTCAAAACAATCACAGAGCCAATTGGTACATTAATTTCTGTAGGCTCATATATGCCAACAGGACTTATTTCAAATCTCAAATTATCAATAAATTGTACACAATATGCAAAAATTCCAAAATCAATTAAAGTTATTGATGATAATCAAGTAGTCACTTTAAGGATTAAAGAAATTATACCAACTACTTCAACAAGTAACCCTAAACTCTCAGAAATCATCATTGAGCAAGAATTGATAAAGGAGAGAGGAAAACATACAAAACATTTTGAAAATATAAAATCAGATAAACACATTCAAAACACACAAAACAATTATAAGAAAGAGGAGGGGGGTCAATATAAAACACAAAGTATAGAGAAAATACCAAAAAAACAAATTCAAAATAATAAGATTAAAACAGTCAAAATATGGCAGAAGAAGAAAAAGATATACACTTATTGGAAAGTGAAGAAGAAGAACCCTAATTTAGGATTTAAAATTTCCACAAACTCAGAAAATGATTTCATCATAGAAAAAGTGGAAAATGTGGAAAATTTGCCCTCTGAAAAGGAAATCATCATAGGACATAAAGGATATTTACATCTAACACAAATCATTTATCCCCAAGGAAGTAAGCAAATAAATCACCAATTTATAAGACATATCTTTATTCCAAATCTAAATCATTTCCATATATATGATGCATCACAAGATCAAAACATAAATTCTATTTTTCCTTATAAAACTTCTGTTTTTCCTTATAGGCCTTCCAAATCAATCTCAATATCTTTTACACCAAAAGGTTTAGCCATTATTCCAATAAAGTCAAATAGGTCACAAATAGTGGTCAAATCTGTTTGTGACAGAGTAATATCTGATGCATCACAAGATCAAAATGACTCTCATCAATTAGTCATATATGAACCAATTGTAAATAATACACAATCACTTTCCATCATAGAAAATAATGAATCATCATCACCAATAAATAGACACTATGATATTAACCACAATGATATATAAAGAGAAGGAATCTTACGGATTAAAGGGTCTCAAAATTTGAACTTAAACAAGGTCCCTTCTAGCATATCACTAGTATCCTCATCTCCAGTTCAACAATTAAGATACCCTGTTAAAAGTCAAAAATAAATAAATGATTATTTTCAAATTAATAATAATGTAAATAAAAAGATTACCTTTAATACTAAAGATATCAACCAGGAAGAATTGATGGTTCCAAATGAGTCTCCAATACAAGTAAACAATTAAAACATCAAAATTAATAAAAACAAAACAAATAATAAAATAAAAATAGAAGAACAAAGAAGAAGTGCAAGACTTTTAACTAAACAAAATGGGCATTACACCTCTCCAGTTGAAAAAGCACAACTAGTGAAGTATAAAGAAATACAAAAAGAAAGGAATAAAAGACAAAGAAATAAAATTAATAATACTGAAATAAAAGACCTTAATCTGGAAAATACAAATGAAATAATAAATAAGGATGAAATATTGGATATTTTGGTTTCAACTGGTATAGATTTAACTGAAGATATAAATGACACAATTAATAGTTTAGTGGATGAGCATTGTACTTAAGTACTTTGTTCATTAATAGAAGATAAATATTTTGTAAATGAATTATAAAAAATTAAGAATATTATCTTGGAATGTTAGGGGATTAAATTCAGATACTAAAAAAATTATAGTTAATAGTAATATTATAAATGAACATGTAGACATTTGTTGTTTACAAGAGACTAAAATTGAATTAATAGATAATAACATTAATAAAGCATGTTGTGGTACTAAATTAAATAGTTTTGAATATTTAAAATCAAATGGTGCATCAGGAGGGGTTTTAATTTCTTGGAACTCAAAACTTTTTAATTTAATTTCATGCACTAAGCAAAAATATTCTATTTCAGTAATACTTCAGACTAAATGGGATGGAAATAATATGCTAATTACAGGAATATATGGGCCTACTAAGAACATATACAAAATGGATTTTATAGATGAATTAAATACAATACACATAAATAATAATTTACCATGGATATTATTAGGAGATTTTAATCTAACATTACACTTAAATGAGAGACATGGTCATAACAGATTACAAACAGGAACAAAGGAGTTTAAAGATTTTATCAATAATGCAAATTTAATTGATTTACCGTTAAAAGGAAAACTTTATACTTGGAATAATTCAATAGCTAAAGCAAGACTAGATAGAGTAATTATAAATAAAGAATGGTTTTCAAATTACCCTAATTCACAATTATTACCAAGAGTTAATACATGTTCAGATCACATTCCTTTACTTTATGAAGCAAACACTAATTATCCTATATTTAATGGATTTAGGTTTGAAACTAATTGGTTAAAAATGCCTGAATTTCAAATAGTAATTAAAGATTATATTATACATAATAAAGTTTCAAATATATCTGACTATTATAATAAGTTAAAAAATCTTGGTAAAAACTTAAAAGATTTAAATAAACAAATGAAACTTAAGTATAATACACAATTAAGTAATTGCAAGAAAATAATTGAATGGTCAGATAAAATGATTGATCATAGGGAATTAACATCAATTGAGAAGTGGCTTAAGATGCAAGCTAAAATAAGATATGAAACCCTACTAATAATCAATAAATTATATTGGAAACAACGTTCTAAATTTAACTGGATTAAAGAAGGAGATGCAAATACACATTTTTTTCATATTCATGCATCCATCAAAAAACCAAATAATATGATTTCAATATTGAAAGATAAAAATGGAGTTGAATTTAAAGATCATAAATATAAGGCAAAATTGTTATTCTCATTCTATAGAGATTTAATGGGTAAAATCCCAGAAAATAATAAAAAATTTGGAAGTATTAATTTACAAAAATTATATAATAATAATAATTTGGATTTAACAGATTTAGAAAATGATTTTACCATGAATGAATTAAATGACTCAATTAAAACTTGGAAAAATAATAAAAGTTCAGGACCAGATGGCTACATTGGAGAATTTTTTAAATACAATTGGGAAATATTAAAAGAAGAAATATTGTCATTAATGAATGAAAATGCACATAATGGTTTAGGTCAATTTAATTCATCATATATTACCCTAATACCTAAAAACGACAATGCTATTGAGCCCAAAGATTTCAGACCTATAAGTTTAGTTTCTAGTTTTCAAAGACTTTTTTCAAAAATATTAACTAATAGGTTATCACCATACATTAATCAAATGATACCTAAAAATCAACTTCGCTTTCTAAAAGGGAGGAATATTGCAGAAAATTATGTATATGCTAGAGAAATATTATGCATAGCAAATAGAAATAAAATACCCTTAGTAATATTAAAACTTGACATTCACAAAGCTTTTGATAGTGTGTCTTGGGAATTTCTATTAAAAATTTTAAAATCAAGAGGATTTGGACCAAAATTCATAAACTGGATAGAAAATTCAATCTTACAAGGTTCTACTAGGGTTATATTAAATGGAAATCCTGGTAAGTACATACATTTAAAAAGAGGGCTAAGACAAGGTGATCCTACTTCTACATATTTATTTTTATTAGTTATGGATGTATTATCTAAATTAATTGAGGACTTAAGTGAAATTTTTTTTATAAAAAAACCTATTAAAAATATATATACAAGTCTTTATTATGCTGATGATTCTATATTATTCCTTACACCAGAATTAACTAATATTAAGAGAGTTAAATTTATATTAAATTTATTTGGTCAGGAATCTGGTTTAATAATGAACTTTAATAAATCTGAGGTAATAGGAATAAATATAAATAATGATATTATGGAAAATATTTCCAAAGAATTAAACTGCCAGATTGGGACATTACCTATAAAATATTTGGGATTACCTCTACATTTCAAAAAACCATCTAAGGAAGATTACTTAATCCTAATTGAAAAAATAAATAATAAGTTAAATGGATGGAAAGGAAGTATGTTAAGTAAGGCTGGAAGATTGGTCTTAATGAATTCAGTTTTGACTTCCATGCCCATTTATTATTTTAATGTGTTTAAGTTCCCAAAATGGGTAATTAAGGAAATAGATCACATTAGAAAAAACTTTTTTTGGAAAGGAACTAACAATACTGGATACAACCTAGTTGATTGGGACATAGTATGCCAATCTAGAGAAAAAGGAGGACTAGGAGTAATTAATCTAAATATATTTAATCAAGTCTTACTTATTAAATGGTTATGGTTATACTACAATGCAGAAGGGAAACTAGAATGGTATAAATTAATACACACAAATAATGATAATGACTTGGATCAAGCAAATTATAAAAATTATTCTTATTTTTGGAACGATGTTATGAAAAATATAGATTTTTTTAATCATAGTTTAAATATAATACTTGGTAATGGATTAAAAATAAGTTTTTGGAAAGCTAGATGGTGTGAGAAACCATTAATTTATAAATATTCTGAGTTATATTCATTTTCAGAAAATAAAATTGGTACTTTGCAATATTTTTTAAAAAACATGAATGAGCAAAATTTATATAGTAGTTTGGGAATTAACATACCTCTTTCTAATGTTGCTTTCAACCAGTTTGTTCAATTGGAACAGCTTTGCAATACTCTTGATCTTAACTCTCATCAAAAAGATATTTTCAAATGGTCTTGGAATAACAGCCAGTCATACACCTGTAAAAGCACATATAAAATATTAGTAAATGGTGTGTATATTAAAGCAAAATATCATAAAATTTGGAAGTTAAAAATAGAATTAAAAATTAAATTATTTATTTGGTTAGTTATTTTAAATAAAGTCCTTACAATTGATAATTTAAAGAAAAGGGGATGGAATATAGTCAATAGATGTGTCCTATGTCATAAAGCTGAGGAAAATATAATGCATTTAGTATCAGAATGTGAATACATTAATACTATAAGGTCAAAAACACATGGATTATTGGGGATAAACAATGCAAGTTACACAAACCCAATTAAAATAATACTGAGTACCAAGGAAAAAAATGAATATAAAACATTAATATGTCTCATAATATATCATGTTGGGCTTGAGAGATGTAGGAGAACATTTACAAATCAAAAAATTTCTGACTGGCAAATTGTAGATTATATAATTTATGAGTATAAATTAAATCAATTAATTAAGAATCCTAAACTCAATTCATATGTCTACAATGATATACATAACTATGGTAAATACAACCAGTACAGTTCAGATTCTAGCATACATAGTGAATCAAATTCTAGTATGAGTAGTGAAATAGATATACATGATACAAATGAAATGATACAAGAAGATAATTACTACACTAACAATTTTACTGATGCAGATGAAATAACAGATTTGGATATGCAAAACAATGGAACAGCACAGGGTGAAGAAGAAGGCTTCAATGAAACAGATCAATTGCAAGTCGTACAACAAAAGGGGAATCATGAAGGAACAGAAAGAGATCCGAATGCAATAAAAGATGACCCTAAATTCAAGCAAGAGATCGATTTCAGTACCAAAAAGAAAAAACATGGACATATGGTGGTTTGAGTCTGATCTAACAGCAGCAGAAAGAGTGCTAGTAAATGAAAACAGAGAGATCGAAGGAGAAGAAGAGAGACATATCTTAAAATTAATCTCTGATGGATGCCATAATCTCTTGCACTCTCCAGATCTGATGGAAACCGAACAACCTTCTTCACTTCACCAGATTCAAATCGAACAAACTTCTTCATTTCCAATCAACCAGTTCTCTTTAATCCACTCGATTCAAAACACACATACTTCCTCAGTTCAAAGCAAACAAAATCTTCAACTGGTTCAAAAATCAATTCGAGCGAGAAGAACCAAGATAAAAGAGGTAGAGTTTCAAGAGTTAGAAGAGTTGAGAGAGTTGAAGGAGTTAGGTTTTGCTCTGGTGGCTAACAGAGATGAGACAGATCTAGGGTTTCACGAAGGTAGAAGAAGAGCTTATTCTGGCGGCTAAAGGAGAGAGAAGACGGGGAAAGAGCTTTTATACAACCCTAGAAGAACAGAAATGAATTTGGAGTACTGGATTGTAGAGAATCTGCGAAATAAATTCCAAGATACACTCTAGTTAAAAAACTGATATTTGGGGTACCGGATTCATGCAGGATTTAATTGTTGATTTTTAATGCAAACAAATCTTGTAATAGTTAGTACTAATCATGCAATTAGGTTAAGAGGGTATTTAGGATTAGTGATTTTTAGCTAGTATAGGGCAAATACTCTCTCTAGTTGCATGATTATGTAAATAATAACATTTATTATAAATATAACAATAGAAGTAGGACTTGAGAGCCTACTCTATTTTTCTCAACAAAAAAAAGATCATTAAATCTTGTAATTAACTAGAAACTCGAACCTTTTTTTTTAGCCAATGGCCAATAAATTAAGTAGTTGAGTGCATAAAACCAAAATTGATATCAATTTTCATTTGGACGGAAAACAAGGAGTCAGCATTTAATAAAACAAAAACCAAATTTTAAATGAGACATAAATATAATTCAAGTTATGTTATATCAATAATTAAATACAACAAAATTCTTGATAGAAAATAATTACAAGAAAATTTTGGATCAAAATGACAAAAATTCCTAACCCCTTTCACACATAAATCCTTATCATGTATATAATATTATTTTGTGACTCTAGCCTCTTCTATCATGTCCCATAACTCCCTTATTTTCATGAGTTTAGAGAGAGGTGAAAGAAGAAGAAGAGGCAAGAAGAGGAGATTGGACAAAAGGAGGGAACAAGTGATTCAATAGGAGAAAAGAGAAAAGGGAGCTCGAGTTCGAGGTTATCTCCATCGAGGCATCCACATATAGGCGGTGGGGGAGTTGTCTAGACCTAGGAGCTTGAAGTTTTGAGGTTGTAAATCTATTTTCTATTCTAATTCGAAGAATCCTTCGTATTTACTGCCATGAAAATCGATTGGAAGATTGATTTGAGCTTTCCTTGTTGAAACCCTAGATTTTTTGGGGGTGGAAGTAATTCTGAATTTTAGGGTTTCATAGATGGTTTTGGGGTATAAGGATGGTGCCATGGTGATTCGACCGCTCGAATAATGGCGTTTCGATCATCTATTAGGCTTCCATCGAGAAAGGAAAAAAATTAGGGTTTCGGTTTTTGGAAAGAAAAGAAGATATACAATTGAGTTGTTTGTTCTTAAAGGGTCGGGTTTATGTTTGTTTTGAGTCAAGATCCGTTAACCCGGTATCCTCTAACCCTAGTTCAAATTCTGGATATAAGGGGTAATTTCGTAATTGTGCAAGACATGATTTTTCAGGGGCACAATTATACAATGGAGAAAAGGCTTAATTGCTTGATAACGTCCAACTAGATAATGGTTGGATTGGTGAGCTTTTTGGTCAACATTAAACACATGGCTGAGTTTTCTCGTGTCATTCGTTCCTCTCGTATCCCGTTTAGGGTTTCATCTTGTAGTCATTAGTTATTCCGGTATGTCGGATAAGTAGAAGTATTGTAGTTGATCGGTTCTTTGATGGGTCTACCGAACCAGATTTCGTGTGTCATGTCTTCGTAATTTGGTCATAACTTCTAAGTTCGGTCTCCATTTCGCATGTTCTTGGTTCCGTTGGAAAGCTTATTCCGAGATGATTTTAATGGCAGTAACTATGATTACTTAATCTGATTCTTCATTTATTTATTCATCATTTTATCTGTAGAATATGTGTAGTTCTTTGTAGTATGTAGGATTGTTGTTGATGTAGATCAACTCATAGTGAGGATGAGAGGTGGATAAGAGAACACATGCTTGGACATTAATGTAGTGTCTGGCCAGAGGTGCATTTTCGGGTCGCTCCCGAACTTGCAAACTGTTAAACGTAGCAGTACGGTCTCCTCGAGTAGTTATAGTAAATGTAGTGTTCGAGGGGGCGTGGTTTCAGTCGTGGCGTGGTTGAAACCAATGTTGTAAAATACGGGAAACGGTACGGAACGGTCGGGGATCGTAAAACGGGATTACCGTAAAACGGTAAAAAAACGGTGAAAAAACGGTCACCGAAATCAACAATAATTTAATTGAAATTATAGATGAAACCAAAAAATATATAATAGTATACGTAGGACTAGGTTGTAATTTTAAGCAATTATACACAAGTACACAACTAGTGCAGGGGTCTTTTTACGTCATGGTCTTTTATACACAAGTACACAGCATGAATAAAAAAAATTACCCATCAGCTCTTTTTACAATACATGGTCCATTAACAATGAAGGGTCTTAATTAAACTATAAGCCACGAAATAAATAAACTATAAGCCATTAAATAAACTAGAAGCCAAATTGAAGTTACAAAATATATACTTTTCTGACCAATTCTAGTCTTCAAATCGCAAAATTAGTCAAAATTTTAACCAAAGTACAAAATTAGTCACTGTCCAATTTACTCACTTACTGTCGCTGCAAAATTTTAACCAAAGTACAAAATCAGTCTTCAAATTATAAACACAATTACTCATGGTCGCTGTAAAATTACTCTTCAAATCAATCGCAAATCGCCACTTCTCCTGTCTGTCGAGATCGCAAAAAACGGAACGTGCCGGCTGTGCGAGAGCGAGAGAGAGAGTCATGTCTGTCGAGAGAGAGAGAGAGAGAGAGAGAGAGAGAGAGAGAGAGAGAGAGAGAGAGAGAGTCCTGTCTGTCGCAAGCCACTTCTCGCAAATCAATCGCAAATCGCCAATTTCCTGTCGAGATCGAGAGAGTCTTGTCTTTCCTGTGCTGGCGGTGCGTGACCAAGAGTGAGAGAGAGAAGACCTAATTGGAGGTTGGGCTGAATTTTTATTTGGGCCTAAATTCTATTAAATATTTAATGATCCATGACTCATTGATGCAAAAAACGGCCGTTTTTCGGTCCGAAAAACGTTTTTTCTCCAAAAAAACGGTCAAACACGTTAAAAAAACGTTTGACCGTTTTTTCAAAACGACTTGTAAAAAACGGAACGTTTTTCCACCGAAACACCGTTTTTTTGACTGTTTTTCACCGTTTTTCGCCGTTTTTTACAACACTGGTTGAAACCACCACTCTTGGGATAGAGTGCAGCGGACTTTTACCTCATGTAGATCCGAGGTACTAGTTTATGAGTACGGTCCCATGTGGCAACCAACCTTAGCGAAGTAGTCGTTGTAGTATCACACTATGAATTATGTAGTAGTTGTTATCGTATTTGCAGGATCGTAGTTGTAGTAGTGTTGTGGTAGTCAACCTCGTGTAGTAGTTTGTCGTGGTAGTCGTGGTCGAATAAATAATAATTACATATTATTTTACTTATCTAACTCTCAGCCAACATTTCCAGGTAGCACTTGAGGTGGCAGTGACATTCATGTAGATTACGAGCTTAGCGGAGTGTGCGAGTACCAATTACCATATTTTGTTTAGTCGTGTTTGTTTGTATCGACCTTATGTATATTTGATAGTTGTAGGTTATCTTTTATGCCAACTGGTTTTGTATTGTGTGTTTTTGACTCTGCTATTGCTCATATGTTCATAGTTTAAGTGTGTTGTTCACGTTATCTTATATCGGGTCGTGACAAGTTATTAAAAGAAATGAACTATGTGCACACTAAATTTCGTATTTAAATGACTCAAAATAATGTTGATTGTTCTTCCATTAATGAAAAAAAAAAGTTCTTCCATTAATGAATTTTTGATATTCTGTCGAGAAGTTACAAATATCAGAAAGTTTTAAATCATAAATAATTAATTTGTGCTTTTACAACTCAGTTTTCATAAAATTTAGGGTTGTTTGGATGCACTAGTTTTTTTAAGTATAGGATGGTTAATTTTTAGGAATTGGATTTGTCAAAAATGAAATCCTATAGAATACCAAAAAAATTTACTTTACATAATATAATATAATATAGTATAATTAAATATGATATAATATAATCTAACATAATCTAACATAATATCATGTAACATAATATAGTATAATTTAATATAATATAATCATGTAATATAATGTAATGTAATGTAATATAATATAATATACTTAAAAAATATGTTCTATAATATGATATGATATGATATGATATAATATGACATGATAATATATTTCAAACTTATTAAAATTATTTAATAATATATTCATTATGTCGAGTATTTTATCATGATAAAATATTGTTTTCCTCACTAGTTCCAAGAAAGTTCCTACAAAAAACTTAGCACAAAAGTTAAGTTTTGATTTTGACCATTTTATATACAAAAGAAACTATAAATTCCTTAACTTATAATTCCTCAACTAATTCCTTAATAACTTCCAAACGAGTAATAGTAATTTTTTTTTTAATGGTATCCGACAAACGATCGTTTTCGTTACTGATACCTCATTTTTTTGATGCCAATAGATATCGAATCCACAATCTCTTACAACATATAATTTTTTGTACTTAACACTCAACCAACCAACTAAGTTATGGACCCATTGACGGTACTAGTAAAATTTTATCCATTTAAATTCATTTTCCGTAATTTTAAATGACTAAAAACACCCCTTTAGTTTAAAGAATTGAACTGTGTTAAAAGTTGAACAATATAAAATACATGAATTTTCAACTACCCATATCGAAATTGCAAAGTGCCATTTTGTTGCACTCATGATTGATTTGAGATAATTATGTGATTTTGCACCAAATGTCAAAATTTCTACACAAGATTCCGAAGGAATAACGGAGAAGTCAATTTTTATCGACTCATATATTCATCTTTATTGACTCGAATATGAATACCCAACCAGCCATTTCCATTTCAGGGGTTGTTTGGATGGCTAGGAAATATTAAGTTTTACATAATTAAGAAAATGTTTAGGTTTATTTTACTAGAACATGTTTGATGCAATTTTAGTAATATATAACAATGTTTTAAATTGCGATATAATGGTCTATTGTGTTTGGAATGTAATTTACATATGATCATCGATATTGCTCGATATTGCGGAGATATAGCGGCGCTATTTAATAGGTTGCGGCATTGCGTTTTAGAAATATTTATTGTAATTTGCGCTATGACGACACAATTGCGCCGCAATTTATTGTATATGTTGGTTAAGGAATTTTTAGTAATTTTTGTATACAATTTTTGGAGAAAATAAAACTTGTCTTCTTGACAAGTTTTTTCTAGGAAAAAATTAGAAAAACTTTTTTTTTATCTCTTCCCTTTCTTATAAATCATGCATTGGAAATTGTGACAAGATTAAAAAAATGATGTTAACTATAAATTCCTAAAATTTTATCCAAACAACAATTTTATAAATTACTAGATATTTTATTCGGTTTCATGATTTTAAAATTCTAGATCCTACAAATAACTAATACTGTACTATAAATTTCTTATGCGTCCAAATAAGCTCTCAATATATCTTACAAACTCTATAAACCTCCTTTCTCTTTGTTAGTTATTTTTTCTGATTAAACTGAGAAAATGGTATGTTCCTTATTTATTATTATATTGATTTCAAAAGAAATTGAACTCATAATGTATACTTTATTATCAATTACTAGTGATTGTGGTAGATCATTCACTTTATTTATTAACTCTTAGCAGGTAAATAATTTAGAACTGACAAAATCGAATTCAACCCGAAAAATATGTTGAATCTATCCGAGCCAATTCGAAATATTGAAAAGTTCAAAAATTAGAGAATGAGAAATGTTTTTGTATTTCACTGAAATAAAAATCAGATGACCGTCAATGTAAATCATCCCGGAGTTTCTCTGCCTACTGTCCGGTTCATTCATTCACTACTGAGTTGTCCATGTCATTGTCCGGTCCATTTTTATTGCCCCATACCAGCTTACGCACTGCTCACTGTCCGAATCCTTTTCACCCTTATTATATTTTTTATATATTTTTTTTATATTGCTGTTATTTGTGTTGTTTGTATTATTATTATTTATATTTTCTATTATTTTATACTTTTGTATATACTATGGATATAAAATATATTACTATTTATACTTTTTTACTGTGCATTTTTATATTATGAATTAAATATATACTTTTGGACTATTATTTTTATTTTTTTTCCAATACTTGAGATTAAAAATATATTGTTATTTATATATTTTTAATATACTTTTTAATATTATGTTCTTTTTGATGGATAATATCCTCGACCCCGGGCCCGCGCAGCGGAATGAAGGCCCGGTCCGATTCTCCGATTCCCGAGATCACGCCACGACTTCGAGGGTACGATGCGAATAGAAGGATAGATCTATACCAGCGTGAAATTGATCACGCACGAAGGGTTGATCGCCGCCTTCTATCTCCTGTCACGTTGGTGACAATCCGCGCGTCCCATACCACGCGTCTTTCACCGTTCGTTGACCGTCTTCTCACTCCTTGAGTCGATCACAATCCAAGAGCCACAATTGTCGCTCCTCTACTTGTATCCACCGTGAGTCGCAAGACGTCGGTCGCGGATGCACCTGCCTAGACGATGCACCGGCGAACTTGCTCGATCTAATCGATTCTCTATTATTCGAGAAACTCCTTTCTCAATTTCTCTCTCTTCGCACCCTTTCACTCACTAAAGATCAAATCTGAATTTGCTCTTTTTCTTGTGTATATTGGGCAGAATAATCACTTGCTTAGAATGATTCAACTGATGAATTCCTTAGTGAAGATGAGAGAGAAAATCCTATTTATACCTAAATAGGATAAGGATTAGCCAAAAGGCATGTATATCCAATATACACCCTTTCACACAGAAAACTGTATGAACCTGTTCAGTATTCTGTCCATACGAAATTGATAAATTTCTCTGACAGAAAATCAACCAACACGAAAGTTGTAGATAATCTTATTATCTACACAACCCAATTTGGCCCAGCCCAATTGGAGTTCGTATGCAAAAGTTATGACTGTTTTACTAACTGTATGTCATACTGTTGCACCCTTTCGGTATTTCACAGAAACGACACTTATACTTCGTTCATATGAAATATATTTCTATATGAAGGTTGTAGATAATGTCATTATCTATCTAACCCAATTTGAACCATTCTAATTGGATTTTCCCACTGAAAGTTATGGCCACGAATGTACGACTACATTCGTTTATCCTTGTGTACACTTTTACGGTTGATCCGAAACTGTATTTCTTTCAGTCTCCCACTCAATTTCAGATCTACCTAAAAGGTACTCATGCATATCCAATACGCACGATTTTAGAGAATATAGCTCGCGTATCAAATACCAAGCTATGCACATCCAATGTGCCGATTTTATGATCAAGCCCGACTTAGTACGACTCGTTGTGTGACCATGTAGGTTCGACTTAACGATGGTAGTAGGTTGTTTCCAATGCCTACAAGCTCATGAGCGGGATCTAGTCACTCCATCATAGCTACCCATGTTAAACGAAAAATGATTGTGATCATTGTGCCTATCTCGAATAGCGGTTACTAGTTCTCTTGTTTGCGATATCCGTTAATCAAAAGGCATGGTAATAGTCATCCTTATAATTTGATTAACTACACTTATTCCCCGATTCCGAGTTGAGTTAACAAATTTCAATCGATATTAACCATTAATATCATTGACCGTGGCCACGGTTTTCGTTAATCGACTCATCGAGCGGCGCCTAAGAGATATCTCTTCCTTTCGGAATAAACAATTCCTATCTTGGAGACTCACATTGAATTCCGTGTTTCGGACAATACCCAATGATGACCCTTTTAACTCCCTGTTACGGTGAGCGTAAGATCATATCAAAGCATTGTGTTACGCACGTAACGCAATCAATGATCCCCTCAAGTATGAAGAATCTAAAACCCCATCCGTCGCAAGTCCATCTATAATGACTAAACCATGTCATGGTCTCGCGGCTTCGGTCATATCCAATACATGTAACCTAACATATATCTACGTTCCCGATTCGACAAACACCTTGTCCCATGATTAGCAAAACATAATCATCTCCTCGGCTAACGTACTAGTGTACGCGTTCAGTCTATTCCCTTGTAATAGTAATGCTTCTCTCTTAAGCAAACTGACCCGCGACTAGGGATGTTTAGAAATGACACTTTAAGTGTGACGGTTTCGCTGCACATGGTCCTCAACCATGTCGACGTCCACACAAGCTCAAATCAGGGTTCATGTAACAATCATATTACACAACCCGCACACAGTTTTCATATAAGGTGAATGCATGAAAATTTAAGTAAACAAAATTTTTAAAAGGGATACATTCATATGGACTAAGTATTTGGGTGATACAACGTTTACCTATGGGTATCTCCATACCCACAACCTGCGAGGACTATCGTATTAGATAGCTACACTCTACTCTCTTCTTCCTCCTCTAGGTATCTCCATACCCATAGTCATCGCATGACAGTCACGCGCGACTAGAGAGAGCGGTTTTGTAAACGGGTCCGCACGTTCCCGCTAGTGTTAATCTTCTGCAGGATTGGAACATTTCCAATACCCACGATCACATCTTTTCGCAAAATTTCATGGATCAATGAAATTTTCTGAGTATTAGTTAGAAGTGGTTGTGACCTCGGCATTTTTGGCTTGTACTATTGCGTTTCACGCAATAAACAACCATAAATCCGATAACTCGTGGCTACGAGAGTTTGGTCATGTATCCTTGATCCATACCACTTCTTTTTGCGATTAATAACCGCAATATACTCGCCTCCGTAAATAGAATCATAAACTATTGGTCTTGTGGAACCTTTCCACATAACCGAGTTTTTATTTAAGCAAAACATGTACACACTTTGTGATCGAAAGTCGTGCTACATATTTGGACGTGCTTAATCTTTGGAAACTGTTGTTGTTATATCTCTTTATAACCAACACGTCCTCCACACCATTATAGATAAAAAAATCCTGAATTCTTTCGCAAAGTATTCAAGGATAAACCTCACCGCTATCAATACAAATCTCGATGGGTTTAAATATACATAACCATTATGTATATATTTGTATAACCATTATACATTCACAAGAGTTAGTCTCATGTAATCGAATTACATTCAAACTCATGTGATTCCCACGAATTGTATTGAAGGTGAATTAGACGCTTTATTTGTACGACAGATAGCCACATACATATCATGACAGATATAATAGATCCTAACATCAAAATGTAAGGCATCATATTATTACTTTTCGCGCTGCTTGATGTCTCACATCGAGCCGTTGAAAATTTCTGTCATTCGACATTTCGATTTAACTCCTCCAAGGAGTTTACATGTTGAAAACCATTTTCAACAATATGTCGATATATGTGCTATAAAATAGAACGAGGAACTTCTTAGATCTATCCTATAGATCTTCACGCTTATTTCATAAGCGGTCTCGTCTAAATCCTTTGTCGTTACAAGAAATATAACGCAGCTCCCACTAACCTTCATGTGTACACAAAGTTTCCATTCGTTTCGACAATTTTATAACAGTTTATAACTTCGTCAAAAACGAATATTCCAATTCCGAGAAGCTTTCTCTAATCCATCATATGGATCGTTAAAGCGTGCATATCTTATCCCCGATTCTTATGAATCGACAAAACCGTAAGGTTGTGTCAAGTACACATCCTTTCATAAAATTTCTGTCAAGAAATTCGGTTTTGACATTCATTTTGCCACATCACATATTCATAATACGCGACCATGGCAAGCAGAATTTCGAGAATGTGAAAGCATGGCAACAAGCGAAAACGTTTCTTCATAGTCCGACTATGAATTGCATGAAACTTTTCGCAAAAAGCCTCGCTTTACATATATGCGTATTCCTATCCATGCCGGTTCTTCATCTTGAAAAACTCACTCACATTTCACGGGTCTAACCCAGAAAGTAATGAAATCAAGTTCTAAACTTGATAATTTACATGGATCGAATCTCAGATTTCATGACACCATGTCATGTGGAATTAACTTTTCATAGCATCCTTGTAGGATATCGAATCATCATATGATTTCGATCTATTATCATTAGCCACGATAAATCCGTATTTACCGGCTTATGATATAGCCTACTAAATCTACGAAAAATTCCTTTGTGTGTTCGACTTGCGTTCATCAATTCTTGATGAAGCCATGTCAACTTTCATCGGTACAATGTTCATTTTCAGATCTCGAACTCTTTCGAGATTTATTCTACTCCCACTAGCCCGCATAGAGATAAATGGCACCAAGTTCCAAACTTGTGCGCATCTAGTCCTCCTCCAAGAAGGCATCTCTTCGAGCCACGAAAATCTCATTTTCGTTGGGACGTTAGAACTAATACCCTTTAGTTTCCTTAAGGATAAACGAACAATTTCCAGATTTGGGATTGAGTTTAACCGAAACAAATTTCGAAATACACTCACATCCTCAAATCTGTACAAGTGACAACTTCGGAACCATTCCGATCCATATCTCATATGGCGTCTTTTGTACCGATTAGAAGGTTTATGGTTCATATCTTATATGCAACCATTCATTAGTGCCGCTGTCTCAAGGGCGTATCCCCAAAACATTTTTGGGAGATCTTATTGACTCATCATTTATCGAACCATGTCCAACATGCGTTCATTTCCTCTTTTCGGACACATCTCAATGTTCCGAATAAAGGCAATCGTGAAACGATTCCACAATCATAAATGATCATCAATATTCATAACTCAAATATCGCCTCTTCGATCCTATCGAAAGGTTTAGCTCAAATACTCGCCTTCTCGATCCTATCGAAAAGCTTTGATTTTCTTGCTTAGTTGATTTCGTATTTCGTTTTTGAAACTCTTTGAACCTTTCAAAAGTCTCCATTTCGGCACGCATTAAATAAATATTTTCATATCTACTTTGACCGTCCATAAACGTAACAAAATACCGATAGCCTCCTCTTGCCTCGGAACTTATCGGAACATTACATCTAAATGTAATTTCCAATAATTTGTTGGATCTTTCTCCAACCTTTGGAGAATGATGCCATTGTCGTCTTGCCTAATAAATAAGTATCGCATTAATCAATCGAATCTAATTCGGATGATTCTAGCAATCCATCACATGGAGTCTAGATACGCGAGTCTTGTTTATATAGCTAAAACGGCAATGCCAAAGGAAGCAATCAACTTCTAGGTTTAATCCTCCTCGGATTTCACCATTATTTGAGTCATTAGTTTGGACAACTCTTTGTCCGAACTCTCCATTTTGGAAAACATTTTCCAAAATACCCTTAGACATACATTTCTTTCGATCCCGCTTTTGAATTACAAGGACATTCATGCATCTTTATGCTTTGGATTCCCCAGAAACTCTAAGTATCTCCTATTCAAATTTCCATCGCATCAAATGCAATTTCGGGATCGACTTATCTATCGAATGCATATGATATTCGGTCACGAAGATCAAATCTCGTACCATCAACACACGAGTGTTAATCAAAGACCCATAAGGCGTCTCAAAATTAACCTACTCTTTGAGCCGCATTGAGTCATTCAACGCGCCCTAGCTCTTGAAACTATTTCTTGAGCGTTGTGTTTTACTTTCATATACACCCGAATTCTCAAAACAATTTTGAGAAATTTGCGTCTATACATGCCACCACAAGGCACGTAATATTGTTCGATTCCTTCTTAAGTTTATCGAACCCGGCTTTCTCTAAAGCCAAAGCCTCGAGCCCCGAATCTACCATTTCCGTGTCCAACACGTTCCTTTAAGTCTAAGAACTATTCTTTGACTATCAAGGTTAATAACGGTAATTCCGGCCCAAAAGCCATCTATCATATCGATCTAATCGATATATTTGGTGTTGCTTGAAAACATAATTCTAAACGGATGATGAAGATTAACTCCTAACCGTGCGTACTTAATCTATATGCTTATATGATGAATATATGAATGTGTTATTTTTATCGAATCGATAACCCTCATACCGATACGGGACTCCAAGTCCATAACACTCAAGACCCATATTTTACGATCCTCCCATAAGTGACTATGGCCGACAAATGAGATCTCGATATTTTAGGTAGGATTATATCCAATCGCATCCAATGCGATTCTTGAACCGTTATAAGATTTCGGTGATGAATCGTATCCAATACAATCCCAGTTCCGTGTGTGCATCCTATCTATGCCCCGAACTCCAATCGGATTGGCTTGGACGGTTAAGTCACAACCATATCCATCGTATCGTTCAATTGAACTACTCACGTGCCCGACTATGGCCTGAAACCACGTGAATCCCCAATTAACGCTTACCACCCGCACCAATATATACAATAGTACGTGCCCGACTATGGCCTGAAACCACGCACTATGTCATATCAATCTCGATGGTTGTGGATATGGAAGGCATTTCCATGACTTAAATATTATGAGGGATCATGCCATTGCATGTTTCTAAATTCGTGACATAATCCAATTATATCACTATCACAAGATTTTCTATATGCATATGATTTTATTCGGGAGTCTAATTATTCTAAATAATAATCTAATAATATGCTAGTTTGATTGATGCCGATCAAATCGATATAAAGAACTCAAAATTCCAAGTTGTGTAGCCAAAGTTATCACGAAAACAAAATCAGCAACCAGAAACCAGTCCGTTGTAACGCAACATAGTCCGTTACAACGGACCTCCAGTATACTTGGCACTCCGTTACAACGGACGTCCAGTCCGTTACAACGCTATTTATTTCGGAGTTTGGCCAAATTTTGCCAGAAACATGTCCGTTACAACGCAACATAGGTCCGTTACAACGCTATTTTCTGCAAACCTTCGTCCAAATTTCCAGAGACCAGTCCGTTACAACGCAACATACAGTCCGTTGCAACGGACCAACTGCGTAGAGCTCCGTTACAACGGACCCAGTCCGTTACAACGGACTCCAATAGACACCTTTGGCATCCCCGCAACCTCGTATCAGATACAAGGTCCGTTACAACGGACTCCAAGTCCGTTACAACGGAATAAGCAGTTTTCACGGTCCTCCTCACACCCCCGCATCCTATACAGGGTCCGTTGCAACGGACTCCAAGTCCGTTACAACGGAATATGTGTTTTTTCGAAAAATTCTCAATTTCCTGTATCTGCTACAGTGTCCGGTCCATTTTTATTGCCCCATACCAGCTTACGCACTGCTCACTGTCCGAATCCTTTTCACCCTTATTATATTTTTTATATATTTTTTTTATATTGCTGTTATTTGTGTTGTTTGTATTATTATTATTTATATTTTCTATTATTTTATACTTTTGTATATACTATGGATATAAAATATATTACTATTTATACTTTTTTACTGTGCATTTTTATATTATGAATTAAATATATACTTTTGGACTATTATTTTTATTTTTTTTCCAATACTTGAGATTAAAAATATATTGTTATTTATATATTTTTAATATACTTTTTAATATTATGTTCTTTTTGATGGATAATATCCTCGACCCCGGGCCCGCGCAGCGGAATGAAGGCCCGGTCCGATTCTCCGATTCCCGAGATCACGCCACGACTTCGAGGGTACGATGCGAATAGAAGGATAGATCTATACCAGCGTGAAATTGATCACGCACGAAGGGTTGATCGCCGCCTTCTATCTCCTGTCACGTTGGTGACAATCCGCGCGTCCCATACCACGCGTCTTTCACCGTTCGTTGACCGTCTTCTCACTCCTTGAGTCGATCACAATCCAAGAGCCACAATTGTCGCTCCTCTACTTGTATTCACCGTGAGTCGCAAGACGTCGGTCGCGGATGCACCTGCCTAGACGATGCACCGGCGAACTTGCTCGATCTAATCGATTCTCTATTATTCGAGAAACTCCTTTCTCAATTTCTCTCTCTTCGCACCCTTTCACTCACTAAAGATCAAATCTGAATTTGCTCTTTTTCTTGTGTATATTGGGCAGAATAATCACTTGCTTAGAATGATTCAACTGATGAATTCCTTAGTGAAGATGAGAGAGAAAATCCTATTTATACCTAAATAGGATAAGGATTAGCCAAAAGGCATGTATATCCAATATACACCCTTTCACACAGAAAACTGTATGAACCTGTTCAGTATTCTGTCCATACGAAATTGATAAATTTCTCTGACAGAAAATCAACCAACACGAAAGTTGTAGATAATCTTATTATCTACACAACCCAATTTGGCCCAGCCCAATTGGAGTTCGTATGCAAAAGTTATGACTGTTTTACTAACTGTATGTCATACTGTTGCACCCTTTCGGTATTTCACAGAAACGACACTTATACTTCGTTCATATGAAATATATTTCTATATGAAGGTTGTAGATAATGTCATTATCTATCTAACCCAATTTGAACCATTCTAATTGGATTTTCCCACTGAAAGTTATGGCCACGAATGTACGACTACATTCGTTTATCCTTGTGTACACTTTTACGGTTGATCCGAAACTGTATTTCTTTCACTTTTTATATTATTGATTAAAGATATTTTGTTATATGTATTTTTGTACTATTTTTTTTTAAGGAGAATCCTACATCACGAACGGTGTTCATTTTTTCATTCAATTTTTATATAGTGTTAGTGAGACTCGAATCAACAACCTATCGCAACATATAGTTATTGTGCCAAAGCACTTAACCATCTGAGCTATGATGCCATCAGCTGTACTTTTCTATTATTATTTATAAATTTTTCTATATTTTAATTAAAGAACTGTTGTTATTTATATATTTTTTTTATTATAGTACGGATTAAATATATGTTGTTATTTATTTCTATTATTATTCTTTTTATTTTTACTATATTATTGAAAATATATGTTGTTATTAAAATGTTAAAATGTTCCGGTGTGCACTAACAACTTTCTTGAAAAATTATCAACATTAAAATCTGAGTGATATAAAACACTTTTTTTTTAAAAGAAAAAATAAAAAGCACGGTACGTGCTTGATCTATTCATTTTTTATAAATATTAAAATATTTATGCATACGTTCCTTCGGGTCTGAATAGAAATTTAATGATGAAGTATGATTTCATAATTCTATCTAACAAAACGTATCTGCATTGTTAATTCGGTCGAATAATCTGAAACTACATACATGATTGACTGGCGATCTCAATTTTATTTCGCAACCTCATAGTCGACCCTATCGTCTTTTGCGGGAAGAAAATTTAATCCGGTAAAAATTGAAATTTAAAACGCTTGTTTAATATACGATATAACATTTTTTGTTCGTAATATATTATTAATCATTCACATGTTTCCCTCTGGTGCAAAGAAAGAGAAGTAATTAAAGATAACTAAAAAATAATTACATTTTCTTTTTCATTCGCATGTTTAGTCCTGATGCATGCTTAGTGCTTACCAGTAAGGTAATGAGTAAGCAAATTAAGTGCTTATCTTATCGCCATATCAAAAGTGATTATAACTTCATTCTTTTTCCCTAAACCACTACTGATCAAATATTGCTTAAATGGATAATACTATTTTCATCTGTACAAACTATACTGATGAAATATGAAAATGATTATTATAATAACAGAAAAATCAAAAATACTCGGAAAATCTTTTCATTGCATAAACTAATGATATTAAATTCTCAAAAATCTTTTCATTATGAAAATAAGGTATGTTAATCATTTTTTCTTATAAATGGTATATTATTTTTATTTTAATAATGTCATGACTCCCCTACTAAAGTATACAGATTCAATTGGGAAAATCAATTGCAATATATACTAATGAGATTATATTTGAAGATCATGTTCTCCTAAAAATTTCATATAGTAAGTATTCAGTTTTTTCTCAAAAAAGAAAGAAAGAAAAGTATTTAGTTTGAAGTTCCACCGGCTAACTAAAATAGTTTTTAAGAAAATATCCTTAAAAACTTTTCTTGAAAGGCTGAAATTTTGTTTAGTAGGACCAAATAGGTTTCCATTCGGCCCAAATAGTAGATAATAGGCCCATTTGGCCTGGTCCAGTTAAGATAACAATTTTTGGAAATATTAAGTGAATATTTCCAAAAGAATAAACCGAAACCTTTTAATTAATAATGCAAATTGTTTAGTAGGAATAATAATGTCTACTAATAATAATATCTGAATTTTAGTAGGATTACGCTATTGCAAGAGCTAACATGGATAAATTAAGAGCGATTTTAATTTTTTTTTTTAATCGAATGACCACTATACTCCTATTTATTGTGATTGATATTTATTATATTTATATAATATTTTTTATGAATAATGCAAAAAAAAAAATTCATAATATTATGAAAAATTCAAATCTAACCAATATATATTAATTTTCATATTTAAATATATATGATATGTTACAATTTAATTGTATTTTTATGATGAAAAAAATTAAGAATAAAAATATTTTTATATATGAAAGATTTTTTTTGCATGATTTATGAAAAGTAATGATCTAATAGATAAATATAAGAAATAGCAAGCATCAATTCATCATTAACAGAGGTACAACGATCAAATTGTTTTCAATTTAGTCACGTTGACGCTTGCAATAGCACTATTTTTTGTAGTAAATGCACGAAAAAAATAAAATATGCATTCCGTTTAAAAGCAATTATATGTTTTGAAATATGAATAGAATCAAATCTAATGGAGACATGACAAAGGAAAATGAAAAGATAAAAAAGAAGAAGAGAGGCAACCTTTATTCTAATTCCTCGCGACTTTCAAAAAAGAATCGAAGCATATATGCCCTATGCTATGTAGGAACTTCACAAAGGGAAAGAACATGCTTTTTTGGAGAAGATTGCATTTTATTTATCAAACTTTTTACCTTTCAAATTTAAATGACTATCTATGCTCTAAAGTCTCAACTCAACTAATCCACATTGCAATACTTCATAAATTTAAATAACATCATAAACTAATCCGTACTGATTGAATCCATTTACAAGTTTTTTAAGTATCAAGAAATTTGGAAGTATCTAGGAAAATCAGATGGCTAAAATTAACTAATCTGACAGAGATACTGAACATAGTCGAAATATATTGTCTACTAAGTCTTAAGATTGTAGTCACTTACGTGTAGTGAGTCAAGTCAGGATAGGATTGTGTTCATAATCATCTTGTAATCATCTTGCTAGTTATCAACATAGCTTGCAGCGGATATTAATTAAATCAAAGATAAACAAAAAACGTGCAAGTCATTCTTTAACCCATCTAGTCCGGTACAATATGATTTTTGTATGCGGTTTTCAAAGATATCGAAAGTTTTAAAATCAACATTTAATCCAATTGTACGTTATACATTATTTATTTATTTTTAGTAATTAAAAATTAATGTTTTTAATTACAATTTTTTTTTCATATTGATGCATTAAGATCATGCAGAATATTTAATCCATTTATATTATTATGAAATATATTAAATATAAAATAAAAATCGGTCAATTCGTCCAAATCGCCTAAACTTTCATACGATGAGTTTGAGTATTACTTTTTTATGTTCTAGAATATGTTGGTTAGAAAAATTAACACACATTATGATCGGATTGAATTATAATTTTAATTAAAATTTGCCCAACTCGATCCAGGTAAATCGATACTAAAAAATATCTAATGCACAATGTATTTTATAAACACAATCCTCGTGAACAAGAAATTTGTAACCTTTCATTATAGTAAGAAAACCAATATTTATTGTTCTAGTTTGAAATACAAAGAGGTTCGAGTTTGGGACATATGAACAGGTCCACGAGGTTCGAGTTTGGGACATATTTTGCGAGGATGTTTCAATTTTTTAATATGTACTTCTACGTATATAATTATTCACATATTTATTATTATGCCCAATAATATAAAATTAATTTAACAAAACAAAACCTGCTTTTTCAACAAAATATGAAAAAAAAATTCGATATTGGAAAAAAGATAGACTCGGTATGGAAAAATGAAACACATGCCCGTTTAAACAATTACAAACCATATATGATAAGGAAAAAAAAACTATTCTTTCTTCTATATCTCGAGTCCTTGACCCAATGTATCATCGCCAACTCCTCGCCTCGACTCCACGCGCGTTGTGCCCAATCCTCGTCTCGACAACGTCTTACGACATCATCTTCCCCGGCGTCATGCCATCTCGACTAGACAACTAGTCACAACCCTAGATTTTATATTTGATATGATTAAATTCAAAACAAAACAAAAAATTAAATTTTAAGATTTTTTTCAAAATTCAAAATGATAATTAAAAGAAGTCCGTCTTCAAAATAGATCTTGGATCCTCGGAAACACGGACCCATTCCTATTTTATAATCCATATTGAAAATGTGAGTTATACGCAAAATTATATTTCATAATAATGTTAACCATCGATCTTATTGCTGAAATTATTTTCTAATTATACTACAAACAAAATATCGTCCGAAATATGCGCACATATTTACTTCTTAACTATAACCCAATTTAGAAAGTATAAAACTTTCGATTAATAAAAGTATTTTAAAACATGAGTAAATTGAATATAATAAATTGTAAAATTAGGCTTTATGTGGCCACATAATGGTCATTAGTCTATAATCACATCAAATCCTTCTCTCTTTCTCCCAATAAAAACCCGAAATAAAACGCTCACCTCCGGTTGCTCTCACTCTCCGACCGAAAGACGAAGGAAGCACCGCCGAGATCCCGTCCATGGAGGGAAGCACGAACGCCAACTCAACCAAGCTAGTAATATCCTCCTTGATCGGCGGATTCATCCTTCTGGGCGCGACTGCTGTCCTCGCCGTACGCGTTAATGGAGGGTTGAGGAAAAAAAGGGGCAAGGGGAAGCCAGTACGGGTGTACATGGATGGCTGTTTCGATATGATGCACTACGGACATTGTAATGCCTTGCGGCAAGCGAGGAATCTCGGAGATGTGCTCGTCGTCGGCGTCGTTAGTGATGATGAGATCACCGCCAACAAGGGACCACCAGTCACTCCGTTACAAGAAAGGTGCGTTCTTTTTCCTTCTTCCTTCTCACTTGTTCTCAAAATTTCTCAAAATTTCTCTTGCAAATACAGGATGATAATGGTTGGTGCCGTGAAATGGGTAGACGAGGTGATACCAGATGCGCCATATGCAATAACGGAAGAATTTATGCACAAATTATTCAACGAGTATAATATCGATTACATAATTCATGGTGACGATCCTTGTCTTCTTCCCGACGGTACCGATGCTTATGCTCTCGCCAAGAAGGCTAATCGGTACAAGCAAATTAAACGTACCGAAGGAGTCTCCACCACAGACATAGTTGGTAATTCAAATTCTTTCAATTTGTTCGATATTCGATAACTTTCCTCTAGAAATTTGATTGAAATTTGGAGACGAATGAATTGATTGTGTAGGAAGAATGCTTCTTTGTATGAGAGAGAGATCTATTGGGGACACTCAAAATCACCACTCACTTCAAAGGCAATTCAGCCATGGAGATAATCGAAACAATGACCAAAATCGTAACGATAACGGTCTAACCAAGATCTCTAATTTCTTGCCAACTTCTCGCCGCATCGTCCAATTCTCCAATGGAAAGGTACCAGTTATAATTATTAATTAATTATGATTATTTATTTTCTGAAGGGTAAATTTGATATTTCTAAATTTACACGTGTAGGGTCCAGGACCAGATTCGAGGATAATTTACATAGACGGTGCATTTGATCTGTTACATGCAGGCCATGTTGAGGTAAAAATTAAAATTACTCAAATCAAATAATTTTCACTTTTTATTTATAATAAATAATCCTTTTATAGATATTGAGGCTTGCTAGAGAACTAGGAGACTTCTTACTCGTAGGAATCCATACCGACCAAACCGTCAGGTAATTTTGCATTTCCCCCCTTTCTCTTTTAAAGAATAAGTTTAACGTTAAATTTGTTTTTTGTTTTTTAGTGCGACGCGGGGTCCACATAGGCCGATAATGAATCTGCACGAGAGGAGTTTGAGCGTTTTGGCGTGCAGATACGTTGACGAAGTTATCATCGGCGCTCCTTGGGACGTTTCCAAAGATATGGTTCGTTCCTTAAACCCTAATTCTTTTATTTCCTTAAAACCCTAATTCGAATTTTGTTTTTATTTCAGATCACGACATTTAATATCTCGTTAGTAGTCCACGGGACCATTGCGGAGAATATGGATTTTCTCAAGGTTATTTTCACAAAAAGTTTAAACCAACTCGTGTAGTAAAAAAAAGAGTCGAACTAGAACTTGTAACGGGTTAACGGGTTGAATTATTTGCAGGAGGAATCGCACCCGTATACAGTCCCGATGGAAATGGGAATATTTCGGCAACTGGAGAGTCCATTAGATATCACCACCAGCACCATTATTAAACGCATCGTTTCCAATCACGAGGCTTTTCAGGTATAATTTCTCTATTGAAATTTAAAATAGCTTTTTAATTATGGTTAGTTATAAATGTTAATTAAAGATAGAATTTCACATTTACCCCTACAAAACCTCAAGATATCACATATACCGTATTCGTAAGAAAACCTTATAATGCTTATTATAAATAATTTAATATGTAAAAAATATCATAAAGAATATTCTGTGTACGTATCTGTTAGGAAACAAATACGAATATTTTTATTCGAATACGAATATTTTGCATTGCGGATAGTGTTGCGGTTCGGTTGGATAATATCCGCAATGTAAAATATGGACCATACGGTTTTATTAAAAAGAATCTCCTATGTCCTCAATTGTAAATAATACAATCATAGAGATTTTTTTTTATCAAAAATGATTGAAATGGGAAATAGTTCCAAATTACCAAATCTAACAAAGATAGATTAACAATTATGTAAAAAGCAATAAATAAAGTCAATTAATTAGTGAATTTGAAATTTAGACTTCATATATAATTTAACAAAAACGCTGATTCAATTTTGCTTCAAAAACCCTCAAAATTTACCATAAAATCAGAAAAAATATGTGAATTTAGAATGCATGAAATGTCATAATACCTTCATAAAATATTAAATGTAACTCGAATCATATCATACATATCCCTAATTAATTTTCAATATATGGGGGATTTTCATACATAATTGCATATCCAACATATATATTCTTACCAAATATAAAAATGTAAACGTTACCACTACAAAATATCACGAAATTGTGACTTAATTAAATTGATTTTTAATTTGTTGAGCAGAAAAGGAATGAGAAGAAGGAAGCGAGCGAGAAGAGATATTACGAGGGCAAGACTTTTGTGTCTGGCGATTGATTGATATTAATTATTAACATTTTTAGGGGCGTTTTTGGAAATGTTTTATTGGGCTAAATTGAATTTTTGTTTCGCATATTATTGTTATTTTTTCTTCAAGTATCTATTATTATTGTCATGAAAGATCAAGAGAGATAATAGTCGTGCCGTTATCTCTCTTTAATCTTATTAGCGTAGTTAATAATATTCTTCTCATTAATGAGGGAAAATAATGCTAATTTTGTTTTGTTTCTTTTTCTATATTTTGTGAACTTGTTATAATAGGCTCATCCAATAATATGAATGTTTTTTGAATTCTTTTGATGGGCTTTAGACTAAACAGATAAAAGTTGATGGTTTGTATTAAAAGACAAATAATATTCTCCTAATTGTATGGATCAGAATATTTTCTTTCATGGCAAAAGAAATTCAATGAAAATTAAGAAGCGTGAATTTCGAACTATACAAACATTAGTACCAATCTAAATGACTAAATATAGTTAACTATTATATACGTATTGATTTCAATTCTATGATATTATTAGAATTTGGAACCGAGGTGGCGGGTTGGTGACGTGTAAGAATCTTATGATTGGGAATTTAGAAAAAGAAATTGGTTGAGAAAAGGTATCGTGATAATTGATATATTCGTGGATGGTAAACTATCACATCTTTCGATTCTTCTCCATAACGAAACCAACTCGTTACCTATATGTATGACCTTAACTTTGACAAGTAAGCTCCCATAATTGCTCTCGAAATTTCAATGGTTCCTAATTTTCGTCTCTAAATTAATCATAGCATTTATTTCGTATTATCATTAGTCTTTGATACAACTAAAAGAAAATGAGACATAACCAACTACTTCAAGAAAGAATAATTGAAGGACCAACTTGATAAGGTTATCCCTCTCTCTTTTGCCAAACAAAAACGTAAAAGTTGGGAATAAGTTGGAATAACTAGAATTTTATCCTCCAAAGATTTTTAAAATACTTTGAAAATAAAAATCGGCTGTTGGCTACTCCGTCCCAGGAAATAACTTGGTTATATCATAAAATGGTCTCAACAAATTAATAATCTTTTCAATCCTACACCACTCATTTGTGAGGTAATTACGTATCGATCCTTGATCAATTTGTAAATACACTACGATAAAAAAAAAAAAAACCTCTTCATCTAGTTCAAACACTCATCCAAAGACTTTTGGATTTAGTACCATGACCACCACCATATAACTCGACACATTCGTCAAATTTAATATTTCTCGATTCTGACCTGGAAATATATTTAACACTCTCTCTAATCTTTATCACAAATTTATCAATAACCTTGAGACTTTGAATGATAAGATTCAAAATATGGGCACAACACCAGATACGAGAATATAACTCATTTTGAGCAGATAATCGCTCACGCAACATATCTTGCATTTTATCTATACTACTAGCGTTATCTGATGTAATGTAAACTAGCGGTGTGAGGTGACGATATACGACAAAAATTCAATATTTTACTATTTAATTGCCATTGTTAAGGCAAAATTTCATTTTCTTATCTTTATTTTCATGTCAAACATCAATCTAAAGTAGAGGGATAAGTCAGTATAACTATTATCCCTATCTAAAGTTATTCCCACCCTATTCTTCATCCAAACAGAGACAAAGTTGAACAACACAACCAATTAAATTAAATTTTATCTATAACTTGAACAAATAAATTAGAGATCAGCCCTTCCAGGATATCTTGGAAAGGGAATAACGTCGCGTATGTTATCAAGCCCCGTTGCGAAGAGGATCATTCGCTCGAACCCGAGACCGAACCCACTGTGCTTGACTGTACCGTACCGACGCAGATCCAGGTACCACTCATACGGCTCCAACGGCAATCCCGCCTCTATTATTCTGCATTTACACAAAAGGGATAATATGTCAGAAAAATATACTTTCCAACAAATATTCTTGATTGTTTTTACCTTTCTTTGAGTACGTCGAGCCTCTCCTCTCTTTGGCTCCCTCCAATTAGTTCACCAACCTATCCAAAAAGGGAAAGTAGAAATCAGCACAAAAACAAAAACTAAAGGATAATAAAATTAAAAGTAAATTAGAAGATACCTTGGGAACAAGAACATCCATAGCCGCGACGGTCTTTTGGTCATCGTTGAGTCGCATATAGAAAGCCTTGATTCCTTTAGGGTAGTTATAAACTATTACGGGTTTCTTATATATATCTTCTGTCAAATACTTTTCGTGCTCGGAAGCCAAGTCGATACCCCACTCGACTTTTTTGTCGAATTCCCTATCCGTGACGCCCATCAAAATCGCCACCGCCTTAGTGTACGTAATTCGTTCAAATGGAGTCGACGAAACGAGCTTCAATCTTTCAATGGCCGTTTTATCGCATCGTTTCTCCATGAACTCCATGTCCTCCTTGCAGTTATCTAACAACCACTTGCATAGAAACTTCACGTAGCTCTCCGCACAGTCCATGTCATCCTAAAATAGATACCACGAACAAATTTAAAATATCTTGTATACCCTCCAAAGTGAAAAACAAAACTGCGAGTTTAACTTAATACCTGCAAGTTGGCAAAGGCGAGTTCGGGCTCGACCATCCAAAACTCAGCCAGATGGCGAGACGTGTGCGAGTTCTCGGCCCGAAATGTCGGTCCAAAAGTATACACATTTCCAAGACCACACGCGTAAGTCTCCACTTGTAACTGGCCTGAGACGGCCAAAAACACAGCCTTTTTGAAAAAATCGGATTCGTACGCGAATCCACCCGAAGGTTTTGTCGGTATCCCTGGCTTCAACTTAAACCTCTCCTCCAACCTACAATTATTTGTTTTAGAATTCTTTTAATGGGAGATGAATAACGAAGAAGACAAAATTTCATATGTACCCCTACAAAACCTTACATTTTCACGTATATTCTTGTAAAACGTGAAATATCATGAATAACCTTACAATTTCAAATATGCCCTTTATGTGAGATTTCGATTAACTATTCCTTAAGATTATCGCTAATTGGTGCTTTTTCGATTCTTCCAACATAAATATTATTCCATATTTACATAGAAAGTGAAATCGAAAAAGCAAAAATTAGTGATAATCTTAACGAATAGCTAACCGAAATCTAATAAAAATGGCATTCATTAAATTTTAGTAGTTTTGTAGGGGTATTCATGATATTTCACGTTTTGCAGGAGTATACATGAAATTATGGAATTTTGTAAGGGTACATATGAAATTTGGCCAATGAAAAAAATCTACTTACTTGGATAGGGTCTCTTTATATTTATCGAGTTCGGATACCGAGGCAGAGATTTCCTCTTTGCGAGCTTTAGTAGTTTTTAACTGAGCAACGATTTGACCTTTCTCTTTGACGACGAGTTTCGCGGCCTCGATATCAGATTCAGTTGGGGGAGGGTTTTCTTTGAGTTCTCTTTCGGTTCTTTCTGATTGGCTGAAGAGGGTGGTGACCTGGAACATCTCGCCGGCACCCTCGCAATCCGAACTGGTAATTATTGGGGTATGGACATATTGGAATCCGTTTTGCTGGAAGAATGTGTGGGTCGCGTAGGCCAATTGGTTTCTTATCCTCGCCACTGCTGAGATCTGTGAATCCAAGCGTGAAACGAAGAATCATTGAGCCAAATTATTCCAAACAAAAAACAACCAAAAAGATCAATTATTGAAAAAATATAGGCAAAGAAAATGGTACCGCGTTGGTTCTGCAACGAAGGTGAGAGATCTCGCGCAAGTTCTCAAGTGGGAGTTGGGTTTTGGGTAATGGGTATCCAGCATCTACGGGTCCAACCTCCACGACCCGTTTAACCTTCAATTCAATCCTTTGTTTCACGCCTTCGGGTGGAGGCTTCAATTCTCCCTCTACCAACACACTGGTACCGGTTGGTACGAGCTTTGCAAGTGGATATACTGATGCATCAATTACCACCTGTTTTGTACAAAAGTTTAAAAAAAGAAAGTATTTAGTTCACATCAAAAGCAAGATCTTAGTACATATATATACAATTCCATTCAAAAATCCAACAAATTTATCTTCTAGAAAAAAGGTTAACTCCAAAATGAAAATAATATAATATAATTAAATATGATTCCAAAATTCGACCTTTTCCCATTACAAGAGAAAAAAACACTGTTCGCGATACAAATTCAACTCATTTTAAACATAAAATATCCATCTTTCCACTAACCTGCAAGTTGGCGCCACAAGAGCCATCGTTAAGCTCCAAAAACGCAAACGAACCTCTCCCCTGTTCACGTCCAGTCTTGACCCAACCACCAACCAAAACATCACGACCAGCAAGCTTAGTCACATCGTCTTCCAAAATACTTATAATACTGACACGGCGTATGGAAGCTTCGATACCTCCATCAAGATCGACTCCCTCCATCAGCGAAATAAGGGTGGAATTAGGGCGTGCGCAATATCTGTGAATTAGGGTTTCGGTGGGGACGGTGTGGTGAAAAAGAAGAAAGAGATTAGAATTGCGAAATTAGGGTGGAATTAGGGCGTGCGCAATTAATTGCTAGGCTCCGACAGAAAGGCAAAGATTACCAAGATATTGTGATATGTTTGGTTTCAAAATATTTTATAGATTTGTAAGTTAGTTTTTTGGTTATGAAATTTTAGCAAATTAGCGTTACTTCCGTATTATTTTGCTGATTTGTTTGTGTTGACGGTATTGTGTTTGTTTTGTTTGTTGTTTTGGTCAAAAAAAAAAAACAATTTGTTTGTGTTTGGTGATCCTTTTGATTTTGGATTCTTCTTATTTTTTGGAACAGGTTTAGTTATTCATGGTTCCAAAGTATTTTAAAGATTTGCAAGTTAGTTTTTTTGTTATGAAATTTTAGCAAATTGACGTTACTTCGGTATTATTTTGCTGATTTGTTTGTGTTGACGGTATTGTGTTTGTTTTGTTTGTTGTTTTGGTCAATTTTTTTTTTGTGTGTGTTTGGTGATCCTTTTGATTTTGGATTTTGGATTCTTATTATTTTTTGGAACAGGTTTAGTTATTCATGGTTCGAAAGTATTTTAAAGATTTGCAAGTTAGTTTTTTTGTTATGAAATTTTAGCAAATTAGCGTTACTTCCGTGTTATTGTGTTCCTTTGTTTGTGTTGACGGTGTTGTGTTTGTTTTGGTCGGTGTTTTTGTTTTTTGGAAATTTTTGAACATAGACAAAATAAATCTTGAATTTATTAAAATGGACAACAAAGTTTAATAATTGTGAAATTAGCATCCTCATGTCGAGAGATCAACAATTATTGTTTTAATTTTTCTTAATACCCAACTCTCCTAATTACAGTAAAAATGCTCTCGACTTCTGTTAAGTCGGTTACATAAAATATTGAGATCAAAAGTTGCTATGTAAATATGATGTAACTCAAATAAAAATTTGTAAGATAATTATGTTCCAAAATACTTATCAATAAAAATAATAAATTCGAAAAACTAAATTCAAATTAAAATATTGATTGAATCATTACATTATATTTATGCATGTACCTTGTTTAGTTTTTTGTTTCTATATAATTTATTCTTTACTAATACATATGTAGAGATGGCAATTTTACAGGACAGACAATGTCATTTCGGTATGCAGATCATTCGAGCCACGGATCGTTTGATTTCATATCATTCAGTTTATACTCATTTTGATATGTGAGTCATTCTGGTCATTCGGGGTCGCAAATCATTTGGTTTCAAATAATCCGATTTCGAGTAGAGGTGGCAAATCGGATGCGTCGGATCATAATCGGGTGAATATTTTTGGGTTCGGGTCATTTTTATGTCCGGATTATTTTCGGATAAACTTAACTCGGATCGGATCGGGTCGGGTCATAACCGAATGATCCGCATATCGAGATGAGACTAAAAAAATAATCCAAAATCGAGCGACCCGCAAAATGACACGCATACCGAAATGACGTTGCCCCAACCAGATCCATCAAATTACCACATCTACATATTATATACCGTATAGTAAAGTATAAATTATATAAAAAGAAAAAATTGAACAAGATTCATGCAATAATATAATGGAATGATTGAATTAATATTTTAATTTGATTTTAATTTTTTTTAGTTTATTATTGTCAAATTTCAAACACAAAAACATTATTGGCCAAAAATTATAATATTATTATCTTACAAATTATTTTCTTATTTAAGTTACATCATATCTACATATCATCTTTTAATCTCAATAATCTATTGTAACCGACTTTACAAAAGTCGACAACATTTCATCCAGTAATTAATGTAATTAGTGGAGTTGAGTATTAAGGAAAATTAAAACAAAAATTATACATCCTCTCGATTTTTGAAATATCTAGGATGCTAGTTTTGCAATTATCAAACTTTGTTGTCTATTTTAATAAATTCAAGCCATGTTTTGTTTATGTTAAAAAAATTCTTTTTTTTTTCTTCTTTTTGTGTTTGGCCTTTTGATTTTTTGTTTTGTTTTGTTTTTGGATTCTTATTATTTTTGGGAATAGCTTTAGTTATTCGATTATGTGCATTATTGTGTTTGTTCTTAGCCGGGGAACGAATATAGTAGCCACAAAATAAAATATTTTGTATAACGAAACAAAAGATATGAAAATAGTACATGTAGGAGAGGTAAGAGGGAAGGGAAAATGGTGGTGAGTGGAGAGAGAACGAGAAATGGTCATTTCCAGATCATTCGAAGCAGAGAGAGAGAAAATTGAGAATGGAGGCAAAAGCTTCGAGGCTACAAAGGAGTCATTGGGCCGTTAGATAGGAGAGGAAAAATATTGGATAATGATATTAACAGAAAATAATATTATTTGGAACAGAAAATTTAAATTTGAAATGTTAATTTTATTTTTAGTTCATGTCAAATTTGAATAAATTTTTGTGTGTCTAGTATTTATTTTCCCTATCAATATCACTATCCAAATATATTTTGCGAAAAAGACGCAAAAAGAGGAATTGTGTAGATAGATAGGAATAGAAAGAGATTGAGCTTTATTTTGACTAAATTTAGGAGTATATAAGAAAAAGTCTAAAAAGTATAATCTTTGTGAAAAAAAACTGGTTTAACGAAATATATATTGTTTAGAAGAAGGGTGTACAAACTTCTCTGAACTTTTTCAAAAAAAAAAAAAAAAATACATGTACGAAACAGTAAACACTAAACATTGATTTGTTATCGTTTACATTGCACGGTGTTACGGAAAAACATGCACAAACATATAGCAAAGTTTGAAAGTTCTATATTGTATACAACAAAAGATAACTTAAGCAGACTATTAGCGCAAAAGTAACTTAAATGAGATGGTTTTAACTATGATAACAAAAGCTTGCAAACCCTAATCCGGACATGATGTATGTGAGTTTCGAGATCTCCATCAATGATCTTGACTGCCTACATTTGCACCCCCGGCGCAATTCCTGCTCCAAGCATATCTATGAATTAGGATAAGATTTTGGGGGACGGCGGTTTGGTGAAAAGAGGAAAAAGTTTAGAATTGTGAAATAAGGATGGAATTAGGGCAGACTTGCAAGTAATTGCTAGTTAGGACATGATATGTAAAGTTTACCAAAAATATTATTATGATATGCTTGAGTTTGAAAGATATTTTAGGATTTGTAAGATAGTTTTTTGGTTAGCAAATTTTATTTAAATTTCTATATAAATGTTGTCAAAACAAAAACATTAGTTTTTTTGTTAGGAAATCTATTGTATCCCTTTTCCTGAACAATCAATCAAACAACATTCCAAAACAATCAACTAACCAATCAATTTCCTATATATTTCTTTTCTTCTAGGTTTCATAATTTTAAATTTCTTGGCATTTTTCAACACTTGCTAACCAATCACTCGTTTAGAGGTGAAAATGATTTAGACAAATTATGACTAAAAAATGATACGAGTTTTGATAGAATAAATTTTCTCTCTTTGGCGAGTGGAGTCTAGGGTAGGAGGGGGCTCCTTTCATAACACTAGTGGAGGCAGCCGCCACCTCCTATGTGTCCAAGAAAACCTAGAAATCCTAGCAAAACCGAGACCTAGACCAAACAATAGCAAAATTACACTATGCGTTGGAACGCAATGTCTGAGCCGTTCGAACACATAGTGTATATTATGCAATATTTCCTGTTTTGGGTTGTTTTTGCTATTGTTTTCTCCGGGTTAAATCATTCCATTTATGTGAAGGTGTTACGTCCTAGGCATATGTATTAGTCACGGAGGATTATGTAATGCAACATTATTTATTCAATAAAATTATTTATCATCATTATTCTTATTATGTGTATTGGATTTTTATTTTAGTCATAAAATAATGAACCATGAGTGACAATCTTGATCATATCTTCAAAGTACGTGAATTTAATAATAAAACTATAAATCAAAGAAAATGTCATTCTACCAATAATCCCTAGTAGTATATATGATGTTTGTGGAGACAAACATACTTATATAGGAAAACTATGTACTCACACTAGTATATTTGCAAGCTGATGGTTACGTTTTATTGGATCCATCGATGGTCTCGAGATGTTTGGTTTAACCCCCCCTCACATCCTCAAGGTAATTCATAATGTTTATTTATCAGTTTTTATGAATTTGGGTATAAAATTATGTGATAATGAACAGGAAATCGAGGCGTAGGATCAAGATCGTGCGCAAAAATATTGGAGCTCAAGACCGAATATTAATATACAGCAAACACGGACCGAGAGAAACCCTAAAAGTGCTATTACCAATGTTGGTTTATTATTTTTGAATTAGGATTTGCGAGACTTCTTATGTAGTTTTTGAACAAATTTATTGCGAGTAATTATTTAGATTTTGTTTGGTAATTTTTAAATATCATATCATATTTTTTATTTTGATTTTTTTAATTTACTTTTCTGATTTTAAATTAAAAAAATAGATATAAATATATATTATTTGCTAACACTTTTAGGGTGGTAGCTAATAATAGTTGTGGTCGCCAATATTATTATTGGCTACCACACTAAATTTCGTAGCCAATAATAGTATTGGCTATGGTGGTAGCCAATAATAGTAGTCGTCTACCTAGGCTCTGTCTCCAATAATACTATTGGCGACCAAATATAGGGTGGTCGTCAATAATATTATTGGAGATCAACACTGTGGTAGGCAATACACTACAACATTTCAGTATTATTGGGACAGGAAAAAACCGTCCCCATAAAACTCCAAACCGTCCCAATAAGCATTTTGGGACGGTGGGCCGTCCCAAACAAGTCGTACCAAACAAGGACGTACCAAACTGGGACGGGCCGCCCTAAAATGCTTGTTGGGACGGGCAGTCCCTGCAAGATATGACAGCGCGCAGGGAAAGTACGCTGACAGGTCTTTTTGAGACGGCATGTCCCTAAAGCTTTTTGGGACGGCCCGTACCAATAGTTCAAACCTTAATGGGACGGCGCGTACCAATAGCTGCTGTTTATTATTATTATTTATCATTATTATTATGGCTGATTATTATATATATTATTATTTATTATTATATAAAAATATTATTATTATTAATTTATATTTTTTATTATTGCTGATTATTATATATATTATTATTTATATTTTTTATTATTGCTGATTATTATATATATATTTTGTTATTGTTGATTATTATATTTATTATTATTGCTAATTATTATATAAATTATTATTATTTATTATATAATAATAATATTATTATATATATATATATAATTATTTATATTATTATATAGCTAATTATATAATTATATAGCTAATTATATAATTATATATATAGTCATATATATAATTATAAAGATACAAACACGCAAAAAATCAAAAACACATCAAAGAAAACACACGAACAAATTCAAAGTCGCAATACAACCAAATCCTACGACATATACAATAACACAAATACAACGCAAAAACACGCAAACAACCAAATCCGACACGCAAACAACGCATAAACATTCTTCACAAATACAACACACAAACTCGCAAACACAACACGCAAATAACCAAACACGCAAGCACGCAAATGATAACTCTATACATTCATATTATCATCATCACCAGGCTGGTAGAACGGGTTCCCTAGCATTTCCTAAAATTATAATAACGTTTCGATAAACTATATATATATGGGATAGGATCAATGGCCAACACACATGTTTGGCCAACGTCGGCCCACACCACTTATTTCACTAAATCTAAACATGAGAATCAAATTTTAACCGTATAGATATGATTTATATTACTTGAGAATGTTGTAGATTCAGTTTCGTGAAAAATAAAAATGTCTATCATACTTATCATAATACTTAATGAAAATTAACGGTGGAAAATAGTTACAACATGAATCATGATTAAATAAATTTTGAAATTCGATTTGTTTTGTTTGGATGTATTTTAAATCATATAGATAGGCTAAGGATGAATTTTTACTAGGTTTCGAATTTCTCTTCATGAAAATCTATAAATTTACCGAAATGGACGGTTGTGAAAATATGTTATTGATTTTGTTAGATACAAAAATCAAAATTGTACAAAATTTACTCTACACTATATCTAAATGATATAAAACATATCTATACAGTTAAAATTTGATTATAATATTTAGATTTTGTAAAATAAGTGGTGTTGGCCGATGTTGGCCAAACAAGAGTGTTGGCCATTGATCATATCCTTATATAAATAATAATTTATAATCCATATACTTACACTCCAATTATTCGGCTGGGATGACGGGATAGGACGATACATCCTCCGTTGCGACGAGGACGTCAGTTGTTGTCTTGACGGAGTGTGCTGCATCTGCATCCGGTCCATCGACGGAGTGTGCTGCATCTGTATCCGGTCCATCGGAGGGCAACGCACGCATTTGGTACCGTCCCCATCTTTTTGGACATTGTCTAATTAGGAAAAAACGGTTTCTAGAAATCCTATCATTCGTCCCAAAACGGTTTCTATATGGGATGGCCCGTACTAAAGCTTTGGTCTGCCACGTCTTTATTTTGGGACGGTTTTTAAGTTTAGTACGGCCCGTCATAAAAACTTTGGTACGGTTATTCACTGTTGGGACGGCTAGTACCAAAAATAGGATGCCCATTGGGACGGCCCGTACCTGATCTGACAACAAATTTGGGACGGCATGTACCAAACTAATGTTGTCTTCAATAAATTATTATTGGAGACCACCCCATCTCCAATACCACTGTAAGATACCATTTATTGGAAACCAATTATCGGAGACGACCAATAGTACTAATGAAAATATGGTCTCCAATAATAGTATTGGTGACCAAAATGTTGGTCTCCAATATTTAGATTTGTTGTAGTGGCATATGAAGAATCGACACCGATAGGGTTAGAAACATACGATGGTGTTATGTTCATAGATATGTCACAAGAAAAAGTTCATCAACTGAGAACCTGAACCATATGTGAAAGAAATGCAGTTTCAGGTCAACTGTAAAAGTGTACACACGAACGTACGCGTTCGAGAACACGGATGGATGCACAATAGGATTGTGCAGAATTGGGCAAAATAACACTGTGCATCATGACACACCTAGTGTGTTTAGTCTGCAATGGTTGTGGACTTATCCAAATTCAGGAAAAATACCATCGTGCGTCATGACAGACCATATGGTGCGTTATGACGCTAGGATGCATATTTTGTCCAGAAACTTTTTGGCACCGTGCGTCATGACAGACCATATGGTGCGTCATGACGCACTGTGTTAAAAAGCTTTTTTCTGGCAGTTTTTGGTACACACAGTTTGGTGTGTCCAAAACGTGCCTTTTGGGTGTCGTTATCCTATTTAGTATAAATAGGATAATTATCTCTCTCTTGTTTAGTTGATTTTGTCCAGATCATTCTATTTAAGGAGAGACACTTTTTCATAGAGTGAAAGGGTACGAAGAAAGTGAGAAACGAGAAAAGAGATTTTTCTCGGTTTAGAGAATCAATTCAATCAAGCAAGTTTACCGGTATATCGTCTAGGCAGGTATACCCGTAACCGAGGTGCTACGACTCACGGTGGATATGCGTAGAGGAGCGACAATTGTGGCTCTTCGTTGTAATCGAACCGAAGGAGCGAAAACTGTCAACGAAGCGGTGAGAGGCGTGTGTGCATGGGACGTGTGTTTTGTCACCAACGTGACAAGGAGAAAGGAGGATAAGCGATCAACCCTTCAAGCATGATCAATTTCACGCCGGTAATTGACTATCCTACTTTGCACCGTGCCCTCGATATCGAAGCGTGTTCTCGGGTTTTGGAAACCGGACCGGGCCTACATATCCGCTGAGCGGGCCCGGGGTCGGGATGTGATAAGAGGAAAATAAAGCACCATTTTGATATCTAATTTGGGGATTTTAGCCCTTTTGAATCACAACTTTATATACACAATTGTTCATATTTGAGATAACAAGAATATTTCTTCACTAAGTGTGTTTTATTGCTTAATTACAGGTTATAGGGGGAAATTCTCGGCAATCCAAGAGTGTAGTTGTCTTCGTCTCCTCACGCCGTTAAAATCGATATATCATACCGACCAATTCGATGCACGTGTGAAGGAGAAGGCAAATAATCATCAACATAAGATATTGCACCAAACTCTACTCGAAAACCACTCACACAATTGCCACTCTACAGCCCCACCTACCTCACCTACCACCCCCAACTACCCTCAATCCTCTCACCCATCTCTCGACCAATGGGAAAGTCTCAATGACACTATAAATAAAATCCCAAGGCCTATGGGCAGTTTTACGCTCTTCGGAGCACTTTAGACATTTTTCTGCCCACTCTCTCTCTCTCTCTCTCTCTCTCTCTCTCTCTCTCTCTCTCTCTCTAAGCACTTCCAAGAACTTTCAAGAACCATTCAAGAACTAATTGAATTCTCAAGTGATTGTTTGCCGGACTCGAAGCTTTCTTCGTTCGGTAAATTGATCCATTCGAAGCAAGTCAAGGGATACATTGTCACAACCGGACTCGAAGCTCTCTTCGTCCGGTTCTCTTCGGGGTTGAGAGTGGAGCCTTCTTCATTACCGGACTCGGAGCTTTCTTCATCCGGTAAACCTCTCCTCTTTCGATTGGTTCGTGATTGAGTTTCACCTTCTTTACTCGAACGGACTCGGAGCTTTCTTCATCCGGGAGAGTCGGCTACTTCGAGCGAGAAGCGCTTGAATCGTCCTAGATTTCTAGCGGTTCGAGCATCGAGCGATGACACTAGGCGAGGATAAGGGGCTCTTCTTGACGCGTTGATTCTTTCTTTACTCAATCTAGGTGCATTATTTTCAATCTTGAATTTCTTGTATGTTGAATGATAGTTTTGAGGATTGTGTTAAAAACCGTGTTTGAATCTCTTTCTTTGTTCTAAATCTTGTTTCTTGCATTCAATATTTGTCTCTCTTTGTGTGATATTTTTGTTCTCTTTTTGTTCCCTTTTTGCTTCCTTAATTAGTTCTTAATTAACTCATTTAAATTCTCTTAATCAAATACAAATTCAAAACCCCAAACCAAATACTAAATCTGATTTATGGGACTTTCCGTCGTAAAGAAAGTTTTTGCCTTTTTGCAGAAAAGTTTCTGCCTTTTGCTGGAAAAGTTTCTGCCTTTTTCTGGCTCATTTTGATTCATTCTTCGACGCATATACTCCTCGTGAAACGAACTTTCATATTTTCCCTATACACATATATTTCCAAACTTGTTGATTGAATTGGTTTTCACATACAATGATATCTCAAATTAAAAGTGATCGAAAACCCGTTCATCAGGATGTTTCCCTACAATATGTTGGTTCAAATTTCTTAGAATTTGATTATCTCAAAATAATGTCGATACTACTAATCAATTTGCGTAAGTGACAATTATAGAGATAAAAGACGTAACCCACAAAAGAATCAAAAGATGAAGCAAGGCGCACAAGGACGATCAAAGGAAATAAAGAATCAAGACATCGAAGATCAAGTTGAAGATTCCGCAAGTTGGGATATCAAATCATCACCTCAAGTATCCAATTGGTATCCCTAAACTTGCCTTTGGAATAATTAAACTCAAGAAAAATAAGTTGGAAATACTCAAAACAATAAAACAAAAGTAAAAACTGCATTGAGTCATGGTGTGTCATGACGCACAATAAGCACCGCCATGACGCACCTAAATGTATACTTAGTTTTATCTTACAGTGCGTCATGACGCACAATAAACACCATCATGACGCACTTAAGAGAAAATGTGGCTTGAACTGTACAGAGTCATGACGCACAATAAACACCGTCATGACGCTATAACAGCTCTTGAGAAAAACATTGTACAGTCCGTCATGACGTACTGACCATGCGTCATGACGGACCAAGTGAGTAAATATCACGGTAGAGGGTTCGTTCCAACGAACCATTCAAGGGTTAGAACGAACCCTCAAGTACACATGCTACCGTCATGACGGAACACAAGAGTTTTGAATAAACACCAGGTTAACGGCTAGTTCAACAGTCTGTGCGTCATGACGCACCATTCCGTGCGTCATGACGCACTGTACAGAAAACTTAAGTTATGAAGGGACTATGTGTTCTATAAATAGTTCCCCTCTTAGGTTTCTCTCTCCAACTCTTCCACACTTTTTAAGACCAAACTAAAAGAGAGAAACTTAGCCAAAATCTTGAGCTTACATTTCCAAACCATATTAGGGATTATTAGATCCACTTTCGAATCCACTACTCAACGATTCCCAACTTGCGTGACCGATCACGACTAGTTCGTTAGTAGTAAATTGTAATAGGCTAGTTACTAATTGTAAAGTCCGCCATAGATCGATAAATTCGTGTAAATCGATCTAGGTAAACCTTGTATTTGTTTGAGTTGGGTATTCAATCGAAAGTCAAAAAGGTGCATGGCAACCTCGGAGACGTAGGTACTTGCAATCAATCGAGTCGGTCGATTGAGCAAGTAGCCGGTGATTTATAGGTACAAAACAACCACCTACCGAACTCCGTAAATAAATATCGCGTGTTATTTATTTCGGTATTGTATTTTTTTCTCTAATTTATTTACGCTTCCGCACCAATTTGTAATTGTATTGCATTACCGCGAAAATTGGAGCTTAAGACTTCCTATTCACCCCTCTCTGGGTCAAAATTAAACAACATCATAGTGACGCTACGATATGTAGGGAAATTATCCCGACCCCGGGCCCACGCAGTGGATATGAAGGCCCGGTCCGGTTCCCAAAACCCGAGATCACGCCATGATTTCGAGAGTACGATGCAAAAGAAGGATAGATCTTTACCGGCGTGAAATTGATCATGCTCGAAGGGTTGATCGCTCGCATCCTTCTCTTCTTCGGTGTCACGTTGGTGACTAGCCCGTGCGTCCCATACCACACGTCTCCCACCGTCTTGACACGCCTCCGGTTGTCCTCGTGCGTCCCACGTCCACACGCTTCCACAGCCTTTCACTCTCTTACTTCTCCGGTTTGTTCACAAACGAAGAGCCACAAGCGTCGCTCCTCTACTCGTATCCACCGTTAGTCGTAGCACCTCGGTTACGGGTATACCTGCCTAGACGGTATACCGGTAAACTTGCTTGATTGGATTGATTCTCTAAACCGAGAAAAACTGTTTTTCTCGTTTCTCTCTTTTCGCACCCTTTCACTCACTGAAAGATGACTCTCTATTTCTGGATTAATTAGTCTTAATTGACTGGATTGAACTGTTAAGTCAACTGGTTGAACTGATTAGAGAGGGAGAGAAACATCCTATTTGTACAACATAAGATAAGAATGGGCCAAAATGTATGTATATCTATTATACACATTTTCAAACAGAAAACTGCACACACCCTTTCAGTATTATGTTGAAACGAAAATATTAAATCGTTCCAACCGAACTTAAACCTTCACGAAAGTTGTAGATAATCTTATTATCTTTCCAACCAAATTTGGTCTGGCCCAATTGGAGTTCGGATATGAAAGTTACGACGGTTTTACTAACTGTATGTCAAACTGTCGCACCCTTTTGATATTTCATTAAAACGACACTGATACTTCGTTCAAATGAAATATATTTCTACATGAAAGTTCTAGATAATCTCATTATCTATCTAACCCAATTTGAATCATTTGATTCAAATTGGAGTTTCCCACTGAACGTTATGCCAGTTTTACTAAAACTGTTTCTTATGCCTACGAATGCGTACGTTCGTTTATCGTTGTGTACACTTTTACGGTTGATCCGAAACTGTATTTCTTTCACGATATTGATCCATAGTCGATATATGGTGGTTGAACGATGTCGTTCCACTGACTAAATTCGGAAAGAGAACCCATTCCGTACTCGTGTTTTGGATTATATTACTGAGTACATTCAACTAGTGGGGTTGTGAGTATTCTTGAGATTGAGGTGATTGTTCATGTGACGCCGAATTAAACGAAGACTGGTGCAGAACGTTTTAATTCGCAACATATTTATTATTTAATGACAACGTGGTGGGCAACAAAGCATCCTATTAGCCATTTGATCGAGCGCAATATGAGATTGACAGTGACAATTCCGTGCACACGACAAAGTTTCCTAATTCTCTTCTTCTTCAGATTGTGCCCTAATATTATCCTCAAACTCAACCCTAATTATCTCCTCAACAAAAGAAGGTTTGTATGACACGGGTTCGGATGGATCATCCAACTATTGCGATGATCCGACAATTCCAGGCTCGTTATGATGGAAACTCCTCTACCAAATTTTATTTTGAAATATCGTCATATAGGGTTAAAACTAACCATGAATTATATTAAAAAAATGACCAAAATACCCTTCAATTTTCATATGTAGTAATTAAAAAAATATTTTTATTAATTTTAAGAAAATTCTTAAATATTTTTAAATATGTAGTGATTTCAAAAAAAAAATATTACATGTAGTGTTTATATAATTTTAATATTTAATTTATTATTTATGAAAAACTAACATCAAATAATAATAAAATAAATAACAATAAATAAACATATTGAAAATATATTGATACAAAAATATCTGTTTAAACATCTTGTTTTTTTATTTTCATTCCAATTTTATGTATTTTTTTAATAGTTTCATTATATTTTATTTTTTTAAATATTTGCAAGGTGTTCTTCTAATATTGTTGTTTATCTTATTATTATTTTATGTTAGTTTCATAAGAAAAAAATATAAAAGTCAAATGTATGTAATGTATGAAATACTAAAATTCTATAAATATATAATATAATAATTCTTTTTTAAAATTATTGTATGCTAAAAAATTAGGACTTTTGTGATATTAATAGGAATTAACAAAAAAATTTAATTAGTACATATGTAAATAGAAGAATATTAACACAACTCATGATTAGTTTTAATCTCTATAAAGGATATTTGAAAATAAAAATTTGGTGGACGGAGATTTTTGGAGTTCTCAAAAGTGTAGAATTTTTGTACAATATAAAAAAAGTTAGGGTTTTTTGAAAATTTCTCTTATTTATTTTTTTATTAACTTGCACAACACAGTTACTTTTTTCAAAGTACTTATTTTGTAGGTTACATGGAATTTACGATATCATACTTTGAGGGGGCATAGATAATTCTTATATTTTGTTTGGGTACATGTGAAATTCTACCATTTTTTTTCAAAGAAAGTAAAATATTCATAGTCTAGTTGACCTTATATTATTTCTCAATCTTTGTGCCTTTTTTTCTCATGAAAATAAAATATACTTTGGAGCTGACATGGGGTTTAGATCCCACGTTCATGGCATAACGTTCCCCAATTCCTAACTACCCGACTTTGTACACGAATATAATATAATATAATATTGCTTGTTTGCTACAGAAGTTAGTTAAGGGTCCTTTTTATGTTAAGAAAAATGAACTTGATTAGAGAACATGCAGAACGTGTAGTAAATCAATATTGCTATAGCATACAAATTGAATTACCCCAGTTGTTCCATTAAAGCAGAAATTCGGACTTGTCTAATTTTAATTGAAGTATATACTTGGTGAGAAGTCGTCACATAGACTCGCTCATATTTGTTGATCGAATCGGACCAGAATCATAGATCTTAAAAAATGATACACATCCTTACAATGCATGCATCAGCCCATATACACACTAACAATATATATATATATATTATTATATATATATATATATATATATATATATATATATATATATATATATATATATTTTTTTTTTATGAATTAAGGATAGCGAGAAAGTTACGTTTCGGGTGTTTTTATAAATAAGCATTTCTAGTTCTATGGATTGTACTTTATATAAAAATATTTAAAAATCTAGAAATGTGAATTTAGTTCTTGATTGTGTTCCATTGGATGACATCTTTCAATGCTTTATATACGTTACCATTTTCGACGTTTTCATTTTAGATTGAGAAATGTGTTGATTCATTTTCTTCCAAAGCCCCAATTGATATATATATATATATATATATATATATATATATATATATATATATATATATATATATATATATATATATATAATCGAGTTGGCTCGCAAACGATTCATCCCGTTCACAAGAGGCTAAACCGGTTAGCGTCTCTTCTCAACAATTGTCTCGTTAGCAACGAATCAGTATCCTCGTCCAATCGCACTCTCTTTGTTAGCAGCCATCAACGCTCATTTTTTTCCCACAATAAATAACGTCGACTAATTGCTACCAACAACCAACCAAAATATCCAATTATGAAATTCTTACTACAACCAACAACCAATCATGTATGCAGTAACAACTTTTTTTTTTTTGTCGAGCAATTTTGTCCTTTCTTTCTTCTGCATTGTTCTTCACAAATTTCAACTCATTTACCAGCTACAATATCAAGTTATCTTGTATTTGAAGCTTCAATTTATAGATTACTCTTGATCATTAGTGATTATTGGTGAATAATCCGTAATTCGCTCTTTCGGCGATAAATATCATAAATTTTTCTTTGTAATTGTAATTATAACCACGTCGTATAAGAAGATTTATTTTGTCGGAAAAGAAGAAAGAAATCATGACTTTAAAATTCTATCGAGTCTTAAAGAGAAGATATGGATAAATTCGTTATAACGAAATATTAGTCAATAAATATCTACAATGAATGATCAATGTTTTATTTTTCTCAATATCGGCGTCTTTTTATTTGGTATTATTTACTACAAGAAAAATATTAACATCTAAATTAATTTATGTATGTGTTCAAAATGGTTACATTGATGTTAAATAAGGTATAAAATCGTTACGAATGAAACAAGCACAATAACATCGGGTGACATATTCAGACTTACATTTAGCACTAAAAAATTATCGACACATTAAGCGTATACGAATTAAAAAAACTATGTACGAAAGAGGTACAATAATATTTCTTTTAAAATCAAAGTTATATGTCCAATAAAAATTCAAAAAAATATGTACTTCTAAAGAACAAAGATAAAAATTATAAGAATATCACAAATAATTATAGTTTATGCTTACAATTAATTATATATGATGGCAAATGCAACTCCAGATCATATCTAATATAGTTATTGAAAATAACATCACATAGCACAAATTGAGTCATGTGTATGATTTCAAAGAAATATTTTGGTTGCATATTATACATAGTGGAATCGAAACATTTCAAGTTTATAATTTCTTCGTCTATGCATTGGATTTGACATCTAAAAACGAGTAAATAAAGAACGTTTGGTGATTTTTCATCCATTAATGCTAATGGATTTGACATCTATAATGGTTTTTAATATATTTGATTCCGATATTTTTGAAATATTGAATTTTATATGATTATGAGTTAGCATCAAGCGAATTATATTATTTATTAATAATATCAATTTTTTTACTACTAGAATCATGTATACTTTTAGTAATGAAACCGAACAAGCCACTTACTTGATCAATATGATTTGTACGAGTCTTTTTTGGGTACACAAATAGGTACAAGATACAAAATCATTAACACATTCTCGTTGATCTTCATTGAAAGTTGGATTCTCAACAGTACCTAAGCACTTAATTATGAATGTGGGCTTTCCAAGAAAATTATGCATGCAAGCAAGGTGTGCACGCCAATTGTATTTAATGATGCACAGTGCGTGGTGTACAATAATATATAATTAAAACTAGATTAAAATTAAAAATATATATAATATTATTACATACATTTTATAAAATTAGAATTTATGAATGGGAAAATATAAGGAGCTCCCCAAACTCAATAAAGCATCTTTGATACGTCAATCAATGATGCTTTATTAGCATTGATTATTTTTTTGATTGAATCAATCCAACTAAGTATTGATTTAATGCTTAATCAATTCAATCAACTCATTAAATCAATCTCGATTGACGCATCCATGATATACATGGAGGATATTGGGGGCACCGTATATAACCTCTTTATGAATCGAGTACACGAAGCTACCCTTTATTGGCTTGCTCCATGCTTGGGTGTTCTTTCTAGTATTTAATAAGAAGGCCCAATTCCTTGTGAACCCTTGCAAAATCTCAAAATTATCACATACCCCTTACCCCAATCAAATGGGAAATGTCCGTCATGGACTCATGCATATGATCATGAATCACTACAAAAACATACAAAATTTCATGTATATCCCCTTTTTTATATTTACTCAAAAAGCACTCCAAAACAGTTTTGTTTCATTATCTTTTAATTCATAGTTTTGAGGGTTATCTAATATTTTCTGACTTTGTAAATTGTATGGGTACATGTAAAATGAAGTTCATGATTTCGACATGATATTGTCTTAATTTCTAGTAGACAAGATCAAATAGCATCTGAAAAAAAACAACAAAGAAAATCGCAAGGATCGATTATATATATTCTCGCTCTAAGATTTACAGATGCATATGTATATAAAAACCATTTATCAGATATTTGATATTTGATCTACAGGTCACATGGGCATCTAAATCTTTCACATTATTAATGAACAAAAACATTGTAAGAATATTTAAATCTGAATAAAATATTGGCCAGGTTAAATGACCTCTCTCTTTTTTAGGGCTGGCCGAAACCATCTAACGTGATCATAGTATATAAAAACAACAAGATTTCTTAGGATTATAAATTGTACTAAATTTCATAAAATAAATTACTAATCTTGTACAAGACTACTTAAGTTAAGATCAGTACCTATTTTTAAGGTAATCCTCATTTTCTACAAAAAAGAAACTCTCATTAAAAATAGCAACACTGATATGAATAACATAAAACAATATTAATTAGTTTCGGTTGTGTTTGACAGGAAAAAGATTTTCATGAGAATGTTGGTATGCGAGAATCCCATTATCATGTTAGGGTTTACAAGAGAATTTTATGTGACGGAAATATTCCATTTTCATGACGTGACACATTTCATAAATATTGAGAAAATAATTTTCACCAAAATTGTTGATAATCATGCCATTTACAAAAATTCCTAATCTAATTTGAAACATATCTTTCTTAATTGTAAGTTAAATATAATTGGAAAACTATAGTTATAATTAAATAATTATTATATTTATTTTAAGAAAAATAGTGTATAATATAATCCTAATTATAATTATAATTAAATTTTACTTTTATTTATTTATTTATATTTTTGAAGAAATTTGACAAGAGCTTGATATTTTTCTTCCAAATATTTGTTTTCATATATTATTAGATTATAATTGTATTTAACTTAACTATTAATTCATAAAATAAAGTATATATGGTTGTAAATAGGAATATATGTTAATATTCCCTACAACGGATTTGAGAATCAGCAACGGGGCCAAACGATAGTTGTTGATATCCAAACGGTCGCTAAACTGTTGACTTGTTTGATGTCGTTCAAAACAACAACCGAGCTACTAATAATTTTATCTAAGTGTGTTTAATAAGAATACAACATATACATACATCATGAAGCACAAAATAAATACGTGAAGATTACACAAAAAGTTACACAAGGAGTCACGTGAAGATTACACAAAAAGTTTCCCGGTTTAATATAATGAAAAAATCGCAGATGAAGACCACAAAAATGGAGAACCAAAATCGTAGAAGACTCACCGAGAAGCACCGTGAAGATTACGACAAAATAATCAACGGGGAACACATACACAACTTGAAGACAAACATCGAAAAATTCCGAAAAAGACGTGAAGAAATCCGGAGAAAACTTGAAGACTTGAAGACCCACACGATTCCAAACCATTATTTGGTATATCCTAGAAGTGTTGGAACAAATCTCAAAAAATTATATAAAGTGAACAATCGGAAAACCCATTGTCTGCACAAATTTTACACTACCCATCGTCCCGACGCTTAGTTCAAATTTTCCAGCCCACATCTCATTCTCAAGGGAGAGCATTTTTAACTAACAGATTAATCCTCTTGATCTTGTCGAACCTTCGGGGACCTCCCACTATTCGACAAACCCTGTCTCCGAAAAATGAACTTCGCCTCCATATGGGCTAGACCAGTAAGAATCATATATCGTTCTCGCCGTCGTCTCTCGTTTGCATGTCTCTCCCTCCCTTCAACTTGTCTATGCATATCATCCATCCGAGCTTGCATAGCCGCATCCACTTGAGCCCGCACAACCTCGTCGATCCGGATCTCATATGAAGAAGCGGAAGCGTCACGAGTCTCACGACACGACAAATAATTCACCCCCGCCGTGTCATATGACGAGGAGGAAGCGACAATCTTCGAGTCGATCACCGACTCGACTCCCCGAACTTTGTCGACGTGCGGCATCCCTCCCGACACCACATCATCATATTCACGATTAGGAGAAGAGTTATCGACGTAATGCCCATGCTTCATAGGCTGATGTCTCTTAACTAATATACATAAAATTGTATAATCCCTCCCGTGCCAACTTTTACCCGCCTAATTCTCTATATTCAAATTAACACAATTAATCAACATATAATTTATAAGCATATAATAAGCATATAATTATTAATTATTTAATATTGATTTAATTTTATCAATTCAAATGGATGTTAATCATGTATAAAATTAATTGTTAATTATGTGAGATGCATTGATTATTATGTTAATCAAATTTGTTAACTAGAATATAAAAATTATAGAGATAAAATCTGGGGACAAATACATTTTTTTCAATTGAATTCTCCACCGGATTTTATAAATCCGGTTATTTTTTTTAAATATATCTCAACAGTCTTAATCAAGATTTTAATTTAATTAATTAACTGGGTTTTTTAAATCGTACTGATTTTTTAAAATCTGGTTTGGATTAGTTTTGGAATATTTTTCGAAACCGGGTTAGTCTCGAATTTTATTCCCAAACAAGATTACGCGCATAAATGATCAGATTCATTCATGTCCACGACCAATATGATTCATAGTCCAGTTGATCGAGTGCGAGACACAAAAATCATATGTTATGAAAAATTATTAGTTCAAGTCTCATTAACATCAATACACGAAGATGGAAGACCATATATCCTTCTTCATGTATTTTTTTTTATTTTTTTTATTTTGTGCATTAGAAAAAATAATAATGTGGTTAAAATCAGGACTGCAAGTCATTTTCTGCACCACATGCCTCCACGAGCTCAGATTTTGGTCCTGGACTTCTGTCCCCTCTTGCCAATCTCTTACTCCATCCATTTAGATCTAAATATCCATCTTCCGTTTCCTTATGTCATTGTTTTGTGCCTTTTCTTTGAAGAAAAAATGTATCCCCATTTTCCTTAATGGAGTGGACATAAAATGTCGGGTCGGGCAGGAGCAAGTACAACTAGTTGGCTCGGCCGTGCATGCACATGTGCATGAACCATGCTTCAGTGCTTCACCCAAATTAACACTATATATTGGTTCATCTTCCTCTAACCAATATTTATAACTCCAAATATATTATGCCGTGGTAAAACTTCAAATTTACCGTGTTCGGCGATGAGGCATTAACCTTAAACGTTCATGAAAATATTATAATGTTTTGTTTAAAAATATTCTAGTAAAATTGTCATAACTTATTTGTTGTAATTATGATTGGAAAAAAGATAATGAACTAATCAACTATTTTATTTGTTAAAACTTATAACACTAGAACAACTATCCGTGCTTCGCGGCGGTTTTTATATAAATAATCAAATTATATATAATTGTTAGATCAAGAATGATATAATCTTTTTCTATATAGCTAAATAAATTATTGTGCATTAGCTACACATACTCAAATAAGTGATTGATATACATACTTGATAAATAAATACCCTTTAAGGAGATTTCAGCAGGAAAAGAATCGGAAGAGGTTCCTTCTAGTCTCCTAGTACACTCATCAGATATTAAAATTCAAGCCGAAAATCCTAAAATTAAACAAAGATTGATTAAGGATTATTTTCAAATAAAAAATAAAATTAATAAGTATATAATTCAAGAGAATACCTTAAATCATATTGAATCCAATTTAGAAACAAAAGAGGGCTCTACAGAGCTTGCATCCAGGGACATAAATATTAAGCAAAAACAAGTAATTAGAACAGAAAATAATATTAAATCAAATAATCAATCAAATAGTAAAATATCTAAGATGGAAGAACAAAGAAAAAGTACTAGATTATTAAATAAACAACATGGACACTATAATTCTCCAGTTGAAAAGGCTCAATTGGTTAAATATAAAGAAATTCAAAAGGAGAGAAATAAAAGACACAAATATAAATCTCATAATATAGAAATTAAAGAACTAAATATGGATAAAACACAACAAATTACAGATAAGAATGATATAATTAATATACTTAATTCTACTGGAATTGAACTTAATGATAATATGAATGAAAAAAATTCAAGAAATGATAAATGAGCAAAGTACTTAAGTACTAGTTTACAAGTCTTGAAGATAATATATTTTTTAATGAATTATAAAAAACTTAAAATAATGTCTTGGAATGTAAGAGGTTTAAATAATAATGATAAGAAAAATATGGTGCAGAAAAATATTAAAGATGAAAATGTGGATATTTGTTGTCTACAAGAAACTACATTAGAATTAATAAATGATAATATAAACTTAGAGTGTAGTGGTAATAAACTAAATGGATATGATTTTTTAGAATCAAAGGGTGCATCAGGAGGGATTTTGATATCTTGGAATAAAAATTTATTTAAACATATAAGTACTATGAAATATAAATATAATATAACTGTTAATTTACAGAATAAATGGGAGGGAACTAATTTTGCAATTACAGGGGTTTATGGTCCCAATAAAAGAAATGAAAAATCTGATTTTTTAGATGAAATTAATTTAATTGCAACAAATATTATAAACCCTTGGATCATTTTAGGAGATTTTAACTTGACTTTACATGTTAATGAGAGAAGTGGGAAAAGGAATAAAAATGAGTATACAAGTGAATTTAGAGAACTAATTAATAACCTAAAATTAATAGATTTACCTTTAAAAGGGAAAAAATACACATGGAGCAATTCAATATCAAAAGCTAAAATTGATAGAATTATAATAAACAAAGAATGGATGTTAATGTATCCTAACTCACAACTAATAGCAAGAGTTAATACTTGTTCAGACCATATACCTATTTTATATGAGGCAAATACAAACTATCCTATATTTAATGGATTTAGATTTGAATCAAAATGGTTAAGACTTAATGAATATAACACATTAATTAATTCAAAACTAAGCACCACTAAAAGTCAATCAATGGAAGAATTATATGATAAATTTCAACAATTAGGAACAGATTTAAAAGAGTTGAATAAAACTATGCATATAAAATATAATATCCAAATGGAAAATTGTAAAAAAATCATTTCATGGGCAGATCAATTAGATGATATTAGAGAACTAACAACACTTGAAAAATGGATTAAAATGCAAACTAAAATGAGACTTGCAATTTTAATTTCTTTGGAAAAATTATATTGGAAACAAAGGTCTAAGTTTAATTGGATTAAAAAAGGAGATGCTAATACAAGGTTTTTTCACTTACATGCTACAATTAAAAAATCTAATTCCATGATTTCAATTTTAAAAGATAAAAATGGAATATAATATAAGAATCATAAACAAAAAACAGATTTATTGTTCTCTTTTTATAGAGATTTAATGGGGAAACAAATTATAAATGATAAGTTATTTGGTAATATAAATCTAAATAAAATATATGAAAATGATATAATAGATTTATCTAATTTGGAAAAAGAGTTTGATTTAGAGGAATTAACAAATTCAATAAATAGTTGGAAAAATAATAAGAGTCCAGGGCCAGATGGGTTTACAGGGGAGTTTTTCAAAAATAATTGGAATAACTTAAAATATGAATTGTTAGAATTATTTAATAAAGTTGGGAAATGGGTTATCCAAGTTTAATTCATCATATATTACATTAATTGCTAAAAAAGAAAATGCTAATGAACCTAAAGATTTTAGACCAATTTCACTTACTTCAAGTATTCAAAGAATTTTTTCTAAAGTTCTTTCTAATAGGTTAAGTGTTTACATTAATGACATGATTTCAAAAAATCAAACAGGTTTTTTAAAGGGTAGAAATATTTATGAAAATTATGTATATGCAAGAGAAATAATTTGTGAGGCTAAAAGGACAAAAACACCCTTAATTATACTTAAATTAGATATTCATAAAGCATTTGATAGTGTATCATGGGATTTTTTAAATGATGTATTAATAGCAAGGGGGTTTGGAGAAAATTTTATAACATGGATAAAAAATTATGTACTTCATGGTACTACTAGAATAATATTAAATGGAAACCCTGGAAAATATATATATATTTAAAAAGAGGGCTTAGGCAAGGGGATCCTATTTCTACATATTTGTTCCTACTTGTTATGGATGTACTTTCAAAATTATTGGAAAATCTAAGTAATAAGGGTTACATTGAAAAACCAATTAATAACATTCATACTAGTCTCTTTTATGCAGATGATTCTATATTATTCCTTAAACCTAATATTGGTAATATTAAAAGAATAAAATATATTTTAAATTTATTTGGACAAGAATCATGATTGCAAATTAATTTTATTAAATCAGAAGTTATAGGATTAAATGTGGCTGTAGAAGAAATGGGGAGTATTTCACAAGAATTAAATTGTAAAATCAGTGAATTTCCAATAAAATACTTAGGTTTTCCTTTGCATTTTAAAAAACCATCTAAAGAGGAATATTTAATATTAATAGAAAAAATCACACAAAAATTATCTGGATGGAGAGGAAGTATGTTGAGTAAGGCTGGTAGATTAGTACTTATGAATTCAGTTTTAACATCTATGCCTATATATTATTTTAATATTTTTAAATTTCCAAAATGGGTAATTAAGGAAATTGACACAATTAGGAAAAGTTTTTTTATGGAAAGGACATAACAAAACTGGATATAATCTAGTTAATTGGGACATTGTATGTCAACCTAAAGAAAAAGGTGGTTTAGGTGTTTTGAACTTTGAAATTTTTAATAATGTCTTACTAACTAAATGGTTGTGGTTATATTATAATTCAGAAGGCAAATTAGATTGGTATAACTTAATGGACAATAATTTAAATGCAGATTATAAACAAATTGATTATAAAAAAAATTCATACTTTTGGAATGATGTTTTAAAAAATTCTGATTTTTTTAATCAAAGTCTTAACATTATTATTGGAAATGGAACAAATGCAAATTTTTGGAAGGGAAGATGGTGTCAAAAACCACTGATACATAAGTATTCAGAACTATATTCATTTTCTGAAAACAAATTTGGTACTGTTGAATATTTTATAAAAATCATGAATGAATCAAATCTATATAATAGTTTGGGAGTGAATGTACCTTTATCAAGTGTAGCTCAGGAGCAGTTTGTTAATTTGGAGCAATTTTGTAGCACACTTGATCTTGATTCAAACCAAAAAGATATCTTTCAATGGGCTTGGAATAACAACAAAGAATATACCTGCAAAAGTGCATACCAAACATTAATTAAAGGAGTATATGTTAAAGCTTATTATTATAAAATATGGGATATAAAAATAGAATTAAAAATAAAAATATATATTTGGTTACTATATTTAAATAAGATTCTTACAGTTGATAATTTGAAGAAAAGAGGTTGGTCTTTGCCTAACAGATGTGTCCTATGTAAACAATCTGAAGAAAATGTGGAACATATGATAAGTGAATGTCAATTTACAAGGGTAGTTTGGGGAAAACTAAATGGTATATTAGGAATAATTAATCAACAACACAATACATTTAAACCCCTAGAAATAATAAGTAATCAAACTGAAAAGATGGAAATTAAGATACTTATCTGTCTTTTTTGTACCAAATCTGGCTTGAGAGATGTAGGAGAACTTTTACTAATCTAGCCTTTCAAGATTGGCAAGTTGTAGACCATATAATCTATCAATACACATTAAATAAGTTAGCAACAAAGTCTAAAATAAAAACAAAAAGTTCTATAGATACAGTTGTTGAAAATGAAATAATACTAAATAAAGAAACATACTGCACTAATGGATTTTTTAATACAGGAAATAAAAACCAAGGGAATAGAAGAGACGAGGGGCAAGTGAGAGGATTAGATGGCAATGGATCCGGTTTCAGTACCGGTACCAGACAGGAGAGTAGCAGAGAAGAGGGTCAACAAGGAAGATTAACTGGTACCGGTTCCTGTGTCGGTATCAGAAAAGACAATCAAAATACCAGTACTGTTACCGGTACCGGTACTATCAGATCTGTTACCAATCAAAATACCAGTACTGTTACTGAAAATCGAATAGAAAATACAGCAAGAGGAAAGGATTCAACAATAAGATCAAATCAAGGTTTAAATAAAAAGGTTTGGTGGTTTCAATCGGAGTTAAGTATGGAAGAAATATCGAATCAAAATGAAATAAATCAAGTAGAAAGAGGAAATGAAGAAATAAACCGATCAAATCCAACATATCAAGAGTATTTTACCTTACGAAGTGTTGTTGCGAGCTTGGAAGATCTCGTTGCTATAAATCCGACTTCCATTTCAGAAAACAGAAATCAGATCGAATCGAGCGATTCAGCCGAACAGTCCGAAATAGAGAGATTATGGACCATGGAAGATCTAGGGTTTATCCTAGAACCTGATTGAGCTGAGAAATGAGAAGAGTTATCAAGGAGGGAGATGTGATTAAGGTTCCCAAGAGAGGCGATTTCGTTGACGAGAGTAGAAGATAGCTGATTAGGGTTACGACGAGCAGTGTTTTTGATGAAGAAGAAGAAGAGCGGCGATTTTTTGACGAGAGAAGAAGAAAGGAGATTAGGGTTAAGATGAGGCTGAGCGGCGACTTTGACGAGGGAAGAGAAGAGAGGCGGGAGTGAGTAAGAAGAGGTAGAAAGTGCAGAAGGATACTTTTATACCTAGGTCAACAAAATCCAGGAAATGCAATTCTGGTTTTGGTGTCAGGATTTTTTCATAGATAATGGTGATTTAATCAGGTTTAGAGTTCATATGGTGGTTAATGATGATATTTAGGATTAGATTTTTTCTATTTTTCAGGGCAAATACCATTATCAAATATTATATGAACTTCTAAATATTTAATGCAATCAATAGAAGTATGACATAAGAGCCTACTCTATTTTATTCGAAAAAAAATAAATAAATAACAAACACAAGAACATACACATACTTGAAAAATAAATAAATAACACAAGAACATACACATACTTGATAAATAAATTCTAATAGAAAAGAAAAACAAATACAAGAACATACACATACGTTAAAAAGAGAACTATTTGGCATAATATTTTGTGTAATTAAAGAATGTTTTAATTATTTGAAGAATGTTTTATTCAATAAAATATTTTGTTTAATGTTTTATTGAATAAAACATTCTCCCTTTTATTAATGTTTTATTGAATAAAATATTCTCCCTTTTATTTTGTGTAAAAAAAGAGAACTATTTGGCATAATATTTGAAGATGTTTTATTGAGTAAAACAAATGTAAAAAAAAAAAGAGTAATATATTTTGAACAAATTAAATGAGTAATATTTTTTTGTTGAAGAGAACCTATTTGGCATTTCATGTCATCACTATTCATAAGTGATGATGTATTTTTTTTGTGAGGACACAAAATCATTCTTCTTTTAAAGAGAGATAAATTCGGACGAAGTAAAACTGCATATCGTTCGAATGATATAACGACGGGGCAGTATTATACTTATTTTATTTTCACTTGAGCTATTAAGGATGTCAACGGACGCAAGTAAAACCCATATCCGCAAATACCCAACTCGAACAATGGGAGTAATAACCGAAACAAAAACCCGCTAGACGTGTAATACCCTAAAAAAATTACCCACACCGGTTTTCGATGCAGACACGTGGTAGTGATATCCGCCCCGTTATGTATTAGTTACCCGTATCCTACGTACTTGTTTTTACCCGAATTCAAAAATATCAATTTATCCTTGTTTTTTGGTAATTTACCCGTATTCGTACCTGATGGATATCCAAACTCGTAATCAAACACGTATCCGATATCGAAATTTTTTAAGTCTGAACCATCTCCAAATTTCCATAATTTTACTAAATTATGTATTTTTTCGAATAACAAATATACTCGTTGGTACGGATTTTATCTGCGAATTCAGCCGTGATGATTCCAGTTACGAATACGGATAATACTCCAAAATTCGGATATGAACAATACAATACAACACTAAACTATATTATAATATAATATAATATAAAAAAAATTAAATACTCTGAAAATATAAGAGACGGAAACGATAAGTGTATGGTGTCTCAAATAAGATGATATTTCGTGAAAAGATCAATTCGTGTAATAGAATGATTCTTAATTTATTTGTCCTATTTCATATTTTGGTTGGCTTGTTCTCTAGTTATTCTTACAAATTGTGTTTTTAATAAAGTTATATGTCAAAAAAATCAAAAATTAAATTTGTGCATTTGTGTTCTTGGTAGTTGGTTTTTGTGGCAATACCGTCACTCGTAAAATCACGTGACCAAACTTAATTATCAATAATTACGGGTACTTTTGGTAACTTCATTAATTTTTAATTGTTAATGATCGTGAGAAAGTTCGGGTAAATTCAGTTTCTAAAGTTGGGACCGTTTTACAAAAAATCTTTCTTTTAATAGTAACGGGGGACCGTTACAAGGTGTTCTTACTGGTAAAATGTCCGGCTTTCATGCTTGTTTTTACAATTTCCAAGAAACCTCAGTTCCTCTCCTTTTCATACATCATTTCCTCCAATGGGATATTCAACTATACTCTCAGTTGTATGATAAGGAGACGTCCATTTGTTTGTAGTACTGGAGAGTATTTGAACTCATATTTACTTTTTACACTTTAGGCTTTAAGCAAACCGCAACTCTTTTTCTCTGCAAAGTTTTCGGATGGTGTAAAGTAGACGGAAAAGTAATTTCTGTGAAAATATCACCGGGTGTCGTTTGGCAAGTTGACAGAGCAAAATCGAATTATAAAATGGAGGACAAAATACTTCAGCAATTATTAATTTTGAAATTTTGTTTTTAAAAATATAACCAAAGTCTATTTTTTTTATCAAAGTACGTTGGACGAATACGTCGACACGACAATTTGAAAAAGAGCATGTAGATGACTTTTTTTAATTATTAGACGTTTTTTGAGATTTGTGATTGTTATGATGAAAACAAATTTTAAAAAACACAAATCACAAAACGAATATAATAGTTAGAAAAAACATAATTATAAGTATCAAACTCATTTTACTTAATTCAGTATTCTTGATACGAATTTAAAAAATGATTAAGAAGAGTAATGAACAAATCAATTAACAAAAGAAAATAAAATTAACCGTTAATTTCAACATATTAAAAAACGTACATGTTAATTAATTGTTAATTTATATTTACTTGTAAATTTGAAGTTAATTGGATTGCTAATTAATCCAACTAATTATTTTTGTGATTCACATCTAGGATGGAATAGAGTAATTGTGGGGACATGATAAATGATCTCTAAATATAATATTGGGAGGATATTTTTTCTTTAAAGTATCCTCTAAACATAACAAATAACTGTATTGTCAATGGAATGAAAATATGAATTATATTCTTTGTTTATGATTTATGTTGCAAGGATACATATAAGGTATCGTATATTGGATATGACGATACAATTTTCAAAAAATATAGGATACAAATACAGATATATAGTTATTATCTTTAATATATTAATATAATATAAAAATAATAAATAAATAATTAATATATTATAATAATAATAATATTGTTAAATTAAATATGATGAAAATACATGTATTATAGAAATATCATAGTTTTATTTTAGAAGTATCATCTATCTAATTTTAGAAAATATCGTAGAAGTATCTTGGAAGTATTTTATGTACGTATTATTTGCCGAAATATCTTAAAAGACGTATCTCAATCGTATCCCGCAAGTATCTTGACATATCTTGATGTATCTGAGACGTATGCGAAAAATAAATATTAAAATAATCGGATACGTCACGTGACGTATCCGATACATATCCGACTTGTATCGCACCCATATCCGGCATATTCCGGGGATTTTTATGTAGTTTAGAAATATCCGAGTAACATAGTTTATATTTGGAGAGGCTATGGGTTCGAGTCTCATCGGCATTATAATAAATAAAAAAAAAGGTAATTTTCAAAAAATCCCCTATATTTTTTGGATATTCTAAAAAAAATCCTATATTTTTGGAAACTCCAAAAAACCCTCTCTACCAAACTTTTATTTTCAAATATCTTCCCTATAGGTAGGGATGTCAATGGTGTGGATATTGCCCGAATCGACCCGAATCGTATCCGAAAAAATATCCGGATTCGAAAAAAATATCCGGATCTGAGTGGATCCGGATATGAATCTGGTTGCTAATTTTAGGATCCGAAACCGGATTCGATATTCGGTTTTGGTGCGGGAACCAGATCCGTGTTCCGGATCCGGGTATTTTAAGGATCCGGATATTCGGTACCGGATCCGGATTCGAATATCCGGTACCGGTACCGGATCCGGATACGTATATTATATATTATATTTTATATTAGTGGAAAAATCATATACACATTAATGATTTGTGAGTGATTTAAAATCACAATCATAAAATTACGTTTAAATATAATCATATCTACCGTTCATGTTACATATTATATATATTTATAGGTAAAAAGTAAGTTATGTTATGATAACATAGTATCCGTTTTAATATCCGAAAAAGAACCGTGTCCGTATCCGTATCCGACAATATCCGAACCGTATTCGTATCCGTTTATTATCCGAACCGTATCCGGATCCGGGCAATTCCGTATCCGGATCCGTATCGAAAAAAAATATGGATATGGATATGGTATGACCATTGTCCGAACCGGATCCGAACCGTTGACACCCCTACCTATAGGAGTTAAAACTAACCATGGATGGTGTTAAAACTTTTTTTTAACCAATATACCCTTCTATTTTCATATGTATATTTTTGTTATTTTTTCATTAATTTTATTAGTTTTAAGAAAATTCATAAATAATTTTTAACATGTAGTGATTTCACATAAATAAAATTATTAAATGTTATGTTTGTATAATTTTAATATTTCATTATTATTCATGAAAAACAAACATAAGATAATAATAAAATAAACACCTTGCAAATAAATTTATAGAAAAATATTTCTTTAAACATCTAGTTTTTATTTATGTTCGTTTTTTTATGTGTTTTTTTAATAGTTTCATGATATTTTAATTTTTAAATATTTGCAAGGTGTTCTTTTAATATTGTTGTTCATCCTATTATTATTTTGTGTTAGTTTTTGAGAAAAAATATATAAAAGTCAAATATATTATGTATGAAATATTAAAATTATATAAATATAACATATGATAATTTTTTTTAATTATTATAAGCTAAAAAAAATTAGGAATTTTTTAAAATTAATACAAATAACAAAAATATTCTTTTAATTACTACATAAGTAAAAAAAAGATATTTTGGTCATAAAAAAAATTTAGTACCATCCATGGTTAATTTTAATGCTATTGAGGGTATTTGAAAATAAAATTTTGGTAGAGAGTTTTATTTGGAGTTTCAAAAAGATAGGAATTTTTGTTAAATAATCATAAAAGATAGGTGGTTTTTTGAAACTTCCCCCCAAAAACGTATAAACAAATTGCGGTGGAAAGTCGTAAATATTTGTGAGGGAGGCTATATCTCCAGGGTGCTCACGCTTCACAGGGGGCAATTCTTTCTGCCTTAATGAAAGCGCAGCACAGCAGTGTATCTTCGGAGAATCTGACTACTCTCCATTTCATTACAACTGGATATCTTCTTTTCTTCCATATACTAATTTTTTGTTTGTTTTTACTGAAAAATGCAGTTTTCACCTTTAGATAGTTGAACCACTAAAAATTTAATTCTGTACTTTTTATTTTATTTTATTTTTGGAATGTGGTAGGTAACAACTAAGAAGTAAGATATTAGAAACTAAAGTAATTGGAGATATCATGTTTGTAGAAATGGAGAGCTTGAATTATCTTTAGGTAAGTTGTAGTGGGGGTGGCGGTGAAAGGAAGGAAAAAACAAAAAAGCAAGGAAAGTTAAAAGTTAAAATTAAAAGAACACACTGCTGGTAAAATTTAACCACCAAGTTACAAAAAAAAAACAACCGCACAAAATGTTTCAGAGGTGCCTGTACTTCTCTTAATTCACAGTTCAGTACCTAAAGTGTTAATAATTACATATACTTCCAGATGAGCAGTTATCTATTCATTTCTCATTATAAATAATTAAGAGCTTGTTTAGATGAGTAGTAATTTATAGTTTAGTAATAGTAAAATTTCAAAATTTTACTAGTATATGTTTGGATGCTATCAAGAAATTGGTTGAGGAATTTATAAAAAAATTTGTAGACAAAAATGTCAAAATCAAAAACTTAATTTTTTGCTAAGATTTTTTTTAGGAATTTTCTTGGAACTAGTGTAAACAATATTCTATCATGGTAAAATACTCAATTATATTATATCTTTATATCTTATATATAAAGTTAAGAAAATTGCTCACACGAGAATGAACCACATAGGCTAAAATTAATTGAATTATATCTTATTATACCTTATTATATTATATCTTATATACAAAATTAACAAAATTGCTCACATGAGAATGAGCCACATAGGCTAAAATTATATCTTATTAAATTGCTCACATGAGAATGAGCCACATAGGCTAAAATTAATTGAATTCACTAAATATTACTTAAGTAATTATTATTTGATTAAGTAGTCATTAATTGATCCAATAATTATAATTTGACCCAATAAATATTAATTGAATTGTCATATCTTATATATAAAGTTAAGAAAATTACTCACATGAGAATGAGCTACATAGGCTAAAATTAATTGAATTCACTCAATATTAATTAAGTAATTATTATTTGATTAAGTAGTCATTAATTGATCCAATAATTATAATTTGACCCAATAAATATTAATTGAATTGTCACTACTTGATTAAAAAAAATACATCAATAGTTATTATTATGTACCAATGTTATAAATTGCGATATAGCGGTCCGAGAATGAGGCATTATATCTTATATATAGAGTTAAGAAAATTGCTCACATGAGAATGAGCCACATAGGCTAAAATTAATTGAATTCATTAAATATTAATTAAGTAATTATTATTTGATTAAGTAGTCATTAATTGATCCAATAATTATAATTGGACCCAATAAATATTAATTGAATTGTCACTACTTGATTAAAAAAAATACATCAATAGTGATTATTATGTACCAATGTTATAAATTACGATATAGCGGTCCGAGAATGAGCCATATAGGCTAAAATTAATTCAATTCACTAAATATTAATTAAGTAATTACTATTTGATTAAGTAGTCATTAATTGATCCAATAAAAATAATTTGATCAAATAAATATTAATTAAATTGTCACTATTTGATTAAAAAAATACATCAATAGTTATTAATATGTACCACTGTTATAAATTGCGATATAACGGTCCGTTGCACTCGGACTGTAATTTACATACGGTCACCGATATTACGCGAACTTTTATTTTCAAATACCTCATTTAGGGATTAAAACTAATCATAGTTGGTGTTATTTTTTTGTATCAAATTTGTTTTTTTATTAACATATGTAATAATTAAAAAAATTGTTACTGTTACTAATTTTAAAATAGGCCTAAAGAATTATTAGCATATAGTAATTAAATTGTTCTAATTATATATATATATATATATATATATATATATATATATATATATATATATATATATATATATATATATATATATATATATGTGTGTGTGTGTGTGTGTGTGTGTGTGTGTGTGTGAAAAACTAACATAAATTAATGATAAGATGAACAACATTATTATAAGAACACCTTGCAAATATTTAAGAAATAAAATATCATTAAACTATTAAAAAAAAATACATAAAGGTGAATGAAAATAAAAAAGTAGATGTTTAAAGAGATATTTTTCTATCAATATATTTTCAAGGTGTTTATTCATTATTATTTGATGTTATTTTTAATGAATAATAAATGAAATTTTAAAATTATATAAACAAAACATGTAATATTTTTTTTTAAATCACTACACCTTAAAAAATGTATATGAATTTTCTTAAAAGGAATAAAATTAAAAAAAAATAACACGAATATTTTTTTAATTACTACATATGAAAATAAAAATGTATTTTGGCCAAAAAATTTAATATCATCCATGATTAGTTTTAACCCTCATAGGATGTATTTGAAAATAAAAGTTTGGTAGATGGGTTTTTTTTGGAATTTTCAAAAAGATGAGGATTTTTTACGATGTAAAAAAAGTTAGTTTTTTTTTGAAAATTTCTCATACCCAAATATAGTTCTCTCTCTCTTAATTATTTTCGGCGACTCAACGTAATGAGACAAATAAGACCGATGGTGGAGGCAATTTCAAACGTGGAGTGAATGGCAGGAGAGGTCGAGACGGACATAGAAGGAGAGTGATATTATGGATAGAAGGAGAGTGATGGTGACGGCGAGAGTGAGTTATTATGAATGTTTCAATTTTTGTTTAATGCATGACTTTTCATAATAACATCAGCAATGTCGCGAACAAATAAATCTAAACAAAATAAAAAAAAACAGGATGACAGCACGAAAAACTATACTCAATCACAATAACTATGTATAAAAAACAAATACTTTAGAAATAAAACAAAAAAAATAAAAATTAAGATAAAAAATGACATGCACAAAAATTAAATCACAATAAACTCGAAAAAAACTCACTTTTGTCTCCGAACTCTTCAAAAAATTGCAAGTTACCTCCCGAATTTTAATTTGCTTCTTTTTACCTCCTGAACTCTTGATTTTGCTCACTTTTGTCCCTTCCATCAGTTAATTGCCTAGCCATCAGTTAACTGATGATGTGGCACTGTGACGTGATATTTTTTAGTTAATTTGAGCGATGACGTGGCAAATTTAAGAAATATTAAATTGAATCCATTAACTCATTAAATTGAATCCATTAATTCATTAAAATAAACCATCAAAATGTTGAAATAGAAGAATCAAGACGTTGCGGGAGTAACATTTATAGAGATAGAAGACGTAACCCACAAAATGATCAAAAGAAGAATCAAGATGTCGCAAGTCAAGAAACGATGGCACGAAAACGCATAATCGAGTGAAGATATCAAGACATCGAAGATTCTGCAAGTTGGGGTATCACACAAATCACCAAAACAACTTATAGGTATCCCTAAACTTGTTTATGAATTATTAAGCCCAAAATTAGTCAAAGAAATATATTCGAAATTCATCAAAATGATGAAATAATAAAACAGAGTTCCAGAAGCATGTCGGTTATAACGGACCTCAAGTCAGTTATAACAGACATACACCAATAGTTGTAACGGATATATACTAACCATTGTAACGGAAGTTTCTCAGTTATAACGGAACCATAGAATAAATCTGAAGTGAAGTCGCAGGAGGATGTCAGTTGTAACGGACCTACTCTCAGTTGTAACGGAGTATGTCAGTTATAACAAACCTACTCTCAGTTATAACGACTTGTGAACTCACTTCAGAGTAACCAATCACGTTGTTGATCCGTTGTAACGGAGTCACCAATCCGTTGTAACGGACATATACTAACCGTTGTAACGAAAGATTCTCAGTTATAACGGAACCATAGAATAAATCTAAAGTGAAGTCACGGGAAGATGTCAGTTGTAACGAACCTACTCTCAGTTGTAACGGAGTATGTCAGTTATACTTATAACGGACTATGGAATATTCGAATATATTGGCTGTAACGGTTAGTTTGACTTTGAGTTCCGTTATAACGGACCTCATGTCAGTCATAACGGACCATTCAGAAAAAGCATATTAAGGGAAGAGTCTATGTGTTCTATAAATAAATACCTTCCCTCATTCTCTCACACACGTCAACGATTATATTTTCCCAATCAAAAGAGAGAATCCGAGCTTTACACCTTGAGCATAATCTTCTAAAATATTCTTAGAGATTATTAGATCCCTCTTCATTCCACAAAATACGATTCTCAACTTACGTGACCGATCACGTTTAGTTCTAACTAGATCATTGTAATAGGCTAGTGCAAAGATTGTAAAACCCGCCATAGATCGATAGAAGCATGTAAATCGATCTAGGCAAACCTTGTAATTGTTTGATTTGGGTATTCAATCGAAAACCGAAAAGGCGCAAGGCAATCCCGGAGACGTAGGTACTTGCAATCAATCTAGTCGGTCGATTGAGCAAGTAGTCGGTGAGTTAAAGCTACATAACAACCACCTACCGAACTACGTAAACAAATATCTTGTGTTATTTGTTTTGGTATTGTATTATTCCTCTAATTTATTTACGCTTCCGCACAAAATTGTAATTGTATTCAATTACCGTGAAAATTGGACCTTAGTACTTCCTATTCATCCCCCTCTAGATCTAAATTAAACAACAAAATTCATGGTAGCTTCCATTCCGAACTAAAGCTTTCGTTTTGAACTCATCCTTTTGTTCCGAAATAAATGACTGTGATTTGAATCATTTCACTCCAATGGCTAGTTTGACATTGGTTCTGTCCGTGAACAGATCATTATTTCGTGAACTGAATGGCACTAAACCATGGATATACTAATTCTGTAAATACCCACACTTCGTCTGCGTCATCTACTTTTTCTGTTTCATTGATTCAATATTTAAAACTTGCTCTTGTGAGAAGATAACTAGCCATGACTATTGAGTCCAATAACTAAATCAATTAGTTAACCTTATAATTTCGATTTCTTCCATCCACAAACGGATCCAACTTGTGTGACCGATCGTTAAGTTAGCTCAAACGTAGTAGTTTATAATAGACTAACAAAATTTTGTAAGTACCGTTTGGTATCGATAGAACGTTGTAAATCGACACAAGCAACCTTGTAATCTTTCAATTGAAAAATTGAATAGAATGTCCAAAAGACGCAAGTTGATCGCATGACATATTCGGAGACGTAAACACTTGTGAAAGTTGAATCGGTCGACTAGCAATTAAAGGAGAGTTAAACTAAGCAACTCTCAACCGAACTCTCTAATCAGATTGTGTGTCAAATTGGTTTGTGTGATATTGATCTTTTTTGTGTTAATTACTTTCCCGCATTATTTAAATTAGTAGTTAATTAACAAACTTATCCATCCAAAACTGAATTTTCCATTTAAGGTTATAAAAGTTTAGGTTAATCCATTAAAATCACTATTCATATCCCTCTAAGTGATTGGGGAACATCAAAAACAATTTTGATGTCATATCTGTAACCCGTGCTATCTTTGTTATTTTTAAACAAAACTACACGATTAAGATCACACGTTCAATGTTAATGTAATGTCCACATGACAAATAATATGAAATCTTTTTGTTAAATTTTTGTTTCTTTTTGTTAAATTTTTGTTGACATACACATGTTATATATTTTTGTTATTTAATATATCATTTTATTAGTATTTAATATGTTACACATAAGGTTTTTTCTCTCTCGTCCAATTAATAAACATATATAATTTCCAGTGTTTTAAATAGCGGCGCTTCAGCGGCGCTATAGCGTGCTATAGCGGATTTTAGGAGGTAAATGCTGCATCGCTTCGGAATTTAGCTCTGTAGCATTTTGTTCCGCTGCAACGCTATAGCGGACTGCTATAGCATGAAGCGTTCAAATATAGCGGCCGTAGCGGCGCTATAGCGTGCTTATTATTATTATTATTATTATTATTATTATTATTATTATTATTATTATTATTATTATTATTATTAAATCATAATAATGTTAAATCTAATAATAACAATAGTAATAATAAAAATATAATAAAATAATAATAGTAATAGTACGAATAATAATAATAATAATAATTATTATTATTATTATTGATATTGTTATTAAATAATAATAACAATAATAATAATCATTATTATCATTACACAATAATAATAATTGTTATTAAATAATAGTAATAATAAATAATAATGATAATAATAATAATTATTGTTATTATTATTATGTGTATTAAATAATAATAATTAATATTATTATTATACAATAATAATTATTGTTATTAAATAATAATCATTATTATTAATTATTATTATTATTATTATTATTATTATTATTATTATTATTATTATTATTATTATTATAGGAAGAATAAGATCAACACCAACTATTATTAGTATTATTATAATTACAAACAACATGATAATAAAATAAAAATAAAAGTAATAATAATAATAATATATTTTTCTTAGAGATGAATTTTTAATTTATGTTAGTTTGTGAGGTTGATATAAATAAGCATTTGATATAATTTTGTTTATAATATTGGGCCGCTAAATTATATTTATATGCATATTTAGTATTATAAAAATAATAATTTTGATTAAACTCCGCTGCGATGGTGAAGCGGCGCTATATCGCCCGCTAACGCTAACCGCTAAATCAAATGTCAGAAACGCTGCGTGCCGCTACACGCTATTTAAAACATTGATAATTTCTAATGTGAGACACTATTCTTTTTTTTGTAGGGTATACTAAAAGTATTTTAAGAGGTTAAATTTTAAAATCTATCAAACATATTCATTTGAAAATTTTCTTTGTTTTGACATCCATATTAGTATAGTTCATGGATGATATTCTATTTTCAATTTTGTCTTTTTCTGTCACTAAGTTTGTCTTTTTCCACGTTTTGTTTCCCCGCATCATTTTTCCAAATTAATTTATCTCCGGGAACAATAGGTTGTTCCTGGATTTCTGGCCAAAACTGATGCTCTTTCATAGGAAAAATCCGGGAGCACACATTTGTACTAAATTGTGCACAGAGTACATTGAGGGACACGAAAGGTTCAAAAGACATGTACTTTTTCACAAATGGCTATGATGTGGGAGCATGAAAAATGAAACAATATCGGTGTACGGCATGTGCAATGGCGAATGTTGTAATTCACAATGAACCTCTCCCCGTCTCTCGAAGCATCAATGCTTATTTGAGTTCGTGCAATGTCCACTTGATATATTCCGTCTTCATGATTGAAAATTCTTACCTGTTTAATTTTTGCAAATGAATTAATACATGAGAAAACGTAAGACATAATTAACAAAAAAATAGTTTAAGAATATACCGTATGTGTACTCGATTTGTTAATTGCACTTTTCACTTATCATACACCCAAAGGACCAATCCTTTGCCTTCCATATCTAGGACATATGTCGTTTGTCGATGTTTGACGAAATACAAGTTACATTTGTAGAAAATCATCTCCACTTTTACAGTTACCGGCAAGTTTCTGACACCTTTGAAGACAAAATTCATTACGTTGGCATGGTGGCTGGTTAGTGTTCCTCGCCGGTGAACGTCACCGTCGAAAGCACGATTCCATTTGGTACGGTTGTGATTTTGCAACCAACGCACATCATTCGGACTACATGCAACTAGAATTGTCACCCCTTCATCGTATTTGGTCTACTTTTTTTGATTTGCATAATCGTTCAAATAAAGAAAGACCCCCCCCCCCCCCCCCCCCCCGCGCCGCCACAAAAAAAATGAGGTATTAAATTTGCGGCAAAATGTCGCACACACCAACGATGGTGTGCATTCGTCTTGCACAATCCCCCAAACGGATTGCTCATTGCATTCAAAATTTCAATGTGTTTGTCCGAAATTATGCATAATCCCGCCTGGTTTTAAAATAACGTCCGTAATTATTTAAAAACCGTTGCCACGTATCGTTGTTTTCTCTCTCAACTAAGGCAAAAATGAGAGGGAATACATGTTTTTTTTGCATCTGTGACAACTGCCATGAGTAGACAACCTTGGTATTTACCGGTCAAGAACGTACCTGTTAGGATTCAGGGCTACCATATTGCACAATGGAACTAACTTGAAATCCTAAAAGAGCGGATATGTCAAGGCTATTTAAATACGAAGGAATACTTTCAGAATTTCTACCTCGGATTTCGATTAAATCCGGTGAATATCACTTGAAGCAATGCTCCAAAGATGATACCACTCCCTACATAAATTCACAACCGCCTCATTCTCTTTCTCAAAGCAAAATAGCACTCTCTATTTTGTGGCGGCTAGGTCAAAATTTTTGGTGGCTAGGTCAAGAAAAAAAGTTTCTCTCTCTTATATATTGAATCCAATTCAATATCCCGGAGAATAGGAAGAAAATAATGAGTATTAATCACAAGATCTGAAAACCTTTAATTTTCTTAAATGACAAAATCTGTGACTAATATCTTGTAACTTTTCGAGCAGAATCTGATGCTCACGTTTTTTATCATATTTATAGCTTTATTTTTGTGTTTATACCTTTATTTCTGTGTCCAGTCAAACTTGTCTTTGTGTGTGACCATATAAGTTTATTTAATGTTGGTAACATGTTAAATCTCCATTTAACCATGTAAATCATAAATGGCCTCTAGGAAGACATTATGACTATCCAAATTAAATAAATGATTCGTTATCATCACCTATTTATCAAATAGATAAGTAACTAGTTCTTTTGTTCTCTCGATATATGTTGATCAAAGGCATGGAGAATTGCCATCCTTTTTTAATCAACTTAAGTCTCCCCGATACAGAATTAGATGGAATATTCAATTTTGATTAACAACACATGTTAATCCTATTGAGAATGGCCATGCATTTCCTTCAATCCTAATTCACGAGGGGGCCCTGAGAGATATCTCTTTCATAATGTGAAAGCAACAAATCCTATCTTAGTCATTCACATTCTTCATCATGATTCATGTCATACCCAATAGTGATATTATAATCATCTGGTTAAAGATAACGAAGAATCATATCTAAGTATAACAATCCATATATAAGGAATCTAGTGATAACTTCAGGTCCAAGAACTAAAACTCTATTTGTTATGAGAATATATAATGACAATAAGCATGTATATTCTTATAAGTTGGTTAATCCAATATATAGTTTGTAATATATATCTATATTCCATATTTGACATCTTCATGTCCATGCACTACAACAGGTTTCAATATTACCGGAGGTTTTGGCCGTCGGTAATAATGCGAAAAGCCGTCAGTATTGCTATTTCCGACCGTCAACCGTCGGAAAAAACGGTCGGTAATAGGGGCGTCGGTGATGTCGTTTTCTGCTACCGCCCATCGGTATTATTGTTTTCACCGACGGCTCAACCAATACCGACGGCCCGAGGCCCATAGCTTTCACCGACGGCTCAACCAGTACCGACGGCCCAGGAGATCAGTGACGGCCCGAAGCAATTCTTCACCGACGGCCAACAGTTCCTACGGCCCGTAGCATTTTTTCAAAATTATCACCGATCGGCGGTCGGTGATTAGCTAATAAAATTACGAAATAATAATTAATTACCGTAGCATTTGGTAATAATAATTAAATTACGAAATTAATTATTAATAATTAATTAATTAATTATTTAATAGTTAAATAATTAATAAAATTACGAAATTAATTAATTATTTATTTAATAAGAAAATAATTAATTAATTAAATTACGAAATAATTATTAATTAAAATAGTAATTAATAAAATTATTATTAAATACGAAATTAATTATTAATTGAAATAAATAATTATTTATTTATTTATTTAATATTAAAATAATTAATTAATTAAATTACGAAATAATTATTAATTAAAATAATTATTAATAAAATAATTTTTAACTAATAATTATTAATTGTTCACTAAATAAGTTCAAATCAAAGTTAATACACAAATAAAGTCGAAGTTAATACAAATAAAATCCAAATCGATACACAAATAGAATAAAACATAGTCAATCTCACAAGTTCAAATTGATACACAAATCTCACCCTACATATTCAAATCATCGGCTCCAATGTTGCGCAAAAAATCATTCACCGTTCCGACGGATGGTTGCGACGAGTCCGGTTCCTGAATAAGAAATTGCAAATTAAATATATTTAAAATTATTTAATTTGAATGGCAATCATTACCTGCCAAATCGTCTGCTGCTGAGGGACTGGAGGCACATTCTGAGACGTCGTGTATGTGGCCTGGGGTACGAATACCTGCTGCTGCTGTGGAATGGGATTATGCAAAGTTAAGTTCCAAGGAGTGATTCGTTCGAACGAACCTTAGGGTCCGTTCGAACGGACTACTACGAATATGATTTGGAATTAACACAGAAATGAGACAGAAGTGGTTCGTTCGAATGGACCATAGAGTCCGTTCGAACGAACCACATCGAGTATAAAAGTGTTTTATACAGACTCATTCCAGAGAGTGGTTCGTTCGAACGGACTGTCCAATTCGTTCGAACGAACATACTGCTGAATGTGTATATTGGATATACACAACCTTTGACCCAATACTTATCCTATTTAAGTATAAATATGATGTTTCTCTTTCCTCTAACAATGCAATCTGTCTAGATTCATTCTAACAAGTGTGTCCAATAATTGGAACAAGAGAAAGAGAGAAAGAGGAGAAAAATGTTTTCTCCATTAGAGAATACCGAATCGAGATCATGCAAGTTTGCACACGTGTCGTCTAGACAGGCACGCGGGATAATCGATAGACCACAACTCCCGATGGATACGGATAGAGGAACCATGTCTTTGGTTATAGTTTGTGATCAAATTGAAATTAAGATTTGACCGAAATAGTTTCTGTTCACCCACAACAAGGAGGAGAACGAGTCTGACAGAGTCGAGATGAGAAGGACGCACGTGAGATGGAAGGCAAACCACAACGGTGTCGAGTTGTGTGGTATTGGATGCACACGTTGCCGGAGTGGAAAGCACGAAGAAGACGATGGAAGAAAGTGATCAACCCTTCGTCCACCATCAATTTGGTGCGGCATGCTTGCAATGGATGACGGGGTCCTCGGAATTAGGGAAAAGGCTCCGCGTTCCTCATCCGATGTGCGGGGTGCGGGGCCGGGGATTTCCCAATAATCGATACCAACAATATTGTGTGCACGACGAAGGCCTGAAAACACACAATATACGATACCAATTTCGATGGTTTTAGACATGGAAGACATTTCCACGACTTAATTATTACAACATTAAGTCATCATCATATCCATGTATTGTGCAATTGAATTACCAACATGGCCGACGAAGGCCTGAAAAAACATTGGTCCCCAATCAACACATACTAGAAATTTAATGACTCGAGTATTGAGGGATCATGCTAAACATGTTTAACCTTTGACATAATCAAATTATATCGACGTATCACAAGATTTATAGATCATTAACCATTAATAATCATATTATATGCATATATGAATGATTTGAATTTTATTGACATAAAGAACTCATAATTTCCTAGTCTGTAGCAAAAAACAGCCCAAAAACAGCAAACAACATCCAGGGGCTCTTCATACCCGTCGTGCGTGATCAACCCGTCGTGCGTGATCAATTTTACGCTGGTAATCGTCTATCCTTCTATTGCATCGTACCCTCGAAGTCATGTCGTGATCTTGGATTCTGAGAACCGGACCGGGCCTTCATATCCGCTGCGCGGGCCCGGAGACGGGATGAATTCCCAACAGTGGTATCATAGTCGTATATTAGATATACGAATGGGTTATCAAAGTCCGTACCCGTTTGCATGATGTTAAATATAAAGAAAGTCAAATTCCGTTAAAATCACAAGTGGAATTCGCTAGAGATCGATCAAAAGTTGATTGAGAGTATCTAGGAATGATCGTGAAAAAGTTTCATGATTTATCGTTTTGGAAACGAGCAAAAACGGAAGAAATGGCGAAATCTGCAGAAAATCAGAGTTTCTGCCGTCCCGGGGGCAGTTTTCGGCGTCCCGGGCATGGTTTTTTCGCGCCCCTTGGGCCTCTGCATTACAACGGATGGGGCAGGGACCCCTTCTGGATGCTGATTTTGTTTTCGCGATAACTTTGGCTACGAAACTGGGAATTTTGAGTTCTTTATATCGATATGATCGGCATCAAACATTCTAGCATATAAGATAATTAATTATTTAGAATAGTTAGTCTCCCTGATTAAATCATATGCATTTAGAACATCTTGTGATAGTGATATAATATGATTATGTCACAAAATGAAACATGCATAGGCATGATACCTCATAATATTTAAGTCATGGAAATGCCTTCCATGTCCACAACCACCGAGTTCGGTGTTACGTTTCACGTGGGTTCAGGCTAAAGTCGGGCACGTGATATTGTAACTATCGAAATGGTGGCAAGCGTTAAATCAGGACTTGTGAGGCCCAGGCTAAAGTCGACTCACTAGTAGCTTATTTGAATGATAAGTTGGATATGGTTGTGACATAACCGTCCAGGCCAATCCGATTGGAGTTCGGAGCATAGATAGGATGCACACACGGAAATGGGATTGTATATGATACGATTCATCACCGAAATCCTATAAAGGTTCATGAGTCGCATATGATGCGATTGGATATAATCCTACCTAAATAACGGGATCCTACCCGATAGGCTAAAGTCACTTGTGGGAGGAACGGAAATATGGGTCTTGAGTGTTATGGACTTGGAGTCCCGTATCGGTACGAGGGTTATCGATTCGACAAAAATAACACATTCTTATATTCATCATATAAGCATATAGATTAAGTACGCACGGTTAGGAGCTTAATCTTCATCATCCATTTAGAATTATGTTTTCTAGCAACACCAAATATATCGATGAGATTGATATGATTCCAAATATATCGATGAGATCGATATGATAGATGGCTTTTGGGCTGGAATTACTATAATTAACCTTGATAGTCAAAAAAATAGTTCTTAGACTTAAATGAACGTGTTGGACACGGAAAATGGTAGATTCGGGGCTCGAGGCTTTGGTCTTAGAGAAAGCCGGGTTCGATAAACTTTAAGAAGAAATCGAACGATATTACGTGCCTTGTGGTGGCATGTATAGACGCAAATTTCTCAAAATTGTTTTGAGAATTCGGGTGCATATGAAAGTAAAACACAATGCTCATGAAATAGTTTCAAATAGTATGTTAATTTTGAGACGCCTTATGGGTCTTTGATTAACACTCGTGTATTGATGGTACGAGATTTGATCTTCGTGACCGAATATCATATGCATTCCATAGATAAGTCGATTCCGGAATTGCATGAGATGCGATGTAAATTTGAATATAAGATGCTTGGAGCATCCGAGGAATCCAATGCATTGAGATGCGTGGATGTTCTTGTAATTCAAGGGCGGGATCGAAAGAATTAAATGTCTCAGGGTATTTTGAGAAAAAGTTTTCCAAACAGAAAGTTCGGACAAAGAGTTGTCCAAACTAATGACTCAAAGAACGGTGAAATCCGAGGAGGATTAAACCTAGAAGTCGATTGCTTCTTTTGGTATTGTCGTCATGGCCATATAAACGAGATAGGCGTATCTAGATTCCATAAGATGGATTGCTAGAATCATTCGAATTAGATTCGATGGTTAACGCGCTACTTATTTATTAGGCAAGACGACAAAGGGCATCATTCTCCAAAGGTTGGAGAAAGATCCAACGAATTATTGGAAATTACATTTAGATGTAAATGTTCCGATAAGTTCTGAGGCAAGAGGAGGCTATCGGTATTTTGTTACGTTTACGGACGGTTAAAGTAGATACGATAATATCTGTTTAATGCGTGCCGAAGCAGAGACTTTTGAAAGGTTCAAAGAGTTTCAAAAACAAAAAACAAAATCGACTTAGCAAGAAAATCAAAGCCCTTTGATAGGATCGAGGAGGCAAGTATTCAAGCTACGCACTTCGATATGATCGAAGAGGCGATATTTGAGTTATAAGTATTGATTATCATTCATGATTGTGGAATCGTTTCACAATTATCTTCATTTCGGAACATTGAGATGTATTCGAAAAGAGGAAATGAACGCATGTTAGACATGGTTCGATAAATGATAAGTCAAACGGATCTCCCAAAAATATTTTGGGGATACGCCCTTAGACAGCGGCACTAATGAATGGTTGCATATATGATATGGACCATAAACCTTCTAATCGGTACAAAAGACGCCATATGAGATATGGATCGGAATGGTTCCGAAGTTGTCATTTCTACAGATTTGAGGATGTGAGTATATTTTCGAAATTGGTTTCGATTCAACTCAATCCCAAATCTGAAAATTGTTCGTTTATCATATATCCTAAAGGAAACTAAAGGGTATTAGTTCTAACGTCCCGACGAAAATGAGATTTTCGTGGCTCGAAGAGATGCCTTCTTGGAGGAGGACATAATGCGCACAAGTTTGGAACTTGATGTCAATTATCTCTACGCGGGCTAGTGGGATTAGAATAAATCTTGAAAGAGTTCGAGATCTGAAAATGAACATTGTGCCGATGAAAGTTGACACGACTTCATCAAGAGTTGATGAATACGAGTCGAACACACAAAGGAATTTTTTGTAGATCAAGTAGGCTATATCATAAGCCGATAAATACGGATTTGTCGTGGCTAATGATGATAGATCGAAATCATATGATGATTCGATATCCTACATGGAGGCTATGAGAATAACAATTCCACATGACATGGTGTCATGAAATCTGAGATTCGATCCGTGTAAATTATCAAGTTTAGAACTTGATTTCATTACTTTCCGGGTTAGACCAGCAAAAAGTCAATGGGTTTTCAAGAGGAGAACCGACATGGATAGGAATACGCATATATGCAAAGCGAGGCTCGTAGCGAAGAGTTTCAAGTAATTCGTAGTTGGACTATGAAGAAACATTTTCGCATGTTGCCATGCTTTCACATTCTCGAAATTCTGCTTGCCATGGTCGCGTATAATGACTATGTGATGTGGCAAAATGGATGTCAAAACCGAATTTCTTGACAGAAATTTTATGAAAGGATGTGTACTTGACACAACCTTATGGTTTTGTCGATTCATAAGAATCGGGGATAGGATATCCACGCTTTAACGATCCATATGATGGATTAGAAAAAGCTTCTCGGAATTGGAATATTAAATTTTGACGAAGTTGTAAACTGTTATAACATTGTCGAAACGAATGGAAACTTTGTGTACACATGAAGGTTAGTGGGAGCCGCGTTATATTTCTTGTAACGACAAAGAATTTAGGCGAGACCGCTTATGAATTAAGCGTGAAGATCTATATGATAGATCTAAGAACTTTCTCATTCTAGATTATAGCACGTATATCGACATAATGTTGAAAATGGTTTTCAACATATAACTCCTTGGAGGAGTTAAATCGAGATGTCGAATGGCAGAAACTTTCTACGGCTCGATGTGAGACATCAAGCAGGGCGAAAAGTAATAATATGATGATTTACATTTGATGTGAGGATCTGTTATATCTGCCATGACATGTATGTGGCTATACGTCGTACACATAAAGCGTCTAATTCACCGTCAATAAAATCCAAGGGAATCACACGAGTTTGAATGTAATGCGATTGCATGAGACTAACTCTTGTGAATGTATAATGGTTATACATATATATACATAATGGTTATGTATATTTAAACCATCGGGATTTGTATTGATAGCGGTGAAGTTTATCCTTGAATACTTTGCGAAAGAATTCAGGATTTTGTTTTATCTATAATGGTGTGGAGGATGTGTTAGTTATAAAGAGTTATAACAACAACAGTTTCCAAATATGGCACGTCCAAATATGTAGCACGACTTTAGATCACAAAGTGTGTACGTATTTTGCTTGACCGAAAACATGGTCATGTGGAAAGGTTCCACAGGACTAACAATTTATGATTCTATTTACGGAGGCGAGTATATTGCGGTTATTAATCGCAAAAGGAAGAGGTGTGGATCAAGGATACATGACCAAACTCGAGTAGTCACGAGTTATCGGATTTATGGTTGTGTATTGCGTGAAGCGCAATAGTACAAGCCAAAAATGCCGAGGTCACAGCCACTTCTAGCCAATACTCAGATAATTTCATTTGATCCATGAAATTTTGTGAAAAGATGTGATCGTAGGTATTGGAAATGTTCCAAACCTAATGAAGATTAACACTAGCAGCAACGTGCGGACCCGTTTACAAAACCGCTCTCTCTAAGTCGCGCGTGACTGTCATGCGATGACTATGGGTATGAGATACCTAGAGGAGGAAGAAGAGAGTAGAGTGTAGTTATCTAATACGATAGTCCTCGCAGGTTGTGGGTATGGAGATACCCATAGGTAAACGTTGTATCACCCAAATACTTAATCCATATGAATGCATCCCTTTAAAAATTTTGTTTACTTAAATTAATATGCATTCACCTTATATGAAAACTGTGTGCGGGTTGTGTAATTTGATTACATGAACCCTGATTTGAACTTGTGTGGACGTCGACATAATTGAGGATTATGTGCAGCGAAACCGTCACACTTAAAGTTTCATTTCTAAACATCCCTAGTCATGATTCAGTTTGCTTAGGAGATGATTATGTTTTGCTAATCATAGGATAAAGGTGTTTGTCGAATCGGGAGCGTAGATATATGCTAGGTGACATATATTGGATATGACCGAAGCCGCGAGACCATGACATGGTTTAGTCATTATGGATGGACTCGCGACGAGCAGGGTATTAGGTTCTTCATACTTGAGGGGACCATCGATTGCGTTACGTGCGTAACACAATACTTTGATATGACCTTACGCTCACCGTAACAGGGAGCTAAAATGGTTATCATTGGGTATTGTCCGAAACACGGAATTCAATATGAGTCTCCAAGATAGGAATTATTTATTCCGAAAGGAAGAGATATCTCTTAGGCCACTCGATGAATTGATTAACGAAAACCATGGCCATGGTCAATGATATTAATGGTTAATATCGATTGAAATTGTTAAATCAATTCGGAATCGAGGAATAAGTGTAGTTAATCAAAATATAAGGATGACTACCACCATGCCTTTTGATTGACGGATATCGCTAACAAGAGAACTAATAACCGTTATTCGAGATAGGCACAATGATCACAATCATTCTTCGTGTTAACATGAGTAGCCATGATGGAGTGACTAGATCCCGCTCATGGGCTTTGTTGGTTCAAATTTCCTGGTAGTTTGATTATTTCAAAACACTGTCAATACTAATGTATACATCCAGAAAAGTGCAGGATAACATAGGTACGATACGAAGATGAAGGAGGACTTGTGAAGGAGGAGTTCATTGGATTACATCAAGAATCAGGACATGAAGTCTCAAGATAAACAAGAAAAGAAGAACACAAGGAAGGCCATTGGAACACATCAAGACTCAAGATGTTGAAGCCTTCCGTGAGTGGGATACGCCACAAATAAACCATAGGTACAAACCTAGTAGACCTCAAGTAAAATCATGTTCAAAATAACAAAGAGTTCAGTCAAGCAGGAAGTGCGTTCTGAACGAACTCAAAGTCCGTTCAGAACGGACTTGCTAAATATCAAAACTGTAAAGCTTGATTAGAACCAAACGTGTCACAGGGATGTGTGCGTTCGAACGAACAATCATGTCCGTTCGAACGGACAATTAGAATCCGTTCACTCACCTTCTGAGTGCGTTGAACGGACAATCTTTCCTGTGAACGGAAATATGTCACAGGGATGTGTGCGTTCGAACGAACACACATGTGCGTTCGAACGGACAACCTGGAATCCGTTCACCCACTTTTCAGTGCGTTGAACGGACTCTTGTTCCTGTGAACGCAAAATGCTATGTATAATTGAGTCCGTTACGAACGGACATTGTCCGTTTGAACGGACCCAAGATGTACTTGCACGTTATTTTGAAACGGCTAGTGCAAACTTCAAGTGCGTTCTGAACGGACTGTATGCGTTCGAACGCACTGCAAGTTTTCTGAAGGATTTCTATAGAGAGTATAAATAGAATCCTTCATGGGTCTCTCTCTCTCACTTCCTCATTTTCAAACTTTCAAACCTAAAAAGAGAGAAACCCTAAGCTGTGATTATCTATATCCATTGATAGCTTGAGAAACCTCTTTAGATCGTTGATCTACTTTCGATATTCTCCACTAATCGTATCCCACTCACGTGACCGATCACGTTGTAGCTCGATTAGTGAAAAAAAGTGTAATAGGCTAGTGCAACAAATTGTAAAGAGCCTAAGCTATAGATCGATAGAAGCGTGTAAATCGATCTAGGCAAATCCTTGTAATCGAGTTGAGTTGGAATTCAATCGAAGGCCAAAAAGAGGCACAAGGCATTCCCGGAGACGTAGGTACTCGCGAATAATTGAGTCGGTCAATTAAGCGAGTAAAGGGTGAGTTAAAGTTACAAAGCAACCACCTACCGAACTTCGTAAACAAACATCTTGTGTCAAAGTGTTTGTACGGTATCATCTTTATCATCCAAATTATTATTTATTCCGCACCGTAAATTAGGTTTAAATCTAAACTAAGTATAAGTTAGATAGCCGAATTTACCCCCCTCTAGGTTAGAATTAACCAACAGGCTTGTAGTGCTTTGGAAACAGCCTACTGCCATCGTTAACCGAACTTACATGGTCACACAACGAGTCGTACTAAGTCGGGCTTGATTATAAAGTTGGCACATAAGATGTGCATAGCTTGGTATTTTGATACGCAAGCTATATTCTCTAAAATCGTGCATATTGGATATGCATGAGTACCTTTTTAGGTAGATCTGAAATTTAGTGGGAGACTGAAGGAAATACAGTTTCGGATCAACCCTAAAAGTGTACACAAGGATAAACGAATGTAAGTGTACATTCGTGGTCATAACTTTCAGTAGGAAAATCCAATTTGAATGGTTCAAATTGGGTTAGATAGATAATGAGATTATCTAGAACTTTCATGTAGAAATATTGTTCATTTGAACGAAGTATCAGTGTCGTTTTAATGGAATACCGAAAGGGTGCGACAGTTTGACATACAGTTAGTAAAACGTCCGTAACTTTTGCCCTCTCCTCACGCCTGAAGAATTGGTAAGTCAATTCCGAAACTTCGAGATTCGACTCAAGCAACTCGATGAAGAACAAGGAATCTACATGCCCTCTCCTCACTCCAAAACCGTAGCTTTGCCCGCCGTGAATGCAAGCAATGACGACAATGAAATGGATGATCTCACGTTGCGACTCCTAGAGTGGCAAAGGGACGAGAAGCGATTCAACGAGAATCGGAAACAAAAGGGGCTAAAGCTCCATTGCTTTTGGTGCAAGAAAATTGGACACATGATGGAGTCATGCTGGACTCTCCATCCGGAAAATTCGAGGTGGATCAAAAAGGATGAGGACCACAAGGATCGGGAAAGGCGAGAGCCCCGATACGAAAGAAGATACGAGGACAAGGGGCGAGAAAATCGTCAAAACTACAAAGGTAAAGAAATCAATAAGAAAAAGGCATATAAAGCTAACATCGATTGTAGATGGGGAGAAACGGACGGGTCAAGCTCATCATCCGACCCGGATGGTCCGTCAAGTCGACACACCGCAAACCGTGCACTCATGGTAAGGATCGATCCTCCACTAATAAGCGCAGTGGAAGCGGCCATCAAATCTATTCGAATTGAACGAGGTCTAACTACTACATATCACACACCCATGGATGTGGACTCGGAACCATCCACTCCTAATACCTGCTCAACACATGACCAATGTCATGAGGTACGTACATACTCACTGCGTGACATAGAATCAATACATAAATCTAAATTTTCTCCCGCATTCAAACTAGAACTCGACTCATGTGACGAGTTTCTTAGAGATGAAGGGAACTCTCAACTAAATGAGGGTAAACTTGAGAGCTCAACACAAGCTCTCAAGGATAAGGTAGCTTCTCTTGAGCTATCCATTTTGGCATATAAAACTCAAATAAATGAATTTAAAGGTTTTTCAAAGTGTGAGTGTCAAACCCTAAAAGGTGAGATTTCTCATCTAAAAGTCGAAATTCAAACTCTTAAAGTTGAAAATGAATCCCTGAAGAAGGCTTGTGCAAATATTGCATTGAGTCCTCCTTCATTGGATGATGTTTTAAGATTGTCATTGATAGGACAAAAGCCAAATGACAAATCCGGTTTAGGATATAAGAAAAATAACGGTAATAAACCCGATTTTTCAATATCTCAAAATCAAAAATCTAAATGGGAAAACAATAAATTAAGTAGTCATGGAAATGCTTTCATGTACCATGACTACAACAAAGGTAAATATGCTAAAAATGATCAACCTAAGCGTGTCAATAATAATTATAAGAAAAATCATTATACACAAAATTCACAATCTAGACATACTAATTTGGGAAGAACCGATTGCTTGTTCAAAAGGGGACCAAATGGGTATTTCTATGAAGTGACAAACTACACCGAAGCTTCATATCAACAAGGGCCTCCCAAACATTTCACCAACACACATAAACAATTTAAACAAAATAATTTTAAGCAAACTAAATTGAAATCAAATAACCTTTATCAATTGCCAAAATCGATAAATCCTAAGAGAAGTAATCCGAATCAACTCTCGGACTATTTTGTGAAGAGTACCACACCCACAAATAAGCCCACCGTAGCATTTTGTAACTATTGTTGCAAAACGGGTCATGTCTCAACAAGTTGTGATCTTCGCAATCCAAAATTAACGTCAAACTCAATATGGATGCGTAAAGATCGTCACTCGATGGGTCCCTCTACGTCGTTTGGTATAGGACCTCCTAGGGCTTAAGCCCTAATTTGAAACACTATACTCCTTAGTATCCCTCACCTTAAAACCAAATTTGTAAGGGGAGTATAGGAAATGGGCTAAATTGAATTCGAGCCAAACTGGTCGAGTATTATATAGATACATCACATGTGTTAATAGAGGAGTACATTGGAACACTTGTCTCAATAAATAAATAACGATATCAGTCCAGTGATCACACTTCAGGAACCAGTCCGTTCGAACGAAAAACATGTGCGTTGGGAACGGACAAATGAAGTCACCAAATACCCTCTTAACAGTCTCAAGTCCGGTCGAACGGATTAAAATGCGTTCTCGACGGATGACTGAACGATGAGACCCAAAGTCAGTTAAACTGTGGCGCCATCTAATTTTCCTACCAGGATCAAGTGCGTTCGAACGTACAACTTAATGCGTTCCGAACGGAAAAGTGAATTATAGGATTATGGCGCCGGATCATACTTTGGCACCGACTCTTAGTGTCAACAGTGTTCAGTGCGTTCGAACGAACAACTAATGCATTCGAACGCACATGCCTCACTCAGCGAATCTACTTCGAACCCTTACACTCGCGCCTTTTCATATTCTGGCGCCTCTTCTACGTCGTGTGTGCGTTCTGACGCACATAAGAGTCCGTTCGAACGGACTTAACAACTTCCTAGATACAACTTAAAAACCCAAGATAGCGCCTTTTCTCAGACATGAATGCGTTCCAACGAACTTGAGAAGTGCGTTCGAACGGACTCGTCGTAATAACTCTTCGTCCACATGCAACCGACTGCATTCAATGGATGTGATGGCCCCTTTTCCTTACAACGCGACCTGAAGGGACAAGATCTCTTCAGTTACTTAGCCCCCACCCCTTCATTCTCTCTCCTTGTTTCTCTTCCAAAACTCTCTCTCTCTCTCTCAGAAAAACTAAAACCTTCAACAACAGCCATGGACGCCTCAAACTCGAGATCGAAAGCCAAGGCAAAGGGGAAGAAGATAGTAGGCGAGAGTTCGAACGCTCAAAGAAGAATGAAGCAAGCGGCAAAGAAGCCTACTCTTGAAGAACGCATTCAAAGTGACTATGACTTCTCTGACCCAAACAACGAGCATCTGTTTCGAACTCAGGAGGCTGGTATCCTCTTCAATGAATGGGTTGAAGGAAATACAGTTACAGATCAACTAGTTGAATGTACAAATGAGTGTAGACAAACATACGTGTTCGTCGGAACGATTGGATGCATAATAAGATTATGCAAATCTGGCAGAAATTACATGGTGCGTCATGACGCACCATATTGTGCGTCATGACGCACAGTAGAGTAATTCTGAGAAAGCCAATCTGTGAGTATACCGTCACGACGCACCAATTTGTGCGTCATGACGGTGGTGCGTCATGACGGACGTTATCGTGCGTCATGACGATACACTGTGTAACGGCTATATTCAGTAATTGTGACTGGTGCGCCGTGACGCACCATATGGTGCGTCATGACGCACTGTGATCCGAATTCTGGATTAGCAGTTTTTGATACTCATTAATACTCATTAATCACAGAATATATTTATATTCTTGTAACCTCTCTCTCTCTCTCACTAAGCCATTATTCTGTGCTAAGAACTAGATCTAGAGCTTGGAGAAAAGAGATAAAACTTGTGTGACAAGTTGAGGAAATTTAAGCAAGATTGTGGTGAATTTTAGGGGAATTCACCGCAACCGAAAGACGAAAAGCTCGAGGTGGATACGAGTAGAGAGATCTAAACTAAGATCTTCGACTGTGATCAATCGAGAGCAAGGACGAGCAAGGTCGGAGACAAATCGGATAGAATCCGGTTGTATACAACATAATCGGAGCTTCGGATTTGGTGTCGAATCGCGCGGGCGTGGGACGTGCGTGTCGCCGGAATCGAAGCAAGCAGTAACTAACTGAACAACCCGTCTCCGTGATCAATTTCACGTGGTATGTTTCTATGTATATAAGAGTTATATTCATAGGTTTAGTTGCATTTCATGATTCGTACGGTCGAGTCGTTGACGTGGTCCTCGGGATCGGGTCGGACCGGGCCTCTCAATCCGCTGCGCGGGGCTCGGTAGTGACGCCAATACCCAACAGTGGTATCAGAGCGATCGTCACGATTCGATCGTCGAATCGATTTCGAATAAGTGTTATTCGGAATTTCATGTAGAATTTTAGGACATAATCATGTAGTTGTAAAATTAGGACCATAGAAATCTTACTAGTATTTGATCATGAGATGATCAAAAGAATCTAGAAGTAATCATGAATTGTTCATGATTAATCGTTTTTGAAACGATTAAAATCTGTTAAAATTACAAAATAAAACTGAATTTCAGGTCTGGTGCGTCATGACGCACGATATGGTGCGTCATGACGCACACGGGAAATCCAAGAGTTGGATCTGAGGCGTTACTCAGTCCGTCGTGACGCACAAAAGTTGTGCGTCATGACGCACTGTGTAAATTCGTACCATCATGACGGACCATTTGGTGCGTCGTGACGGTAGAAGTCCAAAAAGTTTCTGGCAAACTGAACAAAATGGTTTTGTTCAGTGCGTCATGACGCACCCTCTGGCGTCATGACGGATCAGAACAGTCCGTCGTGACGGTATAATCAACCATCATGACGGAAGAACCTCAAAAAGTTTCTGGAAATCTGGACAAAATAGTTTTGTACAGTCCGTCATGACGCACCGTCTGGCATCATGACGGAAGAACACGGTCCGTCGTGACGGTAGTAACCAACCGTCATGACGGAGGAACCTGAAATAGTTTCTGGAATAGACAACAAAATTGTTTTGTATGGTCCGTCGTGACGCACTGTCTGGCGTCATGACGGACCTGTGAAGTCCGTCGTGACGCACGTTATGTTGCGTCATGACGGAAGTCAATGGAAGTCCATTTTAGTACGGTGCGTCATGACGGACGTTATGGTGCGTCGTGACGCACAGTGTAATTTTTCCTGATTTATTTAATTGTGGTTCTAATCATTATTAATTATGTTCATTCATCATGATATACTTGCTTATTGATATAATTAGATTATATCACATAAATCCCTGCATAATACTTAAGTCATGAAATGCCTTCCATGTTCACGACCTCCGAGGTTGGTCATCACACCTTGCACGGTTTCAGGCCAAAGTCGGGCGTGCATTGTTGTATGTATCAACGTGAGAGGCAAGCGTTGATTGGGGACAAATGCGGGTTCAGGCCAAAGTCGGGCGCATTTGTAGTTCAATTGAACGATATGTGATCATGGTTGTGACTTAACCGTCCAAGCCAATCCGATTGGGGTTCGGGGCATAGTTAGGATGCACAAACGGAATTTGAATCATATATGATATGGTTCGATACCGAAATCCTATAAAAGGTCAAGAGTCGTATTGGATGCGATTGGATTTATCCTACCTAAATAGTGAGATCCCATTTGTCGGCCAAAGTCACTTATGGGAGGATCATGAAATATGGGTCTTGAAGTGTTATTGGATTTAGAATCCCGAATCAATATTAGGGTTATTGATTTGATAAAAGTAACATATTTCATATCATCATATAAGCATATAGCATAAGTTCGCACATATCAGTATCAATCTCATTTTAAAGTATTTTTCGTTGTAGCAATCATGACATCAAGCAACACCAACTCAATGTCGATTAGATCGGTATTGGAGAGGGAGAAGCTAGTCGGCAAGAACTATCTTGACTGGCACCGTAACCTAAGAATTGTTCTTAGGCAAGAGTGCAAAAGTCACGTGTTAGACACGAAGATGGTTACTCCCGACGAGAACGCTTCGCCCGAAGAAAAGGCGACATTTGACAAACTTAAGAAGGAGTCAAATGACGTGACGTGCCTCATGTTGGCATGTATGGACGCGAATTTGCAGAAGCAATTCGAGGATTCGGATGCGTACGAGATTAACGCGACGCTCAAGGAAATGTTCCAAGAGCAAGAACGCATTGAAAGGTTCAATACGTTAAAGGAGTTGGTTAACTGTAAGATGCCTAACGGATCTTCGGTTAGCACTCACGTGTTAAAGGTACAATCATTGATTGATCGTCTCGAGAAATTGGGAGAAAAGGTGTCACCAATAATGCAACAAGATTTGATCTTATGTGCATTGCCACCGATTTTTTCAACTTTCGTAACGAACTATCATATGCATTCGATGAACAAGACGATTCCCGAGCTCCATGGGATGCTCAAGAACTTTGAGTCGGAGATGCTTAAGGCATCGGGAGAACCCAAAGCAAGAGTTGCTAGGGATGTCCTCATGATTCAAGGTGGGATTCGTAAGAAACAAAAGTCCAAGGGCGGTGCGGGCAAGTCGTTGTCCAAACCGAAGACTAAAGGAAAGGAGAAATCTGAGGATGTCACCTGCTTCCATTGCAAAAAGACTGGGCATTGGAAGAGAAATTGCAAGATTTACCTCGAGGAGGTGAAGAAAAGCAAGGGGAAGGCTTTGGAAGCCGGAACCGCAGGTATGACTATTATAGATGTTAACATTTCAATTTTGGACAATTGGGTATTAGATACCGGTTGTGGAACTCATATTTGTCGAAATATGCAGGTTCTTCAAAATAGAAGGAAGTTAACACGCGGTGAAGTGGATTTTCGAGTAGGGAATGGAGCAAGCGTTGCTGCATTGGCCGTCGGAGATATTTTTATTACTTTACCGAGTGGATTTATTTTAGAACTAAATAATTGTTATTTTGTTCCAAGTTTGTGTAAGAACATTATTAGTGTGTCTAGACTAGCTAATGATGGTTATGAATTTATTATTAAGAATAATGAATTTTCTATTTGTAAGGATAATTTATTCTATGGAAATGTTCTATTAGAAAATGGTCTTTACATTTTAGATATGAATTACACAAATGATAAATCAATCTATAATATAAACACGAATCGGATTAAACCTAAAGTTGATAGTAAAACTTACTTTTGGCATTGTCGACTTGGCCATATAAACGAGAAGCGCATCTCAAAACTCCATAAGGATGGACTTTTGGATTCATTTGAATTTGATTCATATGGACAATGCGAATCTTGTTTACTTGGCAAGATGACAAAAGCACCATTCTCAAAAGTTGGAGAAAGGTCCAAGGAACTATTGGAACTTATACATTCTGATGTATGTGGTCCAATGAGTACCGAGGCAAGAGGAGGTTATCGATACTTCATAACGTTTACGGATGATTTTAGTAGATATGGGTATATCTATTTAATGCGTAACAAATCTGAATCTTTTGAAAAGTTCAAAGAATTTCAAAATGAGGTTCAAAATCAACTTGGCAAGACAATCAAAGCACTTCGATCAGATCGAGGAGGCGAGTATTTGAGCTATGAGTTTGAAGATCATCTCAAAGATTGTGGAATCGTTTCACAATTGACTCCACCTGGAACGCCTCAATGGAATGGCGTGTCCGAGAGGAGGAATCGGACCTTATTGAATATGGTTCGATCTATGATGAGTCAAACTAGTCTCCCAAAATCGTTTTGGGGATATGCCCTTGAGACAGCGGCTTTTCTAATAAACCGCTTACCTTCTAAATCGGTTCAAAAGACACCATATGAGATGTGGACCGGACAACCTCCGGTGTTATCTTTTATTAGAATTTGGGGATGTGATGTTTATGTTCGAAAAATGTTTTCGGATAAACTCGAACCCAAATCTGAAAAATGTTTATTTGTAGGATATCCTAAGGAAACTAAAGGATATTATTTCTACAATCCCGAGGAAAACAAGGTTTTCATAGCTCGAAGAGGTACCTTCTTGGAGGAGGACTTTATATCTCAACGAGCTAGTGGGAGTAAGATTGATCTCGAAGAGGTTCGAGATTCAGAAATAAACATTGAACCGATGGATGTTGACCCGAATCCATCAATAGTTGAGGATGTCGAGCCAATAGCACAAGGTGCTCCTCGTAGGTCTAGTAGGACCCGGCTGGAACCAGTACGATATGGATTTATCGTGACTGATGAAGGAAACGTCGAACTCATAGATGATGAGCCGACAACCTACAAAGATGCTATGTTGAGCGAAGATTCCGACAAATGGCATGATGCCATGAAGTCCGAAATCCAATCCATGTATGATAATCAAGTTTGGAACTTGATTGATCCACCACCCTTGGTTAAACCCGTCGGGTGTAAATGGGTTTTCAAGAAGAAAATCGACATGGATGGGAAAGTGCATACTTACAAAGCACGGTTAGTTGCGAAAGGTTTCAAGCAAATTCATGGTGTAGACTATGATGAAACGTTTTCGCCGGTAGCCATGCTTAAGTCTATAAGGATTATCCTTGCCATAGCTGCATATTATGACTATGAGATATGGCAAATGGATGTTAAAACTGCTTTCCTTAACGGAAACTTATCGGAGGATGTGTACATGACACAACCCGAAGGTTTTATCGATCCAAAGAATCCTAAGAAAGTATGCAAGCTTCAAAGGTCCATTTATGGGCTGAAACAAGCTTCTCGGAGTTGGAACATTCGTTTTGATGAAGTCATACGCGAGTATGATTTTATCAAGAACGAAGAAGAACCTTGTGTATATAAGAAGGTTAGTGGGAGCCGCGTAGCATTTCTTGTTCTTTATGTGGACGATATATTGATCATAGGAAACGACATTCCGATGTTATCGGATGTTAAGAAGTATTTGAATACTCGTTTCGCTATGAAAGATTTAGGAGAGGCCGCCTACATTTTAGGCGTGAGGATCTATAGAGATAGATCCAAGAGACTCCTCGGCCTAAGTCAGAGTACGTACATCGACAAGGTGCTGAAAAGATTTTTCATGCAAAACTCTAAGAAAGGGTTTCTTCCCATGTCGAGTGGTATAAATTTTTCGAAAGCTCAATGTCCGACATCGAGCGAAGAGAAAAATAACATGGATAAGGTTCCATATGCTTCGGCGGTTGGATCTATCATGTATGCCATGATCTGTACGAGACCTGACGTATCGTATGCATTGAGCGTCCTATCACGTTACCAATCGAATCCAGGTGATCCGCATTGGCAAGCCGTGAAAACTATCCTCAAGTACTTACGAAGAACTAAGGACCAGTTTTTAGTATATGGTGGCGAGGATAATGGATTGGTTGTAACGGGTTACACCGATGCCAGTTTCCAAACATGTACTGATGATTTTCGATCACAAAGTGGGTACGTGTTTTGCTTGAACGGTGGCGCGGTTATATGGAAGAGTTCCAAACAACCGACTGTTGCTGACTCTACGACGGAAGCAGAATACATCGCGGCTTCGGAAGCCGCAAAGGAGGCGGTTTGGGTCAAGAAGTTCGTGACCGAACTTGGTGTTGTACCGAGTATCTCGGAACCCGTGGCTGTGTATTGTGACAATACGGGAGCAATAGCACAGGCCAAGGAACCGAGATCGCATCATCGCTCCAAACACATCCTGCGTAAATTCCACTTGATACGTGAGATTTTACAAAGGCAGGATGTTGTGATTTTGAAGATTGATACTGACGAGAATGTGGCAGATCCGTTTACGAAACCTCTTCCAATTGCGAAGCATGATCGTCATGCTAGAACTATAGGTTTGAGATACCTAGAGGAGGAAGTTGGTTTGTAGTTATCTAAAACAATAGTTGTTATGATAAGTTATTTGTTGTAAACGATGTATCACCCAAGACTTATGTTATATTAATGCACTTTCAAAAATTTTATATTTCATTTGCATTTATCTTATATGAAAACTTGTGCGAGGTTGTGTAATTTGATTACACGAACCTTGATTTATGACTTGTGTGAGTGTCTACGTGATACGTGATCATGTTAAGTAAAATCATCACATTTCAAAAGTTATATTTCAAAAACGTCCCTAGTCATGATTAGGATACTTATGTGATAAGTATATCTATTATAAGATAATAGACTAACATGTACACTAGCATATTCGCCGAGGTGATGATTATGTTTTGCTAATCATAGGACAAAGAGTTTGTCAAATCGGGAATATGGATATGCATTAGGTTATGCATATTGTGACTTGACCAAAAGTGCGATATCATGACATGGTTTAGTCATTGTAGATGGAATCGTAACGAATGGGGTCTTAGTTCTTCACACTTGAGATGATCATGGATCATTTTTCGTGCGTAACATAATGCTTAGATATAATCTTCCACCATCTGTAACAGGATGGTCATGGGATTATGATCGGGTATTATCTGAAACACGGAATTTGATGTGAGTCATCAAGATAGAAATTGTTCCTTTCAAGAGAAAGAGATATCCCTTAGGCCTATCGATGAATTGATCAACGAAATCTCTGGCCAGAGTCAATGATATTAAATTGTTAATATCGATTGTATTTGTTGATTCAATTCGGTATCGAGACAATAAGTTTAGTCAATCAAATTATAAGGATGACTATTACCGTGCCTTTTGATTGACGGATATCGTGAACAAGAGAACTAAACACCACCGTTCGAGATGGGTATAAATGATCACAATCATTTTCGTTTTCAACGTGGGAAAGCTATGATGGATTTCTTCCTAGATCCCTCTCATGAGCCCGTAAACTTGGGCATAAGTTTACTACCATTGCTTGATACGAACCTACGCGGTCACACATAGAGCTGTCTTATTTCGGGCTTAAATTTCAATCTCTGAGGTTATGTGTACATGAGATGTACGCTAGTACTTTCTTTAGTTGGATCTTGAACTGAGTGGGAGACTGAAGGAAATACAGTTACAGATCAACTAGTTGAATGTACAAATGAGTGTAGACAAACATACGTGTTCGTCGGAACGATTGGATGCATAATAAGATTATGCAAATCTGGCAGAAATTACATGGTGCGTCATGACGCACCATATTGTGCGTCATGACGCACAGTAGAGTAATTCTGAGAAAGCCAATCTGTGAGTATACCGTCACGACGCACCAATTTGTGCGTCATGACGGTGGTGCGTCATGACGGACGTTATCGTGCGTCATGACGATACACTGTGTAACGGCTATATTCAGTAATTGTGACTGGTGCGCCGTGACGCACCATATGGTGCGTCATGACGCACTGTGATCCGAATTCTGGATTAGCAGTTTTTGATACTCATTAATACTCATTAATCACAGAATATATTTATATTCTTGTAACCTCTCTCTCTCTCTCACTAAGCCATTATTCTGTGCTAAGAACTAGATCTAGAGCTTGGAGAAAAGAGATAAAACTTGTGTGACAAGTTGAGGAAATTTAAGCAAGATTGTGGTGAATTTTAGGGGAATTCACCGCAACCGAAAGACGAAAAGCTCGAGGTGGATACGAGTAGAGAGATCTAAACTAAGATCTTCGACTGTGATCAATCGAGAGCAAGGACGAGCAAGGTCGGAGACAAATCGGATAGAATCCGGTTGTATACAACATAATCGGAGCTTCGGATTTGGTGTCGAATCGCGCGGGCGTGGGACGTGCGTGTCGCCGGAATCGAAGCAAGCAGTAACTAACTGAACAACCCGTCTCCGTGATCAATTTCACGTGGTATGTTTCTATGTATATAAGAGTTATATTCATAGGTTTAGTTGCATTTCATGATTCGTACGGTCGAGTCGTTGACGTGGTCCTCGGGATCGGGTCGGACCGGGCCTCTCAATCCGCTGCGCGGGGCTCGGTAGTGACGCCAATACCCAACATGGGTATCCAAGAGACCAATTGCTCCATGCTACTACTACGAGTTTCCGCCAAACATACATCACCTCCTCGACAAAGTCGAGGAAATCGAACGTACATGGGGATTCGCGAATTTAGCATGCCTAAACGTCAAATCGCATGATGTAATCACGCGACTATTTTACGCAAACGCTGAATTCCATCGTGACGAAGAGAAGGTAACGTCATACATCCTCGGTGAAGATGTCGAAATCTCTATCAAAAACTTGACTGTTTTGCTCGGACTAAGGGACGGCGGAGAGAAAATCTACGACACTCGCAAGGCAAGACTCGAAGCTGCCATCACGGGTATCAAACCTGGGCAAGGGGCATCTCACTTGGCCGCCCATGAACAGTTTATCTGGGCCATCGGTAATAACATTCTCACTCCCTCAGAAAAATTTAAGATGAATCTCGAACAGCGGGATATTATACTCTTGCATCGCATGTGGTACAAGGATCAATTACCCATCCACGTGCCCTTTCTCATCACAAGCCACATGGAAAGTGTTATGAGTCATAAGAACGCGTCCTTGCCATACGGAACATTGATTGCTCGTATGATGGAACTCCAAGGTATTGAGATACCACTGAGCGATTGGGATTTTCGTCCGAAATCACCAATCAACCTCGCATCCGATGCAAACCTCCGACGGTTTGGATATCGGTATTCGCCGAGCATCCTAGGATGGATTATTGACTCCGCAAAGGATGCGGTGGCGTACCACCTTCCCCGCGATCCTACCCGATGAGCGCATGGAGCAACACGGAAGAGCAATGCATGATGCATTTCGTGTATCTGAAGCACGGATGCTTGAGAACGTGGATCGTCAATTTGCCGATCTTTACGTTCATCTTGAGAACAGGTTCGGAACGCACCATTAATTCATAACCCGAGCAAAATGAAGTGTGATCAACATTGGTTGTGGTGTGTTGTGTCGTATTATATTATATTATGTTATGTTATGTCTAAAGTATTGAGTATACATGAGAGTATGTGAGAACTTATAAATGTGTCGGTATGATTGAACAATTAGGTCTATTGAGTAATTGTGTTTGATGAATAATTATGGTATATTGTCAGTTTAAACTGTTGCATCCATTTTGGTTTTTATTATTTATTTTTATAACCTATCAGTCCAGATGCAAGTGCGTTCGAACGCACCACTTTTTCCGTTCAGAACGCACATATTTTCTTAACAATCTGCTAAATTTTGAAAAGATTGTCATCATTCCAAAACAAAAGAATTTGATCATATTTACGAGCTCATACATTCATCAATTCATTCTTTGAGGGGGAGCTCGCATTTAGGGGGAGCCTTCCGGTGTTGAAGTCTCCTTGGCCCTTTTGATCTCTTTCAAAATGGGGGAGAAACGATCGTACGGAAAGTTCTCAACTAAATGATGAAACTCTCCGAACCGACAGTGTTTTGAAATTAATCAAAAGGGGGAGTTTGTTGGTTCAAATTTCCTGGTAGTTTGATTATTTCAAAACACTGTCAGTACTAATGTATACATCCAGAAAAGTGCAGGATAACATAGGTACGATACGAAGATGAAGGAGGACTTGTGAAGGAGGAGTTCATTGGATTACATCAAGAATCAGGACATGAAGTCTCAAGATAAACAAGAAAAGAAGAACACAAGGAAGGCCATTGGAACACATCAAGACTCAAGATGTTGAAGCCTTCCGTGAGTGGGATACGCCACAAATAAACCATAGGTACAAACCTAGTAGACCTCAAGTAAAATCATGTTCAAAATAACAAAGAGTTCAGTCAAGCAGGAAGTGCGTTCTGAACGAACTCAAAGTCCGTTCAGAACGGACTTGCTAAATATCAAAACTGTAAAGCTTGATTAGAACCAAACGTGTCACAGGGATGTGTGCGTTCGAACGAACAATCATGTCCGTTCGAACGGACAATTAGAATCCGTTCACTCACCTTCTGAGTGCGTTGAACGGACAATCTTTCCTGTGAACGGAAATATGTCACAGGGATGTGTGCGTTCGAACGAACACACATGTGCGTTCGAACGGACAACCTGGAATCCGTTCACCCACTTTTCAGTGCGTTGAACGGACTCTTGTTCCTGTGAACGCAAAATGCTATGTATAATTGAGTCCGTTACGAACGGACATTGTCCGTTTGAACGGACCCAAGATGTACTTGCACGTTATTTTGAAACGGCTAGTGCAAACTTCAAGTGCGTTCTGAACGGACTGTATGCGTTCGAACGCACTGCAAGTTTTCTGAAGGATTTCTATAGAGAGTATAAATAGAATCCTTCATGGGTCTCTCTCTCTCACTTCCTCATTTTCAAACTTTCAAACCTAAAAAGAGAGAAACCCTAAGCTGTGATTATCTATATCCATTGATAGCTTGAGAAACCTCTTTAGATCGTTGATCTACTTTCGATATTCTCCACTAATCGTATCCCACTCACGTGACCGATCACGTTGTAGCTCGATTAGTGAAAAAAAAGTGTAATAGGCTAGTGCAACAAATTGTAAAGAGCCTAAGCTATAGATCGATAGAAGCGTGTAAATCGATCTAGGCATATCCTTGTAATCGAGTTGAGTTGGAATTCAATCGAAGGCCAAAAAGAGGCACAAGGCATTCCCGGAGACGTAGGTACTCGCGAATAATTGAGTCGGTCAATTAAGCGAGTAAAGGGTGAGTTAAAGCTACAAAGCAACCACCTACCGAACTTCGTAAACAAAATCTTGTGTCAAAGTGTTTGTACGGTATCATCTTTATCATCCAAATTATTATTTATTCCGCACCGTAAATTAGGTTTAAATCTAAACTAAGTATAAGTTAGATAGCCGAATTTACCCCCCTCTAGGTTAGAATTAACCAACAGGCTTGTAGTGCTTTGGAAACAGCCTACTGCCATCGTTAACCGAACTTACATGGTCACACAACGAGTCGTACTAAGTCGGGCTTGATTATAAAGTTGGCACATAAGATGTGCATAGCTTGGTATTTTGATACGCAAGCTATATTCTCTAAAATCGTGCATATTGGATATGCATGAGTACCTTTTTAGGTAGATCTGAAATTTAGTGGGAGACTGAAGGAAATACAGTTTCGGATCAACCCTAAAAGTGTACACAAGGATAAACGAATGTAAGTGTACATTCGTGGTCATAACTTTCAGTAGGAAAATCCAATTTGAATGGTTCAAATTGGGTTAGATAGATAATGAGATTATCTAGAACTTTCATGTAGAAATATTGTTCATTTGAACGAAGTATCAGTGTCGTTTTAATGGAATACCGAAAGGGTGCGACAGTTTGACATACAGTTAGTAAAACGTCCGTAACTTTTGCATCCGAACTCCAATTGGGCCAGGCCAAATTGGGTTGGAAAGATAATACGATTATATACAACTTTCGTGAAGGTTTAAAGTCGGTTGGAACGATTTAATATTTTCGTTTCAACAGAATACTGAAAGGGTGTCTGCAGTTTTCTCTCTGAAAAGGTGTATATGAGATATATATACCTTTTGGCCCATCCTTATCCTATGTGATATAAATAGGATATTTCTCTCTCTCTCTCTCTCTCTCTCTCTCTCTCTCTCTCTCTCTCTCTCTCTCTCTCTCTCTCTCTAACCAATTGATTCAGTCCAACCTGTGGAATTAATAAGATTAATCCAGAATATTGAGAGTCTTCTTTCTAAGAGCGAAAGAGTGCGAAGAGAGAAAACCGAGAAAAAGAGTTTTTCTTGGTGTAGAGAATCGATCTAATCAAGCAAGTTCGCCGGCGCAGCGTCTAGGCAGTAGCCCCTGTGACCGACGAACTCCGACTCACGATGGATACAAGTAGAGGAGCGACACTTGTGGCTCTTCGATTGTGATCAAACCGAAGGAGCAAAACTGTTGGCTGTGAAAGAGTGTGGACGTGGGACGCACGAAAGACAACCGGAGGCGTGTCAAGACGGTGGGAGACGTGTGGTATGGGATGCACGGACTATTCACCAACGTGACACCGGAGAAAGAAAGGATGCGAGCGATCAACCCGTCGTGCGTGATCAATTTCACGCTGGTAATCGTCTATCCTTCTATTACATCGTACCCTCGAAGTCATGGCGTGATCTTGGATTTTGGGAACCGGACCGGGCCTTCATATTCGCTGCGCGGGCCGGGGGACGGGATGAATCCCCAACAAAAACAAACCGTCCCAACGAGCTTTTTGGGACGGCCCTTCTCAGTTTCGTACGCCCCTTATTGGGACGGTGTGTTTTTGTTGGGAATTATTGGGGCGGTTTGGGGTCTTATGGGGACGGTTTTTCCCGGTCCCAATAAGCCAGATATGTTGTAGTGAATTCCGAGGACCCCGTCATCGATTCTGAGCGTGCGAATCATGAAAGAAATAATATACAACCATACTGCACCAAATTGATGGTGGACGAATCATGGAAGAAATAATATACAACCATACAGTACCAAATTGTGCTCCTTGCTCCGGCAATGCGTGTGTCCCATACCACACGACTCGACACCATCTCAAACTGAAGGAAATACAGTTTTGGATCAACTAGAAGAACGTACAAATAAGGATGACGAAATGGTTGAGTTCACAATGAGATTGTGTAAACTCAGGAACCAGGAGATGGTTCGTTCGAACGGACAAAGATGGTTCGTTCGAACGCACTATGGTACGTTCGATTGAATGGGTCATTCAGTTCGAACGTATCTATGTAGAACTGGAACACAGTAACAGTGGCAAGTTCGTTCGAACGAACCTTAAGGTGCGTTCGAACGGACTATGTTCCGAATTCTGTGTTGGCAGTTTTTATCTCCAAATTAATTGTCATGTAATTAATGGTATGATCTGATGGTATTAATTCTTAGATCTGGAAGAGAGATGATATACAGAATTTTGGTGATTATTATTCTTCTTATTCCTTAAGAATCCATTAGAGAAAAGAGAGAATTTGGAGAAAAGTTCTCAAATTCAAATTCAAGCAAGTTTACGCGTGAGTTGAAAGGAATTATCCCGTCCCCGGGCCCGCACAGCGGACATGAAGGCCCGGTCGGGTTCTCAAATCCCGAGATCACGCTTCGATATCGAGGGTACGATGCAAAGTAGGATAGACGATTACCAGCGTGAAATTGATCACGCACGACGGGTTGATCTCTCGCATCCTTCTCTTCTTCGGTGTCACATTGCTGACTAGTCCGTGCGTCCCATACCACACGTCTCCCACTGTCTTGACACGCCCCCGGTTGTCTTCGTGCGTCCCATGTCCATAAGTTTCCACAGCCTTTCACTCCTTTACTTCTCCGGTTTGATCACAAACGAAGAGCCACAAGTGTCGCTCCTCTACCCGTATCCACCGCGAGTCGTAGCACCTCGGTCGCGGGTGCAACTGCCTAGACGAAGCACCGGCGAACTTGCTTGATTGCCTTCGATTCTCTAGACGGAGAAAACTTTTTTCTCCTCTTTTCTCTTTCTCTCTTTCTTCGCACTCTTTCAACACCTTGATAAGAGTCTCTCTAATTTCTGGACTGAATTAGACTTCAAAATATTACTTAGATCAGAGAGAAACATCCTATATATACTACATAGGATAAGAATGGGCCAAAAGATATGTATATCTACTATACACCTTTTCAAACAGAAAATTGCATACACCCTTTCAGTATTCTGTTGAAACGAAATTGTTAAATCGTTCCAACCGACTTAAAACCTTCACGAAAGTTGTAGATAATCTTATTATCTTTCCAACCCAATTGGAGTTCGGATGCGAAAGTTATGACGGTTTTATTAACTGTATGTCAAACTGTCGCACCCTTTCGGTATTCCATTAAAACAACACTGATACTTCGCTCAAATGAAATATATTTCTTCATGAAAGTTCTAGATAATCTCATTATCTATCTAACCCAATTTGAACCATTCAAATTGGAGTCGTTATCTAAAAGTTATGCCAGTTTTACTAAAACTGTTTATTATGCCCACGAACGCGTACATTCGTTTGTCCTTCTACGTACCATTTTAGCGTTGATCCAAAATTGTATTTCCTTCATGAGTATACTTGGAGGATTCACGTGTAACCGGAAGGCGAGAACTCGAGGTGGATACGGGTAGAGAGATTTCAGTTGAGATCTTATATTGTGATCCAAGGAGAGCAAGAACAAGCAAGGTCGGAGCTTAACCGGAAAGGATCCGGTTCTATACGACAAGGCGAAGCTTCATCGACGGTATCGAATCGTGCGGGCGTGGGACGCACGTGTTGCCGAAGAAGGAAGCCAGAAGAAAAACTACAAGAGCGTGTCAACCCTTCTCCGTGATCAATTTCACGTGGTATGACACTATATATAATAGTTATATAATAGTAGTTGCATGTAGAATAAGATTCGTAGCATAGAATCGACAGCGTGGTCCTCGGAATCGGGTCGGACCGGGCTCCACAATCTGCTGCGCAGGGCTCGGTAGTGACGCCGATACCTAACACAAACACGTTCTCCTTCTTGTGGGTAAACCGAAATGATTTCGGTCAATCCCCTAACTTCAGTTTTCTCACAATTGAGAGTCACAAAAGTGAACGTTGTAGTCTCTTGGTCACACACGCAACTGCCTAGACGAAGCATGTGTGAACTTGCTTGATTCGACCAATTACGTTCTCTAATGGAGAAAACCTGTTTTTCTCCTCTATTCTCTTTCTCTCTTTCTTTGCACTCTTTGAATAAGTGTTAGACTGAATTAGAACCTATCCGACTGGTTATACGAGAGTGAAACATCCTATTTATACTTAATAGGATAATGTTTGCGTCAAATGCTATGTGTATGCAATATACACTTCCAGCAGCATGTCCGTTATAACGGATTGAAACGTCCGTTCGAACGGATTGAAACGTCCGTTCGAACGGACCTCTTTCTGTCTTGAGTATGTTCAAAATAATTTTATACTCGAAGTGGTCCGTTCGAACGGAGCCTAAGAGTCTGTTCGAACGAACCATTCTCTGTCTCATTTCTGTGTTAATTCCAAATTACACTCGTAGTGGTCCATTCGAACGGAGACTAAGATTCGTTCGAACGAACCACTCTCTGGAACTTAACTTTGCATAATCCTATTATGCACTTAATTAAACCCATGAACATTCATGTTCATATACCCTTATATGTAGACTTTTACTGTTGATTCAAAACTGTATTTCCTTCATTCTATTTGGCATGCCAAACTTTCCAATATGATATGGTATAGTGAAATTTAGCTCTAATAAATTGTACTATTGGTTTTGGTTTTACAGACAAATCTGCAATAACCGCCCCCAAAATAATGTTCGCAACTAAACACTATTCAATTATTTAATATCAGTACCGATCGAATGATTATTGCACGTGTATTGATCTCTTAATTTTTTAATTTGAAAAGATCATGATTGATTTATGAAAGCGTGCAACCTTCACAGACAGTTCGACTCATTTTTGAACTTACAGTTAACATTATATTGCGTTTTGTTGGAATGATCAACATTTATTTCACGACGGTTGTCAATGCAAAAAATGTTGATCGCCCTAACTAATTCTTCCTTTGAAACAAAAATTTTACCAGCAAATAAATGAGTATTACCGCATGTGGCCGTGTGTTCACGTACCAAGAAATTTGCTATGGACGATTCGATTTGTTCCACATCTTCGAATGGATTGGCTGGGGGATTGCCGAATGTCCCTGACGTTATCCATTTCGGCCTGTTCGTGTAATTAAAATCGGGGTGCAATACTCGATCCTCCTCGCCATTCTCGTCCTTAAATTCCAACAGGTCGTCACCTTTGCTCCATCCAACTCATGATTCATCGCTTTAGATTCGTTTTGCGCACTGCTAGTACCCACATGTTGTCTCTCCACCAGTTTTATGTACAATTCAACGAAAGGCCATGAACAATTTTCGGATTTAATGAATTGTACGAACCTCCCAATCTCATTGGCATTCGTTATTGGCATGAGAAAAAAAATACTCCACGATTTTCGGATTTTTGGACATCTCCCATTTATTTTCACATCCATGTGACCCCCCAACAGTATGACTGACGATAAATCTTCGAACACAACAAGTCCCAACTCATACATGTATCTGATGCTATTATTGTTGGTCCTGCACGCTCTTATATATAACCACTCTCATTTTGAGCAATCTTCCCCCCATAGTACATTTGTTACGTTCATTTTTTTTTAATTGGGAAGAAGAAGAAGAAGAAGAAGAAGAAGAAAAAGATGAGGATGATGATGATGAGGGGGAGGAGGAGGAGGAGGAGGAGGAAGAAGAAGAAGAAGAAGAAGAAGAGAGATGAATGAATGAAACATAATATGAAACATATACAACCCTTTAAATATAATTCGAAATTAATGAACCAAATTAATCTTATATCCTGAACCCTATAACCCTATACCCAGAACCATATTCTGTTGATTAGACCATACACCATATATCCTGAACCCTATAACCCTATACCCAGAATAGGATTCTGTTGATTAGACCTTACATCCTATACCCTGAACCCTATAACCCTATATCATGAACCCTACTTTGTTGATTAGACCATACATTATATGCCCTTAACCCTATAACCCTATATCTTGAACCCTACTATGTTGATTAGACCATACATCTTATATCATGAATCCTATAAACTATACCATGAACCCTATTTTGTTGATTAGACCATCCTTTACCTTGAACGTATAACCCTATACCCCGAACCCTGATTATTTTTTAAAACCTTTTTTAGTTCATGAAATGTAAAAAATTTATTTTTGGCACCTGTTTGGACGCATTTCAGACCTCAATTGAGCACTAAATTTGTCAAATAAAATATCTAATTTGTTGCACTTCATAAGATTTACAACTTTCATCTTAAACAAATTTTTTAATTCTCAACCTATCATTGCCAAAAGCTATTTATGTACGAGTAAAAAACATAAAACTAAACTCTCTTTCGTCAGCCCTCCCTCTAGGCGAAAGATGCGCAACTGTGGATCTTGCGCCAATAGTGGTGGCGAAAGAGAGTACAATTAAGAAATCTACAGTGCGTATATGGATGAAAAATTCTATATTTGTTGTTTTTCGTCAATTAGCCTGGCGAAAACAACAAATTCATGATTTTCCATCTCTCGCCTGGCAAAAAAAACAAATTCAAGATTTTTCATCGCTCGCCTGACGAAAGACAATAAATTCAGAATTTTTCATTTATGTACGCACTGATTGACTGATTGTATTTAGATCCCTTCTAACAATCAAAATTTATGTTTAAGATTTTTCGTCAGTCTCCTAACAAAAATCAATTTTTTTTTTGTGACGAAAACGCTAGATTTTGCAAAATGTGCAAATTCATAGCGCTATTTTACGAATTGACCTTTTGATAAGTTTATATGTAAAAAAAATCAATATTATCCTAGTTACGTAAACAGTGTCTTATGAAAAATAAAATTTACTAAAAGTGGAGGTACCCAGGGGAGAAAATTACACTGGCATAAAATCCCCATCTCTCTGTCACCCCTCTCTTTCAGACAGACACTAGCTATCCATTTGTCTGTTCGTCTCTCTCTCTCTCTCCTCTCTCTCTCTTAGTTCCCTCGTTAATATTTTTCCATTAGATAGAAACACATGAAAAAGGAAAGCATTATGGAAGAATGAAATTAAAAGAAAGGCGAAATGGGAAATTGCGGAACTAGAGAAGAGAATGCTGTCGTTTCTGCTCACGCTCAAGGTTTTAATTTCGAAAACTTGTTCTATATTCAGTTTGAAGTTGCGTTCTTTGGGGTTTCGTGTTCATCTTGTTTCCAGTTCCGTTTTGGTGTTTGCTGGGTTTTTGATAAAATTGATTGATCGTTTTTGGTTTGTAGTTGGTTATTTCAATTTTTATTTCTGAGAATTTGTCTGCTCTTTAAAGATTGATTGTGTTAAGCCTGCATGATACGGAGTGTATTTTCTTTCTTGAGTATGCCTTCAATTTAGTGATTTCAGTTCATAATTTCCTTCTTAATGTATTGATTTTCTGCATTAATTAATGGGGTTTCTGAAATTTATCTGTGTCAAGTGAAGAAAAGTTTCAGTCTTTTGGAGGAACGACCTTCTAGTTTTGGGCCATATTTTTGTTCAATTAGATTAATTAATTGGTCTTGTTTGCTATTTGATTCTTTTAAGTAGCATTGCTGAAAATTTGATTTTAAGAAGGTATTGTGGCTAAGAAAATTCATGTTCTTTTTTTTTTTTTGGAAAATGCCCAATATCCTTAATTTATTTCCATTTTATGCCATTTTTTTTGTATTAATGCTTCACATTGTTTGGATTTTTTTTATTTATGTTATATCTTTTGCATTTAGAGTTAATATTCCTTATTTTGGCCTATTTAGTGACAAATTAGTACAATCTGAGTAATATAATGGTTAACAAAGTCAAATCTTCTACTAAAATTTGTATTTTATTTGCATGCAGATCTGAAATTATTATATACTGAAAAAAAAATACAAAAATACAATGTCAAACAAACTTGTCATTTTATTAACTTAACAAGACAAACTACTTGCATGTTCTAAATCGCCAACTTATTCTAGTTTTTAATTCATGCATTTTTGTTGTTACTTGCCAACTAATTTATTATATCTAAGTTATTCTTATACTACTTACCTAATTACATTATTATTGCACAGAAAATTAGTGCTCTTTATCAAATACCCCTATTACAATACCTAGTTAAGCTAACCTAATAACCCTTTTAAGATTAGTACCATTAACTACATTTAATATTATATTTTTCAATAATATTGTAGGCATAGAATCAACCCTAGAACCAGCCTATACTATATATTTTTTACTTGGATTCTTTGTCATTAGCATTATGGTACTTCTAAAAATTTGCAAAAAAACCCTTTACATTATTAGGAACTGCATAAAACCCATCTATTGCAAAAAAATAGCCCTACTATTTGCAATTTTCAATGCAGAGTTATGAACGAACAGAAACCCAATATTTCTTATTTTTTTATTCCTAAAATAATTTGAATAAATTCCTTTTTTTTCAACGTCTTGACAGTTTCACAGCTCCAAATATTCCAACTTAACAAAAACCCAGAAAAGGATTCGCGAAGCGACCCGAGCACTCCGCGGACGAACCACAACCTTCTAGAAGATTCTAGAAACAGCACCAACATCTCCATCTACACGAACGTGATCTCGTTTACGCTGTTCGAACTGGAGACGATCACCAAGTCTTTCCGCCCCGATTACGTCCTCGGCGAGGGCGGCTTCGGCACGGTTTTTAAAGGATACATTGACGAGAATGTAAGAGTCGGGTTGAAGTCCCTCCCCGTCGCCGTCAAGGTCTTGAATAAGGACGGCCATCAAGGCCATCGCGAATGGCTCGTAAGTTTATCATAATATTTCTTTTTTTTGGACTTGAGGATAATTTAGGGGCCTATTTGCAAATCTCTCTTTTCTGTAATAATTTGAAACTCTGAATAACATAAAAACATCGGGAATGGCTCGTAATTTGTTCTTTTTAAGGAAATAGTTAAAAAACCTTCATAATGTTTAAATTACAAAATGGCCCACGAAATAAATATAGGGCTATTTTTGCAATTATCCTTTTTAAAAAAAAATCATGCACATAACAATCAATAATGCTAGGTTCCAAGAAAGGATCTTGAAGTCTAGATAACATTTATTTGCGTATCAATAATTGATTTTTTTAAATTTTACCATTAATTTGGCTTTTTGTTTTAATTACAGACAGAGGTGAACTTTTTGGGGCAATTGCGGCATCCAAATTTGGTGAAATTAATCGGGTATTGTTGTGAGGACGAGCACCGACTCCTCGTCTACGAGTTCATGTTCCGCGGCAGCCTCGAAAATCACTTATTTCGCAGTAATTACATTTCACCCCTTTGCAATTTATCAAATTTACCCTTGTAGTCTTTTCTTCTTATTTTACCATTCTTTTTTTCTACGCGAAGAACCGGCTTCTCCTTTACCGTGGTCCACGAGAATGTCGATCGCACTGGGTGCGGCCAAGGGACTCGCCTTTCTTCACAACGCAGAACGACCCGTTATTTATCGCGATTTCAAAACCTCCAATATTTTGCTCGACTCAGTATGCATCTTAGGATGGATTTTGTAAATATTTTTATTATCGAGGGTTATTACATAAATATTCGTTTTTTTTTTGATATAGGATTATACGGCGAAGTTGTCAGATTTTGGCCTTGCGAAGGCGGGTCCACAAGGAGACGAAACTCATGTCTCTACTCGTGTAATGGGTACTTATGGTTATGCTGCCCCTGAATATGTCATGACTGGTAAATAAACGATTTTATTCTTCAATACATACTTTTAATCATATATTTACATCTCATATATTCATGTATATATTATATCATCGGAATACAGGGCATTTGACAGCGAGAAGTGACGTGTACAGCTTTGGAGTAGTTCTGTTAGAGCTCTTAACGGGTCGCAAATCTGTAGACAAAACCCGACCCAGTAAGGAACAAAGCCTCGTGGACTGGGCCAGGCCCAAATTGAATGACAAGCGTAGACTCTTACAAATAATAGACCTGAAGCTCGAGGGGCAATATTCTATAAAAGCGGCTCAAAAGGCGTGCTCTTTGGCGTATTATTGCTTGAGTCATAACCCCAAGGCTAGGCCGTTGATGAGTGATGTCGTCGAAACCCTAGAACCGTTGTTACAAGGTGGTGGTAGTGGTAGTAATAGTGAGTTTGGGGTATCGGGTTATAGGCCAAGGACTTGTAGAGCCGTACCGGTACAGGTACAAGGACCGAGATGTGCTAGTACTACCGTGCCGGCGTGTAGGGTTAGGTGAGTTGGAATTAGTTTTTTTTTTTGTTGTTGTGTATATTTTTGCAAGGTAGACGAAAATGATGTTGCTTTGGTTTGGGCTTCATGTTTGGCGAGGTGTGGGTGTGTCCGTAATTTTTTTTTGAGTTTTGGTTTTTCTTAGGGGTTTATCTGTAAATTTGATTGTATGGTGTGGTGTGGTGTGGTGTGGTGTGGTGTGGTGTGGTGTGTGGTGTGGTGGAGGTGTGATTTGTGGTGGTAATTAATGTGCGTTTAACTTGACTCTGGCTAGGCGAAGCGGGCTTGGCTTATTTTAATCCTTAATAAATGAAAATAAAAACTTGTTTGGCTCGAGATATGAATAAAATTTGGAATATCAAGGATTACTTTTTGGAATTTGGTACATTATAGTTTTCATTATGATTTAAAGTAAAAAGATTTTTCAATATAAGACAATAATGTAGTGCTATTGTGAGTACTCTGTTTATTCCGTTGAGCACGATCCGATGAAGCTGAAAAAAAATGGTTCCAAAAAATCATTTAGTTGCAGTCGTCATAGTAAATATTACTCTCGTGATACTATTTCCTTGATAACACTTCAAAGAAAATTTAGGTCCTACTTTCTCCATTAGATCTCCTTCACTTTGCTCCTGATTTTTTACTGAATTTTCTCTCTTTTGCCTTAGAATTTGTCTTTACAGATGTTCCAGCCTCCAATGGTAAAATGTTGGATTTATGTCTATCTAGACCCTCCAATTCGTAACAGACCCTTCATATGAGTTGTAGTACGCGTCGAGATCTTTCCAACAGATATTTGCACGCTCAGAAATAGCAAGAATCGGGAGAGTTTTTATGAAATTAAAACATACAATCTAGCAGATAGTTTCCCTAAATACCATCTTTCGGTTGCAAAGTGAGATTTTGCAATCACAAGGTCCTCAAACCGCAGTACTTTGTCCAGCCCGCACCGTGCATTTTTGGGGTTGACAACTGCCGTCGCAAGGCCTTTCTTGTGACGGCAAATATCTTCGATTGTGGCTTAGGGTTTCTTGAGGCGAATTTTGCAGTCGCAAGGATAACAAGATATGCTACTTTTTGTGATTTTTGTGATTTTTGTCCTTTCTCGACTTTATTCTTCCTATCTTTGGGCCATAGTCTCTTTGGTCTTGGCGTATGCATCAATTATGTCCTAAACCTGCAATTACCACAGAACTTGCGTAAGAACTATTATTGCACGAATATAAGTTTCATTTCATATAAAAATAAAATTGAAAGATGAAAGAAAAATTATAAATATATTTACCATTCATCATATATTATTGAGAGAGATTTATGAAAGTTCGGCAAAACACTAGTAAGTTTTGACGGTCCCATGAGGTGGTTCATGTGGATACGAGGAGAGACTTGCTTCACAACAAGGTGGTTGTTAACAATGGCACTATGGAAGAACTACAGTGCTTGATATTCAGAATCACAGTAGTTAATTAACAACCAAGTGTACAAGGCCTTTTTGATTATGGGCCGTGATATTATTTGTATTATGGGCCAGTGTGTATTTGCTATCTACATGGGCTATTTCTCTTGTATTAATTTAGTTAATGTTTTGGGTATAAGTGAATAATTGTAATTAGTTAGTGATAAGGCAGTTAGTGATCAGGTGGTTAATAATAGGGTTAGTGGTGGTTTCACGTGAGGTTAGGAAGTATATAAATGAATGTAATCTCTGAAGAACAGTTTAAGAAAGTTTTATTAAGAAAATCAAGATTCAATTATGTTCATCTTCTTCTTCTCAATCTCTCTAAATTACAATACAAACAACTGAATTATAAATGTTAATAGTGGTTTACATAATTGGGAACCAGAATATCAACATTGTCGAATAGCAAGACGTTAGGTTTCGTGTCAACCCTACATTCGATCCTCACCGAGTTTGATACTCGAGGTAAAACTTTTAAACAAAGTTAAAAGAAAAAATAATGTTCATTATACACGCCTAGATCCTTGGTGGGGTTTTAGATGGAGAATTTCGCTGCGAGGCTACCAAATATACGTGATAATTGTTTAAATTTCCTTGAATTTTGTAGATTGTTATAGACGGACTTGTTCTAGGATAAATGAGGGTTTTAGCCTTAGATGGTTTTGATAGTACACCATAGCGCATGGTGATTAATCTACATGGATGGGCCAGCGACCGAACTTCGCCATCGAAAGATGCCGTCATCCTCGAAGTTCATGCACTCACTGCAATCAACGCGTAATTGGACATGCTGGCAAAGAACCCCGAGCACGTGACTCTCTCCAAATCTTAGATTAGGGGTTTCAATCAAACTATTTGTAGGATACAAGAGAGAGTCCGAGGTGACCCATATGAAGAACAAATCAATTTCATAAACAATCCTCTGCATCAAACAAATAGTTCAAACCAGAGAAACAATGAAAACTTAGGCGTTTAGGGGTGAGAGCTAGAATAACCACAATACTTAGTTAATTTAGTGAGAGATAACTACCTGAACCACCAATAATTACCTATTAGATTAGCGAAAACAAATAGGCTTTTAGGGGCAAGTGAGAGACCCTCCAAACTTGTATTCAAACCCTAGATCACACCTTAGGAAACAACGAGTACTAAACCGAACCTGGAAATCCTAGAGTCTAGTCTCAAATTTATCCTTTTCTTGATTTTTCGCTTATGGTCTTTTGAGTTTTCGAACCAACAAAACCCTCTTTTTGAATCATCTCGATTTAACCCCACTCTTCCATTGATTAATACAAATCCTCCTCGTGGAACGAAACTGTTAGAAGATTAAATGGAGGTGTCCATCGATAATGTAACGGATATAGTTAACTGAAATTAGTCAGTGTTATTAGTGTTTTTAGTAGATTTAGAATTGATGACTAGGTCCGATTAGACGAGCAAGCAAGGCCCACGAAAAGTTGAGGAAGGCAGCCGCCAAGCGATTTCGGGGCGATATCGGGGTGGAGGCAAACCCTAGCCGCCGCCTCCACCCCCTCCTCTCTCAGGGACTGGCGAGGAAACACACAAGCTCAGGAACCCTAGCCGCCAGGCGATTTCGGGACGATTTCGACAGCCGCCAGGCGATTTCGGGGCGAAAGGGAGGCGACGTACGTTAGCCATCCGCCAGGCGAAAGGGAGGCGACGTACGCTAGCCGCGAGGCGACCTAGCCGCGACTCTGAGGGCGAGGCGACGGCGGCGAATCGAGGGCGACCTAGCGATTTTCTCTCTCCGACCTGCTGCTGATCTAGCCAGAGCAGCTGAGTTGCACAGGAAAGTTCGAGTTCTATATGAGCAAAAAGGCTTGGTCGGAATTGAGGCAGTGGATGATGAGATGAGTAGGTTAGGCAAGGCTGCTGGGAAGCTAAGGGCGGAGGCTGCGGCCGCTGCCGAGAAACCCAGGATACGTCCTATCCTTGTCGTGTGTGTATGGAACAGATCGGGGCGAAACCCTAGCCGCCATCGGGGCGATTTTGGAGCTCCTCGAAGAGCAAAAACTCGGGCCGATTTTGGGGTGGAGGCAAAAGGGCGACGAAAGGAAAAAGTGGGAAAGGAAAAAGGGAATTCGACAAATTGCGAGGCTGGTGCAGAGTCTGGAGCGAGTCTGGGACGAGTCTGGGGCGAGTCTGGGACGAGGCCGAGAGCGACGGGCGAGTCTGGGGCGAGTCTGGGGGCGAGTCCGAGAGCGACGGGCCCGACAGCGACGGTGACAGTTTCGATGACAATCCGAGCTCGCGTGGCAAACCAAGGGCAGAGGGAGGTTGCGTTCGTCTAAGGATGACCGAAAGCATCATCTCTCGGCATGTATCTTACTTTTGCAATTATAATTTATTTTTGCGAAACTACTTTTTTACATTTATCATGTAAAATCGCACCAATGTATTAAACTTTGCTTTAATATATTAAAAGAGGCTTCGCCTCTTTAGTTTTTCAAAAAAAAAAAAAAAAGACTAGGTCCGATTAAGTTAGTTTGTGTGTGTGGTTTAGATTAGAGTTTAAACTAGTATAAATAGAAATGTAATTACTCAAAAAAAATTCAAGCAAATTAATCAAATGAATTAAATTTGTCTTCAATCTTTTTATTTTTATTTTTTTAAGTAACTTTAGAGGGAGTTCAATGCCTCCCTTCTAAAAAATAAATATTAACAAGAGTTCAATAAATATATCAAGAATCTTGGCCCATCACTTACAAAGACAAAGAACGAAAACCAGAATTAAAAACAAATCTTCTATTTGACTTGCTGCTTCACATACTCGAACCTCTCACCTCATCATACATCATACTTGATCAATAAAGTCATACACCCCGCAAGAATTATCTCGCAGTCATCCCGCATGCTGATGTGGCAGGCCGTTCATGCCATGTCAGCTTGTAAACAGGCCAAATATTACTTATAAACCGTATAGCATCCCGATCCGGTAAGGAAAATTCGACCCGTGGGTAAGTTTGGAAATGAATGGAGCTCCGTCTAATTAAGATATGAGATATCTCCTGCGATTTCTTTCCCTCTCTCCCATTCTCATAGCCGCCTCAACCTCCCTCTCCGTGTCTTCTGCCGGCTATTCCCTCTCTCTGCTCACCCATGGTCTGCAACCAGCGAGCACTAATTAGTAATTTCTCTACTTCGTTTCTCTGTTTGTTGCATGTAAAAAAATACTCTGTTTTTTTTTTTCCTTTCTTTTTGTGAACTTTTGGGTTGATTAAATTAATGAAAATTTTTGATTTTAAATTTCGCAGAAATGGAGGTAGCAAAAATTCTTTTGAAATCTTTCTCACAGTATTTGAAATGAAAATACATGATACAAAAAAAAAATCAAGTACTTCAATACATTTTTTAAAATATAAATGTAATTTCAAATACTCCCTCAAAAAAATTTCTCTCTCAAAAAAATATAATTTCAAATATAATTCTAAATCATCTCGACATACGTACAATCTTAAAGTACTTTAATTTAAAAAAGAGTGATGATGTACATCCCCCACCACTCTTGATGACGTGTCACCACTAAAAATTAACACACAAATACATAACTTAACACCTTAATTTGATGTTAAATCATAACATAATATAAATACCTCGCAAAATTTGATGTTAACTCATATATTTGTGCTAATTTTTACGGTGTTAATCCATAGCCACGTCATCAAGACTTGTGGGGGATGTGTAGTGGGGGAGGTACAACATTCTCCTTTAAAAAACCAAACTACTCGGTCTCTTTGCTACGAAGCCTCGCACTTGTTGGTCACCACAATATCGAGCTTCCCACTCAAACAATATCCTTCCGCTTCGTCACCGACACATTGTGAGCAATCACTGATATGCCAGTTGGAAAAGACCAATTGCATGGCAATTAGAAAATTGCAATTTGCAGGAAATGCAAATTTTGAAGGCGAACTCGGATACTTTTCAGATTTGTCGGCTGCGAGTGAAGTCGAATGGAAGCGAGATCTCATGGAAGCGATATCGACATCTTCATTCTCCCATCTATTCAGATCCAAGATCGACCCGTTTCTGGTACGAGATTGACCAATTTGGGTACTTTCCAGAAGCAATATCCACCTGTTTTTGGGTACAAAGAAGTTCGGTACGAGTACCAACATTTCCCCTCTCCTCTTCTCAAGCCCACGTTGATTGTGAATGGACTGATGGACAACCGTTACCCTAGGCAGAGATGGCAGCACAGATGGTCGACATGGAGATTACTCGTGGATACAAGAATTAGATTAGGGTTATCTATGGCCGCCAGACGGTGTTGAAGAATAGGACAACAGACTTCGACAACGGCACAAATGCCTGAAATGGTAGCGACGGCAACCTTTTTCTTGTTGTTTATGCACGATGTAGTCTAATTTTTTTTCAATTTTTTCTTTTCTTATTTTAGAAGAAAATGTAATTCCATTTTCTTTAATTGATAATATGAACATATATGTCACCTTCAAAAAAATATATACAAAAAAGTTGCGGAGATGATGACACATCAGATTGCTTGAAATGTACGAATTTGTTTTTTAATGCTCAAGTGTATCGAGTTATGTTTGATTTAATTGAATTTGTAATAATTTATAATCAAAAAATTTCTATCCAAATGCAGTATTTTGATCAAATGCAGTATTTCGAAATACATATCCAATTAAATCCCTCGAATCAAAACATGCCCTGAATCAAAATTGAAAACAGGAATGATTTAATTCGAGAATCAGTAAAATAGAGGCATAAATTAGAAAATTTAGGCATTAATTAAAGACCTACTTCGAGAAGAAATCATTGGTAGCAAAGAGATGATCACAAAAGAGAGAGACGATTCAGCGAGATCTTCACGAAAGAGCGAGGTGATTCAGCGAGGGGTTGAAGAAAGCTCAACGATTCAGTGTTCACGAAGAAAGGCAGTAAAGTAAGACTCGGCGAAAGAAAACCTCGGCCGGAGAAATCTCTGGGAGAAAGAGAAGTCACAAACCTTTTTTTTTTTTTTGTTACGATGGTGTTCTTTCCTTTTTCTCTCGGATCCATTTACATGCTAAACGCTAAACGGATTCGGATTCTCAAAACAGGGCAAAAAAGAGTTTCTTTCCCATCCGTTTAACATGCTGCCCTGGCAGAAACGTGGATGCCACGTCAGCTGCGGATCCTTGCGGGTTGATAGATGCGGGGTGTATAATTTTATTGATACTTGATCCTCACGCCCAGCCTAACTCAACATAAGTAAACCATGTACTTAACAAAGTACTTTTCCACCGCCAAGTATAACATTATCCCCATTTCCTGCTCTCGTCATAATTCCACAACTTCAACACGAAGCTCACAGTTTCTTTAAAGGGAAATTCTTCAAAAACTCTCCAATTTTTCAGAAAATTCTGAAAAACCTCCTCTACTTTTAGAAAATTCCCTATTTTTTTTAGATTTCCTCAAAAATCCCCTATATTTTTTGCTTCTTCAAAAACCCCCTAACTTTTTTAGATTCTCTCAAAAACCCCCTATCTTTTTATTATGTTTTTTAAAAAATAACCATTATACCCTTTAGTTTCATTTTTTAAATTTCTATAATTTAATAAATAATGAATATATATTAAACTATTATAAAAAATTAAAAATAAATAATACATGATATTATAATATTATAATAAATAATATATAGTATTAAAATATTATAATAAATAATATATTGATATTAAAATATCATTTTCAACAATTATTATAATATTTTAATATCAATATATTATTTATTATAATAATTTAATATATATGTATTATTTATTATAATATTTTAATATCATGCATTATTTATTTTTTATAATTATATTGATATTAAAATATCAATAAAAATGTTATAATAATATAATATCATGCATTATTTATTTTTTATAATTTTATTGATATTAAAATATCAATAAAAATGTTATAATAATATAATATCATGCATTATTTATTTTTTATAATTTTATTGATATTAAAATATCAATAAAAATGTTATAATAATTTAATATCATATATTATTTATTGATATTAAAATATTATAATAAATAATACATAGATATTAAATTATTATAATAAATAATATATTGATATTAAAATATTATAATAATTGTTGAAAATGATATTTTAATATCAATATATTATTTATTATAATATTTTAATACTATATATTATTTATTATAATATTATAATATCATGTATTATTTATTTTTAATTTTTTTATAATAGTTTAATATATATTCATTATTTATTAAATTATAGAAATTTAAAAAATAAAACTAAAGGGTATAATGGTTATTTTTAAAAAAAACATAATAAAAAGATAGGGGGTTTTTGAGAGAATCTAAAAAAGTTAGGGAGTTTTTGAAGAAGCAAAAAATATAGGGGGTTTTAGAGGGAATCTAAAAAAGATAGGAGATTTTCTAAAAGTACAGGGAGTTTTTCAAAATTTTCAGAAAAGTTGGGGGGGTTTTTGAAGAATTCCCCTTCTTTAAATCTCTTCATGGCGATGAATTTGTTTTCCATCATGGCGATCCAGGTTTTCAATTATTCTCCTCCCTCTCCAATCTCTTTTCTAAGAATTCCAAATCGTTCATTGCTTCTTCTATTAATCGATTTCCTTCTTTTTTATTCTCAGAGAACACTCTCCTGCACCTTTCTCGCCAAGGACAATAAAAGAAGGCAGTGAACAACATGCATTCCTTGATTTCGAGTCGATTGGAGGCCAATTTCTGCATCATCCCCGATATCGAACCCAAATCTGAACGTGAGACTGCCAATTTGAAAACTTCCCAATATATCCTAATGAATCGACATTCCAACACCAAGTGTTCTACCTATTCCAATCGATTACAACACAGGTAACAACGATTAACTATAACCATTCCTTTCTTAATCAGATTATCTTGTGTTTGGATCCTATTTAATTTCAATAGCCATAGAAAAATAATATTTTTTAGGGTAGTCTTAATTTCCATATCTCACTAACTTCTGAATAAGAAAGAACACCTTGAATAATTGTTTCATATGCATTCTTAGTAGTATATTTTTTATTTTTATTCCATATCCAACTCACTGAATCTGGATTATCAGTGAGGAAAATGTCCTTAACTTTCTTCCTTAGCCAATTGTACTCCGTTTTAGCTTCATCACTTAAATTGGGATAGAAAGCACTTCTGAAATTACTTAAATTTTTTGAACTGCTTCAATGTCCCATTTTTTTTAAGGGTTTCATTGAATAAATGGGGTAATTTCTGATATAATAAGCTTTCTCCCCAGTTATTCTACCAGAAACTAGTATCATTTCCATCCCCTAACTCAAACTCTATAGATTTCCAAAAGAAATTAAGGTAAGATTGCACATTTCTCCAAAAGTGTGAATTTTTTTTATTCCATTTTACTTCAATTGATTTTTCTGCTAAAGGGCTGACTAATTGTTTCCAATTTAGTCCCTCTTTTTTAACAAAATATTTCCAAGCCCATTTTTGTAATAATGCTTCATTGAAAATTTCCAAATTTAATACCCCTAATCCCCCAAATTGTTTGGGCCTGCACACTGTCTCCCATTTTACTAGATTAAGACTTTTCTCTTCATTACCTTTCCACAAAAAATTTCTTCTCAGCCTTTCCATTAATGCCCATTTTGGGAATTTAAATACCATAAGATAATAAATTGGTAAGGAAAAAAGGACAAAATTAACTAACACTAATCTTCCTCCAATTCCCAATAAAGTCCCTTTCCATCCATCTAATCTTTTTTCTATCTTTCCAATTATCAAGTTTAAGTCTTCTTTTCTGGGATTTTTCCCACTTAAAGGGTAACCTAAGTATGTAAATGACAAATTTACAAAAGGACACCCTAGCTCTTCTTCAATTTCCTGTACCCCATTTTCAATGCTTGGAATAACTGAAAATTCAGATTTTTCATAATTGATGATTAATCCAGCACTATTTCCAAATTCATCTAGTACAAATTTCATCCTTCTTGTCTGCAATCTCTCTGGTTTCAGTAAAAATAATGCATCATCAGCATAGAATAAAGCCAATTCGCAACCCCCAATTGGCTTGTCAATGAACCCATTGGTACCTAGGGCATTAATCATTCTTGCTAGGGTATCAATGGCTATAATGAAAAGATGTGGAGACAAGGGATCACCTTGTCTCACACCTATTTTTAAATGTACTGATTTTCCTGGTATTCCATTGAGAATAATTTTAGTTGAGCCATTAAAATTCTGTCTTCAATCTTTGATCTTCTCTTTATATCTTCTTAATCTCTCTCTAAATGTTATATTAATCTTCTTATTATGAAATTTAACATGGTATCATGAGCACTAAAAAGCAAACGCTTAATAGATCCTCTTAAATTCTTTCTTCTATCTTAAATCAATTTTCATTTTTTCTGTAATCCCTGAATTCGACATTTTTTTTCGTAAGGCAAAACTGCCATGATTCATCTTAATATCTGTTAATCAAAAGACCAATCTCATTTCCTCCAAATCCTTTGATCTAATTTTCCACATTTTTTTTCTCCTGCCAGCAAAGAGTCAAAAGACTTTCTTTTCTTTCACGAAATCAACACTTCTCTCTATTTTTCTCTTCTACACAAAAAAAACTTCTCTTCTAGGGTTTTACCTCCTGAACTTTCAAAATTTGCACTCTGTTTTTCACTTCTACACAAAAAACCTCTCTTCTAGGGTTTTACCTCCTGAACTTCTCCAAAATGTTCAACTTACCCCCCTACTAAAATTTGCACTCTTTTACCCCCTGAACTTTCAAAATTTATGCAACTTACCGCTTCCATCAGTTAAATGCCTAGTCATCAGTTAACTGTTGAGGTGACATTGTGACGTGGCATATTTTTAGATTATTTTGAAGCATGACGTGACAAATTGAATAAAAAATAAAATTTATTTAAACCCGAATCCATTAACCAAAATAATTAAATCCAATAATCATTAAAACAACTCAATAATAAAAAATAATCCAAACCCAATAATAAAAAAATAACCAACCCAATAACCCAAACCCAAACCCAAACCCGAACTCATCTCTCTCTTTCGATCTCTCTTCTCAAAGACTTCCACGAAGATTAGCTCAGAAATTGAAATTGAAATTAGCTTAGAAATTGAAATTGAAATTAGCTCAGAAATCCTACCAACCCTGTTGGGAATTATCCCGACCCCGGGCCCGCGCAACGGATATGAAGGCCCGGTCCGGTTCCCATAATCCAAGATCACGCTTCGATATCGAGGGTACAATGCAAAGTAGGATAGACGATTACCAGCATGAAATTGATCACGCACGACGGGTTGATCACTCTCATCCTTCTCTTCTTTCAGTGTCACGTTGGTGACTAGACCGTACGTCCCATACCGCACGTCTCCCACCGTTTCGACACGCCTCGGGTTGTCTTTGTGCGTTCCATGCCCGCATGCTTCCACAACCCGTTACTCGTTTACTTCTCCGATTTGATCACAACGAAGAGCCACATGTGTCGCTCCTCTACCCGTATCCACCGTGAGTCGTAACACCTCGGTCGCGGATGCATCTGCCTAGACGATGCACCGGTGAACTTGCATGATTGCGTTTTGATTCTCTAGACGGAGAAAACTCTTTTCTCTTCTTTTCTCTTTCTCTCAATCTCTTCGCACTCTTTCATCAAGTGATTAGAGTCTCTTAATTTCTGGATTAATTCTGGATTAACTCCATTAATTTTGCTGGTTAAACTTATCTTGTTCAACTGATGAGAGAGAGAGAGAAACATCCTATTTATACTCTCTAGGATAAGGATGGGCCAAAAGGTATGTATATCTTCTATACACCTTTTCAAACAAAAAACTGCATACACCCTTTCAGTAATCTGTCAGAACGAAAATGGTAAATTCCTCTGACAGAAAATCAACTAACACGAACGTTGTAGATAATCTTATTATCTTTCCAACCCAATTTGGCCTAGACCAATTGGAGTTAGGACCCGAACGTTACGGCTGTTTTACTGACTGTATGTCAAACTGTCGCACCCTTTCGGTATTCCATTAGAACGACACTGATACTTCGCTCAAATGAAATATATTACAACATGAAAGTTCTAGATAATATCATTATCTAACTAACCCAATTTGAACCACTCAAATCGGAGTTTCCTACTGAAAGTTATACCAGTTTTACTAATCTGTTTAGTATGCCCACGAACGCGTACGTTCGTTTGTCCTACGTACCATTTTAGCGTTGATCCAAAACTGTATTTCCTTCAAACCCAGCAATGACATCTTCTTAATCCTAGCAATGACTTCTTCTGGTTTGCCAAAGAAATTGAAATTAGCTTAGAAATTCAACGAAGAGAAAGAAAGAACAAACCAAAATTTAAAATTTAAAATTCAAAGAAACCCACCTCTCTCTTCGCAAAACCCAATTAGTCTAACAATATGAGGATGCTGAAACTTTCGCAAAACATCCAATTCCTGCTTGAAAACTCGATTTAACCTCTCACTCCCTCGATGCAGCTTCACAGCAGCCAAGTCTGATCCGGACCCAGAACAACCCTTTATCCGTGCGAGATACACCGTGCTGAACCCACCTTCGCCTACCACCGCCCCCTACACGCTCAGCGTACTTGTCCGCTTTCAGAAATCGAGCAATTCTACCAACGGGGAACTGAAGCCCGGCCTTGCTACTCCTGAACGTCGCCTTCTTGGCCTTAGACGCAGCACCAATCGCCTTTCCTCTGCCAGCCATTGATAAATTAAGATCGAATTTGAGGTTTTCTAACAAAAATTGATGAGATTTGGGGGCGAAGAAGATTATGGTTTGATACGATTGAGGTAGGGAGAGAAGAGAGACACGAGAGAAGAGAGGGCGAGAAGGCGAGATGACAGCGACAGGGAGGGAGAGGAGAGAAGAGAAGAGAGCGCGAGTGCGCGAGAGAAGAGAAGAGAGAGAGAGAGAGAGAGAGAGAGAGAGAGAGAGAGAGAGAGAGAGAGAGAGAGAGAGAGAGGGTCGGATTTAGGAAGGATTTTCGGTTGGGGTTTGTGATTTTGAGAGAGAAGAGAGAAGGGTTTGGGTTCGGATCGGGTTAGGAGTTAAAATTGCCATGTCACAATAAAAATAATATATAAAATGTCATGTCATCTTGCCACCTCACTATTTAAATGATGATAGAGCACTTAACTGATGGAATGGGTAAGTTGCACAAATTTTGAAAGTTCAAGAAATAAAAGGGTATAGATTTTAGTAGGGGGGATAAGTTGAACATTTTGGACAAGTTTATGGAACAAAAGTGTACTTTTTCCAAAAAAAAAAACCTCTCTTCTAGGGTTTTTCGACTCACCCCTGTTATGCATCGTTCTTCTTGTGAGTCCGAAGAACCCCAAACTGTTAACCGTTTTAATCCCCGGCGTTGTCGGTTTTGTCGGACCCACTTGTCACTTGTCAGCCGCGTTGAAACGACGTTGCAAAGGCCTAGATTGCTTCAAACGATTACCAAATCCAAACTGGTTTCATTTCAACACAAAATGGTACCAAAACCGACGATAACCACCTTCATCCCGGTCCCGACACGGTGCAGTTTGTGTGAGAGCAAAAACCGGGTCAGCCTATATCAGTTTGTAAATATAAAAAAGAAATTTAAGAAATACTTGAATTAATTCTAAATTTAGGTATTAGATGATATACTTGTTTTAGTTCACAATTAATCACAAGTTCTGAAATTTTCAGAATAATTTCAGAATAATAGTGTGATCGCATATGTCCGACACAAATTTCAGAAAAATTCCCAATTAATTGCTAATTAATCACAAATTCTCCATCCACAAATACTTGTATTAATTCCTAATTAATACCTATTTTTAAGAATAATTTCAGAAGTACTTGTATTACAAATTCTCCACCCACAAATTCACAAATACTAGGCCCCAATAAAGATGAAACTCACCTATTGGGCGACTAGGACAGATTTTCTTCGAAGAGTGAATCATCAATTTTCCCCTTTACTCTCCATCGCAGGGAGAGAACTGAGCCTTGGACCCGCTTCTGTTTAGGGTTTTAGGAGCACACAATCTGGAGAGGGATCGAGAAAGAGGAGCATACGATCTGAAGCTTTGAAGAGGGGTCGAGAGGGGCGATCTGGAGCTAGCCATGGAAAACCGCCTCTCTTTTGCTGGAATTCGCTGGAGAGAAAGGTAAGAGGAGTGGCTATATATTTTTTTGACGGAGATAACAACAAGTAACGGAAGTGTTAAGGGAGCGTGTCTAATAATAGTTTGCACGGATCTTGATGCTGATCTGAGGGTTCTATATTCACAAGCAAAAAAAGAGGTCTAACTTGCACAAGTTTTTTAGTTACTCTATATATATATATATATATATATATATATATATAATACTACCTAGTTTCTTGACTCGAAGGCCACTCTGCCCTCAACCCTTACGTCAACCCATGCGTCACGTATTTTTGGACCCAATTCAAATGAAAATGAGCATTTGACCTTGTCCGATCGTCAAGTCATTCGGTTTCTTTGGACATAGAGACTGACGATGGATGGTTCCTTCTAGAATCTCTTACTCTCTTCGTCTCTTAGATTGCTTTCTATCAGGGAGAGGCCGGTCACTCATGCTTTCGAGAAGTTTCATATGGCTCCATGACGCCGGTGTGATCCCCTCGACGTTGCACCAAAGAGTCCCACAAAAAAATAATATGTGATCAAAGGCCAGCTGCACATTGTTCCAGTCCCAACGATTCTGAGAAGGAGTATTTGCAATGGACGAGAAGTAGGATCCGAAGGAGATCCATATATCTCAAAGCATCCAATGGTCAAAAACAGATATGGTAATCATTAAGATACTTAATTAAGTATCGTGAGTTTGGTACTTAGGAATTTTTGACCATTAGATTTGGTTTAAGATTTGTGCAATTAATGATTAGCATAAACAGATATGATAATCATTAATGATGAGTATATATAGCATTAAAAAACACAAATCTCAAAGAAAATCTAATGGTCAAAAATTCCTAAGTACCAAACTCACGATACTTAATTGAGTATCTTAGCCATCCTCTCTCTCTCTCTCTCTCTCTCTCTCTCTCTCTCTATATATATATATATATATATATATATATATATCAATGTTTTAAATTGCGATATTGCGGTCCATTGCGGTCGGATCTTTTTTGCAGCGGATTGCGTTTGCGGGCGCAATTGCGGCTCAATGAACTTATTGCGGACAGTCGTTGCGATATTAAATTATGTAAAAATAATAGCTTGTTTAAATATATTTTTCACAATATTTTCTTCTAAAAAGGATAAAAAAGTTGATTGTCCAGGAACATTTTCAGTATAAATAAAAGTTGATCATAAAATTTTCATTAAAATGGCAATTATACGGGATCTTTGGATTTGTATTTTGTTGAAGAATTTTTTGTCGACATCCAAAAATATCAAAACACTATAACTCAAATTTTAAATCGAAACATCAATGAAATACATTGAAAATTATGAAAGCCATATATTTATAGATGAAAATGACATATTTTAGAAGTTATGTATGTTATGAGTATATTTTATCAAATATTTTGATAATAAAACATGGAAACTAAGTATTAAATAATCTCAAAAATTATGTTATAATGTTTATATTAAATAATTCTCGACGAAATTAATTTAACGTGTGTTTCGTGTTTAATTCAGGGTAAAAGACAAAATTTCACAAATGCAAGCCCATCATTGCGTTCCTCTCGTCGAGACGAGCGATTTCAATATAAATTTCGTGTAATTTGATGGAAGGATTTGAAAATTACAACGATTTGAATATTATCCCGCAATTTGTACCCGCAATTACCGCAATTTTCTCGCAATTTTTCCGCAATTGCGCCGCAATGGCCGCAATTTTTCGAAAACGCAATATACCGCTATATGTTATTGCGAAATTGCGATTCTAAATTTCGGGCCGCAATTTAAAACACTGATATATATATATATATATATATATATATATATATATATATATATATATATACGGAAAAAAAAATTAATATACCACTTAGATGTAAAAAATATAAATCCTCGGATTTGTGCGGATCCAGCAACTTCGGATCATCATGATTAACGTCTGCTTTGTTTCTTCTGTTCCCGTCTCTCTTTATTAGGCAAGATGGTCAAAGCACCATTTTCTAAGATAGGAGAAATGTCAAATGACTTATCGGAATACACACAAATGTGTGTGGACCAGTGAGGAGGGAAGCTAGAAGAGGATATAAGAACTTCATTATTTTTACCGATGACTATTGTTGATATTAATATATTTATTTAATGAGGCAAAAAGCACAGTCTTTTGATAGGTTTAAAGAATTCAACAATGAAGTTCAAACTCGATTTGGCAAGAAGATTAAAACACTTCGATCTGATCAATGCGGCGAATATTTGTGCCTAGAGTTTGATGATCATCTAAATGATTGTGGAATTCTTTCACAATTAACTCCACCTACAACATCTTAATTGAATGGCGTGTCCGAGAGAAGAAACCAGACCTGTTAATTAGTAAAAAATGGTCGTTTATTTCAATTCTACGAGTTTCAACAAAATTTATAATTCTTATAATTTAGTAGAATGATAAGTGAAAGATTCGTTCCTCAAGAAAATATTATGTATTTAGGATTTTTTTTTCTAATTAAAATTCTCATTTTTTTTTTTATATTATTTCAAATGTTCTCCAATAAATTCACAACAAATCATATGAGGTTATGAAATTGTGATATAAATTTCAAGCATTGGAACAAAATAGTTCGGACAAATTTTCAAAGTTAATCAAGACAAAATGAATGTTCGTCTTATATTGTCTCAATCAACAAATTATAACTCTCTAATAAAAGCTTATAAAGTCCCGATATTTTTATTTGAAGTTAAAAATGGATCAACGAAGCATTGATATATTTTTGGCAGTTTTATATGAATTATCCTAATTATTATTACTGAGAGTACAAGAGTAAAACCCTAAAATGAAAAGAAAGAGAATGAACCATGACAAACAAATTAATTCTAGAAATTAGACAATAAAATATAAAAATGTGAAACTAGACATGGATGAGCTAAATTAGAGAGTGAATATAAATTAAATTTTTTATATTTTTAGCCGATCTATAATTATTCATAAACTAATTTATAAACATAGAAAGAATAAACTGCCAACAATAGATAGGTCAACTTTCAAAAACCATAACAAAAAGAAAACTAAATTAAATTGAGTGAGATAAAATACTAGCAAACTAGACAGAACAAGTACTAAGCAAGAACTGGCTGCTCAAACTAGATAAAAGCACTGCACAAACTGGTGGAATTAAAAATAAATGAATGCCATGTTCTATCTGACTGCTCAAGTCTAATAGAGGCAATAAACACAACCTCAACTGATATAGACTGGAGAGCTTATCTAGCGGTCATGGATTGCAAAGAATTGGCCAAATCGCACAAAGATTGGGAGTTGTATCACATTCCTAGGAATAGGAATAATGAAACGGATCGACTGGCGAAATGGGCGAGAAGATTCAAAGTTGCCTTCAGGGACCTTCCCGCTTATACCTCTTATCTAAATCTAGTGTAAAAGCCTGTTATGCATAATCTTGTAATGCTTTTAGGGCCTGTTTGGCGCATGGGTTTTTGGGGCCGAGCCGGATCTCGTAATTCCGCTCTATTAAAATTCTGTGTTTGGATGCTCCACGAGAACTAGAAATATAAGATGCTCCACATTTCATTTCTACTGAGATTCCTCAAATCGTGGCTCCAAGAAAACCTAGAGCGAAATTTTGCGGCAAAATTTTTGGCGCTAATCTTTTCCACCTAAACCTTCTCTCTCCGCTCTCCAGACCTTCTCTGTCTACCTTCTCTATCTACCAGAGTGAATAAAAGAGCAGGGCTCTCATGAATTGAAGCGCCTCAGCACTGAACCTCAGTCAGTTTCTCTCCACTCTCCTATTGAATCGCCTCAATCAAGACCCACTCTTGGATCTTTTAATCTCAGGTATAAGCTTCTCCCATCCCAATTTGATATAGCGCCCTCAATTAAAAATGAAAAAACAACCTATTGGTGCAAAATCAATTAGCTTTTGAATCCCCTTTTCATCCGAGGCCAGACCCTGTCTTGAAGTATAGTTTATTTCGTCAATTAAAAATGATACATCTATTAATTCAAAATCTAGATATATGAGTTTATTTCGTCAATTAGTACAAAATCAATTAGGATATTTGACCATTTTGACTATTTAGCCTCTGGCTATTTCACCCTAATTGGTTCAAACTTATGAATTATTAATATAACTGTATACCTCTTTCTCGAAGAACATGGTTTGACTATTGCCCTCTGTTTAGATCAATTTCATCTAATTGAGTCCAACGTAAAGTTTGTATTTTTCTAATTATGATTTTATACTAGTGTGATTGATTTGAATTTCTCTACGTTTTTGTATAATACATAATAGATGGAATCCAAAGGTATATCTACTCAATGCAATACAAGAAAGAATGCTAATTGGACTCCAAGAACGACGAGATTCCTTCTCAAGCATTTGGCCGAGACTGTGAGAAATAATTAAAAATGAGATATATGTTTTAAAAGAACGTTGTTCTTCTTGTGCGAACCTTGTTATATTAGTTATGTTTTAAATTAAATTTGCACGTTAGTGATTTTATGTTTATAATTATGTTCCGTAGATTAAATTATAACATAGGTGATTTATATACATTTTACAAACATCCAAAAATATTTATAATTATGTTTATTTCGATAGAAAAATGTTGCAAAATTGTGTCTTATGAAATCAATGAAATAACTATTTAAATATTTATAATTAATTTCATATCTAATATTCCAATATTTTACGAACAACCAAACAAAGAATTATACTTTGTAGCATTTTAATATTCAAGCATCCAAACAAACACAAGAATTAGTTAATTCCAGAATTTACTTTTACTCCACCTTATAATCCGGCTCCATTCTACTAATTCAACTTGCCAAACAGGCCCTTAAACTTGTATATAAGCGGCCCATGGGCTTTATTCAAAAAAAAAAAAAAAAAAGTACTAAGCAAGATATCAATTAGTGATTTTAAAAGATTTAGAAAGAAGTTAAAACTATTTTACCAAACATGACAGAAACACGATTTGATTTTACAAAGAAATTCATCATAAATTCTTAACTATCTTTTTACTTTTTATTATTCCACAAATACGAACAAGAGTTGAATATGAAAAATAACCTCAGATAACCGAGGTATATAGAAATATTTTTGGTTGCTTTTTTAACGTCACAAAAGGCTTGCAATGAAATATTCTTTATTTAATCCTAAAATCACCGAAATTTTTCAAACAAATAGGAAATTCAAAAGCAACATTTCAAACTACACACAAATGTCACAAACATATTAACAAACCTAAACAAGCAAGAAAAAGTAGTTTTGAACATAACAATAAAAAGAAAGCCAAAATTACGGAAATGTCCTAAGAAATTTATAGGAAAACCCCTCAAGGAAGAATACTACCCGATTCTCTGAAGTAAGCTTCAAGGATTGATATTTCTTCTTGATACTTCCTCCAAAACATTACAGAAAGCTTGAAGATGCCTTAGAAGCATTCGATTTCAACTCAAAAACCCTCTGAAATCACTGGTACAGTGCTGATATGATACCAGAAAGCTGGTACTTGATCTATGATGCTAGAAACTATACGATCTTTTAACTAGGTGTTCTAGAGATTGAAATGAAAGTGTGGTTCAGATCAGGGGCGGATCCAGGATTCATATATAGGGGGGCGGATTTTATAAGGAGGCCCGAAATAAAAAAAAAAAATCAAAATATGCAAGTTGAGGATCTCGAACTCAAGACCTTCCATCTCCTAAACATCAAGTTTACCAGTAGACTAATTTAATCTTTGTCTAATATATACGAATTTATCATATTTATTACTTTCCAAACGAACAAAATGACTTTATTTTTTCGCTAATACATCGGTTCTTGATTTCATAGGGGGGTCGGGCCTCCCGCTCCCCCCCCCCTAAATCCGCCACTGGTTCAGATTTGAGAGGCTAATTTTGAGTAGAGAGATGTGGGTGCACAATTTTGAAAGTGTTAGTGTACTGGTTCAAATCATCAAACCTTATTTACAAAAATTGTTTTACTTAATAATGTAAGTTTATTAAATCTCAAAACTTATTTTGATCTTTTCTTGTCCAAAATATATCCTACAATATTTCCTAGTTATAAAAATTCTTTAAGATCCCCAAAATACAGTCGAACTAGCCACACGGAACAAATATGCACTCACGCGAACTAGCCACACAGAACAAATATGCACTCACGCGTCCGGACGGCTAGATCTTGCGTCCGGACGCATGGCTAAATTTGGCAATTTTCTCCATATTACGAGCCCACTTCATAAATTCCAAAAATCCCTCATTTTCAGAAACTAATCTCTAAAAAATAGCAAATAATACTAACGATCTATTACAACTACTCCACATATATTTCTCATATTTCTCATATCTTATTTCAAATGATATCCCTACATAAATCACTAAATTTGCATATAATATCTCCAAATAATATATTGCGTTGTCATTCCATTAATACTATCTTTAAAGTTTAATGAAAGAGATGTATTGTTGACACCTGTCTAGCGGTTGGAACATAGTATATATACAATGAATTGAAATTATTAATTTTTATTTTCAAAATATTAACACGATTTATTTTGAAAATTATTATAACAAAATATTGAAGTAATTTTTCTAAAACAAATAAAGGTTTTTTAATCATTTCCATTTCATAAAAAGAAGATAATTTGGTACATATTATGTGTTATTATTGTACCTAATTATTATATTTCTGATTTTTTCAGAAAAAATATTTACAAATAATATTGAAGTAATTTTTCTAAAACAAATAAAGGTTTTTTAATCATTTCCATTTCATAAAAAGAAGATAATTTGGTACATATTATGTGTTATTATTGTACCTAATTATTATATTTCTGATTTTTTCAGAAAAAAATATTTACAAATATTTTTCAAAATATTAACACAATTTAATTTGAAAATTATTACAACAAAATATTTAAGTAGTTTTTCTAAAATAAATAAAGGAATTTGAAATATACTTCAAAAAAACAATTGTATTTTTATGAGAATGCTTTAAAAGTATGTTAATTACAATTCCATAGATTCCTCAAAATATTTAAGTTTTCTAAAATAAATAAAGGAATTTGAAAATATACTTCAAAAAAACAAAGATATTTTTATAAGAATATTTTAATAGTATGTTAATTACAATTTCATAGATTTCTTTACAAAATCCTCAATTGTTTTCCAAATTAATTTTGAAAAAAAATTGTGGTTCAATAACTCATAGTTATTGTTCTATGTTAACTAATAATAATAATCAAGTGTGTTTTAAATTAATATTATATCTTTAAATCTATTAATCACAAAGAAAATTTCAAATATCTTCAAAATATTTTCCAAAAGTTTTTTAAAAAAAAAAATTAAAAAGGTCAAAAATTATTTTATTTTTCTTTACATACAGAAATGCAATAAGAATATAATGTCATACTAAAATACAATTCGAAAATTACTTAAAAAAGTCAACATGTAACATGAATAATTTTTAAAATGACAGTGTTCAAAAGAAACATGCATAAAATGTAATGTAGTTTTAGAAGTTTGAAAATCATTGTTCCTTAATTGATAACTTATTTTTATTTACATTATTTGTTTTAAGAAAATAATATGAAAATTTATGGAAAAATATACACAATTATAAAACTCTCCAATATATCATATGAAAATTTAATACTACAAAATAATATTTGATGTATCATTTATAAATTTATATATTGATTTATTAGTATTTCATATATGAAATTTCCGTCTTCCATTTTTGAACTTCGTATATGAATATTTGATGTTATAACTTAATCTAAAATAATAAAAAAATAGATAAAATCAATTCATTGTGAACCTAAAAAATGATAATAGTATAGTCATTCACATAAAGTAATGTGATTTTGTAAAAGTGGGTCAAATTGAATGAAAGTAACAACACATGTATGTTGTAGTTATATTTATGTCTCATTTTTAAAATTTATTTGTATGCATTATTTATTCGTATACATTTATTTACTATACAAATATTACGTCATGTACCGTCACAATATTTATAAGAATTACTCCGCAGCGGAGCAAGGAACTCACTAGTTTCCTTTAATTCCCAATCTATTTCCTTAAACCCATTTACAACCTCTACTATAAATACACCTCCTTCACCTACAAACAATTCACACCAAAATCCCTAAACTCAAAAATTTCGGCCATACAACCATGAGTCATTCGCCTGCAAAAATTAACGGCCCTCGCCCTAGCCTTACCATCAAATCTGCCAACAATCAATACCTGTTCCTAGACCGACTTCCGTTTGATTGATTCCGTGCATTTTTTCGAACTCGAAAAATCGCCAAGTGCTACTATCTCAACGAAGACCACGCACCAAGATATAATGGAATATGTCGTACCTCGACTCTACTTTCGTCTCTCAACCATCTTGCTCGAGTCGAAGGCCCTTACTATATGGTCCTGGTCCGACTATTCTACGCAAACATAGACCCCGACTCTCCTAATCTCAATACATACCTCTTCGGACACGAAGTCACCATCAACGAGGAAAAGCTAAGCAAATGGTTCAATTTGGAGAACTCGCATCAAGAAATTTACATCTCCCGCATGCAAGGGTGGCCCGGCAAACCGGAGCCAATGATAAGGCCTCAGCTCCCAGTATCTTCATCGGTGACGGTATGGCCACACCCTGCGACTACGAGCCAAACAAGAGATTCATCTTTGACATATGTAATGTCACTATCGGTCCAACTTCTCCAAAACAAACCTTCACCATAAACGGACTCTCTTATTCGTAAGAAATCTTCTATTTCACGAGAGCAAGATAAATAATCCCTTCTTCCTGATAAGCCCCATGAAATACGCACACTCCAAACACGGCAATTATCCTATCCTCTCACATATGGTAATCTAATTACGAAAATATGCCATCAACTAGACATAATAATCCCACATAAGTTCATGTCACACGATGCAAAGGAATCTATAAATCTAGTTGGAGAAAATCATCTCCGAACTTATAGCATGATCCTCAACAATGGAATTATGCATCGTCTCCAAACATACTACTATCTCCTTGCATCGAAGCCCGAGGATCATAATCTCATCTACGGGAAAGCATCCTCGGATGATGATAGGATTCCAAATCCCAACAACTGCTTCTACCATCTTAGTTTCCTTCCCTCTCCATAGAATTCTATTGTTTTCCGTACCCTATATTAGATGTGTATCCCAATTAAGTTAGGTTAAGGATATCTTGTATTTTTTTTTTTTTTCAAAATTCTTAATTGCATGTCTAACTATCTTTATTAATCAATAAAATTTTAGTTTTTAAACAATGTTTGCATTTGTGCAAAAGCACATAATGAGGGGGGGCGGGGCTTGTGTTTAGAGTGAGAATTAAACATTATTATTTTTTTTTAACAACACTTTTGATAATATTCAAAAAGAGAGAGAAGTAACGTGCAAAGTAACCCAACAAACCATGATAATTTGCCCAATCGATATTGTTTTAAAGATCATCAAACAGGGAGTTTGTTGAATTGTTCGATGTTATTCAAAACAACACCGAACTACTAATATTTCATCTGAGTGTGATTAATAGGAATACAACATACACATATACCATGAAACCGCACAATTGTACACATGAAGATCACACAAAGACTTACACAAGAAGTCACAGAAGATCGAGACCTTATCCGGTTAATATATTGAAGAAACACGTAGATGAAGACTGCACAAACGAAGAACCAAACATGTAGAAGATTCACCATGGTTCACCCCGACGAATACATCATTATACTCAAAGAGGAGCGTGTACGAGACTTGAAGATGAACACGGAAAAACACAAAAAAAGAACTTGAAGAAATCCGTAATTCAAGACTAACACATGCAAAATATCTATTTTTTTTCCAAAACTTTCACAAAAATGCAAAAAGTGATGTCTTAGACCTTAAAAAAAATCTATTTATCATAGTTTTCAAAAAAATACCAAAATTGATATCTAAACCGAGCAAATACTTCATTTTCATATTTTCCTCAAAAAACTCTGCAATTGACGACTAACAAATTAAAAAAATTCTGTAAATTTACAAAATCTGAAGTTTAATACTTCAAGGAAAATCATTTTATCATATTTTCTAGAAAATTGGAAAATTGATATCTAGAACGAGAAAAATAATTAATTTTCACGTTTCCTTAGTAATTAAAGACTAACACATGCAAAATTTCTATTCATTTCAGAAAAATTCGCAAAAATGAAAAAATTGAAGTCTAACACCTTAAAAAAATCAATTTCATATTTTTCCTGAAAAATACCAAAATTAATGTCTAAAACGAACAAAACAATCAGTTTTTTTGTTTTCCTAAAAAGACTCCATAGTTGAAGACTAATTCATGCAAACTTTAGTTGTTTCAAATATTTCACAATAATGCAAAAATTCAAGTCTAACACCTTCAAAAAAGTAAATTATCATAATTTTCTAGGAAATACAAAATTTGATGTAAAAAACGAGCAAATACTTGATTTTCACGTTTTTCTCAACAACAACAAAATGTAATTAAACACTAACACAAGCAAAAATTTCTATTTTTTTCCAAAAGTTTCACAAAATCGCAAGAAGTGAATTCTAACAAATTCAAAAGAATTAATTAATCATATTTTTGAAATAAAAAAGGTCAAAATTGTTGTCTAAAAGGAGCAAAATACTAAATTTTCATTTTTTCCTAAAAAATCCGTAATTGAAGATTAACACGTGCAAAATTTCTATTTTTTCATTTTTTTGCAAATATGCAAAAATCGAAGTCTAACAACTTAAAAAAAATCAAGTTCTAATATTTTCCAAAAAAAAAATGCAAAAAATGATGATTAAAACGAGCAAACCAATCAGTTTTCATGATTTCCTACAAAAAAATTCTATTGTTGAAGACTAACAAATGACCAATTTGTATTTTTTTTTCAAAAAAAATCGCACGAATGCAAAAAGTCAAGTCTAACACTGTCACCAAAATCAATTATCATATTTTTTTATAGGAAACCCAAAATTTTACTTGTATATGGATACATTTTGGGTACATTTTGGCTCTAGCTTATTGCAATATGAAGATCATGGAGGTGTTCATGTGGTCTTAAAATATTCTTCGCTTCTTCACATAATTTTTGTATCTTCGGTTATGTAATATAATGTGTATATTCTTTAAGATATTTCTTCATTAAATAATTCTTTGTTTCTTCATGTATATTTAGGGATCTTCCATCTTGTATCTATTTAACACATACTCAAGCAAATCGTTAGTACCTCAATATTGTTTTCAATTACATCAAACGAACATCAAACAAGCCAACAAAACTGTGACATATCAAGACACCTCTCAGAATGAAAATTTTCATGTGGTTACGTAAACATGATAAAATACTCACAATTCACAATTTGTTGAAGATATGCTTAGTGATGGTCAATCAATGTTACCTTTGTCTCGAATCTGAAGGATCAAACAAGCATTTACTGATTGAGGATTTTAAATTCATCAGAGAGGTGTGGGAGGAGATAGGCTGAGGCTGAGAGCTGAGTTTCCGCAGCAAGTTGTGCATCCCTGTTCGCATAGCCTCGCCTTTAAGGAGTGCTTGAGAGGAAACAAACGAGCCAAGCTCGATTAAACAACTCATGACCTTATGTTATTTCTCAATGTAAAAGAGCGTTCACAAAAGAAAGAAAGACACTACAACACATCTATTAATTAGGGACGGGCCGTCCCAAAATTATTGTCAGAACAGGGATGGGCCGTCCCTAAATGGGTCCAAAATTTGGTACAGGCCGTCCCAAAGAGACCATACCGTCCCAAACAAGTTGGTACGGGCTGCCCCAAACCTGATAACCGTCCCAAAAATGCACACGTGTCAGATTAAAATTTCTAACGGGTCGTCCCAAAGAAATGTACCGTCCCAAACAATTTGGTACGGGTCGTCCCAAACCTAATAACCGTCCTGAAAACGCACCTGTGTCAACCTAACATTTGGTACGGCCCGTCCCAAAAGAGGAAACCGTCCCAATAGTCAATCAGGGGCAGCCCGTCCCAAAAATCATGCCGTTTCACCCTTCCCAAGCCAGCTGTTAATTTCAAATTTATTAAATTTTAGTTGTATATAATTGTAAAAAATAAATTTCATATGATAAAGATTGTTAGAAATAATGTTATGTTTTGAGGTTTTTAGGATTGTTAGATAGATATTTTAAATATATATTCATACTTAAAAAAATATTATAATATATTATACATTACTTGCATAATTAAATATATACTTGGTTATATATATATATTCAATTTAATATTTTAAATATATTTAATTATATCTTAACTGTTTAATTTTAAATAATGTTCAGTTTACTTATATAATATTCAATTCAATTATATGATAGTTTTATTTAATATTTTCAATGTTTAATACATAAATAAATTGTTTACTTATATATACACATTTTGAACACGTTATTATATTTTTAGGACATGCTAGACGATGAGGAGGAAGATGGTATGAATTTCTAGAGTCAGGCTTTGCGTGTTTGCGTGTTATATTTGCATGGTTTCGTTATGTATTTGTGAAGAATTTTATTATTTATATCGTCGAATATATATATATATATATATATATATATATATATATATATATATATATATATATATATATATATATGTGTTTTTATGTCATCGGATTTGGTTGTATGTCTATGAATTTATGCGTGGGTTTGTATCTTTGAATATGTCTCATTTGATTGTGTTGTATTTTTATATAATATACTGTATAATTATATATATATATATATATATATATATATATATATATATATATATATATATATATATATATATATATATATATATATATATATATATATATCATATAACAATAACAATAACAACAATAATAATAATAATAATAATAATAATAATAATATTATATAATGAATAATAATATATATATATAATAATAAATATAAATAATAATATGCATGTATTAGGGACGGGCCGTCCCAAATCAGTTTAGGGACGGGCTGTCCCAAATCAGCTTGTCAAGGTACTTTTCTGTCTTTTGTCAGGTGAGAGAGAAGTTGGGACGGCCCATCCCAAATAATCCCGTCCCAATAAGCTTTTTGGGATGGCCCGTCCCAGTTAGGTACGCCCCTATTTGTTACGGTTTGTTTGGGCCGGCCAACTGTCCCAAAAATCTTATTGGGACGGTTTATGGGCTTATTGGGACGGCTTTGTCCTGTCCCAATAAGGCAGAAATGTTGTAGTGAGAACTGCTCGACTTTATGTGAGGAAATCTGGCAAGAACGGTAAGAATATAAATTAGCTCAAACCGTAAATAACAAACAAGGAAGAGAAGAGGAGGAAAATCATAAATAAACGCAATGAAAACATAAGATAGAAAATCAAGGCTCATATCACAAACGAAGAAATCGTCATGAAAGATGAGCTCACAAAAAGAAGAAAGAAGAAAACACTAAGAAGGAAGAGAGAGAGAGAGAGAGAGAGAGAGAGAGGAAACGGAGTATAAGAAGTTAGCTCAAGTAGGAAGATTCCTTTCGAATTAGGGCCGAAAAGTAGGGTTAAAACCTGATTTTCGGAACGTAGGTTTTTCCTTTCTTTTCCTGGGACATGAGTTTTTCTGTAAGAGTGAGGGGTTAGTATTAAGTTATAAAAATTAGAGAAAAGTTTATATTTGGTCCCTCAACTATTGGGTTGATGCATTTTTTGTCCCTCCATTTTTACGTGGTTGATTTTAACCCCTCAACTATTATGTTGCTTCATATTTTGTCCTTCCATCCGTTAAATGATTATGTGTCAGTTAACTTGACACATAATCAATATCATGTCATATATTCTACCACATAAGAAATAACGTGAATTTAAAATATATTTTTTGATATTCTTAAAAAATAAATTCATATTCTATTGTCATAAACTTTAATGTTCAATAATACAAATATATATTCTAAAACATAATCATTCTCAAAATATCACATAATTGATTATGTGGCAGAATATTTGTCATGTCAACTTTTACATATTATAGTTAATAAATCTGAATAGTTTGGATCATCGAACTTGCTAAAAAAAATTATGTTTGTATTATCGAATATTAGAATTTATAACAATAGAATATGAATCTGATATTTTTTTTAAATATCAAAATGTATATTTGAAATGTCACAACATTGTTTATGTGATAGAATATATATGATATCATTGATATGTCATGTTTATGTGTCAAGTTAACAGACACATAATCATTTAACAGATAGAAGGAATAAATATGAACAAATATAATAGTTAGGGTTTAAAAATGAACCACGTATAATTTGAGAGACAAAAAAAATACACCAACTCAATAGTTGAGGGATCAAAATTCAGATTTTTCTCGAAAAATTATTTTATCTATTTACTCCTTGAAAGTGAAAGGTTCAAAACTCACATAGGTTTTCTTAAAAATCTAACATACTTATTGTTTAGTGACAAATTAAAATAAACAAGATAGTTGGGCAATGAAATAGAATTAAAGGAATTTTATAAATTATAAATTTATAAACAAGCTAATGGAACATTCCACGTCAGCACAGACCGAGACTAGATTTTCTCGCTTGGGATTCTTCATGTATGGTCCGACTAAGACGACACGTATGATAAAAGACAGCGCGTATATATACAAAACGTAAACAAGGCCTCGGCCTACCAGGCCTTTTTGTTTCTTTCCGATTTGTCCAATTCCTACACATCAAAATTTTAACCCACAAAGTAAAACCACCAAAAGTACATGTACATTAAATACCTTCTTCAAGTTCAATGCAAGTAGTAGTATAATAAGTTACGGGTTGATTAGTAAGATACTAAAATAACATGGTGTGTTTGGTGACTGTGTCACATGGGAGCAGGTACTCGGTACCAGTACCGGTACCCAATAATATTCATTGCCAATTAGCATGTATACAAGATGAAACGGACGAATTGCTTGTGTCAAGGTTGGTTTTGTATAGGAGACTGGAGAAATTCAAGGAGAAGACAAAGAGAACCTAACTAGACCACCAAATTAAAATGATCAGCATACATGTCCAATTGTCCATGCATCAATTTCATATGAAGAAAATATTTAACAGGGACCCCTTGTTCTCTATTCAAGATCTAAGGAGCAACATTCATCCACCCCTCCCCCCTAAATTATTTTAGATTTAACAACAAACAATTCTTAGTAATTACTAATCATGCCATGCATAAGAGGGCATCATCACATAAACGAGGGACCACGCCATTCTGAGTAGTTCAAGGAATAACAATTCTTGTGGGGAACCATGGACCAGTTTTAAGGATCTCAAAGTATGTGTGTCCCTGAGCATTTCACTGCATCATCGTAAAACCAATACAAATTAAAAAAAAATTTACTTTTTTTACTGTGTAACTATGTGGGTAACCAGCCAAAGGTACTAAATTTCAGTCTTTTATTTTAGACACACTTTTATGCATCAATAACCACGTCATCACAATCATTTTAACTATTAGATTATGATATGTGACAAAATATGAATCATTGATTTTTTTATGACTATGTTTTATTTGTAGATATATATGTGTCATTTATTTTACATTTCGTTTTGAGTAATTTTAGAATACAACATCGTTTTACATTGATGATGTGTCATACTATTATTCGATATATTAATGTTGTACCGATTTTATTTAATTTTTTATCATTTCACATTATGTTACTTGATCAAATATAAAAAAATGAAATTTGAAGAGTTTAAATATATAACTTTGAAGAGTTTAAATATATAACACTAATAAATTAATATATAATATTATGAAACATATATCAAATATTATAAGTATATATTTTTTAAATATTTTCTTTAAATTATGAAATATATATGCATTTGAATTTTGTCTTTATTTTGAGTTCTAAATCATCATTTTTTTTCAATATTTTTTTCCAACTTTAAAGTTACGAAAACACTTATGTAAGAAAATATAATACAATAATTAGTATAAATGATCAAACTACCACTTTCTCTCTTATCTTCGAAAACCCTAGCGGCGGTAAAAAGGGAGAAACAAAAAAAGATTTTATATCTGGGGGTTTCAGACATAACTCCTTCTCTATCCTCTTCTTGCTGGCCGATTTCAGACCTCTCTCACTCAATATCTTGGTGTGAACACATTTTCTTTCGGAAATCTCTTATTCTCTTTAGTGACCGGGTCTCAATTTGGCCGGACTCGTCAAATGATTTTTTGTGATTGCCAGACTAGCCATATCAGTAGTATCTCTTATTTTCATGTGACGATGAACCTCCTGTAATGGAGATATTTTCTCACATTCTCCCTTGGTGGTCCATGGCTTTCTTATTCCCATGTAACAGAAAATCTCGGGAAATGTCAACCATCTTCGTCTATGGTCGGTTTCTTTTCAATCTCGTCGCATTTTTGTCAATCTCGTCACATCTGGCACGCATCTTACACTTGGTGATACTTTGTCCACTCAATATCTTATGATGACTTCTCACCAAGACCATGATGTCATGGCATATCTGTAAGGGTAAATATATGGTGTCTCCACGAACACTCATAAATTTTTTGATGCGTCAATCGAGAGAATTTTATTGGATTGATTAGACTCCTTAATTGAATCAATCCAACTAAGTTTGATTTAATTGCTAATCAATCCAATTAACTCCTACTAACACTCCTCGATTGACGCATCAACACACCTTTAGAGGTGTTGGGGGGTGTCATATATAACCCCTATCTGTAATGAGGTATCCCTGTCATCTCTTGATGGTTTATATGCAGATAGTAACGAGTTATCTCGTTGGTAGAGATTGCGGGCATCGGGGCATGTCAACAATTGTTATATTTTTCATCAATCTCACATTATCTCGTATAATCTCTTTGTACTTCTTCTTCTCTTCCTCGACAAGGCAGCGGCACAGGTACTCATCCATATGTGCCAGTGCATGGTCCTTTATCCAGTTCCTCCTTGTCCAGTGTCTTCTCTAGGTTTCTCCTATGCTCGTCGAGGCAATGTCAAATGATAAGCAATGGCAAATGATATACGCCACATACTTTCTTTTCGCCGCTCTTCCATATCATGCAAGTGAGCACGGTTCATGTTATTTGGCGATTAATCCTAATTGTAGATTTTATAGGATTTTGTTTTCGCCTTATCTATGGAATGTAATTTCTTTTTTCTTGGAATTTGTAATTTGGTTTAATTTAATCAAAAGAAGCGCAATAGACATATTGTCTACTGTCCTAAAAAAATAATAAGTATAATTAGATTAGTGACTTTTAGGTCTAATTATTAGTGTTTTCACAACTACAATTTGAAAATTTTGTACATACTAAGTATGTTATATTTGTATTTTCTACTCAAAATACTTTCATGTTAATTTTTTTTGAAAATAATAAAAATTAAAGATATTAATTTACTAAACACGAATAACTTCTTAAACTTATAACACATATTTTTTCAAAAATAAACATGACAAAAATTTACCCAACACAATAACAGTTTGAACTTTCAAAATGTTACTATTTTTGTTTTTAGATATGTAAATTTAAAAATGTCATATGATATGAAACTATTCTGAATAACAATGATATAACAATATTGTTATTTTTTTTTTGTAAAATTGTATTAAATGTCAAATATAATTATATCTTGGTACTAATATATCTATTAATATTGAAATTCATAGATGATCATACTTAAATGATTTATGAAATATAATAATCTCAATATAGTGTGATGTAATTTTATTTTTAAATGATACTGTATTTATAATCATAAAAGGTAGATTTTTATTGACATTATCATGCTCGCCGCATAGCGCGAGTATTATCCTAGTATCTTTAATTTTGATGTCAACGTAAATGCTTAACAAATTTTGTATACAAAATAAAATGGAATCTACATATTTACAAGATCACAAATAATACAGAAAACAACGATTTTATATCAACCCAGCTACTACCTCCGTTTGCTTGGGTCAAGTTTAAACGGAGATCGGTGCATTTGGTTCATGTTTTAAAATTAGTATTCCTTGTCTCCGTCATAATTTATTTTATTATCATGATTGGTTTGAATATAACATAGCAAATTAACGATATTCAAGATGTCATAAAACATATTTTATGAGAATATGATTACCATCAAAATATTTTTTTTTGTCTCTTCTTATGAACATTTTATTTTCAATTATTAAATGAAAAAATGTTCTCAATGTTGTTACTAAATTTGTAGGATTTGTATGTATACGATTTATAAATATAGAATGTTCAATAAATAATAATGTTTTATTTATTCAAATAATGAAAAATGGACGCATCAATCAAAGTGATAGTGTGTGTCTTGAAATAATATTCATAGAAAAAAAAAATTTGAAACACAATAATATTACATGACATATTCTAAACCCGAACCAAACAACCTCTACTAGCTTTATCCCCGCGCAATTGCGCCGGACAACATACTTATTTTTTTTTATGTAATTTATTTAAATAGAATTAGCACGCGTGCGAATTAACGCGCGTGTGTTTCAACAAAATTAATCTAATCATGACATATTTGCAAATATCATGATGTCAATAGATGCATAAGGTCAATGAAATTAGTCTATCACGGATATTATTTTTTGATATAATTTGTTTAAATAGCATTTGCGTGGGTGCTTTGAAACTCAATTAATATAATCATGACATATTCGCAAATATATTTAATGCCAATAGATGTATTAATAAGGGTACATTAAAGAATCGCACCGTGTCAGATGGATACAACGGACACATGACAAATTTCTATGAAATCTCGCATAAATTTGAGCTCACAAAATTTCATACATACCCATGCGAAATGAGCAAAAAAAAAATTGGAAAGCAAAAAAGGACCAAAATCGAAAAAGGGAAAAAAAATGGGGTAAAAAGAAAAATTAGCCAAAAAGGATGAAAATTGAAAAATGAAAAAATAATGGGTTAAAAAACAAATAATTAGCACGCGTGCGAATTAACGTTCGTACGTTTCAACAAAATTAATTTAATCATGACATATTTGCAAATATCATGATGTTAATAGATGCATAAGGTTCATAAAATTAGTTTATCACGGATTTTTTTTTTGATATAATTTGTTTAAATAGCATTTGCGCGGGTGTTTTCAAACTCGATTAATATAATCATGACATATTCGCAAATATATTTAATGTCAATAGATGTATTAATAAGGATTCATTAAAGAATCGCAACGTGTCAGATGGATACAACGGGCACATGACAAATTTCTATGAAAACTCGCATATATTTGAGCTTGCAAAATTTCATACATACCCGTGCGAAATGAGCAAATAAAAAAAAATGAAAAGCAAAAAATTGACAAAAATCGAAAAAGGGAAAAAAAAAATGGGGTAAAAAAAAAATTACCAAAAAAAAATCAAAATTGAAAATTAAAAAAATAATGGGTTAAAAAGCAAATTTACCCCCTCCATGTGTCAACACCTCGTGGAGGGGGGTAAATAATATGTGAGTATGTGGCCATTTCTGTTTTTGGTGCCAATATTGTATTTAAAGAATTGTTGCAAAAAAAGTTGTCCCAAGGAACGAACAAGATTTATCCAATCTAAGAGAAAATAATTTCAAAAATGCTTGCAAAAAATAGTTCAAGCCGAGATTGAACAGTTCAAGTCAAGTTATGCGATCCGCAACAAAGATTCATACCCTACGCTACTTTCTTCGAGCATAGAATATTTCACTTTGTTTGTTTATATATTATTTTTCAGATATTGCCGGGTTTTACATGAAAATGTACATGGTAATCATAATATTTTACATGATATTTCATATTTATTGGTGTACAAAAATGAAAATGGAAATGTTGATTGATCACAATCTTTTGTCGATACATGCATATGTTCTCTTACATCATTTGTTCACAACATCAAGATCAAAGAAAAATAAGATCATATGCTCAAGTTCTTAACATTAATTCAGGGGATTCGGACACCCATATCAAGGAATCGTAGGGCTTCGAGAGACATGTTTTTCATGCTTTAACACATATCACCTCTAAAGATATTACAAAGAATCATTAAAATGCTAAAATTGCAAAAAGACAAGCCACGCAGGAAGAAAAATGTAGAATACAAATCTCTGCGGCAATTCAACATAGGCACAAAACAAATACAAAACTTTTACAGGTTCACGTACAATCAGACATTCTTAAAAGAGAGTAGTGATGTACATCCCCTAGTACTCTCTCCCCACATCATTGATGATTATGATATGATTTAACACCTTCAAAATTAACGCACAAAAACATGATTTAATATTTTAATTTATGATTTAATTATCTCAATTTATGATTGAACATACAATTAACAATGACTAGGAAAATATTGGACATACCCCCATCTCTTCCCCCACATCCTTGATGAGGTGGATATGATTTGACACCTTAAAAATTAACATTTTAATTCATGATTTTAATATTAATTGTATGTTCAATCATAAATTGAGATAATTAAATCATAAATTAAAATGTTAAATCATGTTTTTGTGAATTAATTTTGAAGATGTTAAATCATATTCTAGTCATCAATGATGTGGGGAGAGAGTATTATTAGAGGATGTACATCACTACTCTAAAAGAAAATACAACTAGAAGAACGCTATTTTGTTATCAAAAGGTTGCCAAAGCTTTGTGAAAAAACTCAATTGAGCGTACTCTTTTCCCACAAATGTTTGGGGGTAACACGTATTTGAAGGAATTCATTTGCAAATTCATGTAAAAAAAGTTCACCACCAACTCACTCTTGATTAAGGGTGTAAGGGGAGTGGATACGGTTAAATACTGGTCATGGTCAATACCGGATTCGTATATTTTTTTGAATAAAAATATGAATACCAATAATATTCGAATGCATATTCGATTCAAATATTATATGAAAACAGATACAGTCCAGATATTATTAGATACAAATACGAATGCGCAACTACATTAAATAGCTACAGTATAAATCCGGTTGATAAATAACTTGAAGTGGCGTCTAATTCTTATCAAAATGATGTCCAATTCCTATAGTGAGAATAATTAAAGTACTTCAACTAAATATCATAAGTTTGAAATTTAAGAATCTCCCTCTCCCATTAAAAGTTGGATACTAAGAATATGGTGAGGCCACGTCACCAGTACTGTTCACTGCCTGTTACTGTTCACTGCAGGTACTGTTCACACTCGTGTACTGTTCACGTACTGTTTAATTAGGTACTGTTCATATTTTACTGTTTACTTTTTTTTTTTACGTTTTTTTTTTTACGTATGTCTTGTATTCTAAATAAAATATTTGAATTTTTCTTTTGGAACATATGATATGTTTTGAGGAGGAAAAAAGTTTGTATTTATTGCATAATACTTGTGAGACTATTTAATATCAGATTTTTTTTTTTAAATTAACATTTATGAAGATTACTTTTGTTTTGCACTTATAACGTTTTAGATAAAATTATTATTTTATAATCATAACAAATTTTGAAAAATCCCAGTGAAGCGCGAGAAATATTTCTATTTTCTTATCAAATAATATATCAAATAATATATTCCGCAGCGAAATAATATATCAAATAATATATAAAATTATTACTTTTGCTTATTATATTATTTCTTATCAAATAATATATCCCGCAGCGAAGCGCGGGCTATTTTCCTAGTTTTTAAAATATTAGAATCCCATGAATCTCATTGATCTCCAGAGAATTCCATGGATCTCATGCATGATCTCCCAACTTAATTTTTATAAATGGATCAAAACCCCTACTTTCTACAAATAATAATTCGAAAGGTGTGTATATTACTTATAGGCGTAATTCGACGATTACACAAAAACAATCGTTGTAGAATCGGCAACAGTACTCTGTTTGGAACTCTTCCAAGAACTACTCCTCCATTTAAACAAAACATATAACCAGATTGCGATCTGAAATCCTCTACGTCGATTTGGAAACTTGCATCGGTGTAATTCTTTATAGCGAGCTCCTCGTCCACACCTCCTTAAATTAAGAACCAATTCTCAGTTCTTCTCAAGTACTTAAGAATGTTCTTAACAGTCACCTAGTGTTGTTCACTAGTGTCAGACTGATATTTGCGTATGACACATCTAGTCCGGTACATAGCATGATGTACATGATGCATCCGATTGCCGAGGCATACGAAATCATATCCATGTAACTTCGCTCCTCACTATTCTTGGAGTCCCGGGCCTTGCTAATTAGTGAAAGACCATGTGATAAGGGTAAGAATCCTTTCTTGGAGTTCTCCAGATGAAACATTTTCATCACCTTAGCAATGCATGTGCCCTGACTCAAACCCAGTATCCTCCTGGATCTATTTTTACATATTTGTATTCCCAATACATAGGAGGCCTCGTCTGGGTCTTTCATCGAGAAGTTATTCCCAACCATGCTTTTACCGTTGTCAAGGTTGGGACGTCATCTCTGATGAGTAATATGTCATCAACGTATAGTATGAGAAATACCACTGAACTTCTTGTAACCACAAGGCTCATGTCATTTTTGATGAATCCAAAGACTTTGGCAACTTCATCAAATCGAAGATTCCAGCTCCGAAATGCTTGTTTCAATCCATATATGGATTCGTGAAGTTTGCAAATCTTTCAAGGATTCTTTGGATCGACAAAACCTTCAGCTTTATCATGTATACATCCTCACTTAGCTTACCGTTCAGGAAGGCCGTTTTGACATTCATTTGCCACATCTCATAGTCGTAATATGTGGAGATGGCAAGTAGAATCATAATGGATTTTACCATAGCTACTGGTGAGAAGATTTCGTCATAGTATATACCATGTATTTATTTGAATCCTTTCGCAACCAGACTAGCTTTATAGGCTTGCACATTTCTATCTATGTCGAGTGTCTTCTTAAACACCCCTTTACATCCAAAAGTCTTCAAAATTTCGGATGTATCAACAAAATTCCAAACTTGGTTGTCGTACATGGACTACATTTCGACCCTCATGGTCTCGAGCCATTTCTGAGAGTTTTACTTTCTGTAACATCTTGATAAGACGTAGAATTATCATCTATGGGTTCAACTTCCTTGTCATTAGTGATGAGAAATTCATATCTCTCAGGTTAATGACGTATCCTACCAGATCTACAAATAGTATCTTGTGTCTCAGACATCTCAACTCCCTCATGTTATGATTAAGTCCCCATCGAAGCTCCATTATCCTCAGTCAACTCTTGAACTCCTTCAAGATTGTCCGTAAGTGCTTCTTGTACTCTTTCAAGATTATTCATGGATGATTACTGAACTTCTTCAAGATTCACCTTTCTCCCACTATTTTATTTGGAGATAAATTCTCTTTCAAGAAACATCCCCTCACGAGCAACAAACACTTTGTTCTCTGATGGATGTAGAAGTAATATCCTCTAGTTTTCTTATTAACAAACATGATTTGGATCAAGAAGTTCGTGACCGAACTCGGAGTAGTTCCGAGTATATCGAATCATATGGTTATTTATTGCGACAATACAGGCGCAATAGCACCAGCCAAGGAACCAAGGTCGCATCACCGCTCCAAATATATACTCCGAAAATTTCACTTGATCCGTAAAATTTTGCAAAGTAAGGATGTGATCATTTCAAAGATTGATATTAAGGAAACACAGGTTTTGGATCAAAGGTAAAATGGTACGTAGAAAGACAAAGGAACGCACGCGTTCGTGGGCATAAGAAACAGTTTTAGTAAAATTGGCATAACTTTCACATAACGACTCCAATTTGAATGGTTCAAATTGGGTTGGATAGATAATAAAATTATCTATAACTTTCATTAAAAATATATTACATTTGAGCGATATATCAGTGTCGTTTTAATGGAATACCGAAAGGGTACGACAATTTGACATATAGTAAGTAAAATTGGGTTGGAAATATAATAAGCTTATCTACAACTTTCGTGAAGGTTTGAAGTCGGTTGGAACGATCTAACAATTTCGTTTCAACAGAATACTGAAAGTGTGCATGCAGTTTTCTGTTTGAAAAGGTGTATAGTACATATACATACCTTTTGGCTTATCCTTATCCTATGTAGTATATATAGGATATTTCTCTCTGATCTAATAAGTCAATTAAAGAGTTAATCCTGAATCTAATTCATATTAGACTAATTGAGACGATCATTTGAAAGAACACCATCAATAGTTGAATGGGTGTGATGAGAAAGACAGAAAGAGAAAATGAGTTTTCTCGGATTAGAGAATCAAACGCGATCAAGCAAGTTCGCCAGTGCATCGTCTAGGCAGGTGCATCCGCCACCGAGGTGCTACGACTCACGGTGGATACGAGTAGAGGAACGTGTTGGGGAATATCCTCGACCCCGGGCCCGCGCAGCGGAATGAAGGCCCGGTCCGATTCCCCGATTCCCGAGATCACGCCACGACTTCGAGGGTACGATGCGAATAGAAGGATAGATCTATACCAGTGCCAAATTGATGGCACACGAAGGGTTGATCGCCGCCTTCTATTTCCTGTCACGTTGGTGACAATCCGCGCGTCCCACACCACGCGTCCTTCACCAATCGTTTGCTACGCCGGTTCACTCGACTTCGTCCTCGTGCGTCCAAGCGTTTCCACCGTCTTTCTTACTCGAGTTGATCACAATCGAAGAGTCACAAACGTCACTCCTCTAATTGTATCCACGGTGATTCATAAGACGTCGGTCGCGGATGCACCTGCCTAGACGATGCACCGGCGAACTTGCTCGATCTAATCGATTCTCTATTCCTCGAGAAACTCTTTTCTCGATTTCTCTCTCTTCGCACATTTTAACTCACGAAAGATCAAATCTGAATTTGCTCTTTTTCTTGTGTATTTGGCAGAATAATTCTGTAGAATTGCTTAGTGAGGAGAGAGAAAATATCCTATTTATACCTAATAGGATCAGGATTAGCCAAAAGGCATGTATATCCAATATACACCCTCTCACACAGAAAACTGCATGAACCTGGTCAGTATTCTGTCCAGACAAAATTGATAAATTTCTCTGACAGAACATCAACCAACCTAATAGGATCATTATCTACACAACCCAATTTGGCCCAGCCCAATTGGAGTTCGTATACAAAAGTTATGACTGTTTTACTAACTGTATGTCATACTGTTGCACCCTTTCGGTATTTCACATAAACGACACTGATACTTCGTTCATATGAAATATATTTCTACATGAAGGTTATAGATAATCTAATTATCTATCTAACCCAATTTGAACCATTCAAATCGGATTTTCCCACTGACAGTTATGGCCACGAATGTACGACTACATTCGTTTATCCTTGTGTACACTTTTACGGTTGATCCTGAAACTGTATTTCCTTCAGTCTCCCACTCAATTTCAGATCTACCTAAAAGGTACTCATGCATATCCAATACGCATAATTTTAGAGAATATAGCTCGTGTATCAAATACCAAGCTATGCACATCCAATGTGCCAATTTTATGATCAAGCCCGACTTAGTACGACTCGTTGTGTGACCATGTAGGTTCGACTTAACGATGGCAGTAGGTTGTTTCCAATGCCTACAAGCTCATGAGCGGGATCTAGTCACTCCATCATAGCTACCCATGTTAAACGAATAATGATTGTGATCATTGTGCCTATCTCGAATAGCGGTTACTAGTTCTCTTGTTTAAGATATCCGTTAATCAAAAGGCATGGTAATAGTCATCCTTATAATTTGATTAACTACACTTATTCCCCGATTCCGAGTTGATTTAACAAATTTCAATCGATATTAACCATTAATATCATTGACTCTGGCCAGAGATTTCGTTAATCGACTCATCGAGCGGCGCCTAAGAGATATCTCTTCCTTTCGGAAAAAACAATTCCTATCTTGGAGACTCACATTGAATTCCGTGTTTCGGACAATACCCAATGATGACCCTTTTAACTCCCTGTTACGGTGAGCATAAGATCATATCAAAGCATTGTGTTACGCACGTAACGCAATCAATGATCCCCTCAAGTATGAAGAACCTAAAACCCCATCCGTCGCAAGTCCATCTATAATGACTAAACCATGTCATGGACTCGCGGCTTCGGTCATATCCAATACATGTAACCTAACATATATCTACGTTCCCGATTCGACAAGCACCTTGTCCCATGATTAGCAAAACATAATCATCTCCTCGGCAAACGTACTAGTGTACGTGTTCAGTCTATTATCTAATAATAGAAATGCTTCTCTCTTAAGCAAGCTGATCCGCGACTAGGGATGTTTAGAAATGACACTTTAAGTGTGACGGTTTTGCTGCACATGGTCCTCAACCGTGTCGACGTCCACACAAGTTCAAATCAAGGTTCATGTAACAATCATATTACACAACCCAGCACACAGTTTTCATATAAGGTGAATGCATAATAATTTAAGTAAACAAAATTTTTAAAAGGGATGCATTCATATGGACTAAGTATTTGGGTGATACAACGTTTACCTATGGGTATCTCCATACCCATAACCTGCGAGGACTATCGTATTAGATAACTACACTCTACTCTCTTCTTCCTCCTCTAGGTATCTCCATACCCATAGTCATCGCATGACAGTCACGCGCGACTAGAGAGAGCGGTTTTGTAAACGGGTCCGCACGTTCCCGCTAGTGTTAATCATCATCCGGATTGGAACATTTCCAATACCTACGATCACATCTTTTCACAAAATTTCATGGATCAAATGAAATTTTCTGAGTATTGGCTAGAAGTGGTTGTGACCTCGGCATTTTTGGCTTGTACTATTGCGTCTCACGCAATAAACAACCATAAATCCGATAACTCGTGACTACTAGAGTTTGGTCATGTATCCTTGATCCATACCACTTCCTTTTGCGATTAATAACCGCAATATACTCGCCTCCGTAAATAGAATCATAAACTATTGGTCTTGTGGAACCTTTCCACATAACCGTGTTTTCATTTAAGCAAAACATGTACACACTTTGTGATCGAAAGTCGTGCTACATATTTGGACGTGCTTAATCTTTGGAAACTGTTGTTTGTTATAACTCTTTATAACCAACACGTCCTCCACACCATTATATATAATTAATCCTGAATTCTTTCGCAAAGTATTCAAGGATAAACTTCACCTCTTTCAATACAAATCCCGATGGGTTTAAATATACATAACCATTATGTATATATTTGTATAACCATTATACATTCACAAGAGTTAGTCTCATGTAATCGAATTACATTCAAACTCATGTGATTCCCATGAATTTTATTGACGGTGAACTAGACGCTATATTTGTATGACAGATAGCCATATACATATCATGACAGATATAATAGATCCTAACATCAAATGTAAGGCATCATATTATTACTTTTCGCGCTTCTTGATGTCTCACATCGAGCCGTTGAAAATTTCTGCCATTCGACATTTCGATTTAACTCCTCTAAGGAGTTTACATGTTGAAAACCATTTTCAACAATATGTCGATATATGTGCTATAACATAGAACGAGGAACTTCTTAGATCTATCCTATAGATCTTCACGCTTAATTCATAAGCGGTCTCGTCTAAATCCTTTGTCGTTACAAGAAATATAACGCAGCTCCCACTAACCTTCATGTGTACACAAAGTTTCCATTCGTTTCGACAATTTTATAACAGTTTATAATTTTGTCAAAACGAATATTCCAATTTCGAGAAGCTTTCTCTAATCCATCATATGGATCGTTAAAGCGTGCATATCTTATCCCCGATTCTTATGAATTGACAAAACCGTAAGGTTGTGTCAAGTACACGTCCTTTCATAAAATTTCTGTCAAGAAATTCGGTTTTGACATCCATTTTGCGATATCACATAGTCATAATACGCGACCATGGCAAGCAGAATTTCGAGAATGGGAAAGCATGGCAACATGCGAAAACGTTTCTTCATAGTCCGACTATGTGATGTGGCAAAATTCTGTTTGACGTGGTCGCGTATTATGACTATGTGATGTGGCAAAATGGATGTCAAAATCGAATTTCTTGACAGAAATTTTATGAAAGGATGTGTACTTGACACAACCTTACGGTTTTGTTGATTCATAAGAATCGGGGATAAGATATGCACGCTTTAACGATCCATATGATGGATTAGAGAAAGCTTCTCGAAATTGGAATATTCGTTTTGATGAAGTTATAAACTGCTATAACATTGTCGGAACGAATGGAAACTTTGTGTACACATGAAGGTTAGTGGGAGCCGCGTTATATTTCTTGTAACGACACAAAATTTAGGCGATACCGCTTATAAATTAAGCGTGAAGATCTATAGGATAGATCTAAGAAGTTCTTCGTTCTATATTATAGCACGTATATCGACATATTGTTGAAAAAGGTTTTCAACATATAACTCCTTGGCGGAGTTAAATAGAGATGTCGAATGGCAGAAATTTTCTACGGCTCGATGTGAGACATCAAGCAGGGCGAAAATAAAAATATGATGCTTTACATTCGATGTGAGGATCTATTATATCTGTCATGATATGTATGTGGCTATATGTCGTATGGATGAAGCGTCTAATTCACCATCAATAAAATCCAAAGCAATCACACGAGTTTGAATGTAATGCGATTACAAGAGACTAACTCTTGTGAATGTATAATGGTTATACATATATATATACATAATGGTTATGTATATTTAAATTCATCGGGATTTGTATTGATAGCGGTGAATGTACCCTTGAATACTTTACAAAAGAATTCAGGATTTTATTTTATCTATAATGGTGTGGAGGACGTGTTGGTTATAAAGAGTTATAACAACGACAGTTTCCAAAGATTTAGCACGTCCAAATATGTAGCACGACTTTCGATCACAAAGTGTGTACATGATTTGCTTAAACGAAAACATGGTTATGTGGAAAGGTTCCACATGATCAATAATGATTCTATTTACGGAGGCGAGTATATTGTGGTTATGAATCACAAAAGGAAGCGGTATGGATCAAGGATACATGACCAAACTCGAGTAGTCACGAGTTATCGGATTTATGGTTGTATATTGCGTGACACGCAATAGTACAAGCCAAAAATGCCGAGGTCACAACCACTTCTAGCCAATACTCAGAAAATTTCATTGATCCATGAAATTTTATGAAATGATGTGATCGTAGGTATTGAAAATGTTCCAAACCTGATGTTGATTAACACTAACGGCAACGTGCGGACCCGTTTACATAACCGCTCTCTCTAGTCGCGCGTGACTGTCATGCGATGACTATGGGTATGGAGATACCTAGAGGAGGAAGAAGAGAGTAGAGTGTAGTTATCTAATACGATAGTCCTCGCTGGTTGTGGGTATGGAGATACCCATAGGTAAACGTTGTATCACCCAAATACTTAATCCGTATGAATGCATCCCTTTTAAAAATTTTGTTTACTTAAATTTTCATGCATTCACCTTATATGAAAACTGTGTGCGGGGTTGTGTAATATGATTACAAGAACCTTGATTTGAACTTGTGTGGACGTCGACATGGTTGAGGACCATGTGCAGCGGAACCGTCACACTTAAAGTTCCATTTCTAAACATCCCTAGTCGCGGGTCAGTTTGCTTAAGAGAGAAGCATTTCTATTACAAGGGAATAGACTGAACGCGTACACTAGTACGTTAGCCGAGGAGATGATTATGTTTTGCTAATCATAGGACAAACGTGTTTGTCGAAACGGGAACGTAGATATATGCTAGGTGACATATATTAGATATGACCGAAGCCGCGAGACCATGACATGGTTTAGTCATTATAGATGGACTCGCGACGAGTAGGGTATTAGGTTCTTCATACTTGAGGGGACCATGGATTGCGTTACGTGCGTAACACAATGCTTTGATATGATCTTACGCTCATCGTAACAGGGAGTTAAAACGGTCATCATGGGGTATTGTCCGAAATACGGAATTCAATGTGAGTCTCCAAGATAGGAATTGTTTATTTCGAAAGGAAGAGATATCTCTTTGGCCACTCGATGAATTGATTAACGAAAACTGTGGCCACAGTCAATGATATTAACGGTTAATATCGATTGAAATTTGTTAACTCAATTCGGACTCGAGGAATAAGTATAGTTAATCAAAATATAAGGATGACAATCACCATGCCTTTTGATTAACGGATATCGATAACAAGAGAACTAATGACCGCTATTCGAGATAGGCACAATGATCACAATCATTCTTCGTGTTAACATGGGTAGCCATGATGGAGTGACTAGATCCCGCTCATGGGCTTGTAGTGCTATGGAAACAGCCTACTGCCATCGTTAACCGAACCTACCTGGTCACACAACGAGTCGTACTAAGTCGGGCTTGATTATAAAGTTGGCACATAAGATGTGCGTAGCTTGGTATTTGATACGCGAGCTATATTCTCTAAAATCGTGCATATTGGATATGCATGAGTACCTTTTAGGTAGATCTGAAATTGAGTGGGAGACTGAAGGAAATACAGTTTCAGGATCAACCGTAAAAGTGTACACAAGGATAAACGAATGTAAGCGTACATTCGTGGTCATATCTTTCTGTAGGAAAATCCAATTTGAATGGTTCAAATTGGGTTAGATAGATAATAAGATTATCTACAACCTTCATATAGAAATATATTTCATATGAACGAAGTATCAGTGTCGTTTCTATGAAATACCGAAAGGGTGCAACAGTATGACATACAGTTAGTAAAACAGTCATAACTTTTGCATACGAACTCCAATTGGGCCAGGCCAAATTGGGTCGTGTAGATAATAAGATTATCTACAACTTTAGTGTTGGGTTATTTTCTGTCAGAGGAATTTACCAATTTTGTATGGACAGAATACTGGGCAGATACATGCAACTTTCTGTGTGAAAGAGTGTATATTGGATATACATGTCTTTTGGCCAATCCTAATCATATATGATATAAATAGGATTTTTCTCTCTCATCTGGTGTGGTTCATTCAGTTAATTAATTCAGAATATTCCAGAGAATTGTGAGACAACTTTCTAGAGAGAGAAAGGGTGTAAAGAGAGAGAAACCGTGAAAAGGTGTTTTCCGGTATAGAGAATCAATCAATCGAGCAAGTTCGCCGATGCATCGTCTAGGCAGTTGCACCCGCGACCGACGTCTTACGAGTCAAGGTGGATACAAGTAGAGGAGCAACATCTGGGGCTCTTTCGGTTGTGATCGATTCGGAGGAACGAAATCTGCCGGAGACGGAAACGAGCGAATCGAGTAACGGGCTGTGGAAGCATGCGGGCATGGAACGCACGAAGACAACCCGAGGCGTGTCAAGACGGTGGGAGACGTGTGGTATGGGACGTACGGGCTAGTCACCAACGTGACACCGAAGGAAAAGAAGGATGCGAGCGATCAACCCGTCGTGCGTGATCAATTTCACGCTGGTAATCGTCTATCCTACTTTGCATCGTACCCTCGAAGTCATGGCGTGATCTTGGATTTAGGGAACCGGACCGGGCCTTCATATCCGCTGCGCGGGCCCGGGGATGGGTGAATTCCCAACACTATCATCATTAGCCTCGATAAATCCGTATTTACCGGCTTATGATATAGCCTACTTGATCTACGAAAAATTCCTTTGTGTGTTCGACTTACGTTCATCAACTCTTGATGAAGCCATGTCAACTTTTATCAGTACAATGTTCATTTTCAAATCACGAACTCTTTCGAGATTTATTCTACTCCCACTTGCCCGCATAGAGATAAATGGCACCAAGTTCCAAACTTGTGCGCATCTAGTCCTCCTCCAAGAAGGCATCTCTTCGAGCCACGAAAATCTCATTTTCGTCGGGACGTTAGAACTAATACCCTTTAGTTTCCTTAAGGATAAACGAACAATTTCCAGATTTGGGATTGAGTTTAACCGAAACAAATTTCGAAATATACCCACATCCTCAAATCTGTACAAATGACAACTTCGGAACCATTCCGATCCATATCTCATATGGCATCTTTTGTACCGATTAGAAGGTTTATGGTACATATCTTATATGCAACCATTCATTAGTGCCGCTGTCTCAAGGGCGTATCCCCAAAACATTTTTGGGAGATCCTATTGGCTTATCATTTATTGAACCATGTCCAGCATGCGTTCATTTCCTCTTTTCGGACACATCTCAATGTTCCAAATGAAGACAATCGTGAAACGATTCCACAATCATAAATGATCATCAATATTCATGACTCAAATATCGCCTCTTCGATCCTATCGAAAGGTTTAGCTCAAATACTCGCCTTCTCGATCCTATCGAAAAGCTTTGATTTTCTTGCTTAGTTGATTTCATATTTCGTTTTTGAAACTCTTTGAACCTTTCAAAAGTCTCCGTTTCGGCACGCATTAAATAGATATTTCCATATCTACTTTAACCGTCCATATACGTAACAAAATACCGATAGCCTCCTCTTGTCTCGGAACTTATCGGAACATCATATGTAAATATAATTTCCAATAATTCGTTGGATCTTTCTCCAATCTTTGGAGAATGATGCCCTTTGTCGTCTTGCCTAATAAATAAGTATCGCATTAATCAATCGAATCTAATTCGAATGATTCTAGCAATCCATCACATGGAATCTAGATACGCGTGTCTTGTTTATATGGCTAAGACGGCAATGCCAAAGGAAGCAATCAACTTCTAGGTTTAATCCTCCTCGGATTTCACCATTCTTTGAGTCACTAGTTTGGACAACTCCTTGTCCGAACTTTCCATTTTGGAAAATATTTTCCCAAAATACCCTTAGACATACATTTCTTTCGATCCCGCTTTTGAATTACAAGGACATCCACGCATCTATATGCATTGGATTCCTCGGATACTCCGAGCATCTCCAATTCAAATTTAAATCGCATCTCATGCAATTTCGGGATCGACTTATCTATCGAATGCATATGATATTCGGTCACGACGATCAAATCTCGTACCATCAACACACGAGTGTTAATTCAAGACCCATAAGGCGTCTCAAAATTAACCTACTCTTTGAGCCGCATTGAATCATTCAACGCGCTCTAGCTTTTGAAACTATTTCATGAGCGCTGTGTTTTACTTTCATATACACCCGAATTCTCAAAACAATTTTGAGAATATGCGTCTATACATGCCACCACAAGGCACGTAATATCGTTCGATTCCTTCTTAAAGTTTATCGAACCCGGCTTTCTCTAAAGCCAATGCCTCGAGCCCCGAATCTACCATTTCCGTGTCCAACACGTTCCTTTAAGTCTAAGAACTATTCTTTGACTATCAAGGTTAATAACGGTAATTCCGGCCCAAAAGCCATCTATCATATCGATCTCATCAATATATTTGGTGTTGCTTGAAAACATAATTCTAAACGGATGATGAAGATTAACTCCTAACCGTGCGTACTTAATCTATATGCTTATATGATGAATATATGACAGTGTTATTTTATCGAATCGATAACCCTCATACCGATACGGGACTCCAAGTCCATAACACTCAAGACCCATATTTCCGTTCCTCCCACAAGTGACTTTAGCCTATCGGGTGGGATCCCGTTATTTAGGTAGGATTATATCCAATCGTATCCAATACGACTCTTGAACCTTTATAGGATTTCGGTGATGGATCGTATCCCATACAATCCCAGTTCCGTGTATGCATCCTATCTATGCCCCGAACTCCAATCTGATTGGCCTGGACGGTTAAGTCACAACCATCTCCAACGTATCGTTCAAATAAGCTACTAGTGAGTCGAATTTAGCCTGTGCCTCACAAGTCCCGATTTAACGCTTGCCACCCTTTCGATTGTTTCAATATCACGTGCCCGACTTTAGCCTGAACCCACGTGAAACGTAACACCGAACTCGGTACTTGTGGATATGGAAGGCATTTCCATGACTTAAATATTATGAGGGATCATGACATTGCATGTTTTTTAATTCGTGACATAAGCATATTATATCACTATCACAAGATTTTCAATATGGATATGATTTTATTTGGGAAAATTAATTATTATAAATAATTACTTGTCCTATATGCAAGTATGTTTGATGCCGATCAAATCGATATAAAGAACTCAAAATTCCGAGCATCCAGAGAAGGGTCCGTTATAACGGACTGCCCCATCCGTTGTAACGCAGGGGCCGTGGGGCGCGAGAAAACCTCGCCCGGGACGCGTCCGGGGCGCCAAAAAATGCCCCCGGGGCGGCAGAAAAACTGTTTTTCTGCACCCTTTCGGTATTTCATTAGAACAACACTAATACTTCGCTCAAATGAAATATATTACAACATGAAAGTTTTAGATAATCTCATTATCTAACTAACACAATTTGAACCATTCAAATCGTAATTTCCTACTGAAAGTTATACCAGTTTTAGTAAAATACGAACAAACGAAAAGGTAAGTATATCCAATACACACCTTTTCAACCAGAAAACTACAGACACCTTTTCAGTATTCTGTTGAAACAAAATTATTAAATTGTTCCAACCGACTTTGAACGTGAACGAAAGTTCTAGATAATCTTATTATCTAACTAACCCAATTGGATTGGACTCAATTGGAGTTTCGATGCGACATATACTTACGTTTTAGTCTCTGTATGTCAAACAGTCGGACCCTTTCAGTATTCCATAAAAACGACACTGATAATTCGTTCAAATCAAAAAACATTCTGTATCAAAGTCATATATAATCTCATTATCTAACTACGCCAATTTGATCCAATCAATTTGGAGTTTCCCACTGAAAATTATCTTAGTTTTACTCACTGTTTCGTATTCTAATTTTCTGCAGATTTTGCCGTTTCGTCCGTTTTCGCTCGTTTCCAAAACGATAAATCATGAAACTTTTTCCCGATCATTCCTAGATACTCTCAATCAACTTTTGATCGATCTCTAGCGAATTCCACTTGTGATTTTAACGGAATTTGACTTTCTCTATATGTAACATCATGCAAACGGGTACGAACTTTGATAACCCGTGCGTATATCTAATATACGACTATGATTCGACCCTCGAATCGATGGCGATCGCTCTGATACCACTGATGGGGAATATCCTCGACCCCGGGCCCGCGCAGCGGAATGAAGGCCCGGTCCGATTCCCCGATTCCCGAGATCACGCCACGACTTCGAGGGTACGATGCGAATAGAAGGATAGATCTATACCAGTGCCAAATTGATGGCACACGAAGGGTTGATCGCCGCCTTCTATTTCCTGTCACGTTGGTGACAATCCGCGCGTCCCACACCACGCGTCCTTCACCAATCGTTTGCTACGCCGGTTCACTCGACTTCGTCCTCGTGCGTCCAAGCGTTTCCACCGTCTTTCTTACTCGAGTTGATCACAATCGAAGAGTCACAAACGTCACTCCTCTACTTGTATCCACGGTGATTCGTAAGACGTCGGTCGCGGATGCACCTGCCTAGACGATGCACCGGCGAACTTGCTCGATCTAATCGATTCTCTATTCCTCGAGAAACTCTTTTCTCGATTTCTCTCTCTTCGCACATTTTAACTCACGAAAGATCAAATCTGAATTTGCTCTTTTTCTTGTGTATTTGGCAGAATAATTCTGTAGAATTGCTTAGTGAGGAGAGAGAAAATATCCTATTTATACCTAATAGGATCAGGATTAGCCAAAAGGCATGTATATCCAATATACACCTTCTCACACAGAAAACTGCATGAACCTGGTCAGTATTCTGTCCACACGAAATTGATAAATTTCTCTGACAGAAAATCAACCAACACGAAAGTTGTAGATAATCTCATTATCTACACAACCCAATTTGGCCCAGCCCAATTGGAGTTCGTATACAAAAGTTATGACTGTTTTACTAACGGTATGTCATACTGTTGCACCCTTTCGGTATTTCACATAAACGACACTGATACTTCGTTCATATGAAATATATTTCTACATGAAGGTTATAGATAATCTAATTATCTATCTAACCCAATTTGAACCATTCAAATCGGATTTTCCCACTGACAGTTATGGCCACGAATGTACGACTACATTCGTTTATCCTTGTGTACACTTTTACGGTTGATCCTGAAACTGTATTTCCTTCAGAACGACACATGTGGCTCTTCGTTTGTGATCAAACCGGAGAAGTAAAGGAGCAAAAGGCTGTGGAAGTGTGTGGGCATGGGACGCACGAAGCCAACATGAGACGTGTCAAGACGGTGGGAGACGTGTGGTATGGGACGTACGGGCTAGTCACCAATGTGACACCAAAGAAGAGAAGGATGCGAGCGATCAATCCGTCGTGCGTGATCAATTTCACGCCGGTAATCGTATATCCTACTTTGCATCGTACTCTCGAAGTCGAGGCGTGATCTCGGGTTTTGGGAACCGGACCGGGCCTTCATATCCGCTGTGCGAGCCGGGAGTCGGATCGATTCCCTAGAGTGGTATCTGAGCGAACGCCATCGATTCGAGGGTCGAATCATAGTCGTATAAGAGTTATACGCACATGTGTAAAAGTTACGCACGTTTGCATGATGCTAAATATTTAGAAGTTTAATTTTTCGTTAAAATCACAAGTGGAATTCACTAGAGATCAATCATGAGATAATTAAGAGTATCTAGGAATGATCGTGAAAATGTTTCATGATTTATCGTTTTGGAAACGAGCAAAAACGGAAAACGGCAAAAAAAAACTGCATGAAAACATGGTTTTCAGGGCCCCCGGGGGCCAGTTCGTTCGAACGGACTGGACCGGTTTGTTCGAACGGACTGGCCCGGTTCGTTGGAACGGACACACGGGCATGCGGGGATGCCACGAGGGGTCTTGAAAGACAGTGAAAGTTCGTTCGAACGGACTGACAGTTCGTTCCAACGAACTGCCCCAGGTTGGCAGAATGATATTTTTTGTTTTCGCGATAACTTCGGCTACGAAACTCGAAAATTTAAGTTCTTTATATCGATAGAATCGGCATCACTCATACATGCATATAAAATGATTATTGAAGGTTAATAATCAATCAAATCTTGTGATGGTGATGTAATACGATTATGTCACGTATACAAACATGAAAATCATGATCCCTCATAATATTTATGTCGTGGAAATGCCTTCCATGTCATCAACCATCGAAATTCGTATCACAATGTGTGTTGTTAGGCCTTCGTCATGCACACATGTTGTCGGTATCATTGGGTGGCAAGCGTTAATTGGGGACTCACGTGTTGTTAGGCCTTCGTCATGCACGTGAGTAGTCCACTTGAACGATACGTTTGATGTGGTTGTGACTTAACCGTCCAAGCCAATTCGATTGGAGTTCGGGGCATAGTTAGAATGCACACGCGGAATTGGGATTGTATATGATACGATTCATCATCGAAATTCTATAAAAGTTCAAGAGTCGTATTAGATACGATTGGATTCACTACAACAGATGGGCTTATCAGCGACGGGGCCATTGTTTCAGCGACGGGCCGTCGCAAATATAACGCACTTTCACCGACGGGCCGTCGCTAAAGCACTATTTCCGACGGTTTTCATTTCCGACGACCCGTCGCAGATTCCGTTGGCCCGTCGCAGAAGAGGAAACCGTCGGTAAAACCCGCCATTGGCCCGTCGATAACTAAAAGGCCCGTCGCAGATGCTCACCGACGGTGATCATTACCCCGTCGCAGATGCATTAAAAAAACCATCATATTTCAAAACTATCTCCGTCGGCCCGTCGGCCCATAAATACCGTCGCAGATAAAGCTCCGTCGGCCCGTCGCAGATTCCATATGCCATCGCAGATGCTCACCGTCGGCCCGTCACAGATGAAAAACCCGTCGTAGATGAAATGTGCCGTCGGTAATACTTACCGACGGCCCGTCGGTGATATGGTTTAGGGTTTAGATATATATCCCCCCTGTTCCCCCTTCTTTCCCCTTCGCCCAGCCCAACCCCCCCTCTCCTTCTCTCCTCTTCCCCCTTTCGCCCAGCCCCCTTCCTGCTGTCGACCTCACAGCCCCCGTCCCCTCTCCTCCCCCTCTCTGATGTCGCCTTCGCAGCCCCCTTCTCTCCTTTTGCCCCTTCACCTAGCCCCCTTCTATGCTCGTTTCTGGTGGATGGATTTCGGCTTGCTCGTTTCTCGGTGATCAGTATCTCCTCTTCTCGGTTTGAAGGTATGTTTATTTCTCCATTTGATTAGGTTTATAAACCGTTGAATTTTTTTTTTTTTTGAATCTTTCGTGTTGATTGCTTAATTAGCTCGCTCGTATTTCTGTTTTTTTAATCTATCTTTTTTTGAACAAATTCGTGTATCATTTATTTTTGAATTGATTTTTTTAAATCTGTTTTTGTAAAACTGTTTTGTAAATCTGTTTTAAATTTGTTATAATTATGTTTAATTTAGGTCTGATTTTTTTAAATTGGTTTGAAAATTATTTTTGAATCTGTTTAATTTAGGTTTAATATTTTTTTGTTAATCAGTTTTAAATCTGTTTTTGAAAATCTGTTTTGAAAGCATATATCTGATTTAAATCTGGTTTAGATGTTTTTTTAAATTTGTTTTTTAAATTTTTGTTTAAATTTGTATTTTAGGTGGAAGTCATAAATCTCGGCTGCTCTCGTCACTCGGGTCTGGTGTGGTGGAAAGTCTCCGGCTCTCTATTGGTTGAAGGTATGTTTATCTTTCTCGGTTTAGTTAGGTTAGATTTAAAATTAAATTTAGGTTTAATTAGGTTTAAAAAATTTTGAATCTGGATTTTACATAAGCATTTTAAATCTGGAATTTTAGGATTAAATAATTATTTTATTTAGGTATTTTAAATATGTATTTTTAGGGTTTGTAAGTATTTTATATCTGTATTTTATATGAAATTTTAATTTGTTTTAAGTATTTTATATCTTTTTTTTTTAATCTGATTTTTTTAAAATCTGTTTTAAATCAATTTTTACATCTATTATTTTAAAATTTGTTAATTATGTTTTTTGAAATCTGTTTAATCATTTATTTTTGAATTGATTTTTTAAATCTGTTTTTTAAGGTCTGATTTTTGGATGTTTTATTTAAATCTGTTTTTGTAAAACTGTTTTGTAAATCTGTTTTAAATATGTTATAATTATGTTTAATTTAGGTCTGATTTTTTTAAATTGGTTTGAAAATTATTTTTGAATCTGTTTAATTTAGGTTTAATATTTTTTTGTTAATCAATTTTAAATATGTTTTTGAAAATCTGTTTTGAAGGCATAGATCTGATTTAAATCTGGTTTAGATGGTTTTTTAAATTTTTGTTTAAATTTGTTTTTTTAGGTGGAAGTCATAAATCTCGGCTGCTCTCTCGTCACTCGGGTCTGGTGTGGTGGAAAGTCTCCTGCTCTCTATTGGTTGAAGGTATGTTTATCTTTCTCTGTTTAGTTAGGTTAGATTTAAATTTAAATTTAGGTTTAATTAGGTTTAAAAAATTTTGAATCTGAATTTTACATAAGCATTTTAAATCTGGAATTTTAGGATTAAATAATTATTTTACTTAGGTATTTTAAATATGGATTTTTAGGGTTTGTAAGTATTTTATATCTGTATTTTATATGGAATTTTAATTTATTTTAAGTATTTTATATCTGTTTTTTTTTATCTGATATTTTTAAAATCTATTTTAAATCAATTTTTACATCTATTATTTTAAAATTTGCTAATTATGTTTTTTGAAATCTGTTTAATTAGTTATTATTATTATTTTAGGAAACTTGGATTTTGGACTTTTTGGCGAATTAATTAATCAACTCCGGACCAAGGTTAATAGTAGTTCAATTTTTATAATTTATTTGTTGATATTGTATGTGTGAAAAATGCGTAGTTTATATCTTTGTTTGGATTTAGGATTTTAGAGTTATTTGGATGTAGTACTTTATTTGTTCCGATTATAACGTAGTGTATTAAAATTTAACTATATTTCTTGATATTGTATGTGTGAAAAATGCGTAGTTATTATACATTGTTGAGTTGTGAAATTACTAATATATTTTTTATAATAAAAAATAAAAAACAATGAAAAAATAATAAGTATTTATATTATATTAAATAAATTTCTAATATATATTTAAAAACATTTGTATATTATATTACTATATTTAACTAATTATATTTAAAAATAAAAAGTATGAATACAAAAAAATATACATAATTTTAAAAAGTAAGATTTAAAAAATTATGAATTATAATTGAAGTCGGGTAATATAAAAACAAATTATATATCTTAGTAAATTAACCAAGATAATTATAAAAAATTATGAATTATAATTTAAGGGCGGTTTGTATGTCCAAATTACATATCTAAGTAAATTAACTAATTTTATTACTTTGTATGATATTAAAAAATTATATATATTATTTTGTGTGAACAAATTATAATTATTTAATTATTTATTTTAAATATTATTTATTAATATTATAATTATTAAATTATTATTAATATAAATTTAATATTATTTAATTATTTATTAATATTAATATTATTAATATAAATTTAATATTATTTAATTATTTATTAATATTAATATTTTTTATATAAATTTAATATTATTTAATTATTTATTAATATTATAATTATTTATATAAATTTATTATTATTTAATTATTTATTAAAATTATAAATATAAATTTAATATTATTTAATTATTTATTAAAATAAATTTATTATTATTTAATTAAAACTATAATTATTAATATAAATTTAATATTATTTAATTATTTCTGCGACGGGCCACCGGAGATACTTTCTGAAAGAAAATATGGCTTAAGAATTAACTTGGAAGAATTTATATAAATAGGCAAATCTGCAGACAGAATTGGGCCAGTTCATAAATCTAGGCCCGTTCAAAACTTAGGATTTTAACCTAATAATTATGGTTTAAACTTTTTCGGGCCTATTCTGATAATTAGTCTTTTAACCTAATTTCGGCCTGTTAGGGTTTAACCTAATTTTGGTTTAACCTAATCCTGCCTATATATATATTCTGATTTTCATTTTTCTCTCTCTTCGAGGCTGCCATTTTTCTGAAATTCTGGCCGCCGATTTTCTCTCTTTCTTCCACAGAATACGAAGTTAGATCTGGAGAGTTTGAGAGAGAGATTTGAGCAAAGATCTTGAGAGAATCAATCGTGACGGCGACTAGAACGACGTTGACGATTCCGATCGGACGAAAGGAGCTGCTGTTTGGAAAAGCTCCAAACAGAAGACGGTGGCTGATTCTACAACTGAAGCGGAATACATCGCGGCTTCAGAAGCCGCAAAGGAAGCTGTCTGGCTACGACAGTTCGTGATGGAACTTGGTGTTATGCCAAGCATCTCGGGTCCCATGAATGTCTATTGTGACAATAACGGAGCAATAGCACAATCCAAGGAACCGCGAGCACATCACAAGTCCAAGCATGTACTCCGGCGTTACCACTTGATTCGTGAGATTACGAAGAGAGGTGACGTGAAAATAATGAAGATACCTACCGATGATAACGTGGCCGATCCATTTACGAAGCCACTATCACGTGTCAATCATGAGCAGCATGTTAGGGCGATAGGATTGGGATATCTGTTGCAGTGCTAGATTGGGTGTTTTATTTATGTTTCTTATTGCATAAGGGGATTCGATCTGCCTAGTGCAAGTGGGAGAACATTTATTATGCCCTAGGCGTGTAATTGGGATTGTATTTGTTTATGAGACAGATATTTATATTATTATTCATCATATGACCTAAACCTTCATATTTCAAGAATTTTAAATAACAAGAAAGTGTGTGAAAGGTTATTCGATTATAGTAATCAGATAGACCTTGAATTTTATTCTAGTTTAGTGTATCGAGTCAGTTGAAAATAATATGTTGCATGGCCTTAGTCTGGCATATTGATTCGTCAATTGAATGATAGTAAAACCACTAAACGGGATGAATATAATTCTAAAACGTCCCTCGTGTATAAAGTTGTTCATAGATTTGAACCAGGTAGTCCATTCACTAAATGGAGACTTTTACATACACTGGCATATTCGTAGATGAGATGATCAAGTTTTACTGATCTGGGACGGTAGCGTCGATTCTAGAATATGGATATACGCGGGATCGTATATTGGACTGACCACTATATGAGTTTGTAACATGGTCAGAGTCATTAGAGACGAACTTATATCCAGATAGTGCGCTTTAGTGCTTCATACTTGAGTGATCTCACGGATACCTAGTATGTGAAAAGACAATGCTTTGATATAATTAACCCTACGCGTAACTGTGTAGCAGAGATTATTATTGAGTATTGTTTTTAGTATAGGCAAAGGATGTGAGGTTGCAAGATAGGAATTGTTCCTTTCTAGCCTTGAAAAAGGATAGAGGGAGATATCTCTCGGGCCCCTCGATTGAATTGAGATTGATGAAATGCTTGGCCAAGCTCGATGGAACTCAATAGAGTTCGCATTGTTATTATCAATCTAATTCTTATCGAGAAAGAGTATATCTGATCAAAACAAAAGAGGATGACTTGAAGTTTTAGGCTTCACCGTGACTCTTTTGATCGGAAGATATCGTGAACAAGAGGACTAGTAACACTTATCTGAGCTAGGTATGAAGATGTACTGCATCTTCATAAAGGTGTTCTCCACCTTTTTCGTGCTAATTCTGGGTAGGTATTAACGGCAGTCTAGTGCTCGCAATACATTGTGGATTGCTGTCATATCCACTGCCAGTCTTAGACGAACCTACAAAAGTCACACCAAGATTTCGTAACATATCGGATTCTCAAGATAATGCTCACAAATACGTTTGTTGGACAAACAAAATGGAATCACGTGTGATTAGATCTCACGACATATGTTGGACATATGGCCAAGTTGATTAAGTCTTAATCCAAGAGGGAGTTTAAAAGAAAATATGGCTTAAGAATTAACTTGGAAGAATTTATATATATGCCCGTTCAGAACTTAGGATTTTGATAAGAGGAAAATTAAGCACATTTTTAGTATATAATTTGGGGATTTTAGCTCTTTCAAATGACAACTTTGTGTATATAATTGTTCATATTTAAGATTGCAAGAATATTTCTTCACTAAGTGTGTTTTATTGATAATTTTAGGTTTTTGGGCGAAAGTTTTTGGCATTCCAACAGTGTAGTTGTCTTCCTCTCCTCGCGCCGATAAAATTGATATATTATACTGTCCATTTCGGTACACATATGAAGAAGGAGGCAAGAAATCTACCACACAAAAGTCTACACCAAATTCTATACGAAAACCACTCACACTATAACCACCATTCAGCCCACCTTCCTCACCTACAATTACCAAACTACCCTCAATCCTCTCAACCATCTCTTGACCAATGGGAAGGCTCCAAATACATTATAAATAGACCCCAAGGGGCCATGGGGCAGGATGCTCTTTTTTTTACTCTCTCACTTTCTTCTTCACTCTCTCTCTCTCCCTCTCCAAGCACTCTCAAGAACTGTCAAGAACTTTCAAGAACCACTCAAGTTTCATTAATTCGGGAATTTCCTCCATCTCCAGATTCAAGCTTTCTTCATTTGGTGAAAAGATCTAAGCAAGTCGTAAAAGAGACTCCACAACCGGACTCGAAGCCTTCTTCATCCGGTGAAAACGTGTTCTTAATTTCCGGTCTCGAAGCCTTCTTCAACCGGGAAAGTCGACTTCTTCAAGACGAGAAAACCGCTCAATCTCCTAGCTTCCTAGCGATTCGAGCATCAATCGTTCACTCACAAGGAAGGAGTACCTCTAATCACGTTGAAGCTTTCTTCTCGTTTTAGGTGTAGTCTTTTCAATTCTCGAATTTGTTGTGTAAATATAACTTGTTTGATTCAAAATCTTTGTTCTAATTTGTGTTTTTAATTTGATCTTTTTCTCTTTATTCTCTTAATCTCAGTTTAATTATTTTCCAAAACAAATCTAGAACCAAACTTAATTTAAAAACTTCAATTAGAAAACTAACTCAGAAATCCAGTATATATTCTTGTTTAACCTAATTCAGTACATTCTAGATCTCGAAAGTTAAAATTGTTTCTTTCATTGCATAGATCTTGATTTCTAGTTTCGGGAACTTTTTGAATTGTAGAATTTCATGAAATATTCGAATTGATATGAATTTTTGAAAACTGTCATTTAAACTGAAAACCTGCTGTTTCCAGGGGACTGTTTTTCAGAGACCTGATTGTAATTCGTTAATAACTTTTTATTCCGTTGTCCAAATTGTTTGAAATTTTAGGACAAATTTGATAATATTCAGAACTACCTCTACACAAATTTTCATTAATTTTGGAAACTTCGAAATAATTATTTTAAAGATCTGAAGTTTAATCCTATTTTGACGCAATAGCTCCCTGTGGAACGAATCTATTATTTTCTGCTATACAACCATATAATTAACTTGTTTGATATTACGGGACTTTAAAACAACGATACGCATTTTAGACGTGCAAAATTTCCGCTATCAAAATGGCGCCGCTGCCGGGGAGCGGTGTTTAAGTCAATATTTTAGATCGAAATTTGAGATTTAAATTCATGACATTGATTATTCACTTCTTTGTTTCTTTTGTGACAATCTAGGTGAAGGAAGAAAGCTTTATGCACAACACAAGATCACGAAAAGGAGAATTACTTCCGTTTGTCAAGGAGATCGAAAGAAGCAACAAGAGCTCTAAGAAGAGCAAGGAACCGACACAAGAAGATCAAGACGAACCTCAACTCCAAACTCAAACTTTTTCTTCTCTCTCTACTCAATTAAATTCGAACATGGGTGATGAAACTAGGGCTCCAAGGCCAAAAACCTTAAAAGAACTAGTGGCCCCAAACATCGTAGAAGATAACTACAATTTTATTAGGCCAAATATACCGAACTTTAAGGCCGATCCGAGCATCATAGGCTCTTTACCCATCTTTCATGGCAAAGCTACCGAAAATCCACACAAGCATTTGAAAGATTTTAAGATTCAACTAAACATTTATGCAAATTATGAGGCATTTAATGATATTCTACTTCTTATTTTTCCTTATTCGCTAGGTGAAGGACCGAAAGATTGGTTCTACAACCTACGAGGACCCCTAGATTTCAACGAGGTGGCTAGGCGTTTCAAGGAGAAATTCTACTCGCATTCGAGATTGGCGGCAATTTGGCGAGAACTTCTAGCAATCACGCAAAAGCCAAACGAAGCTCTCCACGAGTATTACGATCGATTCAACCGTTTGATGGAGGAATGCCCAAGCCACAATGTCGAGGTCCATTTGCTTTACGAGCAATTCATCCAAGGACTAGGATACTCCGAGAGTCAATTCCTCAACGCATCCGCGGGGGGGGAGTATCGCGAACAAAGATCTCGAAGAAATTAAGAAGCTACTCGAAGTGATGGCAACCAATTCTCAATCAAGGCGGAACGTTGAATACCGAGTTAATGCGTGTAGCGACCTCAATGTCGACATGCTTAACAACAAGCTCGAGATCATCATGAAAGCTTTGGGCAAGAAGGAAGCGAAAAAATGTGGGGTTTGCCTCGCAAATACCCACCACACCGATGAATGCCCGAGTGTGGTCGAAGATGCAAATGCCGTTTACAAGAAATTCGACGCCTCGAACTCGTATAATCCGAATCTCCGAAACCATCCCAACTTTAGTTGGTCGAATCCCAACAATGCTCAACCCGACCCATATCGACAAGCGGTTGCAAAACCGGCCACGTACCAACACCCGAATGCGACTCAAACGATTCAAAAACCAGCCCAAACGCAAGAACCAAATCAAGACATAAAATTGATGATGGAGGGAATGATGTCGATGTTGCAAGGTGTGAATAAAAACGTGGACTCGATTAAGCAAGAAATGAAGCAAGAATTTGGAGTGGTAAAACAAGATATCTCAAGTATAAGGCAAGAGGTTTCGAACACGAATCGCCATGTGGGTAACTTGGAGACCCAAATGAATCAAATAGCTACGCGTGTGAATGTTCTAGAAACTCAAGGTACATCTCGATTGCAATCTCAATCTTTAGCACCTCTCGAGCAAAGGCACGTAAACGCAATATCGCTCCGAAACGGTAAGGAAGTTGGTGAGAGCTCGAGGCAAGCTAAGGAGGTGCAAGAAGAAAAGGAATTGGAGATACCGGTACCGAAGGAGAAGCCATCTCAAGCCAAGGAAGTACCATTCGAAGCAAAGGCACCCGAAGCGACTCAAGTCAAGCCACCCTTCCCGAGTCGCCTCCCCAAACCGGTCGAATCAAATACCGACGTGCTCGCTATCTTGAAAAAGGTAGAGGTAAACATTCCTTTACTCGAAGCTATCAAAGAGGTACCGCGATTGGCAAAATATCTTAAGGAACTATGCACGAACAAGAGGAAAGCAAAAGGGGAAGAATTGATAAGTGTGGGGGAAAGCGTTTCGGCAATTTTGAGACTCCCCCAAAAGCACAAGGATCCGGGGATGTTTGCCATTCCATGCAAAATCGGGCAACACGAATTGCCGAAATGCATGCTTGATTTGGGCGCTTCGATAAATGTGATGCCATACTCAATATTCAAAACTCTCGATCTAGGCCCCCTTGATGATACTCAAGTTGTGATCCAATTGGCCGATCGGTCCACGACTCGACCGGTTGGGGTGATTGAGGACGTGTTAGTAACCGTTAATGGGTTGCTATTCCCCGCGGACTTCTACGTATTGGACATGAATGAGGAGAGTAGTGATTCAACCCCGATTCTCCTTGGGCGGCCATTTTTGAAGACGGCACGCACCAAAATCGATGTACACGCGGGAGTGCTAACGATGGAGTTCGATGATGAGGTAATTAAATTCAATATTTTTGACAAACTAAAAGAACCCATTGTAGGTACACTCAACTTGAGCGCTTTGGACGTGATCGACGATTGTGTGCAAGAGGTCATGGATAGCTCACTCGAGAATTTTCAATGGAGCTCGGATCCATTTGAAGGATGTGACGACCCTATATTCGAGATTGAGCCCAAGTTGGAAGAAGAACGACGCATAGTTCAAGCACTCTTTCTAGGAGACCTCGAGATTCCGATGAAGAGAACTCCACCCTCCACCGAACAAGCTCCAAGGTTAGATCTAAAACCACTACCTTTTGGACTAAAATACGTGTTTTTGGATGAAGCGGAAACCTTGCCGGTGATAATCGCTTCGAATCTAGCAAAGAAGCAAGAAGAAGAACTCATCGAAGTGCTAAAAAGGAATAAGAAAACTTTCGGGTGGACTCTCTCCGACATACCCGGTATTAGTCCGTCAATGTGCACACACCGAATCCTACTCGAAGACGACTCGAAACCCTCAAGGGAGCCTCAACGAAGACTTAACCCGCCCATGATGGAAGTAGTGAAGAAAGAGGTGATCAAGCTTTTGGATGCGGGGATAATCTACCCTATTACCGACTCAAAATGGGTCTCGCCCATTCATGTGGTACCAAAGAAAACGGGGATAACAATTGTTGAGAACAAAGAGGGCGAGCAAGTGCCGACAAGAATCCAAAATGGGTGGCGAGTTTGTATTGATTATAGGAAATTGAACAAAGCGACGAAGAAAGACCATTTCCCTCTTCCATTCATCGATCAAATGCTCGAAAGACTCGCGGGAAAACCGTATTATTGTTTCCTCGATGGATTCTCGGGGTATTTCCAAATTCCAATCGCACCCGAAGATCAAGAGAAAACGACTTTCACGTGTCCGTTTGGAACTTTTGCCTATCGACGCATGCCATTCGGTCTATGCAATGCTCCCGGCACTTTTCAAAGGTGTATGCTTTCTATCTTCTCCGATTATATTTCGAAATTCATTGAAGTTTTTATGGATGATTTTTCGGTATTTGGAGATTCTTTCGATTCTTGCTTAGGCAATTTATCACAAATACTCGAAAAATGCATCGAAGCTAACCTTGTCTTAAATTTTGAGAAATGCCACTTCATGGTGAGCAAAGGAATTGTTTTAGGTCATCTCATCTCAAAGGAGGGAATGGAAGTCGACAAGGCGAAAATCGACGTAATCAAGACGCTTCCATATCCAAAGACGGTAAAAGACGTGCGATCCTTTCTCGGCCATGCGGGGTTCTATGGGCGCTTCATCAAAGACTTCTCGAAAATCTCACAACCAATGTGCCAACTTCTCCAAAAAAATGTAAAATTCGAATTCAATGCAAAGTGCAAGGAGGCTTTCGACAATCTCAAGGAAAGGCTTTGCTCCGCGCCAATCATCAAGTCGCCAAATTGGGAGCTACCTTTCGAAATCATGTGTGACGCAAGCGACACAAGTGTGGGGGCGGTACTCGGCCAAAGGATTGGGAAGGACCCGCATGTGATTGCTTATGCCTCGAAAACCATCGACAACTCACAAAGATGAGCTCGGCTAAGTCGAGCTCCAGACGTTAAACAAGAGCGCTAGCGAGGGAGGCACACCCACGCATGAAAGGTTGTATCTCTCTATTATCCCTCTTTTTGAAATTTTCGACTTTTTATACTTGAGGACAAGTAATCTCTAAGTGTGGGGGGGTAATATACAATCTTTGACCTGTATGAGCCCATTTAAAAATTTAAAAAAATCAGGGAAAATTTGAAAAAAAAAAAAAAAAAAAAAAAATGGTAAAAATATTTTTCTTAAACCTAGGAGCTTGTTGAGTCATAATACACGTATAAATTACATAGAAAAGATTTTTCTCCACTTCATTGAATTAATTTGTAGGTTTTTAAACAAATTTTCACCAAACCACCATTTTTACTCTCAAATTTTTAATTTTACATAATATTTGAAGAATTGCGGTTGAAATCTTTAAGAGATTCTTTCGGGGGATTCAAGCCATAATCAATATTTTCACAAATTAATGAGTTTTTGACAATTTGATCAATCTTCGATTTACATGACACACCATTTTCAATAAATAAACCCATTTTGAACTAGGAATTTCTACAAAGCTTTGTTTGAACCAATTTAGTAAGTTTTGCTTGAATCTAAAATTTGACTATTTGCACTTAAGAGCTCGACCGTTTATGGGGATTAGAAATTATACTAACGGGAACCAATTTGCGCTCAAAGCTTGATTCGATGAGCTCATGCACCTTGATTAAGTAATGAGTGGTGTGAGTCATGACCACTTGTTGGCTAAAGGGGTGCATGAGTCGTAGTAAACCAAAGTAGCCGGTTCTTGGTGTGAGTCATGATCAAGAGTCGATGCGAAAAAGTTTTCTACAATCACGGATTAAAGTGCTTTCGATTGTCAAATCCGTGCGATTGATTAAGTAATGAGTGGTGTGAGTCATGACCACTTGTTGGCTAAAGATTGCGCGGATCCATGGGGTTTTACTAAGTAATGAGTGGTGTGAGTCATGACCACTTGTTATCCCAAAGGACACACATGGGGACCATCGAAAGCAACAACGAACAAAAGAAAAGGAATAAAAAGAAGAAAAGAAATTAAAAAAAAAAAAAAAAGAATAAAAAGGAAAGAAAAGGAGTTCAAAAATCGAGCGCAAGTTGGGAAAATTTAGTAGAAATCGAAGATGAACAAAGTACTAATGTACCGAACGGTTTAAAAAGTGACAAATTACATTTAAGAAACGATTTTTGCAAAACGGAAAAATTGGTTTTCATTAACGCTTTTTCATGATAGTCCTTGTGAATAGTGGAGTGAAAAGAATTGAATGATGGTGTTTAATCGTCTTTTTCGGTTGAGATCATTTGCTCTGGTGAACTTTTCGAATTTGTGCAATTTATTGAAATAGATTCTATATTTGATCAACCTATATCTCTCTCAATATTAGTAATCGTGATGAAATGAGAGAAACCCGTTTTGTCTTGTGAAATTAGTTTTTGAACCAACAATATAACTTCAACAAAATCTTATGTGATTCTCTCTTGTGTTTGATTTTTATACTCCAATTGATCGAGGACGATCAAGGGTTTAAGTATGGGGGTATTTGATAAGAGGAAAATTAAGCACATTTTTAGTATATAATTTGGGGATTTTAGCTCTTTCAAATGACAACTTTGTGTATATAATTGTTCATATTTAAGATTGCAAGAATATTTCTTCACTAAGTGTGTTTTATTGATAATTTTAGGTTTTTGGGCGAAAGTTTTTGGCATTCCAACAGTGTAGTTGTCTTCCTCTCCTCGCGCCGATAAAATTGATATATTATACTGTCCATTTCGGTACACATATGAAGAAGGAGGCAAGAAATCTACCACACAAAAGTCTACACCAAATTCTATACGAAAACCACTCACACTATAACCACCATTCAGCCCACCTTCCTCACCTACAATTACCAAACTACCCTCAATCCTCTCAACCATCTCTTGACCAATGGGAAGGCTCCAAATACATTATAAATAGACCCCAAGGGCCCATGGGGCAGGATGCTCTTTTTTTTACTCTCTCACTTTCTTCTTCACTCTCTCTCTCTCCCTCTCCAAGCACTCTCAAGAACTGTCAAGAACTTTCAAGAACCACTCAAGTTTCATTAATTCGGGAATTTCCTCCATCTCCAGATTCAAGCTTTCTTCATTTGGTGAAAAGATCTAAGCAAGTCGTAAAAGAGACTCCACAACCGGACTCGAAGCCTTCTTCATCCGGTGAAAACGTGTTCTTAATTTCCGGTCTCGAAGCCTTCTTCAACCGGGAAAGTCGACTTCTTCAAGACGAGAAAACCGCTCAATCTCCTAGCTTCCTAGCGATTCGAGCATCAATCGTTCACTCACAAGGAAGGAGTACCTCTAATCACGTTGAAGCTTTCTTCTCGTTTTAGGTGTAGTCTTTTCAATTCTCGAATTTGTTGTGTAAATATAACTTGTTTGATTCAAAATCTTTGTTCTAATTTGTGTTTTTAATTTGATCTTTTTCTCTTTATTCTCTTAATCTCAGTTTAATTATTTTCCAAAACAAATCTAGAACCAAACTTAATTTAAAAACTTCAATTAGAAAACTAACTCAGAAATCCAGTATATATTCTTGTTTAACCTAATTCAGTACATTCTAGATCTCGAAAGTTAAAATTGTTTCTTTCATTGCATAGATATTGATTTCTAGTTTCGGGAACTTTTTGAATTGTAGAATTTCATGAAATATTCGAATTGATATGAATTTTTGAAAACTGTCATTTAAACTGAAAACCTGCTGTTTCCAGGGGACTGTTTTTCAGAGACCTGATTGTAATTCGTTAATAACTTTTTATTCCGTTGTCCAAATTGTTTGAAATTTTAGGATAAATTTGATAATATTCAGAACTATCTCTACACAAATTTTCATTAATTTTGGAAACTTCGAAATAATTATTTTAAAGATCTGAAGTTTAATCCTATTTTGACGCAATAGCTCCCTGTGGAACGAATCTATTATTTTCTGCTATACAACCATATAATTAACTTGTTTGATATTACGGGACTTTAAAACAACGATACGCATTTTAGACGTGCAAAATTTCCGCTATCAGATTTTAACCTAATAATTATGGTTTAAACTTTTTCGGGCCTATTCTGATAATTAGGCTTTTAACCTAATTTCGGCATGTTAGGGTTTAACCTAATTTTGGTTTAACCTAATCCTGCCTATATATATATTCTGATTTTCATTTTTCTCTCTCTTCGAGGCTGCCATTTTTCTGAAATTCTGGCCGCCGATTTTCCCTCTTTCTTCCACAGAATACGAAGTTAGATCTGGAGAGTTTGAGAGAGAAATTTGAGCAAAGATCTTGAGAGAATCAATCGTGACGGCGACTAGAACGACGTTGACGATTCCGATCGGACGAAATCGAGGTGGACACGAGTAGAGGGATTGCGCGAGCACTCCTTGGAGAAGGTTCACTGATTTGGAGAAGAAGGCATCACGTACTAACTTGTACGAGGTAAAATTCTGAACAACTCTTCCTTTTTCGTGGTTTTTCGAACGTGATCCAGCTAGAATTAGGTTATACATGTGTAAATAATTCCGTTGCACACATAAATAATCATATGTATAACCCTACACTTTCTGTGACGGCCCGCCGGAGAAAGAACAACCGTTGGAAAAAGTGACATCAGCGACGGCCCGTCGGAAAAAGTAACTTCAGCGACACCACTTTCAGCGACAGGAAATCAGCAACGGTTTGCCGTCGGTAAAACTTTCAGCGACGGTTTTTACCGTCGCTGATGAGCAGATATGTTGTAGTGATTTTATCCTACCTAAATAAGTGAGATCCCACCCGATAAGCCTTCGTCACTTGTGGGAGGATTGCGAAATATAGATCTTGGGTGTTATGGACTTGGAGTCCCGTATCGGTATCAAGGTTACCGATTCGATAAAAATAACACATTTATTTATTCATCATGTAAGCATATAGATTAAGTACGCACGGTTAGGAGCTTAATCTTCATCATCCAATTAGAATCATATTTTCTAGCAACACCAAATATATCGATAAGATCGATATGATAGATGGATTTTGGGTCGGAATTACCGTAATAAACCTTGATAGTTAAAGAATAGTTCTTAGACTTAAGGGAACGTGTTGGACACAGAGATGATAAATTCGGGGCTCGAGACTTTGGCTTTAGAGAAAGCCGAGTTCGATAAACTTAAGAAAGAATCGAACGATATTACGTGCCTTGTGGTGGCATGTACAGACGCAAATTTTCAAAATTGTTTTGAGAATTCGGGTGCATACGAAAGTAAAATGCAACACTCAAGAAATAGTTCAAGAGCTAGAGCGTGTTGAATTGTTCAATACGGGTCAATGAGTTGGTTAACTTTGAGACGCCTTACGGGTCTTTGATTAACACTCACGTGTTGATGGTACGAGATTTGATCTTCGTGACTGAATATCATATGCATTCGATAGATAATTCGATCCCTAAAATTGCATGAGATGCGATGTGAATTTGAATTGGAGATGCTTGAAGCATCCGGGGAATCCACAGCATAGAGATGCATGGATGTCCTTGTAATTCAAGGATGGGATCGAAAGAAATAAAGGTCTAAGGGTATTTTGGGAAAATGTTTTCCAAACAGAAAGTTCGAACAAGGAGTTGTTCCAACTAAGACTCAAAGAACGGTGAAATCCGAGGAGGATTAGACCTAGAAGTTGATTGTTTCTTTTGGCATTGCCGTCTTGGCCATATGAACGAGATACGCGTATCTAGATTCCATGTGATGGATTGCTAGAACCATTCGAATTAGATTCGATTGATTAATGCGATACTTATTTATTAGGCAAGATGACAAAGGGCATCATTCTCCAAAGGTTGGAGAAAGATCCAACGAATTATTGGAAATTACATTTAGATGTAAATGATCCGATAAGTTCCGAGGCAAGAGGAGGCTATCGGTATTTTGTTACGTTTACGGATGATTAAAGTAGATACGATAATATCTATTTAATGCATGCCGAAACAGAGACTTTTGAAAGGTTCAAAGAGTTTCAAAAACGAAATACAAAATCGACTAAGCAAGAAAATCAAAGCCTTTTGATAGGATCGGAGAGGCAAATATTTGAGCTATGCGCTTCGATAGGATCGAGGAGGCGATATTTGAGTTATGAGTATTGATGATCATTTATGATTGTGGAATCGTTTCACGATTATCTTCATTTCGGAACATTGAGATGTATTCAAAAAGAGGAAATGAACGCATGTTGGACATGGTTCGATAAATGATAAGTCAACGGATCTTCCAATAAAGTTTTGGGGATATGCCCTTGAGACCGCGGCAATAATGAATGGTTGAATATAAGATATGGACCATAAGCCTTTTAATCGGTACAAAATATGCCATATGAGATATGGAACGGAATGGTTCCGAAGTTGTCATTTGTTCGGATTTGAGGATGTGAGTATATTTCGAAATTTGTTTCGGTTAAACTTGATCCCAAATATGAGAATTGTTCGTTTATCATATATCCTTAAGCAAACTAAAGGATATTAGTTCTAACGTCCTAACGAAAATGAGATTTTCGTAGCTCGAAGAGATGCCTTCTTGGAGGAGGACTGGATGCGCACAAGTTTGGAACTTGATGTCGTTTATCTCTATGCGGGCTAGTGGGAATAGAATAAATCTCGAAAGAGTTCGAGATATCAAATTGAACATTGTGCCGATGAAAGTTGACACGACTTCATCAAGAGTTGATGAATACGAGTCGAACACACAAAGAAATTTTTCGTAGATCAAGTAGGCTATATCATAAGCCGATAAATACAGATTTATCGTTGTTAATGATGATATATCGAAATCATATGATGATTCGATATCCTACAAGATGACGATTCCATATGGCAAGATGCCATGAAATCTGAGATTCGATCCGTGTAAATTAACAAGTTTAGAACTTGATTTCATTACTTTCCGGGTTAGACGTGAAATGTCAATGGGTTTTCAAGATGAGAACCGACACGGATAGGAATACGCATATATGTAAATCGAGGCTTGTAGCGAATAGTTTCATGCAATTCATAGTAGGACTATGAAGAAATGTTTTCTCATGTTGCCATGCTTTCACATTCTCACAATTATGCTTGTCATGGTCGTATATTATGACTATGTTATGTGGCAAAATGGATGTCAAAACCGAATTTCTTAACAGAAATTTTATGAAAAGATGTGTACTTGACACAACTTTACGGTTTTGTCGATTCATGAGAATCGGGGATAAGATAGGCACGCTTTAACGATCCATATGATGGATTTGAGAAAGCTTCTCGGAATTGGAATATTCGTTTTGACGAAATTATAAACTGTTATAACATTGTCGGAACGAATGAAAACTTTGTGTACACATGAAGGTTAGTGGGAGCCGCGTTATATTTCTTGTAACGACAAAGGATTTAGGCGAGACCGCTTATGAATTAAGCGTGAAGATCTATAGCATAGATCTAAGAAGTTCCTCGTTCTACATTATAGCACGTATATCGACATATTGTTGAAAATGGTTTTCAACATATAACTCCTTGGAGGAGTTAAATTGAAATGTCGAATGGCAGAATTTTTTACGGCTCGATGTGAGACATCAAGCAGAGCGAAAATAAAATTGCCATGATATATATGTGGTTGTACGTCGTACATATGAAGCGTCTAATTTACCGTCAATAAAATCCAAGGGAATGACACGAGTTTGAATGTAATGCGATTACATGAGACTGACTCTTGTGAATGTATAATGGTTATACGTATATATACATAACAGTTATGTATATTTAAACCTATCTGGATTTGTATTGATACCGGTGAAGTTTGTCCTTGAATACTTTGGGAAAGAATTCAGGATTTTATTTTATCTATAATGGTGTGGAGGACGGGTTGGTTATAAAGAGTTATACCAACGGCAGTTTCCAAACATGTAGCACGACTTTCGATCACGAAATGTGTACGTGTTTTGCTTAAACGAAAACACGGTTATGTGGAAAGGTTCCACACAACCCATGGTTTACGATTCTATTACGGAGGGCGAGCACATTGCGGTTATTAATCGCAAAAGGAAGCGGTATGGATCAAGGATAAATGACCAAACTCGAAGTAGTCACGAGTTATCGGATTTATGGTTGTGGATTGTGTGAGACGCAATAGTTCAAGCCAAAAATGCCGAGGTCACAACCGCTTCTAGCCAATACTCAGAAAATTTTATTTGATCCATGAAATTTGTGAAAAGATGTGATCGTAGGTATATGGAAATGTTCCAAACCTTACGAAGATTAACACTAGCGGCAACGTGCAGACCCATTTACAAAACCGCTCACTCTAGTCGCGCGTGATTGTCATGAGATGACTATGGGTATGGAGATACCTAGAGGAGGAAGAAGAGAGTAGAGTGTAGTTATCTAATATGATAGTCCTCGCAGGTTATGGGTATGGAGATACCTATAGGTAGACGTTGCATCACCCCAATACTTAATCCATATGAGTGCATTTTAAAAAAATTGTTTACTTAACTTTTTATGCATTCATCTTACATGAAAATTGTGTGCGGATTGTGTAATATGATTACATGAACCCTGATTTGAGCTTGTGTGGACGTCGGCATAATACGTGATTATGTGCAGCGAAACCGTCACACCTAAAGTTTCATTTTAAACATCCCTAGTCGTGGGTCAGTTTGCTTAAGAGAGAAGCATTTCTATTATCCGATAATAGACCGAACGTGTACACTAGTACGTTAGCCGAGGAGATGATTATGTTTTGCTAATCATGGGACAAGGTGCTTGTCGAATCGGGAATGTAGAGATATGCTAGGTGACATATATTGGATATGACCAAAGCCGCGAGACCATGACATGGCTTAGTCATTATATATGGACTCGCGACGAGTAGGGTATTAGGTTCTTCACTCTTGAGGGGACCATTGATTGCGTTACGTGCGTAACACAATGCTTTGATATGACCTTATGCCTGCCGTAACAGGGGGACAAAACGGTCATCATTGGGTATTGTCCGAAACACGGAATTCAATATGAGTTTCCAAAATAGGAATTGTATATTCCGAAAGGAGTATATATCTCTTAGGCGCCGCTCGATGAGTTGATTAACGAAATATGCGGTCGCAGTCAATGATATTAAAGGTTAATATCGATTGAAATTTGTTAACTCAACTCGGAATCGGGGAATAAGTGTTGTTAATCAAATTATAAGGATGACTATTACCATGCCTTTTGATTAACGGATATTGCTAACAAGAGAACTAATAACCGCTATTCGAGATAGTCACAATGATCACAATCATTTTTTGTTTTAACATGGGTAACCATGATGGAGTGACTAGATCACTCATGGGCCTGTAATGCTTGATAGCTTACTACCATCGTTAAACGAACCTACATGGTCACACAACGAGTCGTACTATGTCGGGCTTGATTGCAAGTTTTGGCACATGGGCTGTGCATGGCTTTAGCGTATACGATACGCGGGCTAGATTCTCTGATATAGTGTATATGTGATATACATGAGTACCTTTTAATTAGATCTGAAACTGAGTGGGAGACTGAAGGAAATACATTTTTGGATCAACGGTAAAATGGTACGTAGAAGGACAAATGAACGCACGCATTCGTGGGCATAAGAAATAGTTTTAGTAAAACTGGAATAACTTTCAGATAACGACTCCAATTTGAATGGTTCAAATTGGGTTGGATAGATAATAAGATTATCTAGAACTTTCATGAACAAATATATTTCATTTGAGCGATGTATCAGTGTTGTTTTAATGGAATATCGAAAGGGTGCCTGTTTGATATACAGTTAGTAAAACCTTCATAACGTTCGAATCCGAACTCCAATTGGGCTGGGACAAATTTGGTTGGAAAGATAATAAGATCATCTACAACTTTCGTGAAGGTTTGAAGTCGGTTGGAACGATTTAACAATTTCGTTTCAACAGAATACTGAAAGGGGGCATGCAATTTTCTGTTTGAAAAGGTGTATAGTAGATATACATACATTTTGGCCCATCCTTATCCTATTTAGTATATATAGGATGTTTCTCTCTGATCTAATAAGTCAATTAAAGAGTTAATCCTGAATCTAATTCCGATTAGACTAATTGAGACGATCATTCGTAAGAACACCATCAACAGTTGAATAAGTGTGATGAGAAAGAGAGAAAGAGAAAAGGAGTTTTCTCGGATTAGAGAATCAAACGCGATCAAGCAAGTTCGCCGGTGCATCGTCTAGGCAGGTGCATCCGCGACCGAGGTGTTATGACCCACGGTGGATACGAGTAAAGGAGCAACACATGTGGCTCTTCGTTTGTGATCAAACCGGAGAAGTAATGGAGCAAAAGGCTGTGGAAGCGTGTGGGAATGGGATGCACGAAGACAACCGGAGACGTGTCAAGACGGTGGGAGACGTGTCGTATGGGACACACAGGCTAGTCACCAACGTCACACCAAAGAAGAGAAGGATGCGAGCGATTAACCCATCATGCGTGATCTCGGGTTTTGGGAACCGGACCGGGCCTTCATATCGGTTGCGCGGATTCCCTTCATGATACTGACGATAATGTGGCGGATCCGTTTACAAAGCCGCTTTCCATAACTAAGCATGAGCGTCATGCGAAGACTACAGATTTGAGATACCTAGAGGAGGAAAGTTGAGTGGTAGTTATCTAAAACGATAGTCCTCATTGGTTCAGTTGTAAACAATGTATCAAATCATGTTTATTCTATATCAGTACATTTTCAAAATTTTATAATTCTGTAAATTTTAATTGCATTTCACTTATACACTACAACATACTTGTTTATCAGCGACGGGTGTCTATTATTTCCTACTGCCTGTCGCTGAAGTGCCTGGTTTGTTCCTACTGCCCGTAGCTGAAAGTCATAAAATGACGGTTTTATCACCGATGGCATGTGGGGAAAGGTCAAGATTTATTGTGACGGGTATTTAGGCGACGAACCGTAGCTGAAAGACCAAAAACGACGGGCATATCACCGACGGGCGGTAGCTGAAAGTTCCAAACAATTGCGACGGCCGGTAGGTAATAATTGAAGGGAATTATCCCGACCCCGGGCCCGCACAGCGGATATGAAGGCCCGGTCCGGTTCCCAAATCCCGAGATCACGCTTCGATATCGAGGGTACGATGCAAAGTAGGATAGACAATTACCAGCGTGAGATTGATCACGCACGACGGGTTGATCGCTCACATCCTTCTTTTCTTCGGTGTCACGTTGGTGACTAGCCTGTGCGTCCCATACCACACGTCTCCCATCGGCTTGACACGCCCCGGTTGTCTTCGTGCGTCCCTTGCCCACACGCTTCCACAGCTTTTCACTCCTTCGGTTTGATCACAACGGAGAGCCACAATTGTCGCTCCTCTACCCGTATCCACCGTGAGTCGTAGCACCTCGGTCGCGGATGCACCTGCCTAGACGATGCACCGGCAAACTTGCATGATTGCTTTCAATTCTCAAGACAGAGAAAACTCTTTTCTCCTCTTTTCTATTTCTCTCTTCCTTCGCACTCTTTCAACTCCTTGATGGAATGATAGACTGGATTGGACTGAATGATTGTCTCAATAGAGAGAGAGAAATATCATATTTATACTAAAATATGATAAGGATTGGGTCAAAGGCTGTGTATATCCAATATACACTTCCAGCATGAGGTTAGTTGGAACTCACCTTGAAGTCAGTTGGAACTAACCTTGAGGTTAGTTGGAACGAACCATAAGATTAGATGGAACTAACCACTTTTCTGGAATGAGTATGTATAAAACCATTTTATACACGAAGAGGTCAGTTGGAACGAACCACACAGTCAGTTCGAACGAACCATCTTCTGCCTCATTTATGTGTTAATTCCAAATTACATTCGTAGTAGTCAGTTCTAACGAACCATATAAGGTTAGTTGGAACGAACCACTCTCTGGAATGAATATGTGTAAAACCATTTTACACTCGTGGCGGTCCGTTCGAACGGACCCGACGGTTAGTTCGAACGAACCACTCTCTGGAACTTAACTTTGCACAATCATATTATGCATTTAATCAACCCATGAACATTCATGTTCATATATCCTTCTATGTACACTTTTACGGTTGATCCGAAACTGTATTTTCTTTCAATAATATATATATATATAGATATATATATATATATATATATATATATATATATATATATATATATATATATATATATGAAAATTGTTTGCGCGGTTATGTAATTTGATTACATGAACCTTGATTTATGACTTGTCTGAGCGTCCACATAATATGTGATTATGTGAAGTAAAACCGTCACATGAAAAGTAATATTTCAAAAATGTCCCTAGTCACAATTAGGATGCTTATAGGATAAGCATATTTATTATATGATAATATACTAACTTGTACACTAGTATATTCGACGAGGTGATGATTACGTTTTACTAATCATAGGACAAAGGTTTTGTCGAATCGGGAATATGGATATGTATTAGGTTATACATATTGGACTTGACCAAAAGTGCGAAACCATGACATGGTTTAGTCATTATAGATGGACTCGTAACATGTAGGGTTTTAGTTCTTCATACTTGAGGTGATCATGGATCATTTTACATGCGTAGAATGATACTTAGATATGATCCTTCGTTATATGTAACAGAATGGCCAATAGAATCATCATCGGGTATTGTCTGAAACATGAATATTGATGTGAGTCACCAAGATAGAAATTGCTTCTTTCGATAGAAAAAGATATATCTTAGGCCTATCGATGAATTGATCAACGAAATCTCTGGCCAGAGTCAATGGTATTAAAAGTTAATATCGATTGTGTTTGTTCAATTTAGTATCGACAATCAATATAATCAATCATATATAAGGATGACTATTACCGTGCCTTTTGATCGACATATATCGTAAATAAGAGAACTAGTTACCACTATGTGAGATGGGATAAATGATCATAATCATTGATCGTTTTAAACATGGGAAGTCTATGATGGATGTTTTCCTAGATCCCGCTCATGAGCTTGTAAACTTAGGCATAAATTTACTACCATTGTTTGAACGGATCTAGACGGTCACACCTAGAGTTGTCTCAATTCTGGCTTGATTAAATAATCAATGCATATATGATATGCATAGATTAATTTTCTAAATGGATGTATATATGATATACCTTGGTATAGTCTTTAGTTAGATCCGAAAGTGAGTAGGAGATTGAAGGAAATACAGTTTTGGATCAACTAGAAGAATGTACAAATAAGGATAGAACGTACGAGTTTGCTGGAATAGTTGAGTTCACAATAAGATTGTGCAAACTCAAGAACCATGAGATGGTTCGTTCGAACGGACCAAGATGGTTCGTTCGAACGGACTATGGTTCGTTCGAACGAATGGGTTATTCCCGTTCGAACAGACATGTGTAGAACTTGAACACCGTAACAGTGTCTGGTTCGTTCGAACGAACCTTATGGTGCGCTCGAAAGGACTATGTTCTGAATTATGTGTTGGCAGTTTTACAAGATCTCTCCAATTAATTATTCTTAATTAATGGTTTGATATGAGATTAATGGGGATTAATCTCCAGATCTGGAGGAATGAGAAATACACAAGAAAAAGAGTGAATTGTTCATCTTCTTCCTCAAGCAAGAAAGTCATTAGAGAGAAAAAAGTGAATTAGACAAAGAGTATCTCAAATTCATAATTAATCAATATTACGCGTAAGTTTACTAGGAATATTTACGAGTAACCGAAAGGCGGCAACTCGAGGTGGATACGGGTAGAGAGATCTTAGTTGAGATCTTTCCATTTTGATCCACGGAGAGCAAGAACGAGCAAGGTCGGAGCTTAATCGGAACGGTTCCGGTTGTATACGACAAGACGAAGCTTCATCGACGGTGTCGAATCGTGTGGTCGTGGGACGCACATGTTGCCGGAGAATCGAAACAGGAGCAATAACAAGAACGCGTCTACCCTTCGTCGTGATCAATTTCACGAGGTATGACACGTTTTAGGTATTATTGCATGATTCGTATCATGAATTGGATGGCGTGGTCCTCGGGATCGGATCTAACCAGGCCCGACATTTCGTTGTGCCAGGCTCGGTAGTGATGTCGATACCCAATCATTTTTCCGAGACACTGGGAAGGGTTGTAGGATCCTGGACATGCTACGTCATGCGGGGTCAAAGATCTCTCCTGCCTTGAAAAGAGGCATCAAGAGGACTTACAAGAGTTTGATGTCTTCTTGCACGGGTCCGGAGTTACTGACCGACCTACCACACGTCGATGATCACGTCGATAGTCCAACCGACTCGGATAGTGACGGAGACGACGACGTTGATGGTCATGTCACACAGCTTACCCAGCGGGATCGTGGACGTGCACGTCGCGTCGTTCCCGACGTGGTGCATGTGGTTGTGGTCGTGGACAAACTTGATGATATGTTTTGATGATTTTATGCGTGTGCGTGTGCGTTCTTGATTATATTGGCATTTTTTTGTTTCTTTATTTTCAATGAGCAAATGGTTATATTGGCATTTTTGGTTTCTCTATTTAGTTTCAAAAAAAATCAAATAAATTTGCTATATTTTGGACGATTTTGAATGAGAAAATGATGACTTAAAATTACAACAAAATCATCTAGATTATAGTTCTTACAAAGTTATAAAACATTCGTGTTGTAAGTATTCTCCAATTCTAACTCTAAATAAAAAAAAATGGTTCAAATTGCAAAAAAAAAACTTAAAACAGCTCTTTCGTCAAAAGGACCGATGAAATATCACAAATCATATTTCATGTCTATTCCAACACATTGGGATCAGAGCCATCTAATTCATGCACTTTCGCCAGAGGGTCTGACAAAAAATCTTAAGAATGCTTAATCCTGTTATTAAGACCCAAATTATTGTCTAACCACTTTCATCAAGTCCTGTAGCAAAAGCGCTAGTTATCCTTCAATAGTTATAATTTTGCACATATGTCATCATGCTGACACGTGTACTTATTTTTAAGTTAAGAAAAATATAATTGGTCCCCAAACTTATCACAATATCCTTGATGAGATGACAAAGTGAATTGATTTGCATTTTCAATTGACTCAATTAAATGTTAATTGACACCATCAATAATTTATAATATGTTAATATTAGTACATGTTAATTGACATGTCAATTCAATTAAACGGTCAATTAAATCGTTAATTGAGTCAATCAATAATACTAACCAACCTACTTAACCCTCACTTGCCATCTCATCAAGGATGTTATTTTTGTATTATTGTGACTCCATATATAATCCTCGTATGAAACTATGGTTCAATTGTTAATTTCTTATGGTTTAATTTATAATTGAGTTATTTTTTTTTTAAATGATATTTTTTATGTTAATGAATGACATTTTAAATATATATTTCGGTTTCATGTGTTTATTTTGTGTGAATTTATAATGATGGACCAATTGGATGGACCCTTTTAATATATATATTTATTTATAAACAATTTCATGAACATTTATTAATTATAATGTATTTATTGACATCAATACATTTGCAAATATATTATGATTATATAATTGAGTTTAAATGTACCGGCGTAAATTATATAAAATATGTAAAAAAAATATATATGAAGTCTCGCGTAATTACCGGGTTATGACTAGTTCATACAAATTGAGCAACACCATAACTATTCATAACAAATTGGGCTTTTGAACAGTCTCCGGCTCAAAAAAAAATGAAACAAACCCAAGCTTCACTTTTCTTTTGGTACGAAAACTAAGTAAACCAAACCCAAAGTACCAAACAAGGTTCAAAATGAAGCAAGCACAAAGTGAGGAAGCGATTCTTATTGGATGGTTGGGTGATCTCATCATCCGTCGAGTCACATTCAATAGCCACAATCCAACTCAACCCCACTCATCTCGGTCTCGTTTTGGCTTGGTAAACTTGGCAAGTACCATTTCTTTCTCAGGTCAACTTGGGTCCCCATAGTTTTGATCAATATAATGTTAGGTCAAATCATGACATTATAAGTTCCTAACTTAGCAGCTTTAAGTAATCAATGATTTTAAGATTTTTATTAAACAGCCTGATTAATTAAAAATTTAGTACATTATGTAATTGTAACAATTATATCTTACCATATCAATCAAAAAATTGGATCTAAGATTATGATTTAACTAGATATTTTTCTTTTTGAAAACAGTTCATGCTGTTCTTTATTTAATTAATTTATTTATTTATTGCGAAGAGTGAGAAAGGAACAAGGCAGGACCAATGTTCCCAATATAAAACAACAGTATTGCTCGAACCCAATTTCGAAATTTCCACACGAAAGATCCATCAGGAAAAAACCTTTTTCAACTGGTACCCAGCCCCAGACAAGGATAATAGAAAAAAAAATATTAAAAAATAGTTTCGCAATTCAACCCACCTTTTCCGGTTCTTCTCCTCTAAATTTACTCCTCTCTAAAATCACAAATTGTACAGATTCCAAGTACCAAAAATTCTAGATGATTCAAATATGTGAAAACTTTTTCTTCCCAAGTCTCAATACCAAAACACAAGGCCCGAGATTTATTAACCCTAATAATCTCTCTCCTCAGGTCAAAAGAAAAAGCCTACCACTTAATTAATTAATTATTCATTAATCCCAGCAAAAAAGGTGATACCAATTCCCACACATGTCTCATCTTCTCTCATATCAATTATCATAGATTCATAGATTCATATTCATAGAGCAAACAATAACACAATACAATGCCAGGAAGGACAAGCAGTCTGAGAAAGAGAGAAAAGTAAAAACCAAAAAACAAAAACAAAAACAAAAACAAATCTCTTCTTCTTCTTGCACCTTTGTGCCAAACCGAACCCCAATGCATCATTATGATTCCCGTTTTTACCCCTAATAATAATCGCTTGAGATTATTCCTCATTTATTCTCTTCTCTTTGCGTTGTATTGTACTGATCGAACTACTACTGCCTTGTATTTGCATAGCATGCGCAGAGCTCTTTCTCTTTGTTTTTTCTGATGGGTTCTTCTCCTTTGCTTCTCTTGCCCCAAAACCAGAATCAAAATCAAAATCCAAATCAAAGCCAAACCAAACCCAATAATAATGATCATTCCTCATCTATTTCTATTTCTACGCCTACTACTAGCTTATCTTCTTCTCTTTATCCACAGCCAGATCAGGAATTACTATATCTTCTCTATCTCCAACAACAGAATCAAAATCAAAATCAAAATCAAGATAGAATCATGGTGAGAAAGAGACCTGCTTCCGAGTTGGACGTGCCCAGCGACCCGAGCAACTCCAGACTCGCTCGCCGTGCCGGTACCGGTGCCGGCGCCTCCTCTTCTGTACCGCAAGTACCTTTTGGTCAAGACCTTGTATATGCTTCGACTTCTAACTTCGAAACTACTACTAATTTCACGAGTAACATAAACCCAAATCAGATTTTACCTTCTTTGCCCCCTTCTCTCCCTCCTCCGCCGGTACAGTCTCAACCGGTGTGTAACTTCTCCGGTTTACCTCTCTTCCCCTCCGAAATTTCAACCGAGGGGCTCCAACTTGTCAGTGGAGTTGGCGACGATTCTTCAGCCGGTCCCGGTGGTACCGGTACCAGTTCTACTGCTTGGGTAGACAGCATAATAAGAGACTTGATCAACAGCTCCTCTACCGTCTCCATTCCTCAACTGATACACAACGTAAGAGAAATCATACAACCGTGTAATCCTGGCCTCGCAACGATCATAGAATTCCACCTCCGTTGCCTCACCGGTGCCGACCCCGCACCGGTTCCTCCGCCGGTACAACTCCCTTCCCTTCCCAGTACCAACATTCGGCGCAACGAAACCGTCCCAGTACAACAACCCATTTCAGTACCGCAACCATCTAAAAGATCAGAATTACCTCCACCCGTACCAGTCCCTCAAAACCAACAAAATCCGAGCTCGACAAATCCAACCCAATCGCCTTCACAACCTCAACGTAACTCTCCATCTGCTTCAGAAGAAGCAGCCACACAAATTGCTGCGCAAGTGGCTGCTGCAAAAGATCGAAAAGAAGAGCTTCGCAAACAAAAGCGGGACGAAGAGGGACTACATTTATTAACTCTTCTTCTCCAATGCGCCGAAGCTGTATCTTCCGAACATCTCGACGAGGCTAATAGGATGCTTCTAGAAATCTCTGAATTGTCGACTCCTTTTGGCACGTCAGCACAGAGAGTGGCTGCATATTTCTCTGAAGCCATGTCAGCACGCCTTGTCAGCTCCTGTTTGGGCCTTTACGCCCCTTTGCCTCCTTCCTGTACCGTTTCGTACCGGCTCCAACAACGCCTCTCTGCTGCATTTCAGGTTAGCTCCCTGAAGTGTTCATTTTTTTTTAATTGAACAAAATTGGAAACTTTAAATTTTCAATCTTTCTTATGGTGTGTTGTTAATGACATTTAAAAGTGAAGTAATTATCCATTATTGTAGGTTTTCAATGGGATAAGTCCATTTGTAAAATTTTCACATTTTACTGCGAATCAAGCAATACAAGAGGCCTTTGAAAGAGAGGAAAGAGTTCACATCATCGACTTAGACATAATGCAAGGATTGCAGTGGCCCGGTTTATTCCACATTTTGGCATCTCGGCCAGGCGGGCCTCCACGGGTCAGGCTAACAGGCTTGGGTTCCTCGATGGATGCACTTGAAGCAACTGGAAAAAGACTTTCAGATTTTGCAGACACGTTAGGGTTACCATTTGAGTTTTGTCCCATAGCAGAGAAAGTGGGAAATCTTGACTTGGATAGGCTCGGTGTTAATAGACGAGAAGCTGTGGCTGTTCATTGGTTGCACCACTCTCTTTATGATGTCACTGGTTCGGATACAAATACTCTTTGGCTCTTGCAAAGGTATGTAAAGTTTGGTTCTTTTATTTTCTTTTGTTTGATTTTTGAAGAAGAGAGTAAGAAAAGTACACCATGATTATGTTTATACTTGAAAGACTTTTTGTATGTAAACTTTATGAGAGACTTTGGATCCCAATCAAGCAAAAGATAGGGTGCTTTTGTATATTTCAAGACCTAGTAGAGAGAGAAAGAGGGAGAGAGATAAGCTAAAAGTTGTAATTATGACCTCCTTTCCCAAATCCCACTAAAATACTTTTACAATCCAAGTACCATCTAAAAAAATTATCTAATATATACTATTTTTTCTTTTTTGAAATTTAGGTTGTCACCTAAAGTGGTAACAATGGTAGAGCAAGACTTGAGTCAAGCGGGTTCGTTTCTCGCGCGATTTGTAGAGGCGATTCATTATTACTCGGCTTTGTTCGATTCTCTCGGGGCTAGTTATGGAGAAGATAGTCCCGAGAGGCATATTGTCGAGCAACAACTCTTGGCAAGAGAGATAAGGAATGTACTTGCCGTTGGTGGGCCCTCGCGCACTGGCGAGGTCAAATTCGGGAATTGGCGCGAGAAGCTCAACCAATCTGGCTTTCGTAGCGTCTCCCTCGCAGGAAACGCAGCTGCTCAAGCAACACTGTTACTCGGTACGATATTTTTATTATAGATTGTCAATATTGCTCAGTTGTTTGAGTTCTTATTTGAGTTTGGTTCTATTGATTGAGTTCTCAAATAATTTGTTCACAATATACTTTTTAGGTATGTTTCCATGTGATGGATACACTTTAGTAGAGGAAAATGGTGCTCTAAAGCTAGGATGGAAGGATCTTTGCTTGCTCACCGCATCGGCCTGGCGACCAATCCAGACCGCCCATCATACTCGTTAGAAGAATAGAAGAAGATAGGATCCAATGTGTATGGTTTAGATCATAATGTTTGTTTATTAGTTTTAATTAGCATGATTTTGATTATTGTCTTGTTTACATTATGTTTATTTTGGTAGTTTATTGGTCTCATAGTTGTCAATTTCAGAGAGAATATTTTACCAAATAGAATTTCTTATCATTGGATACTTGCTGAGAAAAAAATCAAATCATAGATTATGAAAGCTTATCATGTTCAGAAATCAAATCTATGGTTTAAAAATAGTCAAAAAGTAAAATACATTCATGAATTATGATCTTTTATATTTTAGAGAAGAATACGTGATATATCTGTAGATTTTTGATGGGTCCATGTGAAATTGGTCTCCTTTTTGTTACATAAAAAAGTCAAAAAAGTAAAATTTTACAAATGTATAGAAATATTTTTTACTTTTCATAATTTATAAATACTAAAGAAAACTCCAAATGGAAGTATATAAATCAATATTTGTGACCAGTACAGTTTCTCCTAACATGTATTCAAAAAGATGTATAATTAAGCAACGAAGAGTCCCTTTCTATGTTACAAACGTACCACCACTTTAATATGGGAGAAAGCTACTCTTCTTTTGTTCTCTTCTTCTCTTTCCCCCTACTTTTCTCCCCTTCGTAATCTCCTCTACAATTCCATACGGAAAATATACTTGGTCCCCAAACTCATCCCAACACCATTAATGAGGTGGCAAAAAAAAAAAAATTAATTACTAATATATTAATAATTAGTACATGTTAATTGATGTGTTAATTTAATTAAACGGTTATTTTTTTTTTGAATAATAAATTAAACGGTTATTTAAAATCGTTAATTGAATCGATTAATAATATTTATCAATCCACACTTAACTCTCTCTTCCAATCTCATCAATGATGATGGAGTGAGTTTTGGGGGCTGAATATATAAAAGGTTATATATTCAGCCTCTCAAACTCAAAATAACATCCTTGATGAGGTGACAAATGATGGATAAGTGAACTGATTAGTATTATTAATTGACTCAATTAGCGATTTAATTGATCGTTTAAATAAATTGACACGTCAATTAACATGTACTAATATTAATATATTATAAATTATTTACGTGTCAATTAAACGTGTCAATTAGAGAGATTAATCAACTTATTTAACCATTTTTTGCCAACTCATCAAGAATGTTGGAATGAGTTTGGAGGGCAAACTATATTTTCCCAATATATAACCCCAATTCCATACATATGTTTGCACTGCAGAAGGAGATAAGGTGTCGATATTTATGTTTTTTTTAATCTAATTACTAAATTTGAGTTACGCCTATGTGATTCGGTTGTGTGGTAGATACATGGATTTATTATAACATAGAGAAATAATACTGCAAAAGGATTTTACTGTTGTCTTCAAAATATGTTCTTGCTTGCAACTGGGTCATGTTCCTCTCCAGTCATCATAACTTGATATCTCCCTTCAAATTTGCAAGAATTTATTTGATGTTTGATGCCAGAAAATACCAAGTAATTGAGCAATATGAGTTTTATTTGTTTATGTAATTACGTAGGATTCTTATATTTTATAAAATAAAAAAAATATATGAATCGTCTCCAATTTGTTATAAATGGAGAGGAATGAAGAATGATTGATCAAATAGTCTGGGATAACGTGGTAAGTGTTATAGTATACAGTGTTAAATGGCTCCACTTTGTTCCCAGATCCTCTGTAATATTAATCATCATATAGATTCCCGAGTAAATAAGATAATAATTATTATTCAGAATTTCACAGAGGATTTGTAAGGGAATTAATTGAAGAGGTCCCATGGATTTGATGGTTTGTCACCAAACCCAAAACATAAAAGCAATACTCATTTTAGGTCTCACAGCCATTGTTAAGCTTAAAGGGTCACTCACCTTGTCATAATATATGTGGTTCACTAACATTCCAATTTTCCATGTTGTAGTTTAACTTGTCATAAATCATAATATATGCGGTAGATATATGAAATATATTATAATTAGGGGAGTTTTACAAAGGTATTTTGGGTATTTTAGCAATTAATAATATTTATAAAAAGGTGTATCATAAAATTTACCTTTTATGGAGATTTTTGTTTAAATGAACAATAAAAAATTCCAATTTAGTTAAACATTAATTGATAAATATATTTGATATCTTACCTTAAATATTCATAAATGGATAATTACTTCAAATATCCTTGAAAATGGGTGTATGATAAGGAAATGGGTGTATGATAGAAGCCCCCTTATAATTAATGATATAATGATATATTTTTATTAACAATATATTTAACTAATCTTGAATATATTGATATTATTTTTAGACTATAATGAAAGGCATGTACAAAATAATGGGAAGGGGCCAAAGGGCATTGAATGAAAAGGCTGAGTATGTTTTTAATGTGGAGCAGGAGAGTAGATGAAATAACAATAATGTTCTTATTAATATTTGGAAAGGTCTAGGTGGAGAAGTTATTGTGTTGCTTTCCTGAGAATTTGCAAAAAATGAGAATAAGGTTTATAACACATTTAATTGATTTGGTTAACTTCACATGGCCCTAGAAAGCATATACCAGATTTGTTTTTTGTATCAGTATATAGTTTTGGTATTTGATTATATTTAAAATATCAATGTATTTGCATAAATCATATAAAAAAGAGAAAAATATTACTTTCAAAATGTTTTGACATAAATTAACGATTTGATATAAATAAAATGTAACCATAGAGAAGTGGCGGATCTTGCCCGTTACCAATGATGGTGTGTGTGGTGTGTGTGGGTGTGTGTGTGTGTGTGTGTGTGTGTGGGGGGGGGGGGGGGGGGGGGGGGGGGGGGGGGGGGGGCGGGGGTAATCTAGGGAAGGCAATTGTGAGAAATTTTCAAATTTTTTGGGGAACGATAATACATAATTTCTCAATTTTATCGTAAAATACACTAGCATAATCACACACACATATATATATTATATATATATATACATACTACCGCTCAAAAATCTAGGAGGGACGCTGCCTCTCCTAGTCTCTTAATAGATCTGTCACTGCTATAGAGTACCCATAACGATTTAATTATAAGGAGACAACAGTGCATAATAGTCAATCCAAGATTTTGATAGTTGGATAAGTCTTATTCACCAAACTATATACTCCACATAAAAGTATTGTTGATTTGATAAAAGTATATATGTTTTAGTGAAATTATGTGACATGGATATTAGGATATAAATGGACGGTTTGACTGTCATATTCACGCAATGACCTGAGAATCACTTGATTTGGAAGTTTATACTAGACTTGATAAGTACAAGTATTGTCTTGACTCTTTTTAATGTAGTGAGTCTCTTGCTATTATTTAGGCATATTTTCTAAATGACTTTGTTTGTTAACTGAATACAAGAAATAACCAGTTTTTTTCATGAAATTCAAAAAATAACATTGTTGCCAATGATCCATAACCCATTTGTTAAGTGTTTGACACACAAATCATATATTATGTGAGGTTATAAGTTCAATTTTCATTGACATCAATAATTGAAGAACACAAACTTATACATATATGCTATGTTACGCGGATACTTCAAAAACGCAGAAGTATTCTGAGGATACGGGTACGATACATCTCAAATACGTACCGGATACGCCACGTGACATATCTGATTATTTCAAAATTTATTTTTTCGGATACGACGGGGATACGGAAGGATACGACATGATACGGCTGGAATACGTTCAGGATACGGCTGTGATACTCCATTTAGGATATTTTAAATAAATTATATAGGATACTTCTATGATACTTCTAGGATACTTCTAAATTAGTTCTAAGATATTTTTAGAATAAATTTAGAATATTTTTATGATACTCGTATTGTTATGTTGATTTTATTTATTGTCATGATATTTAAATTCAAAATATTATTTAACTTATTATTTATTTATTTATTATATACAATATAAATATATTAAAATAATAATTATATAGCCGTATCCGTATCTGTGATTTTTTGAAAATTATCGTATCGTCGTATCCGTATCCGTATCCGTATCCGTATCCGTGCAACATAGCATATATGTCAAATTTTTGGTTGGTTTATGTGTCCCTATCATTACGTCTTAAACCGTAGATGAAATCGTAATTAAAACTTGACACGAGTTTACATTTAACAAAAAAAAAAATGAACGGGTCTGAGAACTTTTTTGAAGGGATAGATATATAGAACTCAAGGGATAGATAGACCTCGACACTTTTTTGAAGGATTGAGATCCCGTCAGTCGAATTCTCACCCAAACCGACAATTGACAATTCAAAACCGTTAAACCAAAACAATAAAAAATATGAATGAATTTGAGATCCCTGCAAATTCAATCCGTAAATTAACCACAACAAAGACAAATTTTAACAATAAAACCACTAATAATAAACAAGAGAACTTCTATCGTACATATTGATTTCCTATGATATATATTTTTTCAAAAATATTTTGAGTAATCATCAATTAACGAGTATTTAAGGTAAAATTCCAAATGTATTTATTAATTAATGTTAGGCTAAATATGAAGTTTTTGTTGTTCGTTTGAAAAATATAATAAATTGCTAATTATCAAAAATATCCTTTGTTAAAATAGTGTATCATAGAACTTCCCAATAAATAAACAAATTCGTAAATAAAACAACATAAACATCCGTACAAATAATAAGAAATAACACAATTAGTCCATATAAATTAATAAAAATATCACGAATTTTAATTATTTCTTCTTTGGTGACGACCACGTGGACGGATTTCGGAAGTTGGATTTTGCTCGTCCGTCGGAGATGAAGAAATAGCCTGCCAAGTCGAATCAAAATAGTCCATACCATGAAACATGATATTCGACGACATATTAATATTGAGCATTCATATTTTGTGCCACGAAATTTGAAGGTGACGTGTGAAGAACCGGCACCGGTTGGATTAAAAACAAACTAGATTTATCCCCGCGCAATTGCGCAGAACAACATGTCATTTTTTTTACATTTTTTATATAATTATTTAAATAGAATTAACGCGTGTGTGAATTAACGCGCGTGCGTTTGAACTAAATTAATCTAATCGTGACATATTTGCAAATATCATGATGTCAATAGATGCATAAGGCTCATATAATTTGTATAAATAGCATTTGTTCAGGTGTTTTTAAAATTGATTAATATAATCAGGACATATTCACAAATATATTTGATGTCAATAGATGCATTATAGTTACGGTTCATTAAAGAATCACAACGTGTCATATGGATACAACGGGCAAATGACAAATTTCTATGAAAATTCGTATAAATTTGAGGTTACAAAATTTCATATATACCCATACAAAATAAGAAAATACAAAAAAAAATGACCAAAATATAAAAAGGAAAAAAATTGTGTAAAAAGGAAAATTACAAAAAAAAATTGAACTTACAAAATTGCATACATAACCATGCCCAATGAGCAAATTAAAAAAAATGGAGAATAGAAAAAAAGAATCAAAATGTAAAAAGTGACCAAAATATAAAAAAATGATCAAAATGTAAAAAAGGAACAACATGTAAAATAGGAAAAAATTATCAAAATGTTAAATAAGACCAAAATATAAATAAAAAAAAATTGGAAAATAGTAAAAAAGGATCAAAATGTAAAAAAAGACCAAAATATTTAAAAAAAGGATCAAAATATAAAAAGGACCAAAATGTAAAATAGGAAAAAAAGAATCAAAATGTAAAAAAAGACCAAAATGTAAATAAAAAATGTAAAATAGGAAAAATGACCAAAATGTAAAAAAAAAACAAAAATATAAAATAGGAAAAATGATCAAAATGTAAAAATGACCAAAATATAAATAAAAAATTGTAAATAAAAGGACCAAAATGTAAATAAAAAAAGAGGGGGTAGTATCATAGTAACTATAATGAGTTGTGTCCGTGGATATATTACATTTATAAAGTTCATCAACTAAGAACTTGAACCATATTGATTTTACGAGTTTTGATCCATATTCGGTATAGGGTGGTGGAACAAAATATTCTACTGATTATATTCGGGTTGAGAACACATTTCGTATTCATGTCGTGGATTATACTAATTTACCCACTCCTTATTTTGCACTCATCTATATGCATTCTCATGAAGCCACATCATCATTTTTTTACATCATTATTAATCATTGGATTGTGTGATGTGGTTTCATCATACACGTTAATTTCATATTTGATTTTGTACTACCTATAATTTGTGTAGTTATTTGTATGCCTTATTTTGAAACATTAGATTTTGTGATATTATTTAATCTCATCCATTAATTTTTTTATTGGATTTTTTTAGGATCATATTTGATGTAGTCATTTGCTTGTCATTATTTTACACTAACTTTTAAGCAATCTCCTTGAGCCATGTCATCTATGATATTGTCATGTCATCTTTGATATTTTGAATCTAAACCGTATGATTAAAATCGAACGCTCAATATTGAATGCACTCTCCACATGGCAAAGAATATTAAGAGTTTTGTCAAATTTTTTTTTGACACACAAAATTTATACATTTTTGTTCTTCAAAAAATCTTTACTTATTATATTCAATAATTACTGCAAATAATAACTTTCACCTCCAATTAATTGATGCATGTATATGTTTTTTTATTATGAAATATTAAATTTTTTTAGTACACTTTGTCTTTGCATCTTCTATGTGTAGATATATTGTAGTATACTATATGTAAGCTAAATTATAATATTAACATCCTTTATTATTATTTCATGGTACTTAAGACTTATATACTTTTATATGATGTGAACAAAATATGTATATAATACATGAATAAACTACTATATTATAATTGATACTTTATGAAAACACTAAATAATGATATTATATTATTTATTTGAAAATTATATCATTTATAATATAAAAAAATTTATAATAGAAGAGATTTCAAAAACAATTTCAAACTAAAAAATTTATACATTTTTGTTGTTAAAAAAACTTCATGTATATATTTAATAATTACATGTGATATTTTTCACTTCCAATTAATCACTGCTTGTGTACGCTTTTGTTATAAAACATTTATTTTTTTGATATAATTGTCTTTCCATCTTCCATGTGTTTATTTTAATACTTAAACTTACATATAATACTTTTTTGATCATCAAACTTAAGAGTTAGATACTATTATATGCATGTGAATAATATATGCTCATAACTTATTATCATACATGAATGAATTACTATACTATTGATATTTTTAGGAGAACACCTAATAATGATATTATAATATTTTATTTCAAAATTATATCATTTATAATATAAGAGATTTCATAAACAATTTCAAACTAGAAAACTATACAACTATCTAAGAAAATTTATCATCTACATAACATTAAAATGAATTTACAACAAATATAACATGTTCACAAGACAAAACACTGTGAATTTTTTTTGTTAATTTTCTTTTGACATACACAAGCTATATACATTTTTGTAATAAATCTTAATCTTGATATTTAATATTTCTTAAGTATGACCTCTTTTACTTCAAAATAATAAATACATGTATATATTTTTTTAATATGAAACATTAAATAATTATGGTATAGCATGATGTAGTTTGTCTTTTCATTTTCTTTAATGACTATAATTTATTTCTCTTACATTTATTATTGTATCTTTCAATTTCAATTATTCTAGAAAATAACCAAGCATAGGATAATTCTCCTCTCATCTAAAAATGTTCTATAAAATAATATTCCTTCATACATCTTAAAACATTTCTCCGAAATTTATACTTGAATCAAAAAATATGCCCTAAACTTTTTATATGAATACAAATTTCATAACTCAAGATTCTCACTTATTTTGCAAGATGGTGGAGAAAGACTTATCCAGTGAAACAAGAAAAAAAAATACTTTAGGGTGCAACTAACCCAAACAATACAACCAACTTAAGGTAAAAAAAATCATACAAAATATGAATTCAAATTTACATTTATAATTTTCTAATGCATATTACTAATTTAAAAAAATCAATTTCAACAAAGATTCAAATATTTGATGTCATCAACCTCCATAATAAAACTCGCGCATTAATAAAATACATTTCTATTTATATGTTATTTCATGATCTTATAGTAGCATTTTATTTTTTATGTATGTCGATGCATGTTTTTTTATTACTTTATAGTATCATTTAACTTTTTTGTATGTTTTTTTAGAATACTAAATAATTTTTTCGCATTATATAATATTCCAAAATAGTATAATGAATTTTGTCATCATCAAACTTAATTAAGCAAAGCAATATATGTAAATTCAAACACTCAGCGCAATATTTATTAATTATTTGATAACGAATGATAATTCAGAATTATGAAAAAATTATGATAAAATAAATGAAACAAACCCGCCGCGAAGCGCGGGTAATTTCCTAGTGAGTATAATCAACTGGAAGGGGTTGTGACTTGTGAGTGTTGTTGTCATTGAGGTTATTGTTCATGTGGCGCTGACAGATTAGCTTGTCCAGAATCCGGCGAAGAATGATGCGGAACATTTTCATTCGTAATCAATTCATTATTTAATGGCAGTGTGTCGAGAAACAATGACATTCAATTAGTCATTTGATTTATTACGATATAAGACTGACAATTTGGTTCACAGGAAAAAGTCTGTTTAGATGTTCGAATATCCTAGCGTAATTCTTGGATCTAAATAACTAAGTTTTGAAATTTTGAATTATAAAAGATTAAATATTTGACATAAATATAATAAAAATAGTAAATCATATCAGGGATCGCACAACATGGTCACTAGCCAAAAATCGATAATCCACATTCTTGTTATTTCCCAGTACCAAATTATCATGTAATTTTGTCGAGAAAATCTTTGATCTATCACACTATTGTCCTCATCAACAGTTGTCCCACATCGCTATATAAGGAGGGAACTCGTGATATTTCAAAATGACGCGAGAAGCCACATTGGGGTTGACGGGTATATATCGTATATATTTGAATTATACCCTATGTGTGAGGTGCATCTAAACAATACCGACAAAGCAAAGAGCTGCCTTAGCCATCAAAGTGTTACAACCAACAAAACACTTTGGCGATATATCTCATTTGTATAAGCGGTCCGGAGAATTTGAAAAAGTATAATTAATATACAATATCAAACTAAAAAAAAAATAGCAACATAAATAATCTTATAATATCTGTTTTGGTTTGATATTGTATTTGTATATAATCTAGTTTTAAAGAACCTGATCCAACTATCTATAAGATTTTTAGTAGTATCGACCAATAGAATCGGCATCCGTGCTTTGTTTCTAAAGAATCTCATGTTTCTTTCTTTCCGTATCGTCCAGTTCAACGCTGTCCATAATCTAGTTTTATTCGTACCTTCGTCGTTTTTGCAAGATCTGTTTTTTAACTGATCAAATTCGGTTATGAAATATTTCATTTTTACTTTATTGTTACTCAGTTTAAAGGTGCACACACCAACGCAATAATTTATCGGTCGATTACGTTAATTGACCCAACACGCGGCCACGCCTCATATCTGATCATCCAAAGCAAATTGGAGCCATGCCCATACCCATATAAAATAACTCACCAGAAGATTGATACAAATATATTATCATTATATCTTTTATATGAAATAACAAATTTTGATTACTTGTAAGTGTGGATCCAGTATTGAAGACACATCACGCAATGTAATTGTTATCTCACCGTGCGGCATATGAAATGTATGGTGTGCACGCGGCACGCCATCTTTGAATTAATGCCGTCAAAAAAACATGATCATGTTATACATGAGCATATCTCATAAGAAGATAGGACTTATGCTCGTTTGAGTCTATCATCAGTGTGTCGATTCATTAAATTTCGCCGGTTCGAATTCCTTTTCGTATTGGCTAATTAACTTAACCGAGATTAATTCTTTGTTAGAAATGTGAATTACTATAATCAAACCCGGAGTATTTACCGAGCCACGAGTATTTATGGAACACATCACTATAATCAACGGATGTGTTTTCTTGTAAATTTCGTGAATTTTAACACGTTTCATATTTTGGGATAATTGCACGCAATCTCCACATACGTTCTTTCATTTACACAACAAATTGTTCACTCACTTCTACTGCTTTTCCCACAAGAAATTCTACATATAACTAGCTTTGCCCCCGCGCAATTGCGCGGGACATCATACCTATTTTTTTTACATGTTTTTAATATAATTTATTTAAATAGAATTGGCGTGCGTGCGAATTAGCACGCGTGCGATTCAACTAAATTAATCTAATCGTGACATATTTACAAATATCATGATGTCAATAGATGCATAAGGTTCATGAAATTAGTCTATCACAAATATTATTTTATGACATAATTTGTTTAAATAGCATTTGCGTGAGTGCTTTTAAACTTGATTAATATAATCATGCAATATTCGCAAATATATTTGATGTCAATAGATGCATTAATAAGGATTCATTAAAAAGTCGCAATGTGTCAGCTGGATAAAACGGACACATGACAAATTTCTTTGAAACCTCGCATAAATTTGAGCTTACAAAATTTCATACATACCCCTGCGAAATTTGCAAATTAAAAAAAATTGGAAAGAAAAAATTAGGACCAAAATCGAAAAAAAAATGGGGAAATTTTTTTTACGAAAAAAAGGATCAAAATTGAAAAAGAAGAAAAAAAATGGACTAAAAAAGAAAAACTACCCCCTTCCACCTGTCAAAATTGAAAAAGGTATCATTATACTATCTACAAATAAGCAACACAGAACTACACCAAACAAATCACAGAAAATCCAATATAAAAAAAACAAAGAGGTGCTAGCGTCAGGCCCGGCCCTGGGCTTTGGCCCAGTTGGCCCGGGTCACAGACCTCTATTTTCCATAGGCCTCTTTTTTTTACCTAAAAATCATTTATACCTATTACTAATCCGACCCGTTAACCCTTATTTGCACTGGACCCGATTGTGCAAGATCCGGATCCATTACCTCAACTCAATCTTATCCTGCACGCCAACGAAACCCTAGGTCGCTAGCTCTCAACGACTGAAGCGTATGTTTGAACTCTGAAGCGACCTGCGACGCCGACGCGACTGAACTTCACGCACGCGAGGAGACTACTCCCCTCTTCGAATTCACACGCTTCATCCTCTTGGTCTCGTCTCTTCGTCATTTGTTTCGCTGCGGCAGCGATTTTCGTCGGGTTTTTCGTCAATTTCGTGAAATTTCGTCAATCTTCGCACTCTCCTTTTCAAATTGCTCTTCAATTTCGTGTAATTTCTCTTTAATTTCTGTTTAATTTCTGTTTGGTTGAATCTTTTTTTGTTGCAATTTCTTTAAATTCTGTAATTGAGTTTCTGTAAGTGTGTACTGAAGTGTAAATGTGTACTGAAGTTTAAATTGAGTCTGTAAATGTGTAATTTCGTGAAGTTTAATTTTGTTGAAATTTCGTCAATTTTTGTTGCAATTTTTCGTCAATTGAGTTTCTGTTCGGTCTTGTAAACGTGTACTGAAGTGTGTACTGATTTTCTTGTTGAAATTTCGCCAATTTATCATGCAATTAGTGATACTGATTTAAGTGTAAATGTTTCGATATGCTCTGTAATTTAGGTATGCAATTTCCCCAATTTCGCCAATTTATCATGCAATTGAGTTTCTGTTTCGATATGCTCTGTAATTTAGGTGTGGTTATAGTTTCAATTTTAAGTGTAAATGTGATATGATTCAAGTGTGCCATGATTTAAGTCATAAGTGTGCCATGAATTAGTGGTAGTGATTTAAGTGTGTACTGATTTTGGTAATGCATGATTCTTACGATTTAAGTGTGTACTACTATTGATTTAAGTGTGTACTGATTTAAGTGTGTCATGATTTAGTGTGCCATGAATTAGTGGTAATACATACTTTTTTCGATTTAAGTGTGTACTGATTTTTGCTTAGTTTCAATTTAAGTGGGCCATGAATTTCAATTTAAGTCAGTAAGTGTGCCATGAATTTGGCTTAGTTTCAATTTAAGCCATGAATTTGGCTATGTTGCAATAAGTGTGTCACTTTTAAGCCATGAATTTGCTCTCTGTGACTTGAGAGTCCCATAAAATTTAAGCCATGAATTTGGCTTAGTTTCAATAAAATTTAAGTCACTCTCTCTTCAATTCTCTTGTAGTTTCAATAAAACCATCTTTCTATATTTGCCTCCAAAAATGCGAGAAGAGCGATATTTAAATGAATACGTTAGTTATGTGTTTTGTAATATTTTGAACTCACTTTATTATTATGTATTTTGTTTTATATTTAAAAAATATTTTTTTAAATGATATTATTTCGTAATTTCGAATTATCGTAACATCATGTCACGGACCTCCGAAAACTCAGGACCGGACCTGACTAGCGTGGCATGGTGTGGGAAGGCAAATTTCACCAACTTTATACATAAGATAAAATTTGTATATGAAGATGCAGTATAAATCACTTATACCACGAGTTTATATATATTAATTCATAAAACAAAAAAATATTGATTCGAAATCAACAAGTAGCTTCAAAGTTTGAAAACAATGTAAATATTGGTTGTTATGTTTTACACAAAATATGGGCCAATGTAACCTATCTTTTCTCAAAATAAATAAATAAACAAAGATTTTGTATGGGCTTTAGATGAAATTCTCATTTTTAGTGGTTAAAATATAATTAGTTGATCTGATCTTCATTTCTGTTTGGATGTCGTTACCTTTTAGTAACAGATTTGTGATACAAAATTGTTATTCCTTTCTTCTTAATAGAGTTAAGATTTTTTCCCAAAAAATGTCTTAAAAAGAATATATAGGCCAGCCCATTGGGCTCACATGGTGACGGACTTCTCCAGTATTTTGGAAATGGAGAATATCCCGAGTCACCCCTGCTTCTTCAGTCTTTCTCGCGAAAACCCCTTCTCCCCATCTCCAAGTCTGCTTATTGTCCTTCGCCGGCGGAGCAGTTTGCCGTGTATTGGCCGCTCTCCGGTGGCCAACCGTTATCAAAAGCCACAAATTTGGACAGGTTTTGAGTTTATTTCTTAATTACTATTTATTTTTAATTTTCATCTCTAACTTCGGAGTATTTTGCACACTTTATCTGATTTGCAGGAGTGAATGAAAGATCAAAGGTATTCTCTTTTTAATTTACTTGATCGAATTTTCAATTAGTTCAAATTATGTAATTTTCCTTACCACAAAATTCAATCGAATCAAAAACTTATTTGAAGAGAATATTTGATATCTTACATAAACTATGCTATCGGTACAAATAAGGAAATGAAAAACATAGATCCTGAAACAACAATTCGAAGGTTTGTTCAAACTTCAATATTCTCTCCTTGTAATTAAAATTTTGACTGAAACTAATTTACTTTTGTTTATTCCCCAAAGAAGAGAGATAAAAAGCATGTAATCAATCCAGTTTCAATTTTTTTTCAATCTTGATGTAATTAGAGAAGACGAAGATAACTTTTTGCAATTTTTCATTTTTGTTGCAGGTACTTGAGCAAAATAAGTCGAAAGAATTTTTTATAAGATCCTAGATTCATTCATCTCTTATGAGCAAAAAATCCCTTTGGTTTATTCACCGAGGCCTTTGCTCTTCTTGATAAAATGCAAAAATTGGCAAAGGATTGTTCAGATACCGCAAACTCGTACAAAATAATAAAAAAAGGAGAAATTGCAAAACGGCTCTTACATTATTAGAAATTGCAAAAAAAACCTCTTTTTCTTAATTGACAGTATACCTTCACAAATCATAGAATTTTTTTTTTCAATTTTCATTAAGAGTAGACTCAATAGAGGGTTTTTTTCTTGCAATTCTCATAATATATATATATATATATATATATATATATATATATATATATATATATATATATATATATATAAACTTTGCCCTAAAATAAAATATATACTTTCCGAAACTTACTAACATCTCATTTTAGGTCGTAAAATATGTGAATGAGATAATTTGAACAAGAAAATATTATTCCAGATGGGAAGTCTTTGGAGGACCCTCGCCTTTTGGATACTCCAAAAAACCCTAACCCCAAAATGAGCGGGTTTTTTTAAATAATGAAAAAGTTAGGGTTTTTGTTTTAGAATTCCCCTTCTAGATAAAAAGTCTAGTTTATGTCTTTAAATCATTGGGAGATTTTTCTTTCTGAAGCAAAACCAAGCCTTGTTCAGATATAGTCTAGATCACACAATCACAATTTACCTAAAAAAAAAAAAATGCATAATTAACTAACCTAAACAATTTTAATCCATAAATTTGTTCAAAATTATTGACCTAACAACCTCACAAATGATAAAAATAAAAAGGTAAATTGTAACGAGCAAGTCCGCTGAAGGGATATAATTAGAAAAGAAGAACACATCCCTTTTTTTTGGGTTTTAATATGTTTATAGAATTGTAAAGACAAAGAAAATTACATTGGAGCAATCATATAAAAGATAAAGAACACACCCTTTTTTTTTGGGTTTTATTATGTTTATAGAATTGTAAAGACAAAGAAAATTACATTGGAGCAATCATATAAAAGATACATTCCCATCAAAGTATCATATGTTTTTTTATATTTAAAATACCCCCCCGCATTGATAGCAACATCCATAACCTATCGGTTAAATAAGTTTTGGAGAGATGATTTGAGGTCATCATCTTCCCATTCCAAATTATTCCACCATTCCTGGCGACCGTAAATTTCCTTCAAGGTACTCGGAATGGTGCTTTCCTTAAATGGTAGCTTCTGCAGGTTTGGACAAGAAGTAATACTAAGAGTTTGCAACGAGGGAAATGTAATATGGGGAGGACAAATGCTTGTAATGTTGGATCTAGAGAGACGCATATATCGGAGGCTAGGAAAGGTTTGACTCGTTGTTTTCCCCGTTTCTTCGATTTCAACATTATCGTTGTTTTCTTCATCCGTAGTAAACATTTGGTTAACGGAATAAGCCACTTCGATCTCTAATTCTCGAAGACATGGTAGATATAAAACCCATGAATAATTCTTTATGTAACCACCACATATTCTCAAAATGCTAAGCTTAGGAAACAAATCCTTGGGAGCAATTTCTACAAAAACAACCTCCTTCAGATCTGTCACCAGCAGTCGTATGGTTTCCAAATTCTGGAACTGCCAATTGATATTTTCCTTGTTATTTTTAAATACCAATTGCCGATACTGGCAACCACGAAATGAAAGTTCAGCCAAACTGTTGTTCCGTAAAAAGCTAGGTGTTATACGCAAGGAGTCCACCAAATCGGACCTACAAATACCAAGGCGCCTAATAGATACATTTACCAAATCCGAAAGGTGTTGCAGTTCAGATTTTTCTCGTACAAAGATTGAAATTGTTTTTATTTTCTCCAAGGACTCTATATCCTCAATGAATAAGGGAATGTTGAATAAAACATCATCCCAACCATTGTCGTATATGTCGAGAATGACTAGTTCTCTCAACTCAGATAGAACACCATCTGGTATTGTAGTAATACAATTATTTCTTAGAATCAAGTATTTAAGATTGATAAGAAATTTTAAATCTTCGGGCAATTTCCTTATCAGATTCTTAGACATGTTGAGATATCTGAGATTAGTAAGCTCGCAAATCACTTCGGGGAATGTTTCGAGGCTATTACTAGCCAAATCCAAAGAAGTCAGAGTAGTACGGTATTGTACAATATTTCTTGTAGTTAGCAAATTTTCCCAAGAAAAGATTGACAAACGTGGGTCATATTCTATAGTGCTTCTTATGATAAGTGTTTTTAGATTGGTTCCGGTATCAATAAATGGAATATTCACATGATTAACCATACTGTACAAAGCAATATGCTCTGCATCACTCCATATATCTTTTCCAACCAAAATCATATTAGATCCCACTCCTTCCTTTACAACCCATTTTTTTTTTTCTTACCCCAATCATGCGCAATCAACAATGCCATTTCACGAATCACGTCATGCATTGTTACGATTTCATCGTTTTCTTTATCAGCCTCTAGCAGGCATGCTGCCTGAAGGTCGTGCACGAGAGCATAACCATGATTATAATTCCCTTCCTCATCAAAATCTTGAATTTCTCCTAACCCCATCCATCGTTCAATGAGCTCTTCTTTAGGTATTTTATAATCCTCACGCCATAGAGAACATATCAAAAAACATTGCCTCAAGTCTTCGGTCCTTAAATTATCATAGCTAAATTTTAATATATTAAATATACTACCTTCCATTTCGGAAATCCGTGATTCTTTTAAGAGTCGGATAGCATTCTCCCAAATTTTACTATCTGTCTTGTCACTCATTGCTCTGCCAATTGTGATAAGTGCTAGCGGCAACCCATCTAGCTTTTTAACAAGTTCTCGCGCGTGGGAAATTATAGTTCTGTCGGCTTGAATCGTCTCTTGACCAACATTATCCAGAAAAAGACGCCACGCATCATCCTCATTCAGGCAATTCACCTTAATTTTCTCTTTTGCCTTCATTTGACCGCAAATGCCAGAATTTCTTGTTGTAAATACTACTTTTTGCTTGCTACCAAGAGGGGATGGAATACCCACATCTACAAGATCAACTCGCTCCCACAAATCATCTATTAATAAAAGAAAATTCTTTTTACTCAGAAAATTTCCAATTTGACCAGCAATCGATTGTATACTATCATTCTCTTTTACTTCCAATTTGAGCCAATTGGCAACTCCGTTTTGTATTTTTTGTACCGAACATTCCCTTGAGGCCGTGACATATATTATATATTCAAACGAACGACCAACGGAGTCATTGATGTGTTTTAGGAGATGGGTTTTGCCTACGCCACCCATGCCCCAAATCCCGATGATCCCCACATCATCTTTATTTAGGTAATCGAGTGCTAGGTTAAGGTTTGAGATTTGGCTCGAGAACGTGGAAGATGTGGTGGGTAGCATATGGACAGGTTGCTGTAGTTGCTCGATTGTGAATATATCAATTTCGCGGCATTTGTCACGTAAACCTTGGACCTCCTTAAGCTTCTTAGCGGCATCTTTACCGATCACATTATTAGAAAAACAATTAGGAGAGCAACATCCAAAAATAATGTATCTTTGCTCGTATTTTTTCTTAATCTCAATTATTTCATTTTTCACAGATTCTACTTTATTAATCCATTCACGAGTTTCATTGGTCGCTTCATGACCTTTTGGCTCAGCTAGCTTAATTTTCTGGTCCACGTCAGCTCTCTTCGCTAACAACTCCTCGATAGCCGATTGCAAGTCATTTACATTTTTTTTAACACTAAATGTATATTTGACTTGCTCAATCACGATATTGACCACAACAGACACGACGGAATCAACAACCTTGCTAACGAAATCCATTTATGGATTCAAATTGAAAGATTAATAAAATGGAGGAGAAGAAAATGAAGGAACGATTAGACCCTTGTTTCAGGAGAGGGGGGTGGGGTCTAGTTACACCAGATATACGAGGGGAAAAGGACACAAACAGAAATGAGTATAGAGGAAAGAAGAAATCGAGGAAACAACTAATTTAAGCGAATTGCTTGAAGGAGAAGGAGGACGAGAAGAACGAGGAGGAGGAGGACAAGAAGTTCATTTTCTCAGATGATATAGTCATTGAGGTACAAGAGAAAACAAGAGAAAACATATATGAACAGAAGAGCTAATTGATGCCTCCATGCCTCACTTTAGGAGAAGTAATGCCAAGTATCAGAGATTGATGTAAAGATTGATAGAAATTGGAAGATGTGGAATATCTTGCAAGGAAGAGATAACTTAAATAAAGGACTGAATAATAATACAATACAAAAAGATGCCTCCAATTAATGTGAAACTGGAAGTATCCATTTAGTATAGTGTATTCGAGGGAGACATGTCTTAAGTTTAGCAAGATGGCAGAGCTGTAAATCTAGAAAATGAAATATGAGAGCATTAGATTCATAGAAGAAAAAGAAAAAGAATAAGAGCAATAGATTCGTGGCTTCTCCAATATATTCATGAATTATGATCTTTTATATTTTGGAGAAGAATACGTGATATTTGTAGATTTTTGATGGGTCCATGTGAAATTGGTCTCTTTTTTGTTAAATAAAAAGTCAAAAAAGTAAAATTTTACAAATGTTTAAAAATATTTTACTTTTCATAATTTATAAATACTATAGAAAACTCCAAATGGAAGTATATAAATCAATATTTGTGACCAGTACGTAGTGTCTCCTAACATGTATTCAAAAAGATGTATAATTAAGCAATGAAGAGTCCCTTTCTATGTTACAAACGTACCACCACTTTAATATGGGAGAAAGGTACTCTACTTTTGTTCTCTTTTTCTCTCTCCCCCTACTTTTCTCCCCTTCATAATCTCCTCTACAATCCCACACATATGTTTGCACTGCAGAGGGAGATGAGGTGTCCATTTTTATGTTTTTTTTAATCTCATTTCTATATTTGAGTTACACCTATGTGATTCGGTTGTGCGGTAGATATATGGATTTATTACAACATAGAGCAATAATACTGCAGAAGGAAATTTTGTTGGATAATATGACTATATTTTTTTGGAGAGAAGGAGGAAGAAGAGAGTATTTCTTTAAAATACTTGTTTTATTTATATTTTTCTTACTTATCGCTTACAAACACAAATATGTCTCTATTTATAAACTAAGTGGTTCATGTATACATGAATCACATTAACTCACACTAATTCTCAAGTACATAATTCATAATTCTATGTAATGAATATATGTATGACCTTTCACACTTATACGATAAATATCCAAAACATATACCTAATTAAATTAAGTTTATATATTCAACATATTTTACTATGTCTTCAAAATATGTTCCTCTCCGGTCATGATAACTTGAGATCTCCCTTCAATATATAAGAATTTATTTGATGTTTGATACCAGAAAATACCAAGTAATTGAGCAATATGATTTTTGATTTGTTTATGTAATTACGTAGGATTCTTATATTTTATAAAAAGAAATATGAATCGTCTCCAATTTATTATAAATGGAGAGGAATGAAGAATGATTGATCAAATAGTCTGGGATAACGTGGTAAGTGTTATAATATACAGTGTTAAATAGCTCCACTTTGTTCCCAGATCCTCTGTAATATTAATCATCATATAGATTCCCCAGTAAATAGATATTTATTATTCAGAATTTCACAAGAGGATTCGTAAGGGAATTAATTGAAGAGGTACCATGGATTTGTGGTTTGTCACCAAACCCAAAACATAAAAGCAATACTCATTTAAGGTCTCAAGCCATTGTTAAGCTTAAAGGGTCACTCACCTTGTCATAATATATGTGGTTGACACTTAACATTCCAATTTTCCATGTTGTAGTTTAACTTGTCATAAATCATAATATATGTGGTAGATATATGAAATATATTATAATTAATGATATAATGATATATTTTTATTAACAATATATTTAACTAATCTTGAATATATTGATATTATTTTTAGATTATAATGAAGGGCATGTACAAAATAATGGGAAGGGGCCAAAGGGCATTGAATGAAAAGGCTGAGTATGTTTTTAATGTGGAGCAGGAGAGTAGATGAAATAACAATAATGTTCTTATTAATATTTGGAAAGGTCTAGGTGGAGAAGTTATTGTATAGATAGACTTTAAATTAATTTTTACAATGTGTCGACTTTTCTTTCATCGAAATTCAAAAAAATGCACCACCATTTTAACATGCATTCAAAAAGATGTATAATTAAACAATGAAGAGTCCCTTTCTATGTTACAAACGTACCACCATTTTAATATGGGAGAAAGCTACTCTACTTTTGTTCTCTTCTTCTATCTCCCCCTACTTTTCTCCCCTTCATAATCTCCTCTACAATCCCCGTACATATGTTTGCACTGCAGAGGGAGATGAGGTGTCCATTTTTATGTTTTTTTTTTAATCTCATTTCTATATTTGAGTTACACCTATGTAATTCGGTTGTGTGGTAGATAAATGGATTTATTACAACATAGAGCAATAATACTGCTCAAGGATATTTTGTTGGATAATATGGTTATATTTTTTTGGAGAGAAGGAGGAAAAAGAAAGTATTTCTTTAAATACTTGTTTTATTTATATTTCTCTTACTTATCGCTTACAAACCACAAATATGCTTCTATTTATAAATTAAGTGGTTCATGTATACATGAATCACATTAACTCATATCCATTAACTCACGCTAATTCTCAACTACATAATTCATAATTATATACAATGGATATATGTATGACCTTTCACACTTACACGATAAATATCCAAAACATACACCTAATTAAATTAAGTTTATATATTCAACATATTTTACTATGTCTTCAAAATATGTTCCTCTCCGGTCATGATAACTTGATATCTCCCTTCAAATTTGCAAGAATTTATTTGATGTTTGATACCAGAAAATACCAAGTAATTGAGCAATGTGAATTTGATTTGTTTATGTAATTACGTAGGATTCTTATATTTTATAAAAAAAAAATATGAGTCGTCTCCAGTTTTTGATAAATGGAGAGGAATGAAGAATGATGGATCATATTTCATATAGTCCGGCATGACGTGGTAAGTGTGGTAGTATACAGTGTTAAATGGCTCCACTTTGGACCCCAGAACTTCATGTTTCCAGATCCTCTGTGATCTTAATTATCATATAGATTCCACAGTAAATAAGATAATTATTCAGAATTTCACAGAGGATTTGGAAGGGAATTAATTGAAGAGGTCCAATGGATTTGATGGTTTGTCACCAAACCCAAAACATAAAAGCAATACTCATTTTAGGTCTCACAGCCATTGTTAAGCTTGGTCACTCACCTTGTCATAATATATGTGGTTGACACTTAATATTCCTATTTTCCATGTTGTAGTTTAACTTGTCATAAATCATAATATATGTGGTAGGTATATGTAATATATGATAATCAATGATATAATGATATATTTTTATTAACAATATATTGAACTAATCTTTAATATATTGATATTATTTTTAGACTATAATGAAAGGGCATGTACAAAATAATGGGGAGGGGCCAAAGGCATTGAATTGAAAAGACTGAGTATGTTTTTAATGTGGAGCAGGGGCGGATCCAGAACGAATATATAGGGGGGGCCGGATTTTATAGGGGGGCCGGATTAAAAAAGAATTCAGAATACGTAGCCTGAGGGTTTCGAACTCAAGACCTCACACTTCTTAAACACATGTTTTACCACTACAATACCTTAATATTTGTGAAATATATACAAATTTATCATAATTATTACTTCGAAACCAACGAAATCACCTTCATTCTTCATAATAATAATAATAATAATAATAATAATAATAATAATAACAACAACAACAACAACAACAACAACAACAACAACACAACAACAACACAACAATAACAACAACAATCCTAGGTTTTCATCAAACACCTTTTGAACATCCTACAATCACAGTTTTTGCATTTTCCTGCTACCAGAGTTTCCTGATATTCATATATTGGTTTCCTGCAACTATGAGTTTCCTGCTGCTACACAAAACTGACCTAGCAAACACGCCCTAAATGTTATTTACTCAAATTTGACTTTTTCACCTCTTTTCCAATAAATATCATTTATTCACCACAACAATATTGTTCATTTATCTTTATATTTTTTTTCCGGCCTATGAAAATACAGAGTACATAAGAAACAACACAAAACAAATAGACTTTTATCATGGTTTCATAAAGTTATCTTTCAAGACACGAATTTAATTCTCGTTGACATCACATAAATAAATAAAAAAAATCATAACTACTAAACAAGATTATTTTAAAAAATAAAATAAATATAAATAAACATGCACGACCAAAACTCGAAAGAACAGTAACACAGAAGACTATACATGAAACCATTTATTTCATGAACATGACTCAATATACAGCACTGGATTTTTATAGGGACTATTTATGTCATGGCCATTTTTCCAAAAATTATTGTGAATCAGTGAATGGGTATCGCTTGCAAGTTATGTGTATTGTTATATTATTATTTTTTTCGAACTCGATAAGTTGCCAGAAATATTTGCAAAAATGGTAATATTTACATATGATATTATTTTCAAGCAATAATTCATGAAAGTTATTATTTCCAAGAAATAACTTATAATATCTCCAGAACATCATCATTTTATTCAAGGAAATGCATTCAAGAACATGAAGGTTGTATCTAAATATAATTATTTCCAAGAAATAATTCATAATATCCCCAAAATATTAACATTTCATTTAGGCATTCAATGTAAACAACACTACTTGCAAGAAAAAAACAGTAATTCATGTCAATATTTTTGAATTGATCCAATATAGATAAATGTTATTTCCATGCAACAGTTCATGACACTTTATTTTTAATTAGCCCAAATAATTTCCCCTTCATAATCTCTGCAATTTCATACATATGTTTGTGTTGATAAACCCAAATCCGAAATTAAAAATTATTAAGTTTAATTAGCCCAAATAATTTGAGAAAACTTAATTCAAAGGAAAGTAATTTAGGAGCATGTTTTATTATAAGGAAACTAGTTTATGAAATAATTTTAAGGCAATGTTTTAGTACCTTGTATTCCAAGTTTATGGAGCCTATAAATAGGATTTAGATGTTTAGCAATTAATCACATTGAAAAAAGAAATTCAGAAAATACAAAAGAAAAAGACTTGTAAGAGCTTATTAGTAAGAGAGAGTTTTGATTATTAGAAATTCTATTTGAATCCATATTTGAATTCTCACATACCAACAAATTGGTATCAGAGCGATGGCGAGTTCTGAGAGCGCTTTTGGCCATATACCGTTGTCGCGATTGACGAAGATAAATTACGAAGTATGGAATATCCAGATGCGGGCGTTACTCGGTGCGCAAGATGTTTGGGAGATAGTCGAAGCTGGCAACACGGAACCCGTTACCGAAACGGATCCGACAGTAAACCAGTTGAAAACAATAAAAGAGAAACGAGTGAAGGACAAGACCGCTTTGTACCTGCTGTACCAAGCTGTAGACGAGTCGGGTTTCCAGAAGATTGCCGACGCAAAAACTTCTAAGGAAGCATGGGACACTTTGGAGAGAGTGTTAAAGGGTGCCGACCGAGTCAAGCAAGTGAGACTTCAAAGTAAATTGGAGACCATGAAGATGAAAGATTCAGAGGGAGTATCTTATTACATCTCGCGTGTACAATCAGTGGCAAACCAGTTAAAGGGCAACGGAGAAGCTCTAACCGACGCAAGAGTTGTCGAGAAGATTCTACGATCTTTGACCGAGAAGTTCGAAAACGTGGTGTGCGCTATTGAAGAGTCGAAAGATTTAGATCAAATTACCGTTGATGAACTGGCGGGTTCACTCGAGGCACACGAGCAGCGAAAGAAAAAGAAGGAGAACGAGTCACACCAAGAGGCTCTGCAAGTCAAGCCGACCATAGATGAAGACAAGGCGATGTATGCTGACAACAATCGATGAAGAGGACGCGGCCGAGGAGGTCGATTTGGTGGTCGAGGAAGAGGCGGAAACTATAATTCCAAAGAAAAGAAGCAATCGAATCAGCAAAATTGGCGCGGCCGAGGACGAGGTCATGGACGAGGAGGCTGGTCGAGTCGAGCAAGTATCGAGTGTTACAACTGCGGCAAGCCTGGACACTACGCGAAGGAGTTCTGGTCCGAGAAAAAGGTGATGGAAAATACCAACCTAGTAGAGAAGGAGGCAAATGATGGTGTCCTCATGATGGCTCACAAAGACACCACATCTGAGAGCGATACGATTTGGTACCTCGACACCGGCACAAGCAACCACATGTGCGGGCACAAACACCTTTTCGTAGAGATGAATGAGATAGACGATGGGCACGTGTCATTTGGAGACGCGTCAAAGGTCCAAGTGAAGGGCAAAGATAAAATTCGATTATATCAGAAGGATGGTAAAGAAGGACATATCGAAATTGTCTATTATGTGCCCGAGATGAAGAGCAACATAATCAGCATGGGGCAGCTGTTGGAGAGAGGATACTCAGTCTTCATGAAAGATCGAATGATGCAGCAGAAGGACAAGGAAGGTCATTTAATTGCGCGTGTTGAGATGACGAAGAATCGAATGTTCAAGCTCAACCTGAGACGTGTGCAGAGAATGTGCTTACGAGTCGACATGGAGGACAAAGCTTGGCTCTGGCATCTGCGGTTTGGACATTTGCACTATGAAGGCCTGAGAGAGTTGGCGAAAAAGGACATGGTGCATGGTCTGTCAGATATGGACTATACGAGCAGATTTTGCAAAGGTTGCATACTCGGTAAACATGCCAGAGTCCCATTTCAGAAGAAGGCGACATATGCAGCATCAAACCCTCTCGAGCTGGTGCATACCAATATTTGTGGTCCGATCACACCGAAATCGTTCAGTGAGAAAAGTTATTCTATTACATTCGTTGATGATTACACAAGGAGGACCTGGATTTATTTTTTGAAGGAAAAATCCGAGGCATTCGAGGTGTTCAAAAGGTTCAAGGTGCTGGTCGAGAAGATGACCGGGCGATATATCAAAGCTTTGCGGTCAGATAAAGGCGGTGAGTACATGTCAGCCGCTTTTACGAATTTTTGTGAGGAGCAAGGGATTAAGAGATTTTTGACTGCACCATACTCGCCACAGCAAAATGGTGTGACCGAAAGGAAGAACCGGACCATTCTCAACATGGTTCGGTCAATGTTGAAGAGCAAAGGAGTCCCAAAAGAATTATGGGCCGAGGCGGTACAGTGTGCAGTGTATGTACAAAATCGATGTCCTCATGCGAAATTAGGCGAGAAAACATCTCAAGAAGCATGGAGCAGTAAAAAACCGACAGTGTCGCATTTCAAGGTTTTCGGAAGTGTGGCCTATGCACATGTACCAGATCAAAGGAGGACGAAGCTCGATGATAAAAGCAAGAAGTTCGTGTTTATTGGATATGACGAGAAAACGAAGGCATACAAGCTATATGACCCGATTGAAAAAAAAGGTTGTGGTGAGCCGAGATGTCCATGTGAATGAGAAGAGCGCATGGGACTGGAATAAGAAGTGTGGATGGAAGAAGAGGAGGCCGAGTCAGACAAGTCCGAGAAAGAAGAATTTCCAGCTGATGTACCGACTAGCCCCGCAGTACCTGATGATGAAGATGAGCTGAGACAGACACGCACGAGGTGTTAGGCATCGATCCGACCCCGGGCCCCGCGCAACGGAAGATAGGGCCCGGTCCGGTTCCCTTGTCCCGAGATCACGTCTCGACTTCGAGGGTACGATGCATAGAAAGATAAACGATTATCGGTGTGAAATTGATCACACCCGAAGGGTTGATCGCTCACGTCCTTCTCTTCTCCGGTGACACGTTGGTGACTAGCCCGTGCGTCCCATACCACACGTCTCCCACCGTCTTGACACGTTTCCGGTTGTCTTCGTGCGTCCCACGCCCACACGCTTCCACAGCCTTTTACTCGTTTACTTCTCCGGTTTGATCACAAACGAAGAGCCAAAAATCGCGAACTCCTCTACCCGTATCCACCGTGAGTCGTAGTACCTCGGACGCGGATGCACCTGCCTAGACGATACACCGGCGAACTTGCTTGATCGCGTTTGATTCTCTAAACCGAGAAAACTCCTTTTCTCGGTTCTCTCTTTCTTCGCACTTTCTCAACTCATGAAAAATGCATCCAACATATTTGTCTCAATTAGTCTAATATGAATTAGATTCAGGATTAACTTTGATTGAACTTAATAGAGGAGAGAGAAACATCATATATATACTGCATAGGATAAGGATGGGCCAAAAGTTATGTATAATTATTATACACCTTTTGAAACAAAAAACTGCATACACCCTTTCAGTATTTTGTTGAAACGAAACTATTAAATCGTTCCAACCGAATTCAAACCTTCACGAAAGTTGTAGATAGTCTCATTATCGTTCCAACCCAATTTGGCCCAGCCCAATTGGAGTTCGGATGCGAAAGTTATGACGTTTTTACTAACTGTATGTCAAACTATCGCATCATTTCGGTATTCCATTAAAACGAAACTGATAAATCTCTCAAATTATATAATTATGTATATTTCTAACTAAATAGGTCTTTTCTCATTAGGCCACGTCATCACTTTCCTTCTGTCCGTCTGATTCCAAATAAATGGTCAGATTTGCTTCAAAATTAAATGAACATGGTTCATGTGCACCCAGTAATTAATATAAGGAATATTTATTGGTCCACCATACTGTTGGTTCAAATTTCCTAGGGTTTGATTATCTCAAAATAATGTCGATACCACTAATCTATTTGTGGGAGTGACATTTATAGAGATAGAAGACGTAACCCACAAAAGGATCAAAAGAAGAATCAGGACGTCGGAAGTCAAGATGGTGAAGAAATGATGGCACGAAAACGCATGATCAAGTGAAGACATCAAGACATCGAAGATTCCGCAAGTTGGGATATCACAATCACCAAAATAACCATAGGTATCCCTAGACTTATCTTTGAATTTAAATCAAGATCAAAAGAAATATTCAAAACATGATGAAATGGAAAATGGTGAATCACCATACCAGATTATGGTTCGTTCGAACTAACAACACTGTGCTTTCGAACGAACCTTCAGTTCGAACTAATAAACACAACAAGTTCGAACGAACCTAATTCTGGTAATGTGAGAAAATAAACACAATCAATAGTTCATTCGAACGAACATTTATACGTTCGAACGAACGTTCATGGTTCGTTCAAAATTCATAGAACGAACTGTGAACTAATCCATGTTCGTTCGAACGCATTAAACTGTTCGTTCGAACGAACCTTCATGGTTCGTTCAAGATTCATAGAACGAACTATGTGTAGGGTTACACACGCTTCTATCAAAGTGTGCAGCGGAATTAGTTTCACATGCGTAACCTAATTCTACCGGGATCACGCTCGGAAACCATCCAAAAAGGAAGAGTTGGAGAAAATTACCTCGTACAAGTTAGTACGTGTTGACTTCTTCTCCAAATTGGTGAACCTTCTCCAAGGAGTGCTCGTGCAATCCCTCTACTCATATCCACCTCGATTTCGACCGATCGGAAATCGCCAACGCCGTTCTAGTCGACGTCACGATTGATTCTCTCAAGATCTTTGCTCCAATCTCCCTCTCAATCTCTCTAGATCTAATCTAAAATACTGTGGAAGAAAGAGAGAGAAACGGCGGCTCAAAACCCTAAAACTCGAAATTAGCTTTGGTCAAAAACGAAATCAAAATTTTATATATATAGAAATTAAGTCAGTTCGAACGCACCTAAATGGTTCGTTCGAACGAACCCAGCTCGTTCGAACACACCTAAATAGTTCGTTCGAACTAACCCTAATCTGACTGTCACGAATATGTCCGTTCGAATGCACTTATATAGTTCGTTCGAACGAACCTAATTCTGACTGCAGAATTGCCTATTTATATAAATTCTTCCAAGTTAATTCTTAAGCCATATTTTCTTTCAAACTCCCTCTTGGATTAAGACTTAATCAACTTGGCCATATGTCCAACATATGTCGTGAGATCTAATCTCACGTGATTCCATTTTGTTTGTCCAACAAACGTATTGGTGAGCATTATCTTGAGAATCCGATATGTTACGAAATCTCGGTGTGACCGTGTAGGTTCGTCTAAGACTGGCAGTGGATATAGCAGCAATCCACAAGGTATTGCGAGCACTAGACTGCCGTTAATACCTACCCAGAATTAGCACGAAAAAGGTGGAGAACACCTTTATGAAGATGCAGTACATCTTCATGCCTAACTCAGATAAGTGTTATTAGTCCTCTTGTTCGCGATATCTTCCGATCAAAAGAGTCACGGTGAAGCCTAAGACTTCAAGTCATCCTCTATTCTTTTTGATCAGATATACTCTTTCCCGATAAGAATTAGATTGATAATTACAATGCGAACTCCATGAGTTCCATCGAGCTTGGCCAAGCATTTCATCAATCTCAATTCAATCGAGGGGCCCGAGAGATATCTCCCTCTATCCTTTTTCAAGGTTAGAAAGGAACAATTCCTATCTTGTAATCTCACATCCTTTGCCTATGCTAAAAACAATACCCAATAGTAATCACTGCTACACAGTTACGCGTAGGGTCAATTATATCAAAGCATTGCCTTTTCACATACTTGGTATCCATGAGACCACTCAAGTATGAAGAACCAAAACGCACTATCTGGATATGAGTTCGTCTCCAATGACTCTAACCATGTCACAAACTCATATAGTGGTCATTCCAATATACCACGCCGCGTATATCCATATTCTAGAATCGATGCTACCGTCCCAGATCAGTAAAACCTGATCATCTCATCTACGAATATGCCAGTGTATGTAAAAGTGTCCATTCAGTGAATGGACTACCTGGTTCAAACCTATGAACAACTTTATACACCAGGGACGTTTTAGAATTATATTCATTCCGTTTAGTGGTTTTACTATCATTCAATTGACGAATCAATATGCCAGACTATGGCCATGCAACATATTATTCTCAACTGACTCGATGCACTAAACTAGAATAAAATTCAAGGTCTATCCGATTATTATAATCGAATAACCTCTCACACACTTTCTTGTTATTTAAAATTTTTGAAATATGAAGGTTTATGTCATATGATGAATAGTAATATAGATATCTGTTTCTCAAACAAATACAATCCAAATAACAGGCCTAGGGCATAATAAATGTTCTCCCACTTGCACTAGACTGATTGAATCCCCTTATGCAATGAGAAACATAAATGTTCTCCCACTTGCACTAGGCTGATTGAATCCCCTTATGCAATGAGAAACATAAATAAAACACCCAATCTAACACTACGATAGATATCCCAATCCTATCGCCCTAGCATGCTGCTCATGCTTGGCACGTGATAGTGCTCGTAAATGGATCGGCCACGTTATTATCAGTAGGTATCTTTATTATTTTCACGTCACCTCTCTTCGTAATCTCACGAATCAAGTGGTAACGCCGAAGTACATGCTTGGACCTGTGATGCGCTCGCGGTTCCTTGGATTGTGCTATTGCTCCGTTATTGTCACAATACACATCCATGGGACCCGAGATGCTTGGCATAACGCCAAGTTCCATCATGAACTGTCATAGCCAGACAACCTCCTTTGCGGCTTCCGAAGCCGCGATGTATTCCGCTTCAGTTGTAGAATCAGCCACCGTCTTCTGTTTGGATCTTTTCCAAACAACAGCTCCCCAATGGAGCGTGAAGACATAACCACTTGTTTACCATCCAATGGTAACTAAGAATTTTGTTCCATATCAACTTGTTCACTATGTGGTTCTCGAATTTCTTCGAGATCAATTTTTACTCCCACTGGCTTGATGATCTAGGAATTCCTTCTCTAAGAAGTATCCTCGTCGAGCCACGAAAACCTTGTTTTCGCTAGGCAAGTAAAAGTAGCATCCTCAGGATACCCCACAAATAAACACTTGTTGGATCTTGCTTGAGTTTGGCGTCAATTTTCATTTGACGTATGTCTCGCAGCCCCAAATCTTAAGATAAGACAATAATGGCACCATGCCATGCCATAATTCATATGGTGTCTTTTCAAATGATTTGGACGGAACTCTATTCAGTAATGAGCAATTGTTTGAGGCGCTAAACCTCAAAATGACTTTGGCAAATCCGTTCGACTCATCTTCGAGAGAACCATGTCTAACAAGGTCTGATTCCTCCTCTCGGACACTCCATTCCATTGGGGTGTATCGGGTGGAGTCCATTGTGATACTATACCACAATGTCGAAGATAGTCCTCAAACTCATAGCTCAAGTATTCACCACCTCGATCCGATCGAATGGCTTTTACTTTCTTGCCCTGTTGAAGTTCTACTTCGTGTTGAAACTCTTTGAATTTCTCAAAAGTTTCACTTTTGTGACGCATTAAGTATATATAACCATATCTACTATAATCGTCAGTAAAAGTCACAAAGTAGCGATAACCATTTCTAGCCTCGACACTTATCGGTCCACATACATATGAATGTATGAGGGCCAACACATCTTTCGATCTTTCTCCTTTCTTGAAGAAAGGTGTCTTTGTCATCTTATCCATCAAACAAGATTCGCAATTTTCTATTGACTTTAAGTCAAAAGAATCTAGCACTCCATCCTTTTGGAGTCTAGCAATGCGTTTCTCGTTTATGTGCCCGAGACGACAATGCCATGAGTATGTTTCATTAGTTTGAGTAGTATTTATGTTATAAATGGACTGATTATTGTTGTTATTTTCTAAATCCAAGACATATAGACCATTTTCAACTAGAACATTACTAAAGAAATTGTCATTCTTGCAAATAAAACAATCATTAGTACCAATAACTAATTCATATCCATTCGCAACAAGTCTCGAAATAGAAATAATACTCCCACTCAAAGTAGGTACATAACAACAATTATTCAAAACTAAAATAAGTCCATTTGGAAAAGTTAAATCATACGTCCCTTCGGCTAATGTGGCTACTCGAGCTCCATTCCCGACGCGTAAATTAACTTCGCCACGAATCAAAGATCTTCTACTTCTTAGGCCCTGCATATTATTACAAATATCAGTCCCACATCCAGTGTCCAACACTCATGATGGTGAAGTAAAGAAATGAGATTCGATAACTGAAATACCTGATGCCGATGTGTCCAAGGAAGCGGTCTTTTGCTTGATCTCCCTCAGGAAGATCTCGCAATCACGCTTCCAATGCCCCTCCTCGAGGCAATGGAAACACTTCTTGGTATCCTTGCTCATAGACTTAGGCGCAACCTTGTTGCCCTTTGCCTTCTTGTTTTTGTTCACATTGCTTGGACTCTTCCCTTCAACCACGAATACCTCCGAAGTCCTATACTTCTTGTAATGTGGTTTCATGTCATTTTCGTATGTTCTGAGCATTCCGAAAAGCTGGGGAATAGTCCTTTGCATGTCTAACATGTGGAAATTCGAAATGAACGAATCGAAACTCGGTGGCAGTGACAACATGATCAAATCAGTTTGTAACTCCACCTCGAATTTCATGCCTAGGCTCTCAAGGTGATCGAAATATCCTTTCATCTTGAGAAGGTGCGAGCTAACGGGCGTACCATCTTGCATCTTGCATTGCGTCGCATTGCCAAGAGCTTGATACTTCTCCACCTTTGCTTGAACCTGAAACATCTCCCTGAGCTATTTCATAATCTCGTATGCATCCTGTTTCTCAAACTGGATATGATATTCAGGAGTCATAGTAGCCGACATGAGGCATGTGACATCATTCGAATCGTCCAACATGGTCGTATGTTCGAATACATCATCCTCAGTTGCTTTATTCCCTGGCACAGGAGGGATAGGCGTCTCCAAGACATGTGCCTTTCCTTCCTGTTTCAGAACGAATCCCAGATTCCTCTGCCAGTCGAGAAAGTTCTTTCCGTTCATTCGTTCCTTTTCCAAAATGGAACGCAGACTAAAGCGGTTATTACTTGGTAAAGCCATGAATTCTACAATTTTTGAAAAATAATGTAATTAATAACGTGGTCTTTCATATATTAAAATTCATTTTTAAATAACTTGAAATACCCATTATTTTATCATTTCAAATAGCCCCCACTATTGAAACGGAGATTTGATACCTTAAATCTCATAATGGACAAGATCCCTATTTAACGTATTTCAAAGGTGACTATGGCCAACCACTCAGAAAATACGTCACGTCGGGTAGGACGGTGTCCAATCATCTCCAAGACGATTCTTGCTTTATTCGTGAGGTCCGGTATTGAGTTCAACTCAAAACCAGAGTGTGTGTACCTCACTCCTTGCCCCAAATCCTAGCCTAGCTAGCGAATTGGTCAAGTCCAAACCACAAGTGGAGTATCATTCAATCAGCGAATTGACATGCCAGATTATGGCCATGCAACACGTCAACTCCTAATCAATGCATGCCTTCCTTGCTACGCACGTGTAAATCTGTGCCAGACTATGGCTATGCAACACAGATAAACAAACACTAGTCTTGAAGGTCCCACTTTGGGAGGCAATTGACTTGATAATTACGTGGGAGGATTTTCTTTTTATAAAAATCATTTATTTTATTCATTCACAACCCTAAAACCCAAGATGATTCCTTGCCTTTCTTGAAGATCCAATCTTCGTGTCGTGTCGTCTTGCCTTGAAGATCGCGCTTCAAAAACTAAACCTATTTTATTTTATTACAACTTTGGAAGACTCACCGGTCCCCACATAATTAAATAAAATACAATTTGGAAACCTCACCGGCCCCCACACAACACACATACAAGCATTCACAGACAATCATCCCCGTTTTAGGCTATATGCTATACCGTATCGAATTTATAAATTGGAAATTTTAAATTGTTTGGCATTTTTGACTGAAAAAATATGTTGTCCAGAATTAAGTTCGTTCGAACGCAACTCCAAGTTCGTTCGAACGAACTCTAATCTGCCAGTTTTTTTAAAATATGATTTCTAAAACCCGATCAGTCCGTTCGAACGCAACTCCAAGTTCGTTCGAACGAACTCAATCTGCCAGTTTTCTTAATTCTGCAATTGAGCCCAAAAATTCTAAAATTTCCTAAATTCGAATTAAAACATTGATTTTTGATGGTTTTAACGAGCGATTGCTCTGATACCACTGTAGGGTTATGCACGCTTCTATCAAAGTGTGCAGCGGAATTAGTTTCACATGCGTAACCTAATTCTACCGGGATCACGCTCGAAAACCATCCAAAAAGGAAGAGTTGGAGAAAATTACCTCGTACAAGTTAGTACGTGTTGACTTCTTCTCCAAATTGGTGAACCTTCTCCAAGGAGTGCTCGTGCAATCCCTCTACTCGTATCCACCTCGATTTCTACCGATCGGAAATCGCCAACGCCGTTCTAGTCGACGTCACGATCTATTCTCTCAAGATCTTTGCTCCCATCTCCCTCTCAATCTCTCTCGTTCTAATCTAAAATACTGTGGAAGAAAGAGAGAGAAACGGCTGCTCAAAACCCTAAAACTCGAAATTAGCTTTGGTCAAAAACGAAATCAGAATTTTATATATATAGAAATTAAGTCAGTTCGAACGCACCTAAATGGTTCGTTCTGTTGGTTCAAATTTCCTAATGGGTTTGATTATTTCAAAACACTGTCATTACTAACGTTTACATCGAGAAAATGTGTAGGATAACGCAGGTACGGTTAGAAGATGATGAAGAGCTTCGAAGTCACAAGAAGCACAACAAGAGAAGATTAGAAGGAAGGCCCTTGAAGCATATCAAGAATCAAGATGTCGAAGCCTTCCGTGAGTGGGATTCGCCACAAATAAACCATAGGTAGAAACCAAGTAGATCTCAAGTAAAATCATGTTCAAATAACAAAGAGTTTAATCAAGGAAGAAGTGTGTTCTGAACGAACTCCAAGTCCGTTCAGAACGGACTTACCACATATCAAAATACCATCTCTTGATTAAACCACCCTTGTCACAGGATTGTGTGCGTTCGAACGAACAAACATGTACGTTCGAACGGACACTTAGAATCCGTTCACCCACAACTTAAGTGCGTTGAACGGACTTTCATCACTGAACAAACAAAAGGCAATGTATAATTGAGTTCGTTCTGAACGGACTTTGTCCGTTCGAACGGACTGACAAATGTACTTGTACGTTATTTTGAAACGGCTAGTACAAACTACAAGTGCGTTCAGAACGGACTGACAAATGTACTTGTGCGTGTAAATCGATCTAGGCGACACCTTGTAATTGAGTGAGTTGAAATTCAATCGAAACGCCAAAAAGAGGCGCAAGGCATTCCCGGAGACGTAGGTACTCGCAACTAATTGAGTCGGTCAATTAAGCGAGTAAAGGGTGAGTTAAGGCTACATAGCAACCACCTACCGAACTTCGTTCAAAAACATCTTGTGTTCAAGTGTTTACGGTATCATCTAATTTATTTAAATTATTATTAATTCCGCATAGTAAATTAGGTAATTAGCTAAAGTAATTGTACGGTAGATTACCAAATTTACCCCCCTCTAGGTTAGAATTAACCAACAATTGGTATCAGAGCAAGGTACTAACCATCTCTTAGAGTATTAGGGATAACTTGTACTTAACGATCAAATGGCCGAACTTAACCCAGTTGTACAACCTTCATCATCTAATCCAATAAATACCATCCTTAAATCAAACATCTCAAACTCACGTGAGTTAGATGGAACCAATTGGAGTTCTTGGAAGAAATGCATGTTGAATGCATTCGCTCTCCAAGGGCTTGACAAGGTAGTGTTACGAGGCTTTGTCTCAGTCCAAGATGTCGACAATGCCGGTAACATAACCTACCCTGCTCAAACTAGAGAAGACAGAACTAATGATATATACGCTCAAAACTTGATACTCAATAATGTGATTAGTTCTATCGGATCTCTAGTTGATCATTGTGAAACCTCATATGGAATGTGGCGTATGCTCAATGAGAGATACGAGGGAACATCTCAAATGAGGAGAACAAATATCATCGGACTTGAACAAGAATTTAACAATCTCCGGATGATTGAGGGCGAGTCAGTTGACATAATTTGGGCAAAAATAAATGTACTTAAAACTCGATATGCCACCCAACATGCACCTCTCACTGATGATCGAATTATTGCACGATTACTTCAAGCTATGCCCCATAGTTGGGAATCTTTACGTGTAGCTTTAGGTACGGCAATTGCCTCACAAGATCTCACACCCGAAGAATTGGTAAGTCAATTCCGAAATTTCGAGATTCGACTCAAGCAACTAGATGAGGAGTATGGAATCGCCCCATCTACCTCTCAATCCAAAGCCGTAGCTTTGCCCGCCGTAAACACGAGCAATGAGGACAATGAGATAGACGATCTAACCCTACGACTACTAGAGTGGAAAAGAGATGAAAAACGATTCAACGAGAATCGGAAGCAAAAGGGGTTAAAGCCCCATTGCTTTTGGTGCAAGAAAGGTGGACACATGATGGAGTCATGTTGGACACTTCACCCCGAAAATTCCCGTTGGTTCAAAAAGGATGATGACCGAAAAGATTGGGAAAGGCGAGAACCTCGACACGAAAGGAGATACGAGGACAAGGGCCGAGAAGATCACCAAAAATATAAAGGTAAGGAATATAAAAAGAAAAAGGCTTATAAAGAAAATGTTGATTGTAGGTGGGGCGAAACGGATGGATCAAGCTCATCATCCGAATCTGATGGTCCATCAAACCGACACACCGCAAATCTAGCACTTTGGTAAGGATCGACCCTCCATCGATGAGCGCTGTGGAAGCAGCAATTCAAAGTCTCCGAATTGAACGAGGTCCAATTCCAATGCCTCGCACTCCCGTGGTCATAAGTGTCGAAACGTCTACGCCTACTCCAAAACTGACACGTGATCAAAATCATGAGGTACGTATCCACTCTATACCTAACGTAGAACTATCACCTCAACTTCAATACTCACCCTCGTTAAAATTAGAACTTGAGTCATGTGACGAATTCTTGAGGGATGACGGGGACTCTCAACAATATGAGGGAAAACTTGAGAGCTCGACACAAGCTCTCAAGGATAAGGTAGTTTCTCTTGAACTATCTATTTTGGCATTTAAATCTCAAATAAATGAATTTAAAGGATTTTCAAAATGTGAGTGTCAAGCCTTAAAAGGCGAGATTTCACATCTAAAAGTCGAACTTCTAAATTCTAAAGTTGAAAATGATTCCTTGAAGAAGGCTTGTGTATCTATTGCATCAAGTCCTCCATCATTGGATGAAATTTTGAAATCGTCATTCATGGGACAAAAGCCCAATGACAAATCCGGTTTAGGATATAAGAAGAATAACGGTAATAAACCCGATTCTTCCAACTCCAAAAATCAAAAATCAAAATGGGAGAACAATCGAGTTAGTAGTCATGGAAATGCGTTTATGTACCATGATTACAACAAGGGTAAAAATGTGAAAAAGGAACAACCTAAACGTGCTAGCCATAATTATAGGAATAATCATTTCACACAAAATTCACAACCTAGACCTGACAATTTGGGAAGAACCGATTGCTTGTTCAAACGGGGACCAAATGGTTACTTCTATGAAGTGACAAACTACACCGAGGCTTCGTATCAAAAAGGGGCTCCCAAACACTACACCAACACACAAAAATATTTTCAACCAAAACAAGTTAAATCAAACCGATTTAAATCAAATGAATTTCCATCAAATCAATTTCATCAAATGCCAAAATCGATAATTTCTTGGAGAAGTGACTCAAATCAACTCTCTAACTATTTTGTGAAGAGTTCCACAACCACAGATAAGCCAACCATAGCCTTTTGTAATTATTGTTGCAAAAGTGGTCATATCTCAACAAATTGTGATCTTCGCAATCCAAAATTGACATCTAATGTCGTTTGGATGCGCAAAGATCGTCACACGATGGGTCCGTCCACATCATACGGTGTTGGACCCCCCAAGGCTTAGGACCGAATGTGACAATATGCTCCCTCATTTACCATACCATAAGCCAAATATTGAGGGGGAGTATAGTAAACAACTCTTAATATACTATCCTAATCCAGTATAGAGTCCATCTAGTGATCACATCACAGTAAATAGTCCGTTCGAACGAACATAGTGTCCGTTCATAACGAACATTTGAAATATAAGTATCCTCATCAACCTTCAATTAGTGGCCACATCACAGTGCCAAGTGCGTTCGAACGAACAGAATATTCGTTCAGAACGAACAAATGTAATCAAGGATCCTTAGTAGAAAGCCAATCAATATTTCAACGAACAAAATGTTCGTTCTAACGAACTTAAAGGATGAGAACCTTTGTTTAGTTATTCAAAATTTCAAAGATCAAACGTACGCGCCAAGGACCTAACTTTGGATTTAGGATATACAGTGAGTTCGAACGCACTTAATATACGTTCGAACGCACTCATCTTATTCAGTGAATCTTCTTCATGGCGTCCTTTTCTCTTCCTAAACAGTTTCAAGTGCGTTACAACGAACAAAGTGACCGTTCGAACGCACATGCCTCATTCATTAAACCGACCTAGTCATAAGGCTTAAACCCTTTCCCTCGCGCCTTTTTATTTTCCAATAAGTTCCATGTGCGTTCGAACGGAAAAATATGTTCGTTCTGAACGAACTCAACGAATGTTCTCCACATACACATGCAGCTTAAACCCAAACAATCGCACCTTTTCTCAGTTTCATGTGCGTTCGAACGCACATATAAGTCCGTTCGAACGAACTCATCGTATTTACTCTCCATCTGCATGCAACCGACCCATTCAATACATGCGATTCTTCCTCTTCCTCTTCCAACTCAAAGAATTGAAGAGACATCTCTTGGTACACATAAATTGCTCTCTCTCTCTCTCCAGATCTCCAAGAGCTTTCTTTCCCAAACTCATCTTCTCTCCAATACCATTCTTTCCCAAACCTCAAAGAGAAAATGTCGTCCTCCTCAAGAATCAAAGGCAAGAAGAAGGAGGCAGCAACAAAGAAGGTGCCTGCCAAGAAAGGCAATCGGAGTGAGCGTCTCCAAGAGGATTACGACTTCGATAATCCTCACAACGAACATCTCTTCCGAAATCCAGAGGCATGCATCCGGTTTAAGGAAATCGTCGCCAAGAAAGCTATCTCCAAGTGCTACTACTACGCTCTCCCTCCTAACATTCCTCACCTTTATGACAAGGTTGAGGAAATCGAGCGACGGTGGGGATTTGGTAATCTCGCATGTCTCAATTGCCAATCTTACGACGTCATCACGCGACTCTTCTACGCGAATGCCATATTTCACCATGACGAAGAGAAGGTAACATCATATATTCTCGGTGAAGATTTCGAGATTTCAGTGAGCAACTTGTGCGATCTTTTGGGGCTCAAGGATGATGGAGAAAAAATCTACAATGCTCGAAAGGGGAGACCGGACCCGGCAGTCATCAACCACATGAAGAAAGTGGTAACAAACAACTACGAATCTGAAAGCTCAGCCTCTCACCTTGCCGCACCCGAGAAATTCGTGTGGGCCATCGGTAACAATATTCTTACTCCCGTTGCAAAATTAAAAGCAAATCTCGAAAATAGGAATATCATGCTTTTATATCGCATGTGGTACCCGGACCAACTAATCATGCATATCCCCAACCTGATTCTAAGTCACATGGAAAGTGTCTTGAGTCAGAAAAATGCGTCGCTCCCATACAGTACGTTGATCGCCCACATGTTGGAACTCAATGGATGGACAATTCCGGTGCAAGATTGGGATTTTCGACCGGAGTCACCCCTCAACCTCGCGTCGAGAGAAAATCTTCTCCGTCTCGGATATTGCTACTCGACACGCATTCGCGGATGGACGATTGATTCAAAGAAGGATGCGGAGTCATTCCATCTTCCCCGCGATCTGATTCTCTGGGCAGAAGGTAACACCCACTCCGAGGAGGATGAAAACGCCGATCCCACCTATACCGGGCAAGGTGGTGAACCAGACATGATGAGCGGGTTTTTGTCGTGTAAAATATCGTTGTGTTAAAAACCCCGAACAATCAACAAAATTTGTAATCTAAGTTTGTACAGTGGCAAATGTATAGATTCGTTCCACGGGGAGCAATTGCGTCAAAATTTGGATCAAAATGGATGAGAAATAACGAAGAAAATTCACAGAAGATAGTCCGTTACAACGGAAGTAAGTTCCGTTACAACGCACTTGAGTGAATTTTCTGGCGCTAGTGTGAGATGACGTCCGTTACAACGGATGAAACTCCGTCATAACGCACTAAACTAGTCCGTTATAACGAACAGTGGTTGCGTTGCAACGGATTGGTTAATCCGTTACAACGGACCTCAATTTCCGTTACAACGCACTAGTATTGAACTATTTGAGTGGAAATCCTGGTGAGTCCGTTACAACGGAGTTAAGTTGCGTTACAACGGAGTACCAACAGACTGAAAGTCAGGTACAAACCGTTGAGTCCGTTATAACGCAGTTCAAGTTCCGTTATAACGGAAGTATTTCTGGAATTCTGGTTTGAATTTTGATTTGAGACTTGAATTAAAGGTTTGATTTGAGATTGAATTAAGTGAGATTAAACTGAGTTTTAAGGCAGAAATTGAGAGCAAAAGCTTAAGTAAAAGAACAAGTTTTAGAACAAAGATTCGATTCAAGTAAACAAGAAACTAAAGATTCATTAAACCGAGAATTCTTTACACAAACCCAATTTCGAATTTAAACTACAAGAATTACAAGAAAGGAAAGAAAACACCTAGAGAGATGAAGAAAGCTTCGAGTCTCGTCTTGGATGCCTTCTCCGTTGCTTGAGATGCTAGAAAGCTAGTCGCCTCACACAACGTTTCCTTTCGTACCGATCCACTCGCCAATCGAAGAAAGCTCCGTACCGGTTGAGTGAACTCGAGATTGCAAGAAGTCCAATTGGAAGAAAGCTCCCGAGTGGAATAGCGAATGCTCGACTCCTTGCTTGCGTGGATTCGGATGAAGAAAGCTCCACCTCAATCCTCGCAACTCGATCTTCGTCGAAGTGTAAACCGATTCACCGAATGAAGTAAGCTTCTATTCGATGATCGATCTTAGAAAATTATTGTTCGTAGTTGCAATTCTTGCGTGTTCTTGAAAGTTCTTGGACTTGCTTAAGAGGGAGAGAGAGAGAGAGAGAGAATGGGCGTAAAAAAGGCGTCCTAAACTCGTGGCCCTTGTGGTCATATTTATAGCACTCATGGAGTCTTCTTATTGGCCACGAGTTGGTGGAGAGGATTGGGGGTAAGGAAGTAATTCCCACCAACGGTAGGTGGGTAGGACAAGGGCTAAGGATTGAGTGGTTTTCGTGTAGACTTTTGTGTAAGTTTCTATCATGATAATTGTTTGCCTCCCGTCTCATTCATGTACCGAATATATCGGTGTAATATATCGTTTTTACTCCTCTTGACGTGTTGGAGACAACTACACTCTCCAAATTCCCAGAAATTCCTTATAATTCCTGTGATTAAGCAGTAAAACACACTTAGTGAAGAAATATTCATGTTATCTCAAATATGATTAATAAAGTATATAGAATTGTTCTTCACAAGGGCTAAAATCCCCAAATTAAGCATTAATTTTGTGCCTTATTTGCCTCACATCAAATACCCCCACACTTAAATCCTTGATCGTCCTCGATCAATTAGAGTATAAAAGTCAAACATAAGAGAGAATTGCATAAGATTTTGTTGAAGTTATATTGTTGGTTCAAAAACTAATTTCATGAATCAAATGGTTCACTCTCATTTCATCAAGTTCACTAGTTATTTAGAATGATATTGGTCTTTTCATTATTAGATCTCGAAATTAACTCGAAATTTCATAAGAGTTTTTCATGACACTCGATCTCAAACGGTAAGAGCGACTTAAACGTTTTTACTTCGAATTGCTTTACTCCACAATCTCAAAAGGACTCAATTCGAAGGCTATTATCGGGCCAAAATTTCCCGTTTTGCTAGATGATCTTAAATGCAAGTTATTCATTTTAAAACACGTTTGGTACAATGGTACAAGGTTCATACCCGTTTTCGATCAATTTTCCCGCTCATTCGTTTTCTTTTCTCTCTTTGGAAGTCTTTAACCGAAAGCCCCACTACACCGAAATGCAATGAGGTTACTCTCGGTGTTGTATTTTGACCTTCATTTTTTTTTATTTTTTTTTATTTTTTTTTATTTTTTATTTTTATATGAAGTCTTTAACCGGAAGCCCCACTACACCGAAATGCAATGAGGTTACTCTCGGTGTTGTCTTTTGACCTTCATTTTTTTTTTTTTTTTTTTAACAAGCGGGTATATTTGATCTACTAACGGGTCCCCACAAACGGTCATTTCATAGTGCAATTGGTCATGTTTTAACTCTAGCAAAACGTACTTTAACGGCCACGCTAAGAACCTTACTCATAAGTCCCATATCAATTACGGGTTCGAAAATCGAGTTAAAACGTATCGCATGAACCGCGCATTGACCAAGTGTCTCAAACTCGTGAAATTTGAAATAATAGGGCTGGAATCCCCGAATAGATCTCTTCAAAATCATAACCAAATCTTTTAAAATATTTTGCAAACTTTCAATTTTGAGAGCGAAATTCCGAGTTAGATGAAATTTTGTTTTAAAAACCAACAATTTAGTTCAATTCAGTGGAGAAAAATCTTTTTATGCATTTTATGCTTGACTTATTTATCATTGATGCTCAGGTTTCAAAAATAATATTAAATATTCGAAAATTTTAATTAAAAGAGAAAACTTGCCAGAAACTATTCCGTTACAACGCAATTTAAAGTCCGTTACAACGTACTAACTGCGTTATAACGGAGCACTATTCGTAGCTTAGTTTGAAAATTCTGAGTATGTCCGTTGTAACGGACATTGAGGTCCGTTGCAACGCACATAGTTCTGGCAAATTTTTGGAATTTACCGTTGCAAGGCAATTTCCTGTGTTTTTTCATGTCCGTTGCAACGCTATTTTTCCTCCGTTATAACGGACATTGAGGTCCGTTACAACGAAACTCTTGGCGCCAGTCAAATTTTTGAATTTCTGTACAGTCCGTTATAACGGACATTGAGGTCCGTTACAACGGAGTTGCTGGCCAGATCAAAAAATTTCAATTTTCCCTGATTTTTTAAATTTTAATTGGGCTCATACAGGTCATTTAATTGGGCTCATACAGGTCAAAGATTGTATGTTACCCCCCCACACTTAGAGAATACTTGTCCTCAAGTAAAAAAAAAAAATCGAAAATTTCAAAAAGAGGGATAATAGAGAGATACAACCTTTGATGCGTGGGCGTGCCTCCCTCGCTAGCGCTCTTGTTTAACGTCTTGAGCTCGACTTGGCCGAGCTCATCATTGTGAGGTGTCGTCGGGTTCTAGAGCTTGCTCCTCCATCCACCCGGTTTCGAAGTTTGCATGGTAGTGCTTGAGTCGATGGCCATTTACCTTGAATGTTTTGTTCGTTTCCTCGCTTCGAATTTCGACAACCCCAAATGTAGTCACATTGGTGACCACAAAAGGGCCGATCCATCGGGACCGAAGTTTCCCGGGGAAAAGTTTGAGACGAGAGTTGAATAACAACACTCTTTCCCCTACTTGGAATTCTTTCTTTTGAATCATTCGGTCATGAAATCTTTTGGCCTTTGCCTTGCACAAGCTCGAATTGTCGTAGGCCTCTTGCCGGAATTCGTCTAGCTCGAGCAATTGGAGCTTACGTGCCGATGCGTCCTTCGGGTAGTCGAGGGCCAATTGCTTGATCGCCCAAAAGGCTTTGTGCTCTAATTCGACCGGGAGATGGCACACCTTTCCGTACACGAGTTTAAAAGGAGTCATACCTATTGGCGTTTTGAAGGCGGTACGATACGCCCAAAGTGCGTCGCCTAGTCGAGAACTCCAATCCTTTCGTGTCGGGTTCACCACTTTCTCCAAAATAGATTTTATTTCTCGATTCGAAACCTCCGCTTGGCCGTTTGTTTGAGGATGATACGCGGTGGAGGTTCGATGGCTCACATGGTATTTCTCGAGGAGACCTTGGAGATATCGATTGCAAAAATGGGAGCCTCGATCGCTTATAAGAACTCTTGGTATGCCGAATCGTTGAAAGATATTTCTCTTCAAAAAGTCCACCACCGTTTTCGAATCCGCATGCTTGGTTGGTACCGCCTCCACCCATTTTGTCACGTAATCTACACACAACAAGATGTAAGTATAGCCAAAAGACGATGGAAACGGGCCCATGAAATCAATGCCCCAAATATTGAATGGTTCACACACATAGATTGAATTGAGGGGCATTTGATTTCTACGGCTCAAGTTCCCCGTCTTTTGGCAATTTTCACAACCTTTCACAAAGTTTGCAACGTCTTTATGCAAGGTTGGCCAATAAAATCCACATTCTTGTACCTTGTGTGTGGTACGTGCGATACCGAAATGTCCACCACAATGTAATGTATGACAAAAATAAAGAATAGATTGTACCTCACTTTGGTGAACGCATTTTCGAATTACTTGGTCGGCACAAATGCGGAAAAGGAGCGGGTCCTCCCAAACGTAGAATCGCGCGTTGCTTTTCATCTTGTCGCGTTGCGTCTTGGAGAAGCTTGGGGGAAATTTCTTCGTGACGATGTAGTTGGCTAGGTCGGCGTACCATGGTGCTTCGACTTGGGCCGCGAGAACGTGTTCTTCGGGAAATTCCTCACGAATCGGAACGAGATCTTCAATCTTCAATGGAAGCCGACTCAAATGATCCGCCACGAGATTCTCGCATCCCTTTTTGTCCTTGATCTCGAGGTTGAATTCTTGAAGCAAAAGGATCCATCGAAGCAATCTCGGTTTTCACTCCTTCTTCTTCATCAAGTGTCTCAACGCGCCGTGGTCCGAGAATACAATCACCTTCGTACCTAAAAGATAAGAACGAAATTTCTCCAATGCAAACACAATTGCGAGGAGTTCCTTTTCGGTAGTGGTGTAGTTTCGTTGGGCATTGTCTAGAGATTTTGAGGCGTAGGCGATGACGTGGGGGTCTTTTCCTTCTCTTTGGCCAAGTACCGCCCCCACACTCGTGTCGCTTGCGTCACACATTATTTCGAATGGTAGCTCCCAATTTGGCGACTTGATGATTGGTGCGGAGCAAAGCTTCTCTTTCAAATCGTCGAAGGAACTCTTGCACTTTTCCCCGAATTCGAATTTTTCGTCTTTCTTCAATAGTTGGCACATTGGTTGGGCGAGTTTGGAGAAATCTTTGATGAAGCGCCTATAGAATCCCGCATGGCCAAGAAAGGATCGCACGTCTTTTACCGTCTTTGGATACGGAAGTGTCTTGATTACGTCGATTTTTGCCTTGTCGACTTCCATTCCTTTCTCCGAGATCAAATGACCTAATACAATTCCATTGCTCACCATGAAGTGGCATTTCTCAAAATTTAAGACAAGGTTAGATTCAATGCATTTCTCGAGTATTTGGGACAAGTGATCTAGACATGAGTCGAATGAGTCCCCAAATACCGAGAAATCATCCATAAAAACTTCAATGAATTTGGAAATATAATCGGAGAAAATAGAAAGCATACACCTTTGAAATGTGCCGGGAGCATTGCATAGCCCGAATGGCATGCGTCGGTACGCGAAGGTACCAAACGGGCACGTGAATGTGGTCTTCTCTTGATCTTCGGGTGCGACCGGTATTTGGAAATAGCCCGAAAATCCATCGAGGAAGCAATAGAATGGATTTCCCGCGAGTCTTTCTAACATTTGATTGATGAATGGAAGCGGAAAGTGATCCTTCTTTGTCGCCTTATTGAGCCTTCGATAATCGATGCAAACTCGCCACCCGTTTTGAACTCGAGTCGGTACTTGATCGCCTTCATCGTTCTCAACTATCGTCATCCCCGTTTTCTTCGGCACCACGTGTATGGGCGAGACCCATTTCGAGTCGGCGATGGGGTAAATGATTCCGGCGTCGAGTAGCTTGATCACCTCTTTCTTTACAACTTCCATCATTGGCGGATTGAGCCGCCTTTGTGGTTCTCGCGAGGGCTTAGCATCGTCCTCGAGAAGGATTCGGTGTGTGCACATGGAGGGACTAATGCCCGGAATGTCCGCGAGTGTCCACCCGAATGCCTTCTTGTTCCGTTTTAGCACTTCAACGAGTTTCTCTTCTTGTTCCTTTGCTAGACTCGAGGCAATTATCACCGGCAAGGTCTTCGCTTCATCGAGAAAAGCATACTTTAGTCCAAAAGGTAATTTTTTTTCAATTCTAACCTTGGAGCTTGTTCGATTGAAGATGGAGCTCTTTGCATCGGAATTTCGAGGTCTCTTAGAAAGAGTGCTTGACCTATGCCTTGTTCTTCTTCCAAGTCCGGCTCGATCTCGAATGTAGGATTGTCATATCCTTCAAATTCCTCGAATAGTGGGTTCGAGCTCCATTGAAAGTTTTCGAGAGAGCTATCCATGATTTCTTGTACACAATCGTCGACCACGTCCATAGCACTTAAGTTGAGTGTACCTACAATGGGTTCCTTTAGTTTGTCAAAAATATTGAATTTGATTACCTCATCATCGAACTCCATCGTGAGCTCTCCCGCGTGTACATCGATTTTTGTGCGCGCCGTCTTCAAAAATGGCCATCCAAGGAGAATCGGGGTTGAATCGTTATTCCCCTCATTCATATCCAAAACGTAGAAGTCCGCGGGAAATAGCAATCCATTCACGGTTACTATCACGTCTTCGATCACTCCAACCGGTCGAGTCGTGGACCGATCGGCCAATTGGATTACAACTTGAGTGTCGTCAAGAGGGCCGAGATCTAGTGTTTTGAAAATCGAGTACGGCATTACATTTATTGAAGCGCCCAAATCAAGCATGCATTTCGGTAATTCATGTTGCCTAATTTTGCAAGGAATGGCAAACATCCCCGGATCTTTGTGCTTTTGGGGGAGTCTCAAAATCGCCGAAACACTCTCCCCCACACTAATCAACTCATCTCCTTTTGTCTTTCTTTTATTCGTGCACAATGCCTTGAGGTATTTTGCCAAACGAGGCACTTCTTTGATTGCTTCGAGTAGAGGAATGTTTACCTCCACTTTCTTTAAAATGGCAAGCACGTCGTTGTTCGATTCGATTGGCTTTGGGAGACGACTCGGGAAAGGTGGCTTGACTTGAATCGATTCGGTTTCTAATTCTTGAGTTGGTAACGTCGCGGCTTGAGTCGGACTCTTCTTCGGTATCGGTACCTCGAGCTCCTTTTCTTCTTGTACCTCCTTGCTCTTCGAACTTTCGCCCACCTCTTTACCGCTTCGGAGCGATATTGCGTTCACATGCCTTTGCTCGGAAGGAGCCAAAGATTGAGATTGGAGTCGAGATGTACCTTGGGATTCGATTACGTTTACTCGAGTGGCAATTTGATTTATTTGAGTCTCCAAGTTGCCCACATGGCGATTCGTGTTCGAAACCTCTTGCCTTACACTTGAGATCTCTTGCTTCAACGAGTCCATGTTTTGTTTATTGTCTTGTTTCAATTATTGTTTCATTGAGGTCATCATACTCATCATTCCTTCCATCATTTGCTTCATTTCTTGATTCGGGTCTTGAGTTGGAAACGATTTTTGAACCGCTTGAGTCGCATTTGGGTGTTGGTACGTGGCCGGTTTTGCAACCGCTTGTCGGTACGGATCGGGTTGAGCATTGTTGGGATTCGACCAACTAAAGTTAGGATGGTTGCGGAGATTCCGATTATACGAGTTCGAAGCGTCAAATTTCTTGTAAACGGCATTTGCATCTTCGATCACACTCGGGCACTCATCGGTGTGGTGGGTATTTGCGAGGCAAACCCCACATTTTTTTGTGTCTTCCTTGCCCAAAGCCTTCATGATGATCTCGAGCTTGTCGTTAAGCATGTCGACATTGAGGTCGCTACACGCATTGACTCGGTATTCGACGTTCCTTCTTGATTGAGAATTGGTTGCCATCACTTCGAGTAGCTTCTTATTCTCTTCGAGGTCTTTGTTCGCGATACTTCCCCCCGCGGATGCGTTGAGGAATTGGTTCTCCGAGTATCCTAGCCCGTTAATGAATTGTTCGTAGAGGAATTGGACCGCGACATTGTGGCTTGGGCATTCTTCCTTCAAACGCATGAATCGATCGTAGTATTCGTGGAATGTTTCGTTCGGTTTTTGCGTTATTGCCAAAAGTTCTCGCCTTATAGCCGCCAATCGAGAGGCCGAAAAGTACCTCTCCTTGAAGAGGTTTGCTACTTCGTTGAATGCGAGAGGGCCTCTAAGCGTGTAGAACCAATCCTTGGGTCCTTCACCTAATGAGTAAGGAAAAAGAAGAAGAAGAATATCACTAAAAGCTTCAAAATTCGAATATATGTTTAGTTGAATCTTGAAATCTTTTAAGTGTTTATGAGGGTTTTCCGTGGCTTTCCCATGAAAAATAGGCAATGAGCCAATAATGCTCGGATCCGCCTTGAAATTCGGAATATTGGGCCTAATAAAATTATAATTATCCTCCACATTTCCAGGTGCTACTAATTCTCTCAAGGTTTTTGGCCTTGGAGCTCTTGTTTCATCACCCATATTTGAATTTAAATGAGTAGAGAAAGAAGAAAAAGTTTGAGTTTGAAGTTGAGGTTCGTCTTGATCTTCTTGTGTCGGTTCCTTGCTCTTCTTAGAGCTCTTGTTATTTCTTTCGATTTCCTTGACAAATGGAAGTAATTCGCCTTTTCGTGATCTTGTGTTGTGCATAAAGCTTTCTTCTTTCACCTAGATTGTCACAAAAGAAACAAAGAAGTGAGTACACAAATTTATGAATTTAAATCTCAAGTTTCGATCTAAAATATTGACTTAAACACCGCTCCCCGGCAGCGGCGCCATTTGATGAGCGGATTTTTGTCGTGTAAAATATCGTTGTGTTAAAAACCCCGAACAATCAACAAAATTTGTAATCTAAGTTTGTACAGTGGCAAATGTATAGATTCGTTCCACGGGGAGCAATTGCGTCAAAATTTGGATCAAAATGGATGAGAAATAACGAAGAAAATTCACAGAAGATAGTCCGTTACAACGGAAGTAAGTTCCGTTACAACGCACTTGAGTGAATTTTCTGGCGCTAGTGTGAGATGACGTCCGTTACAACGGATGAAACTCCGTCATAACGCACTAAACTAGTCCGTTATAACGAACAGTGGTTGCGTTGCAACGGATTGGTTAATCCGTTACAACGGACCTCAATTTCCGTTACAACGCACTAGTATTGAACTATTTGAGTGGAAATCCTGGTGAGTCCGTTACAACGGAGTTAAGTTGCGTTACAACGGAGTACCAACAGACTGAAAGTCAGGTACAAACCGTTGAGTCCGTTATAACGCAGTTCAAGTTCCGTTATAACGGAAGTATTTCTGGAATTCTGGTTTGAATTTTGATTTGAGACTTGAATTAAAGGTTTGATTTGAGATTGAATTAAGTGAGATTAAACTGAGTTTTAAGGCAGAAATTGAGAGCAAAAGCTTAAGTAAAAGAACAAGTTTTAGAACAAAGATTCGATTCAAGTAAACAAGAAACTAAAGATTCATTAAACCGAGAATTCTTTACCCAAACCCAATTTCGAATTTAAACTACAAGAATTACAAGAAAGGAAAGAAAACACCTAGAGAGATGAAGAAAGCTTCGAGTCTCGTCTTGGATGCCTTCTCCGTTGCTTGAGATGCTAGAAAGCTAGTCGCCTCACACAACGTTTCCTTTCGTACCGATCCACTCGCCAATCGAAGAAAGCTCCGTACCGGTTGAGTGAACTCGAGATTGCAAGAAGTCCAATTGGAAGAAAGCTCCCGAGTGGAATAGCGAATGCTCGACTCCTTGCTTGCGTGGATTCGGATGAAGAAAGCTCCACCTCAATCCTCGCAACTCGATCTTCGTCGAAGTGTAAACCGATTCACCGAATGAAGTAAGCTTCTATTCGATGATCGATCTTAGAAAATTATCGTTCGTAGTTGCAATTCTTGCGTGTTCTTGAAAGTTCTTGGACTTGCTTAAGAGGGAGAGAGAGAGAGAGAGAGAGAGAGAGAGAGAGAGAGAGAGAGAGAGAGAGAGAATGGGCGTAAAAAAGGCGTCCTAAACTCGTGGCCCTTGTGGTCATATTTATAGCACTCATGGAGTCTTCTTATTGGCCACGAGTTGGTGGAGAGGATTTTGGGTAAGGAAGTAATTCCCACCAACGGTAGGTGGGTAGGATAAGGGCTAAGGAATGAGTGGTTTTCGTGTAGACTTTTGTGTAAGTTTCTATCATGATAATTGTTTGCCTCCCGTCTCATTCATGTACCGAATATATCGGTGTAATATATCGTTTTTACTCCTCTTGACGTGTTGGAGACAACTACACTCTCCAAATTCTCAGAAATTCCTTCTAATTCCTGTGATTAAGCAGTAAAACACACTTAGTGAAGAAATATTCATGTTATCTCAAATATGATTAATAAAGTATATAGAATTGTTCTTCACAAGGGCTAAAATTAAATCCCCAAATTAAGCATTAATTTTGTGCCTTATTTGCCTCACATCAAGACACCGAACAACCGACGCGTAAGAGAAAGAAGAAGGAGCGTGCCGAAAGCTCAAACACTCAAGAGGATCGGGATGCAAGGAGGTACGCGTATATACATACGTTGTTCGAAGAAATGGATGAGCGAGCGGTGAGAAATGGACAGATGATTCGGGACTCGTTTCGGGAAGATTTGCGTGCTTCCGAAGCAAGGGTTATCGAAAACGTGAATCAACAGTTTGCCGACCTCTATGTTCACCTTGGAAACCGTTTTGGGCCGTACCAGGATCCTCGTGAACCAAACCCACCTCCTCCATCGCATCCTACCGCTGACCATCCGTCAGGGTCCAACTCGGGACAATTCAACACCGATACTTTCTTCGTGGCTGATCCGAACTCTCACCCCGGTCCTTACGAATAGGGCAAACGTCTATCTAGGGATGTGATGTGATCGTAGGAGTATATGTTTTTTTTTCTTGTTGTTTTGTTGTTGTTGTTTGTGCGTGAGTATTTGAGTGATTAAGTTAATTGTGTGACTTGGATATTTAGGATAATGTGTGGTTATGTTGTCATGAATTTGGAACATTTTTTTATTGTAGTAATCTGAGATTTTTCATATTTTGTGGTGGTTCTAGGAAAATCAATTTTAGACCAGTTATTGGTATCATCACAGAATCAAGTGCGTTCGAACGAACCACTTTGTTCGTTCCGAACGCACTCACATCATTAATCTGCTTTAAAAAGAGTGATTGTTTTCACGTCCTCATACATTCATAAAATTCATTTATTGAGGGGGAGCTCGTATTTAGGGGGAGCCTTCCCTTTCGGGAGTCTCATTGACCCTTTTGATCACTTTCAAAATGGGGGAGAAAACGATCAAACGGAAAGTTCTCGATGAAAGGTCGAAACTCTCCAATTCGGCGGTGTTTTGAAATTAATCAAAAGGGGGAGTTTGTTGGTTCAAATTTCCTAATGGGTTTGATTATTTCAAAACACTGTCATTACTAACGTTTACATCGAGAAAATGTGTAGGATAATGCAGGTACGGTTAGAAGATGATGAAGAGCTTCGAAGTCACAAGAAGCACAACAAGAGAAGATTAAAAGGAAGGCCCTTGAAGCATATCAAGAATCAAGATGTCGAAGCCTTCCGTGAGTGGAATTCGCCACAAATAAACCATAGGTAGAAACCAAGTAGATCTCAAGTACAATCATGTTCAAATAACAAAGAGTTTAATCAAGGAAGAAGTGCGTTCTGAACGAACTCCAAGTCCGTTCAGAACGGACTTACCACATATCAAAATACCATCTCTTGATTAAACCACCCTTGTTACAGGATTGTGTGCGTTCGAACGAACAAACATGTACGTTCGAACGGACACTTAGAATCCGTTCACCCACAACTTAAGTGCGTTGAACGGACTTTCATCACTGAACAAACAAAAGGCAATGTATAATTGAGTTCGTTCTGAACGGACTTTGTCCGTTCGAACGGACTGGCAAATGTACTTGTACGTTATTTTGAAACGGCTAGTACAAACTACAAGTGCGTTCAGAATGAACATTGTGCGTTCGAACGGACTTGCAATTTTCTGAAGGATTTCTATAGAGAGTCTAAATAGAATCCTTCAAGGACCGTTCTCTCTCATCTCTTCACTTTCACACATTCAAAATACAAAAGAGAGAAACCCCAAAGCTGTGATTATCTATATCCATTGATAGCTTGAGAAACCCTCTTTAGATCATTGATCTACTTTCGATATCCTCCACTAATCGTTTCCCACTCACGTGACCGATCACGTTGTAGCTCGATTAGTGAAAATTGTAATAGGCTAGTGCAACTACTTGTAAAGAGCCTAAGATATCGATCGATAGAAAGCGTGTAAATCGATCTAGGCGACACCTTGTAATCGAGTGAGTTGGAATTCAATCGAAATGCCAAAAAGAGGCGCAAGGCATTCCCGGAGACGTAGGTACTCGCAACTAATTGAGTCGGTCAATTAAGCGAGTAAAGGGTGAGTTAAGGCTACATAGCAACCACCTACCGAACTTCGTTAAAAAACATCTTGTGTTCAAGTGTTTACGGTATCATCTAATTTATTTAAATTATTATTAATTCCGCATAGTAAATTAGGTAATTAGCTAAAGTAATTGTACGGTAGATTACCAAATTTACCCCCCTCTAGGTTAGAATTAACCAACACGTTCGAACGAACCCAGTTCGTTCGAACACACCTAAATAGTTCGTTCGAACTAACCCTAATCTGACTGTCACGAATATGTCCGTTCGAACGCACTTATATAGTTCGTTCGAACGAACCTAATTCTTACTGCAGAATTGCCTATTTATATAAATTCTTCCGAGTTAATTCTTAAGCCATATTTTCTTTCACTGTGAACTAATCCATGTTCGTTCGAACGAACTACTCAGTCAGTTCGAACGAACCCATCGTGTTTATGAACAATTCAATTGAAACGGCTAGTTCAAACTGCAGTTCGTTCGACCACACTGTATTGTGCGTTCGAACGAACTATGCAATTTTGACCCAGGATGAGTGGTTTCTATGAGTGATATAAATAGAACCCACTCATACCTTTCTCTCCCTTACCATTCTTGCCAAAATTACAACTCCATTAAAAGAGAGAAAACTAAGCCTAGATCTTGAGCTCTAAATTCTCTAGACAAAAACCCTAGATCATTGATCTATTTCATTTCCCTCTCCTAAACGATTCCCAACTTGCGTGACCGATCACGACTAGTCCGTTTGTAGTAAATTGTAATAGGCTAGTTACTATTTGTAAAGCCCGCCATTGATCGATAAATTCGTGTAAATCGATCTAGGCAAACCTTGTAATTGTTTGAGTTGGGTATTCAATCGAAAGCCAAAAAGGCGCAAAGCAACCCCGGAGACGTAGGTACTTGCAATCAATCGAGTCGGTCGATTGAGCAAGTAGCCGGTGAGTTAAAGCTACAAAGCAACCACCTACCGAACTCCGTAAACAAATATCGCGTGTTATTTGTTTCGGTATTGTATTTCTTTCTCTAATTTATTTACGCTTCCGCACCAAATTGTAATTGTATTCCATTACTGCGAAAATTGGACCTTGGGACTTCCTATTCACCCCCCTATAGGTCTTAATTAAACAACAATTGGTATCAGAGCAAAATAATAACCGTCTCTTTGTGTAAGTGACAAACTTGTATACGACCATGGCCTCAATCGGTAATAGGAACCAAATTACATACCCCGAAAAATTGGATGGAAAGAATTGGAATCTTTGGAAGAGATGCATGCTAAATGTATTTACTATCCAAAGATTGAGATCGGTGGTGGAAAAAGGTTTTGAGGTTTTCACGGTAAGTACCTCCGAAACCAACCCCACACGAAAAATATGCCACGGCACCGATCTCGATGTGACCGCCGACACATATGCTCAAAATCTTATTCTCACAAATATTGTCGGGTCACTTTCCATAATTGTGGATGGATGTACCACATCTCATTCAATGTGGCGAGCACTCCTAGATCGATTCGAAGGAAACGATAAAATGAAGAGAACCAAATTAATGGGACTCGAACAATCATTTGATCGTTTTCGAATGATCGAGAATGAATCCGTAGATGATATGTACTCACGAATGACGCATATCAAAAACGGATTCATCGCTCTAGGAGAGACACTAACGAATTCTCGAGTTGTAGGTAAGCTTATTCGAGCTATGCCGTCAAGTTGGGAAACGTTCCTCGTCACCTAAGAAACCATGATGGCTATCCAAGACATCACTCCGGAAATTCTCGTAAGTTATCTCCGAAATTTCGAGGCACACATGAACCAACGAAGCAACAACATAGCGAGCACTTCATATTCCGAACATCAAGCCAACCTCGTTATCGACACGAACGAAAACGAAAACGAGATGTCGTTGTTGGTAAGGAGACACGAGGATTTAAAGGACCAACGCTTGAAACCGTTGGTTTCGAGTGCAAGAAAATTGGTCACACAACCGACGCGTGTTGGACAATACACCCCGAACACGCACCTTGGAACAAACGCGAAGACAATCCAAAAGATAGGGAAAGAACGGATTTGAGACGCGAACAAAGATATGAGGATAAAGCCCTAACCGACAAAGGCAAAAAAAGAAGGTAAAAGATTTAGGTAAAACGAAGGCCTTAATTGTCGATTCGGACCCATGGGGAGATTCGGAGTGCTCAAGCACATTCTCCGACTCGGAGTGCAACCTCGAGCACAAAATCGCCAATGTGACACTAATGGTGGAAATCGACTCTCCAAATAACGATGTGGTGGAACGAGCCATTCAAGCCTTAATTCTTCAACGAGCTTCACAATCGGAACCACAAGAAATCCAAATTCCGAGTGTCGCATCTCCTCAAGTTGCTCCACAAACTTCCAACATCGATGCTTCGCATGACCCCGGTCATGAGGTAACCCTAAACTCTTTTTTTTGAGTAAATTTGGAGAGAGCTTAATATCTCTCTTCCAAAATATATAAATAAAATAAACGTTATATACATACAGTCCCCATGTTTTCAATTGAAATTAATATAAAAATAAATATATAAAAAAATATCAAAGCATCAAAGATGCTAAGAAGATACTGGGTTGTCTGTTTATCTCTTTGGTTCACCCTACACCATCTCCTTCCTTTTCCTCTGTATACCTTGGACCAGTTCTACGAGCTTATCCTTCTTCTTCACTTTCCCCTTCTCGATTACTTTCTTCCTATTATTCATTTTACCCTATAATTCAATCAATCGATCTTTTCCTCTTCCTCAATTCTCTCCCATCTTCGCTTCAATTGCCTCCAGTCTCCCACTATTTTGCCAATCAGAGCCGATCCTTCCATCTTTCTATCAGAGAAAGCTCTTCTACAGCGCTCTCGCCATAGATAGTACACGAAAGCTGCAAAGAGTAAATTCACCTCAAGATCAACCCTTTTTGTCGTTAAATTCTCAAGCATCTCCTTCACTGACCGATTAAGGTCCATCAATGGAAATTATTGTGTTATCGCAATCCAGTGAAGATGGTAAAAGCCACACTCCTCTATGAAGTGCTCCGCGGATTCTTCTTGCCGACATCACATGTAACATCTATTTACCATTATCATCCCCTTTTTCTTTAGATTATCAATCGTTTGAATTTTTCCCTGCTTTAACAACCAAAAAAAGATTGTCATCTTAGCTGGTAGCTTTAGATTCCACAAATCTCCTAATTTCGAACATGAATATACACCCTGAATCAACACCTCATATGCATTTTTTGTAGTAAATAAGCCAGATTTTTCTCATTTCCAACTAATTCGATCATTAATTCCTGTTCTGAGATTAATTTCATCCAATTTATCCTTGATCCATTTGAATTCATGCCCTTCTATAAGGCATAATTTTTCCTGAAAAGCAATTCTCAAATCAAATTGAGATTTGAATTGGTGCACTGTACTAGTTTGTTGGATTGCTTTTTCAAATAACTTAGGGACTTTTTGGTACAAGAGTCCCAATCCCCAATCATTGTTCCAGAAGCTAGTTGTTTTTCCATCTCCTAATTCAAAACTTGTAGATCTCCAAAAAAAATTCAAAAATGAATTGAGATCCCACCAAAAGTTAGAATCTTTAGCATTTTTCTTTCCTTCCATTCTCTGTTGCTCAAGAGGCCTAACCAGATTTTTCCAATTTAGTCCCTCTTTTTTCATATAATATTTCCATATCCACTTGAGTAATAAAGCTTGATTAAATTCTTCTAATCTTATTACCCCCAAACCACAATACTTCTTGGGCCTACACACTGACTTCCAAGAAGCTAGATTTAAACCTTTTCCTTCATTTCCTTTCCACAAAAAATCTCTCCTCAATTTTTCCATTTCTTTTAATGCCCATTTTGGGAATTTATAAACCATGAAATAATAAATTGGTATTGATGATAATACTGAATTAATCAGCACTAATCTTCCTCCTATTCCCAAAGTTGATCCTTTCCAACCTTCTAACCTCCTTTGCATCTTGCCAATTATTGTGTTAAAATCTTCCTTTCTTGGTTTTCTATCACTCAATTGATACCCCAGATAAGTGAATGGGAAATTTACAAAGGGGCATCCTAGTTCTTGTGCAATGTCATGTATACCCTCCCAATTACTGGGAATGACAGAAAATTCAGATTTAGAGTAATTAATTTTTAATCCTGCCTCTTTTCCAAATGCATCCAATATAAACTTTAATCTCTTAGCTTGCATTTTTTTTCTGGTTTCAACATAAAAAGGGCATCTTCAGCATAAAAAAGAACCAAATTCTCTCCTTGAATTGGTTTTTCAATGAAATTACTTGTCCCCAATGCATTAATTATTCTGGCGAGTGTGTCAATTCCAAGTATGAAGAGATGAGGGGAAAGTGGGCCCCCCTGTCTCACTCCTCTCTTCAAGTGCACACTTTTGCCAGGGATTAATTTCAATAAAGGAAGATTCTAGCTCATCCGATGAGTCGGAAAGTGAGTTAGAATTTGACTCTCACGAGAGTTTAATGCGAGAAGTCCATCGACTTCGACAAAGTGAAATTGAAAAAGATAGCACGATACTAACTCTCAAGGCTAAGGTATCTTCTCTTGAATTGTCGGTAAAATCGCACAAAACACAATTAACCGAATTTAACGGATTTTCAAAATGCGAGTGTCAAGCCCTAAAAAGCGAGACCTCATTTCTAAAAGTCGAAATCCAAAATTTGAAATTTGTGAATGAGTCCTTGAAGAGCGCATGTGTATCACTTACACCTAGCACTCCTTCATTGGACAAAGTGTTGGAGGGACAAAATCCCAATGATAAGACGGGTCTAGGATTTAAGAAGACTTACGGTAATAAACCCGTGTTTTCAAAATCTCAAGATCAAAAAGGAAAACGGGAGTACAATACTAATACGAATTGCGGAAATGCTTTTATGTACCGCGACTCGAATAAGGGTAAAAGTGTTAAAAGTAACCAACCTAAAAATGTTAGAAACTATAATAGGGTTAATTATTATGCACCTAACTCATCATATAGACATAACCATGCGGAACGAACCGAATGTTTATACAAAAGGAGATCGGATGGGTATTTCTATAAGGTGAGTCAACAACATGTTGCCAATCACCAAAAACGTACTCCCAAACATTTCACAAGCACACAACGATTTAAAAAAACAAATAATAATTGTGCTAAGTCGACAAAGCCGATAATTCAAACGAAAGATTATTCGAACCATTTCCAATCTCACTTTGTCAAGAGTTCGGAAAACACAAATAAACCGACTCGCGCATTTTGCAACTATTGTTGCAATATGGGACATATTTCAACGGGGTGTCCCCTTCGAAAACCGCAACCAAATTCCAATTGGTTGTGGTTTCGAAAAGATCGAAACATGGCTAGCACCTCCACCTCAAATGGGGTGTGTCCGAAAACGACTTAAGCCATGGACAACGCACTCCCTCATCCACGTGTAAATTTAGCCATAGATTGAGGGGGAGTGCTAATACAAGAATTCGCATCACTAAACTCGGGTTTAGTTGATTCGAATATCTTGACCATTTTCTTTTCTTGATAATTCAATCATCTATACACTTACAAAAAGACGAGAAAGGTATTTTGACTAATATGTAGGTATGCTAAATGGAAAACGAATCGGGAAGACGCAATAACGTTAAATACATATGCGTACCAAACTCAACATCATCACCTTGCACTATCAAGGGAGCTAATGTCGCGACATAAATGGATGTTGAGAAGTGTCACTCGAGGAGTCGTGTGTTTTAGATCAAGACTCGAGTCCATGGCTCGAGCCAGGTATGCATACTCTTGAGAATTACCTTTGAGTCTCAAAATTTATTATGTTTTCGTCTATTTTTGAATATATCGCAAAGGTTGAGAATTTTTTTTAAAACCTATTTTACACTAAAAACATTTTCATACATCTTTTCAAAATGAAAAAAAAAAATTCAAACATCTATTTGCGAAATTCATCTATATACAAGACTAAAATTGCAAAAAGCAACAATTTAGGGGGAGCTTGTATGTAGGGGGAGCTTCTCGTATGATTACGCTCTATTCCCTTTTGATCCTTTTCAAAAAGGGGGAGAAGAGAAAATCATATGGAAAGTTACTCGGTAATCGTTCAACTCTCCAAATCGACATTATTTTGAAATGAATCAAAAGGGGGAGTTTGTTGGTTCAAATTTCCTAGAGTTTGATTATCTCAAAATAATGTCGATACCACTAATCTATTTGTGGGAGTGACATTTATAGAGATAGAAGACGTAACCCACAAAAGGATCAAAAGAAGAATCAAGACGTCGGAAGTCAAGACGGTGAACAAACGATGGCACGAAAACGCATGATCAAGTGAAGACATCAAGACATCGAAGATTCCGCAAGTTGGGATATCACAATCATCAAAATAACCATAGGTATCCCTAGACTTATCTTTGAATTTAAATCAAGATCAAAAGAAATATTCAAAACATGATGAAATGGAAAATGGTGAATCACCATACCAGATTATGGTTCGTTCGAACTAACAACACTGTGCGTTCGAACGAACCTTCAGTTCGAACTAATAAACACAACAAGTTCGAACGAACCTAATTATGGTAATGTGAGAAAATAAACACAATCAATAGTTGGTTTGAACGAACATTTATACGTTCGAACGAACGTTCATGGTTCGTTCAAAATTCATAGAACGAACTGTGAACTAATCCATGTTCGTTCGAACGCATTAAACTGTTCGTTCGAACGAACCTTCATGGTTCGTTCAAGATTCATAGAATGAACTGTGAACTAATCCATGTTCGTTCGAACGAACTACTCAGTCAGTTCGAACGAACCCATCGTGTTTATGAACAATTCATTTGAAATGGCTAGTTCAAACTGCAGTTCGTTCGACCACACTGTATTGTGCGTTTGAATGAACTATGCAATTTTGACACAGGATGAGTGGTTTCTATGAGTGATACAAATAGAACCCACTCATACCTTTCTCTCCCTAACCATTCTTGCCAAAATTACAATTCCATTAAAAGAGAGAAAACTAAGCCTAGATCTTGAGCTCTAAATTCTCTAGACAAAAACCCTAGATCATTGATCTATTTCATTTCCCTCTACAAAACGATTCCCAACTTGAGTGACCGATCACGACTAGTTCGTTTGTAGTAAATTGTAATAGGCTAGTTACTATTTGTAAAGCCCACCATTGATCGATAAATTCGTGTAAATCGATCTAGGCAAACCTTGTAATTGTTTGAGTTGGGTATTCAATCGAAAGCCAAAAAGGCGCAAGGCAACCCCGGAGACGTAGGTACATGCAATCAATCGAGTCGATCGATTGAGCAAGTAGCCGTTGAGTTAAAGCTACAAAGCAACCACCTACCGAACTCCGTAAACAAATATCGCGTGTTATTTGTTTCGGTATTGTATTTCTTTCTCTAATTTATTTACGTTTCCGCATCAAATTGTAATTGTATTCCATTACCGCGAAAATTGGACCTTGGGACTTCCTATTCACCCCCCTATAGGTCTTAATTAAACAACACATACACCGCGACCATTCAGCTTTTCCGCCAGAATTATGTGTCATATATATACGCCTCTCTTCTCTCTCCTCATTTCTTTTCTCTCAGTCCATTCAATCTTGCGACGGCGACATGGAAGGCGATTCTAGGGTTATGCGATATTGAGGAAGAGAGAAAAAAGAGCACAGGTCGACCGCCGCGGATGACGAGTCCTAAAGCCTTCTCTGCATTCGTGAGCTGACTAAATCTTTCGAGAGGGAGACACAAGGCGGTCTAGGGTTTGGTGGGTTCGCGAGACAGGAAAAGAAAAGGGGAAAAGCAGTCCTTGACGGATCGTACAACGCAGTGGTGAACATTCTTTGCAACCGGTTGGACATATTGTCCAGGTAATTTTGTTGTTTAGCAAGTAATTTAGTTTTCTGGCTTCTCGGTTTTAAGGTTTCAGTAGTTTGGTGCGTTATTTAATGATAGTTCTCGCTGAAATCGACAAGAATTAAGAATTTGCCTGTTTTTGGTATACTTATCATTTTTTTTGTTAATTTTAGGGTTTAAGCTGTTTGGTTCGTTGCTGATGGCAACTGTTCAACAATTTGTGTTACAGATTTTGATTATCATCGCTCTTCAGGTAATTTAGTGCGATTATCAGTTCTATTTTCTGAATATTATTCGTTAATTGTTTGTTCGTTATTTCATGTCTGATTTTTGCTATTTCTTATTGAATTCAGAGTTTGGGAAAATTGATGCTTTGCTGATGGCAATTGTTCGGACTCTTGAGGTAAATTGTATTGTATGATGCTAATTAGGTTTCGATTTTCGTTTTGTACTGCTCATGTTTAATTATGATTTATTTCCTCTCATATTTTCTCAATTTTAGGGTTTGGATCGTTATTTCGTGTTTGATCGATTCTGATTTCTTCCAGAATTCAGAGATTAGGATGTTGGCTATTTGGGTTTCAACTTTTCGGTAGGCGGGGTTGTGTGATGCCTTTTGGTCCCCGTTTGCACTTTTGAGTAGGCGGGATTGTGCGCTGCCTTTTGTTCCCGTTTACACTTTTGAGTAGGCGGGGTTGTGCGATGCTTTTTGGTTCATGTTTACCTTTTTTAGTAGGCGTGGTTGTGTGCTGCCTTTTGGTTCCCGTTTCCACTTTTGAGTAGGCGGGGTTGTGTGATGCCTTTTGATCCCTGTTTGCACTTTTGAGTAGGCGGGGTTGTGTGATGCCTTTTGGTTCCCGTTTGCACTTTTGAGTTGGCGGGGTTGTGCGATGCTTTTTGGTTCATGTTTACCTTTTTTAGTAGGCGGGGTTGTGTGCTGCCTTTTGGTCCCCGTTTGCACTTTTGAGTAGGCGGGGTTGTGTGATGCCTTTTGGTTCCCGTTTGCACTTTTGAGTTGGCGGGGTTGTGCGATGCTTTTTGGTTCCTGTTTACCTTTTTTAGTAAGCGGGGTTGTGTGCTGCCTTTTGGTCCCCGTTTGCACTTTTTAGTAGGCGGGGTTGTGTGATGCCTTTTGGTTCCCGTTTGCACTTTTGAGTAGGCAGGACTGTGCGCTGCCTTTTGTTCCCGTTTCCACTTTTGAGTAGGCGGGGTTGTGTGATGCTTTTTGGTTCCTGTTTACCTTTTTGAGGAGGCGGGGTTGTGTGCTGCCTTCTGGTTCCCGTTTCCACTTTTGAGTAGGCGGTGTTGTGTGCTGCCTTCGCTTCTTATTCTTTGTATATTTTTCTCCACTCGATCGGTGATGATTCCCCCCCCAAAAAATAACAAATATAAGAACAGATATGACTGGTGGGGATTTCTGAGATCAATCAACAATTGCGAAATAAATTCTGTCGATGATCATTTTTTTTATCAATATGGTTATAATCATGTCATCATCATCATAAACATGTAATCATCATCGCATCATCGCATCATCATCATGCCATATAAGCATATCATGTAGTGTCAACATACTACAGCATATTTGGATCATTGTATCATGAAAATCATCACTATCATGTCCAATGTAATAAACAAAAGAAACAAAATTATGTATGTACACAAGTTTTACAAAAAAAAAAAATTCAAATGATCCAATACTAAGTTTCACGCAGTCGAACCAAAAAGAAGGTGTATGAATTTGAATTTAATGTGAATATGAATTCCGCACACAAGAACAAATACCCAACAAAATATTGGTAATTTCGATTTTCAATAATTTCGATTTTGTCACGAACAGTACGAGTTACAAAAATACAATAATGCACGAAAATACAAGGCCAAATGCATACATGAAATAAAAGCGTAAAGACACCGTAAATATTAAACTATGAAATCATAAATATGACTGAACACAAAGGCAAAGACGGATAAATTCATAAACCTATGAAATAGATATACGAAGGCATAAATACATATATAAATATGAAACACAGTTGTGAAACGAAAAAATGAAATACGAGTAGAAAACACGAATACATGTACAAAATAAAAACACAATGTAAATATCGATAAAAGGGAAAAGACGAATACATTCATGAACTATGAACTGTAAATCATTAAGTAATATGAATATCAATGTTAATTCAGATAATGCAAAAAGATAGTCAAAAGTACAAAATGGAAAGACATGTACACATACACTTTGAAATGGAAATAAAAGCATTAATATGAAATACAATGACATAATCGAAATACAAATCAGACACAGGAATACAAGATGCCTAAATAACTTAAAGAAATAGAAAAATAAAATAAAACAATTATGCAGTGTGAAGAATGATGTGTTAACGAATGACAATTTCATTATGACTCTCAACAATTTAAAGTAGTTATGCAACATGGATTACTCTTTTTATGTAATATATATTAATTCATTTCAATTAGATACATGCACGAAGTAGAAATAAAAAACGTGAAATAACATTCTAAAAACACAGAGACATAAAAACGCACACACAAGATATCAACGTCATTAATACAAATCATGTATTGTAATTATCAAAACACCAATGCATTTGCACACGAATACGCAAACACAAAATATACATACCGAATAGAAACACCAATAAGAATATGAAAAATGAAGGAAATGCAGTTTCACATCTACGGTAAAATCGTACGTATAAGGATATATGAACATGGTAGTTCATAGAAATATAACATGTGTATTAGATGCACATATGTATATATGATATACATAATTAGATTGATAAGATAAGATTTTAGGAAAAATCTGTTTGGAATATTTTTACTAAAACGGACATAACTTTCGCATACGAACACCGATTTGGATAATTCAACTCTCATAAGTTAGATAATTGGATTATCTACAACTTTCATATTCAGTGGAAAAATATTTGTATAATGTAGGACGTCCATTCTAATGAAATACACGAAAGGTTGCGGCAGTTCGACGAAAGGACGCGAACGTTTACTAAAACTAGCATAACATTCGGACTGGATATCCAAATTGGATAAACTCGGATTTGTTGGAAAGGTGATAAGATCATCTAGAAGTTTCGTTCAGAAAGTTCCTGTTAATTACGGACCTAAGTCGGTCGAAATTCCAGTTTAGTGAAAGTGTGTCTGCTGATTCTGCAGGAGACGTATCTTTTGATCAAATCTTCTATAAACTTGTCCTTTCATGCATATAAAAGTATCATTTTATTGATTAAAGAGTGTCTATTTACTTGTGAAGGAATACGAATTATTCTATAAATAGGACCCTAATCTCACTCAATCAAATCAATCTAAGCAACCATTATTTCCACTAATTAATCCAGTAATTAAGAGAGAGAAAAGTTCGTCGGAATTCTCCATTGATTTCGGCAAGAGTTTAAGAAAGTGTGATTACGAGACGTCTAGGCAGTTTCGTGATTATCCGACGACTCCCGTTTCGCGGTGGATACGAGTAGAGGTACGTATACGTTTGCGTACTAACGAGTTAAGTTCATCAACCGACGAGAAGACGAACGGAGAAAGACGACCGGTTTGGGCGTGGGACGAACCGGTACGAGCGAAAAGGTGCGAACTAAAAGGTGCGAACGAAAAGGTGCGACGTGAACGGAAGTGAAGGCTTCGTAGCGACAAACCCTTCGTAAGCGATCAATTTCGCTAGGTACAAATATTACGTTTATTAGATTTACGTTATATTAGTTATAGGCAATTTGATAAACAAATCGTAGATGAGATCTCGGGATTTGTACTCCGTCGAGTCCAATAATTATCCGCTGCGCGGACTCGATGGGATGTAGATAACCCAACAGTGGCATCTGAGTGAACGTCATACGGTTTGCGTTATCAAATCGCAAGAAAAATGATTAAGATCATATGTGTGGTCATTTTTGTAAATTTTCCCAAAATTGAAACCTAAAACAAAATTTTAAAGTCAAATTCACAAGTAATTGAATGGTAAAATATTATAGGATAATTACTGGTACCATTTAATGTCTTGAAAATAGTTTTGCTTCGAAACGAACAAAGAATTCCTTATTTGACTACAAAACTTTAGAATTTTATTTTTATAATTCAATTTAATACATGAAAACCTTGTGAATATAAAACCTAGTAACTTGATGTATGACACGACAAATCCCTCACAGCGAAAAATGAAATGATAGAATTTTGCGTAATTATAAACTAACTAGATGTCTCTCATATAAACAGTTGTCATGTTTGTTTACAAATATACGTGTGGATTGGGCCTTCGTCAGGCATGCGTATACGCGTAGTTCAATAGGACAATAAGCTTTAGTATAATTTAAATGTGGATAAGACATATTTAAATTTAAACTAGTTGATACGTTTAGTATTGTTTTAGTTTAAATATTCAAGTTAATCGGATTAATTGGATAAGACATAGTTGAAATACACACACGGAATTTTGAATTACATACGATATAATTTAAATACTGAAATTTCATAAAGTTTGAGAGTCGCATATGATGCGATTGGATATGATCCTACCTAAATAACGAGATCCCACTCGATAGGCCTTCGTCACTTGTGGGAGGATTGTAATATATGGTTCTCAAGGTGTTATCGGATTATGAATCCCGAATCGATCATGAGGGTGATTGTTTTGATAAAAGTGACACAAATAACCCTATTAAATAAAGCATATAGAATTAATACGCACAGTTAGTTAATTAATTAATCATTATTATGTTTTAGGAATCATGTCTAGTAACAATACCAGTTCCATATCGATTCGATCGTTATTGGAGAAAGAGAAACTTGTTGGTAGGAATTTTTTGGATTGGCACCGTAACCTTAGATTCGTTCTAAGGCATGAAGATCTAATAAGTGTATTAGAAACGCCAATAGTGGAAGTGGCTAATCCAACAGAAGCTCAAAAGGCAGAGTTGAAAGTACTCAAAGGCAAATCGAATAATGTAACATGCCTTATGTTAGCATGTATGGATGAAAGTTTTCAAAAGAAGTTCGAAGACTCCGATGCATATACGATAAACAAACGTCTCCTTGAAATGTTTCCGGAGCAAAAGAGACTTGAACGATTCAATACTCTTAAAGGTTTGGTTAATTGTAGAATGGCATCAGGGTCGTCAGTTAGCACGCATATGCTAAAGATGTAGGATTTCCTAGACCGTCTAGAGAAATTCGACGAGGTAATCTCGGCAACATTGCAACAGGATTTGATCCTTTGTTCATTACCGCCGACATTTGCCTCATTCGTGACGAACTATCACATACATTCGATGAACAAGACGATCCCCGAATTACATGGGATGCTGAAGAATTATGAATCGGAAATGATTACAACGGGTCCTAAAAACCGCGGCGGATCGAATGATGTCTTAATGATTCAATCGGGAAATCGTAAAAGAAACAGCTCAAAAAGTGCATCAGGTTCGGGCTCTAAGAAGAAGCCAAAACTGAATAACAAAGGGAAATCCGAGAAGAAGAACAAACAGGACGATGATAAATGTTTTCATTGTGAAAAGACGGGTCATTGGCGCCGCAACTGCAAGGTATTTCTCGAAGAGTCGAGGAAGAACAAAGGGAAAGCCGTAGCGGCCGGTACCGCAGGTATGTCTGTTATAGAAATTGATATTTCTACTATGAATAATTGGATATTAGATACTGGTTGTGGAACTCATATTTGTCGTAATGTGCAGATCCTAAGAAATAGTAGAAGATTGAAGTCTGGTGATGTAGATCTCCGCGTTGGAAATGGAGCAAAGGTTGCGGCTTTTGCAATAGTAGAAGTGGATCTAGCATTACCAAGTGGATTTAATATATTATTAAATAAATGTTTTTATGTACCTAATTTATGTAAAAATATAATAAGCGTGTCTAAATTAGCGAATGATGGCTATGAATTTGTTATTAGGAATGATGAATTTGTGATATGTAAAGACAATACTATTTATGCTAATGTAGTTATTGAGAATGGTCTTTATGTGTTAGATTTAGATAAATTTAATAAATCCATCTATAACGTGAATGAATCTCGGAATAATCCTAAAGTTGGTAATCAAACTTACTTTTGGCATTGTCGTTTAGGTCATATAAATGAGAAACGCATCTCGAAACTGCATAAAGATGGTTTACTCGACTCATTTGAATTTGATTCATATGGGAAATGCGAATCATGTTTACTTGGCAAAATTATAAAAGCACCGTTTTCGAAGAAAGGTCAACGGTCCACGGAGCTATTAGAACTAATACATTCAGATGTATGTGGTCCAATGAGCATCGAGGCAAGAGGAGGTTATCGTTACTTCATCACATTCACTGACGATTATAGTAGATATGGCTATGTCTATTTAATGCGTCTTAAATCAGAATCTTTTGAAAATTTCAAAGAATTCCAAAATGAAGTAGAGAACCAGCTTGGCAAGAAAATCAAAGCTCTTCGATCTGATCGAGGAGGCGAGTATTTGAGCTATGAGTTTGATGATCATTTAAAAGATTGTGGAATTGTTTCACAACTTACTCCACCTGGCACACCACAATGGAATGGCGTGTCTGAAAGGAGAAATCGTACCCTATTAGATATGATTCGATCAATGATGAGTCAAACTAGTCTTCCAAAATCGTTTTGGGGATATGCACTTTTGACCGCGGCTTATTTGATAAATCGCTTACCTTCAAAGTCGGTTGAAAAGACATCATATGAGCTATGGCATGGAAAAACTCCATTATTGTCTTTTATTAAAATCTGGGGATGCAAAGCATATGTCCAAAGAATGATTTCTGACAAGCTCGATCCCAAATCAGACAAATGTCTATTTGTCGGTTATCCTAAAGAAACAAGAGGATACTATTTTTACAATCCAGCTGAAAATAAAGTTTTCGTGGCACGAAGAGGTGTCTTCTTAGAGGAGGACTTTATCTCTTCGCACAATGGAGGAGCAAAAATAGATCTTGATAAAATTCGAGATACCGAAATAGAAGTTGAACCGACGATGATTGATTCAGAACCGTCAAATGTTGACTTAGCTGAATCAAGTACACAAGTCATTGTACCTTCTCCTCGATCTAGTAGGATTCGCCATGAACCTGAATGCTATGGTTTTATCATAACTGATAATGGCGACATCGAGTTCATGGATGATGAACCTAAATCCTACAAAGATGCGATTAAAGGTATAGATTCCAACAAATGGCTCGAAGCCATGAAATCGGAAATACAGTCCATGTATGATAATCAAGTTTGGAACTTGATAGATAAACCTCCAGGGGTCACACCCATTGGATGTAAATGGGTTTTCAAGAAGAAAACCGATATGGATGGAAAGGTGCAAACTTACAAAGCACGGCTTGTCGCGAAAGGTTTCAAACAAATCCATGGTATTGACTATGATGAAACGTTTTCGCCGGTAGCCATGCTTAAGTCTATTCGCATACTACTTGCTATAGCTGCATACTATGATTATGAGATATGGCAAATGGACGTTAAAACCGCATTTCTTAACGGAAATTTAATTGAGGATGTGTACATGACACAACCCGAAGGTTTTATCGATCCAAAAGATGCGAATAAAGTTTGTAAGTTACAACGATCCATTTATGGATTGAAACAAGCATGTCGAAGTTGGAATATACGATTTGATGAAGTTATAAGCGAGTATAATTTTATCAAAAACGTAGATGAACCTTGTGTATACAAGAAGGTAAGTGGGAGCCGTATTGTGTTTCTTGTTCTTTATGTGGACGATGTATTGCTCATAGGAAACGATATTCCGATGCTTACGGAAGTTAAAAAAATATTTAACGAGTCATTTCGCTATGAAAGACTTAGGCGAGGCAGCTTATATATTAGGCGTAAATATCTATAGAGATAGATCTAAAAGACTCCTTGGTTTAAGTCAAAGTACGTATATTGACAAGGTATTGCATAAATTTGCAATGGAAAATTCCAATAAGGGATTTATACCTATGTCGCATGGTATTAATTTCTCGAAAAATCAATGTCCGACATCGATTGAAGATAAGAAATTAATGTCTGATGTTCCATACGCTTCGGCGGTAGGATCCATCATGTATGCCATGATATGTACTCGTCCAGACGTATCATATGCCTTAAGCGTCGTTTCACGTTATCAATTGAATCTAGGTGAAGCACATTGGATTGCGGTTAAATCTATCCTTAAATACTTACTTAGAACAAAGGATCTCTTTCTCGTGTATGGTGGTACTAGTGAAGAGCTAATCGTTAAAGGATATACCGACGCTAGTTTTCAAACATGTATTGATGACTTTAGGTCTCAATCAGGTTATGTGTTTTGTCTAAATGGCGGTGCGGTAGTTTTGTCTAAATGACTTTAGGTCTCAATCAAGTTGTACCCTGGCCCAATTGGAGTTCGTATGCAAAAGTTATGACTGTTTTACTAACTGTATGTCATACTGTTGCACCCTTTCGGTATTTCATAGAAACGACACTGATACTTCGTTCATATGAAATATATTTCTACATGAATGTTGTAGATAATCTTATTATCTATCTAACCCAATTTGAACCATTCAAATTGGATTTTCCTACTGGAAGATATGACCACGAATGTACGCTTACATTCGTTTATCCTTGTGTACACTTTTACGGTTGATCCTGAAATTGTATTTCCTTCAGTCTCCCACTCAATTTCAGATCTACCTAAAAGGTACTTATGCATATCCAATATGCACGATTTTCGAGAATATAGCTTGCGTATCAAATACCAAGCTACGCACATCTTATGTGCCAATTTTATAATCAAGCCCGACTTAGTACGACTCGTTGTGTGACCAGGTAGGTTCGGTTAACGATGGCAGTAGGCTGTTTCCAAAGCACTACAAGCCCATGAGCGGGATCTAGTCACTCCATCATGGCTACCCATGTTAACACGAAAAATGATTGTGATCATTGTGCCTATCTCGAATAGCGGTTACTAGTTCTCTTGTTTGCGATATCTGTTAATCAAAAGGCATGGTGGTAGTCATCCTTATGTCTTGATTAACTATACTTATTTCTCGATTCCGAATTGAGTTAACAAATTACAATCGATATTAACTTTTAATATCATTGACTCTGGCCAGAGATTTCGTTAATCAATTCATCGAGCGGCCTAAGAGATATCTCTTCCTTTCGGAATAAACAATTCCTATCTTGGAGACTCACATTGAATTCCGTGTTTCGGACAATACCCAATGATGACCATTTTGGCCCCCTGTTACGGTAGGCGTAAGGTCATATCAAAGCATTGTGTTACGCACGTAACGCAATCAATGGTCCCCTCAAGTGTGAAGAACCTAAAACCCCATCCGTCGCAAGTCCATCCATAATGACTAAACCATGTCATGGTCTCGCGGCTTTGGTCATATCCAATACAGGTAACCTAATATATATCTACGTTCCCGATTCGACAAGCACCTTGTCCGATGATTAGCAAAACATAATCATCTCCTCGGCAAACGTACTAGTGTACACGTCCAGTCTATTATCTGATAATAGAAATGCTTCTCTCTTAAGCAAACTGATCCGCGACTAGGGATGTTTAGAAATGACACTTTGAGTGTGACGGTTTTGCTGCACATAATCATCAATTATGCCGGCGTCCACACAAGCTCAAATCAGGGTTCATGTAACAATCATATTACACAACCCGCACACAGTTTTCATATAAGGTGAATGCATATTAATTTAAGTAAACAAAATTTTTAAAAGGGATGCATTCATATGGACTAAGTATTTGGGTGATACAACGTTTACCTATGGATATCTCCATACCCATAACCTGCGAGGACTATCGTATTAGATAACTACACTCTACTCTCTTCTTCCTCCTCTAGGTATCTCCATACCCATAGTCATCGCATGTCAGTCACGTGCGACTAGAGAGAGCGGTTTTGTAAACGGGTCCGCACGTTCCCGCTAGTGTTAATCATCATCAGGATTGGAACATTTCCAATACCTACGATCACATCTTTTCACAAAATTTCATGGATCAAATGAAATTTTTCTGAGTATTGGCTAGAAGTGGTTGTGACCTCGGCATTTTTCGCTTGTACTATTGCGTTTCATGCAATAAACAACCATAAATCCGATAACTCGTGACTACTAGAGTTTGGTCATGTATCCTTGATCCATACCACTTCCTTTTACCATTAATAACCGCAATATACTCGCTTCCGTAAATAGAATCATTAACTATTGGTCTTGTGGAACTTTTCCACATAACCATGTTTTCATTTAAGCAAAACATGTACACACGTTGTGATCGAAAGTCGTGCTACATATTTGGACGTGCTTAATATTTGGAAACTGTTATTGTTATAACTCTTTATAACCAACACGTCCTCCACACCATTATAGATAAAATAAAATCATGAATTCTTTCGCAAAGTATTCAAGGATAAACTTCACCGCTATCAATACAAATCCCGATGGGTTTAAATATACATAACCATTATGTATATAAATGTATAACCATTATACATTCACAAGAGTTAGTCTCATGTAATCGAATTACATTCAAACTCATGTGATTCCCATGAATTTTATTGACGGTAAATTAGACGATTTATGTGTACGACGTATAGCCACATACATATCATGACAGATATAATAGATCCTAACATCAAATGTAAGGCATCATATTATTACTTTTCGCGCTGCTTGATGTCTCACATCGAGCCGTTGAAAATTTCTGCCATTCGACATTTCGATTTAACTCATCCAAGGAGTTATATGTTGAAAATCATTTTCAACAATATGTCGATATATGTGCTATAACATAGAACGAGGAACTTCTTAGATCTATCCTATAGATCTTCACGCTTAATTCATAACCGGTCTCATCTAAATCCTTTGTCGTTACAAGAAATATATCGTGGCTCCCACTAACCTTCATGTGTACACAAAGTTTCCATTCGTTCCGACAATGTTATAACTGTTTATAACTTCGTCAAAACAAATATTCCAATTCCGAGAAGCATTCTTTAATCCATCATATGGATCGTTAAAGCATGCATATCCTATTCCGATTCTTATGAATCGACAAAACCGTAAGGTTGTGTCAAGTACACGTCCTTTAATAAAATTTCTGTTAAGAAATTCGGTTTCGACATCCATCTTGCCACATCATATAGTCATAATATGCGATTATGGCAAGCAGAATTTCGAGAATGGGAAAGCATGGAAACATGCGAAAACGTTTCTTCTGAAGGAAATACAGTTACAGATCAACTAGTTGAATGTACAAATGAGTGTAGACAAACATACGTGTTCGTCGGAACGATTGGATGCATAATAAGATTATGCAAATCTGGCAGAAATTACATGGTGCGTCATGACGCACCAAATTGTGCGTCATGACGCACAATAGAGTAATTCTGAGAAAGCCAATCTGTGAGTAGTGCGTCATGACGCAAGTTATCTTGCGTCATGACGGTACACATGAGTGGTGCGTCATGACGGACGTTATCGTGCGTCATGACGGTACACTGTGTAACGGCTATATCCAAGTAAATGTGACTTGTGCGTCATGACGCACCATATCGTGCGTCATGACGCACAGTGATCCGAATTCTGGATTAGCAGTTTCTGATACTCATTAATACACCATTAACTCTCAGATTAATATAAGATCTGTGGATTCTTCTTCCTCTCTCTCTCTGGTGGCTAGACCTAATTCTTGAGAAGAAGAGAGAAACTTGTGTGACAAGTGAAGGAGAATTGGAGATTGTTTTGAGCAAGTTTGCGGGAATTTTAGGGGAATTCGCCGCAACCGAAAGACGTTAGCTCGAGGTGGATACGAGTAGAGAGATCTCAACTGAGATCTTCGACTGTGATCAATCGAGAGCAAGGACGAGCAAGGTCGGAGACGAACCGGATAAATTCCGGTTGTATACGACAAATCGGAGCTTCGTATTAGGTGTCGAATCGCGCGGGCGTGGGACGTGCGTGTCGCCGGAATCGAAGCAAGCAGCAGCTAACAGAGTCAACCCGTCTCCGTGATCAATTTCACGCGGTATGATTCTCTATGAATTAAGCGTTAATTTCATAGGTTAGATGCATTTCATGATTCGTACTTTCGGGTCGTTGACGTGGTCCTCGGGATCGGGTCGGACCGGGCCTCTCAATCCGCTGCGCGGGGCTCGGTAGTGACGCCGATTTCCAACAGTGGTATCAGAGCGATCGTCACGATTCGATCGTCGAATCGATTTCGAATAAGTGTTATTCGGAATTTCATGTAGAATTTTAGGACATAATCATGTAGTTGTAAAATTAGGACCATAGAAATCTTACTAGTATTTGATCATGAGATGATCAAAAGAATCTAGAAGTAATCATGAATTGTTCATGATTAATCGTTTTTGAAACGATTAAAATCTGTTAAAATTACAAAATAAAACTGAATTTCAGGTCTGGTGCGTCATGACGCACGATATGGTGCGTCATGACGCACACGGGAAATCCAAGAGTTGGATCTGAGGCGTTACTCAGTCCGTCGTGACGCACAAAAGTTGTGCGTCATGACGCACTGTGTAAATTCGTACCATCATGACGGACCATTTGGTGCGTCGTGACGGTAGAAGTCCAAAAAGTTTCTGGCAAACTGAACAAAATGGTTTTGTTCAGTGCGTCATGACGCACCCTCTGGCGTCATGACGGACCAGAACAGTCCGTCGTGACGGTATAATCAACCATCATGACGGAAGAACCTCAAAAAGTTTCTGGAAATCTGGACAAAATAGTTTGTACAGTCCGTCATGACGCACCGTCTGGCATCATGACGGAAGAACACGGTCCGTCGTGACGGTAGTAACCAACCGTCATGACGGAGGAACCTGAAATAGTTTCTGGAATAGACAACAAAATTGTTTTGTATGGTCCGTCGTGACGCACTGTCGGGCGTCATGACGGACCTGTGAAGTCCGTCGTGACGCACGTTATGTTGCGTCATGACGGAAGTCAATGGAAGTCCATTTTAGTACGGTGCGTCATGACGGACGTTATGTTGCGTCGTGACGCACAGTGTAATTTTTATTGATTTATTTAATTGTGGTTCTAATCATTATTAATTATGTTCATTCATCATGATATACTTGCTTATTGATATAATTAGATTATATCACATAAATCCCTGCATAATACTTAAGTCATGAAATGCCTTCCATGTTCACAACCTCCGAGGTTGGTCATCACACCTTGCACGGTTTCAGGCCAAAGTCGGGCGTGCATTGTTGTATGTATCAACGTGAGAGGCAAGCGTTAATTGGGGACAAATGCGGGTTCAGGCCAAAGTCGGGCGCATTTGTAGTTCAATTGAACGATATGTGATCATGGTTGTGACTTAACCGTCCAAGCCAATCCGATTGGGGTTCGGGGCATAGTTAGGATGCACAAACGGAATTTGAATCATATATGATATGGTTCGATACCGAAATCCTATAAAAGGTCAAGAGTCGTATTGGATGCGATTGGATTTATCCTACCTAAATAGTGAGATCCCATTTGTCGGCCAAAGTCACTTGTGGGAGGATCATGAAATATGGGTCTTGAAGTGTTATTGGATTTAGAATCCCGAATCAATATTAGGGTTATTGATTTGATAAAAGTAACATATTTCATATCATCATATAAGCATATAGCATAAGTTCGCACATATCAGTATCAATCTCATTTTAAAGTATTTTTCGTTGTAGCAATCATGACATCAAGCAACACCAACTCAATGTCGATTAGATCGGTATTGGAGAGGGAGAAGCTAGTCGGCAAGAACTATCTTGACTGGCACCGTAACCTAAGAATTGTTCTTAGGCAAGAGTGCAAAAGTCACGTGTTAGACACGAAGATGGTTACTCCCGACGAGAACGCTTCGCCCGAAGAAAAGGCGGCATTTGACAAACTTAAGAAGGAGTCAAATGACGTGACATGGCTCATGTTGGCATGTATGGACGCGAACTTGCAGAAGCAGTTCGAGGATTCGGATGCGTACGAAATTAACGCCACGCTCAAGGAAATGTTCCAAGAGCAAGAACGCATTGAAAGGTTCAATACGTTAAAGGAGTTGGTTAACTGTAAGATGCCTAACGGATCTTCGGTTAGCACTCACGTGTTAAAGGTACAATCATTGATTGATCGTCTCGAGAAATTGGGAGAAAAGGTGTCACCAATAATGCAACAAGATTTGATCTTATGTGCATTGCCACCGATTTTTTCAACTTTCGTAACGAACTATCATATGCATTCGATGAACAAGACGATTCCCGAGCTCCATGGGATGCTCAAGAACTTTGAGTCGGAGATGCTTAAGGCATCGGGGGAACCCAAAGCAAGAGTTGCTAGGGATGTTCTCATGATTCAAGGTGGGATTCGTAAGAAACAAAAGTCCAAGGGCGGTGCGGGCAAGTCGTTGTCCAAACCGAAGACTAAAGGAAAGGAGAAATCTGAGGATGTCACCTGCTTCCATTGCAAAAAGACTGGGCATTGGAAGAGAAATTGCAAGATTTACCTCGAGGAGGTGAAGAAAAGCAAGGGGAAGGCTTTGGAAGCCGGAACCGCAGGTATGACTATTATAGATGTTAACATTTCAATTTTGGACAATTGGGTATTAGATACCGGTTGTGGAACTCATATTTGTCGAAATATGCAGGTTCTTCAAAATAGAAGGAAGTTAACACGCGGTGAAGTGGATTTTCGAGTAGGGAATGGAGCAAGCGTTGCTGCATTGGCCGTCGGAGATATTTTTATTACTTTACCGAGTGGATTTATTTTAGAACTAAATAATTGTTATTTTGTTCCAAGTTTGTGTAAAAACATTATTAGTGTGTCTAGACTAGCTAATGATGGTTATGAATTTATTATTAAGAATAATGAATTTTCTATTTGTAAGGATAATTTATTCTATGGAAATGTTCTATTAGAAAATGGTCTTTACATTTTAGATATGAATTACACAAATGATAAATCAATCTATAATATAAACACGAATCGGATTAAACCTAAAGTTGATAGTAAAACTTACTTTTGGCATTGTCGACTTGGCCATATAAACGAGAAGCGCATCTCAAAACTCCATAAGGATGGACTTTTGGATTCATTTGAATTTGATTCATATGGACAATGCGAATCTTGTTTACTTGGCAAGATGACAAAAGCACCATTCTCAAAAGTTGGAGAAAGGTCCAAGGAACTATTGGAACTTATACATTCTGATGTATGTGGTCCAATGAGTACTGAGGCAAGAGGAGGTTATCGATACTTCATAACGTTTACGGATGATTTTAGTAGATATGGGTATATCTACTTAATGCGTAACAAATCTGAATCTTTTGAAAAGTTCAAAGAATTTCAGAATGAGGTTCAAAATCAACTTGGCAAGACAATCAAAGCACTTCGATCAGATCGAGGAGGCGAGTATTTGAGCTATGAGTTTGAAGATCATCTCAAAGATTGTGGAATCGTTTCACAATTGACTCCACCTGGAACGCCTCAATGGAATGGCGTGTCCGAGAGGAGGAATCGGACCTTATTGAATATGGTTCGATCTATGATGAGTCAAACTAGTCTCCCAAAATCGTTTTGGGGATATGCCCTTGAGACAGCGGCTTTTTTGATAAACCGCTTACCTTCTAAATCGGTTCAAAAGACACCATATGAGATGTGGACCGGACAACCTCCGGTGTTATCTTTTATTAGAATTTGGGGATGTGATGTTTATGTTCGAAAAATGTTTTCGGATAAACTCGAACCCAAATCTGAAAAATGTTTATTTGTAGGATATCCTAAGGAAACTAAAGGATATTATTTCTACAATCCCGAGGAAAACAAGGTTTTCGTAGCTCGAAGAGGTACCTTCTTGGAGGAGGATTTTATATCTCAACGAGCTAGTGGGAGTAAAATTGATCTCGAAGAGGTTCGAGATTCAGAAATAAACATTGAACCGATGGATGTTGACCCGAATCCATCAATAGTTGAGGATGTCGAGCCAATAGCACAAGGTGCTCCTCGTAGGTCTAGTAGGACCCGGCTGGAACCAGTACGATATGGATTTATCGTGACTGATGAAGGCAACGTCGAACTCATAGATGATGAGCCGACAACCTACAAAGATGCTATGTTGAGCGAAGATTCCGACAAATGGCATGATGCCATGAAGTCCGAGATCCAATCCATGTATGATAATCAAGTTTGGAACTTGATTGATCCACCACCCTTGGTTAAACCCGTCGGGTGTAAGTGGGTTTTCAAGAAGAAAACCGACATGGATGGGAATGTGCATACTTACAAAGCACGGTTGGTAGCGAAAGGTTTCAAGCAAATTCATGGTGTTGACTATGATGAAACATTTTCGCCGGTAGCCATGCTTAAGTCTATAAGGATTATTCTTGCCATAGCCGCATATTATGACTATGAGATATGGCAAATGGATGTTAAAACCGCTTTCCTTAACGGGAAATTATCGGAGGATGTGTACATGACACAACCCGAAGGTTTTATCGATCCAAAGAATCCTAATAGAGTATGCAAGCTTCAAAGGTCCATATATGGACTGAAACAAGCTTCTCGGAGTTGGAATATTCGTTTTGATGAAGTCATAAGCGAGTATGATTTTATCAAGAACGAAGAAGAACCTTGTGTATATAAGAAGGTTAGTGGGAGCCGCGTAGTATTTCTTGTTCTTTATGTGGACGATATATTAATCATAGGAAACGACATTCCAATGTTATCGGATGTTAAGAAGTATTTGAATACTCGTTTCGCTATGAAAGATTTAGGAGAGGCCGCCTATATTTTAGGCGTGAGGATCTATAGAGATAGATCCAAGAGACTCCTCGGCCTAAGTCAGAGTACGTACATCGACAAGGTGCTGAAAAGATTTTTCATGCAAAACTCTAAGAAAGGGTTTCTTCCCATGTCGAGTGGTATAAACTTTTCGAAAGCTCAATGTCCGACATCGAGCGAAGAGAAAAGTAACATGGATAAGGTTCCATACGCTTCGGCGGTTGGATCTATCATGTATGCCATGATCTGTACGAGACCTGACGTATCGTATGCATTGAGCGTCTTATCACGTTACCAATCGAATCCAGGTGATCCGCATTGGCAAGCCGTGAAAACTATCCTCAAGTACTTACGAAGAACTAAGGATCAGTTTTTAGTGTATGGTGGCAAGGATAATGGATTGGTTGTAACAGGTTACACTGATGCCAGTTTCCAAACATGTACCGATGATTTTCGATCACAAAGTGGGTACGTGTTTTGTTTGAACGGTGGCGCGGTTATATGGAAGAGTTCCAAACAACCGACAGTTGCTGACTCTACGACAGAAGCAGAATACATCGCGGCTTCAGAAGCCGCAAAGGAGGCGGTTTGGGTCAAGAAGTTCGTGACTGAACTTGGTGTCGTACCGAGCATCTCGGAACCCGTGGCTGTGTATTGTGACAACACTGGAGCAATAGCACAGGCCAAGGAACCGAGATCGCATCATCGCTCCAAACACATCTTGCGTAAATTTCACTTGATTCGTGAGATTTTACATAGGCAGGATGTTGTGATTTTGAAGATTGATACTGACGAGAATGTGGCAGATCCGTTTACGAAACCTCTTCCAATTGCGAAGCATGATCGTCATGCTAGAACTATAGGTTTGAGATACCTAGAGGAGGAAGTTGGTTTGTAGTTATCTAAAACAATAGTTGTTATGATGAGTTATTTGTTGTAAACGATGTATCACCCAAGACTTTATGCTATATTAATGCAATTTCAAAAATTTTATATTTCATTTGCATTTATCTCTTATATGAAAACTTGTGCGTGGTTGTGTAATATGATTACACGAACCTTGATTTATAACTTGTGTGAGCGTCTACATGATACGTGATCATGCTAAGTAAAACCGTCACATTTCAAAAGTTATATTTCAAAAACGTCCCTAGTCATGATTAGGATACTTATGTGATAAGTATATCTATTATAAGATAATAGACTAACATGTACACTAGCATATTCGCCGAGATGATGATTATGTTTTGCTAATCATAGGACAAAGAGTTTGTCAAATTGGGAATATGGATATGCATTAGGCTATGCATATTGTGACTTGACCAAAAGTGCGATACCATGACATGGTTTAGTCATTGTAGATGGAATCGTAACGAATGGGGTCTTAGTTCTTCACACTTGAGATGATCATGGATCATTTTTCGTGCGTAACATGATGCTTAGATATAATCTTCCACTATCTGTAACAGGATGGTCATAGGATTATGATCGGGTGTTATCTGAAACACGGAATTTGATGTGAATCATCAAGATGGAAATTGTTCCTTTCGAGAGAAAGAGATATCCCTTAGGCCTATCGATGAATTGATCAACGAAATCTCTGGCCAGAGTCAATGATATTAAATTGTTAATATCGATTGTGTTTGTTGATTCAATTCGGTATCGAGACAATAAGTTTAGTCAATCAAATTATAAGGATGACTATTACCGTGCCTTTTGATTGACGGATATCGTGAACAAGAGAACTAAACACCACCGTTCGAGATGGGTATAAATGATCACAATCATTTTCGTTTTCAACGTGGGAAAGCTATGATGGATTTCTTCCTAGATCCCTCTCATGAGCCCGTAAACTTGGGCATAAGTTTGCTACCATTGCTTGATACGAACCTACGCGGTCACACATAGAGCTGTCTTATTTCGGGCTTAAATTTCAATCTCTGAGGTTATGTGTACATGAGATGTACGCTAGTACTTTCTTTAGTTGAATCTTGAACTGAGTGGGAGACTGAAGGAAATACAGTTACAGATCAACTAGTTGAATGTACAAATGAGTGTAGACAAACATACGTGTTCGTCGGAACGATTGGATGCATAATAAGATTATGCAAATCTGGCAGAAATTACATGGTGCGTCATGACGCACCAAATTGTGCGTCATGACGCACAATAGAGTAATTCTGAGAAAGCCAATCTGTGAGTAGTGCGTCATGACGCAAGTTATCTTGCGTCATGACGGTACACATGAGTGGTGCGTCATGACGGACGTTATCGTGCGTCATGACGGTACACTGTGTAACGGCTATATCCAAGTAAATGTGACTTGTGCGTCATGACGCACCATATCGTGCGTCATGACGCACAGTGATCCGAATTCTGGATTAGCAGTTTCTGATACTCATTAATACACCATTAACTCTCAGATTAATATAAGATCTGTGGATTCTTCTTCCTCTCTCTCTCTGGTGGCTAGACCTAATTCTTGAGAAGAAGAGAGAAACTTGTGTGACAAGTGAAGGAGAATTGGAGATTGTTTTGAGCAAGTTTGCGGGAATTTTAGGGGAATTCGCCGCAACCGAAAGACGTTAGCTCGAGGTGGATACGAGTAGAGAGATCTCAACTGAGATCTTCGACTGTGATCAATCGAGAGCAAGGACGAGCAAGGTCGGAGACGAACCGGATAAATTCCGGTTGTATACGACAAATCGGAGCTTCGTATTAGGTGTCGAATCGCGCGGGCGTGGGACGTGCGTGTCGCCGGAATCGAAGCAAGCAGCAGCTAACAGAGTCAACCCGTCTCCGTGATCAATTTCACGCGGTATGATTCTCTATGAATTAAGCGTTAATTTCATAGGTTAGATGCATTTCATGATTCGTACTTTCGGGTCGTTGACGTGGTCCTCGGGATCGGGTCGGACCGGGCCTCTCAATCCGCTGCGCGGGGCTCGGTAGTGACGCCGATTTCCAACATCTTCATAGTCCGACTATGAATTGCATGAAACTCTTCGCAAAAAGCCTCACTTTACATATATGCGTATTCCTATCCATGTAGGTTCTTCATCTTGAAAAACCCAATTCACATTTCACGGGTCTAACCCAGCAAGTAATGAAATCAAGTTCTGAACTTGATAATTTACATGGATCGAATCTCAGATTTCATGACACCATGTCATGTGGAATCAACTTTTCATAGCATCCTTGTAGGATATCGAATCATCATATGATTTCGATCTATCATCATTAGCCACGATAAATTCGTATTTACCGGCTTATGATATAGCCTACTTGATCTACGAAAAATTTCTTTGTGTGTTCGACTTGCGTTCATCAACTCTTGATGAAGCCATGTCAACTTTCATCGGTACAATGTTCATTTTCAGATCTCGAACTCTTTCGAGATTTATTCTACTCCCACTAGCCCGCATAGAGATAAATGGCACCAAGTTCCAAACTTGCGCGCATCTAGTCCTCCTCCAAGAAGGCATCTCTTCGAGCCACGAAAATCTCATTTTCGTCGGGACGTTAGAATTAATACCCTTTAGTTTCCTTAAGGATAAACGAACAATTTTCAGATTTGGGATTGAGTTGAACCGAAACAAATTTCGAAATATACCCACATCCTCAAATCTGTACAAATGACCACTTCGGAACCATTCCGATCCATATCTCATATGGCGTCTTTTGTACCGATTAGAAGGTTTATGGTCCATATCTTATATGCAACCATTCATTAGTGCCGCTGTCTCAAGGGCGTGTCCCCAAAACATTTTTGGGCCTATTGACTTATCATTTATTGAACCATGTCCAACATGCGTTCATTTCCTCTTTTCGGACACATCTCAATGTTCCGAATAAAGGCAATCGTGAAATGATTCCACAATCATAAATGATCATCAATATTCATAACTCAAATATCGCCTCTTCGATCCTATCGAAATGTTTAGCTCAAATACTCGCCTTCTCGATCCTATCGAAAAGCTTTGATTTTCTTGCTTAGTCGATTTTGTATTTCGTTTTTGAAACTCTTTGAACCTTTCAAAAGTCTCCATTTTGGCACGCATTAAATAAATATTTTCATATCTACTTTAACCGTCCATAAACGTAACAAAATACCGATAGCCTCCTCTTGCCTCGGAACTTATCGGAACATTACATCTAAATGTAATTTCCAATAATTCGTTGGATCTTTCTCCAACCTTTGGAGAATGATGCCCTTTGTCGTCTTGCCTAATAAATAAGTATCGCATTAATCAATCGAATCTAATTCGAATGATTCTAGCAATCCCTCATATGGAATCTAGATACGCGAATCTCGTTTATATGGCCAAGACGGCAATGCCAAAAGAAGCAATCAACCTCTTGGTTTAATCCTCCTCGGATTTCACCATTCTTTGAGTCATTAGTTTGGACAACTCTTTGTCCGAACTTTCTGTTTGGAAAACATTTTCCCAAAATACCCTTAGACCTATATTTCTTTCGATCCCGCCTTTGAATTACAAGGACATCCACGCATCTGAATGCATTGGATTCCTCGGATGCTCCAAGCATCTCCTATTCAAATTTACATCGCATCTCATGCAACTCCGGGATCGACTTATCTATCGAATGCATATGATATTCGGTCACGAAGATCAAATCTCGTACCATCAACACACGAGTGTTAATCCAAGACCCATAAGGCATCTCAAAATTTATCTACTCTATGAGCCGCATTGAATCATTCAACGCGCTCTAGCTCTTGAAACTATTTCATGAGCGTTGTGTTTTACTTTCATATACACCCGAATTTTCAAAACAATTTTGAGAATATGCGTCTATACATGCCACCACAAGGCACATAATATCGTTCGATTCCTTCTTAAAGTTTATCGAACCTGGCTTTCTCTAAAGCCAAAGCCTCGAGCCCTAAATCTGCCATATTTGTGTCCAACACGTCCCTTTAAGTCTAAGAACCATTCTTTAACCATCAAGGTTAATCATGGCAATTATGGCCCAAAAGCTATCTATCATATCGATCTCATCGATATATTTGGTGTTGCTAGAAAACATAATTCTAAACGGATGATGAAGATTAACTCCTAACCGTGCGTACTTAATCTATATGCTTATATGATAATTATATGATAGTGTTATTTTATCGAATCGATAACCCTCATACCGAAGCGGGACTCCAAGTCCATAACACCCAAGACCCATATATCACGATCCTCCCACAAGTTGCTTTGGCAGACAAGTGGGATCTCGCTATTTAGGTAGGATTATATCCAATCGCATCCAATGCGACTCTTGAACCTTTATTGGATTTCGGTGATGGATCGTATCATATACAATCCCAGTTCCGTGTGTGCATCCTATCTATGCCCCGAACTTCTAATCAAGTCGGCTTTGGCCTCAACCCTTACTGGCTTGAACGGTTAAGTCACAATCATACTCATCGTATCGTTCAAATAAACTACTAATAAGTCGGCTTTGGCCTTAACCCTTATCAGTCCCTATTTAACGCTTGCCACCCCGTCGATGACTACAATAACCCATGTCGGCTTTGGGCTTAACCCATGTGAGACGTAGTACCGATCATAGTGGTTGTAAATATGGAAGGCATTTCCATGACTTAAATATTATGAGGGACCATGTTTTTCATGTTTCTAAATTCGTGACATAATCATATTATATCACTATCACAAGATTTCCATAAATGCATATGTATTTATTTGGGGAGACTAATTATTCTAAATAATTAATTATCTAATATGCTAGTATGATTGAATTAATTGATTAGAGATAAAGATAGGCCTAAAGGTATGTATATCTCATATACACATTTTCAAACAGAAAACTGCATACACCCTTTCAGTAATCTGTCAGAACGAAAATGGTAAATTCATCTGACAGAAAATCAACTAACACTAAAGTTGTAGATAATCTTATTATCTTTCCAACCCAATTTGGCCCAGCCCAATTGGAGTTCGTACCCGAAAGTTACGGCCGTTTTACTGATTATATGTCAAACTGTCGCACCCTTTCGGTATTTCATTAGAACGACACTGATACTTCGCTCAAATGAAATATATTACGACATGAAAGTTCCAGATAATCTCATTATCTAACTAACCCATTTTGAACCATTCAAATTGGAGTTTCCTACTGAAAGTTATACCAGTTTAAGTAAAATACGGACAAATGAAAAGGTAAGTATATCCAATAGACACCTTTTCAACCAGAAAACTACATACACCTTTTCAGTATTCTGTTGAAGAAAAAATATTAAATTATTCCAACCGACTTTGAACGTGAACTAAAGTTCTAGATAATCTTATTATCTAACTAACCCAATTGGATTGGACTCAATTGGAGTTTCGATGCGACATATAAGGACGTTTTAGTCTCTGTATGTCAAACAGTCGCACCCTTTCAGTATTCCATAAAAACAACACTGATAATTCGTTCAAATGAAAAAACTTTCTGTATCAAAGTCATATATAATCTCATTATATAACTACGCCAATTTGATCCAATCAATTTGGAGTCTCCCACTGAAAATTATCTTAGTTTTACTCACTGTTTCGTATTCTAATTTTCTGCAGATTTTGCCGTTTCTTCCGTTTTCGCTCGTTTCTGAAACGATAAATCATGAAACCTTTTCACGATAATTCCTAGATACTCTCAATCAACTTTTGATTGATCTCTAGTAAATTCTACTTGTGATTTTTAACGAAATTGGAATCTCTATATCTATCATCATGCAAACGGGTACGAACTTTGATAACCCGTGCGTATATCATATATACGACTATGATTCGACCCTCGAATCGATGGCGATCGCACTGATACCACCGTTGGGAATTCACCCGATCCCAGACCCGCGTAGCGGATATGAAGGCCCGGTCCGGTTCCCTAAATCCAAGATCACGCCATGACTTCGAGGGTACGATGCAAAGTAGGATAGACGATTACCAGCGTGAAATTGATCACGCACGAAGGGTTGATCGCTCTTCCTTCTTTCTCCGGTCACGTTGGTGACTAGCACGTACGTCCCATACCACACGTCTCCCACCGTCTTGACGCTCCTCCGGTTGTCTCCGTGCGTTCCACGTCCAAGCGCTTCCACCGTCTTTGACCGTTCTTTCTCTCCCTCGAGTTGATCACAATCGAAGAGCCACAAGTGTCGCTCCTCTACTTGTATCCACCATGAGTCGGAGTTCGTCGGTCGCGGATGCACCTGCCTAGACGATGCACCGGCGAACTTGCTTGATCGATTGATTCTCTTCTCCGGAAAAACTGTTTTTCTCGGTTCTCTCTCTTTACACCATTTCACTCAATAGAAAGATGTCTCTCAATATTTCTGGAATATTCTGAATATTCTGAATGAATTCACATCTGGATTAACCAGAAAGAGAGAGAGAAACATCATATTTATATCACATAGGATTAGGATTGGCCAAAAAATATGTATATCCAATATACACTCTTTCACACAGAAAGTTGCATGAATCTGTCCAGTATTCTGTCCATACGAAATTGGTAAATTCCTCTGACAGAAAATCAACCAACACTAAAGTTGTAGATAATCTTATTATCTACACGACCCAATTTGGCCTGGCCCAATTGGAGTTCGTATTCAAAAGTTATGACTGTTTTATTAACTGCATGTCATACTGTTGCACCCTTTCGGTATTTCATAGAAACGATACTGATACTTCGTTCATATGAAATATATTTCTACATGAAGGTTGTAGATAATCTTATTATCTATCTAACCCAATTTGAACCATTCAAATTGGATTTTCTACTGAAAGATATGACCACGAATGTACGCTTACATTCGTTTATCCTTGTGTACACTTTTACGGTTGATCCTGAAACTGTATTTCCTTCAGCGAGATCGGAAGGTACAAGTCTCGATTGGTGGCGAAGTGGTATCGGCAACAGGCCGATATTGATTACGACGAGGTTTTCGCTCCTGTTGCGAGAATGAAGACGATCCGACTTCTCATATCTCAAGCAGCGCAATTCAAGTGGGCGATCTATCAGATGGACGTGAAATCAGCATTTCTAAATGGCGTGCTCGAAGAAGAAGTCTATGTCGAGCAACCACCTGACTACGTGAAAACTGGAAAAGAAGGAAAGGTGTTGAAGTTGAGAAAGGCGTTGTACGGGCTCAAACAGGCACCTCGAGCATGGAATACCCGAATCGACACATACTTCGAGAAGACCGGGTTTGTGCAATACCCATACGAGCATGCATTGTACGTGAGGAAGAAGGAAAACGACGTGTTGTTTGTTGCTCTCTATGTTGATAATCTGATTTTCATGGGGAGTAATGAGAAGATGGTGAAGGAATTTAAAGAAGCGATGATGCGAGAATTCGATATGACATATTTAGGTCTGATGAAATATTTTCTTGGTCTCGAGGTTAAACAAGGCGAGTCAGGGATTTTTGTATCGCAGGAGGCGTACGCGAAGGATATCCTGAAGAGGTACAAGATGGAGGACAGGAACCCAGTGGCGACACCGATGGAGCTCGGTGCGAAACTCTCTAAATTTGAGGGAGGGGACAAAGTTGATCCGAGAAAATTTCGAAGTTTGGTCAGGAATTTGCGGTACCTTACTTGTACCAGGCCCGACATTGCGTATAGTGTTGGGGTGGTAAGTCGATTCATGGAGGAACCGAGGTATTCACACTGGAAAGCAATAAAAAGGATTCTTCGGTACATTCGAGGTACAGAATCACTCGGGTTATACTACTCGAGGACGAACGAATACAAACTGGTGGGCTACTCGGGCAGTGATTGGTGTGGAGATGTTGACGATCGAAAAAGCACAGCAGGTTATGTGTTTTACATGGGAGATACTGCGTTTACGTGGCTTTCGAAGAAACAACCAATAGTGACGCTATCGACGTGCGAGGCGGAATACGTGGCAGCATCATGGTGTGTGTGTCATGCGACTTGGCTAAGGAATTTGTTGCACGAGTTGAAGCTGACACAACACGAGACGACTGAGATACGAGTCGACAATAAGTCTACAATCGAGCTAGCAAAGAATCCGGTCCATCATGAGTGGAGTAAGCACATTGATGTGCGCTTTCATTTCATTCGAGAGCAGGTGAAGAAAGGTGATATGCGAATGAGTCATGTGGCGAGTCAAGACCAGGTAGCAGACATTTTCACGAAACCGCTTCCGACAGCGCGGTTCGAAAATTTCAAGACAATGATCGGGATGAAGAATAGACTTGAGCTTAAGGGAGGAATTTGTTGATAAGTCCAAGCCCGAAATTAAAAATTATTATGTTTAATTAGCTCAAATAATTTTAGGAAAGCTTGATTCAAAGGAAAGTAATTTAGGGGCAGATTGTATTATAAGGAAACTAGTTTAGGAATTAATTTTAAGGCAATGTTTTAGTATCTTGTATTCCAAGTTTATGGAGTCTATAAATAGGATTTAGATGTTTAGGAATTAATCACATTGAAATGAAAAATTCAGAAAATACAAAAGAGAAAGACTTGTAAAAACTTATTAGTAAGAGAGAGTTTTGATTATTAGAAATTCTATTTGAATTCATATTTGAATTCTCACGTACCAACAGTTTACACTGCAGAGGGAGATAAGGTGTCCATTTTTATGTTTTTTTTAATCTCATTTCTATATTTGAGTTACACCTATGTGATTCGGTTGTGTGGTAGATAAATGGATTTATTATAACATAGAGCAATAATACCGCAGAAGGATATTTTACTATGTCTTCAAAATATGTTCCTCTCCAGTCATGATAACTTGAGATCTCCCTTCAAATTTGCAAGAATTTATTTGATGTTTGATACCAGAAAATACCAAGTAATTGAGCAATATGAATTTGATTTGTTTATGTCATGATAATTGAGCAAAATATGCATCTCTTCAAATCTGGTTCGGCGGTGTAACGGAGCGACTATTAGTCATAGTCCAGATTTGGAGTGGTACGGTGAAATTTTTGTAAGTCATTTTGATTGAGTAATTCAAACCTCACGGGCATGTAAAGCAAAAAATATATATATTTTGAAGAGCATTCTCATTACTAACAATATTTTAATGAAATTATTGTACATTAGGCTTATGATTTTGAAGAATAATATTATTGAATGAGCATTCTCTTTATTGTGATTTTTGAAGAACTATTATACAAGAAAAAAAGTTGGTAATTGAGTCAATATAGATTAAATCAAGTAATAATAATAATTTCATATTGGGATTTATATGTTAATGCATAATTTAACAGTATGTTGGATAATTATTTTGCACATTGTCAAGTCCTAGATTAAAAAAAAACAATCAAACAAAAATTTTGAGAATACGTGCTTTAGAAATACATCAAATCAATCAAACTCTCTGTATTTTCGAATACATGGATTTTCAAGTACATGTATATCCAAAATACATGTATATTGGAGTACATCAAATCTAACATGCCCGTAACTACGTAGGATCCTTATATTTTATAAATTAATATGTGTCGTCTCCAGTTTTTTATAAATGGAGAGGAACGAAGAATGATGGATCAAATAGTGTGGGATAACGTGGTAAGTGTGGTAGTATACAGTGTTAAATGGCTCCACTTTGGACCCAGAACTTCATGTTCCCAGATCCTCTGTGATATTAATTATCATTTATCATATAAGATTCCACAGTAAATAAGATAATTAATTATTCAGAATTTCACAGAGGATTTGGATGGAAATTAATTGAAGAGGTGCAATGGATTTGATAGTTTGTCACCAAACCCAAAACATAAAAGCAATACTCATTTTAGGTCTCACAGCCATTGTTAAGCTTAAAGGGTCAGTCACCTTGTCATAATATATGTGGTGACACTTAACATTCCAATTTTCCATGTTGTAGTTTAACTTGTCATAAATCATAATATATGTGGTAGATATATGTAATATATTATAATTAATGATAATAATGATATATTTTTATTAACAATAAATTTAACTAATCCTGAATATATTGATACTATTTTTAGATTATAATGAAGGGCATGTACAAAATAATGGGAAGGGGCCAAAGGGCATTGAATTGAAAAGGCTGATGAGTATGTTTTTAATGTGGAGCAGGAGAGTAGATGAAATAGCAATAATGTTCTTATTAATATTTGGAAAGGTCTAGGTGGAGAAGTTATTGTGTTGCTTTCTTGAGAACTAGCGTTTTACTCGTGCACTTGCACGGTTTTTTTTTTTTTTTTTTTTTATCCGTTGATTATCATCGCGTTTTTTTGTTGAAATTTTGTTTCATTCTTAGGGTTGTATATTAGGCTTTCCTGCATTTTTTCGGTTGTTGGCTGTGTGTTGTAGCCTCGTTATATATGTTATTGTTTCTCTATTTTGTGTCGAGTTGGCAATATTGTGGAGTGATTTGTATGATCCAACTCACTTCTGCTCTTGAGAAATCGAGTCGAGTTGAAAATATTATGGAGTGATTTGTATGATCCATGTATATAGGTGTTCATAATACTATATAAATTATGAAAATAGTAGGTGTTCATAATAGTAGCTTGATAGTTTTATAATTTAAAGATAACCTCGGCAGTAGGGCTGGCAAAAAAAACTCGGCTCGAACGTTCGTTCGAGTTCGGCTCGAAGATCGTTCGAAAATAGCTCGTTCGAAAATTGGCTCGATTTTTTCGAGCCGAGCCGAGCCAGCTCGAGCCAACTTCGAGCCGAGCTCGAGCTGAGTGTTGTTCGGCTCGCGAGCTAGCTCGGTTCGAACAATTTTGCACATATACCCTTGAAAAATAATTTAATTACAATTTGATACAGCCCAAGTCAAGCCCAAGCCCAAGTTTTTATCTCTCGTGACCTTGTCGCGAGTCGCGACTCACTCGTCACTCCCAGAGTCCCGCCCGCCCAAGCTCCAAATCCAAGTCCAACCCTATCTCCCTCCCGAGTCCCTCGAGCGGCCGAGCCGCCGCGATTCCCTCTCGCTCTTCCTTCCTCTCGCTCGAGCCGCCGCGACTCCGAAACCCTAGCAGCAGCCGCGACTTCCTCCCTTCCTGATCAGCAGCAGCAGCAGAGCCTCCTGCTCTTCCTTCTTTCCTTCCTGCTCTTTCCTCCGCCGACTCACAGTCACGCCTCCTGGAACAGATCGAGGTATAGTTACTATTTTCGAGCCGGATCGAGCCGAGCCGAGCTAGCTCGAGATTTTTTCGAGTCGAGCTCGAGCCGGACATTCGAGCTCGAACCCCTCCTACGAGTCGAGCCGAGCTGGCTCGAACGAGTCTCGAGCCGAGCTCGAGCTGACCTGTGTTCGGCTCGGCTCGGTAAATTGCCAGCCCTACTCGGCAGTCCATAAAGGCCAAATTAGTATACAAAAAAAAAAATCTAGTCCCTATTACAAAATAGTGGATGGAGATACATTTTTTTTCATTTACAGATAGAATCTCTCAATTCGCTCAAGCTTGCTTTATGTTCAAATCATTGTTGTGTTCTACATTTTCATCAGAATCGGTCCTGTAAATGTACATAATTGTAATTATTGTTAATGTCTTTTTTTCGTTAACCTATTTATTACTCGTCTGGCTGGTTGATTTTTCGCAGGAGGTTCTTTTGTCGTTGCCAGCATTTAATACGCACTGTACCGCTGTAGTACGTCTCCTACGACCTCTTGGTCCACGTGTAAAATGTGGCAGTTTAATGGAGTGCATTGCCATGGCTCGAAACAACAAAGTTTTTCCCGTTCCGTTTTGCCCAACCAAGCCTGTAAATAAAATTAAAATTTAAACATGGACCTTTTTGCAAATTTTGAGTTTAGATTGTTACCGAAATGTTCCGGATGGAAGAGTGACGCTGGCGTCTTCAATTAGATCGCGACCACCAACAGCGACGCTAAAATTCTCCAAGTGTATGTCTCTGATGGTGGGCCCGTCACTTCCGTCGTGATTGACGAATACAGCTGGCATTCCTGCCCTGAGTTCCTCCTTGTGTGCTAAATGCATTTGATAATCCGCCTTGATAGAAGAAAAGAAATATATCGATTAATAATTGCAGAGAGAGAGAGAGGGAGAGTTTAGGGTTTTGTTTGGTATTACCTCTCTGACTCTTTCGTCTTTTCTTTTACGCCTTTCGATTTTCCGACGATCCCCTTCCAAATCTCGAAATATTGAGAGGTCTGAAATATCACATTTACCCTTTTAGAAATTTGAAAGATCATATGTACCTTTTTAGAAATATGAAAATATCATATATACACTTGCAAAAATCTGAAATATCGTATTTACCCTTCTCAAAATCTGGAATTCACATTAGCCTTCTTAAAATAAAAAATATCATATACCCTACTCAATATATCAAATATTCAATAATGGGGGGTTCTTTTGCAATTTAGCCATGGCGCAAGGTTTTCATCTAACACCGCATACAAATCTTTGCCAAATCTCAGTGTAGGAATATTAATTGTTAATTGATTTGTTTTTACAAATGGAGCGAGTCTGAGTCGCGAGAAGAGTTTTACCGTTGAACCGTAGTCAACTCCAAAAACAAAGATAGGTCTTGGCCTCCTTCCTAAACAATCTAAATAAAATTAAATCATTGATGGAATTTCTACTGTAATTGATACAATCTAAAAAAAAGTTTAACTCATTGATGAAATTTGTACTGTAATTGATTGAGGATTTGGGGTCTCAGGAAAATGTTCTCCCTATCATGGAAATTGAAAAACCTATTCCCCCATTTGAAGTTCAATTTGGAGGAAAAGTTGAATAATTGGGCAAACAAAAGGCACAAATGAGTGAAAGTGCATACTCACGGAACATATCGAGTAAATTGTCGGCAGAATCATAAGAGGTTTGCCCAATTTCTTTTCATCTTTTTCCATCTATTTGAGCCATAAAATAGCGTGAACTTTCTGATTCATCACGCGAAAATCCTTTGCGAGACGCTCCACGGTGTACATTTCTAGGTTCTCTTTGTGTAATCAGTACATTTCTTTCTTCTCTGAGTCCTTCAAGTACTTCCTCTTGCCCTGGCTCCCTTACCTGATCATAGAAATTATCTCCAAGTTTCGATCTTATCATTTCTTTTTGGATTTGAATTGATTGATCCAGGTTTTGTCTTTAAATAATTGATTTGCTCAAGAAAGGAAAACCTGTTAGAGAAGATAACAATTATCTTTTATGCGATCTTTCCAGCCATCAATGAAGGTTTTTTCCTGCGATTATATTTCTGAAGGGCTTTCAAAATATCGTCTTCGTTACTCCATGTCCTCATTGTTGGCAAAAAAAAAGTATGGAAATCAGAGACACAAAGCATGAATCGTAAAAAAGAAAGGTAAGAGAAGGCACACCTGAAGAAAAGAATTGAAGAATCTCGTCGCCTGAGCATCATAATGGAAGCGGCTCCGTCATCATCTGAGCGAAAAATTAGAGAATCGCACCGCACGGATGGCTATGTTCTTTCATTCGTGCGGCGACGGCTAGGTTTCACCAAGCAAGGTCGTCTAACATCTCCGCCCAGTAGGTAATCTTTGCCAGCGGCGGAAGCGATGTGTGAAGTTGTGTGAGGGCGTGGATTTCATCTTAGAGAGAAAAATTGTTGCTTTGATCGTACGAAGGAGGTAAAAGCAATCCAAGGGCTGGGACTTACGATACGTGGATGGCTAGTCATAAGGCCCAATGTTCAATGTTCTAAATTAGATCTATTTATTTAAAGATTTGCAAAAAATGAGAATAAGGTTTATAAGACATTTACTTGATTTGGTTAACTTCACATGGCCCAAGAAAGCATATACTAAATTTGTTTATTATTATTTGTATCAATATATAGTTTTGGTATTTGATTATATTTAAAATATCAATGTATTTGCGTAAATCATATAAAAAAGAGAAAAATATTACTTTCAAAATGTTTTGACATAAATTAACGATTTGATATAAATAAAATGTAACCATAGAGTATCCATAACATTTTAATTATAAGGAGACAACAGTGCATAATAGTCGATCCAAGATTTTGATAGTTAGATAAGTCTTATTCACCTAACTAGGAGATTACCCGCGCTTCGCGGCGGTTTTATTTCATTTGTTTTACCATACACATAATATATAGTTATGATTTTTTGGGATCAAATATAAGACTTTATGAAAATAAATATCATATTAATTAAAAAAGTTTGATGAAGACAAAATTATTAAACTATTTTATGACACACTGCGAAATATTTATTTAGTACTTTAATACAACACATAAAAAAAAAATAAACGTCACTATAAAATAATAAAACAACATGCGTGAACATAAACAAAAATCAAAATCATATGATATTTTAAATTTTCATATATAAAATTAAGAATAATAACATTGTAAATGTTTGAAAAAATTATTTATGTCTGATAAATTTTATGTTTCATGTTTATTATTGAAAAATATTATATAAGTTAAAGAAATTATTTGTGTTTAGTAAATAAATATCTTTCATTATTTTTTTTAAAGATTAACATGAAACTGCTTTAAGTACAAAAACAAATATAACATAATTGTTTTAAAAATAATAATAATAATTAGGATGTGCAATTTTTTTCAATTATATTTTTAAAAATAATAATAATTAGGATTACAAGTCATTAATGTAATTATATTTATTTTTATATTTTTTTTACATAATTGTTTTCATAATTTTTAGTTAGGGAAAAATATTGAATATATGATAATAACATACTTAGTAGTATGTGCAATTTTTTTCAATTATAGTTTTAAAAATAATAATAAGTAGTCTTACAAGTCATTAATGTAATTATATTTATTTTTATCTCTTTTTTTGAATAATTGTTTTCATAATTTTAAGTTAGAGAAAAATATTAAATATATGATAATATGGATCTCAAAATAAAGATAAAATTACGGCGAATATATTTCTCAATTTTTTTAAATTATATTATGAAAATACTAACAATATTTGATGTATGTTTTATGATATTATATATCAATTTATTAATTTATTAATGTTAAATATTTAAACTCTTCACATTCTATTTGTATTCACAATTGATCATGTAACATATTGTGAAAAAATTCAAAATCAAATACAACTGGTCCAACATGAACCTAACAAATAATATTTTGACACGTCACCGGTGTAATGTGATGTGGCCTTCTAAAATTGCTTAAAAATATGTGTAAAATAAGGGACACATAAATATCTACAAATAAAACATAATCACACAAAATCAAAGATTAATCTATGGTTCATATGTTGCCACATATCTTAATCTAATGGTTGAAATAATTTTGATGATGTGGCATAAGTTGCGATGAGGTGGCATGAGGAGATTGCATAAAGATGGGTCCAAAATAAGGGGGTTGGTGAATTCTATACTCCACATAAAAGTAATGTTGATTTGATAAAAGTATATATGTGTTAGGGGCCGTTTGGCAAGCGGAATTAGTATAGTGGAATTGGATTATAAGATGGAGGAGTAAAACGTTCAGGAATTAGTAATTCCACAGTTTGTTTGGATGTCTAAATTATAAGATGTCGGAAAATATAATTTTTGTTTGGTTGTTTAAATAATTTTGGAATTTTGTTATTGTAAATGTAAACAAAATATTCATTAAAATATATAATATAATATTAATTAATTATATTATATGAATTTAATAATTATAATATATTATATTATATTCATATAATAATATATATAATTTGTAATAATATAAAATAATTACATTACTATAATAATATAATATTAAAACATATGATATATTATTTTAGTAATAAAATAATAATATTGTTATACTATTATATTATTATATTATTATTTCCATATAATTAATATAATATTATATACTATTATAATAATACATAACAATAGACATAGTAATTATATTATATATAATTAATATACTGTTATACATATTATTATAAAAATATTATCATATTATATGTATAAAATATAATATTATAATAATTTAAAGTACTTTTAATATTATTACAATATACTTATATACACTTATATAAATTTTATGAATATAATAAATATAATTTTATCATTATAATATAATTACTACAAAATATTAATATGATATAATAATAATAATACATAAGAAGAGAAAAGAACAGACGAAAGAAGAGACTTAGCTCCCATATTTGCAAACCCGCCTCTTCCTGACGCTTAAGTCACTTGTGAAATTGCTAGGAACATCTGAAATGGCCCGCATTCAATAATCCGGATTTGAAAAAGAGCTCACTTTTCACATGCGAATGGATACCTCTAATCAATGAACTTGTTTTCACTCAATTCAGTCAGATCGAAATCTGCAGGTGTAATGTTCAAACTACCGGAATGGAAAATCATCGTTCTGATATATATAATAATGTATTAATTATATGGATATAATAATTCTAATATAGTTAGTTTATTTTTAAAATATTATTATTATTATTATTATTATTATTATTATTATTATTATTATTATTATTATTATTATTATTATTATTATTATTATTATTAATAACATTAATATTACAATATAATAATGCTTATTATATAATATGAGTATATAAATACTATATATTATTATTTTATTATTATTATAATATATTAATTATATGAATATAATAATTTTATTATTATAACATAATAACTAAATAATATAATTATGACATAATAATAATAATATCTAAATAATATATATAATATTATATTAATTATATGGATATAATAATTCTAATATAATCGGTTTGTTTAAAATATTATTATTATTATTATTATTATTATTATTTATATTATTATTTTTATTATAATTATAATTATTATAATTATTATTATTATTATTATTATTATTATTATTATATTACCATATAATAATACTTATTGTATAATATGATTATAAGTAAACTATATATTAGTGTTATATTATATTTAATTATATTAGTTATATGAATATAATAATTTTATTATTATAAAAAAATTACTATATAATATAATTATGGTATAATAATCATAATAATAATCATAATCATAATAATCATAATAATCATAATAATAATAATAATAATATTATGGAAATAATATATATAATATTATATTAATTATATGGATATAATAATTCTAATATAGTCAGTTTATTTTTAAATTATTATTATTATTATTATTATTATTATTATTATTACAATATAATAATAATTATATAATATGATTATATTATATTAATTATTTGAATATAATAATTATAATATAATAATTTTATTATTATAGTATAATTACTATATAATATAATAATTATATAATAATAGTAATAACAATAATAATAATAATAATAATAATAATAATAATAATAATAATATTATTATTATCTGATAATAATAATAATTATAAATATAATATTATTATTATCATGATAATATTATAATATTATTATTAAATATTTAAAAAAAAAAAGCAAGTTCATTTAATCTTTTCCCTCATCTTGGAATTATAATTTTTGTTGGAGTTTTAATTTGAGGGTAAAGGAAGCAAATAGGAAATTCTTGAATCTTATATTTCCATTTTGAATACACTTGATGTCGCCGCATTTCCCTGTGCTTCTCCCACTAAGAGGGGCATATTAGTATAAACTCGAATGGTTATACCGGATATACCGGCTGCAGCAGAAACTTTCTTGACCGCAAGAAAGAAAAGAGAAGTAAGGTTTGATTGGCTAAGGGGCAGAGAAAAGGAAAATGAGAATATTACTCAACGAATCTTTTCCCAAGCCTTCTACAACTCAAATCCTGAGCTCGAATCGTCTACAAACACATCTAGCGAGTTTGAAAAGCTCTACAAGAAAGAAAAGAGAAGTAAGGTTTGATTGGCTAAGGGGCAGAGAAAAGGAAAATGAGAATATTACTCAACGAATCTTTTCCCAAGCCTTCTACAACTCAAACCCTGAGCTCGAATCGTCTACAAACACATCTAGCGAGTTTGAAAAGCTGACCAGTTCAGCTACCCACTTCGATCAATTACCCAAGATTTTGACCGAATACAAAATCATTCCATATCGAACTCCCCTTTCTGAAGAAATAAATTCCTCCTAGTCAAACCGCAGGCTGGGGTTGATTACGCCTCCTGTATGGGACCGTACCCGGGATGTGCGAAGACATGGTCGCGCTTAGAAAAGGCAGCGCAAGGTGCCATTCATTTGTGGGTTCCGCTAGACGGAGTGAGATTTGACAACCCTCATTCCTGCCCTTGTTTACGAAACTTGGCTATGAAAAACATCGAAAAAGAGGAGTGGAACAACTACCTTCCCAGTCTATCGGGACTCTTACCTATTTGGTTGATTCTTCCCCTGGGCTTCACTCCTTGAATACCGGGACTCGTTCCTTCGCTCTCCGGACTTCTTCCTTCTAGGCGAGTCGGGGTTCTTGAAATAGAAATCAAAACTCACGAAGAAAGCGCCGGTAAGGTTGTACCTAAGCCTAAGGGCTGGTCTTTACTTGCTGACTCCACATTTCTCGACGTCTCCTTAAGCGCCGCTTGGGCTTGGTTCCGTCAGCAGGAAAGAAGAGAACCCCAATGTAAAGTAGCAGGGCGCTCAGTCGAAGCTTGAAGAACTTGCATGTTACAATAGAGAGAAGAATACAGTACTAGTTTGACCTATCTATTCAAATAGAAACTACTACCCTGAGACGAATATTCAAAACTAGACTATAAATACATAACGCCGCCTATGAGTAAGAAGACACAAAGGGCCTGACACCTCTTTAACAGATCTCTTGCCCGCTGGGCTTCGAAATTCTAGCCAGGGAACGGCCAGAACTCCCTTACCTGATTCGGGCCTGGTAAAAGCAAAGAGCCCAAAAGGGCTGCCAACCGCCAAAAATCAAATAGGCCCACTTGCACCCCAGCCAAACCAGTCATGGCTTTACCGAGTTCATGAACGAGCACCCTTATTTCACTACTTTTTCCCTTATCAGTTGGAACATCAATCAGTTATCCCGGTCGTTGGGTATCGTGTGAATCGACATCTAGTACTTTGAGATTTCACCATAGGTGTGACGTTCGGAGCGAGCATGTAAACAAACTGTTTGAATCATATTTTGCTTCAAGAAATAGCTGACTGGGTGAATCCGACAAAGGACAGACCGGGACCAATTCATTGACAACGGCAACAAAGAAACCAACGTTTTCTCCATTTGAACCTCTTGATTCCATTGCTTTTTCCCAATGACGTGGGATAAGGACATTGATATCCTAATATCGCTCGAGAAGTACGGAACGCGCAACAGGCTCTCCGCTCCTAGTCACTAAGTCCTAGTGGCTATTGTTGGGTATCATCGTCGCTACCGAGCCCCGCGCAGCGGATTGTAGAGCCCGGTCCGACCCGATCCCGAGGACCACGTCAACGACTCGAAAGTACAAATCATGAAATGCAACTACTTATGAATATAACTCTTATATACATAGAGATATACCGCGTGAAATTGATCACGGAGAAGGGTTGTTCACGTAGTTGCTGCTTGTTCGCTTCAATCTCGGTAACATGCACGTCCCACGCCCGCGCGATTCGACACCTTGTTCGAAGCTCCTTTTGTCGTATACAACAGGATAATATCCGATTCGTCTCCGACTTCGCTCGACCTTGCTCTTGTCAAGTAAACAAGATTCGCATACCCCATAAGAATCAAATTCAAATGAGTCCAAAAGTCCATACTTATGGAGTTTTGAGATATGCTTCTCGTTTATATGGCCAAGTCGACAATGCCAAAAATAGGTATTACTATCAACTTTAGCTTTAATCCGATTTGTGTTAATATTATAGATTGATTTATCATTTGTGTAATTCATATCTAAAACGTAAAGACCATTTTCTAATAGAACATTTCCATAGAATAGATTATCCTTACAAATAGAAAATTCATTATTCTTAATAATAAATTCATAACCATCATTAGCAAGCCTGGACACACTAATGATATTCTTACACAAACTTGGAACAAAATAACAATTATTGAGTTCTAAAATAAATCCACTAGGTAAAGTAAGATAAACGTCTCCGGCGGCCAATGCAGCAACCTTTGCTCCATTCCCAACAGAAGATCCACTTCACCTCGTGCTAACTTCTTTCTATTTTGAAGAACCTGCATATTTCGACAAATATGAGTTCCACAACCGGTATCTAATCCCAATTGTCCAAAATTGAAACATTAACATCTATAATGGTCATACCTGCGGTTCCGGCTTCCAAAGCCTTCCCCTTGCTCTTCTTCACCTCCTCGAGGTAAATCTTGCAATTTTTCTTCCAATGCCCACTCTTTTTGCAATGGAAGCAGGTGACATCCTCGGATTTCTCCTTTCCTTTTGTCTTAGGTTTGGACAACGACTTGCCCGCATCGCCCTTGGACTTTTGTTTCTTACGAATCCCACCTTGAATCATGAGGACATCCCTAGCAACTCTTGCTTTGGGTTCCCCGGATGCCTTAAGCATCTCCGACTCAAAGTTCTTGAGCATCCCATGGAACTCGGGAATCGTCTTGTTCATCGAATGCATGTGATAGTTCGTCACGAAAGTTGAGAAAATCGGTGGCAATGAACACAAGATCAAATCTTGTTGCATGATCGGAGACACCTTTTCTCCCAACTTCTCGAGACGATCAATCAATGCTTGTACCTTTAACACGTGAGTGCTAACCGAAGACCCGTTAGGCATCTTACAGTTAACCAACTCCTTCAACGTATTGAACCTTTCAATACGTTCTTGTTCTTGGAACACTTCCTTGAGCGTTGCGTTAATATCGTACACATCCGAATCCTCGAATTGCTTCTGCAAATTCGCGTCCATACATGCCAACATGAGGCACGTCACGTCATTTGACTCCTTCATAAGTTTGTCAAATGCCGTCTTTTCTTCGGTCGAAGCCTATCATCGGGAGTCACCATCTTCGTGTCCAACACGTGACCCTTGCACTCTTGCCTAAGAACAATTCTTAGGTTTCAGTGCCAGTAAAGATAGTTCTTACCAACTAGCTTCTCCCTTTCCAAGACCGATCTTATCGACATGGAGTTGGTGTTGCTTGAAGTCATGCTTGCTACAACGAAAAATACTTTATAATGAGATTGATACTAACATGTGCGAACTTATTCTATATGCTTATATGATGATATGAAATATGTTACTTTTATCAAATCAATAACCCTAATATTGATTCGGGATTCGAAATCCAATAACACATCAAGACCCCTATTTCGTGGTCCTCCCACAAGTGACTTTGGCCAACAAATGGGATCTCACTATTTAGGTAGGATAAATCCAATCGCATCCAATGCGACTCTTGATCCTTTATAGGATTTCGGTATCGAACCATATCATATATGATCCAAATTCCGTTTGTGCATCCTAACTATGTCCCGAACCCCAATCGGATTGGCTTGGACGGTTAAGTCACAACCGTGCCCGCATATCATTCAATTGAACTACAAACGCGTCCGACTTTGGCCTGAACCCGCGTTTGTCTCCAATTAACGCGTGCCTCTCACATTGATACATACAACAATGCACGCCCGACTTTGGCCTGAAACCGTGCAAAGTGTAAGACCAACCTCGGAGGTTGTGAACACGGAAGGCATTTTATGACTTAAATATTATGCAGGGATTTATGTGATATAATCTAATTACATCAATGAGCAAATTTATCATGATGAATGAACATAATTATTAACAATTAGAACCAAAATAAAAATTTCCAGAAAAATACACTGTCCGTCATGACGCATCATATTGTGCGTCATGACGCACCATGCCAATTTTTTCTCCTGAACTAGACTTCCTTGAATTCCGTCATGACGCATCATCTTGTGCGTCATGACGGACTTCACATGTCCGTCATGGCGGACTATACAAAACCATTTTGTTGTCCAATCCAGGGGCTAATTCAAGGGTTTCTGTCATGACGCACAACATGTTGCATCACGACGGACTCCATTAGTTAGTCATAACGCACGAGCGTGCGTCACGACGGACTATGTAAAACGATTTTACCTCGATTTCCAAGGGTTAATTCAAGTCCGTCCGTCATGACGCACATATTTAGCGTCACGACGGACTATGTATGTCCGTCACGTCGCAGCATCTTGCGTCATGACGGACTGTACAAAACATCCAGGGGCTATTTGGGCCATTTCCGTCACGACGGACCATATGGTCCGTCATGACGGAACTAATTAACACAGTGTGTCATGACGCACAACTCTTGTGCGTCACGACGGACTAGTGTAACGTCTCAGGTCCAACTCTTGGATTTCCCGATACCCCTTGTGCATCACGACGGACGATATGTACCATCGTGACACACCGGACCTAATTACTATTTTTAGCTTGTAATTTTTACTGATTTTAATCGTTACAAAAATGTAATCATGAACTTTTCATGATTACTTCTAGATTCTTTTGATCATCTCATAATCAAATACTTGTAAGATTTCTTATGGTTCTAACCTATGAATTTACATGATTTATGTCCAAATTCTACATGAAATTTTGAATAACTTTTATCCGAAATCGATTCGACTCTCGAATCATGACGATCGCTCTGATACCACTATTGGGTACTGGCGTCGCTACCGAGCTCTGCGCGCAGCGGATTGTAGAGCCCGGTCCGACCCAATCCCGAGGACCACGTCAACGACTCGAAAGTACAAATCATGAAATGCAACTACCTATGAATATAACTTTTATATACATAGAGACTGATGAACGGGTTTTCGATCACTTTTAATTTGAGATATCGTTGTATGTGAAAACCAATTCAATCAACAAGTTTGGAAATATATGTGTATAGTGGAAATATAGAAGTTCGTTCCACGAGGAGTATATGCGTCGAAGAATGAATCAAAATAATTATTTCGAAGTTTCCAAAATTAATGAAAATTTGTCTACAGAGAGGTCTGAATATTATAAAATTTATCCTAAAATTTCAAATAATTTGGACAAAGGAATAAAAAGTTATTAACGAATTACAATCAGGTCTCTGAAAAACAGTCCCCTGGAAACAGCAGGTTTTCAGTTTAAGAGACATTTTTCAAAAATTCATATCAATTCGAATATTTCATGAAATTCTACGATTCAAAAAGTTCCCGAAACTAGAAATCAAGATCTACACAGAACAAAAAGAGAACAAAAATATCACACAAAAGAGAGCACAAGATCGAATGCAAGAACAAATATTAGAACAAAGAAACTAGATTCAACACAATCTTTAACTTCTTTACACAAATCCAATTCAATTTAAACTACAAGAATTACAAGAAAGGAAAGAAAACACCTAGAGAGATGAAGAAAGCTTCGAGTCTCGTCTTGAATACCTTCTCCGTTGCTTTGAGATGCTAGAAAGCTAGTCGCCTCGCACAACGTGTTCCGTTCGTACCGATCCACTTGCCAATCGAAGAAAGCTCCGTACCGGTTGAGTGAACTCGAGATTGCAAGAAGTCCAATTGGAAGAAAGCTCCCGAGTGGAATAGCGAATGCTCGACTCCTTGCTTGCGTGGATTCGGATGAAGAAAGCTCCACCTCAATCCTCGCAACTCGATCTTCGTCGAAGTGTAAACCGATTCACCGAATGAAGAAAGCTTCTATTCGGGGATCGATCTTAGAGAATTATCGTTCGTTTTGCAATTCTTGCTTGTTCTTGGCAGTTCTTGCGAGTTCTTGAAAGATTCTTGGACTTGCTAAGAGGGAGAGAAAGTGCGAGAGAGAGAGAGAGAGAGAGAGAGAGAGAGAGAGAGAGAGAGAGAGAGAGAGAGAGAGAGAGAGAGAAAGTGCTCCGAAGAGCGGGGGAGGGGGGGGAAGAAGCAATCTCCGCCCAAGGGCCTTGGGGTCTTATTTATAGTGTCCTTGGGGCTTTCCCATTGGCCGAGAGATGGGTGAGAGGATTGAGGGTAGTTGGGGATGGTAGGTGAGGTAGGTGGGGCTGTAGAGTGGCAATTGTGTGAGTGGTTTTCGAGTAGAGTTTGGTGCAATCTCTTATGTTGATGATTATTTGCCTTCTCCTTCACACGTGTACCGAATTGGTCGGTATGATATATCGATTTTAATGGCGCGAGGAGATGAAGGCAACTACACTCTTGGATTGCCGAGAATTTCCAACTAAAAGCTGTAATTAAGCAATAAAACACATTTAGTGAAGTAATATTCATGTTATCTCAAATATGATGTATAAATGATTAGAATATATCTTCACAAGGGCTAAAATCCCCAAATTAGGCATTCAAATTGTGCTTCATTTGCCTCACATCAAATACCCCCACACTTAAACTCTTGATCGTCCTCGATCAATTGGAGAATAAAAGTCAAATACAAAAGAGAATCGTATAAGATTTTGTTGAAATTATATTCGTTGTCTCAAAAACTCATTTCAAAAAGCAATTAGTTCACTCTTTGTTTCATCAAGTTCACTAACGTTTGGAGAGATAATGGTCCATCAAAGATAGAAACTATTTCGAATAAAAATCACAAATTCAAAAGAGTTTTTAGATCAATTAATCTCAACCGAAAAAGATGATTAAACACCATCATTCAACCCTTGTCATTCCATAATTCACAAAGATTTTCATCAAAAAGTTTAAGAGAGAACCAATTATTCCGTTTTGCAAAAATCATTTATTCAATGTAGATTGTCACTTTTTAAATCGTTCGGTACTTTAGTACTTGGTTCCTATTCGGTTTCAACTAATTCCCCCAATTGCGCTTGTTTACAATTCTTTTCTTATTTAACCGAGAGTTCCGCTGCACCGAAATACAACGAAATTACATCCCGGTGTTCTCTTTTTTTTTTCTTTTTTTTTTCTTTTTTTTTTTATTAGATCTTTTCTTTAACAGGGAGTTCCGTTGCACCGAAATACAACGAAATTACATCCCGGTATTCTCTTTTTTAGATCTCAAGTCGCAAGCGGGTCCAATCTATTTACTACCGAATCCCCATGAACGATCGAGCTCTTAAGTGCAAGTTGTCCCTTTTTAAGATTTAAGCAAAACTTACTAGATCGGTTCAAAAACAAAACTTTTCGCAGAAATTCCGAGTAAAAAATGGGTTCAATTGTTGAAAATGGTGTGTCACATGATTCGAGAATTGATCAATAGTCGAAAACTCATTATTTTTGTGAAAATATCGATTAGGGTTTGAATCCCCAAGAGAATCTCTTAAAAATCTCAACCAAATCTTTCAAATGCGTTGCGAAAATTCAATTTTGAGTGTGAAAATGGTAGCTAAGTGAAAATTCGTTTGAGAAACAACGATTTATTTCAATGAAGAGGAGAAAAATCTTTTTATGCAATTCAAGGTTGTATTATGACTAGACAAGCTCCTAGGTTTAAGAGAAAATTTTAATTCCTAATTTTTATGGATTTTTCTCGGTTTTTCTAATTTTTATGATTTTTTTTTTTTTTTTTTTCAGAAATTTTTAAATTTTTTTTCAATTATTTCCCAAATTTTCAAATTTTAGTTGGGCTCATACATTTCAAAGGTTGTTTGTTACCCCCACACTTAGAGATTACTTGTCCTCAAGTATAAAAGATCAAAAATTTCAAAAAGAGAGATAATGGAGAGAAACAACCTTTGTTGCGTGGGTGTGCCTCCCTCGCTAGCGCTCTCGTTTATGGTCTCGAGCTCGACCATGCCGATGTTATCCTCCTTCAAAATTAAACGAAGCGCTCACATGGATCGCTACTTTTCGACCGCCTCGAAATACTCCCTTTGAGATGTTGGAGATGAGAGAAATCGGTGCTTGTATCACTTGTTTTGCATATGTCGAAAGTGGCGTAAATATTTTCTCTATTCCGCTTCGAATTTTCATAATTGCTTCATCGCATGGAGTTTGATGAAGAGGAGTTGTGAGAGGCGTGGGTGTCTCGAATATATTTGACTTCCTTGATAAATCTACACAAGGTGAATTTCTATCATGAGAAGCATCATAGTTCTTAAATGAATTAAAATTGATGATATATGGAAAGAATTCACCTTGGAGAATTGTAGATTTCTCTTCTTGCTCGTTTGATAATTGCGCGTTTTCATCGATTGGAGTGAGTTGAACCGTCTTTTGGAGAGTCGAACCCAATGACACCTTTTCTTCTTCAATTGTCGTTCTCGTTCCAACGCTTTCATCGAATCCCCCCATACTTGGACTCTTGTCGTCTTTAATCTCCACGATCTCGTTGTTTGAACATTCTAACTCGAGACAAGTCATTATTTGATCTAGATTGTTAAAAGAGGATTGAATATTTTCGAGTTGTTGAGATAGGGTTATTTGTTCTTGTTTAAAGGATTTCATCATTGCCATCATTTCCTCCATCGTTCTTGGTCTTTCTTGATGATTCATCTTGCTCCACTCCGTGTACCTTGCAAGAATAGAAAAATTTCGAAATTAGTGAAATATCAAGTTCAAACTTATCAATTCTATTATAAATATCACTCGAGATTGCAAGTTTGATTCAAAATTTGACTTAAACATTACTCCCCGGCAGCGGCGCCATTTGATGAGCGGGTTTTCGATCACTTTTAAATTGATATATCGTTGTATGTGAAAACCAATTCAATCAACAAGTTTGGAATTTAATGTGTATAGTAGTAATATGCAAGTTCGTTCCACGAGGAGTATATGCGTCAAATAATGAATCAAAACGAGCCAAAAGGCAGAAACTTTTCCAAAAAGAAAATTAAGGGCATAAACTTTTTCTAAATAGGCAGAAACTTAATCAAAAATAATTATTTCGAAGTTTCCAAAATTAATGAAAATTTGTGTGAAGATAGTTCTCAATATTATCAAATTTATCCTAAAATTTCAAACAATTTGGACAAAGGAATAAAAAGTTATTAACGAATTACAATCAGGTCTCTGAAAAACAGTCCCCTGGAAACAGCAGGTTTTTAGTTTAAGTGACAGTTTTCAAAAATTCATATCAATTCGAATATTTCATGAAATTCTACGATTCAAAAAGTTCCTGAAACTAGAAATGAAGATCTACGCAGAACAAAAAGAGAACAAAAATATCACGCAAAGAGAGACAAAGATTGAATGCAAGAAACAAGATTTAGAACAAAGATTTAATTCACACAAGATTCTTTACACAACTTCAAACTTCAATCACCATACAAGAAATTCAAGATATAGAAAGATTACACCTATAATGAGTAGCAAGCTTCAACGTGCCAAGATGAGCTCCTTTCCTCGTCTAGTGTTATCGCTCGATGCTCGAACCGCTAGTAAGCTAGGACGGTACAAGCGCTTCTCGTTCGAATTAGTCAACTCTCCCGGATGAAGAAAGCCTCGAGTCCGTTCGAGTGAAGAAGGAATACAAACACGAATAGGTCGGAGAAGAAGAGGTTTACCGGGTGAAGAGAGCTTCGAGTCCGGTAATGGAGGGAGCTCCACTCTCAATCCCGATGATGTCCGGATGAAGAAAGCTCCGAGTCCGGTTGTGACGTGTATCTTCTACGACTTGCTTCGATTAGATCGATTCACCGGATGAAGAAAGCTTCGAGTCCGGCAAACAATCACTCGAGAATTCGAGTAATCCTTGAATGGTTCTTGGCGTTCTTGAAAGTTCTTGGAAGTGCTTTAGAGAGAGAGAGAGAGAGAGAAGAAAGGGGAGGGAAGAAGAAGCAAAACCTGCCCAAGGGCCCTTGGGGTCTATTTATAATGTATTTGGAGCCTTCCCATTGGTCAAGAGATGGTTGAGAGGATTGAGGGTAGTTTGGTAATTGTAGGTGAGGAAGGTGGGCTGAATGGTGGTTATAGTGTGAGTGGTTTTCGTATAGAATTTGGTGTAGACTTTTGTGTGGTAGATTTCTTGCCTCCTTCTTCATACGTGTACCGAAATGGGCAGTATAATATATCGATTTTATCGGCGCGAGGAGAGGAAGACAACTACACTATTGGAATGCCAAAAACTTTCGCCCAAAAACCTGAAATTATCAATAAAACACACTTAGTGAAGAAATATTCTTGCTATCTCAAATATGAACAATTATATATATAACGTTGTGATTCAAAAGGGCTAAAATCCCCAAATTAGATATCAAAAAGGTGCTTTATTTTCCTCTTATCAAATACCCCCACACTTAGCTTTTGTCGTCCTCGACAAAATAAAACGTAATAAAATATATTTTAAGCACAAAAAATACAAGTTAGGTTTTGTTGAAATTGTAATCACACTATCCCATAAATTTGAATTTCACAAGAAATATTTATACTCTCTTAATCATATGTTATTTCAAGAGGAACAAAATATCAAACTTCTATAATGAGGATTTTGCCAATTTTTAAGATATTTATTAAGAAATGATTTTCACTCGAAAAAGATAGTTAAACACCACATAATGAACGTAACACCACATAATTAAAGAGGAAAAATCTTTTAAAAGTATTAATAGAACCAATTTTTTCCTTTTTGCAAAAGTTAACCTTAAATGTAAGTAATTCACTTTTATAACCGCTCGGTACGTAAGTACTTGGGTCCTCCTTAAATCCAACCAAATTTCCTTAAATTTTGCTCAAAATATTATTTTATATATTTTTTTTTTTTTCTTTTATATTTTCTCTTTTTTTTTTCTTTTGCTTTTTTCTATTTTCTTTTTCTTTTGCTTTTTTCTTTTCTTTTTTCTTTTTTCTTTTTTTTCTTTCTTTTTTTTTTTTTTTTTTTTCTTTCTTCTTTCATTGAAATAGTTTTATATAAAATATTAATTCACAATGTTTCGAACCGATCATGAGTACGGTTCGCTCATGCCCGGCTTACTCCATTGCGAATTCTTTTTGAAAAAATCGCGAGCGCAATAAAATTCCGTTTGGTTGGAACATAAGTCGCCATGAACGGTTAGGATCCTTAAGTGTAAGTTGTCAAATTTTTAAACTAATGCAAAAACTACCAAAAATGGTTGAATAAAACTTTTTAGAATTTCTAAATTAAGAATGGGTTCTTATTCAAAAATGGTGTGCCACATAAATCATAATAAAAATCATTTAAAATAAATACTTCTTTAAGCAAATCTTATTATAGACGGGATTGAATCCCAAATTAGTCTCATAAAAGACCGTTTATTGTTTTCTTTAATATTCATTTGAGAAAAAGAATATTCTTTAAGTGGATGGTGAAAATTCTTTTTAAGAAGATGTGTGATTGTTTAGACTTGATCGTGGAGAAAAACCGTTTCTTTAACAAGTATTTAAGTGCTTAAAAATCGAGGACGATCACGAAAAATTGATTTAAAATATGATATATACAATGGTGGTAGAATTTTTTAATTTTTAAAATTTTTAAAATTTTCAATTTTCATAAAAGCAAAATAAAAGCATAAAAGAAAAATAAAAGCGAATATATACAAAGGAAATCCAAATATTATCCCCCCCACACTTATTTCCAAGCTTGTCCTCAAGCGAAAAGATACGAAAAAAAATGTCAACTAAAATAGAAAAAAGATGGATAGATAAAACCTGAATTTTTTTTTTGGTGCGTGGGTTGCCTCCCAACTAGCGCCCTTTCTTTTACGTCTTTGGGCTAGACACCCAAAGTTAACCTATTTCGAGATTATATGAGGCGCTTATGCTTTTAGCGGCTTTACGACCGCCTTTGAGCAGTCTCATTAAGAGATTGGAGACTTGAGAAATTGCCATGTGTATTTTTCGTTTAGCGTAAGTTGAACTTGGCATGAAGAGTTTCTTTATTTCATCTTGGATTTTTCCAAGCGTTTCTTCTAAAGGCCTTTGTTGGAGAGGCGTTGTAAGAGGTGTGAGTACTTCGAATTTATTCTTCTTTCTTGATATATCTATAATTAGAAGATCATTCCTTTCATTAGAAGTATCATAGTTCTTAATTATTTTAGAATTGATAATAAAAGGAATGTTTTCACCTTGGAGAATTTGAGTTTTCTCTTCTTGCTCGGTTGATAATTGCTTGTTTTCATCGATTGGAGTGAGTTGAACCGTCTTTTGGAGAGTTGAATCCATTGACACCTTTTCTTCTTCAATTGTCGTTCTCGTTCCAACGCTTTCATCGAATCCCCCCATACTTGAACTCTTGTGACCTTCAATCTCCACAATCTCCTCGTTTGAATATTCTAACTCGAGACAAATCACTCTTTGATCTAGATCGTTTACGATGGATTGAATATTTCCGAGTCGTCGAGAGGTGGTTTTAATCTCATGCGAGATGTCATTTATATCTTGTTTGATTTCTTGTTTGATTTCTTCAAAATCTTGTTTCATTTCTTCATAAACTTGTTCTTGCTTTTGTTTAAGAGATACCATCATCGCCATCATTTCCTCCATCATTCTTTTTAATTCTTGGTCTTGATCTTCTTTTTGGGATTGAAATTGTGGATCTTGGTAATCAAATTCATGTTGAGATTCGAGTTCGTTTTGAGAAGGTTCGTATATGGGGTTTGAGTAATTATTGGTGGTTTCGGTATAGGATTGTGTCTCATAACCCCAAGGGGATTCGTTTTCGAATTGGAGAGCTTCGTAGATGGGATTTTGATAAATGGTCTCGGTGTGTGATTCTTCGTATTGATTTGAGGTGGAATTTGAGAGCAAACCGAGCCTTCGTTCTTCTTTTCTTTCTTCCCATTCGTCGATGTCTTGATTGATCATTTCTTTAAGCGTCATGTGTTTTGGATATCTTCTTGGAGTTCTTTCTTGAGTTAGCAATTCTCCAAACGTTCTTGGTCTTTCTTGATGATCCATCTTGCTCTACTCCGTGTACCTCGCAAGAATAGAAAAATTTCGAAATTAGTGAAATATCAAGTTCAAACTTATCAATTCTATTAAAAATATCACTCAAGATTGCAAGTTCGATTCATAATTTGACTTAAACATTACTCCCCGGCAGCGGCGCCATTTGATGAACGGGTTTTCGATCACTTTTAATTTGAGATATCGTTGTATGTGAAAACCAATTCAATCAACAAGTTTGGAAATATATGTGTATAGTGGAAATATAGAAGTTCGTTCCACGAGGAGTATATGCGTCGAAGAATGAATCAAAATAATTATTTCGAAGTTTTCAAAATTAATGAAAATTTGTCTACAGAGAGGTCTGAATATTATAAAATTTATCCTAAAATTTCAAATAATTTGGACAAAGGAATAAAAAGTTATTAACGAATTACAATCAGGTCTCTGAAAAACAGTCCCCTGGAAACAGCAGGTTTTCAGTTTAAGAGACATTTTTCAAAAATTCATATCAATTCGAATATTTCATGAAATTCTACGATTCAAAAAGTTCCCGAAACTAGAAATCAAGATCTACACAGAACAAAAAGAGAACAAAAATATCACACAAAAGAGAGCACAAGATCGAATGCAAGAACAAATATTAGAACAAAGAAACTAGATTCAACACAATCTTTAACTTCTTTACACAAATCCAATTCAATTTAAACTACAAGAATTACAAGAAAGGAAAGAAAACACCTAGAGAGATGAAGAAAGCTTCGAGTCTCGTCTTGAATGCCTTCTCCGTTGCTTTGAGATGCTAGAAAGCTAGTCGCCTCGCACAACGTGTTCCGTTCGTACCGATCCACTTGCCAATCGAAGAAAGCTCCGTACCGGTTGAGTGAACTCGAGATTGCAAGAAGTCCAATTGGAAAAAAGCTCCCGAGTGGAATAGCGAATGCTCGACTCCTTGCTTGCGTGGATTCGGATGAAGAAAGCTCCACCTCAATCCTCGCAACTCGATCTTCGTCGAAGTGTAAACCGATTCACCGAATGAAGAAAGCTTCTATTCGGGGATCGATCTTAGAGAATTATCGTTCGTTTTGCAATTCTTGCTTGTTCTTGGCAGTTCTTGCGAGTTCTTGAAAGATTCTTGGACTTGCTAAGAGGGAGAGAAAGTGCGAGAGAGAGAGAGAGAGAGAGAGAGAGAGAAAGTGCTCCGAAGAGCGGGGGAGGGGGGGAAGAAGCAATCTCTGCCCAAGGGCCTTGGGGTCTTATTTATAGTGTCCTTGGGGCTTTCCCATTGGCCGAGAGATGGGTGAGAGGATTGAGGGTAGTTGGGGATGGTAGGTGAGGTAGGTGGGGCTGTAGAGTGGCAATTGTGTGAGTGGTTTTCGAGTAGAGTTTGGTGCAATCTCTTATGTTGATGATTATTTGCCTTCTCCTTCACACGTGTACCGAATTGGTCGGTATGATATATCGATTTTAATGGCGCGAGGAGATGAAGGCAACTACACTCTTGGATTGCCGAGAATTTCCAACTAAAAGCTGTAATTAAGCAATAAAACACATTTAGTGAAGTAATATTCATGTTATCTCAAATATGATGTATAAATTATTAGAATATATCTTCACAAGGGCTAAAATCCCCAAATTAGGCATTCAAATTGTGCTTCATTTGCCTCACATCAGAGACATACAGCGTGAAATTAATCACGGAGAAGGGTTGTTCACATAGTTGCTACTTGTTCGCTTCAATCCCGGTAACACGCACGTCCCACGCCCGCGTGATTCGACACCTCGTTCGAAGCTCCTTTTGTCGCATACAACCGGATAATGTCTGATTCGTCTCCGACTTCGCTCGACCTTGCCCTTGCTTGATCACAACAGAAAATTTCAAGCGAGATTTATCTACTCGTATCCACCTCGAGCTAACGTCTCTCGGTTATGCGCGATTCCCCTAAAATCGCCGTAAGCTTGCTTGAATCTCAACCTCTAATGGTGTTTCTCAAGCTCTCTTTTCTTGTCTCACAAGTATTCACAAGATCTGTAGAATGAACTGAGAGAGAGAAAGATCAGGTGAATATCATATATTAACCTCTCCATTAATGATGGTATTAATGAGTATCTTAAGAAAACTGCTAATCCAGAATTTGGATCCCAATCCGTCATGAGGCACGATATGGTGCGTCGTGACGGACGTGTCACGAGTACTGGATCTAGCCGTTACACTTGTGCTCCGTCATGATAGACCAACTTGTCCGTCATGACGCACCTCCGTCATGATGCACAAAACAGTGCGTCACGACGCTATACTCACATATTGGTCTGCACAGAATTACACTAGGGTGCGTCATGACGGACCATATGGTGCGTCATGACGGACTGTGTGATTTCTGTCAGATTTGCATAATCTTATTATGCATCCAATCGTTTCGACGAGCGCGTACGTTCATCTATCCTCATGTGTACAATCTACTAGTTGATATGTAATTGTATTTCCTTCAGCTATTTACTGCAACCCCGCTTGTGGCCCCTCTCCGCACTTTGACGCACACCCGCTACCTTTTGAGTTTCATTAGTATCAGTGCGTTGGGAAGCTCTTTCTTCAAATAAAGGTTTCTGCTTCTTCAAATGTAGTAATCAGCGAGATGGTTGAGAAGTTCAAAGAATTTGAGTAGTTTGACTATGATGACCTGGTCGAGAGAGTACGATACATCGGTGTAAACAAAGATAGATCCGCAGGATTTCGTATCTCTATAAAGACAAAAAGGTGAAAAAAAACTAGTCATTTGTCAAGGGTTCCCAAAGGAGAAGTCACAAGCCCTAGGCAAGGCCATGTATGTAGACGGGTTGTCTAAACCCCCTCCTGCTATTGTTAAGGTTGTGAAGTCAGGTGTCAATCTGAACTAGCTAGGTCACTCCACTAGAGAATGACACTAGGTCATTGCTATATGGGGATGCTACTCGATTCTATCATCTGTCCAGCAATGGGGCTTAGGGACCGATATGATGATTGGTCGCCTACAGCCTCAATGTATAATAACCTCCGTATTTTGTCCTCTCACGACATCACTCACTTCTATATTAGGCTCAACCCTAGTAAATATTAGGAATTATGAAACGTCTTCTCGTATATTCAATCCTCACTATATCAGGTATGGACTTAAGGATGGGGTGGAGTTCGCGAGTTACGGAATGAAAAAGTGAGCTAGTTACAGAAGTTGTTTCATAGGGAAGCACTCGGCAGCAAGGCGTCTGTGATTTTTCAAAAGTGGCAGTCCTTAGTCCCCAACACTATCTATCAGACCGAGACTTCGAAAACGAACTCTCTTATCCCAAGTTCCGAACACTTCCTCACTAGGATCAACTAAAGCATCAGTAAGAAGACTTCCCTCCATTTCCAGAGTGGGGCAAAAAATGGCTTTTAGCAACAAACCACTTGAGTGAGTATGCGAGTGTATCACCAACTAATGGGCCTTTTTCTATGCTATTTGCCGCTTCGAGACAATCAAGTGAAACCCAATTCACGAAATAATTTGATCTATGGACATCATCATTGTAGTAAAGGTCGTAATGCCAGAGGAATCATTACCGCCATAGCATTGGTAGTCAATCCGTAACTGAAAGCATTTTCATTGAATCGGCCAGCTCTGTCGAAGTACATTCTCCAACATTGATCGGCATCAGTAGCATAACATTCTACACACTAGTTCATTCGGAGGGCCATCTTGCAATTAGGAATCGGGTGGTAGAGGATGGCTGTGTTGGGCCCGGGATGGTTCGTTTCCTCCTCCTATCTACGTTCCTGTGTTTCGGATATTCAGTCTCATTCGAAGCTTTAGACAAGGGTGCTATTGAGATATTGGGCCCTTATGGTATCTCGTACACATTCCGACCGAAACCCAGCGAATATGGACCTCATGCATTCACTGTTTAGTAGACAAGAGTCCAAGGCAGTCATAAATCAATACCCTCTTTCATTTAGCCGGAAAAAAAAGTCAATCGATGAAATGAGCAATTTGCTCCATCGAGAACACGTTTTCGACTTACTTAGATTAATCACTACAGTTGTATTGTGAGCCATGCGCTTACTATCACTACAACATATGGGCTTATCAGCGACGGGTCCCTTTTTTCAGCGATGGGCCGTCGCAAATATAACACACTTTCACCGACGGGCCGTAGCTAAAACCCTATTTCCGACGGTATTCTTTTCCGACGGCCCCTCGCAAATTCCAACGGCCCGTCGCAATTCATAATCCCGTCGCCAACGCCCATTTCCGACGGGTCTTTCAACGGTGGCCCGTCGGTGATACGTTTGAATATTTCCATTGGCCCGTCGCAGAAGAAAAAACCGTCGGTAAATCCCGCCGTCGGCCCGTCGGTAACTACAAAGCCCGTCGGTGAAGCTCACCGTTGGCCCGTCGGTGATAAGTACCCCGTCGCAGATGCATTCAAAAAACCGTCAGAATTCAAAACTATCTCCGTCGGCCCGTCGGCCCGTATATACCGTCGCAGATAACCCTCCGTCGGCCCGTCGCAGATGACATATCCCGTCGCAGATACTTACCGACGGCCCGTCGGTGATACTTAGCCCGTCACAGATGAAATATCCTGTCGCTAATACTTACCGACGGCCCGTCGGTGATAGGGTTTAAGATTCATATATATATCCCCCCGGTCATCCTTCTCTCCTCTTCCCCCTTCGCCCAGCAAAGCCCCCCCCCCCCCCCCCCTCTCTCCTTCTCTCCTCTTCCCCCTTCGCCCAGCCCAGCCCCCCCTCTCCTTCTCTCCTCTTCCCCCTTCGCCCAGCCCTACCCCCCTGTCCTTCTCTCTCCTCTTCCCCCTTCGCCCAGCCCCCTGCCTGATGACACCCTCACAGCCCCCGTCCCTCTCCTCCTCCCCCTCTCTGCTAGTATATATCTCCTCTTCTCGGCTGGTTATCGGCTGGTTATTGCTCGTTTCTGGTGGTCGAAGGATTGCTCGTTTCTGGTGGATGGAACGCTTGCTCGTTTCTGGTGGTTGCTCGTCTAGGATTTGAAGGTATGTCTATTTCTCCATTTAATTTTGTTAGATTTATATTTAGGCTTAATTAGTACTGATTTATTTTTAGATATATTTTTTTTATTTTTGAATTGATTCCTCATTTATGTTTTTAGGTCTGATTATTTTTGAATTGATTTTTTTTTTAATTGATTTTTTTAGATATGTTTTTTTAGGTCTGATTTTGGATGTTTTATTTAAATCTGTTTTTGTTAATCTGTTTTATATCAGTTTTAATTCTGTTTAATTTAGGTCTGATTTTTTTAAATCGGTTTTAAAACTATTTTTGAATCTATTTAATTTAGGTTTGATTTTTTTTTTTGAATTAGTTTTAAATATGTTTTTGAAATATTTTTAGGTTTAAATCTGTTTTGAATCTGTTTTGAAGGCATAGATCTGATTTAAATCTGGTTTAGATATTTTTTTAAACTTGTTTTTTAAATTTTGGTTTAAATTTTTTTTTTTAGGTGGAAGGCCTAAATCTCGGCGGCTCTCTCGTCTCTCGGGTCTGGTGTGGTGGAAAGTCGACAAACTCTCCTGCTCTCTCTTGGTTGAAGGTATGTTTATATTTCTCGGTTTAGTTAGGTTAGATTTAAATTTAAATTTAGGTTTAATTAGGTTTAAAAAATTTTGAATCTGGATTTTACATTAGGATTTTAAATCTGGATTTTTAGGCTTAAATAACTATTTTTTTAGGAATTTTGAATATGTTCTAAATTTGTTTTAGGTATTTGAAATATGGATTTTTAGGGTTTGTAGGCTTAAATATGGAATTTGAATCTGTTTTGAGTATTTTAAATCTGATTTATTTAAAATCTGTTTTAAATCAATTTTAAATCTATTATTTCTAAATTTGTTAATTAGGTTTTTTGAAATCTGTTTAATTAGTTGTTATTATTTTAGGAAACTTGGATTTTGGACTTTTTGGCGAATTAATTAATCAACTCCGGACCAAGGTTAATAATAGTTCAATTTTTATAATTTATTCGTTGATATTGTATATGTGTGAAAAATGCATACTTTATATCATAGTTTGGATTTAGGATTTTAGAGTTATTTGGATGTAGTAGAAAAATATTAGTTTTAGATTTAGATTTTAATTGTTGTTTGGATGTAGTACTCTATTTGTTGCGATTATAACGTAGTGTATGGTTATACATTGTTGAGTTGTGAAATTTCTAATATATTTTTGATAAAAAACAATAAAAAAATAATAAGTAATTATATTATATTTAATATATTTCTATTATATATTTAAAAATATTTCTAATATATTTCTATTATATTACAAAATTTAACTAATTTTATTTCTTAGTATGAATACAAAAAAATATACATAATTTTAAAAATTACATTGTTGAGTTGTGAAATTTCTAATATATTTTTTATAACAAAAAATAAAAAAACAATAAGTAATTATATTATATTAAATATATTTCTATTATATATTTAAAAATATTTCTAATATATTTCTATTATATTACAAAATTTAACTAATTTTATTTCTTAGTATGAATACAAAAAAATATACATAATTTTAAAAATTATGATTTAAAAAATTATGAATTATAATTTAAGACAGTTTTGTATGTCCAAACTATAAACAAAAAATAATATAATATGATCTTATATATCTTAATAAATTAACTAATTTTATTACTTTGTATGATATTAAAAAATTATATATATTATTTTGTAATATTACTTTGTGTGAACAAATTAATATTGGATGCTAAAAAATATAAACAAAATTATGAAAGTTTTTTTAAATATATTATGTTATTATTTCATATTACAAATTTGTACTCCATCCAAACAAATTTGTATTTGTATTGTGGTATTTGGATTGTCGTGTTTTGGGTTGTCGTGGCTTATTTGAATTTTCGTGGTTTAATTTGTATTGTTTTATTTAAGTAAAGGGTGCTTTAGATCCATATATTATTTATTAGAATTTTAATTATTAAAATATTATTAATATAAATTTAATATTATTTAATATATTATTAATATAAATTTAATATTATTTAATATATTATTAATATAAATTTAATATTATTTAATATATTATTTATATAAATTTAATATTATTTAATATATTATTTATATAAATTTAATATTATTTAATATATTATTTATATAAATTTAATATTATTTAATTATTTATATTATAATTATTAAAAATATTATTATAATTATTTAAATATTATTTAATTATTTAATTAAAATATTATTAATATAAATTAAAATATATAATTATTAAAAATATTTATTAATAAATTCAATATTATTTATATTATAATAAATTCAATATTATTATAATTATTTAAATATTGTTTAATTATTTAATTAAAATATTATTAATATAAATTTAAATATTGACAGGGCCGCCAGTCATACTTTCTGCGACGGGCCGCCGGAGATTCTTTCTGCGACGGGCTGCCGGAGATGTTTTCTGCGACGGGCCGCCGGAGATGCTTTCTGCGACGGGCCGCCGGAGATGCTTTCTGCGACGGACTACCGGAGATAGAGAAACCGTCAGTGAAAGTAACATCAGCGACGGCCCGTCGGAAAAAGTAACATCACCGACGCCCGTTTCAGCGACGGGTAATCAGCGATGGGTTGTCGTCGGCAAAACTTTTAGCGGGCAAAACTTTTAGCGACGGTTTTTGGGAGTATCAACGACGGTTTTTACCGTAGCTGGTGTGCAGATCTGTTGTAGTGTATGTCCGGTGACTGGGCGGACCACCTACACTTAGCCGATTTTGTGTACAACAAGAGCTACCACTCCAACATCGGTATGGCACCCTTTGAGGCACTATACGGACACCGATTTCGGACTCCAATTGGTTGGGGACCGGTGGGAGTCAGTATTGAGATGCAAGCGCCTTTTCTCCTCGAAAGGGGACGAGACGTCTTTCTTTCATTTACTTGCCTCATCACTATGTCAAACAAAGAATTTTGATAGTGGAGGGTTTTAGTGAAATTATGTGACATGAATATAAATGGACGGTTTGACTGTCATATTCATGCAATGACCTGAGAATCACTTGATTTGGAAGTTTATACTAAGACTTGATAAAGCATAAGTATTGTTTTGACTCTTTTTAATGTAGTGACAGTCTCTTGCTATTATTTAGGCATATTTTCAAAATGACCTTGTTTGTTAACTGAATACAAGAAATAACCAGTTTTTTCATGAAATTCAAAAAATAACATTGTTGTCAATGGAATCCATAACCCACTTGTCAAGTGTTTGACACAAAAACCATATATTATGTGAGATTATAAGTTCAATTATCATTGACATCAATGGTTGGAGGACAACGAGTCTTATTCATTTATTAAAAAAATTATCACAAAAAAAATAACATTGTTCGGAACTTGGGATTCCGCCAAATTGCAAATAGGCGGGAACTGTAATCCCTTCAACTTAGAAAGTACTTACACCGCCGTTGTGATAGAGACACATAAATCCAACACAAACTTATATATTTGTGTCAAATTTGTGGTTGGTTTATGTGTCCCTATCATGACTCCTTAAACCATAGTTGAAATCATAATTAAAACTTGACACGAGTTTACATTTAACAAAAAACAAATTGAACGGGTCTGAGAACTTTTCTGAAGGGATAGATAGATAGAACTCAAGGGATAGATAGAACTCGACACTTTTATGAAGGATTGAGATCCCGTCAGTCAAATCCTCACCCAAACCGCCAATTGACAATTCAAAACAGTTCAACAAAACAATAAAAAAATATGAATGAATTTGAGATCCCTTCAAATTCAATCGGTAAACTAACCACAACAAAGACAAATTTTAACAATAAATCACTAATAATAAACAAGGAGACTTCTATCATACACATTTTTTTCTTCTGATATACATTTTTTCAAGAATATTTTGAGTAATTATCAATTAATAAGTATTTAAGGTAAGATCTCAAATGTATTTATCAATTAATGTTAGGTTAAATATGAAGTTTTTGTTGTTCATTTTAAAATATAATTAATTGCTAATTACCCAAAATACCATTTGTTAAAATAGTGTATCATAGAACTTCCCAATAAATAAACAAATCCGTAAATAAAACAACAACGTAAACATCCATACAAATAATAAGAAATAACACAATTATACCACGTGGACGAATTTCGGAAGTTGGATCTTGCTCGTCCGCCGGAGATGAAAAAATAGCCAGCCAAGTCGAATCAAAATAGTCCATACCATGAAACATGATATTCGACGGCATATTAGTATTGAGATTCGACATCTCATTCATATTTTGTGCCAAGAAATTTGAAGGTGACATGTGAAGAATCGGCACCGGTTGGATTAAAAACAAAAGAGTTGTGTCCTGTTGGTGGATATATTACATTTATAAAGTTCATCAACTAAGAACTTGAACCATATTGATTTTGCGAGTTTGATCCATATTCGGTATATGGAGGTGGAACAAAATCATTCTGCTAATTATATTCGGGTTGAGAACATATTTCCTATTCATGTTGTGGATTATATACTGATGAGTACAATCAACTGGAAGGGGTTGTGACTTGTGAGTGTTGTTGAGATTGAGGTTATTGTTCATGTGGCGCTGACGGATTAGCTTGTCCAGAATCCGGCGATGAATGATGCGGAACATTTTCATTCGTAATGTATTCATTATTTAATGGCAATGTGTCGAAAAACAATGACATTCTATTAGTCATTTGATTTATTACAATATAAGACTGACAATTTGGTTCACAGGGAAAAGTATGTTTAGATGTTCGAATATCCTAGCGTAATTTGTAGATCTAAATAACTAAGTTTTGAAATTTTGAAATATCAAAGATTAAATATTTGACATAAAAATAATAAAAATAGTAAATCATATCAGAGATCGCACAACATGGTCACTAGCCAAAAATTGATAATCCACATTCTTGTTATTTTCCAGTACCAAATCATGTAATTTTGTTGAGAAAATCTTTGATCTATCACATTATTGTCCTTGTCAACAGTTGTCCCACATCGCTATATAAGGAGGGAGCTCGTGATATTTCAAAATGACGCGAGAAGCCACATTGGGGTTGGCGGGTATATATCGTATATATCTGAATTGTACCCTATGTGTGAGGTGCATTTAAACAATACCGACAAAGCAAAGAGCCACCTTAGCCATCAAAATGTTACAACCAACAAAGCACTTTGGCGATAGATCTCATTTGTATAAGCGCTCCGGAGAATTTGAAAAAGTATAATTAATATGCAATATCAAACTAAAATAAAATAGCAACAAAAATAATCTTACAAGATTTGTTTTTTTTTTTTTTTTTAAAAGAACCTGGGCACCAAACTCGTTTTGGTTCTTAGTTTTCTATATTAATAAATAATAATATTACAATGATAAGGTTTTACACATACAAGAATAAATTTAGCGTTGATCCAACTATCTAAAAGATTTTTAGTAGTATCGACCAATAGAATCGGCATCGTGCTTTGTTTCCAAAGATTATCATGGTTCTTTCTTTCCGTATCATCCAGTTCAACGCTGCCCATAATCTAGTTTTATTCGTACCTTCGTCGTTTTCGCAAGATCTGTTTTTAACTGATCGGATTCGGTCATGAAATATTTCATTTTTACTTTATTGTTACTCAGTTTAAAGGTGTACACACCAACGCAATAATTTATCAGTCGATTACGTTAATTGACCCAACACGCGGCCACGCCTCATATCTGATCATCCAATAGCAAATTGGAGCCATGCCCATACCTATATAAAAAAACTCACTAGAAGATTGATACAAATATATTATCATTATATCTTTTATATGAAATAAGAAATTTTGATTACTTGTAAGTGTGGATCCAGTATTTAAGACACTTCACGCAATGTAATTGTTATCTCACCGTGCGGCATATGAAATGTATGGTGCGCACGCGGCGCGCCATCTTTGAATTAATGTCGTCAAAAAAACATGATCATGTTATACATGAGCATATCTCATAAGAAGATAGGACTATGCTCGTTTGAGTCTATCATCAGTGTGTCGATTCATTAAATTTCGCCGGTTCCAATTCCTTTTCGTGTTGGCTAATTAACTTAACCGAGATTAATTCTTTGTTATAAATGTGAATTACTATAATCAAAACCGGAGTATTTAACGAGCCACGAGTATTTATGGAACACATCACTATAATCAACGGATGTGTGTCTTCTTGTAAATTTCGTGAATTTAAACACGTTTCATATTTTGGGATAATTGCATGCAATCTCCACATACGTCATTTCATTTACACAACAAATTGTTCACTCACTTCTACTGCTTTTCCCACAAGAAATTCTACATATAATTTGTATATGAAGATGCAGTATAAATCACGTATACCACGAGTTTATATATATTAATTCATAAAACAAAAAAATATTGATTCGAAAACAAGAACAAGTATACAAGCTTCAAAGTTTGAAAACAATGTAAATATTGGTTGTTATGTTTTACACAAAATATGGGCCAATGTAACCTATCTTTTCTCAAAATAAATAAATAAACAAAGATTTTGTATGGGCTTTAGATGAAATTCTCATTTTTAGTGGTTAAAATATAATTAGTTGATCTGATCTTCATTTCTGTTTGGATGTCGTTACCTTTTAGTAACAGATTTGTGATACAAAATTGTTATTCCTTTCTTCTTAATAGAGTTAAGATTTTTTACCAAAAGAATGTCTTAAAAAGAATATATAGGCCAGCCCATTGGGCTCACATGGTGACGGACTTCTCCAGTATTTTGAAAATGGAGAATATCCCTAAGTCACATGGTGACGGTGGAGCAGTTTGCCGTTTATTGGCCGCTCTCCGGGGCCAACCGTTATCAAAAGCCACAAATTTGGACAGGTTTTGAGTTTATTTCTTAATTACTATTTATTTTTAATTTTCATCTCTAACTTCGGAGTATTTTGCACACTTTATCTGATTTGCAGGAGTGAATGGAAGATCAAAGGTATTCTCTTTTTAATTTACTTGATCGAATTTAGAATTAGTTCGAATTATGTAATTTTCCTTACCCCAAAATTCAATCGAATCAAAAACTTATTTGCAGAGAATATTTGATATCTTACATAAACTATGCTATCGGTACAAATAAGGAAATGAAACAACAATTCAAAGGTTTGTTCAAACTTCAATATTCTCTCCTTGTAATTAAAATTTTGACCGAAACTAATTTACTTTGTGAAATTTATTCCCCAAAGAAGAGAGATAAAAAGCATGTCATCAATCCAGTTTGAATTTTTTTCAATCTTGATGTAATTAGAGAAGAGGAAGAAAAGCCTTTATAACTTTTTGCAATTTTTCATTTTTGTTGCAGGTACTTGAGCAAAATAAGTCGAAAGAATTTTTTATGAGATCCTAGATTCATTCATCTCTTATGAGCAAAAAATCCCTTTGGTTTATTCACCGAGGCCCTTGCTCTTCTTGATCAAATGCAAAAATTGGGAAAGGATTGTTCAGATACCGCAAACTCAAACAAAATGATAAAAAAAGGAGAAATTGCAAAACGGCCCTTACATTATTATAAATTGCAAAAAAAAATCCTCTTTTTCTTAATTGACAGTATACCTTCACAAATCAGGATTTTTTTTTTCAATTTTCACTAAGAGTAGACTCAATAGAGGGTTTTTTTCTTGCAATTCTCATATATATATATATATATATATATATATATATATATATATATATATATATATATATATATATAACTTTGCCCTAAAATAAAATATATACTTTCTGAAACTTACTAACATCTCATTTTAGGTCGTAAAATGTGTGCTAAACAAACAAACCAAAATGAGATAATTTGAACAAGAAAATATTATTCCAGACGGGAATTCTTTGAAGGACCCTTGGCTTTTGATACTCCAAAAAATCCTAAACCCAAAGTGAACGGGTTTTTTTAAATAATGAAAAAGTTAGGGTTTTTGTTTTAGAATTTCCCTTCCAGATAAAAGGTCTAGTTTATGTCTTTAAATCATTGGGAGATTTTTCTTTCTGAAGCAAAACCAAGCCTTGTTCAGATAGTCTAGATAACAAAATCACAATTTACCTAAAAAATAAAAAAAATGCATAATTAACTAACCTAAACAATTTTTATCCATAAACGTGTTCAAAATTATAGACCTAACAACCTCACAAATGATAAAAAAAAAAAAGGTAAATTATGACGAGCAAGTCCGCTGAAGGGATATAATTAGAAAAGAAGAATACACCCCTTTTTTTGGGGGTTTTATTATGTTTATACATATTTTAAAGACAGAGAAAATTACATTGGAGCAATCATATAAAAGATACATTCATCAAAGTATCATATGTTTTTTTTATATTTAGATACTAAAATACCCCCCTCATTTTTAGCAACATCCATAACCTATCGTTTAAATAAGTTTTGGAGGGTTGATTTGAGGTCATCATCTTCCCATTCCAAATTATTCCACCAATCCTCACGACCCTCTATTGCCTTCAAGTTACTCGGAATGTTTCCCATTCCAAATTTTGTGAATGGTAGCTTCTTCAGTTTTTGACAAGAAAAAATACTAAGATGTTGCAACGAGGGAAATGTAATATGGGGAGGACAAATGCTTGCAATGCTGGAATTCTTGAGGGTCATAAATCGGAGGCTAGGAAAGGTTTGACTTGTTTTTCCCATTTCTTCATCCGTAGTAAACATTTGCGTAACGGAACAAGCCCCGTAGATATCTAACTCTCGAAGACATGGTAGATATAAAATCCATGAATAATTCTTTATGTCTCCACCATGTATGCTCAAAAAGCTAAGCTTAGGAAACAAATCCTTGGGAGCAATTGCTACAAATACAATCTCCTTCATTTTTGGCACTTTCAGTTCTATGATTTTCAAATTTTGAAACTGCCAATTGATATTTCTCTTGTCATTTTCAAATGACAATTTCCAATAACTGCATTCACAAAATGAAAGTTCAACCAAACTGTTGTTGTTCCGTAAAAATCTAGGTGTTATACGCAAGAAGTCCACCGAATTGGACTTACAAATACCAAGGCGCCTAATAGATACATTTACCAAATTCGAAAGGCGTTCCAGTTCGGATTTTTCTCGTACAATGATTGAAATTGTTTTTATTTTCTTCAAGGACTCTATATCCTTAATGAATAAGGAAATGTCGAAGGAAGCATTAACCCAACCATTGTGGTATATGTCTAGAATGACTAGTTCTTTCAACTCATATAGAACACCATCTGGCATACTGGTAATAAGATTCTTTCTTAGAATCAAGTATCTAAGATTGATAAGAAATTTTAAATCTTCGGGCAATTGTAATATCTGATTCCCAGACATGTTGAGATATCTAAGATTAGTAAGTTTGCAAATTTCTTCGGGGAATCTGTTGAGGTTGTTATTAGCCAAATCCAAAAAAGTCAGAGTAGTACGGTATTGTGCAATATTTCTAATGGCCTCGGAATTATTTTTTATTAAGATAAGTGTAATGGCCCGATAAATTTGGTTACGTGTGGTATAACTCCTATAAGCATTATTGGTTCTTAAAATAAGTGTTTTTAGATAGGTTTTGGTAACACGAGATGGAATATTCACAAGATTAAGCATACCGTACAAAGAAATATGCTCTGCTTGACTCCATGGGTCATTCAAAAAAAAATTTGGGTCCGTGTACGGAGATACATAACGTATTAAGAATCTGGCCAGCCGACCCATCCCAACAGGCGACCCAACAGGCGACCCAACAGGCGACCCAACAGGCGACCCTCTATCGAGAACAGGCCGAACAGGCAATTTTACAACCCATTTTTTGTTGTTCTTACCACGATCATTCGCAATCCTCAATGCCATGTTACGAATCAGGTGATGCATTATTACGATTTCATCGTTTTCTTTATCAGCCTCTAGCAGGCATGCTGCCTGAAGGTCGTGCACAAGAGCATAACCATGATTATAAATCCCTTCCTCATCGAAATCTTGAATTGCTCCTAATCCCATCCATCGTTCAATGAGCTCTTCTTTAGGTATTTCATAATCCTCAGGCCATAGAGAACATATCAAAAAACATTGCCTCAAGACATCGGTCCTTAAATTATCATAACTAATTTTTAATATTTTAAATATATTACCATCCAATTTGTGAAGCTGTGATTCTTTTAAGAGTCGGATATTATTCTTCCAAATTTTACTATCTGTCTTGCCACACATTGCTCTGCCAATTGTGATAAGTGCTAGCGGCAACCCATCTAGCTCTTTAACAAGTTCTCGTGCGCGGAAAATTATAGTTTGCTCGGCTTGAATCGTCTCTTGACCAACTTTATCCAGAAAAAGACGCCACGCATCCTTCTTATTTAGGCATTTCACCTTAATTTTCTTTTCTGCCTCCATTTGACCGCAAATGCCAATATCTCTTGTTGTAAATACTACTTTTTGCTTGCTACTAAGAGGGGATGGAATACCCACATCTACAAGATCAACTCGCTCCCACAAATTATCTATTAATAAAAGAAAATTCTTTTTACTCAGAAAATTTCCAATTTTACCAGCAATCGATTGTATACTATCATTCTCTTTTACTTCCGATTTGAGCCAATTGGCAACTCCGTTTTGTATTTTTTGTACCGAACATTCCCTTGAGGCCGTGACATATATTATATAGTCAAACAAACCACCAACGGAGTCATTGATTTGTTTTAGGAGATGGGTTTTGCCTACGCCACCCCTGCCCCAAATCCCGATGATCCCCACATCATTATTATTTAGGTAATCGAGTGCTAGGTTAAGGTTTGAGATTTGGCTCGAGGACGTGGAAGATGTGGTGGGTAGCATATGGACAGGTTGAGGTAGCTGCTCGATTGTGTATCTTCCTTCAAATTTTTCGAATTTGTCACATAAACCTTGGACCTCCATAAGCTTCTTAGCTGCATCTTTACCGATCACATTATTAGAAAAGCAATTAGGAGAGCAACATCCAAAAATAATGTATCTTTGCTCGTATTTTTTCTCAATCTCATTTATTTCATTATTCACAGATTCTACATTATTAATCCATTCACGAATTTCATTGGTCGCTTCACGACCTTTTGGCTCATCTCGCTTAATTTGCTTTTCCACGTCAGCTCTCTTCGCTAACAACCCCTTGGTAGCCGATCGCAAGTCATTTACATTTTTTTTAACCCTAAATGTATATTTGACTTGCTCAATCACGATATTCACCACAGCAGACACGACGGAATCAACAAGCTTGCTAACGAAATCCATTTATGGATTCAAATTGAAAGATTAATAAAATAGAGGAGAAGAAAATGAAGGAACGATTTAGACCCTTGTTTCAGGAGTGTGTGTGTGTGTGTGTGTGTGTGTGTGTGTGTGTGTGTGTGTGTGTGTGTGGTGGTGGTGGTGGTGGTGTGTGTGTGTGGGGTGGTGGTGGGGGGGTTATAGTTACACCAGATATACGAGGGGAAAAGGACACAAACAGAAATGAGTATAGAGAAAAGAAGAAATCGAGGAAACTACTAATTTAAGCGAACTGCTTGAAGGAGAAGGAGGACGAGAAGAACGAGGAGGAGGAGGAGGAGGAGGAGGAGAAGTTCATTTTCTTCGATGATACAAGAGAAGTAATGCCAAGAGCATTGAGGAACAATAAAAGCTTGAACAAAGAGGAAAGAACAAAGTACAGAAGAGCTAATTGATGTCTTGATGCCTCACTTTAGGAGCAAGTAATGCCAAGTATCAGAGATTGGTGTAAAGATTGATAGAAATTGGAAGAGGTGAAATATCTTGCAAGGAAGAGATAACTTGAATAAAGGACTGAATAATAATACAATACAAAATGATGCCTCCAATTAATGTGAAACTGGAAGTATCCATTTAGTATTGTGTATTCGAGGGAGTCATGTCCAAGTTTAGCTAGATTGGAGAGCTGTAGATCTAGAAAATGAAATATGAGTAGATTCATAGAAGAAAAGAAAAAAAGAAAAAAAAAAGAGCAATAGATTCGTGGCTTCTCCAATAGGGTTCTGTGATCTCCAATTTGGTGCAGCCAAAATGAAAAAGCAAAAAAGGAAAGGAAAGAGGGGAGAAGAACAAATACAAATTTGTCGTTAGGAACAAAAGACACGAGAGCTTTAAACAATTTCATGTGTTAATTATTATATTATAATTATAATTTCACGTGTTACCTCCAAACATTGTACAGTGTAAAATAAATGAAAGATAAAGAGTTATCAAATTTGAGACTAGAGCTTTAAACAAAAAATAATCATTATACAAATAAAATAGTTACTCATAAATAACAATGTATCATTCAAACATCCTAACCCATATAAACAACATGAATTTTGTTTCCTTAATGAAGAAATGACATTTCAAAATTTGAAAATAATTTTGAAAGGGGGAAATTAGAGTGGCTGAAACATGGATTTGCAGAATTTGTGATTTAATTGGAGTTGCTAATAATTTATAACATGGACGAGGTCATTTTTGTAACCATTCATCGTGAAGAAATACTTCAGTGTGAATAAATTTTCGGCCCTGCCTACAATTTGAAATGCCATATTTTTACATTTCAACAAAAAAAATCATTGAATCCGTCAAATTAAATTCACAATTTTTTGAGGTACTAAATTGCACTTTCCTCCTTATATTAATTTACCTGGAAAAAAAAATCAACATGAATAATGAAATTATACTAAAGAAATATTTTTAAATTAGAGATTGGCTTGTAATAAGACTAAGAAATATTTTTAAATTAGATAATAAAACAAAACATTAATAGTACACAAAAGGTTGAATTCCTCAAAGGTTTCTATTTTATAATAGATATAGTTCCTCAAAGGTCCTTATTTTTTATAATAAATACAGTGTAAGAAGTTAATAGATTTTATCCAGCCCCAAAAATATTGAATTTTCTACAATTATTATAAACTAATATGAACACTTAGCTCCGTCTCGGTATACAAAAGAGACGTGATATAATATTTGCTAAATGGTCTCTAATTTGTAAAACTACAGCAACTTCGAAAGAATCTTTGCTCAATCACCACCTTAGACCCAAACATAAGAGATATAATCTCTTGGAACGACTAACAAAAATAATTATCCTAAGGAAAACTTAATAAATTTTGGAATAACGTACTCACACCAAAATTGCGTGCAATTCTAATCGTTATTCGTGTCGATCTTGTAACATCCATCAACAAGTATCACCATACCCGTTTCCCTCACCAAGACCCTCGAAATCTCACATATCCGTACCCAAATCTGAATACTTATCATCGTCATCATTCTCCTTCATCTCACGACCAGTTTGGCCTGTTAAATTCTATTTAAGGCATTTGGTCGAACACCTTCGATATCGCTTCTCCATCACTTCGTAACTCGTAATTTCTCTACTCGAGCAATTCTTTGAACCCCACGGTTACATCCTTGATACTTGATTCTTGGTCGTGGAATTTCGCCGAACACTTTAGTTACCATCATGGGACATTTCGTCGAGCACCTTGATTATATCCCCGGATCACCGAATCCTCATATCAAATACCCCTCAAAAGCCAATTGTATGGAAAATAGTGTCCCCAAATCGAATGACTTCTCTAATCACAAACGGTAATTCATTATGTTCTCTCCTTCCTCAAGTCTAACACAAATATGCGGCGATGGTCCGATCTTTAAAACAAGTAAATGGAGAAGGCTCGGTGGTCCACCATTCATTGATGTAAATGGGACTCGAATGCACAACCTCTGACGACATATGTGATTTTTGTCTCACACCCAACCACTGGGTCATGAGCCCATTGGCTGCGATGGCCCGATCTAATTTTCGATCTTTCACTTCATTTTTTTTCTCCTGGCCGAGTAGCGTCGATTTAGCACGTCTTTTAAAGGTAGCTCTATCATTCGGAGATGGATCGATCTGGATCTGTCCACACAGCGCTGACTACGGATCAGCGTACTAGAACTGTCATCGGTGGCTCCTGGTCAATCGTGATCTGTCTAGCATTGGTGGTTGATTAGTTGTTGATCGGCACACCAAAACTGGCAGAGAAGAGGTGAGGGGAAAAGCATTGTGAGATTTCAGCCGTATGGACGTATGGACGAGTGAGAAATGGGAAAGGGGCTCGGGAGCTCGCTTTTAGTCATGTTTTTTATAGAACAAAACTGAAACCTTTTACTCGAATCACGTGAACGCTGATCTTAGACATTATTCCGTCTGTTCGTGCAGACTATAAGAAATACCCCAAGATAATTCGGAGATGTCGTTCTTTAGGGTACGTTCATGAGAACAACGGATGATAACTTTCTTCAACACTCAATTCGAAATAGTATATCGTTTATATAAAATAGCATATTAAGAATGTAGGAGAATATCCTCGACCCCGGGCCCGCGCAGCGGAATGAAGGCCCGGTCCGATTCTCCGATTCCCGAGATCACGCCATGACTTCGAGGGTACGATGCAAATAGAAGGATAGATCTATACCAGTGCCAAATTGATGGCACACGAAGGGTTGATCGCCGCCTTCTATCTCCTGTCACGTTGGTGACAATTCGCGCGTCCCACACCACGCATCTTCCACCACTCGTTAACTACGCCGGTTCACTCGAATTCGTCCTCGTGCGTCCAAGCGTTTCCACCGTCTTTCTCACTCGAGTCGATCACAATCGAAGAGCCACAAATGTCGCTCCTCTACTTGTATCCACGTTGATTCGTAAGACGTCGGTCGCGGATGCACCTGCTGAAGGAATAATGCCCTAGGCTGAATGAAATAATGCCCTGGGCTGATCTAAATAATACCCTAGGCTAAACTGTTTATCTTGTATGTAAACAAAGGATAGTTATTATTTATGTGTTGTTAAACTAATACTATATGTATTTGATTAAAGTTTCATTTAATACGTGTACTGGTTGTTTAACATATTTAGGAATATGTGAATAAGCCTTGAATTGTATCACTAGTTTATACATCATCATAATATGTGATTATGATAGTAAAACTGTATCAATGAACGTAATACGATTCTAAATGTCCCTGGTCATATATATGATGTATATAGAGATATACATGTCTAAGGAAATAGAATATATATGTACACCAGTATATTCGCATATGAGATGATTATGTTTTATTGATCATGGACATGGAATACATAGAGATGTAGTGATGTCAAATATGGAATATAGATATGTATTAGAGACTAAATATTGGACTGACCAACTTATGAGAATATACATGGTTATTGTCATTATATATATTCTCATAAACAAATAGAATTTTAGTTCTTTGACCTGAGGTTATCATTAGATTTCTCACATGTGAATTGTGATACTTAGATATGTTTCTTTGTTATCTTTAACCGGGTAATCAAGATCATCATTGGGTATTACATGAAGCATGTTGGAGGATGTGAATAACCAAGATGGAAGTTGTTCCTTTCATGATTGAAAGAGATATCTCTCAGGGCCCCCTGATGAATTAGGATTGAAGGAAATGCGTGGCCACGCTCAATAAGATTAACATGTGTTGTTAATACTAATTGAACATTCAATCTAATTCTATATCGGGAAAGAGTTAAGTTGATTTAGAAAGGATGACATTTGACCATGTCTTTGATCAACAGATATCGCATGAACAAGAGAGCTAGTAATTTATCTATTTGATAAATAGGTTATGATCACAAATCATTTATTTAATTTGGGTAGTCATAATGCCTTGCTAGAGGCCAACTATGATTTGCATATTTAAATAGAGATTTGATATGCTGCCAACATTAAATAAACCTATAGGGTCACACACAAAGACAAGTTCGGACTGGACACAGAAAATCAGGAAGATAGATATTATTCAGTTTGAATCAGGATATTATTATGTTCGAACGTGGATATTATTCTGTTCGAACGAGGATATTAATCTGTTCGAACAGAAGGTGTAAAGCATTAAATGAATGCTACATGCATATATGGGTGCATGGTATTAATGCTCAGGATATCATTCCTTGGATGAAAGATAGTGGGTGGGAAGAAAAGAGTTTTTTCCCACTCGATGATTAATACACACAAAAGCTCTTGATGAAAGAGAAGTATAGATTCACTCATTTTTCTAGAACAGATTTTTGACTCAAAGAAAAGAGTTTTTTTGGAGAGTTAAAAAGAGAAGAGAAAATAGTTTTCTCAGTAGTGATAGAAAAGAGTGAAGCTTGGGGCAGAATTTCTTTGTGAAAGAAAAGAGAAGCCAAGTAGATTTTCTGAAGGGAGGAAGGATCCGACTAGCATCGGAGGTCTTCACATCCAGTCTAGACGAGTCGCGTGTGGACACCGATAGAGGGTGGTGCCGGATCGAGCATACCTACGTGATCTCTGCAAGCTTCCTTCAACCAGATTTGAACTAAATCTGAGGTGAAAATCTTGAAACTCTTCCTTCGTATCTAATTAGCGATACACAGATCCATGGCTTAAGGGGTTCGGGTAAGTTTCGCTGCGAAATGTGATTGCAATAAAGTTGCCCGGATTCCCTAACACCTGCCTAGACGATGCACCGGCGAACTTGCTCGATCTAATCGATTCTCTATTCTCTCTCTTCGCACATTTTCACTCACGAAAGATCAAATCTGAATTTGCTCTTTTCTCTTGTGTATTAGGCATGATAATTCTGTAGAATTTCGTGAGTTGCTTAGAATTGTAATCAATTGCTCAGTGATGAGAGAGAAAGTATCCTATTTATATCTAATAGGATTAGGGTTAGCCAAAAGGCATGTATATCCAATATACACCTTTTCACACAGAAAACTGCATGAACCTGGTCAGTATTCTGTCCAGACGAAATTGACAAATTTCTCTGACAGAAAATCACCTAACATGAAAGTTGTAGATAATCTAATTATCTACAAAACTCAATTTGTCCCAGCCCAATTGGAGTTCGTATGAAAAAGTTATGACTGTTTTACTAACTGTATGTCATACTGTTGCACCCTTTCGGTATTTCACATAAACGACACTGATATTTCGTTCATATGAAATGTATTTCTACATGAAGGTTATAGATAATCTAATTATCTATCTAACCCAATTTGAACCATTCAAATTGGATTTTCCTACTGAAAGTTATGGCTCCAAATGTACGCTTACATTCGTTCATCCACATGTACACTTTTACGGTTGATCCGAAACTGTATTTCTTTCAGTCTCCCACTCAATTTCAGATCTACCTAAAAGGTACTCATGCATATCCAATATGCACGATTTTAGAGAATATAGCTCGCGTATCAAATACCAAGCTATGCACATCCAATGTGCCGATTTTATGATCAAGCCCGACTTAGTACGACTCGTTGTGTGACCATGTAGGTTCGACTTAACGATGGCAGTAGGTTGTTTCCAATGCCTACAAGCTCATGAGCGGGATCTAGTCACTCCATCATAGCTACCCATGTTAAACGAATAATGATTGTGATCATTGTGCCTATCTCGAATAGCGGTTATTAGTTATTTTGTTCGCGATATCCGTTAATCAAAAGGCATGGTAATAGTCATCCTTATAATTTGATTAACTACATTTATTCCCCGATTCCGAGTTGAGTTAACAAATTTCAAACGATATTAACCATTAATACCATTGACCGTGGCCACGGTTTTCGTTAATCAACTCATCGAGCGGCTCCTAAGAGATATCTCTTCCTTTCGGAATAAACAATTCCTATCTTGGAGACTCACATTGAATTCCGTGTTTCGGACAATACCCAATGATGACCCTTTTAACTCCCTGTTACGGTGAGCGTAAGATCATATCAAAGCATTGTGTTACGCACGTAACTCAATCAATGATCCCCTCAAGTTTGAAGAACCTAATACCCTACTCGTCGCGAGTTCATCCATAATGACTAAACCATGTCATGATCTCGCGGCTTCGGTCATATCCAATACATGTAACCTAACATATATCTACGTTCCCGATTCGACAAGCACCTTGTCCCATGATTAGCAAAACATAATCATCTCCTTGGCAAACGTACTAGTGTACGCGTTCAGTCTATTCCCTTGTAATAGAAATGCTTCTCTCTTAAGCAAACTGACCCGCGACTAGGGATGTTTAGAAATGACACTTTAAGTGTGACGGTTTTGCTGCACATAGTCCTCAACCATGTCGACGTCCACACAAGTTCAAATCAAGGTTCATGTAATCATATTACACAACCCCGCACACAGTTTTCATATAAGGTGAATGCATGAAAATTTAATTCAACAAAAATTTTAAAAGGGATGCATTCATACGGATTAAGTATTTGAGTGATACAACGTTTACCTATGGGTATCTCCATACCCACAACCTGCGAGGACTATCGTATTAGATAACTACACTCTACTCTCTTCTTCCTCCTTTAGGTATCTCCATACCCATAGTCATCGCATGACAGTCACGCGCGACTAGAGAGAGCGGTTTTGTAAACGGTTCCGTACGTTCCCGCTAGTGTTAATCTTCAGCAGGATTGGAACATTTCCAATTCCTACGATCACAACTTTTCACAAAATTTCATGGATCAAATGAAATTTTCTGAGTATTGGCTAGAAGTGGTTGTGACCTCGGCATTTTTGGCTTGTACTATTGCGTTTCACGCAATAAACAACCATAAATCCGATAACTCGTGGCTACTAGAGTTTGGTCATGTATCCTTGATCCATACCACTTCCTTTTGCAATTAATAGCCGCAATATACTCGCCTCCGTAAATAGAATCATAAACTATTGGTCTTGTGGAACCATTCCACATAACCGTGTTTTCATTTAAGCAAAACATGTACACACTTTGTGATCGAAAGTCGTGCTACATATTTGGACGTGCTTAATCTTTGGAAACTGTTGTTGTTATAACTCTTTATAACCAACACGTCCTCCACACCATTATAGATAAAAATCCTGAATTCTTTCGCAAAGTATTCAAGGATAAACTTCACCTCTATCAATACAAATCCTGATGGGTTTAAATATACATAATCATTATGTATATATTTGTATAACCATTATACATTCACAAGAGTTAGTCTCATGTAATCGAATTACATTCAAACTCATGTGATTCCCATGATTTTTATTGACGGTGAACTAGACGCTTCATCCATACGACATATAGCCACATACATATCATGACAGATATAATAGATCCTCACATCGAATGCAAAGCATCATATTTTTATTTTCGCCCTACTTGATGTCTCACATCGAGCCGTAGAAAATTTCTGCCATTCGACATTTTAATTTAACTCCTCCAAGGAGTTATATGTTGAAAACCATTTTCAACAATATGTCGATATATTGGCTATAACATAGAACGAGGAACTTCTTAGATCTATCCTACTGATCTTCACGCTTAATTCATAAGCGGTCTCGTCTAAATCCTTTGTCGTTACAAGAAATATAACACAGCTCCCACTAACCTTCATGTGTACACAAAGTTTTTCATTCGGTCCGACCATGTTATAACTGTTTATAACTTCGTCAAAACGAATATTCCAATTCTGAGAAACATTCTTTAATCCATCATATGGATCGTTAAAGCGTGCATATCCTATTTCCGATTCTTATGAATCGACAAAACCGTAAGGTTGTGTCAAGTACACATCCTTAAATAAAATTTCTGTTAAGAAATTCGGTTTTGACATTCATCTTGCCACATCACATAGTCATAATACGCGATTATGGCAAGCAGAATTTCGAGAATGGGAAAGCATGGCAACATGCGAAAACGTTTCTTCATAGTCCGACTATGAATTGCATGAAACTCTTCGCAAAAAGCCTCGCTTTACATATATGCGTATTCCTATCCATGGAGGTTCTTCATCTTGAAAAACCCACTCACATTTCACGGGTCTAACCCAGAAAGTAATGAAATCAAGTTCTAAACTTGATAATTTTACATGGATCGAATCTCAGAATTCATGACATCATGTCATGTGGAATCAACCTTTCATAGCATCCATGTAGGATATCGAATCATCATATGATTTCCATCTATCATCATTAGCCACGGTAAATCCGTATTTACCGGCTTATGATATAGCCTACTTGATCTACAAATAATTCATTTGTGTGTTCGACTCATATTCATCAACTCTTGATGAAGTCGTGTCAACATTCATCGGTAAAATGTTCATTTTCAGATCTCAAATTCTTTCGAGATTTATTCTACTCCCACAAGCCCGCATAGAGATTAGCAACATCAAGTTTCAAACTTGTGTGCATCGAGTCCTCCTCCAAGAAGGCATCTCTTCGAGCCACGAAAATCTTATTTTCGTCGGGACATTAGAACTAATACCCTTTAGTTTCCTTAAGGATATATGTCATAAACGAACAATTTTTAGATTTGGGATTGAATTTAACCGAATCAAATTTCGAAATATACTCACATCCACAAATCTGTACAAATGACAACTTCGGAACCATTCCGATCCATATCTCAAATTCAAATTTAAATCGCATCTAATGCAATTTCGGGATCAACTTATCTATCGAATCCATATGATATTCAGTCACGGCGATCAAATCTCGTACCATCAACACATGAGTGTTAATCAAAGACCCATAAGGCGTCTCAAAATTAACCTACTCTATGAGCCGCATTGAACCATTCAACGCGCTCTAGCTCTTGAAACTATTTCATGAGCGTTGTGTTTTATTTTCATATACACCCGAATTCTCAAAACAATTTTGAGAAATATGCGTCTACACATGCCACCACAAGGCACGTAATATCGTTCGATTCCTTCTTAAAGTTTATCGAATCCGGCTTTCACTAAAGCCAATGCCTCGAGCCCCGAATCTACCATTTCCGTGTCCAACACGTTCCTTTAAGTTTAAGAACTGTTCTTTGACTATTAAGGTTAATAACGGTAATTCCGGCCCAAAAGCCATCTATCATATCGATCTCATCGATATATTTGGTGTTGCTTGAAAACATAATTCTAAACGGATGATGAAGATTAACTCCTAACCGTGCGTACTTAATCTATATGCTTATATGATAATTATATGATCGTGTTATTTTATCGAATCGATAACCCTCATACCGATACGGGACTCCAAGTCCATAACACTCAAGACCCATATTTTCGTTCCTCCCACAAGTGACTTTAGCCTATCGGGTGGGATCCCGTTATTTAGGTATGATTATATCCAATCGCATCCAATGCGACTCTTGAACCTTTATAGGATTTCGGTGATGGATCGTATCCAATACAATCCCAGTTCCGTGTGTGCATCCTATCTATACCCCGAACTCCAATCTGATTGGCCTGGACGGTTAAGTCACAACCATCTCCAACGTATCGTTCAAATAAGCTACTAGTGAGTCGACTTTAGCCTGTGCCTCACAAGTCCCGATTTAACGCTTACCACCCTTTCGATGATTACAATATCACGTGCCCGACTTTAGCCTGAACCCACGTGAAACGTAATCACCAAACTCGGTGGTTGTGGATATGGAAGGCATTTCCATGACTTAAATATTATGAGGGATCATGCCATTGCACGTTTCTAAATCCGTGACATAATCTAATTATATCACTATCACAAGATTTTCATAAATGCATATGTATTTATTTGGGAGTCTAATTATTCTAAATAATTATCTAATTATATGCTAGTATGATTGATGCCGATCAAATCGATATAAAGAACTCAAAATTCCGAGTTGTGTAGCCAAAGTTATCACGAAAACAAAATCAGCAAACAGAAACTAGTCCGTTGCACCGGAACTCAAGTTTGTTGCACCGGACCTATGTCCGTTGCACTGTTATTTACTGCGGAGTCTGACCAAAATTTCCAGAAACATGTCCGTTGCACCGGAACACAAGTCCGTTGCACCGGACCTCAAGTCCGTTGCACCGGACTATACGATTTTCACAGTTTTTCACAGTTTTCTGCAGATTTTCTGCAGTTTTCTGCAGTTTTTTCCAGTTTTATGCAGTTTTCTGCAGTTTTTTTTCTGTTTTCGCTCGTTTCCAAAACGATAAATCATGAAACTTTTTCACGATCATTCCTAGATACTCTCAATCAACTTTTGATCGATCTCTAGCGAATTCCACTTGTGATTTTAACGGAATTTGACTTTCTCTATATGTAACATCATGCAAACGGGTACGAACTTTGATAACCCGTGCGTATATCTAATATACGACTATGATTCGACCCTCGAATCGATGGAGATCGCTCTGATACCACTGTAGGAGAATATCCTCGACCCCGGGCCCGCGCAGCGGAATGAAGGCCCGGTCCGATTCTCCGATTCCCGAGATCACGCCACGACTTCGAGGGTACGATGCAAATAGAAGGATAGATCTATACCAGTGCCAAATTGATGGCACACGAAGGGTTGATCGCCGCCTTCTATCTCCTGTCACGTTGGTGACAATTCGCGTGTCCCACACCACGCGTGTTCCACCACTCGTTAACTACGCCGGTTCACTCGAATTCGTCCTCGTGCGTCCAAGCGTTTCCACCGTCTTTCTCACTCGAGTCGATCACAATCGAAGAGCCACAAATGTCGCTCCTCTACTTGTATCCACGTTGATTCGTAAGACGTCGGTCGCGGATGCACCTGCCTAGACGATGCACCGGTGAACTTGCTCGATCTAATCGATTCTCTATTCTCTCTCTTCGCACATTTTCACTCACGAAAGATCAAATCTGAATTTGCTCTTTTCTTTTGTGTATTAGGCAGGATAATTATGTAGAATTTCTTGAGTTGCTTAGAATTGCAATCAATTGCTTAGTGATGAGAGAGAAAGTATCCTATTTATATCTAATATGATTAGGATTAGCCAAAAGGCATGTATATCCAATATACACCCTTTCACACAGAAAACTGCATGAACCTGGTCAGTATTCTGTCCAGACGAAATTGATAAATTTCTCTGACAGAACATCACCTAACATGAAAGTTGTATATAATCTAATTACCTACAAAACCCAATTTGGCCCAGCCTAATTGGAGTTCGTATGCAAAAGTTATGATTGTTTTACTAACTGTATGTCATACTGTTGCACCCTTTCGGTATTTCACATAAACGACACTGATACTTCGTTCATATGAAATATATTTCTACATGAAGGTTATAGATAATCTAATTATCTATCTAACCCAATTTGAACCATTCAAATTGGATTTTCCTACTGAAAGTTATGGCTCCAAATGTACGCTTACATTCGTTCATCCACATGTACACTTTTACGGTTGATCCGAAACTGTATTTCTTTCAAAGAAAAATAAGGAATTATTGGAAAACATACAAGTATAATGGACACAAGGTATTATATGTATACTATGGATCTCACTCTCTAGTATGTATATCGTATGTCTCTCTCTTGTATCTGTAACTTCAAATCGTCTACAGATAATGGGGTGTATACTTATATATATAATCATGGAGTAATGTGTACGTTTCTGTTGGTCTTAATAATTATATTAAGACCAACAGAAACGTACACATTACTCCATGATCATATATATAAGTATACACAAGAATCGTGAATCAACATGGTGGTTTTGTCCTGTGGACACGACGTGAACCAGAGAGGTGCGATGCTGCTGGTGACTCCATCTGGATGGCGAGTGAGTGGATATCGTCAAGCTTTCAGGCGGTTCCAGGCCGGCCGCACATGATTGTTTGGGGGGGGAGGGGGGGGTGGGGGGGGGGGGGAATTTACGTAAGAGAGAGATAGATCAAGCTGAGCGCGGGTCGGGATGGTCCGGTTGCAGTGAAGTTCAATTTTTTTTTTGGATTTCGTCAATACATGTATTGCGCTGGAGTATATGACTATACGCGTATTATATCCATGGTTGCAAATAGCTTCCCCAAATGCTACGCTATACCGATATAGCATATTTTATTGGCAAAGCGCTCTGCGCTGCAACTTTGTAGCTCGCTACATCTAAATAAAATATTTTTAGATGAATTTATAAAAAGAAATCAAATGAATTTAATTAAAAGAAATTATTTCATGAAAATTTATAATAATTACAATCACTATTGATTGGAAAAAAAAAACATATTTAGATTTAGATGTTCTGACTTGTTGGAGATTCTCGTTTTCAAATACCTTGTTAATTATTTTATAAATTTATTTGGGATGTTTAAATATGAATATTTGTTATTTTAAAGATTGTTTTGATTACATATTAATACTTAATTATTTTATGCGCTACAAATTACAGAATCCCCTGTAGTTGTAGCTCTCGCTATAGCGCACTCTACTCGCTATCGTTAAAAAAAAAATGATCACCACACTACGGACCGTTAAACGCTATTTGTAACTTTGATTATATCTGATAGGATGACAATTTTTCAAAAAAATTATGATACCAAAAGTTTTATATATACATTTAAATTAATTAATTATACATTTAAATAAAGATGGTTGGTTGTTTATCGAATCAAAACGATAAAAATATAAAATCAGCTGAATCGGATTCGTATCCAGCAGTATCCAAACCGGATACAGTGGTATCAAAAATGTATTCTTTCAAAATTTAATATCAAAATAGTTTGATATGTCATGTGACGTATTGGATAAGTATCGGTGTCATATACGTATCCGACATGCATCGGTGTCGTATTCGTATTGGATACGGTCAGTTTTTTGAAATATTCACGCAACATATCTTAATATAGTTTGAGAGGTTTTTGTGTATTCTAGTCGTAAATAATGAATTTATGTTAAAATTAGGTTTGATCACATGCGTTTATGTTTTTGGGGTTGATATTGGTGTATTTTGAAAAATAATTATGTATTTCCGATTGTAAATCTCCATTTGCAGGTACAATTTAATATTATATTATATAATAAATTATATCATAATATAAATATAATATAAGGAAGATTTCTGCATATGACATGTATGCACACAAAATTTGAAAAATAATTCAGTTTTAAAATTATTAGGAAAATACTCGTGCTACGCGACATTGAAAAATAATTCAGTTCAATTAAATAATAATACTTATGTTAGTGTGATTATATAATAATATTTGAGATATAACATAATTTTACGAAAAAACATAACAACAAATATTATATCATTATTGTTCACAATATTCCATACAATATCAATTATAAAAATAATGATTCATATGACATATGACATATGTAATAACACATCATTAATTATGTAGTCTAATATTTTTTATTAATTCAAAATGCAATGAAAATTATAAATAATATCAAACTTAATAGTGAAATTAATTTAATAAATGATATAAAAAAATAATTTAGCATAAAAATAAATATGAATTATTTTATATCATATAATTTTTTAAATATTTTTTTTGAAAAAATAACACTACTATTTGGTAGGTGCTTCTAAGTTTAAAAATTATTTACATGGTGAAACTATTTTTTTCAATTTTTAATATCAAATTTGTTTGATTAAAAAAATAAGTATAATCAACTTAGTACGGGATTTTTATTGTTCTAATTTTTTTTAAACAAATAATAATACTTAAATTCTATTATGTAAAAAAAGTACTTAAAATTATATTATGTAAATATGCATTTTTTGCATTGTATTTTCTTACATTTTTTACAAATTCAGATTATGCAAAACGGTATGTATGAACAATGTTAATATGGATATCAAAATAAAGAGAAAATTAAAACAAATATATTTGATGAATTTCTAAAATATAATATTAATATATGATGTATGATGTATGTTTTATAATATTACATATTAAGTTATTAGCATTTTATATATAAATTTTTTATCTTCCATTACATTCATATTAAATCATGTAATTTTATGTGAAATGACAAAAAATTGAATAAATTCATTATAACATGACTTTAACCAATAATAATCCACGTTATTAATGTAAAATAATAATAATTCACGTTATTAATGTAAAATAATGGATTCTTAATTGAAAATGAAATGGGGGAAAAGTAAAAATTTGTCTTTATTTATTAACCTCTAGTAGGGTTATCATTACAATTGCATTTTTTGGGAGCAAAATAATTTCTACAATTTATTTTATTTCTGTGTTTGCTCGATAAAACGGACAAATAAATAATACTTTATAATTTCATATTTCAGAATATCATATTATGATATTTATTATACCGATTTACGATTTATTATTTTATTTTGTGATCATATATAATATTATTTTATGTAATATAGTGAATAAAATTATACTTTATATATTATAAAATCCTTAAATAAAATAACGGCCCTAAATGTTATCATAAAATAGTGTTAATATGATATCATCAAATATTCTAAAATAAAATATTTTATTTACTTTTGTATTATTAGTTGAGATTGAATAACATAATTTGTAAAATTAAGAGAAATCTTTCCGTCCAAAAAATAGTAAAACGGGATTGAAGGCCAAAATTGACACTGTTAAGAAGGGTAAAAAATTATTCACTTCGGTGGGAGGAGGTTTTGAACTTGTGAGGGAATCTATGTGCTTTTGAGAAATGTTAAAATGTTGAAGTGCGTTTTTTGGTGTATAACAATTGAGACTTTTAGTTATCAAATTTGCATAAAAATTAAATTTTTTTGTCTAAAATTTTTTTTGTCATAAAAATTTTCAAGAAAGAAAAATCCAATCTTTATTTCCATACATTTATATTAATGTGTATCCACTAACTAAAATGTTGAGTATTATATTTCAATTAAATATTTGAGTATTTTTCGTGTTTTTCTGCAGTGTTGCAAAAGTCATTATTAATTAATGACTAGTTTTAAGTCAGCAGTATACCGATCAGACAATGTCAAGTCAATTTGTTGGAATCGGTCAACCAACTTTAATTTAACATTGACATATATTTGTTCAACTTTAGGTTTTGGCTTGACTTCTATCAACATAAGTAAATACTTAACTATCATAATAATTATAATAATGATTATGAGACGACCATGACAAATTTGATTCATAACAATTTAACTTAATTTAATTTAAATTTGGATGTTTATTTAATTTATGCGTCCGTTTTGTTTTGATTTGATGTTTTGATATTTATGAGAACTTAAATATGTTTTGTTATTGTTTTTGTACTTGAATTGTGGTATTTATGTTTTGTATGAAATTTAGGATTAGTTTAATTTGAATTTGAAGTTATGTTATATAAATTTTTAGTGATGTTGATTATTCTTAATTGAAACATTATAATATTATTGTATACGAAAGAAATTATGATTTTGACAAATTACATTATTCGGTTAGTCTCCGACTAATTTTCGATTAATTTCTGATTAATCATTAAGTCTTTTTTTTACTACAACATTGGTTTTTGGTAACATGATATTTAAGCCTGTTAGTTTGAATCAAAATACGAAATTGAATTTTTTTTTTTTTTTTGCAAATATGAAAATAATAATAAAAATAGACAATTAATACGCGTTTCAAAATATGTAAAGCCCAATGAGAATTCACCAAAAATATGGTAATAATAATAAAAAAAAGTAATCCGACAATAATACTGGACAAGCACGAGCAATTGGGACCCTTCACGTCTGCACCAATTACAATAGCATCCAGATCTGCCCTCTAAAATATACATATAAAATGATGACTCGCATGTGCACTGATCCTCCCTGCTTAAATTACCAAAGAGGCCGTATACAGTAATGATTAATTGGGGGAAGTAATTAACAAAAAAAAACATTTCATTAACCGTTAATTAATATATAATTAAAATATATTTACATTAATATTTTTTAATTAATATCAATTAACTATTAATTAGATATATATATTTTTTTTTTGTTGATTATCATACTAATTAATCATCATTAATGATTAATTTATGATATAAGGATGTGTGGGGAAAACACGGGGTACGGTATAATTATCCATTACCAAATTGCTCACGCCCTTCCGTTCTTCAAAAATATCCGTAGACCCGGCCTATTATTGAATTGTGAATGTGCCAATGACTATTATAACATTATTCTTTTAATGTAATTCATATTTCTTTTCATGAAATTATATCACAGTGATTGTCAATAATTAGATTTTCTGATGTAGGTTTATCATATATAATAATTTTATATTTGATTTTTAATACATAAATGTTGTATGATTGTTTGTATTATAATTTTATCATAGATGTTGTGATGTGTTTTGCTCATTCATTATTTATTTGATAGAATTTTTTACATATTATATTTCACATAGTCATTTGTATATTATTATTTTACGATAATTTTTAAGTTAGTTTTCTAATGCATGACATCTTTGGTATTTTGAATTTAAATTGTACGATTTTAAACCAGACGCTTGATATTGAAAATAATGTTCACAGACAAGAAATGTGGAATATGAAAAGTTTTATTAATTATTTTATGACACATACGCATCATATAATTTTGTTATTTAATAACTCTTTTTATTCACACTTAATATTTTTCCACATCTGATCTCTTTATTTTGCAACTATTAGTATTTTTATAACTATAGTTTCGAAAATCCGTCAAATATTTTTAGAACCAGTTGCATAAATATTTTTTTATGCTAATTTTTTTTTTCAATTTCTTGTATCTGTATGTATTTGTAATTGTTTAGTGTTAAGAGTTTTGAGGAAAATGATAATGATAAATAAAATATGAAGTATATATGAACATAACATATAGTATGTGGTGAAAATGTTTATGGAGATAATTTAAAATAATGAAAAATAATGAAAAACAACACTATTCAATGTTAAGATTATCATTTATATAATGGAAAGGGCATGGGAGGGATAAATGAAAATGAAATTTATTTATAGATTCTTTTTGAAATACCAAAAAATTGGGAGATTTTTTTTTATGGCGAAGTTATAATTACTAAACATAATTATAGTAAGTTATAATTACAATCTTCTTTATTATGACATCGTCGTATAACACGGAATCAGTTTATTATAATAAAATAAATCCTAGTTACTAAGTGGAATCAAAATGTGTCCTAAATTTTGAGATCACACAAGCTAAAACACAATTTCAGTAATTTCATATAATATAATTTGTAGTACATGATAATATATTATTTGTTTGTTGTGTAGTATATTACATTATTTCATAGTGCATGATGTTATATTATTGATAGTATATTATATATTATATTATTTATAATATATGATATTTGTTATAATATTTCAAATTATATTATTTATATTTATATTATCTGTGATATATAAATGATATAATAGATATAATATGATAAAAAAAAAGTAAAAAAATAAATTCAAAAAAACTGCCGAACTTTATAAGTCTGGTTCTCCAAAGAGCGGCAACAATACATATAATTAAATCATGAGTTTTGCATATTTTCCGGATTGTTAATGTCCGCCCAATTTTCTATCATTGTCAAAACGACTTTGTAATGTCCGATCATTTTTTTTGTAATTTCATTTAAACCGTGCAAGATATATTTTTAACTACGATTTGGGTTAATTTTGAAATATTTCTGAAATATTGATTAATTTTCGAGTTTTAATATATGAAAAAAAAACTTATTTCTAATATACATACATTTATTTTCTTCAAAATTTATGATCAGTATACAGTAATTATAGACCGAGAGCATGAAATAATTTTGCATCTTTACGTCACGGAAACAGGTCAGTCTGTCACTCGCGCTCTCTCGCCGCTGTCACCATGAATCTCACAAACAAACGAAACACACAATTATTAACTCTCCAATTAAATATTTACCGACAGCGAAAAAACCTAAAGCAAAAGAAAAAGCGCGAATATAGAACAAAACCCACAAAAAATCTTTTAAAAAAAGAAGAAGAAAAAAAAACGATTTTGTTTTCCCACTAACAATCCTTACTAAGCAAGTATTCCTCACTCCATGGCTTCCGCTAAAAAAATGCAGTAGATCGGATCGAGAATAATTTGTACAGTAATAATGAAGGGTGGTTATACTTCGGTGTTCAATGGCCCGCCGGCGACGATGAAGCGGCCATGGCGTGGGTTCGCCTTGGCGGTTTTCGTACTTGTTTTGTGCTCTCTTCTCGCTCCATTGGCCTTCTTACTCGGCCTCTACAATCGATTTCCTTCAGGTTAGTAGTGCCATTGTTAATGTGTTGTGAAGATCTGGCGAGTTTAACTCTGTTTTTTTGGTTTGCATTGTAGGTTATTTGAGCGATGATAGATTAACACCGGTAAGTAAGAATTTATTTCGTGCTTCATTACATTTAGAAGTTTAGATTTAATGTTGTTGACCTTTGTTTTGTTATGTTGCTCATTAAACCCTGGAAAATCTACAAATTACTTGAACACCCCTGAAAGATTTTTTTTTGTAATAATGACACATTAGTTTTTATTGTTTGGTTATGTTTCTTTTTGTAGGAATCTGGTTTGGGGGTTTATACACATCTCCGCAGTCGTAATCTCTTCAAGGTCAATTCATAAATTCTGTTTCGAATTTCAAAATGCTATGCAATTGTCTAATTCAAAGATCCTTCTCGTCTTAATTTGTGATTTTAAATTTCACAGGGCGATCAATCAAGAATCGACAATCTCATGAAGAAATTCGGACCAAGCTTTAAAAAGGTTTGAACTTTTACATATATAATAATCTCTTCAAGGTTTGAAATTCGGACCAAGCTTCTAGTATCATAATTTATATTTCTTCTCACGAAATTATATCATCGTGATTGTCAATAATTAGATTTTGTGATGTAGATTTATCATATATAATAATTTTATATTTGATTTTTAATACATAAATTTTGTATGATCGTTTGTATGTCTTAATATGAATAGTTAGATGTTGTGATGTTGTGACGTGGTTTGATCCCGTTCATTACTCATTTGCTAGATTTTTTTTTACATATTATATTTCACACAGTCATTTATATTTTATTATTTTACGATAATTTTTAAGTTAGCTTTCTAATCCATGACATCTTTGGTAGATACATGGATTTATTATAACATAGAGCAATAATACTGCAAAAGGATTTTACTCTTTGTCTTCAAAATATGTTCTTGCTTGCAACTGAGTCATGTTCCTCTCCAGTCTTCACAACTTGATATCTCCCTTCAAATTTGCAAGAATTTGTTTGATGTTTGATGCCAGAAAATACCAAGTAATTGAGCAAATATGAATTTGATTTGTTTCTGTAATTACGTAGGATTCTTATATTTTATAAAAAAATATGAGTCGTCTCCAGTTTTTATAAATGGAGAGGAATGAAGAATGATGGATCAAATATTCTGGGATAACGTGGTAACTGTAAGTGTGGTAGTATACAGTGTTAAATGGCTCCACTTTGTTCCCAGATCCTCTGTACTATTATTATCATATAGACTAGGAGAAAACTCGCGGCGATGATGGTAATTATGTTTTTCATCATAATATAAAGTACTTATAAATATGATGATATTGATATTATAATTTTCTAATATAATTATTTGAATTAATTTGTTTATGATTATGTATAAGTTTTTCAATTATTTTACATTATGATGATAATTTTTTTTTTAATCAAGTAATAACACTTACATTAATGTGATTGTGAATAATAATATATGTGGTATAAAATGATTTTACAAAAAACATAACAATAAATATTATATCATTGTTGTTAATAATATTTCATACAATATCAAATGTAAAAAATAATAAATCATAATAACATACTTAGTAACATATCATTAAGTATCAAGTACTAATAATTTGTTATTGATTCAAAATACAATGAAAATTATAAATAATATTAAACTTAATAGTGAAAGTAATTTAATAAAAAATATAAAAATTAATTTTGCATAACATAAATATAAATTATTTGATGCCATATGATTTTTGTTAATTTTATATTTTTAAAAATAATATTACTATTCTATAAGTGTTTATAAATTTAAGAAATTTTTTCGATGGATAAGCTTTTTTTATTTCTATTATTTTTCAAAGAAAATAATATTAAATTTGTTTGATTAAAGACACAAATATAAAAACTTAGTTTTATATGATATTAGTATAGTTGTAATTTCAAAAAATAAATATTAATATTTAAAATTCTATTATGTAAATAAAATAATTAAAATTATATTTTGTAAAAATACATTTTTGCATTGTGTTTTTTACATAACATTTTTACAAATTCAAATTATAGAAAATGGTATGTATGAACTATGCTAATATGGAAATCAAAATAAAGAGAAAATTAAAACGAATATATTTGATGAATTTTTAGAATTAAAATTCTAAAAATAATACTATATGTTGTATGTTTATAATATTTGTTATTAAGTTATTAGTATTTCATATTTTAACTTTTCATTTTCCATTACATTCACATTTGATCATGTAAACTTATGTGAAATGATAAATAATTGAATAAACTTAGTCTAACATGAACCTAGCCAATAAAAATAGTTCACGTCATTAATATATGATGATGTGGGTTTCTAAAAATCCTTAAAACATAGTGTGAAACAAGGGACACTTAAATGGCTACAAAGTAAAAATGTTTATAAAAAATCAATGATTGATCAATGGTCTAAATTTTGCCACATATCATTATCAATGGTTAAAATGAAAGTGATGATGATAAATAGAAAATGATAATGTGGCACAAGGAAATTGCACAAAGTTTGGTCCAAAATAAGGGTTTGGATAAATTCCACAGTAAATAAGATAATTAATTATTCATAATTTCACAGAGGATTTGGAAGGGAATTAATTGAAGAGGTCCAATGGATTTGATGGTTTGTCACCAAACCCAAAACATAAAAGCAATACTCATTTTAGGTCTCACAGCCATTGTTAAGCTTAAAAGGTCACTCACCTTGTCATAATATATGTGGTTGACACTTAACATTCCAATTTTCCATGTTGTAGTTTAACTCTGTTGAGTTCCGTCCTGGTTCTTCTCATTTCTGCCTCAATCGGTGACGGCGTCTTATCTCTTCTTTGCTCAACTGTTTTTTTTTTCCATAAGTCGATGACAGTAACTTCTCTCTTCTCTGCCTCGATGAGATTTCTCAGATGCCGGAGACGACTACTCGTCTCTTCTCCTCCTCGATTCGACGAGACTTTTCAAATGTCGTTGACGGCGACCAAATCAAGGTTCTCCTCAATGCTTAGTATTCCTCTTGTGCATTTTAGTGACAGCGACCACCAATGATCGATCTTCATCCCAGCTTTTTGGTTTCTATTGACAAGCCGGACTCATCTTCTCCTCGGATTCGGTTTTCTTCTTGTCTCAACACGAAAACATGACGATGACAGCTTTTCTTTTCTCGATGGCTCATCTTCTTTTGATATCTTTGGCAGTTGACGAGTACATTCTACGACTTTCCGTACTCTGTTGACAGTCGTCGGCTTAATTAAGATTAGCTAAACCTAATTAGGAATTAGGGCTTTATCATGCCCTCTTATGTAATCATTTTATGTTTAATGAAATTATTCGAGCAGCAAGTTCAACTTGCTGAACTTGCTCCTCCCTCAAAAAAAAAAAATGATATAATGATATATTTTTATTAACAATATATTTAACTAATCTTGAATATATTGATATTATTTTTCGATTATAATGAAGGGCATGTACAAAATAATGGGAAGGGGCCAAAGGGCATGAGTAATGATAGAGACACAAATACCAACCACAAATGTGTCACAAATAACTAAGTTTGTGTTTGATTTATGATTCATATATGCATAATTAACATTATAAACTTAGTTATTTGGGCCAAAGGGCATTGAATTGAAAAGGCTGATGAGTATGTTTTTAATGTGGAGCAGGAGAGTAGATGAAATAGCAATAATGTTCTTATTAATATTTGGAAAGGTCTAGGTGGAGAAGTTATTGTGTTGCTTTCTTGAGAATTTGCAAAAAAATGAGAATAAGGTTTATAACACATTTAATTGATTTGGTTAAGATTTTAATTATAAGGAGACAACAGTGCATAATAGTCAAACCAAGATTTTGATAGTTAGATAAGTCTTATTCACCAAACTATATACTCCACATAAAAGTAATGTTGATTTGATAAAAGTATATATGTTTTAGTGAAATTATGTGACATGGATATTAGGATATAAATGGACGGTTTGACTGTCATATTCATGCAATGACATGAGAATCACTTGATTTGGAAGTTTATACTAGACTTGATAAGTATAAGTATTGTCTTGACTCTTTTTAATGTAGAGTGAGTCTCTTGCTATTATTTAGGCATATTTTCAAAATGACTTTGTCTGTTAACTGAATACAAGAAATAACCAGTTTTTTTCATGAAATTCAAAAAATAACATTGTTGCCAATGATCCATAACACATTTGTTAAGTGTTTGACACACAAATCATATATTATGTGAGATTATAAGTTCAATTATCATTAGCATCAATAATTGGAGAACACAAACTTATACATATATGCTATGTTACGAGGATACTTCAAAAATACAGGAGTATCCTGAGGATACGGGTATCCGATACGGATACGGGTACGATAGGGCTCAGATACGTATCGAATACGCCACGTGATGTATCCGATTATTTTAATATTTATTTTTTTCGGATACGGCGGGGATGCGGAAGGATAAGACAGGATACAGCTGTGATACGTTCAGGATACATCTGTGATACGTTCAGGATACGGCTGGTATACTCCATTTATGATACTTCGGCCCATTATATATTTTGGCCCATAATATTTTTAAATAAATTATATATGATACTATTAGGATACTTCTAAATTAGTTATAGGATACTTTTAAAATAAATTTAGAATACTTTTATGATACTTGTATTGTTATGTTGACTTTATTTATTATCATGATATTTAAAGTCAAAATATTATTCAATTTATTATTTATTTATTTATTATATGCAATATAAATATATTAAAATAATAATTATACAACCGTATTCGTATCCGTGATTTTTTAAAAATTGTCGTATCACCGTATCCGTATCGTATCGGATACGATATCCGTATCGTATCCGTGCAACATAGCATATATGTCAAATTTTTGGTTGGTTTATGTGTCCCTATCATTACGTCTTAAACCGTAGATGAAATCATAATTAAAACTTGACACGAGTTTACATTTAACAAAAAAAATGAACGGGTCTGAGAACTTTTTCGAAGGGATAAATATATAGAACTCAAAGGGATAGATAGACCTCGACACTTTTTTGAAGGATTGAGATCCCGTCAGTCAAATTCTCACCCAAACCGACAATTGACAATTCAAAACCGTTAAACCAAAGCAATAAAAAATATGAATGAATTTGAGATCCCTGCAAATTCAATCCGCAAATTAACCACAACAAAGACAAATTTTAACAATAAAACCACTAATAATAAACAAGAGGACTTCTATCCTACATATTGTTTTCCTATGATATATCTTTTTTCAAGAATATTTTGAATAATCATCAATTAATGAGTATTTAAGATAAAATTCCAAATTATTTATTAATTAATGTTAGGCTAAATATGAAGTTTTTGTTGTTCGTTTGAAAAAAATAATCAATTGCTAATTATCCAAAATATCCTTTGTTAAAATAGTGTATCATAGAACTTCCCAATAAATAAACAAATTCGTAAATAAAACAACACAAACATCCGTACAAATAATAAGAAATAACACAATTTTGTACATATAAATTAATAAAAATATCACGAATTTTAATTATTTCTTCTTTGCTGACGACCATGTGGACGAATTTCGGAAGCTGGATCTTGCTCGTCCGTCGGAGATGAAGAAATAGCCTGCCAAGTCGAATCAAAATAGTCCATACCATGAAACATGATATTCGACGACATATTAATATGGAGCATTCATATTTTGTGCCACGAAATTTGAAGGTGACGTGTGAAGAACCGGCACCGGTTGGATTAAAAACAAACTAGCTTTATCCCCGCGCAATTGCGCGGGACAACATATCTATTTTTTTTTAATTTTTTATATAATTATTTAAATAGAATTAACGCGTGTGCGAATTAATGCGCGTGCGTTTGAACTAAATTAATCTAAATCATGACATATTTGCAAATATCATGATGTCAATAGATGCATTAGGCTCACATAACTTGAATAAATAGTATTTGTTCAGGTGCTTTTAAAATCGATTAATATAATCAGGACATATTCGCAAATATATTTGATGTCAATATATGCATTATAGTTACGATTCATTAAAGAATCGCAACGTGTCATATGGATACAACGGGCAAATGACAAATTTCTATGAAAACTCGCATAAATTTGAGGTTACAAAATTTCGTAATATACCCGTGCAAAATGAGCAAATACAAAAAAAATTGAAAAGCAAAAAAAAGGACCAAAATATAAAAAGGGAAAAAATCAGGTAAAAAGGAAAATTACAAAAAAAAAAAATTGAACTTACAAAATTGCATACATAACCTTGCCCAATGAGCAACTTAAAAAAAATGGAAAATAAAAAAAAGGATCAAAATGTAAAAAAAGACCAAAATGTAAAAAAAGGATCAAAATGTAAAAAATGACCAACATGTAAAATAGGAAAAAATGATCAAAATGTTAAAAAGACCAAAATATAAATAAAACAATTGGAAAATATTAAAAAATGATCAAAATGTAAAAAAAGACCAAAATGTTAAAAAAAGATCAAAGTGTAAAAAATGACCAAAATGTAAAATAGGAAAAAAGAATAAAAAATGTAAATAGAAAAATATAAAATAGGAAAAAATGACCAAAATGTAAAAAATGACCAAAATGTAAAATAGGAAAAATGATCAAAATGTCAAAAGGACCAAAATATAAATAAAAATGACTAAAATGTAAATAAAAATGACCAAAATATAAATAAAAAAAAAGAAGGTAAAAGGAAAAGCTACCCCCTGCCACGTGTCATCACAAGGTGGAGGGGGTAGCATTATAGTAACTACAATGAGTTGTGTCCCGTTGCCGTTGGTGGATATATTACATTATAAAGTTCATCAACTAAGAACTTGAACCATATTGATTTTACGAGTTTTGATCCATATTCGGTATGGGGTGGTGGAACAAAATATTCTACTGATTATATTCGGGTTGAGAACACATTTCGTATTCATGTCGTGGATTATACTAATTTACCCACTCCTTATTTTGCACCCATCTATATGCATTCTCATGAAGCCACATCACCATTTTTCTACATCATTATTAATCATTGGATTGTGAGCTGTGGCTTCATCCTACACGTTAATTTCATATTTGATTTTGTACTACCTATAATTTGTGTAGTCATTTTTATGTCTTATTTTGAACCATTAGATTTTATGATATTATTTAATCTCATCCATTAATTTGTTTATTGGATCTTTTGAGAATCATATTTGATGTAGTCATTTGCGTGTCATTATTTTACACTAACTTTTAAGCAATCTCCTTGAGCCATGTCATCTATGATATTGTCATGTCATCTTTAATATTTTGAATCTAAACCGTATGATTAAAATCGAACGCTCAATATTGAATGCACTCTCCACATGGCAAAGAATATTAAAAGTTTTGTCAAATTTTCTATTGACACACAAAATTTATACATTTTTGTTCTTGAAAAAATCTTTATTTATTATATTCAATAATTACTACAAATAATAACTTTCACCTCCAATTAATTGATGCATATATATTCTTTTTTATTATGAAATATTTAATTTTTTTAGTACACTTTGTCTTTGCATCTTCTATGTGAAGATATATTGTAGTATACTATATGTAAGCTAAATTATAATATTAACATCCTTTATTATTATTATTTCATGGTACTTAAGACTTATATAATTTTATATAATGTGAACAAAATATGTGTATAATACATGAATAAACTACTATATTATTGATACTTTATGAAAACACTAAATAATGATATTATATTATTTATTTGAAAATTATATCATTTACAATATAAAAAAGATTATAATATAAGAGATTTCAAAGACAATTTCAAACTAAAATTTTTATACTTTTTTGCTGTTAAAAAAACTTCATGTATATATTTAATAATTACATGTGATATTTTTCACTTCCAATTAATCACTGTTTGTGTATGCTTTTGTTATAAAACATTTATGTTTTTGATATAATTGTCTTTCCATCTTCCATGTGTTTATTTTAATACTTAAACTTACATATAATACTTTTTTAAATACTCTATTCCAGCCGAACAACACAAGATTAACTTGGAATAAATACGTGGTTTAGAAGATTTTCTCTATTCCATATTAGAGATGGAATATCTCTATTCCGTGGAATAGACTAAAATATGTGACTGAAATACCCTTCTCTATTCCACTTCTCAGATTAATCAAGTATGGTTTTTTGATCCCCAATCAGGTACGATTTTTACATCCCAATTTGTTATAATATAATAATAATTAATATAATAATATAATAATAATAATATTAATTATAATAATATTAATAATAATAATAATATTATTAATAATATAACAATTATTATAATATTAATAATAATATTAATTATAATAATATTAATATAATAATATTAATAATATAATAATAATATAATATAATATAATAATATAATAATAATATTAATTATAATAATATTAATAATAATATTAATATAATTAATAATATTAATAATAATAATAATATTAATAATACAACAATTATTATAATATTAATAACAATATTAATTATAATAATATAATATTAATATAATAATATTAATAATATAATAATAATTAATATAATAATATAATAATAATTATAATAATAATAATTACTATAATAATAATAATAATAATTATTATTATTATTATTTGATTTGATTTTAATTAGAGAAAAATTAAATTATACGATAAGGGCATTTTGGTCATTAGCACCATTCATTCTTTTTAAACCTACATTCTTAATCCATTAGTTTTGCCGAACAACGTTGGAATAAAATGGTTTAATTGTCTATTCCCTATTCCTCTATTCTTCTATTCCATCGCTTGCCGAACGGGCCCAAAGAGTTAGATACAATTATATGCATGTGAATAAGATATGCTCATAACTTATTATCATACATGAATGAATTACTATAATATTGATATTTTTAGGAGAACACCTAATAATGATATTATAATATTTATTTCAAAATTATATCATTTATAATATAAGAGATTTCAAAAACAATTTCAAACTAGAAAACTACACCTAATAATGAATTTACATCAAATATAACATGTTCACATGACAAAACACTGTGAATTTTTTTGTAAATTTTCTTTTGACATACGCAAGCTATATACATTTTTGTAATAAATCTTAATCTTGATATTTAATATTTCTTAAGTATGACCTCATTTACTTCAAAATAATAAATACATGTATATTTTTTTTTAATATGAAACATTAAATTATTTATGGTATAGATAGCATGATGTAGTTTGTCTTTTCTTTTTCTTTAATGATTATAATTTATTTCTCTTAAATTTATTATTGTATGTTTCATTTATTCTAGAAATTAACCAACCATAGGATAATTCTCCTCTCATCTAAAAATGTTCTATAAAATAATATTCCTTTCATACATCTAAAAAAAATTCTCCGAAATTTATACTTAAATCCAAAAATATGCCCTAAACTTTTTATATGAATACAAATTTCATAACTCAAGATTCTCACTTATTTTGCAAGATGATGGAGAAACACTTACTTATTTTGCAAGATGATGGAGAAACACTTATCCAATGAAACAAGAAAAAAAAAAATACTTTATGGTGCAACTAACCCAAACAATACAACCAACTTAAGGTAAAAAAAATTATACAAAATATGAATTCAAATTTACATTTATGATTTTCTAATTCATATTAATAATTAAAAAAAAATCAATTTCAACGAAGATTCAAATATTTGATGTCAGCAACCTCAATAATAAAACTCGCGTATTAATAAAATACATTTATGTTTAGGTGTTATTTCATGATCTTATAGTAGCATTTTATTTTTTATGTATGTCGATGCAAGTTTTTTTACTACTTTATAGTATTATTTAACTTTTTTGTATGTTTTTTAGAATACTAAATAATTTTTTCACATTATATAATATCCCAAAATTGTATAATGAATTTTGTCATCATCAAACTTAATTAAGCAAAGTAATATATGTAAATTCAAACACTCAGCGCAATATTTATTAATTATTTGATAGCGAATGATAATTCAGGATTATGAATAAATTATGATAAAATAAATGAAACAAATCCGCCGCGAAGCGCGGGTTATTTCCTAGTGAGTATAATCAACTGGAAGGGGTTGTGACTTGTGAGTGTTGTTGAGATTGAGGTTATTGTTCATGTGGCGCTGACGGATTAGCTTGTCCAGAATCCGGCGATGAATGATGCGGAACATTTTCATTCGTAATCCATTCATTATTTAATGGCAATGTGTCGAGAAACAATGACATTCTATTAGTCATTTGATTTATTACGATATAAGACTAGGGGTGTCAACTAGGGATGTCAATGGTGTGGATATTGCCCGAACCGACCCGAACCGTATCCGAAAAAATATCCGGATTCGAAAAAAATATCCGAATCCGAGTGGATCCGGATATGGATATGGTTGCTAATTTTAAGATCCGGAACCGGATTCGATATTCGGTTTTGGTGCGGGAACCGGATCCGTGTTCCGGATCCGGGTATTTTTAGGATCCGGATACTCGAAACTAGATTCGAGTATCCGAAATCGGATCCGGATACTCATATTATATATTATTTTTATGTATTATATTTGATATTAGTTGAAAAATCATATACAAATTAATGATTTGTAAATGATTTAACTCACAATCGTAAAATTATGTTTAAATATAATCATATTTATCGTTCATGTCACAAATTATATATATTTATAGCTAAAAAGTTAGTTACGTTATGATAACATAATATCCGTTTTAATATCCGAAACAGAACCATATCCGTATCCGTATCCGACAATATCCGAACCGTATCCGTATCCGTTTATTATCCGAACCGTATCCGGATCCGACAATATGGATATGGATCTGGTATGACCATTATCCGAACCAGATCCGAACCGTTGAAATTTTGGTTCACAGGAAATGGTATGACCATTATCCGACAATATGGATATGGACACTGTCAACGGTTCGGATCCGGTTCGGATAGTGGTCATACCAGATCCATATCCATATTGTCGGATCCGGATACGGTTCGGATAATAAACGGATACGGATACGGTTCGGATATTGTCGGATACGGATACGGATATGGTTCTGTTTCGGATATTAAAACGGATACTATGTTATCATAACGTGACTTACTTTTTAGCTATAAATATATATAATTTGTGACATGAACGATAAATATGATTATATTTAAACATAATTTTACGATTGTGAGTTAAATCACTTACAAATCATTAATTTGTATATGATTTTTCAACTAATATCAAATATAATACATAAAATAATATATAATATGAGTATTTGGATCCGGTTTCGGATACTCGAATCTAGTTTCGAGTATCCGGATCCTAAAAATACCCGGATCCGGAACACGGATCCGGTTCCCGCACCAAAACCGAATATCGAATCCGGTTCCGGATCTTAAAATTAGCAACCAGATCCATATCCGGATCCACTCGGATTCGGATATTTTTTTCGAATCCGGATATTTTTTCGGATACGGTTCGGGTCGGTTCGGGCAATATCCACACCATTGACATCCCTATATAAGACTGACAATTTGGTTCACAGGAAAAAGTCTGTTTAGATGTTCGAATATCCTAGCGTAATTCTTGGATCTAAATAACTAAGTTTTGAAATTTTGAATTATAAAAGATTTAATATTTGACATAAAAATAATAAAAATAGTAAAATCATATCAGGAATCGCACAACATGGTCACTAGCCAAAAATCGATAATCCACATTCTTGTTATTTCCCAGTACCAAATTATCATGTAATTTTGTCGAGAAAATCTTTTTTTTTTTGAGAAAAATAGAATAGGCTCATATGTCCTATTTCTATTATTTTATTAATTAATGTTACAATTTACCAGTTTATGTAACTATAGAAGGTATTTGCCCTAAACTAGCTAAAAACACTACTCCTAAATACCTTCTTTTTTAGTTACAATTTTCTATAAAAACAACATTAATTAACTATCCTAAAAGATTTATCATCTTTTGAAATCCCGGATTTGAAAGCCTAAATTGCTTCTAAAACTAGGAAGCTTAGATCCTTGATTTTGTTTCCATTTATTGAATTCCTTGTTTTTACCAAAACCGATAGGTCGTTCTGCTCCCGCCGCCATCAACTTCATCTTATTTCCTCTCTCCTTCAATGCTCATTCAATTCCCCTATTATTTCGCTAAGTTAACCTGGTGAAACCCTAAAAGCACCTCTTCTCTCCTTGAATCATGCCTCCGACAGCACCTCAGTTCATCACTTCCGTCAATTGATTTTCGTCTCCACTACTCTCTCCAGTCCATCGCTGTAAAAAAACTTATAGAAACCCTAACTGTTCTAGCGTTTGAGAGTTTCTGCCTCCTTGGGAATCCTCTTCTAGACTCGAGATGTTGACGTTACTGCTTGATCTTGTGCAGAGAGATCTAGCTCTAGAGACTGGATTTGGATCATCTGTTTCCTTGCCGATTAGATCTTCTAAACTTGCAACAAGCTGCAATACGGTATCTATTTCTTCTTCTGCTTGATTTGCTTTCTCAATCTCGATTTGTTGTCTTTCGTCTTCATTGATTTCAGAATGAAACCACCAGATTTGTTGTTTTCCTTCTCTCTGTTTTCGTCTACTTCCATCTTCGCTAGCTGTCCCTTCTTCAATTACTGCATTACTCCTGACTTCTTCTTCCTCTTCTACATTTGCATTTGCTTCCTGCATCTCTATTCCATTATTACCTGCATAATTTGAGAAATTAGTAGAATCTATATCTGAATCTGAATTATTTATACTTTCATTTGAAATTTGAGAGGTCTCATCTGAGTTAATAGATACTACACTTTGTAAATTATTCATCCTCAAATGAATTCCATTATTCCAATTTTTATTATTGATTTCATTATAAATGTAGTTAATTTTTTCTGAATTTTTAACTGCTTTATTTAATTTGTATTCATAGATTATGTGGTCAATGATTTGCCATTCAGCAAATTTGCTTGGTGTAAAGGATCTTCTGCATCGTTCAAGCCAAATCTGGTATATTGTAATAGAGATAAGTGATTTATAATCATTAGATTCATTTTTATTTATTATAATTTCTAGTGGATTTAATGTAGCACTATAATAAAGTCCTAAAATTCCATGTAATTTTTTCATTATTGTATCAGTGAAATTGCATTGATTTGTTATATGTTTAATATTCTCTTCAGATCTCTGACACAAGACACATCTATTTGCAAAGGACCAGCCCCTTTTTTGTAAATTATCTAAGGTTAGAACTTTATTATGATAAATAAGCCACAAAAATATTTTAATTTTTAATTCAATTTTTAATTTCCAAATTTTAGAAAAATGTGCTTTAATATAAACACCTTGAGCTAATACTTTATATGCACTTTTGCAGGAATATTTGTGATTATTGTTCCAGCTCCATTGAAACACATCTTTTTGGGATGCATTAAAAACTAATGAACTGCAAAGCTGCTCTAAATTAATAAATTGTTGCTGAGCTGCATTTGACAAAGGTACATTTAACCCTAAACTTGTGTATAAATTTGTTTCATTCATTTTTTGTAAAAAATATTGGATTGTACCAGTTTTGCATTCTGAGTATGAATAAAGTTCTGAATACATAAGTGTTAAGGGTTTTCCACACCATCTAGATTTTCAAAAACTTGCACTTGTACCATTTCCAATAATTACATTTAGACTTTGATTAAAAAAATCATGATTTTTAATCACATCATTCCAAAAATAAGAATGTTTTTTATAGTTCATTTGATCATGACTTTCATTAATAGGATTTTCAATTAATTTATACCAATCTAGTTTTTCCTCATAGTTATAATATAACCAAAGCCACTTTATAAGTAATACTTTATTAAAAATACCCAGATTTAGAACTCCTAATCCACCTTTTTCTTTAGGTTGACAAACTATATTCCAATCTATAAGATTATATCCAGATTTAGCATTTCCTTTCCATAAAAAAAATTTCCTTATTTTATCTATTTCATTTAAGACCCATTTTGGGAATTTAAAAACATTGAAATAGTATATAGGCATTGATGTTAAAACAGAATTCATAAGCACTAACCGCCCTGCCTTACTTAACATTCCCCCTTTCCAACCATTTAATTTACTTGTAATTTTATCAATTATTTTTAAATAATCGGTTTTAGTTGGTCTTTTATAATGTAGTGGTAAACCTAAATAGTTAATGGGAAGACTACCAATACTACAACTTAATTCTTTTGAGATAGAATTCATTTGTTCTTCTTTTACATTCAAACCTACAACTTCAGATTTTATAAAATTCATTTTTAACCCTGACTCTTGTCCAAATAAATTTAAGATAAATTTAATTCTCTTAATATTATTCAAATTAGGTTTGATAAATAACATAGAATCATCTGCATAGAACAAACTTGTGTAAATATTTTTTATTGGTTTTATAATAAATTTTTTATCACTCAGATTTTCTAATAATTTAGACAATACATCCATTATTAATAAAAAAAGATGTGTAGATGTAGGATCACCTTGTTTTAATCCTCGTTTGAGGTGTATAAATTTACCAGGATTGCCATTTAATATTACTCTAGTAGTTCCTGGCAAGACAGAATTTTTGACCCAATTTATAAAGTTTGTTCCAAAACCCCTAATTTCCATAATTTTAAGTAAAAAATCCCATGACACATTATCAAAAGCTTTATGTATATCAAGTTTTAAAACAATTAAGGGTATTTTTTTCCTATGTGCTAAGCATAAAACTTACATAGCATAAACATAATTTTCTGCTATATTCCTTCCCTTTAAAAAACCCAATTGATTTTTTGATATCATTTTATTTATATTAATGCTAATTCTATTTGATAATATTTTTGAAAAAATTCTTTGTACACTTGATATTAAGCTAATTGGCCTATAATCCTTAGGTTCTATAGCATCTTTTTTTTTAGGGATTAATATAATAAAAGATGTGTTAAATTTATATAAACCATTTTTTGCATCATTATTAAATAAATCCAGAATTTCTGTTTTGATATAATCAAAATTATTTTTAAAAAATTCACCTATGAGTCCATCTGGACCAGGACTCTTATTGTTTTTCCATTCTTTAATAGATTGTTTTAATTCTTCCATTGTGAATGGAGAATCCAGATCATTTAATACTGTTGTATCATTTTCATATATTTTTTCAATATTAATATTCCCAAATTCTTTGTTATTTAAATTTTCTTTACCCATTAAATCTCTATAAAAAGAGAAAAATATTCTTGATTTATTTTTGTGATCTCTATATTCTATACCATTATTATCTTTAATTACAGCTATCATAGAATTTGATTTTTTAATAGTTGCATGAAAATGAAAAAATTTTGTATTTGCATCACCAAATTTAATCCAATTGAATTTAGAGCGTTGTTTCCAATAAATTTTATTTAATTCTAGTATTGTTTCAATTCTCAATTTAGCTTTTAGTTTTAACCATTTTTCAACTTGATTTAATGATCTTATATCTTCCATTTTTTCTGTCCATAATATTATTTTTTTACAGTTTTCAGTATATAAATTATATTTAATTCTCATTTTTTTATTTAATTCTGTTAAACTGTTATTCATCTCTTGTATTTTTAAATAAAAATCATTTATAGTATTACATTGGGTATTAGTTAAATGTGATTTTATTAGTTTTTGAAATTCATCTATATTTAACCATTTTGATTCAAATCTAAATCCATTATAAATAGGATAATTTGTGTTTGCCTCATAAAGTAATGGTATATGATCTGAACAAGTGTTTACTCTAGGAGTTAGTTGTGAATTAGGGTAATTAGTTAACCAATTTTTGTCTATTAATATTCTATCTAATTTTGCTTTTGAAACTGAATTTTGCCAAGTAAATAACTTTCCCTTTAATGGTAGATCAATTAATTGCATGTTATTTACAAAATCCCTAAATTCACTTGTATAATCATTATGTTTACTTTTACTGGTTCTTTCATGAGAGTATAAAACTAAGTTAAAATCTCCCATTAATATCCATGGTAAATCATTTTTTTGTCCAATTGTATTAAGTTCTGTTAAAAATTCATTTTTATTAGTTCTTTTTGTAGGACCATAAACACCAGTGATAAGAAATTTGGAATTATCCCAATTATTTTGAAGTATTATAGATAAAGTATATTTTAATTTTTCAGAATATATATGTTTAAATAATTTTGAGTTCCATGAAATCAATACACCACCTGATGCTCCATTTGACTTTAAAAAATCAAAACCACTTAATTTAGTACCGCAACATTCTTTATTTATATTATTATCAATTAGTTCTATTTTTGTCTCTTGTAAGCAACATATGTCTACATTTTCATCATTTATATTTTTATTAACTAAATTTTTTTTCTCATTTGCATTTAACCCCCTTACATTCCAAGATATTATCCTTAGTTTTTTGTATAACATTAATTAATTTTAGACTTCTATAAGAACCAGTACTTAATTACTGATCTCATCTACTAGGGTATTAATTGTATTATGAATATTATCATTAATTTCAATACCAGTAGCCAATAATAAATCTACAATTTCATTTTTATTTGTAATTTCTTTTGTATCCTCTAAGTTTAATATCTTAGTTTCAATATTATTATTTTTATATTTTTGTCTTTTGGTTCTATCTTTTTGAATTTCTTTAAATTTAACTAGTTGAGCCTTTTCAATTGGTGATGTGTAATGACTAGATTGTTTATTTAATAATCTTGTACTTCTTCGTTGTTGTTCATCACCTTTAATGTTTTTATTTTTCTCTTTAATGATTTCTTTAGATTTGGGTACATGTTCTATTTCTTCCACAAAAACCTGCTTGCATTTTAGGTTATGATTAATTTCAATTGAGTTATTATTTTTTTTACTATTTTGTGTGCCAGAAAAATAATCATTTATTTTCTTTTGATTTTTTATAGGAAAATTTGCAAAAGGTTTGGTTGGGGATAGAAATTTTGTACCCTTTTGGCACTGTAAGTTAACTTTGCTTATATTATCAATTTCAGTTTCATCCTCACTATAATTGCAATTTGAAAAAGAGTCCCGAGATGTTGAGTTTATTAAATGATCTGAACTATTTGAATGGGATCTATCAGATTCAGGATATATCATATTTGAGAAATTAGGGTTTTGACCTTGATATTCTATACTGCTATTATGATAAGGTACTAATGTGTACACATCATTACTTTGAGATTTTTTTTCAGTCACAAGGTTATCACTGAAAAACTCCCTCTCAGGATGTGTGTTATGAGTAGAAACTATTGAAAGACCTTTTTTTGTGAACTGAATTGCAAGTGATATTTTAGGATTTAGAAGGGATTTTATCTGATTTGAGATTGTCGAGAAAATCTTTGATCTATCACACTATTGTCCTCGTCAACAGTTGTCCCACATCGCTATATAAGGAGGGAACTCGTGATATTTCAAAATGACGCGAGAAGCCACATTGGGGTTGACGGGTATATATCGTATATATTTGAATTATACCCTATGTGTGAGGTGCATCTAAACAATACCGACAAAGCAAAGAGGCGCCTTAGCCATCAAAGTGTTACAACCAACAAAACACTTTGGCGATATATCTCATTTGTATAAGCGCTCCGGAGAATTTGAAAAAGTATAATTAATATACAATATCAAACTAAAAAAATAGCAACAGAAATAATCTTACAATATCTGTTTTGGTTTGATATTGTATTTGTATATAATCTAGTTTTAAAGAACCTGATCCGACTATCTAAAAGATTTTTAGTAGTATCGACCAATAGAATCGGCATCCGTGCTTTGTTTCTAAAGAATCTCATGTTTCTTTCTTTCCGTATCATCCAGTTCAACGTTGCCCATAATTTAGTTTTATTCGTACCTTCGTCGTTTTTGCAAGATCTGTTTTAAACTGATCGGATTCGGTTATGAAATATTTCATTTTTACTTTATTGTTACTCGGTTTAAAGATGTACACACCAACGCAATAATTTATCAGTCGATTGCGTTAATTGACCCAACAAGCGGCCACGCCTCATATCTGATCATCCAATAGCAAATTGGAGCCATGCCCATACCTATATAAAAAAAACTCACCAGAAGATTGATACACATATATTATCATTATATCTTTTATATGAAATAACAAATTTTGATTACTTGTAAGTGTGGATCCAGTATTTAAGACACATCACGCAATGTAATTGTTATCTCACCGTGCGGCATATGAAATGTATGGTGCGCACGCGGCGCGCCATCTTTGAATTAATGTCGTAAAAAAAACATGATCATGTTATACATGAGCATATCTCATAAGAAGATATGACTATGCTCGTTTGAGTCTATCATCAATGTGTCGATTTATTAAATTTCGCCTGTTCCAATTCCTTTTCGTGTTGGCTAATTAACTTAACCGAGATTAATTCTTTGTTAGAAATGTGAATTACTATAATCAAAACCGGAGTATTTACCGAGCCACGAGTATTTATGGAACACATCACTATAATCAACGGACGTGTGTTTTCTTGTAAATTTCGTGAATTTGAACACGTTTCATATTTTGGGATGATTGCATGCAATCTCCACATACGCCCTTTCATTTACACAACAAATTGTTCGCTCACTTCTACTGCTTTTCTCACAAGAAATTCTACATATAATTTGTATATGAAGATGTAGTATAAATCACGTATACCACGAGTTTATATATATTAATTCATAAAACAAAAAAATATTGATTCGAAAACAACAAGAAGTATACAAGCTTCAAAGTTTGAAAACAATGTAAATATTGGTTGTTATGTTTTACACAAAATATGGGCCAATGTAACCTATCTTTTCTCAAAATAAATAAATAAACAAAGATTTTGTATGGGCTTTAGATGAAATTCTCATTTTTAGCGGTTAAAATATAATTAGTTGATCTGATCTTCATTTCTGTTTGGATGTCGTTACCTTTTAGTAACAGATTTGTGATACAAAATTGTTACTCCTTTCTTTTTAATAGAGTTAAAGACTTTTTCCCAAAAAAATGCCTTAAAAAGAATTATATAGGCCGGCCCATTGGGCTCACATGGTGACGGACTTCTCCAGTATTTTGGAAATGGAGAGTATCCCAAGTCACCCCTGCTTCTTCAGTCTTTCTCGTGAAAACCCCTTCTCCCCATCTCCAAGTCTGCTTATTGTCCTTCGCCGGTGGAGCAGTTTGCCGTGTATTGGCCGCTCTCCGGTGACCAACCATTATCAAAAGCCACAAATTTGGACAGGTTTTGAGTTTATTTCTTAATTACTACTATTTATTTTTAATTTTCATCTCTAACTTCGGAGTATTTTGCACACTTTATCCGATTTGCAGGAGTGAATGGAAGATCAAAGGTATTCTCTTTTTAATTTACTTAATCGAATTTTCAATTAGTTCAAATTTTGTAATTTTCCTTACCTCAAAATTCAATCGAATCAAAAACTTATTTGAAGAGAATATTTGATATCTTACATAAACTATGCTATCGGTACAAATAAGGAAATGAAAAACATAGATCCTGAAACAACAATTCAAAGGTTTGTTAAAACTTCAATATTCTCTCCTCGTAATTAAATTTTTGACTCAAACTAATTTACTGTGTGAAATTTATTCCCCAAAGAAGAGAGATAAAAAGCATGTAATCAATCCAGTTTCAATTTTTTTTCAATCTTGATGTAATTAGAGAAGAGGAAGATAACTTTTTGCAATTTTTCATTTTTGTTGCAGGTACTTGAGCAAAATAAGTCGAAAGAATTTTTAAGGAGATCCTAGATTCATTCATCTCTTATGAGCAAAAAATCCCTTTGGTTTATTCACCGAGGCCCTTGCTCTTCTTGATCAAATGCAAAAATTGGCAAAGGATTGTTCAGATACCGCAAACTCATACAAAATGATAAAATAAAAGGAGAAATTGCAAAACGGCCCTTACGTTATTAGAAATTTCAAAAAAAACCCTGTTTTTCTGAATTGACAGTATACCTTCACAAATCATAGGATTTTTTTTTTCAATTTTCATTAAGAGTAGACTCAATAGAGGGTTTTTTTTCTTGCAATTCTCATAATATATATATATATATATATATATAAAACTTTGCCAATTTTTAGGACGTAAAATATGTGAATGAGATAATTTGAACAAGAAAATATTATTCCAGATGGGAAGTCTTTAAAGGACCCTTGCCTTTTGGATACTCCAAAAAATCCTAACCCCAAAATGAGCGGGGTTTTTAAAATAATGAAAAAGTTAGGGTTTTTGTTTTAGAATTCCCCTTCCAGATAAAAAGTCTAGTTTATGTCTTTAAATCATTGGGAGATTTTTCTTTCTGAAGCAAAACCAAGCCTTGTTCAGATAGTCTAGATCACACAATCACAATTTACCTAAAAAAAATAAAAAAATGCATAATTAACTAACCTAAACAATTTTAATCCATAAACTTGTTCAAAATTACTGACCTAACAACCTCACAAATGATAAAAATAAAAAAAGGTAAATTGTAACGAGCAAGTCCGCTGAATGGATATAATTAGAAAAGAAGAACACATCCTTTTTTTTGGGTTTTATTATGTTTATAGAATTGTAAAGACAGAGAAAATTACATTGGAGCAATCATATAAAAGATAAAGAACACACCCCTTTTTTTTATATTTAGGTACTAAAATAACCCCCCGCATTGATAGCAACATCCATAACCTATCGGTTAAATAAGTATTGGAGAGATGATTTGAGGTCATCATCTCCCCATTCCAAATTATTCCACCATTTCTGGCCACCCCGAATTGTCTTCAAGGTACTCGGAATGGTGCTTCTCTTAAATGGTAGCTTCTGCAGGTTTGGACAAGAAAGAATAACAAGAGTTTGCAACGAGGGAAATGTAATATGGGGAGGACAAATGCTTGTAATGTTGGATCCAATGAGCCACATATATCGGAGGCTAGGAAAGGTTTGACTCGTTGTTTTCCCCGTTTCTTCGATTTCAACATTATCGTTGTTTTCTTCATCCGTAGTAAACATTTGCTTAACGGAATAAGCCTCATCGATCTGTAACTCTCGAAGACATGGTAGATATAAAACCCATGAATAATTCTTTATGTAACCACCACGTATCTTCAAAATGCTAAGCTTGGGAAACAAATCCTTGGGAGCAATTGCTACAAAAACAACCTCCTTCAGATCTGTCACAGCCAGTAGTATGGTTTCCAAATTATGGAACTGCCAATTGATATTTTTCTTGTTATTTTCAAATGCCAATCGCCAATACCGGCAACGACGAAATGAAAGTTCAACCAAACTGTTGTTCCGTAAAAAGCCAGGTGTTATATGCAAGGAGTCCACCAAATCGGACCTACAAATACAAAGGCGCCTAATAGATACATTTACCAAATCCGAAAGGCGTTGCAGTTCAGATTTTTCTCGTACAAAGATTGAAATTGTTTTTATTTTCTCCAAGGACTCTATATCCTTAATGAATAAGGGAATGTTGAATAAAACATCAAACCACTCATCGTCGTATATGTCAAGAATGACTAGTTCTCTCAACTCAGATAGAACACCATCTGGTATTGTAGTAATACCATTATTTCTTAGAATCAAGTATCTAAGATTGATAAGAAATTTTAAATCTTCGGGCAATTCCCTTATACCATTCTCAGACATGTTGAGATATCTGAGATTAGTAAGCTCGCAAATCACTTTGGGGAATGTTATGACGCTACTATCAGCCAAATCCAAAGAAGTCAGAGTAGTACGGTATTGTGCAATATTTCTTATGGCATAATTAATATCATATTTGGTTATTAAGATAAGTGTTTTTAGATTGGTTCCGGTATCAATAAATGGAATATTCACATGACTATCCCAACCGTACAAAGCAATATGCTCTGCATCACTCCATATATCTTTCCCAACCAAAATCTCATTAAATCCCACTCCTTCTTTTACAACCCATTTTTGTTTGTTCTTACCACAATCACGCGCAATCCACAATGCCATGTCACGAATCACGTCATGCATTGTTACGATTTCATCGTCTTCTTTATCAACCTCTAGCAGGCATGCTGCCTGAAGGTCGTGCACGAGAGCATAACCATGATTATAAATCCCTTCCTCATCAAAATCTTGAATTGCTCCTAACCCCATCCATCGTTCAATGAGCTCTTCTTTAGGTATTTCATAATCCTCAGGCCATAGAGAACATATCAAAAAACATTGCCTCAAGACATCGGTCCTTAAATTATCATAGCTAAATTTTAATATATTAAATATATTACCATCCATTTCGTGAAGCCGTGATTCTTTTAAGAGTCGGATAGCATCCTCCCAAATTCTACTATCTGTCTTATCACTCATTGCTCTGCCAATTGTGATAAGTGCTAGCGGCAACCCATCTAGCTCTTTAACAAGTTCTCGCGCGTGGGAAATTATAGTTCTGTCGGCTTGAATCGTCTCTTGACCAACATTATCCAGAAAAAGACGCCACGCATCATCCTCATTCAAGCAATTCACCTCAATTTTCTTTTTTGCCTTCATTTGACCGCAAATGCCAGAATTTCTTGTTGTAAATACTACTTTTTGCTTGCTACCAAGAGGGGATGGAATACCCACATCTACAAGATCAACTCGCTCCCACAAATCATCTATTAATAAAAGAAAATTCTTTGTACTCAGAAAATTGGAAATTTTACCAGCAATCGATTGTATATCATCATTCTCTTTTACTTCCAATTTGAGCCGATTGGCGACTCCGTTTTGTATTTTTTGTACCGAACATTCCCTTGAGGCTGTGACATATATTATATAGTCAAACGAACCACCAACGGAGTCGTTGATTTGTTTTAGGAGATGGGTTTTGCCTACACCACCCATGCCCCAAATCCCGATGATCCCCACATCACCATTGTTTAGGTAATCACGTGCTAGGTTAAGGTTTGAGATTTGGCTCGAGGATGTGGAAGATGTGGTGGGTAGCATATGAACAGGTTGAGGTAGCTGCTCGATTGTGTATCTTCTTTCGAATTTGTCGAATTTGTCACATAAACCTTGGACCTCCATAAGCTTCTTAGCTGCATCTTTACCGATCACATTATTAGAAAAACAATTAGGAGAGCAACATCCAAAAATAATGTATCTTTGCTCGTATTTTTTCTCAATCTCAATTATTTCATTTTTCACAGATTCTACATTATTAATCCAATCACAAATTTCATTGGTCGCTTCACGACCTTTTGGCTCATCTCGCTTAATTTGCTTTTCCACGTCAGCTCTCTTCGCTAACAACCCCTTGGTAGCCGATCGCAAGTCATTTACATTTTTTTTAACCCTAAATGTATATTTGACTTGCTCAATCACGGTATTCACCACAACAGACACGACGGAATCAACAATCTTGCTAACGAATTCCATTTATGGATTCAAATTGAGAGATTAATAAAATAGAGGAGAAGAAAATGAAGGAACGATTAGACCCTTGTTTCAGGAGTGTGTGTGTGTGTGTGTCTTGGGGGGGGTTGGGGGGAGGGGTATAGTTACACTAGATATATGAGGGGAAAAGGACACAAACAGAAATGAGTATGAAGGAAAGAAGAAACAACTAATTTAAGCGAACTGCTTGAAGGAGAAGGAGGACGCGAAGAACGAGGAGGAGGAGGAGGAGGAGAAGAATAAGTTCATTTTCTTAGATGATATAGTCATTGAGGTACAAGAGCAAACATATATGAACAATAAAAACTTGAACAAAGAGGGAAGAACAAAGTACAGAAGAGCTAATTGATGCCTTGATGCCTCATTTTAGGAGCAAGTAATGCCAAGTATCAAAGATTGGTGTAAAGATTGATAGAAATTGGAAGAGGTGGAATATCTTGCAAGGAAGAGATAATTTGAATAAAGGACTGAATAATAATACAATACAAAAGGATGCCTCCAATTAATGTGAAACTGGAAATATCCCTTTAAGTATAATGTAATCGAGGGAGACATGTAGAAGTTTAGCTAGATTGGAGAGCTGTAGATCTAGAAAAAAGCAAAAAGAAAAAAGAAAAAGAAAAAATGAAAAAGCAATAGATTCGTGGAAGAAAAAAGAAAAAGAAAAGAACAATAGATTCGTGGCTTCTCCAATAGGGTTCTGTGATCTCCAATTTGGTGCAGCCAAATGAAAAAGCAAAAAAAGTAAAGGAAAGAGGGGAGAAGAACAAATACAAATTTGTCGATGGGAACAAAAAACACAAGAGCTTTAAACAATTGCATGTGTTAATTATTATATTACAATTTCATGTGTTACCTCCAAACATTGTACAGTGTAAAATAAATGAAAGATAAAGAGTTGTCAAATTTGATACTAGAGCTTTAAACAAAAAATAATTATTATACAAATAAAATAGTAATAAATAGCAATGTATCATTCAAACAACCTAACCCATATAAACAACATGAATTTTGTTTCCTTAATGTAGAAATGACATTTCAAAATTTGAAAATAATTTTGAAAGGGGAAAATTAAAGTGGCTGAAACATGGATATGTAGAATTTGTGATTTAATTGGAGTTGCTAATAATTTATAACATGGACGAGGTCATTTTTGTAAACCATTCATCGTGAAGAAATACTTCAGTGTCAATAAATTTTCGGTCCTGCCTACAATGTGAAATGTCATATTTTTAGATTTTAACAAAAATGGACAATGAATCCGTCAAATTAAAATCACAATTTTTTGAGGGACTAAATTGCACTTTCCTCCATTTATTAATTTACCTGGAAAAAAAAATCAGCATGAATAATCAAATTATACTAAAGTGATATTTTTAAATTAGAGATTGGTTTTACCAGGTGGCTGGCTAGTAGTAAGACTAAGAGATATTTTAAATTAGATAATAAAAGAAAACATTAATAATATACAAAAAGATGAATTCCTCAAAGGTTGCTATGATTTTTATAATAGATATAGTTCCTCAAAGGTCCTTGCTTTTTATAATAAATACAGCCTAAGAAGTTGTTAATAGATTTTATCCAGCCCCAAAAATATTGAATTTTCTGCAATTATTATAAACTAATATGAACACCTAGCTCCGTCTCGGTATACAAAAGTGACGTGATATAATCTTTGCTAAATGGTCTCTAATGTGTAAAACTACAGCAACTTCTAATGAATATTTGCTCAATCACCACCTTAGCACTACTGGAAAACATGATGTTAGCTTCACAGATTTCCGTCTCTATCACCAGTATTAGATGCATTAAAGTTTATTGGCGACTCTATCTCGTCTCTAACAATCTGTAGCTATCATCTCGACTCTAATGGTGTTACTGGCGACAGGTGTTGGGGAATATCCTCGACCCCGGGCCCGCGCAGCGGAATGAAGGCCCGGTCCGATTCCCCGGAAACCCGAGATCACGCCATGACTTCGAGGGTACGATGCAAATAGAAGGATAGATCCATACCAGTTCCAAATTGATGGAACACGAAGGGTTGATCGCTGCCTTCTATTCCTCCGTCACGTTGGTGACAATCCGCGCGTCCCATACCACGCGTCTTTCACCGTTCGTTGACCGTCTTCTCACTCCTTGAGTCGATCACAATCCAAGAGCCACAATTGTCGCTCCTCTACTTGTATCCACCGTGAGCCGCAAGACGTCGGTCGCGGATGCACCTGCCTAGACGATGCACCGGCGAACTTGCTCGATCTAATCGATTCTCTATTACTCGAGAAACTCCTTTCTCGATTTCTCTCTCTTCGCACCCTTTCACTCACTAAAGATCAAATCTGAATTTGCTCTTTTTCTTGTGTATATTGGGCAGAATAATCACTTGCTTAGAATGATTCAACTGATGAATTCCTTCTGAATTCCCTTAGTCAAGATGAGAGAGAAAATCCTATTTATACTTAATAGGATAAGGATTAGCCAAAAGGCATGTATATCCAATATACACCCTTTCATACAGAAAACTGTATGAATCTGTTCAGTATTCTGTCCAGACGAAATTGATAAATTTCTCTGACAGAAAATCAACCAACACGAAAGTTGTAGATAATCTTATTATCTACACAACCCAATTTGGCCCAGCCCAATTGGAGTTCGTATGCAACAGTTATGACTGTTTTACTAACTGTATGTCACACTGTTGCACCCTTTCGGTATTTCACAGAAACGACACTTATACTTCGTTCATATGAAATATAGTTCTATATGAAGGTTGTAGATAATCTCATTATCTATCTAACCCAATTTGAACCATTCTAATTGGATTTTCCCACTGAAAGTTATGGCCACGAATGTACGACTACATTCGTTTATCCTTGTGTACACTTTTACGGTTGATCCGAAACTGTATTTCTTTCAGTCTCCCACTCAATTTCAGATCTACCTAAAAGGTACTCATGCATATCCAATACGCACGATTTTAGAGAATATAGCTCGCGTATCAAATACCAAGCTATGCACATCCAATGTGTCGATTTTATGATCAAGCCCGACTTAGTACGACTCGTTGTGTGACCATGTAGGTTCGACTTAACGATGGCAGTAGGTTGTTTCCAATGCCTACAAGCTCATGAGCGGGATCTAGTCACTCCATCATAGCTACCCATGTTAAACGAAAAATGATTGTGATCATTGTGCCTATCTCGAATAGCGGTTACTAGTTCTCTTGTTTACGATATCCGTTAATCAAAAGGCATGGTAATAGTCATCCTTATAATTTGATTAACTACACTTATTCCCCGATTCCGAGTTGAGTTAACAAATTTCAATCGATATTAACCATTAATATCATTGACCGTGGCCACGGTTTTCGTTAATCGACTCATCGAGCGGCGCCTAAGAGATATCTCTTCCTTTCGGAATAAACAATTCCTATCTTGGAGACTCATATTGAATTCCGTGTTTCGGACAATACCCAATGATGACCCTTTTAACTCCCTGTTACGGTGAGCGTAAGATCATATCAAAGCATTGTGTTACGCACGTAACGCAATCAATGATCCCCTCAAGTATGAAGAATCTAAAACCCCATCCGTCGCAAGTCCATCTATAATGACTAAACCATGTCATGGTCTCGCGGCTTCGGTCATATCCAATACATGTAACCTAACATATATCTACGTTCCCGATTCGACAAACTCCTTTGTCCCATGATTAGCAAAACATAATCATCTCCTCGGCAAACGTACTAGTGTACGCGTTCAGTCTATTCCCTTGTAATAGTAATGCTTCTCTCTTAAGCAAACTGACCCGCGACTAGGGATGTTTAGAAATGACACTTTAAGTGTGACGGTTTCGCTGCACATGGTCCTCAACCATGTCGACGTCCACACAAGTTCAAATCAAGGTTCATGTAACAATCATATTACACAACCCAGCACACAGTTTTCATATAAGGTGAATGCATATTAATTTAAGTAAACAAAATTTTTAAAAGGGATGCATTCATATGGACTAAGTATTTGGGTGATACAACGTTTACCTATGGGTATCTCCATACCCATAACCTGCGAGGACTATCGTATTAGATAACTACACTCTACTCTCTTCTTCCTCCTCTAGGTATCTCCATACCCATAGTCATCGCATGACAGTCACGCGCGACTAGAGAGAGCGGTTTTGTAAACGGGTCCGCACGTTCCCGCTAGTGTTAATCATCATCAGGATTGGAACATTTCCAATACCTACGATCACATCTTTTCATAAAATTTCATGGATCAAATGAAATTTTCTGAGTATTGGCTAGAAGTGGTTGTGACCTCGGCATTTTTGGCTTGTACTATTGCGTTTCACGCAATAAACAACCATAAATCCGATAACTCGTGGCTACGAGAGTTTGGTCATGTTTCCTTGATCCATACCACTTCCTTTTGCGATTAATAACCGCAATATACTCGCCTCCGTACATAGAATCATAAACTATTGGTCTTGTGGAACCATTCCACATAACCGTGTTTTCATTTAAGCAAAACATGTACACACTTTGTGATCGAAAGTCGTGCTACATATTTGGACGTGCTTAATCTTTGGAAACTGTTGTTGTTATAATTCTTTATAACCAACACGTCCTCCACACCATTATAGATAAAAATCCTGAATTCTTTCACAAAGTATTCAAGGATAACATTCACCGCTATAAATACAGATTCCAATGGGTTTAAATATACATAACCATTATGTATATAAATGTATAACCATTATACATAACCATTATAAATGTATAACCATTTTCAACAATATGTCGATATATGTGCCATAACATAGAACGAGGAACTTCTTAGATCTATCCTATAGATCTTCACGCTTATTCATAAGTGGTCTCGTCTAAATCCTTTGTCGTTACAGGAAATATAACGCAGCTCCCACTAACCTTCATGTGTACACAAAGATTCCATTCGTTTCGACCATTTTATAACAGTTTATAATTTCGTCAAAATGAATATTCCAATTCCGAGAAGCTTTCTCTAATCCATCATATGGATCGTTAAAGCGTGCATATCTTATCCCCGATTCTTATGAATCGACAAAACCGTAAGGTTGTGTCAAGTACACATCCTTTCATAAAATTTCTGTCAAGAAATTCGGTTTTGATATCCATTTTGCCACATCACATAGTCATAATACGCGACCATGGCAAGCAGAATTTCGAGAATGGGAAAGCATGGCAACAAGCGAAAACGTTTCTTCATAGTCCGACTATGAATTGCATGAAACTCTTCGCAAAAAGCCTCGCTTTACATATATGCGTATTCCTATCCATGTCGGCTCTTCATCTTGAAAAACCCACTCACAGTTCACGGGTCTAACCCAGAAAGTAATGAAATCAAGTTCTAAACTTGATAATTCACATGGATCGAATCTCAGATGTCATGACACCATGTCATGTGGAATCAACTTTTCATAGCATCCTTGTAAGATATCGAATCATCATATGATTTCAATCTATCATCATTAGCCACGATAAATCCGTATTTACTGGCTTATGATATAGCCTACTTGATCTACGAAAAATTCCTTTGTGTGTTCGACTTACGTTCATCAACTCTTGATGAAGCCATGTCAACTCTCATCGGTACAATGTTCATTTTCAAATCACGAACTCTTTCGAGATTTATTCTACTCCCACTAGCCCGCATAGAGATAAATGGCACCAAGTTCCAAACTTGTGCGCATCTAGTCCTCCTCCAAGAAGGCATCTCTTCGAGCCACGAAAATTTCATTTTCGTCGGGACGTTAGAACTAATACCCTTTAGTTTCCTTAAGGATAAACGAACAATTTCCATATTTGGGATTGAGTTTAACCGAAACAAATTTCGAAATACACTCACATCCTCAAATCTGTACAAGTGACAACTTCGGAACCATTCCGATCCATATCTCGTATGGCGTCTTTTGTACCGATTAGAAGGTTTATGGTCCATATCTTAATGCAACCATTCATTAGTGCCGCTGTCTCAAGGGCGTATCCCCAAAATATTTTTGGGAGATCCTATTGACTTATCATTTATCGAACCATGTCCAACATGCGTTCATTTCCTCTTTTCGGACACATCTCAATGTTCCGAATAAAGGCAATCGTGAAACGATTCCACAATCATAAATGATCATCAATATTCATAACTCAAATATCGCCTCTTCGATCTTATCGAAAGGTTTAGCTCAAATACTCGCCTTCTCGATCCTATCGAAAAGCTTTGATTTTCTTGCTTAGTTGATTTCGTATTTCGTTTTTGAAACTCTTTGAACCTTTCAAAAGTCTCCGTTTCGGCACGCATTAAATAGATGTTTTCATATCTACTTTAACCGTCCATAAACGTAACAAAATACCGATAGCCTCCTCTTGCCTCGGAACTTATCGGAACATCATATGTAAATATAATTTCCAATAATTCGTTGGATCTTTCTCCAACTTTGGAGAATGATGCCCTTTGTCGTCTTGCCTAATAAATAAGTATCACATTAATCAATCGAATCTAATTCGAATGATTCTAGCAATCCATCATATGGAATCTAGATACGCGAATCTCGTTTATATGGCCAAGACGGCAATGCCAAAAGAAGCAATCAACTTCTAGGTTTAATCCTCCTCGGATTTCACCATTCTTTGAGTCACTAGTTTGGACAACTCCTTGTCCGAACTCTCTGATTGGAAAACATTTTCCCAAAATACCCTTAGACATACATTTCTTTCGATCCCAATTTTGAATTACAAGGACATCCACGCATCTTAATGCATTGGATTCCTCGGATACTCCAAGCATCTCCAATTCAATTTTAAATCGCATCTCATGCAATTCAGGGATCGACTTATCTATCGAATGCATATGATATTCGGTCACAAAGATCAAATCTCGTACCATCAACACACGAGTGTTAATCAAAGACCCATAAGGCGTCTCAAAATTAACCTACTCTTTGAGCCGCATTGAGTCATTCAACGCGGTCTAGCTCTTGAAACTATTTCATGAGCGTTGTGTTTTACTTTCATATACACCCGAATTCTCAAAACAATTTTGAGAAATTTGCGTCTATACATGCCACCACAAGGCACGTAATATCGTTCGATTCCTTCTTAAAGTTTATCGAACCCGGCTTTCTCTAAAGCCATAGCATTGAGCCCCGAATCTACCATTTCCGTGTCCAACACGTTCCTTTAAGTCTAAGAACTATTCTTTGACTATCAAGGTTAATAACGGTAATTCCGGCCCAAAAGCCATCTATCATATCGATCTCATCGATATATTTGGTGTTGCTTGAAAACATAATTCTAAATGGATGATGAAGATTAACTCCTAACCGTGCGTACTTAATCTATATGCTTATATGATGAATATATGAATGTGCTATTTTTATCGAATCGATAACCCTCATACCGATACGGGACTCCAAGTCCATAACACTCAAGACCCATATTTTACGATCCTCCCACAAGTTGCTTTGGCAGACGAGTGGGATCTCGCTATTTAGGTAGGATTATATCCAATCGCATCCAATGCGACTCTCGAACCTTTATAGGATTTCGGTGATGGATCGTATCCTATACAATCCCAGTTCCGTGTGTGCATCCTATCTATGCCCCGAACTTCCAATCAAGTCGGCTTTGGCCTCAACCCTTACTGGCTTGAACGGTTAAGTCACAACCATACTCATCGTATCGTTCAAATAAACTACTAATAAGTCGGCTTTGGCCTTAACCCTTATCAGTCCCTATTTAACGCTTGCCACCCCGTCGATGACTACAATAACCCATGTCGGCTTTGGCCTTAACCCATGTGAGACGTAGTACCGATCATAGTGGTTGTGAATATGGAAGGCATTTCCATGACTTAAATATTATGAGGGATCATGCCATTGCATGTTTCTAAATTCGTGACATAATCATATTATATCACTATCACAAGATTTGTAAATGCATATGATTTATTTAGGGAGATTAATTATTCTAAATAATTAATTATCTAATATGCTAGAATGTTTGATGCCGATCAAATCGATATAAAGAACTCAAAATTCCGAGCTTCGTAGCCAAAGTTATCGCGAAAACAAAAACAGCATCCAGAGAAGGGTCCGTTATAACGGACTGCCCCATCCGTTGTAACGCATGGGCCGTGGGGCGCGAGAAAACCTCGCCCGGGACGCGTCCGGGGCGCCAAAAACTGGCCCCGGGGCGGCAGAAAAACAGTTTTTCTGCACCCTTTCGGTATTTCATTAGAACGACACTAATACGTCGCTCAAATGAAATATATTACAACATGAAAGTTCTAGATAATCTCATTATCTAACTAACCCAATTTGAACCATTCAAATCGGAATTTTCTACTGAAAGTTATACCAGTTTTAGTAAAATACGAACAAATGAAAAGGTAAGTTTATCCAATAGACACCTTTTCAACCAGAAAACTACAGACACCTTTTCAGTATTCTGTTGAAACAAAAATATTAAATTGTTCCAACCGACTTTGAACGTGAACCAAAGTTCTAGATAATCTTATTATCTAACTAACCCAATTGGATTGGACTCAATTGGAGTTTCGATACGACATATACGGACGTTTGAGTCTCTGTATGTCAAACAGTCGCACCCTTTCAGTATTCCATAAAAACGACACTGATAATTCGTTCAAATGAAAAAACTTTCTGTATCAAAGTCATAGATAATCCCATTATCTAACTACGCCAATTTGATCCAATCAATTTGGAGTTTTCCACTGAAAATTATCTTAGTTTTACTCACTGTTTCGTATTCTAATTTTCTGCAGATTTTGCCGTTTCGTCCGTTTTCGCTCGTTTCCAAAACGATAAATCATGAAACTTTTTCACGATCATTCCTAGATACTCTCAATCAACTTTTGATCGATCTCTAGCGAATTCCACTTGTGATTTTAACGGAATTTGACTTTCTCTATATGTAACATCATGCAAACGGGTACGAACTTTGATAACCCGTGCGTATATCTAATATACGACTATGATTCGACCCTCGAATCGATGGCGATCGCTCTGATACCACTGTTGGGGAATATCCTCGACCCCGGGCCCGCGCAGCGGAATGAAGGCCCGGTCCGATTCCCCGGAAACCCGAGATCACGCCATGACTTCGAGGGTACGATGCAAATAGAAGGATAGATCCATACCAGTTCCAAATTGATGGAACACGAAGGGTTGATCGCTGCCTTCTATTCCTCCGTCACGTTGGTGACAATCCGCGCGTCCCATACCACGCGTCTTTCACCGTTCGTTGACCGTCTTCTCACTCCTTGAGTCGATCACAATCCAAGAGCCACAATTGTCGCTCCTCTACTTGTATCCACCGTGAGCCGCAAGACGTCGGTCGCGGATGCACCTGCCTAGACGATGCACCGGCGAACTTGCTCGATCTAATCGATTCTCTATTACTCGAGAAACTCCTTTCTCGATTTCTCTCTCTTCGCACCCTTTCACTCACTAAAGATCAAATCTGAATTTGCTCTTTTTCTTGTGTATATTGGGCAGAATAATCACTTGCTTAGAATGATTCAACTGATGAATTCCTTCTGAATTCCCTTAGTCAAGATGAGAGAGAAAATCCTATTTATACTTAATAGGATAAGGATTAGCCAAAAGGCATGTATATCCAATATACACCCTTTCATACAGAAAACTGTATGAATCTGTTCAGTATTCTGTCCAGACGAAATTGATAAATTTCTCTGACAGAAAATCAACCAACACGAAAGTTGTAGATAATCTTATTATCTACACAACCCAATTTGGCCCAGCCCAATTGGAGTTCGTATGCAACAGTTATGACTGTTTTACTAACTGTATGTCACACTGTTGCACCCTTTCGGTATTTCACAGAAACGACACTTATACTTCGTTCATATGAAATATAGTTCTATATGAAGGTTGTAGATAATCTCATTATCTATCTAACCCAATTTGAACCATTCTAATTGGATTTTCCCACTGAAAGTTATGGCCACGAATGTACGACTACATTCGTTTATCCTTGTGTACACTTTTACGGTTGATCCGAAACTGTATTTCTTTCAACAGGCCTGTAGCCAACGTATTTTCTGGCGACGGGTCCATTAGATACAAAACTCTATGGTCGCGAATGGTGCTAGTAGCTTCGACGCTATTCCCGTCGCCAACAATGCTTTTATCTACGGTACGGGAGGTTGTAGCTAATGATTTTGGACAGCCGAAGCGAATACAACAATTCTTTTATTGGCCTCGGAAATTAAATAATCCGAAAATAATATTTAGAAATCAGTAAATAATTAAAAAATCAGAAATTAAATGAAAATTTCCAAAATGTCAAATTATCTTCATTATCCAAAATCTGGAATTGTTAATCATCCAAACATTGCCGAGACAACATACTCGCAAAGAGGAATACACATGTACACATATTATATACACTACTATTAATTCAACACTTACTCCATCACAAAACAAAAAAAAACTCTCCTAAATCCGACATGAACCTACTTACCGAGAGGCGTGACATCATTGTCTGCGAAGAAGGGGTTCCCCGTGTTCTTGCCAAAAACATTTGTCGAGTCGTTCCCTCCATTCCCACCGGACTACACATATTAGAGTATAAAGTAATTTAGGGTTTGTATCAAAAATAACTGAAATGACTAAATTAAATGCCCTTTCGAAACCCTAAAATGACTAAAATGCCCTTCCTAAAAATAAATGACTAAAACTGGAAATATCAAAAATATCCTCTGACCGGATTTGCTAAAACTATCGTTCTAAAATGACTAAAATGCCCTTCTTAACAAACATGACTACAATTGCCCTTTCGAAACCCATAAATGACTAAAATTAATACAATTCCCTTTCGAAATCCTTAATTAATGACGGAAATGCCCTTGAATGACAAACTCGTTAAGAGAATGAACTAACCGTTTGAAACGATGCATGCAAGTGTGGCGGCGTGCTGAAAATTGGCCTCACCACATTATTTGGCTTCATGTTAACAAAAAATAAATGGATTAAATAATGTAAAAATGTACTCGAGTCGTAAAATTGTAAAAATTAAAAATATAAATTACGAACCGAATGACCCGTTTGAGGCGAAATGCTTTGGTTGACTGGTGGTTGCATGGTCGCCATTGCCTGTGGCTACGTAAATACAAATGGAACGTAATTAGTTTGAGAAAACAGGAAATTACACTAAAAAAATCCCAAAACCTTGTCTTAAACCCTAAAAACCATAAAACTCAATAAACCTAAAACCTAACACCTAAAAACTTTGACATTCCTAATACACCCCTAAACCCTAAAACCTAACACCCCTAAAACCCGAGAAACCTAAAACCCTAAAATCATAAAAACCGGTGAATACTCTTGAAATATATAAACACTGAAACCCTAAAATGAGAAAAACAAAATTATACGAACATAATGACCCATTCGTGTCGGCGACGTGCTTTGACTGGATCGTTGCGTAGATAGTTCTCCCCACACTTAAAGCTTGTTTGTCCTCAAACAAAAATAGAATAAAATATAGAATTTTAAAATCAAAGAGAATTGCATGTTTAGGTTTTGTTAAAAATATATTCATCGATCTCAATGTTCAATTTCCCCAAGAAAAGATTTTCACTCTCATTTCATCGTATATGCCTTATATTGAAAGAATTTATATCAATCTTTTAGATTCTATTTTCAAATGAAAAGTTCACAATTTCAAAAAGTTTTTTGAGAAAAATGGTCTCATGCGATAAAGATGATTAAACACCACATTTTAAATCTTTTCACACCACAAACCACAAGGGCTATCATGAAAAAACATTAGTAAAACCTCTTGTTCAATTTTGCAAAAATTGTTCCTTAAATGTAAGTTGTCACTTTTAAATCGTTCGGTACGTAAATACTTGGTTCATATTTGATTTCAACTAAATTTCCCCAAATTGCGCTCAATTTCAAAATTAGTTTTCTTTTCTTCTTTTAATAATTTTCAATCTTTAGATTTGCCATTTTCTATTTCTTTTTTTTCTTTTTCTTTTTCTTTTCTTATTATTGTTGAAAACTTTTTTCCTTTTTGTTTCGTATTGCTTAAATGGTCTCCATGTTGTTCTTTAGCCGATCAATGGTTACGGTTCGACCAAGACCGCTTAATCAAACCCCATGGATCCACATGATCTTTAGCCGACCAATGGTTACGGTTCGACCATGACCGCTTAATCAATCACATGGACTTGACAATTTAAGCACCTAACCCGTGACCCATAAAAAACCTTTTCGTACGACCATGGTTATGGTTCGACCATACCCGACTACTTTAGTTTTCTACGGATCCATGCAACCCTTTAGCCGACCAATGGTTACGGTTCGACCATGACCGCTTAATCAAGTTGCATGGATTTCACGAATTAGACGTTGAGCGCAATTCGGTTCCCGTTAGTTAAAATACAAATCTCCATGAACGATCGGGCCCTTAAGTGCAAGTTGTCAAATTTTAAATTTAAGCAAAATTTACTTGAGTGGTTTAAACAAAGCTTTTTTAGAAATTCCGAGTAAAATGTGGGTTTAAGATTCAAAAATGGTGTGTCACATAAATCGAAAATCGACCAAATTTCAATAAACTCCAATTTTGTGATTTCATTGATTAGGGTTCGAATCCCCAAAAGAATCTCTCAAAGATCTTAATCAATTCCTTCAAATATCTTGCCATATTTCAATTTTGAGAGTAAAATAATGGTGGATTGGTGAAAATCTTGCTTAAAAATCGATGATGTTTTTTTCAATTAAGTGGAGAAAAACCTTTAACATGCATAAAAATTTTAGTGTTTTTTCTAAAGTCGAAAAAGCAAAAAATTTTAATTTTTGGTATTTTTGGGGTGTTTATCTACAAGGAAAAATAGGCCGTAAAAACCCTCCCCACACTTAGAGAAATAGCTCGTCCTCGAGCGAAAAAGATTCATTCTAATAAAAATAAAGGAGAGAGATGGAGAAATACGACCTTTTGAAGCGTGGGTTGCCTCCCCGCAAGCGCCCTTTATTTAACGTCGTTTGAGCTCGACGTTTTCCAAGGTTATCCCGCCTCGAAGTGGACTGAATCGCTTATGTGCGTTGCGGCTTTTCGACCACCTTGGAGCGTTCTTTTTGAGAGAGAAAGGAGAAGAGTGCTCGTTTTTTCTATTATGCGTGGTATTTCGTTTCGAGCATGTGTCGAGATTATCGTTAAAAGTCGTGCCCTTTTTCCTCGATCTTTCACGAACGAAATTGCATCTGGCACTTCTTGAATCGGCGTGGCAATCGGTGTGAGCGCTTCGAATGTGTTCGGCCTTTTTGATTTATCTAAAAAAATTTGACCGATTTTTTTATGAGAAGTATCGATGTTCTTATTAATTGAATTTGATATGAATTTAAATGGAGTAATATCACCTTGGAGAATTGGAGAGATATTATCTTCTATTTGTTCGTCTTTCATTTTCGTGTCGAGATCTTGATTCACCAATTCTTCATTTTCTTCTTTGACCTTGATTGTCGTGTCGACTTCTTCCTCGAATTTCACCACGCTTAGCTCATCGATCTCGATTATCGTCTCAACTTCTTCAAGTTTCCCAATATTTGCACCATTTTCGTCTTCGATTTTCATTTCACATGTGATATTCTCATCGAATTTCCCCACACTTAATTCTTCGTCTTCTTCCGAATTGCCGAGGACATAATCGCGCATTTCTTCGCGTTGTTTGTATTCGAGTTGGAGTTCATCTACTTCGGCTCTTAGATTGTTCATTATTAAACCTAGGTTTTGAACTCGATGATTTGTGTCGGCGGATTCGGATTCTAATTTTTCAAAATTTGTACTCATTGTCCTCCTCATTTGCGCCAAGTGTTGATCCTTGTCGGAATACATAGATCCTATCATGTTCATCATTAAATCTAATTTCGATGAGAGATCATTGATTGCGTCATTGTCGTGTGATGATTCTCTTTTTCTTTGAGGTTGTGAATTAGGATATAGGTGGTAGTATTCGTATGGAAGTTGAGACGACTCATATTGGAAATGATCATGTTCTTGACCATAAAAGGTGGAATATTCATTTTGGGATTGGTACGAGTTTGGAGAGGTTTCGGCATAAACATCGTAGAAGGCCCTTGATGAAGAGGTTCGTTTCGAATCGGAGGTGGATAACATCTTTGAGGATGAAATTCGTCATTTCGATCGAAAAACTCGTCATCTTCGAAAAAGCTTGCGTTTCGTTGAGAGTGACTTCCTTCGTTGCGTAGCCTTCTTTCTCGTTCTTCGTGTTCCATCATTACCCTTCGTACAGTTAGATCGCACCATTCTTGTAGAGTTAATGTTTCGTCTTGCCAATCCATCGTGAATGTACCTCGCAAAATAAGAGAAAAAGAAAGTGAATTAGAAAAATTCAAGAATTTCAAGATTTCGAAGATACTTCAACATAATTTCCCCGGCAGCGGCGCCATTTGATAACTCGAAAAAAGGGTCGTTAAAATGTGGTAATTCAATTTCACGAGTTAATCAAAACAATTTATAACAAATACTAATCATAGTGATAAGCATAGGTTCGATCCAAGGAAATTTTGCGTATCATCGAGTGTTTCAATTCTAGAATTATTTATACTGATCCAGAGACTATAATATTTTGTCACAATCAAGATCTAAACTTTATAAAGCTCTGGTCAAAATTTCACTTTCACACACACAAGTTTCGAATTTATGAAATTTATAGATCACAAGGGTATTTTAGGCACTAATCAAATTCCAGAAAAATATAGATCGAAAAACAAGATCTCAAATTTGGTACAAAGATTCAAAATTTAATACTGAGAGAGAGGAGAAAATAATTTCACAGTTTGGATCTTCCAGTAAAAAGTAATAATCAAATTACAAACAGGTCCCTGGAAAATTACAGAATAGTCCAGATAATTTTGAGGTTGAGTAACAGATTTCAAAAATTCATATCAAATGGTAAATTGCAGAGAATTGATTGATTCAAAAAGTTTATTAAACTAGAGATTCAGATCTAAACATTGATATCAAGAAAAGGGTATTTTTGACATTTTAGGTCACTCAAACAGATCCAACAAAACAGCACCAGAATTTGAGTATTTCACAAAGTAAAAATATGAAAAATGCGAGAAAAATTCCACAAAAATTCAAGAAATTATATATCACATTATAGAATAAGTTCACAAACAAAGTTCATTCAAATCTAACAAATTCCTAATTAAAACACTAATTCTAGAGAAAGAAATACCGAAAAAAAAAGGAGAATTCGAGTCCAAGATCCCGTCTTGGCGATGTCCTCGAGCCTTCACGCCCTGAGAGCAGGTGAGAGGAGGAGGAGAAAAACTTCGTATCCGGTTCGGAGAAGGTGGAGAGAGGAAAAGATCCTCGGAGCGGCCTCGAAAACCGTGCGGAGACACGATCTTCTCGGCAAAATGGCTCGACGACGAGCGAGAGGAGATTGAGAGCTTCTTAACAATGGAGGGGAAGAGGCTAAGACCTTACCTTCCCCCTAGAATGGAAGGTTGACCATTGAGGACCAAAGGTAAGTGAAAGAATGGGGTTTGGTTCTCTTTTATAGGAAATGGGGATTGCTACAGGACAAGGATCGTGTTGCAACTTGTATGGTCAGGTAGAGAAAGTTGCAAAGAATCCAACGGTTCAAATCTCATTCAATTTGGACATCGGACGGACGAGAAAACTCAAAAATACAATCGCAAAACTTCTCCATGGATCTAAATTAAATCAGTCGAAAATCCTCTAAAATTCCGAATATTATCTGTGTTCTTCTGTGATTTATAGAGTGAATGGAGGGGTCTGGTGCAGAATTCTGTTCTCTCAGATGGGACTGGAGAGTCCATTAAAACATAAATGGAGAAGATGCTCTGCTGCATGGCTCCAAAAGAAGGAGTTTGAACTGCCTGGAGAGGTTTTCTGTGGCACGGTCTGTGTAACTTATCGTGTAAACGGGGTGAAGAGAGAGCTGTCAGCGCCTGGTAGCGTGGTTCACACTCCATCCGATCCACAGACGATCTAGTCTGTTAGAGGGTTGACTGGTCAGACCCCAGGATTTGCTGCTGCTATTTTCTGTGTGATCTTCGTGTTGCAACTCAGAGAATCAGTTCTGATCTCCATATGCGTCCATTCGTGTAACGAGTCACGCCCTTGACCTGTTTGGAATAAAAGCTTGATTTCTCTCTCGTGCTTCCGTCAAATATCATCATATGATATATCAAATCGATTGGCACGACGAGATCGATCCATCTACAGTCCTGGTTTTGCGAGATTTTGCACTTTTCACCTGAAATTAACACAAAACACATATTAAAGTATTTAATCTCAATAAATTGGAATTATGAATATTTGGTATACTTTAAGCATATTATTGTGTTTAAATTCTATATTTTTTGCATGTAAAAAGTGATGAAAAATCCCCTTATCAATAGCCCTCGAATGTTAGTCATTATCCGTCCCCACTCCGAACCCTGATTCGACATTGGTACAAACATCTGGGTCGGAATGAACTGTTGCGGCGTTTGCAAGAAGGGATGCTGCGGCGTTTGCAAGAAGGGCTGCTGCAACGTTTGCGAGACGAACTGCTGCTGCGTTAAGGGCTGCTGCGGGATGGACTGTTGCGATGACGACGCATCATAATTGACCTAATTACTGACACAAGAACTCCATTAGGACACTGGCTTATTCTGTCCATCGTGTTCATTTTTTCAATAGAAATGTTAAAAGAAGATATATGAAGCAATAGTAAATAGAGAAGTTTATATAACAATTCTGCGTTGAGAAGAGTGAAGACACTTCTATGAATACAAATTTTAATCAACAATACTTTCGCAAGAAATGCATCATTTCATCTTATCATTACGTCTTTATCGTATCGTAACTATCAACTAATTATGAATACAAATTTTAATGAATTTGTTATTGTGATATTAAAATTCACCTGGACCAAACATTCGAATATTTAATGTAGACTGTCCTTTATATTAAAGTTATTATTTGCAAGGTTCATGCATTTAATTGGAAATCAACGCTCATTTCTTTTTTTAGTTGACATGAATGGGAATCGACAAGATATTATAGCAATGATACCGTGTATATTAATTTATAAATATCTCATACACTTCTATCTGTTTTATTTGTTATCTCTGTATTCGATGTGAACTATTACTTTGAATAATTTATTTATTTATTAATAATAATCATAAAGTCATTACTTAAACAAGAAGGAACACAATTTTAACTAATAAAAATTATAAAATTAATAGAATAAAATATTATTGCAAGCAATGCCATGCCATTGCACTATCGGAAAATATTTATATTTATATTAAATGTTTTCAATTGAGTAGAATTATTTATATTTTCCAAATGATAACATTTAATAGACAATGAAATAAAGTGCGATGACAAATGGTTTCCAAAAAAATACAATAGAAATATTTACTGTACACAAATGTTTTCCAAAATATTAATAGACTATTAATAGAAATATTTTAATTTACATTATTGCAAACAAATGGTTTCCAAAAAAATGCAACAGTTGAGAATACCAAAAAACTATCGAATAAAGTACGCTGCATTTTAGACAGGAAAAGACTTTCGTTTCGAGTTACAAATACAATGAATTTGTGATATTAAAATTACCCTGGACCGAACATAGATACATTGAATGTAGACTGCGTCTTTTGATTAAAGTTATTTGTTGAAAGATTCATGCATTTAATTGCAACTCCACGGCCATGATCAGATGTGAATCGACAATATATTATAGCTATGATACCGTATCAAAGATTTCTTACAAATTCGATAAGCTTGTTATTTTTATCCTTTATCGACCATAAATTTTCGCAAGTTTCCTTTCTCGACTCTACTCATTTATACTCATTTCTCAACTCATACTCATTTCTGAAATCTACTGACACAATGAGTTTCGACAGAATTAGCCCGTTGCAAAATGATTTTTTGGCAATAGTTATATCTTCGTTGAACGCAAGAGAACTTGTACAAACTTGCGTTCTATTCCGTAGGTGGCGTAATTTCTGGAGGTCTGTTCCTAGTGTTATTTTTAATCATCGAGATTTTCTGGGGGATAATGATGATGATCTAGAGTCGTACGAAACTTCAATTACTAGGTTTGCTAGTTTTGTTTCGAATTTCTTGTCTCGTCGTGATACTGCTATCTACACTAATAAGTTTGTGTTCAAATGTCATTTCTACGTTTTTAATGACCCAATTTTAGTTGATGAATTAACCGAAAAGGCTATAAATTATTCTATTGACCACAATACTAAGGACTTCCATTTGCAAATTACGACATGCAACTTGTCTCTACAAATACCTCAATGTTTATTCGAGTCTAGGTCATTAGAAGAGGTTTATTTCTATATTTCTGACAGTAACAGTTCTTATAAATTTGTACCTGATCGTGTACATCTTCCAAATTTGAGAAAAATACATTTCTACCGTGTCTCGTTTGACGATGAGAACATGAACAAATTTCTTTCGGGGTCTCCGAATTTGAAATGTTTAATACTGCAAGGTTGTGAACTCGATATGTATGCTTTTATTTTTAATTATGTGGAATCTTTTAGCCTTTTGAACTGCACTTTTCTTTTACCTCCCATTGCGCTACATACCAATCTCAATCTCGGGCCCAAATATCAGAATTCTAAGAATTGATGGTTATATCCCTTATCAGTTAATTCTGACCGATATGCCTGCTAATTATGTAGAATCTGTAGTTCTATCTCACGGAATTTCAAACGAGTTTTCAAAGGTCATGAGTGTTTTGATTGGTGTGGTAAATATGGAAATTTGTTTCGATCTGCATTTTGTTAGAATGATGCGAAGAGCAGAAAACCTCGGCGCACAATTCGAGAATCTCCGGTTCCTAACCCTCTCTTGGAGTTGCATACTCTGCCGGTTAAAAGAAATATGCAACTTCCTTATCCGTTGCACCAATTTGGAAGAATTGGTGTTGTGCCAGACTTATTGTGATCGAGTACATTCGGCGAAGGTCATTTAATTTGTAAGTCGGTTTTAATTTGATCGAGTACATTCGGAATGTAAGTCGGTTTTAATTTGTATTTTCTTTTATGTGATTTGTAATTTATATTTGAATTTTATTTTTAATATAGGATATGGAAGAATTAGATGATCATACATTCGGCGAAGGTCATTTAATTTCTGGCCATAAACTGCAGAGGGTTTGTTTGGTGGGTGCTTATGGTAATAATCTGTTTGTTACCCTCCGAGATATAATTAATCATCTCTCGCTGCAAAGAACTGATTTGGAAGTTCGAGTTGTGATGACTGAGTTTTGATTGGTGATCCTGCAAATGTAGTTTTTATTTTTATTTTGAGGAACTGATGTTGTATGTACTTTTTTCTCTTGATTGGGTTTATTAGCCCTAAATTAGACTTGTAGTTTTCTAGTGCACTTAAGCCGGAATATTAGTACTGTTCAGCGTGTCATATTTGTGTTTAAAAACTGCAAATGATTTTTTTGTAAATAAGCCTTCGATTGTAATGATTTTGTTTCTTTCTAAATTGCTTTTTTTTATTGTGGTGATTTTTGTAAATTATCCTTTGACTGCTATACTAGTGTTATATTTCAATTCATGTTAGATTTTTGTTTCTGTCTATACATACTAGCCAGTGCAATTTTCTAATGATTTTTGTAGCTAAACCATGGACTGTACAATTTCATAATATAGTTTCATATAAATAATATTCGGTATTGAAAGTATATGTACCATATTATCGAAAGTATGCATGCATCTGCATGTACCATGCACATTGTAATATTTATTACATATATATATAGTAGGTACAAGTGCAAGCTGGGTCGGATAGGTGCAAGTGGAATCTGAGCTGGATAGGTGCAAGAGGAAGCTGGGCCGATATTTAATCACCAAAAGCCTGGTTCTTAGCGGGTTAGCGAAAAAGAAGCCCAAACCGAGAAGGGAACAGGAGGCATCCAGTAGTAAACAAACTGGAGATACTCAAGCAGGACGTTAGGGTGGCATCCAGTAGTCGCCAATAGTCTTTTAAGTCCAGTCGTCAATACTTGGCACAAAAAGTCCACCCGCCTCTTCGAACACGTTTTTGGTTTCGAGCATTAAATATATTTAAAAAGTATTAGCGAAGGAAGACTTCCGTCGCCAATGATACTATTGGCACCAAGACTTGTTAACGACGGGGCATGCTGACAGAGGTTGTAGCTAACAAAATTACTTGCGACAGGGAAGTATTGGCGACAAAGGTTGTAGCTAACAAGTCATGTATTAGATACAAGAACATCTATTACCGATCGACATGTAGCTAATGGTACCTTGTTAGCTACAAAGTTGTAGCCAACACTTTCCGGTGGTAGCTAATTAACCAGATGTTTTGTTGTAGTGTAGACCCAAACATAAAGAGATATAATCTCTTGGAATGGCTAACAAAAATAATTATCTTTAAGGAAAATTTAAATACATTTTGAAATACTCACATCGAAATTGCGTGCAATTCTGACCCTTATTCGTGTCGATTTTGTAACATCCATCAAGAAGTGTTATCCTACCCGTTTCCCCCACAAGATCCTCGAAATCTCGCATATCCGTACCCAAATCCGAATCCTTATCAGCGTCATCATTCTCCTCCATCTCACGACCAATTTTGCCCGTTAAATTCTATCTAAGGCATTTCGTAGAACACTTTCGATACTCGCTTCTCCATCACTTCGTAACTCGTAATTTCTCTACTCGAGCAATTCTTTGAACCCCACGGTTACATCCTTGATACCTGATTCTAGGTCGTGGAATTTCACCGAACACTTTAATTACCATCATGGGACATTTCGTCGAGCACCTTGATTATATCCCTCGGATCACCGAATCCCCATATCAAACACCCCTTGAAAGCCAACTGTATGGAAAATAGCGTCCCCAAATCGAATGGCTTCTCTAATCATGCACGGTAATTCACTATGTTCTCTCCTTCCTCTAGTCTATCACAAATATGCGGTGATGGTCCGATCTTTAAAACGAGTGAATGGAGATGGCCCGGTGGTCCTACATCCAATGATGTCAATGGGACTCGAACCCACGATCGCTGACGACATGTGATTTTTGTGTCTCACACCCAACCACTGGGATATGATCCCATTGGCTGCGATGGTCCGATTTAATTTTCGATCTTTCACTTCATTTTTTCTCTTGACCGAGTAGCATCGATTTAGCACGTCTTTTAAACGTAGCTCTATCATTCGGAGATGGCTCGATCTGGATCTGTCCACACAGCGGTGACTACGGATCAACGTACTAGAACTGTCATCGGTGGCTTCTGGTCAATCAGGATCCGTCTAGCATCGGTGGCTGACTGGCTGTTGATCGGCACACCAAAACTGGCACATGAGAGGTGAGGGGAAAAGCGTCGTGAGATTTCTGCCGTATGGACGTATGGACGAGTGAGAAATGGGAAAGGGGCTCGGGAGCGCGCTTTTAGTCATGGCTATGGCTATGGCGTCAGATCTAGGGCCAAGATGTTAACAAAACGCTATATTCGGATATTGATAAAGAATAAAATACATAAATTATAATATTGATTACTAATAATACATACAAAATCAATATAAAATAAAATAATGACAACAAAACTGAAATCTTTTACTCGAATCACGTGAACGCTGTTCTTAGACATTATTCTGCCCGTTCGTGCAGACTATAGGAAATGTCCCAAGATAATTTGGGGATGTCGTTCTTTAGGACACGTCCATGAGAACAACAGATGATAGCATTCTTCAACACGCAACTCGAAATAGTATATCATTTATATAAAATAGTATATTGAGAAATATAAGGGATTATTGAAAAACATACAAGTATAATGGACATAAGGTATTATATGCATACTATGTATCTCACTCTCTTGTATCTGTAACTTCAAATCATCTACAGATAATGGGGTGTATACTTATATATATGATCATGGAGTAATGTGTACGTTTCTATTGGTCTTAATATAATTATTAATAATTAATTACAGGAAGTTATAATACAATAAATGATACATGAGGAAGTTACAAATCAATCAAAGGTATATAACGAATCTAACACAAATATATCACTGATGAGGAATATCCTATTACTTGGTCATAAAGAATATCAGTCATTTATTTTGAGTTTTAACATATTTTCCAACAATCCCCCACAAAACTCAAAATTATTATGGTTTAAAATCATATAAAATGATAGTTTTTTTTTTAAATAATTATTTGTTCAATTAAAAATATAAGTAGTTGGGTGTTTATATCATGCATAGGTGTAAGTATTTTATAAAATTTGAACTTCACCTTGTGTGTTAATTTCTGTCTAGAGAAAACGGAGTGAACCAAGTCTTAAACTCATACCTTTGACTTAGACTCCACTAACACACACATGACATGAAAACTATCATTGGCGGGTTGTGCGTTATTATTGGTCATACACAAATATGTTGGATTTTTCATGAAAATTATATGGACTTACCCATGCCCCACACCGCGGCCATATACGGACATTCTCATATAGGTGAGTTCCTAACAGGGATGTGTGTAGAGTCACACATCTCGCGGAAATTACCGCATCGGTACTCATTGAGAGCTAAATGCTCAACATTTACCGCTATACAAGCACACTCACCATAGGGATAGGGTTCAGAGTTGGTGCTCCGAAATAATTGTGTGTTTCTGACCAACTTATCGGTTTGTTTTTACTTACTGAACATCCTTCAAGGGATCGCCTAGCACAGATGTTGGGTTACTACTGTAAGAAAGTCAATTATAGGCGGGCATAACCTATCCCCTCGATGAAATTAAGGACCGATGTATCATTATATTTGATCTTCTGGATCATTTTTGCTTCTAGCTGGAGCTCGCAAGTTATTTCTTATTATTTTGTTTTACCTGCAATGAAAAACTTGCAAAACACATTTTCTCCAAATAATATTATATATTACTTGAATACACTAGATCATGTAAATCATGACATTACTATTATTTCAATTTGTAAATTTTTTTGTTTAAATCATATAATCTACATCTTCATCAAAAATTTCAAATAATTCACATACCTTGTATGCTATCCAAACTAGTATTCTGACATATGGCATCGGATTTGCTTAAGATAATTTAGCTTTGTATATGCTGAGTATTCCAGCCTATAATATAAAGCTCCCCACAATTCGTGTGAAATAAAGTATCGAACAATACTGGGGATTGACAAAAATAATATAATGAAATTAATTTAGTGAATGAAATAAAATAAATATAAAATAATCGAGTCTGATATTTATTTGTTCCATCTTCGTGATAATTATAGTACGAACTCCATGTATACATTTGCCACTCCATAAATCCAGATTTCTTTCTCGGTCTTTGAATTTTGATGACATGCTTATTAATTTGTTTCGCATCATTTAGTACCTTTGCTATTACTTGTAAACTATATCTTGAAAAAACGCAGCAAAAGTATTATCATAATAAACATAAATTTCTGTTGCTAAGATCAATGCCTGATGTTACACTTCCAAGTCCAAATATCAATTGATATCTCATTAGATCCGTTCATATCCGAAGAAGAAAATAAACATAAATTTCGACATAATTAGAAATTAACATAAACATAATTTTATGTATGAACGGATAAACAACTATTTTATTGTACTCTTTACTGATATCCGAATTTGAAAATAATGCCCAAGATTGTTGAACAAAATATAATAAAACGGTATATTCGGATATTGATAAAGAAAAAATACATAAATTATAATATTGATTATTAATAATACATACAAAATCAATATAAAATAAAATAATTACAACAAAACTGAAACCGTTTACCCGAATCACGTTAACGCTGTATTTAGGCATTATTCCGTCCGTTCGTGCAGACTATTGGAAAAGCCAAAAAATAATTTGGGGATGTCGTTCTTTAGGACACGTCCTTGAGACGGATGATAGCTTTTTTCAACATCCAACTCGAAATAGTATATTGTTTATATAAAATAGTATATTGAGAAATGTAAGGAATTATTGGAAAATATACAAGTATAATGGACATATGGTATTATATGTATACTATGTATCGTACTCTCTAGTACGTATATCTGTTGTCTTTCTCTTGTATCTGTAACTTCAAATCATCTACAGATAATGGAGTGTATACTTATATATATGATTATGGAGTAATGTGTAGGTTTTTGTTGGTCTTAATATAATTATTAATAATTAATTACAGGAAGTTATAATGCAATAAAAGATATATAAGGAAGTTACAAATCAATCAAAGGTATATAACGAAACCGACACAAATATATCACTGATGAGGAATATCAGTCATTTATTTTATTTTTAACTTTTAGTTTTAACATATTTTCCAACACAAGAATCGTGAATCGCCATGGTGGTTTTCTCCTCTCGACGGGACGTGAACCAGAGAGGTGCGATGCTGCTGCAGACCGTTCAAGGCTAGTGACTCCATCTGGATGGCGAGTGAGTGGAGATCGTCGAGCTTTCAGGCGGTTCCAGGCCGGCCGTACATGATTGTTTGTGGGGATTTACGTAAGAGAGAGAGATAGATCGAGCTGAGCGCGGGTCGGGTTGGTCCGGTTGCAGCGAAGTTCAATTGTCTTTTAGGATGTCGTCAATACCTGTATTGCGCTGGAGTATATGATTATACGAGTATTATATCCATGGTTGCAAATAACTTTTCCAAACCATAAGCTACACCGATATAGTTTATTTTATTGACAAAACGCTATGCGCTACAACTGTGTAGTTCGCTACATTTTTATAAATATTTTTAGATGAATTTATAAAAAAAAATCAAATTAATTTAATTAAAAAATATATTTCATGAAAATTTATTATAATTAAAATCGCTTTTAATTGAAAAAAATTAAAAAAATATATTTTCTATTTAGATTGAGATGTTCTGACTTGTTGGAAATTCTCGTTTTCAAATACCTTGTTAATTATTTTATAAATTTATTTGGGACGTTTAAATATGAATATATGTTATTTTAAAGATTGTTTTGATTACATATTAATACTTAATTATTTTAGGCGCTACAAATTACAGAATCCGTTGTAGTTGTAGCTCTCGTTATAATGCACGTTACTCGCTATCGCTAAAAAAATAATCACTACGCTACGGACCGCTAAATGCTATTTGTAACATTAATTATATCTGATAGGACGACAATTTTTCAAAAATTTATGATACCATAAGTTTTATATATACATTTAAATTAATTAATTATACATTTAAATAAAGACGGTTGGTTGTTTATCGGATCAAAACAATAAAAATATAAAATCAACATAATCGGATTTGTATCCAGCAGTATCCACTGGATACCGTGTTATCAAAAATGTATTCTTTCAAAATATAATATCAAAATAGTTTGATATGCCATGTGGCGTTTTGGATAAGTATTGGTGTTATATATATACGTATCCGATTCGGTGTCGTATTCGTATCTGATACGGTAGGTTTTTTGAGATATTCACTCAACATATCTTAATATAGTTTGATTTGAGAGGTTGTGTGTATTCTGGTCACAAATAATGAATGTATGTTAAAATTAGGTTTGATTACATGTGTATATGTATTTTGGGCTGATATTAGTGTCTTTTGAAATACACAAAAATAATTACGTATTTCGGATTGTAAATCTCCATTTCCGCTTATTGATAAGGGAAGTATGCCACTTCAGATCCTGCTGTAGAACTTGCAATTTGATATTATACTAGTAAAATACCCGCGACTTCGCTGCAGGTTGTACATGTAACAACTATTAAATTGACGTAACAACTTTTTTGAAGAGAATAAAAAAGAAAAGAAATTTAGATCTGGAAGGAATTTTTACCTCATCATCGTCATAATAATACTAATAATAATAACAATAATAATAAAATGTCTAAACTTGAAGCCAATTTACAATTTAAAAAAGGAACTCTTTACATGGTTAAAAAAATCTTAAATTTACGGGTCAATTTAAAAAAAGAAACCCTTTACACGGTTAAAAAATCTTTTCCCTTCAAATCAACCATCAAACTTTAACATAAATATTTTCACGGTAGTATCGATGCACCGTAACATGCGAGACATGAATCCTTTCTTTTCGTTTTAGTTTCTCATCTCTCCTCGATGCTGTAATTAAAGAGGTTTACATATTCAACTTGTTAAAACATCAAAATATCTTATTTACCCCCAAGATAAATATATCTTATTATGATAAAACTAAAAAATATAGTTGACACCAATTCTTCCATCATGAGTAAACTTGGATCAAACTTATCACAAACTGATGTGGAATATAAATTAAATATAAACAAAAAAAATTCATTAAAAACCGAAAAAGCAGAATTTCTCATATGTACCATTGCAAATTCTTAAAATATCACATATGCCCATACAAAGCATGAAAAATATCATCTCCTTAATTTATATGCATTAAAAGATTTCAAGAATACCCTTCAACCATTGCTTCTTATTTATGCATATATGATATGAAGTGAAAATTAAAAACTTTCTGCCTAAAGTTAACAAAACATAACCCCCAAATAAATCAATAAATAAGTTCAGTCGATTAATTCTAAAAATTTGCTGTGAATTCCCTGATATAATTTAAAATTGCCATAATTATCCAAAAAATCATTCTTTTACAATTCTTTTTAATATGCTGAAATTTGAGAAGGAAAAATGAAAATTTCTGAAAACTAAAAAAAATGATGAAAATTACCCAGACCTCTCTAAAATGCATTGGTGACAATGAATTTGTTAAGGGGAAATTTGATCGAATTGTTGTCGTGTTTTATTTTGCAGTTGAACTTTTGGCCAATGAGTATTTTTTTGGTTAATATACTTCGCCGTGCAGGTCATGTTGAAGTTGTAAATCAAGAGTTGCATCAAACTAAGTGCTCGACTTTCTGACAAAAAATTGATAGATCAGTAAATGAACTTCTTCAATCATTAAAATTTCAAATTCAAATCTAGTAACTCATATTCACTTATCACCCTGAAATATCCAGAAATTCAAAATCATCTCCACCAGTAAGCACTTTTAAGCAATATTTTTATGCAACCTCAATTATTTTGAAAGTATTATTAAATGAAAACCCCCTGTCCTACACCAGTATGGTCAAAAATTTCTTGTAGTTCTGAGATTTTGCGGTGTAAACAGTTTCATAGTTGCTGACAATGTTTGCAGAAATCTTTAAAAACAAATTCACTCAACATATCAATTAAGGGTTGGTATTGGAGCTAACTGTGCACGTTTGATTTCATTAAATGGGTAATTTATATATTTACCCCTTAAAAAAATGAAAATATCATTTTTACCCTTAGAAAGTAAAAATATTGTATTTACCCAATAGTAACACTTCTCGTTCGCTTCGGCATCCTCGACAAACAGACTGAAAAAATATCATCACCAATAAATTAAGATATCACGTATAACTTGTATGAAAAATGAAATGGGGAATTTACATATGAAATGGGGAATTTACATATTTAACCCTTTAAAAACTGGAAATATTTACCTTTTGCCGCGGCCCCACGTTAAGGTTTTTCCTCATAAAATTTTCTATGATAATCTTGCTCAAACAATGTAATGCATTCATTTATTTAAAATCCTACAAAAACAAAATATCTCACAATTAAACTACATAAAAAGAACAAACTGTTAAGAGAATTTGTAAATTAAAAAGAACCTTGAATCGGGGTGGTAATCCTAATTCTAATTTCAATAAAATTTGGGCATACTTAAAAAAATCAAAAATAAGAAATTTAATTACTTATTTAGGTTAAGATAAAATTAAAGAGTCGTACAATTAAACTTATTACCTTTCTTACTACGAGTTTTGGATGTTGTTCACTCCTTGTGCAGGTTAAAATCTGATTATAAATATAAACTATGCAAATAATGTATTAAACACTATATCATTAATAGAAAATAAATAGATGAGATATGGTTAATACCTATGAAATGAGTTTGTTATTTGGATCTTGAAATACGAAGAAACTTCTTAGAGTAATTTCATCGATCACCTTATCATCACAAGCTTTTGCCTTCAAAGTCATGACAACCAATTTCTGAAATTGAAAAAAACATTCCATGACACCTTTTTAAATTGCAATTATTATTATTTGATCAATAATACATTAAATTGAATAAAATCCCCAATAATACATTCCATGACAACCAATTTCTGGGAGCAAATTAATTTTCACAATTTATTTTATTTTTGTGTTTGCTCGATAAAACGGACAAATAAATAATACTTTATAATATCATATTTCAGAATATCATATTATGATATTTATTATACCAATTTACGATTTATTATTTTATTTTGTGATCATATATAATATTATTTTATGTAATATAGTGAATAAAATAATACTTTATATATTATAAAATCCTAAAATAAAATAACGTGTCCTAACTGTTATCATACAAAAGTGTTAATATAATATCATAAAATATTCTAAAACAAAATATTTTATTTACTTTTGTATTTATTAGTTGATATTGAATAAAATAATTTATAAAATTGAGAGAAATATTTCCGTCCAAAAAATAGTAAAATGGGATGGAAGGCCAAAATTGACACTGTTAAGAGAGAGGTTAAAAAATTATTCACTTCAGTGGGAGGAGGTTTTGAACTTGTGATGGAATCTATGTGCTTTTGGAGAAATGTTAAAAATGTTGGAAGTGTCTATTTTGGTGTATAACAATTCAGACTTTTAGTTATCAAATTTGCATCAAAATTAATTTTTTTGTCTTAAATTTTTTTTGTCATAAAAAATTTCAAGAAGGAAAAATTCATTGTCTTTTTCCATACATTTATATTAATGTATATCCACTAACTAAAATATGTTGAGTATTATATTTCAATTAAATATTTGAGTATTCTTAGTGTTTTTTCAGCGGCGTTGCAAAAGTCATTATCAGTCACTGACTAGTTTCAAGTCAGAATTGTATCGATCTGATAATGCCAAGTTCATTTGTTCAAGTCGGTCAACCAACTTTAATCCGACATTGACAGATATTTGTTCGAGTTTAGACTGTTTGACCCGACTTTTATCAACATAAGTAAATACTTAACTTTCATAATAATTATAATAATAGTTCCGAGACGAGGAAGGTTGTCCATGATAAATTTGATTCAGAGCGATTTAACTTACTTTAATTTTATTTGGATGTTTATTTGATTTATGTGTTCGTTTTGTTTTGATATTTATGAGAACTTAAATATGTTTTGTTAGTGTTTTTGGACTTGAAATTTTGATATTTATGTTTGTATGAATTTTGGATTAGTTTAATTTGAATTTGAGTTACGTTATATAATTTTTTAGTAATGTTGGTTATTTATGAATTTTAAGTGAATATTTATGATAATAATTGAGTTTAGAAGGGATAAATATGTAATTGTCTATTTTGTAGGGATAAATTTGTTATTTTGTATTTTTGTAGGGACATAGGAGAAATTTTCCCAAGAATTAATGGTCCAATTTGCATCCCTCGATTTAATAACACAAAATGGAGCAGATGACGTGACATCAATTACAGGGCAAGAAAGTATTTGTAAAATATAATAGTAGGATTAATTATTGAAAAACATACAAATATAATGGACATATAGTATTATATGTATACTATGTATCTCATCCTCTAGTACGTATATCTGTTGTCTCTCTCTCTTGTATATGTAACTTCAAATCATTTACAGATAATGGAGTGTTATACTTATATATATGATTATGGAGTAATATGTAGGTTTTTATTGGTCTTAATATAATTATTAATAATTAATTACAGGAAGTTATAATGTAATAAAAAATATATAAGGAAGTTACAAATCAATCAAAGGTATATAACGAAACCGACACAAATATATCACTGATGAGGAATATCCTATTACTTGGTCATAAAAAATATCAGTCATTTATTTTGATTTTAACTTTTAGTTTTAACATATTTTCCAACACAAGAATCATGAATCGCCATGGTGGTTTTCTCCTCTCGACGGGACGTGAACCAGAGAGGTGCGATGCTGCTGCAGACCGTTCCAGGCTGGTGACTCCATCTGAATGGCGAGTGAGTTGAGATCGTCGAGCTTTCAGGCCGTTCCAGGCCGACCGTACATGATTGTTTGTAAGAGAGAGATAGATCGAGCTGAGCACTGGTCGGGTTGGTCCGGTTGCAGCGAAGTTCAATTGTCTTTTTGGATGTCGTCAATACCTGTATTGCGCTGGAGTATATGATTATACGAGTATTATATCCATGGTTGCAAATAACTTTTCCAAACACTAAGCTACACCGATATAGCTTATTTTATTGGCAAAGCGCTCTGCGCTGCAACTGTGTAGCTCGCGACATTTAAATAAAATATTTTTAGATGAATTTATAAAAAAAAATATTTCATGAAAATTTATAATAATTAAAATCACTTTTGATTGAAAAAAAATTAAAAAAAAAAAAAAAAAAAAAAATATATATATATATATATTGAGATGTTCTGACTTGTTGGAAATTCTCGTTTTCAAATACCTTGTTAATTATTTTATAAATTTATTTGGGATGTTTAAATATGAATATATGTTATTTTAAAGATTATTTTGATTACATATTAATACTTGATTATTTTATGCACTACAAATTACAGAATCCGTTGTAGCTGTAGCTCTCGTTATGATGCACGCTACTCGCTATCGCTAAAAAAATAATCACTACGCTACAGACCGCTAAACGCTATTTGTAACATTGATTATATCTGATAGGACGACAATTTTTTAAAAAAATTATGATACCATAAGTTTTATATATACATTTAAATTAATTAATTATACATTTAAATAAAGATGGTTGGTTGTTTATCGGATCAAAACAATAAAAATATAAAATCAACAGAATCGGATTCGTATCCAGCAGTATCCAAACCAGACACCGTGTTATCAAAAATGTATTATTTCAAAATTTAATATCAAAATAGTTTGATATGTCATGTGGCGTTTTGGATAAGTATTGGTGTTGTATATATACGTATCCGATATGCATCGGTGTCGTATTCTTATCTGATACGGTAGGTTTTTTGAGATATTCACGCAACATATCTTAATATAGTTTGATTTGAGAGGTTTTTGTGTATTCTGGTCACAAATAATGAATGTATGTTAAAATTAGGTTTGATTACATGTGTATATGTATTTTGGGTTGATATTAGTGTCTTTTGAAATACACAAAAATAATTATGTATTTCGGATTGTAAATCTCCATTTCCAGGCACAATTTAATATTGTATTATATAATAAAGTATATCATAATATAAATATAATATAAGGAAGATTTCTGCATATGACATGTATGCACACAAAATTTGAAAAATAATTCAGTTTTTTAAATTATTAGGATAATACTCGCGCTGTGCGACATTGAAAAATAATTTAGTTTAATTAAATAATAATACTTATGTTAGTGTGATTGTATAATAATATATGAGATATAACATAATTTTACGAAAAAATAGAACAACAAATATTATATCATTATTATTCACAATATTCCATACAATAATATCAATTATAAAAATAATGATTCATATGACATATGTAATAGCACGTTATTAATTATATAGTCTAATATTTTTTATTGATTCAAAATGTAATGAAAAATATAAATAATATCAAACTTAATAGTGAAAGTAATTTAATAAATAATATAAAAAATTAATTTAGCATAATAATAAATATGAATTATTTTATATCATATAATTTTTAAAAAAAAATTTTAAAAAATAACACTACTATTTGGTAGGTGCTTCTAAGTTTAAAAATTATTTAGATGGATAAACTATTTTTCAATTTTTAATATCAAATTTGTTTGATTAAATAAATAAGCATAATCAACTTAGTACCGGATTCTTATCGTTCTAATTTTTTTAAACAAATAATAATACTTAAATTCTATTATGTAAATAAAGTACTTAAAATTATATTATGTAAATACGTATTTTTTTGCATTGTATTTTCTTACATTTTTTACAAATTCAGATTATGCAAAACGGTATGTATGAACAATGTTAATATGAATGTCAAAATAAAGAAAAAATTAAAACAAATATATTTGATAAATTTCTAAAAAATAATATTAATATATATTGTATGTTTTATAATATTAAATATTAAGTTGTTAGCATTTTATATATACATTTGTCATTTTTCATTTTATTCACATTTAATCATATAATTTTATGCGAAATCATGAAAAACTGAATAAATTCAGTGTAACGTGAATTTAACAATAATAATCCATGTTGTTATTAATGTAAAATAATAGGCGCTTAAATGATATGATGAAATGGGGGAAAAGTAAAAATTTGTCTTTATTTATTAACCTCTAGTAGGGTTATCATTAAAATTGCATTCTTTGGGAGCAAATTAATTTCCACAATTTATTTTATTTTTGTGTTTGTTCGATAAAACGGACAAATAAATAATACTTTAATTATAATATCATATTTCAGAATATCATATTATGATATTTGTTATACCAATTTACGATTTATTATTTTATTTTGTGATCATATATAATATTATTTTATGCAATATAGTGAATAAAATAGTACTTTATATATTATAAAATCCTAAAATAAAATAACGTGTCCTAACTGTTATCATAAAAAAGTGTTAATATAATATCATGAAATATTCTAAAACAAAATATTTTATTTACTTTTGTATTTATTAATTGATATTGAATAAAATAATTTATAAAATTGAGACAAAACTTTCCGTCCAAAAAATAGTAAAATGGGATGGAAGGGCAAAATTGACACTGTTAAGAGAGAGGTTAAAAAATTATTCACTTCAGTGGGAGGAGGTTTTGAACTTGTGAGGGAATCTATGTGCTTTTGGAGAAATGTTAAAAATGTTGGAAGTGTCTATTTTGGTGTATAACAATTCAGACTTTTAGTTATCAAATTTGCATCAAAATTAATTTTTTTGTCTTAAATTTTTTTTGTCATAAAAATTTTCAAGAAAGAAAAATCCATTGTTTATTTCCATACATTTATATTAATGTATATCCACTAACTAAAATATGTTGAGTATTATATTTCAATTAAATATTTGAGTATTCTTAGTGTTTTTTCAGCGGCGTTGCAAAAGTCATTATTAGTCACTGACTAGTTTCAAATCAGAATTGTATCGATCTGACAATGCCAAGTCCATTTGTTCAAGTCAATCAACCGACTTTAATCCGGCATTGACAGATATTTGTTCGAGTTTAGACTGTTTGACCCGACTTTTATCAACATAAGTAAATACTTAACTTTCATAATAATTATAATAATGGTTCCGAGACGAGGAAGGTTGTCCATGATAAATTTGATTCAGAGCGATTTAACTTACTTTAATTTTATTTGGATGTTTATTTGATTTATGTGTTCGTTTTGTTTTGATATTTATGAGAATTTAAATATGTTTTGTTAGTGTTTTTGGACTTGAAATTATGATATTTATGTTTTGTATGAATTTTGGATTAGTTTAATTTGAATTTGAGTTACGTTATATAATTTTTTAGTAATGTTGATTATTCTTAATTGAAAAATTATAATATTATATTATATATGAAAGAAATCATCTGACAAATTACATTATCCGACTAGTCTCGACAAATTTTGAAATAATCTTTGATTAATCATTAAGTTTCTAGTCATTTACATTGGTTTTTTAGTAACACGATATTTAAGCCTGTTAGCTTGAATCAAAATACGAAATTGAATTTTTCTTCTCATTTTTTTTGCAAATACGAAAAGATAATAATAAAAATAGACAATTAATACGCGTTTCAAAATATGTAAAGCCCAATAATAATTCACCAAAAAATACGGTACTAATAAAAAAAAAAAGTAATCCGACAAAAATACTGGACAAGCACGAGCAATTGGGACCCTTCACGTCTGCACCAATTACGAATAGCATCCAGATCTGCCCTCCAAAATATACATATAAAAATGATGACTCGCATGTGCACTGATCCTCCCTGCTTAAATTACCAAATTCCTCACGCCCTTCCGTTCTTCTAAATATCCGTAGACCCGGTCTATTACTGAATTGTGAACATACCAATGACTATTGGAACATTATTCTAGTATCATTATTTATATTTCTTCTCACGAAATTATATCATCGTAATTGTCAATAATTAGATTTTCTGATGTAGATTTATCATATATGTTCATTTTATATTTGATTCCGTTCTTTACTCATTTGCCAGATTCTTTTACATATTATATTTCACATAGTCATTTGTATATTATTATTTTACGATAATTTTTAAGTTAGATTTCTAATCCATGACATATTTGGTATTTTGAATTTAAATTGTATGATTTTAACTAGACGCTTGATATTGAAAATAATGTTCACATGACAAGAAATGTGGAATATGAAAAGTTTTATTAATTATTTTATGACACATACACATTATATAATTTTGTTATTTAATAAAAAAAATTATTAACACTTAATATTTTTCCACATTTGATCTCTTTATTTTGCAACTATTAGTATTTTTATAACTATAGTTTTGAAAATCCGTCAAATATTTTTAGAATTAGTTGAATAAATATATTTTTATGCTAAATTTTTGTTTTCAATTTCTTGTATCTTTATGTATTTGTAATTGTTTCGTGTTAAGAATTTTGAGGAAAATGATAATGATAAATAAAATATAAAGTATATATGAACATAACATATAGTATCTACGTATTAGTATGTTATTAGTATGTAGTGAAAATGTTTATGAAGATAATTAAAATACTGAAAATAATGAAAAATAGCACTATTCAATATTATAAGATTACCATTTATATAATGGAAAGGGCATGGGAGGGATAAATGAAAATGAAATTTATTTATAGATTCATTTTGAAATACCAAAAAGTTGGGGGATTTTTTTATGGCGAAGTTATAATTACTAAGCATAATTATAGTAAGTTATAATTACAATCTTCTTTGTTATAACATCATCGTATAATATGGAATCAATTTACTAGAATAAAATAAATAGTAGTTACTAAGTGGAATCAAAATGTGACCTAAATTTTGAGATCACACAATCTAAAAACAATTTCAGTAATTTCATATAATATAATTCGTAGTACATGATATTATATTATTTGTTTGCTGTGTAGGATATTACATTATTTCATAGTGCATGATGTTATATTATTGATAGTATATCATATATTATATTATTTATAATATATGATATTTGTTATAATATTTCAAATTATATTATTTATATTTATATTTATATTATATGTGATATATAAATGATATAATAGATATAATATGATAAAAAAAAAAGTAAAAAAATAAATTGAAAAAAACTGCCTAATTTTGTAAGTCTGGTCCTCCAAAGATCGGCAACAACACATATAATTAATAGTATATTATATATTATATTATTTATAATATATGATATTTGTTATAATATTTCAAATTACATTATTTATATTTATATTTATATTATATGTGATGTATAAATGATATAATAGATATAATATGATAAAAAAAAAGTAAAAAAATTAATTGAAAAAAGCTGCCTAACTTTGTAAGTCTGGTCCTCCAAAGAGCGGCAACAACACATATCATTAAATTATGATTTTTGTATTTTTTTTTTCAAGATTTTTAAAGTCCGGCCAATTTCCTTTCATTGTCAAAAATTAATTAATTTATACATAAAAATAACCCACCGACTTTGTAAAGTCCGATCATTTTTTTAATTTCGTTTATACGTTGCAAGATATATTTTTATAACTACGATTTGGGTTAGTCTTGAAATATTTCTAAAATATTGATTAATTTTCGAATTTTGATATATCAAAAAAAAATACTTATTTCTAATATACGTACATTTATTTTTTTCAAAACTTATGATCATCAGTACACAGTAATTATAGACCGAGAGCATGAAATAATTTTGCATCTTTACGTCACGGAAACAGGTCAGTCTGTCACTCGCGCTCTCTCGCCGCTGTCACCGTGAATCTCACAAACAAACGAAACACACAATTATTAACTCTCCAATTAAATATTTACCGACAGCGAAACCTAAAGCAAAAGAAAAAGCGCGAATATAGAACAAAACCCACAAAAAATCTTTTAAAAAAAGAAAAAAAAAACGATTTTGTTTTCCCACTAACGATCCTTACTAAGCAAGTGTTCCTCACTCCATGGCTTCCACTAAAAAAATGCAGTAGATCGGATCGAGAATAATTTGTACAGTAATAATGAAGGGTGGTTATACTTCGGTGTTCAATGGCCCGCCGGCGACGATGAAGCGGCCGTGGCGTGGGTTCGCCTTGGCGGTTTTCGTACTTGTTTTGTGCTCTCTTCTCGCTCCATTGGCCTTCTTACTCGGCCTCTACAATCGATTTCCTTCAGGTTAGTAGTGCCATTGTTAATGTGTTGTGAAGATCTGGCGAGTTTAACTCTGTTTTTTTGGTTTGCATTGTAGGTTATTTGAGCGATGATAGATTAACACCGGTACGTAAGAATTTATTTCGTGCTTCATTAGATTTAATGTTGTTGACCTTTGTTTTGTTATGTCGCTCATTAAACACTGGAAAATCTACAAATTACTTCCACACCCCTGAAAGATATTTTTTTATAATAATGAGTCAATGACACATTAGTTTTTGTTGTTTGATTATGATTTTTTTTGTAGGAATCTGGTTTGGGGGTATATACACGTCTTCGCAGTCGTAATCTCTTCAAGGTCAATTCATAAATTCTGTTTCGAATTTCAAAATGCTATGCAATTGTCTAATTCAAAGATTCTTCTCGTCTTAATTTGTGATTTTAAATTTCACAGGGCGATCAATCAAGAATCGATAATCTCATGAAGAAATTCGGACCAAGCTTTAAAAAGGTCTGAACTTTTACATTTTCGGATCATGACGATTGACATAAACTAATCTTTCTTAATTTAAATTCATTTCAGGAAATTGCAGAAAAAATTAAGATCCAGAACGGGCGAAAGATTTCCTCCAAATCATCCAGTACTCAATTCGACAAATTTTACAAAACCTCTCAACTCCAATTTTTTAAATTTCACACGTTTTTCATAATTTTTTATAGGTAAACCGAAGAAACGCATAAAACCAGAACCATTAGCTTCGATATTGAGCGTAATCTAATAAATTAATTCCATATCAATCGAATTTCATATTAATCAAATTTCTCTGTCAAGTAGGCTTTCGAAACAATTCAAGAAACCGAAACCGAAACCAACGAAGACACGACCAAACTCTACTCGAACAAACCGTGCGAATTCGAATTTGGGAGTTATTGTCTCTGGTCGATTCAACACAAGGAGAAAATGAAGGATCATTTAATTCGGCGATTCAAGGACCAATTATTTCTCGCCAGGTCGTTCTATCCCACCATTGCCAAATTAAAAGGCAACGAGAAATTAGCAAAGGAAGTCAAACACGGCATTCAAGATCACGAGAAACTTCTCAGCGAAGCCATTTCCGATGCCGATTTGCCTCTCCAGTGAGTAATTATAGACTCTGTTTTACACATATAACCTCGGTTTTGATGAAATTTGCAAAAATAGCATTTTCTCCATCTCAGTTTGCGAAACTGGATTTATTTTTTTTCAATTTTTTTCAACTAAGTTGGGGAAAATAGCAAAAACTCAGTAAATATTTTCGCCAACCTTGTTTTTTGTTCTTATCAGATCAGTAAAAACAAATATTTAGATTTATGAGAGGGTAAATATGTAAATTCCCCCCCACCCCCCAAAAAAAAAATCCATTTTCAACAACTGAGATGGAAAAAAAATGCTATTTTTTACAAATTTCACCAGACTGGCGTTGTTTTTGCAAATTTCATCAAAACCGAGGTTATACATAAAAAATCGTAATTATAGGGGTTTTTTCGTAACTATTCCTCTAATTTTCTGATTTTTTGTTGTAGTTCGAGAAAGAGTATGATGGAGAGGATGGAGCGGACAATCACGAAAGCGAAATCATGCGACGTGGACTGCAGAAATTTCGAGCGAAAATTGAGACAATTAGTCGATTTGACCGAATCGGAAACACATTTCCACATGAGACAAAGCGCGTTTTTGTACCATTTGGGGGTCCAAACCGTGCCCAAAACTCACCATTGTTTGGTACTCAGACTCACCGTCGAGTATTTCAGAAACGGGACGAGGACCGATTCGCGAGAGGAGAGTGTTTTGGAGGGGGAAACTATAAATGTGCGAAACTTTGTTGTTTTTTCGAAGAATTTGCTCGCGGTTTCCGTCACCGTTAATTCGGCCGTTACAAATTTCAAGGTAAAAAAAATTGCAATATAGTCCCTGGAAAAATGCTGTATTAATTATCATTTTTTATTGTAGGAATCTGAAAATATGGCGGTTCATATTTTAACCGACAATGAGAATTTCTACGCAATGAAGCATTTCTTTGCGAGGAATACTTACAAAAATGCCCGCGTGAATGTATTAAATTACGAGCAGCTAGAATTAAATTACAAAAACGCCCTCGGACGAAATCTCTTCCCTTCAGAAGAATTTCGAATCATGACTCGCCAGACGACCGGCTACGTGTCCATTTTCGGGCACTCTAATTTTCTACTTTCAGAAATATTTCCGAATTTGGAAAGAGTTGTTTTATTAGAAGACGATTTGGTGGTGCAAAATGATTTATCGAGTTTATTTAAAATCGATTTGGAGGGGAAGGTAATCGGTGCCGTTAATTTTTGTGGAGTGAAATTAGCGCAGATTGAAGAGTATTTAAATGGGTTTAATTATGTTGATAATGATAATGATAACGATAACGATACGTGTTTTTGGTTATCTGGTTTAAACATGATCGATTTGACGAAATGGAGGGAAAAGGAAATTAGTTCGACTTATCTCGATCTACTTCAAAAGGTATATTATATATTAATATCTTATTATTAACTTTAATATTTTTGATGTGTTTTTTGTGAATAGTTTACAAAGGAGAAGGAAATGAATGAAAAAATATGGAGGGAATTATCGCTTGCATTGAGTATGCTTGTTTTTAAGGATGAAATATTTCCTCTAGAATCTTCTTGGGTACAATCTGGTCTTGGCCATAATTACGCAATTGCAAATGCTGCAATTCAAAATGCGACCGCTTTGCATTATAACGGTAATATGAAACCTTGGCTTGATATGGGGATACCGAAATACAAACATTATTGGAGAAAATATGTCATACGAACCGAACCCTACATGGAGGAGTGCAATGTAAATCATTGAATTTGAAATCGAAATTTTCAAGTTCAAATTTTTTTGGGAATCAATTGTTAGGGTTAATTGTAAAGAATAAAATATACTATTTCCTCGAAGAAACGTGTTTCGTGTTGTTATATAGGTTAGGATTATTTGGATGGGATCTTGATTTTTTATTTATATTTGTATAATCATTAATCTTTTTTTAGGACTGTAACATCAAATTTCTTAATAATTATCTTTCATTAGGTTAAATTCTCAACTTTGTCTTCGTTTATTAGGGCATTGATTGTGTTGTTGTACAATTAGGCATTTATTACTCATTTTCTTCACTTAAAGGTGTTTATGTGACTAATTATGTTAAATAGTGTTTTTTTAGGCTTTTAGGGGCATGGATGCAAAATTGTAGGTTTGTTATTTTGATGTGGAGATAAACAGGTATGAAAGAATATTTTTGCAATTAATTAAAAAAAAGAGGCCATATATCATGCCCCTCAAATTTCCCCACAATTCTCTCACAATAGTAATCCATGGTTAATCCGATAATTAATACTTTGGATTAACGATTAATTCGTAATTATTTAGTTTTAATTACTTAGAATTAATCATCAATTGATATGGACCTTAATTATATATTAAAATTTTAATAATCATGAATTAATCGTTAATCCACCACACTAATTATGAGATTAATTAGTATGGGGGAATTGTGGGGGAATTAGAGATGTCAACGGGGCGGGGCGGGTTCGGGTAAGTCTCTCCCATACTCGAACCCGAACCAAAAATACCTGTGGGTAAAAAATCATATCCGAACCCGAACCCGTTACCCGAAAATTATTAATAAAAAATCTAAAAAAATTAAAAAATTAAAAATTATTATACAAATACATAAAATTATCAATAATTCTAAATACATAAAACAAACAACTTTTACAAATACATTAAAAATCCAAATATTATAAACAATTAATCCATAAAACATCAAAAAATTTCTTATTATGGGATATTTTCGGGTATTTTTCGGGTTCGGGTTCAGGTAACGGGTATATCCGCGGGTAAAAAATCTCCCCGTACCCGAATCCGAACCCGGAGCGGGTATTTTTTTCGGGTATTATCCGATCCGCGGGTATTACCTGCAGGTTCGGGTTTTTATCCGGCCCATTGACATTCCTAGGGGAAATTGAGGGTACAAAGTATAATTTCCCATTAAAAAATAACACAAGACCGGGCCTGAGAATAGTCAATTAATAAAAAAAGAAACAGTCTCATTGGCTGCAGATTCCTGACTGAATATATTTAGAGGTTGTGCACGCCACCAAGTGTAAAAAATACTCGAAAATAAGCTTTCTTTAATTCAATTGGTCTTTTTTAATCAACAATTAGTTCAAATTGTGCCTTTGGTTTTCCACATTTGACATTGCATTTTGCAAGTCTCTCTCTTCTCTCTCTCTCTCTCTCTCGAAATATTTGTTTGTTCTTGTTCTCTTGTGTCTAATTGTTGCCTCTTTGTCTACGAGTTTCAAAAATTGTGTTTGTGTGTGTTCTTGTTTTTCTAAAAACTTGCTTCAAAAAAAAAAAAAAAAAAAAAAATCAAACAAAAAACCAAAAAAAATGTTTCTTGAACTTTCTTTCCGAGGTATTGGTAGTTTCTGAAAAAAGAAAAATAGATTGTCAATCCTTGTCCAGAAAACCCCCAAAAATATCGTTCAGTTATAATCCTCTCCACACAAAATAAGCTACTTATCCATACATTTTTCTAGTCAAATATTACCAAAACTTTTAATTTTCTTTCCGAATCCATATATGGACTGCGTGTGCACCATTTTCCAAGCTTTCCTGTCCCCCGTGGCGGAGATCATGATCGAGGAAGTCAAATGTACATTTCAAACCGATGACAATATGAAGGCCTTACACGAAGCTATATCCAATTTGGCCATTAAGAGGACCGACGTGGCAAGGCAAATCGAGATAGAGGAGCTAAAAGATCGCGTACCAACGAATGAAGTGCAGGCCTGGATGGCTCAGGTGGATGCCTTGGAAAAAGAAGTCACTAACACAGAAGAAAAATATAAGCAACGATCCCCGAGTTTTGGAGGTAACGGTAATTTTTTCGCTAATTATGTGATTAGTAAAGAAGCATTTAAAAAGCTCGCGGAGGTACGTGAACTTTGTGTTCAAGAAGAAAACTTCAAAAATATTGCGAGAGAGCAAGTGCCACTTCCTGGTCAGCCGCAACCCGCCGGACCTACCATATCCCCAACCGATAATGTTAATATTGAACTAGTACGTGATTATATAAATGATGATAGTGTCGGGATTATTGGAATTTGGGGCATGGGAGGTGTGGGCAAGACCCATATGCTCCTACAAATTCAAAGAGATTATTTCGCAAGTTTAGGGCAAACCGAAAAACCTATCTTTAACCGCATCGTATATGTAACGGTCTCGAAGGGATACTCGGTTGAACAAATTCAAAGAGACATTGCTGGACAGCTTAAATTGGAACAAGGGGATAATGATATTAAAATATCCCGAGATAGAATTTCCAATTTCCTCGGAAAAAGAACCTTTCTCTTGTTATTAGATGATGTATGGGAGAGAGTCGATTTACAAATTGTCGGTATTCCGTTTCCTCTTCGCAGCAAGCAGAAAGTGATATTGACAACGAGAAATAATCGGGTTTGTGGTCAAATGGACGCAAATAGGGAGATTAAGGTGGGTTGTTTGAACGAGAAGGATGCGTGGCATCTCTTCGAGAATAAGGTTGGTGTAGACACAATTAAGTGTGACCCTGATATAGTACACCTTGCGAGAGAACTCGTTGCTGAGCTTGACGGGTTACCTCTAGCACTTATCACGGTTGGAAGAGCTATGCATGGGAAGAAAAACAGTAGAATGTGGGAACAAAACGTAAAACTAGCGAAAGCATCACGACTTCCTGAAATAGAAGAATGCGAAACGGGAAAAAGTATGTTTCATAAAATGAAAATTAGCTATGATAGCTTGAAGAGCGACGCTATGAGGCAATGTTTTCTGACATGTTCTTTATGGCCCGATGATTATAATATCGAAAAAGAAGACCTCATTCGATTTTGGATGGGGTTAGGGATAATTAATGAGCTTGGTATTGAACAAGACATTTACAATCAAGGATATGCTCTCATAGACGACCTGCAAGCGGCATGCTTGTTGGAAGTTTGTGAAGATTTGGATCGGGTGAAAATGCACGACATGGTCCGTGACATGGCACTATGGATCGCATGTGATTGCGGTAAGGAAAATAATAAATGGGTTGTAAAGAAAAAAGTAAAAGACGATAGTTTATTGCTCGATAAAGATATCTGGTCCAAAACCGAGTATATCGCATTGTGGAACCATAGCAATACGGACACTAACGTGGTTGTGCCATATGTCGCTTCTCCAACCAATCTAAAAGCACTTATTACGCGCGCTCTTTATGTAAATCTGGATTATGCACACCGTTACCCTGCTTTGGCTTTTCTTGATTTGTCTAGAAATATGCTCGTCCATTTTCCTGAAATAATTTGTAAACTCGTTAACCTTAAATATCTGAACTTGTCGGATAATTATATAAAGGATTTGCCCAAAGATCTGAAACTTCTTATCAATCTTAAATACCTAATTCTCAGGAATAATAAAATTAATAAGGTACCTGATTATGTGATATCCGAGCTAAAAGAACTAATTATGTTGGACTTGTTCGTGAATAAGCCTAGCGACATAGGTCTTCGATCGGTGCTTAAAGATTTGGAGTCCTTGGGGAAAATAAAAGCACTTGGAATCAAGGTCTCGAGTAATTCGGAGTTGGAACAGCTTTCTAATTTAGAAAATGTAACCGTCAGATCCGTCAGTATCAATTACGGTTATAAAGGCGATAATTCCTTGTTCATAACAAATAGAATCTTGGGAAATAACAATATACGAAAAAGCTTGGTTGAACTTACATTTTATTCTTGTAGAAGTTTGGAACAATTCGTGTTTGAAAATAAAGAGGGACGCACCGATTGGCAGTTCCAAAACTTGAAGAAGTTACAATTTACACGTATGGGAACGAACCTCTGTATTAGAGGAGTCGATCCGAAGCACCTGTTTCCCCGGCTCAGCCATTTGGAATTTGATCGTTGTACCTCCGTAAATAATTTGTTGTGGACTTTATATCTACCATGTCTCCGAGAGTTAAAAATCCACGACAATGTAGATATCGCTGAATTGTTTGCTATCGAAGGAGGAATTGACGAGAACTTTGAAATTGAAGAAACCAGTAGAGAAATTACTAACAACCAATCTTTTCCTAGCCTCGAGGTGTTGGATCTCTCTTTTCTAGGAGAGTTGACGAGCATTTGCTCTCCCCGTATTACATTTCCCTCTTTGAAACATCTTATAATTAGTTATTGTCCAAAATTGTGTAAATTGCCGTTCGAGAGAAACACGGTTCCGATCAATTTAAAGGTCATTGCCACTAACAAGGAATGTTGGGAAAAATTTGAATGGGAAGATGATCACGTCAAATCATCCCTCCAAAAGTTATTTCAAAAATATCGTGATTTTAGTCGGAGGAAACATAAATAACGCTTTGATGGCGCTATATGGTTTTATGGGTTTGCTTTTATTTTCTCTTTTCATTTCGAAAATGGTGTGTAGCTTTTGATTGTGAATTTAATTTAGGGGCCCAATGAGCTTCATCCTCAAGTAAAAAAAAAAAAAAAAAAAGAAAAAAAAAAAAGAAAAGAAAAAAAGAATACAATTATTTTCTTCTTTCTTTTTATTTTTTGCAAAATGCGTGTTTCGGCTTTTTTTTTTTTTTGAGAGAATACTTGTGTGAGGTTATTGTATACTTGTACGCTCATTTCTAATTTTGTGATTGAATTTGTTTAGACTAGTTAATCGGGATTATTTCTTTCGAGTTCCGTGAACATATACATTTATGCATGCATGCATGTGTGTGCGTGTGTGAATTTTGATCTAATTCTTCAATAACTTCATTCCGATAACAACAGAACAACAATACGCCTAAAATATTAATGCAAAAAAAAGTTCAAGCTTGAATTTCCGTTCAGAATTTAAGTACTCAAAAGATGTACAAGTGATTTTAGTACTCAAGTAATGTGTTTTGTCACTTTGTGTTTATCAGAGGTGTTTGGTCTAATTGGCCCTCCATAAGATTTCGATAATCTAAATTTCGGTTTTGGATCCATTTAATTTTATATTGGATTAGATTTGTTGGATAATGGATCGGGACCGGCGAAAATCAACATTTTCTTTTGTTCTCTCCATTACATGTCTCGTGCCTAGAAAGAAAATTTCATAAATAAGTAACCTCAATTTACTGATTGTCGGACCGGTGAATTGCGATGTCAGATTTTGGCCGAATTTTCTCAATTCAATTGCTCCCAATTCCTTTTCAATTCTTGAAATTCAATTGTTCCCGATCATGCTGTTCAAAATAATTCATTTGTTGGGACATGAAAATAGAAGAAACAGAAAAAACTAGATAATTCGTCAAATGCCTCCAAAATTGCCTGGCCGATCTTGATTATGAGATGCAATATATCTTAATCACTACTCGGACGATTGATTTTGGGATCTCTGTAGAATAATTGTAGATTTCTCTTTTATTTTTACAAATCATATTTACACGATCACAGATATGGCCGAGATGAGCTATGTCGTCGGAATTGTGGTTCTGAAAATCGGGGTGGCTTTTTTAGGTTTTTGTCTTTTATTTGCACTCCAAAATATTATAAAAGTTGAAATAAAAAGTTAGTAATTCATTGCTTTCGAAGAATTTAATTAAATCTATGTTAAGCACACAATAGAAAGAAATATATTATTGAATAAAACAAGAAATATATTGAAGAAATTGTTAAAATAAATGTTAAAAATTGTTAAAAATATATAATTTATTAATAAAGTAATATAATCAATCAAATGGAGAGTAGGTGACGAGACTCATGAAATATATTGAAGAAAGTAGATGAAGAGATCGGGCCTAAGTCTGGTTTACATGTGCATATTCATCGTGTGCATGTTTATCATATTATCTAAATACGTATGCTATAAAACAAATAAATTTGGATTTTCTTAAATCGAGAATAGTGTTGATCGAACTTGAACATGTATAAATAAGACTTGAGTCATTGTTAAAATATTATATGGAAGATTTATGCATATATCAATATCTAAATTTTAATTTATGATTCCCATTATTTTGGTTATTCAAATCTGCTCATGTTAAGTGAAGAAACAAAACCTTCTTATATTTATTAAGGTATAAGATATTTTTTCAAAGTAAAAAGAGGGGCTCATATGGATTTCTCGAGAATAATTTATGATGTTTATAATATATTTATGATTAATTTATGATTAAGTATGTCCAAAATATTATTATTTATTTTTCTAATTGCGTGATCATTTTTGGAGCTTTTGGAACAAGGTTTTTTTATTTTTATATGGATATTTTTAATAGAGTGATGATGTACACACTCCTCTTTTGTCCTCCACATGTCTTGATGTGTTAATTGATAGCACCATTTTTTCTTCTCCTATATGGCAAATCGGACTTTGGGCTTAACGGACATGCGTGTTAATTGCTGATCCGACTCATATATATAAAATTACAAACCCTATTTTTCTTTCTCTCTCTCTCTCTCTCTCTCTCTCTCTCTCTCTCTCTCTCTCTCTCTCTCCACAGCCGCCGGCAACCCTAAACCCTAATCTTCTTGTTTTGCAAGATTTTCGAAGAAGAAGAGGTTACGAAATTCGTTTTTTGTTCGTTTTCTTGCTTAGATTCGGGTTTTTTTGTTGATTTCTTGCTAAGATTCGAGTTTTTTAGTATTTTCTTGCTTATATTCGAGTTTTTTTGTTATTTCCTTGCTTAGATTCAAGTTTTTTTTGTTAATTATTGCTTAGATTCGCGTTTTTTTGTTATTTTCTTGCTTAGATTCGAGTTTTTTTTGTTAATTCTTGATTAGATTCGAGTTTTTTTGTTAATTTCTTGCTTAGATTCGACTTTTTGGTTACTTTTTTGCTTAAATTCGAGTTTTTGCTGATAATTCTTGTTTTTTTGGTAAATTCTTGGTAATTCCTGGTAATTCCAGTAAATTCCTGGGGTAATTCCAGTTAATTCCTGTTAATTCCTGTTAATTCTGGGTAATTACTGGTAATCCTGCAATTTCCTGCTAATTCCTGTTAACTGCTGTTAATTTCTGTTTTCAGGGGCTTTTCTGTTATTTTCAGGGACTTTTTTGTAATTTTCAGGGAGTTTTCAGGACTGTTAATTGGTAGATGTAATTTTGGAATGTAATTTTTGGAAGTTTACTGTTGTTAATTGGTAGATGTTAATTGAAATGTAATTTGTGTATTAAGTGTTAATTGAAATGTAATTCTTTAAGTTTACTTGTGTTAATTGGTATCTGTTAATTGGATTGTAATTGTGTATTAAGTGTTAATTAAAGTGTGATTTTTTAAGTGATATTGTTTACTGTTGTGAATTTTGTTGTTATTTATTATTAATAAAAAACTGTTTGAGTGATATTGTTGTTAATTACTGTTATATATGCATTAACATTTGATTAATTACTGTCGATTTACACTTAATACATGTTAATTACGGATTAATAGTTGAGTGATATTTACACATGTTGTTTACACATGTTAATTGGAGAATTTTTGAGTGATATTTACACATTTTATCAACCATAACATCTACCAATTTTCCTTAATGAAAAATTTATAACTGTTAATTCAAGAATTAACACGTGTTAACCCATAAGTATGAAATTTTTATCAAATTCGCGTTACGGCTTAACACTGTGCCAGCCAATGTTGTAAAATACGGGAAACGGTACGGAACGGTCGGGGACCGAAAAACGGGATTACCGTAATACGGTGAAAAAACGGTGGAAAAACGGTGAAAAAACGGTCATCGAAATCGATAGTAATTTAATTAAAATTTATAGATGAAACCAAAAAAATATATAATAATGTAATTTTTTAATAGTAAAAAAATAACATAAACAACATCCAACATAAAACATAATATCAAAACGAATGTATAACATAAACGTAACATCAAAACGAATGTCCAACAAAACGTAACATCAAAATAAAAACTCAAATCCAAACATAAACTAAATAGTAAAATCATTAACATCATTCGGGACAACCGTAAGTAAAAAAATGGTAATTTTATTGGGTTGGAAAAAAAATGGGCCAAAAAACGGTAAATTTTCAAAATTTCAATTTTTTGTTGTGAAAAACGGCCGTTTTTCGAACCGAAAAACGTTTTTTCCCAAAAAAAAACGGTCAAACACGGTAAAAAAACGTTTGACCGTTTTTTCAAACCGTCTTGTAAAAAACGGAACGTTTTTCCACCGAAACACCGTTTTTCCACCGTTTTTCACCGTTTTTCACCGTTTTTTACAACAGTGGTGCCAGCACATCAAAAGTGCAAGGGGACAAGTGGGGGAGGAGCAACATTTTTCTTTTTAATATTAATATAGAAAGTAAGATTTGTTTAATTAATTAATGTTATATTTTATGATTGAGGTAGGAGTGTTAACATTCAAAATTGAATTGATTATGTATGTCTGATCGTGATTTGTATGTTTGTTATAGATATTTTTATGATTTAATTAAAACAATATTTATCATTCTACTGTTTACAACATATTAAACATATATAACAATAGATATATATTTAGTAGAAAACCCCGGTCAACATGTCCAAATTGTCCAACCCGTCCCAAATAAGGATGCATAATTTTGTAAATTTTATGATTGGGTTGGATTAACAATCAACATCAATTTTAATTGGGTTGAGTTATAATTTGGATCGAACCCGTCCAATATGACATGTGCACATTCCTAATTTTTTTTACTTTGCATACGCTAAAAATAATCTGTCGTATAATTATTTGGAAAATATGTTATATGTGGTTTCCATCCTATATTAGTGACGAGTCCCCTTATAAATTTATAATCCGTTCGTCATCTTATTTTGGAGATGTATTTTTTGTTATATAGTGATACATACGATGTTCAATGAGTATGTCGTAAATGAATAAATTAATCCGATTTAACAAAAGAACGTGTGTTAAATGAGTGGACATTAAATGATAAGTTAGTAAATAAACCGATTTAACACATAATTTATTTTAATTTCATGCAACTAATTATTTTATCTGTTTGGTTACTTATTAAGTATCATCTCACCAATTAGTATGGAATAATATATAATGCCCCTCAATCTCACCTCATTATTCTTGATGAGATGGACAAAGAGAGATTAGTTATGTTGATTAACACTCAGTTAAAAATTAATTGACACGTTAATTTATTTTAATATATTAATATTAATTAATATTTCAATTTAATTAAACGTTCAATTAATCTGTTAATTCATTCAATTAATGATATTAATTAATCCAATGAAACACTATAATCCACGTCGTCGTTGTTTGGGTGAGTTTTGAGAGCACCGTATATACCATTTTTTATATATAAAAGGACTTATACAAACACATATTAGTACTATTTATTTTTCTTAATTCGCATTTCTCAATTGTTAACATTAATGTTTGTTAACAACAAACTTCAAAAACCCTTGACATAGTCGCGATACTTCTCCTAGTTACGAAGAAAAATTAAACCGACATTTCCATCTCATTACATATATATTACTTTAGGGCAGCACAAAAAATAGGGATACAAACACAAGCTGTCAAATTCTCAATCTCCAATTAGTCAATTAATTTCTCTTCTTAGTTCATACACCATAATTATAAAATCAATTTTACTACAAAATCATCGCATATAAATCAATCTCTTTCTTCAAAGAGTATATGGAGGAGGCAAAGGGAGGCCAACGACCGCTCCGCACCTCAACGCATTTTCAGGAATGTTATACTCGTCTCTCACTGAATGGGCCGGCGAGATAACACTCATGTAGAGTTGTTGTCCCAAGTACTGGTTTTCCCAAGTCGCGGATCGAAGATTCCACATTCCTACGTTGTCGAACGATGTCATGATCGCAGTCCAAGAATTCGGGTAGACTTGGATCGTATGCTTGCTCACTGCGTCGAGACGATTGTAATTCTTACGACTTTCTGGTGTCCACTTGCCGGGTCCCATCCTGTTTTCACCAAAGAAAGATTAATAAGTTATGCAATGTTTAAATATAGTTAATAATGACAGTAAGCCATAAAAGTTGATGCGTCACATACCCGACGGGGAAGAAGGCATAACCATCCAAGTGGTAAGACTGGATGGACTTTTCTGGGTTTTCGAAGACGATTTCGATGAAAGTGCGGTGCTCTGCCTTGACCACATTAGGTGCGATTTTCACCGGAGCCTTGGCAGCTGGCAGCACATCTCTGATAAGATCATAAGCGAACGCCTTGTTGACGACATTGAAGTACTCGGCAAGTCTGAATGGAGTAGCACCGTTAACATGAGATACCCCGTTAAGAGTGTAACGGAGCTTGCCGTTCACAACTTTACGAGAATTCACAAGCTTGATGGTGCGTGAAATGTCGATTTGCCCGTAATGGTATGATCCTTGAGGGTTGGGACGAGCAGCGCTGGCAGTCAAGTTCCAGTGGAATGATCTCCATTGGTTAAGTGACCAGGCCCAGCCAACTGGTGCCTTAGGTAGAGCTGGTTTAGGTGCCTTGTTAGACCCGGCATAACGAATTATGCTGGTAGTGGTTAGGGTTTGCTTCATAAACCGTGTCGATGCCACCATGTAGTAGTCCATTGGCTCTTGGTTGGCTGTGACGAGAACCGAGTAGCATTGCCCGACATGTACATCGAGAGAACCGTATACGTTTTGCATGGTGTGAGACCCCTCCGTCTCCACGAGCTTCATTGTGTGTCCTTGGATCCTGAAGTTTAGAGAGGTCTTGAGACCAACGTTGCAAATGCGATAGCGGTATGTCTTTCCCTTCTCCATCTCGAAAAGTGGCTTCTTGTTTGTGCTTGATTGTCCATTTATCAACACACCGGCAGGGTGGCCGAGGCTACGGCCCGAGTCTAGTTGGCTTTGAAGGGCCTTGTGGCTCTTGGTGTACCAGTCACCGATCAAAACAGTGTAATCACCAGCTGGAGGATCGAATGGGACAGGAATGAGGAGACGGCTGTTGATACGTAGACCACCGAATCCTCCCGCAGCCTTGTGCATGCCCATAACCGGGAAGTAGTAGAAACTTCCGATTTGATCCTTGACTTGGAATCTGTATGTGTAATTCTTGCCTGGCGGGATCGGGCAGTTCGTGCCTTGCATGCCGTCTTGCCACGAGTTCTTCCTCTGTTGAATTCCATTCCTGTAATTCAATATCATGTCATTATTATTAAACATAATTAAGGATGAATAAAAGAGATGTGTAACAAAACTTTCAATTACCATGAAAGAAGGAAGGGCTCATCAAGGTGGTTGTAGACATTGAGCACGATGTTGTTGTTCGTCGTCGAGTTGATGTTGGGACCAGGAAACTGGCCGTTGATCAAGATCCCCTTTTGCTTGACCCCCAATGGGGCAATCGTGCCATAAGTCACTTTCCAAGTGAAGTACAAATATGGGTCCTCGGCGATCACAACGGTGAGGCCGATCAGGACTAAGATGATGGACGATAATGGAAAAGATCCCATCTTTTTCGAGAGGAGCTTTCTTCTTCTCTTTCCGTTAATGGATTTTAGTGTAGTAAGAAGAAAAGAAAGCGAAGTTGTGTGATGTATGGAGTCATTCTGAGGATCTTATATACAGTACCAAATACGTGTCCAAAGAATTCTAGTTTTTTTCTTACTTAATCTGGATCGCTGGTTCTTGCAAGAATTGAACCTGAGTTGTTGTGCCGCAGAGATGAAGGGTCCTGAAGCCTGAGGGTAGTTTTTCGTCTTGCCCATTTTTAGACTTTTCAGTAATGAACATAGTTATTCAGTTCGCGAATAATAAAAGTATAATTTGCGAGGGGAGTTCTATGGCATAGACCATTTTCCTCGTGCTAGACCATTTTTCAAAAGGATATTTTCGATATTTTTCAACTTATGATTTTCTTTGTAAGATTGAAATGTATTGTTATCATTTGATGATGCAAAATAGAAAATCATGCATCAATTGATAAATACCCACATTTTTTTTTTTTGAAAAAAATCTATCAGAGAACTCCTCAATTTTTTTAGGAATAATAGACATGTTGACGTTTCCATGCTCAATGTGATCAATAATTCGCGTATTTATATTGTTCTTTTAGAACACATATTATATACGTATTGTCGCATAATATATTTTTTAAATAAATAATGTAAACTTAAATTTCGAACAAAGATTAACGCCAAAATATATTAATAGCAATCTATACATTTATGATTTTGAACTAAAATAAACATTATTTAATAAAATAATCATATTTCTCAATTATTTCTGAATAATTTTTTTTATATGTGTGTATTTATGTATATATAATTATTGTATCTGTGTTATGTAAAATAACCCTAACAATACATGAATAGCCGAATTTACAAATTAGTAGCGTACTCCATTTTATTTGACTGAATATTAACCGACATGAAAAATATTGAATTCAAATAATGCAAGAACGTATCACGAACGACTAACTATCACGAACGACTAACTATCGTAATGAGGCTGACTCTAGAATTATCACTAGTTATCTAAGTAACTGAAAAGTTCTCAAAGTTCTCAATGATACATGGCAAGGAATGCAAACGAGTCGAGTTCGAGCGAGTTATGCCAGCTCAAGCCTGGCTTGGAACTCAGCTCAGTTAGCATTAATGTTCGAGTTAAAAAATCAAGTTCATACTCGGCTCATTCTAATTCGAGTTTGCTCGATCCGGCTCAACAATTGTTCAATTATCAAAATAATTTGAATTTAACTAAAAAAATTTAAATAGTTGTAAATAAATTAAAACATTTTGATTACCAAAGCCTAACAAGAAATATTTTAAACATTGCAAATACATACTATAAATATCCAAAACTTCAATACACAAAATAATATCCTAATTATAAACATACCAAAAATTCGATACACAAAATAACAAACCAACACAAAAACGAACATAATTTTCGTATCCCTGAACAAAAAGCAAAATATCATCCTAAAACAAATGAAACTAAAACATTACATCATATTCTTATAAATTAAATAATATAATTATTAAAAAAAATATTGTATCGTATCAATAATAAAATAACTCATTAACATGGAACATAATATGAACTTTAAGATCTTTTTTCACTTGTTCGGCTTGCTACAATAAAAAGGATTACATTTAGAATCAAAATAAAATATTGCCAATAAAAATATTGCTACAATAAAAAATATTGCCAATAAAGTAATGAAGTACGTAACTCAACTGGTGTATTGGCTCGCACAAAATTCCTTCGGCAAACTAAAATTTCAACCATGTTCTTGACTAGAAAATTTCGATAATCATGGCTAACTGCATCTCTTATATTATAATTTAGTCATAAATATTGTTTTGAACTCAAATGAAAAAATGGTTTAGGCATATAATATTGGCATGATTTAAGTTCCATTTTAAACTAAAAAAATTGGAGTTGGCATTGAATTTACCCACCCCCTTATTTTTCACCTATCTTTGAGCCTCCTCATAAATCCACATCATCATGGTTATTCATGATTATTGACCATTAGATTTTGTAATATTGATTCATCATATAGACTTTTTAGTGATGTGTTTTGATCTAAACCATTGATTTATTTTTTAGATTTTTTTAAGATCATATTTTGTGTAGTCATTTATGTGTCATTATTTTACACCATGTTTTAAGCATCCTTGGAAAACCACATCATCATACATCAATGACGTGGACTAATATTATTGGTTAGGTTCGCACTAGACTAAGTCTATTCAATTGTTATCATTTCACACAAAATTACACGATCAAATGTGAATACAATGGAAGATGAAAAGTTTATATATGAAATACTAATAACTTCATATGTAATATTATAAACATACAACATATAGTAGTATTAATTTTAGAATTTTAATTTTCAAAATTCATCAAATATATTCGTTTTAATTTTCTCTTTATTTTGACATCCATATTAGCATAATTCGTACATACCATTTTCGATAATTTGAATTTGTAAACATATTATGTAAAAAATACAATGCAAAAAGTGCATTTTTAGAAAATAAAATTTTAATTATTTTACTTACATAATAGAAAATAGAAGATGAAAAGTTTATATATGAAATACTAATAACTTAATATGTAATATTATAAACATACAACACATAGTAGTATTGATTTTAGAATTTTAATTTTAAAAATTCATGAAATATATTCATTTTAACTTTCTCTTTATTTTGACATTCATATTAGCATAGTTCGTACATACCATTTTCCATAATTTAAATTTGTAAACATATTAGGTAAAATACAATGCAAAAAGTGCATTTTTACAAAATAAAATTTTAATTATTTTAGTTACATAATAGAAATTTTAAATATTAATATTAATTTTTAAAAAATTATAACTATACTAATACCATATAATACAAAGTTGATTATATTTGTGTTTTCTATCAAACAAATTTAATATTATTTTTTTCGAAAAATAATAGAAATTAAAAAAAAAGTTTATCCATCGAAATAATTTCTTAAATTCATAAACACTTATCAAATAAAAATGTTATTTTTAAAACTATAAAATTAAAAAAAAATCATACGCTATAAAATAATTTATATTTATGTTTATGCTAAATTAATTTTTTATATTATTTATTAAATCACTTGCAATATTAAGTTTGGCATTATTTATAATTTTCATTGCATTTTGAATCAATAACAAATTATTAGTAATATATAATTAATAATATGTTATTACGTATGTTGTATGATTCATTATTTTTATATTTGATATTATATGAAATATTGTGAATAACAATGATATAATATTTGTTGTTATGTTTTTTTGTAAAATCATGTTATAACTCATATTATTATTATCATACAATAATATTAATACAAGTGCTATTATTTAAGAAAATGAAATTTTTTGTCTTCATGATGTAAAATAATTGTAAATCATATACATAATCATGGACAAATTAGTTGAAATAATTATATTATGAAATGATATTATCATTATTATCATATTTATATGTACTTTGTATTACAATAAAAAACATAATTAACATTCTCGCCGCGTAGCGCGAGTATTCTCCTAGTCTTTTCTAAAAAGAAAGAATAGTATGAAAATAATTTATCAAGCATGTTAATAGTGGGCCGGATAAGAGATTTAAAAGACCAAAACTTACCCTCTCTAATGGAATCTGGCCCAAACAAATAAACACAAGTTAAAACTCCAAATTACGGGCTCAAGAGCAAGGAAAAGTCGAAAGAATCTGGCCACAATTGTTGACTGAAAGGAGAAAAAAATGCTCAATATTGAAGTTAAAAATAATGACGTGTTTAAACTCAATTTATAAATGGAAAAAAATAGCATTAAAAAAAGATAAAGATAACAACTAGTCTTATGTTTCAATGGAGGGAGAAGAAGAAGAAGTGAAGTTATTTGGAGTCCTTTTGTTCTTAAAGAGTAATTTTGACATATAATAGTAAATACCCACCAATGACTCATTGACTTAGTGATAAATGTTTAACACAAGATATCAAATGTCAAGTATTTGAATTTATTGATATCACAAATAAAAAAAGTATATACATACATTCATGATTCATGAATTACGTTTCACTTTAAAAAAAATAAAAATAGTAAATACACAAAAGATAATCGGTCTAATAAGAGTGATTTGCTCTTGAACTACAATCATGTTTACAAGAAAGTACCCATTGTCGTCTACAAAGGCAAACGGATATGTCGATGATCATACCGGAATTTATCGAAGAAACCTCGAAAGATAATCGTATCTTTCCAAAAGATCCTTACGAAGAGGTCAAAGCAATACTTTTAGCTAAACTCAAAGAAGAAGATAAGGTATCCAAAAAAATTTGTTTGTTATATGAATTTATTTCTTTTGTTAATTTCTGCTTTCTTTTAATTGTTTAGTTTTTGGTCACATATTTTTTAATTTTTAAATGAATGATACAGTTTTTTTTAGTGCGTATTGTGTTTTGTTAAATGTGTGATGTACATTTTTGAAGTGTAATACCTGTTTGGATTATACTTTTTAAATGTAATAATATATAATATTCTTTTTTAAATATGTCTGATATCTCTTAAAAATTGTGATATGTTTTAATGTGTAATATAGGTTTCCGAATAACAATATGTTCTTTTACATAACCATGGTAGTTTTTGTTAAATGCTAGAGTATATTTTGCTAAGAAGTAATATCAAATGAACAGTATTAAAACGATTGTTATTACTATTACGAAAAAGAAATCCCTAATAAGATGTAGTAATTTAAATAAATTTACACACACATATAGGTATAAGATGTAATGATTTAAATGAATTTTAAAATATAATTTATTTTTGCAAATATTTTCAAAAATGATAAAAATAATAATTAGATTTGAGAAAACTAATACATATTGTATAAAAAATGTTATAGAAAAAATTAATATGATTATTTAATTTGGAAAAATGAGAATGTAATCTTATACTTAAATGTAATAATTTTTTGTTCAAAATATTTTTGAAAGTATTTTTTTTTTGCGAAATAAAATACTCTTCGGGTAATATTATTCTATAAAATTTGAATATTTTTTAGTAGGTGCACATTTATTTTTTAAATCAAATATGATTTTCTAAGATTTAACAATGAAATATAATATTTTTTGATATTTTTTTTTCCAATAATATAAATGTTGAGTATATATTATGGTGCAATATGGAGTGAAATATCAACAAAAATCATATTCGACAAATTCTCGACTTTGAAAAGTGTTATTTTTGTAATTTCAAAACTATTGTGACTATTATTGTAATTACGAACTGATTTGTGTTTCCAAACAAAAATTTCCCATACTTAAATCATTACCTCAATCATATTATTACAAAATATTGATAAAGACCATTACAATTTACACGTGACATAATCACCATGTTTCCAATCACAAAATAGGATGACAAATAATGGACGGATCTATTAAGAGGCAAAATAGGAACATAGGTTATCAGAAAAAATATATAGAGAAAATCTTCATGTTTAAAGAAACAAAATAATCCTCACACATCATTTTTTTTTTCTAATTAACAAATATCATTTTAGATAATTTAAATACAAATATTATCAGGCCTCCCATTTTTTCTCAGGAAAAGTAATATATATTATATATCTACAAAATCTATGAATGAAATTAAATTTCAACCATATAAATATGATAAATATCACGAATGTTATGGATTCAATTTCATGGAAAACAAAAAATTACATCATATCCATCATGATACGTAAAAATATTAACGGTCAATAATATTTACGACATGACATCATAAAATAAATTTTAAAATTTGATTTGCATTGGATTTAATTTAAATTATATAGATAGACTTAGGATAAATTTTTACTATGTTTCCAGTTTTTCTTCGTGGAAATCCAAAAATGTACCAATATGGACGGTTATGAAAAATTATTATTTGTTTTGTTAGATAAAAAATACAAATTATACAAAATTTATTCTACAACATATCTAAATTATATAAATCACATATGTACGGTTGAAATTTAATTTTCATTGATAGATTTTGAAAAATAAGCGTCGTCGGCCAATGTTGGCCAAGTGAGGATGCGAATTAAAACAATTGGTTTATTATTGTATTTTTTTAATCAAAATTGAAATTTATATAAGAATAAATTTTGTATAATTTGGTAATCCGTGAATGGCTCTCCAAACATTTCGCTCAAGATCCGCCACTGAATACTACTAACAATTCAAATTCGCCATTTAATTTTACTAAATATTAGCCAACAAAATGGACCAATTTTTTAATTCAAGAAGAACGTAAGGACCTCTTTGCAAATTTCCCCCCCAAAAAAAACCTCAAGTACCTGGGTCAAAGTGGCCCCAAACCTGTACCAAAATCTAGTGTGTTTTGAAACAATATATATAATATATCTATGCATGTGCCCTTGTGAGTTGTGAGTTATCTTATTATTATTACACTGGAGCCAAATCTAACCCTATTATAAATTCTAAAAATTTGATTAATAACTTTGTGGACCACAATTTACTGTCATGACCCACCTCCATTTAAATTAGATTTATTTCTCTGCCCTTCTACAGTTATAAACTTCACATTTTACCCCAATATATTCAATATATTAGGGTTTTAGAGAAATGTGGGTCCCTTTGTGACTCATCACAAGTGAAGCCAAGAAAGGAGTCAGGATTATAGACAGAGAGGTATTAACAACCACAAATATTTTTGTCTAATTTTGTTTGTTAATTAACATGAACATAAACAGCGTATTAATGGGCTAAAATGTAATGGCGCAATTAGTTCGATGGTAGCTTTCATTTCCTGAAAAAGAGAAGGATTTTTGGTTGGTACGGTGAGAGATATATATTGGTACCGTGCCAGCTCCTTTAAGGTGTCTCCTTTTGCCCCTCACGTCTCCTCTTTTACGTACATTTTTTTTTCTAGTTTTTATTTTACTCCACATGCAGATTCAGATTGATTCTCTTTCAAAATGGTAAAATTGAACTACACCTTTCTCTTGTTTGAAAATTTTTGTGTTCGTTTTATTTTTAAACAATGGTAGTTTCGATAAAATATCGTAAGAGAATCAAAAGTAAAAAAATAAATAGAGAAGAGGACGAAATAGTCTGACAAATTATTTGGTGGATCCTTTCTTTTTCTCTGTCTCCTACATCCGAAAGGCCTTCAAAAAGCCAAAAGAAAGAAGAAAAATGAAGAGAAAAAAAGCTAGTCTAGAGAGAGAGAGAGAGAAAGATTACAACACAAACACAAGTCACAAACACATGCAGTGCATGAATGAAAGAAGAAAGGACAGTAAAAAAGTTTTAAGATTCCATTTTTTATTCTCCATCCTATCTAATCACACACACACACACACACACACACACTAACACACCCGTGAGTGTGGTCCTAATCCTCTCTTTCACTTTCTCGCTCCTGTCCTTTCAGATTCCAGTTTGGTCTCTTCTCCCCCCTCTCTCTCTAATCTTCTCTCTCTACTGTTTGGTGTCTCTATGCAAGCATATTATATCTTTTGATATTATTATATGACATTAAGATAGGATAGTCTAGTTATCTACTTCTAAATATTTTATATATTCTCTCTCATAAACACACTAAATTTTGTAGGGTTTCAATAGATCTCCAAATTTGAAATTTCCATGCAAAGAGAAGAACTCTCAAGATCCTTATGGCTTTCTTGTCTAAACTCTCTCCCTTATAATAATAATAATAATAATAATAATAACTATATAATAAAGTAACCTATATAATAATAACTAATATTTTATAATTAAACCTAATAGTAAGGTAAGTAAACTTAGTAGCAACCTAAATAGTACCATATTGTTTTATATCATTTTCTTCCTATTTTTGTTAAATAAACCTTTCTTCTTTTCTTTCCGAGTATTGGGTCATCATCACACTCATCAATCCTGCAATACAAAATCAAATAATAAAAGTTACATCAATCAAATATTATATGGAATAAATATAGTGCTCAATTATTGGCTCTTGATTGTCAATATAATAATTAAATATAATATAATATTACTAACCCTAATTTACTTCTCTTTCAGCTCATTATTCACATGCCAATAGCACCATGACCAGATGAAAACCTAAAATTTCAAAAATTATCACGAGTGAAAAAATATTCAAATTTTCGAACTCGAAATTTTAAAATTTGAATTTGAATTTGAATTTGAATTAATACCTGGGCATTTGGAAGAAACAAGAGTTATACGAGGCGAGGTCGATGGAGGAGGGGGGAAGAAGGGGAGAAGCCATGAAAGGGGCATTGTTCGAATTATTCAAAACAGAGGGGTCGTTTGGCAAAAATGGTGAATCCATCATTTGAGAAAATCCTTTAGTTGGAGAAGCAAAAGGACTATCTGGTAAATTATGCTCCAAACCTCTGTAAAATCAGAGAACAAAAATTAAGAAAAATTAAAACAAAAGCCAAGAGCTTTCTTTTTCTCTGTACTAAAAAAAGTAAAATTAAAAAAAGCATTCTTTCCCCTTTTCTGCTCAAAAAAAACTTTTTGGTGCCATTAATGGAGAGTCAAAAAAAGCTCTGTTTTCTCTCTCATTTTTAGCAAAAGTAAATGTAAAATTAAAACAAAAACAAAAACAGAGAGCAATTACCTTTCTTGGAAATCACAATCTACATTGGGCATCGTTTCACCCCCTTTATCTCCCTCGTTGACATCCTCTGTTGAGCCGTTGACTTTCTCTTGACCCACCTTGTCAGTGACTGAAGCTCCATTAATCTTCTTGTTTTCTATTAACAGAAAGAGAAAGAGTAACTAATGAGGAAAAAACAGAGGCGTGCATTAAATTTCAACAATCAACCACCTTTTCCCCAATTAAGAATCCAAAGCAAAGCATTTAATTTGGGGGAACGAAGAGAGAAAGAAAGAACTGACCTTGGTCAGAATTGGTGGTGCTGGACCCGTCTGATCCGTTATTAGATTCGGAAGGAACTGGAGAATGTACGTTGATGGAGAGTGAAGAGTTTAGAGTTCCTCTGTTTTTGAAATCGAGTAATTGGAGTCCCATGAATCTTCTTCCTTGTAGCTCGATTGCTTGTTGTAACTCGACTTGTTCTTCTAATTTCCTTCTCAGAAATGCCTCTTGTGTCGGGCTCGTACCGTAAAGCATCCTCGCACCTGTTCGATTTTAAATAAAATTAGAATCTTTTGACAATTTGAACAAAATCTAAAAACTTGTAAATGTCGTACCGAGATGAGGAAGCTCAAATGGGTCTCTTGAGTCTAGTAAACCAGTGGGAGTAGTGCAGCCAGAGAAATCTAGTCTTTCGAGATTCTTGTTTCTAAAGATAAAAAGAACAGACTTTAATTCAAAAATCAAACGAAAGAAATGTGAAAAAGAGGGGGGAGAGAGAGAGAAACAATGCCTGTATTTTTCAGGGACTTTGCCTTTCTCCTTGTATGGTTTAACAAGAACTCTAGCATCACAGACAAAATGAGGGTTTCCTTTGGCGAGAATTAGCTTCACGGTCTCGGGATAAACGAAGGTGACGAACCCGAACATTCTCTTCTGCTGATACGGAATCCTCACGTCCTGTACTGGTCCATAGATACTACAGAATAAAAAACGAAATGTCAAACGAGAAGAAAATGCCAAGATCCGTCGAGGCATTTCATCGAACACTTACCTGAAGTAATTGGAAACATCTTCTTCGCTAAAGGTGCTATCGGCAGGAAATGTTAAATAAATTTGCCTCGCGCCAGGGTTATTCAACCCAGCTAATAGGTCGCACCTATCAAGCCTTGGTGAACGGACCATGAACTTGTGAGGGTCGTCTCCCATACCTCCGGCCATAAGGGCCGCCGCCATGACTGCCGCCCTGCACCAATTCAAAAAAGTCAGAAATAAAAACCCAAAAAGATTCATATTTTAGAGAGTGAAGAGTTCACCTTTGGTTCTCGTTTTGTTGTTGAAACAAAAACCCAACGTTCTTATTAGCTCCTGTGGGAGAGTAAGGGAAAGCTGAAGCCATTAATTGATTCGACCTCGGGCTCTTGCTTCGAAGGAGGAGCTCCTGTTCGACGGCCACAGCAGCCGCAGTTGCGGCGTCGAGCTTGTCGTCGTGCAAAAACCGGCAACTTGAACCGTTTTTACAATAACCTCGAGCAAAATATAAGCAAGGCTTCCAGCCAAATCCACCAGCTCCACCCCAGCCACCCATGTTTTGAAACGCCAAGTTTTCATCTTGGTAAAGAACCGAGTTTTGCTCATTAAACGGCATGAAATCGTCTATTAGCTCGCCATAAAGTTCCTCAGAGGGCGGAACCTCGTCTAATCCGCCATTGTTAGCTCTAGAGAAAGGCTGAGCAGAGACCCATGAAGTAGGGGAAGGTAAAAGACGAGGAGAAGAGTTTGAAGAGCTAGAAGGAGGCACGACCAAGTTGAGCTCTTTTCGAGCTTTGAAAATTAATGATTGAAGCAGAGACTCGGGACCAAGAGCTAGCCGAATCATTTCCTTCTCACCATGGTCTTGTATAAGCAACAAACCCATGATTTTAGAAGCGTTCTCAGGGTCTAAGGACTGAATACGAGAGAAAACAACTCTGGTTGCCTCGTAGGCATCCATGGTGAAAAGAAGAAGAAACACGGAACAAGTGCTATTTTGTAATAAGAGGTAAAAAGAGGGGGGAAACGAGAAAAGAGAAAGAGAGGGGTTTTGTTTGGGTGGAGGTATTAATAAAGAAGAAGAGAAGGACTGGTGAGTGAGGATAAAGCAGAGAGAGAGAGAGAGAGAGAGAGAGAGAGAAAGAGAGAGAGTAGACTCACTACAATGAACAATTGTACAATGTAAATGAACAGAGGATTGAAGGGGATTGAAGGGGGGAGAATTGTGGAGGGGGGAGGGGTGGAAAAGGAGGGAAAGGGCGAGAAAGGGAGGAAGGAAACAAAAAGAGAGGAGGGGGGCTTGTGCCAACTGGAGTTAATTACCAGCTGTTTTAGAGTGAGGTAAGTGGGAGGGTAATAAGAGACAAATTTAGGTCATTTTGGTAATTAAGTATCATTAAATCATCTCCATTTAGTTTTTAATTGGAGTGTCTGTTTATTTTTGGACCGTTCGATGTGAACTTGACGGTCTGGATTAATTTTGATTACTGTTTGTTCATACGTTAAAATAGAACGGTCATTTGATTTGAAAATGTCGGCGACGGCGTTATGTAAATTATTTTTAATTTCTAAATTTGTTTAATATAAATATATAAATACATTGAATTTAAATGATTTTTATGGAAATTGATTGTTTATCGTATGAATGAAATTTTTTTGAAATTTTCGATTGTATTTTCAAGAAAAATATATTAATCCATCAAAAATTCATGTATAGGTTTAACGTGAAAACTCAAACAACTAGAAACATATAAAAATTCCAAATATAATCTTGATTCGAGGATAAAATTTTAAAATTAAAACTACATGATAGACTTTTTTATAGGAAAAATTATAAAAAAATTCTAGACCTTCATCTTGTTCCTTAATTTATGCATGTCTTAACTTCATTTTAACTTAGTATATAAATAAATAATATCAAATATAAAATAATGGACCATGTTCTTTTAATATCATATCATTTAAAAAATATATATATATATATCTTTTACAACTTGTAATTTTCTTGTTTTTTTAAGAAAATTCTAGATAACGAATCGTGTTCATTTTTTGAATTCAATTTTTATATGATATTAATAGAACACGACTCATAACCTATCACAATATATAAATCTTCTGCCAAAACACCTAATCATCCAATCTAATCATTGACGTAATTTTCTTATTAAAATTCATAATTTTACTTAAAAAAAATTATGTTCGAACCAAAACTACAATACAAAATGGAACCCTCCTGTTACGTATAAACTTGGGAGAAGGAAAGTGATGGTACCATTGTACATAATATTAATAATATTAATAGGTATCTTGGAAAAATGTAATAAATATTAATATAATTCATCTATATGGATTTGCTCCATTCTCTTCTCTCTCTCTGCTATTGCACTGAGCCCTGTGCTGTGTCCAAAGCTTGTTCACTCCCCTCAAGAAAAATTAGGAAAGGAGATCTCCAGTGCTTAAACTTGAGAGGATCCAAATTTTGGTTGGTGGGTCCCACGTGGGGTTCTCCTGATGTTAGTGCAGCTCCCCTTTTATCTTCATGTTGATGTATAATACTCATGTTTACTTGTTTATGCTAATTAACAATAGACATGTCTTAATCAAATAAGTATGCATAGATATCAAATTTGAGATAATGCAACACACCCACACACACAGCTTTTTTCAAATCAATAGTTGAGTGAATGAATATAACATAAAAATTAGTAATTTAATCATTTTGATTTGAGAAATGGATAATTAAAGGAGGTAATATTAAATAAAAGCGGTAATCGTGCCTCTAATTCTGTGCATGTCTTGATAAAAACAAGTATTTTTATTTCTTTATACATTTCCCAATAACAAATGATATATCTTCCTACGGATGTGATCATTAAAGAATTGAAAATGATTTTTAGCGCCAACAAAAGATTTGTGTCGATTCATAAATTACTATGTTAATATTTCATAATCCAAATTTACTAATCTGGTTTTTCTTTCTGAAAGCTTCGTTTTGATTTTTTTAAAGAAAATAAAAATGATAATCAATAACAAGTCCAAGTCCAGAATCCTCAAATATCATGTATCATATATGATATGAGAAAAGAAAAAAAATTGCACTCCATTGAAAACGAACGGTTCATAATTGTCTATGATCGTCCATGAATTTCAGATACATTCCGAAGTTCTCCAATGTCCGGTAAACTCTCTTATATACATTTCTTATATTATTTTATACATTTTCTCGATACTATATGAATAAACGATATGTTGTTGTTTATATCATTTTATTATTATTTGTACATTTTTTCTATTATTTTATCTTTTTATAAATAGATTAAATATTTGTTATTATTTATATTTTTTTACTAAATTTCTTTTACTATTATATATACATTTTTACTGTGTTTTTCTTAATATTTTATTTTATTTATATTTTTCTATACTTGGAATTAAAGACTTATTGTTATTTATTTATTTTTATTATTATTTATATTTTTCTATAATGTGATAAATATGTGTTGTCCCATTGTAAAAGTAAAAATGTATAAAAACAATTACCTACATATTTATATCTTTTTCTATACTATGGATAAATTTTATTATTATTTATATTTTTTTCATCGTAAAAAGTATAAAATATGAAGTTTAAAGGTATAAAAACGACTATTTAAATCAGAAGACGGAAGTTATATTAGACGTTGTTCGAATATTAGGCGTTGCCTGAATAAAACGACTGCTCGTCTCCTTTTTGCCCGAGTTTTTTTAAGCATGAGTTTTGTCACGTGACACTGCCGATTAAAAATGACAGTTGGAAGTGCAATAAGAGTGGAATGCATAAGGAATGTTTTACCCGTACTAAGTTATATTTATTGTTATACGAATTTATTTTTCCATAAATTCATAAAAGTAAAATGAAACCATAATAATAAGCAAATGCATAAATAAACTCATGCAAAAAAGAATGTATAACAAAACGTTTTGTTGGTTAATGAAGGGATTCGTTAGCGAACGAAAACATTCCGATCAAACGACCCATTTCGTTCATAATGAAAGTATATGTAAACGAGCCAAAACATCATAGAGGGTTATGGGATTTCTTTTGATCTTGAACAAAACCTTTCGTTCACGAACGAAACATTACGAGTTTAATTAATTGAACATAACTCTTAATTTGACTGTGATTTCGTTCGCAAACAAAACAATTCCGAGCGAGATGTATACCCGGTTCTATAAAATATATACATGATTATAGGTCTATGAGTCGTAATAATATCTGTGAGATATATTTTATGGGGAGTTCTATCATACACCCTTTTACAAGGGTATTTTGGGTATTTTAGGATTTAATTATATTTGTAAAAGGGTGTATCATAAAATTTATTTTTTATGGACATTTTTGTTTAAATGAACTACAAAAATTTCTAATTTAGTTAAACATTAATTGATAAATATATTTGATATCTTACCTTAAATATTCATAAATGGATAATTACTTCAAATACCCTTGAAAATGGATGTATGATAATGAAAATGATGTATGATAGAAGGCCCCATATTTTATATTTATATATGACATTATAATTGTCCTAATAAAGAGTAATATTCTTAATTTGATGAAAAATATAATAAAAATATCGCAAAGTAGCGTATACATCATGATAGTGAGATGATTAATTAATGATATTTCGAAGGCGGAAATCGACTTTCGTCGAGTTAATGTGGTTAAGTAAATTAAATTAACAATAAAAAATTTAATAAAAATAAAAAAGCATCGGACTTAAAGTCCGGTAATTAAAAAATAGAAATGTATCGGACTTTTAAAATTTGGTATTTTGTGTTTTTAATTCACGGGACTTTTAAAGTTCAGCAATTTTTCAATATTTTAATTACCAGACTTTGAGAGTTTGGTATTTTTTTTTTTAAGAAACAGTTAAACTGTTAAATTAACCAACCGGATTTTTAAAGTATGGCTCGGACTAGTTTGGAATATCTATGAAAATTGAGTTATTTTTAAAATTTTGAAATCAAAATAAAATGCACGTAGAAATGCTCTAAACTATAGTAATTCAGAAATGAAATGATTAATAAGTAGGGCTAACGTAAGCATGTGAGGTCAGTGTGATTGAAACAACACAACGACTGTAAAAAAAAGATTTTAATTTTAATTTTAATGTCATATGGAATCAGGAATTGAATGAAACAACACAACGACGTAAGCCTCCAATCAAGGTTTCAATCCAAAAGTGGGTCTTATTTATTCATTAATTATGGTCGTCAGTTCATTAATCAAACCAGGATAATGATTGATCCCCCACTCCACCTCACCATTATCTTTTTACCTATTCAATTTTGTTCAATAGTTACAACTAGGACCGACAAAATAACTTGAAGAGCGATAACCGGACCATAACCGATCCACCTCGAGTCAAAGTCGAGCCGAGTTCGAACCGGACCATTCTCAAAATATATATATATATATATATATATATATATATATATATATATATATGTGTGTGTGTGTGTGGTTATGATCAATGGTTAACATTCTTGTTTGGCCAACGTCGGCTAACACCACTTATTTAACTAAATCTAAATATGAGAATCGAATTTTAACCGTATAGATATGATTTATATTATTTGAGAATGTTGTAGATTCAATTTCATGAAAAATAAAAATTCCTATCATACTTATCATAATACTTAAAAGAAATTAACGGTCGAAAATAGTTACAACATGAATCATCATTAAATAAATTTTGAAATTCGATTTTTTTGGTTTGGATGTATTTTAAATCATATAGATAGGCTAAGGATGAATTTTTACTAGGTTTCGAATTTCTCTTCATGAAAATCTATAAATTTGCCGAAATGGACGGTTGTGAAAATATGTTATCGATTTTGTTAGATACAAAAATCAATATTGTACAAATTTTATTCTACATCATATCTAAATGATATAAAACATATATATACGGTTAAAATTCGATTAGAATATTTAGATTTAGTGAAATAAGTGGTGTTGGCCGACATTGGCCAAACAAGAGTGTTGGCCATTGATCATATCCCATATATATATATATATATACACACACGGAGACTTAACTAATCCATCCAATTTTTTATCTTTTTTATCACAATATCACAATATCACTTTATATTTTATTTTCTCTTTTCTTTTATTGAATTATAAACAATAAATAAATAATATTTTCAGCATAATATTAGTTTGATAATATTTTCTCATATTATGTTACGACACACAATTTTATTTTATGATATTACATTATTGAAAAAATGTTTTTATGTAAATAATAATTTCATTGTTTGTAATATATCTTTCTAATTTTTATTTATATTTCATGTAAAATATAATTTTTATATTTATTTATAATTTTGAATTGAGAATTATTTTATTTTTTCAATTTTATATTTAAAAGAACTTTGAAAATAATCCTCATTCAAAATATGAAACAAAATTACCCACCCCTATTATTTTGTACTTATATTTGGTCAATCAAAACTTTTGAACCGTTTGATGTAATGATGTTGTTTGATCTTTATTCATTCATTTTTTGGTTGATTTATTTTAAGATCATATTTTATGTACTTATTTGTGTGTCATTATTTTACAGCAACATTGAAGCCTTCTCCTTAAGTCATGTCATCATTGGTATTTAAAATTCAGAGACCGCACAATTAAAATCGGATGATTGATAGTAAATCTTAGGTCCACATTCCAAAGAATATGAAAAGTTATGTTAAATTTTCTTTTGACTCACACGAGTTATACAATTTCGTTATTTAAAAAATCTTTTTGTTAGTATTTAATATTTACATATGAATTATTTATCTCTCATCCAATTAATTAATATATATTTCTTTAATATGAAACATTATAATATTTTTTCTATAAGTTATATTAAAAATATTTTAAGAACTTTAGTCTAAAAAATTCGTCATGTATATTTTGACATCCATATTAATATAGTTCGTACATAATATTTTTATTTGAATTTATATGAATTTATGTAAGAAAATACAATGAAAAATAACACATATAAATATATAAATAATTAAATTTAAATAATAATTATTTTTATTGAAAATTATAATAGTTAGAATCCTATATTACTAAGTATGTTATATCTGTATTTTTGTTTTTTGCAACTTTACTATTGAATTTTTTTAATTTAATACAAATGGCAATAAATATTTTACCTATTAAAATATAAATAAATTCTTAATATTATAAACACGTTTCAAATACTATTTTTTTTTTTTAAATTGTAACTAAAAAAATGTCATATGATGTCAAGTACATTTTAGTTACATTTGAGATTATTTTCACTGTTTGATGTAATGTTGTGTATAATTTGTATTGTTTTGTTTATCAATATTTTTTTTATCAGTACCTTATAATTGATTATGTGTCTTGAGTATATTGGTTGTATTGTTCAATGTTTCTATATTTACGTTGCATCAATTATTGTGAGCAATAATAATATTATTTGTGTGGTTGTTTTCATAAAATCGTGTTGCCCTTCAGATATCTTATTTGCTTAAATATATGTATTAAAAATTGATTAAAAATGAAATGTTCTCTACCAGAACATAATATAATTGTAAAATATATTCTTAATTATAATTATATTAGTTATATAACATGAATTAATTTAATTTTATTATATTATTGTTATTATCATCATAAAAATTACTATTTGTAATAAAATGAAAAATATAATGACCATGCTTGCGGCGTAGCGCGAGTAGTCTCCTAGTAGTAATCAATTCAAAACAATTAATAAATATGAAATAATAGTTTACATGAAATATATATAGAATAAAATTAAATTAAATTAAATATTAAAAATAAAAATGATATTTTATGCAAAACTAAATTATGATTTACATAAATATAAAAAATATTTTTGCTATAATATATTATTATAGATAAAATGGTGTATCATAACATAATATAAAGAATATCTTGAAACTAATGTTATGTTGTAAATATTATTTTTTTCTTTAATTATTACTTTCGAATAAATATAAGAAAAGAGAAATACAATGGAAGTATTTTGGTCAAACTATTGTAATACTGGATGGAATATTTAAGTTTAACTCATAGGAATATAAAATTTCAATATATTTATAATATATGATATTCTTGAAGGAATTTTAAAAATGAAGGGATTTTGGTAATATTCGGAAAGTTAGGAGATTTTTGAAAATTTTCCGTATGATATAACTTTATAACAAGAAAAGATTATGTTGACATTATCATAGTAAAAAATAAATTCATATTAAAATGAAAAAAATATTATTATCTGTTAATTACGTAGCGCGACTGTAATTCTAGTGCGTAGCATATCCTAGTATCTGTTCAACCAGGAAAGTATTATATTTTAATATTTTTAATATTTTTTTTTTTTTTTTTTTTTTTGGTGAAAATATTTTTAATATTTCTACAACACCCTTATACACTATTTTAAGGGGTATTTTCAAATACCCCCTATTTTTTTTTTTAATTTATAAAAACAAATACTCACTTTTATGAAACTCCAAAAATCCTCTACAAACAAGGCTTTATTTTCATGAGTGCGGTTTCTCTGTGGCCGCACAGTGGCAGCCACTTGTGAAACCGCCTACGTGGCTTCGTTTTATTGGTCAATACAATGTATTTTTCACATAAACCCCTACTTTATATAAATTAACTGTCTAGGGTTTCCGAAAAAGTAGGGGTTTATATGCAAAAATACATTATATTGACCAATGAAACGAAGCCACGTAGGCGGTTTCACAAGCGGTTTCACTGTGCGGCCACAGAGAAACCGCACTCTATTTTCATTGAGGGGGTTAATTTTAACGTTTCATGGTTAAAAAAAAATTGGACCAAAATACTCCTATTTTTTATTTTTTATTTTATTAAACCTCTTTTTATATTATTTTATTAATTTAAAAATTTCGATAAATATTTTTATAGCATATTCTAATTTAAAAAAATTATATCATATACATAATTTTAATATTTTATTTATTATATATTTTTTAATAAAAAATTAACATTAAATAATAAAAATAAACAAAGATATAAAAAATATTCCTGAAAATATCTCCAAAAAATAATAATATTTTAATATTTAATTATAATATCCGTTCATCGTTAATAAAACTAGCTGTTGAAATCAAACAAGACGTTGAAATATCTGTTGAATTAAAATTAAGCATACTATTTAATGCTAGTTTTAATGTTCATTCATTCATTCATTTTTAATTTGGTAAAAAATACACTATTTTTGTAACTAATTTTTATTAACGAATTAAAACAAAATGCTAAATTAGTATTATTTTGTGAAGATATTTTCAGGAATATTTTTTATATCGTTTTTTATTTAGGATTAGTTTCGCAAAATATATAATAATTTTTGTAAATTATTATATGTTAAAAATTATTTACAAAGATGTTTAAATTAATAAAATAATATAAAAAGAAGTTTAATAAAATTAAATATGAAATAGAGGTATTTTGGTTTAATTTTTTTTTAACACTATTAAATATTAAGATTAATCTCTATATAGATATTTGAAAATGAAATTTTGTTTAGACGTCTTTTTTTTGAGTTTCTAATAAAATAGAGTTTTCTTTACAAATTAGAAAAAAATTAGGGAGTTATTTGAAAATTCCCCTTATTTTAACAACTACAAAAGCTATTTTCAAAGCTTAATTTTCTCAATCATCTTTGGAAAACTAGAACCCTAGCCTAGACATAACTAATAATGTGTTGAAATTTAGATCCTTAAAATATATGATAATCATTGGAGGTTTGAAAGATTTCGTCCAAATAATTTTGGATGTATGCAGCTTTGCGGAAAGTATCTTTCCTATATGCAGATATCCTTTTAGCTACATTTTTGTGTAACGAGTTATTCCACAAAATATGTTCATAGTCGTCGACTAATGATATAATTTATGATAAAAAAAATCTAATATAATATTGAATAATAACAATGATAAGTCATAAATTAATATATGTTATGCATTCATTTAATCAGTTAATGTTATAACATATTATGTATTTAGTTAAAGTATTTTGTTTTGTTAGGATTTATAATTATTTCTAATAGTTATTTATTTAATAAGACTTTTAAATTGGTTGAACCATTACGATTAAACATTATTATAATTATTTATGTTACATAAACTAATTCATTTGATTACATAATTCGACTCAATATGACATATGATTGTGAAAATTTTATAATGAAGCACCAGTGCAGAATGCCACTAAGCTGAGCAGAACTTCTTGTGATGCCGGAGAGAGACGGCTTAGTTGGTACCTCTTCGACCGGCGGTTTTTGAAAACAGTAAGCACGTCAAAAATGAAATTCCTTTCAATTCAAATATTGTAAACAAAAAATTTCTTAAAATAATTTATTATGTTTTAAAATAATTCAAATATATCAATTTGAAAGATATTTCACAATGTATTTTTTATGATTTTGAGAATTTTTTTATAAAATATGTGGCATTTTCGATTGCTAATAGAACTACATTGAAAAATATCTTATCAAGAAAAATAACCCACTTCTAATTTGCATGCTAAATGACCCTATACGAGATTTGAAGCACAACAAGATTTACAAATCATTTTTTTACCTTGATAGAAAATTCACATGTCACCTTTTGTTACCTATCTAATGTAAATTTACATTTTTGCCCTTCTCATGGATGCAAGCCTTTATGTCCTTTGAACTACTTTTCTTCTCTTTCTTCAGGATAATTATGCCACACAGTTGGCTTTTTTAACCGCATGCATGCAAGAACCAGGTTAGTGGGCTCGCCCTTTCGAGCTAGCTACAAGCTAATTTAATTTAATTCTTATTTCAATTTGGAAATTGGAATTTGATGAAAATTATGATTCCCAACTTTGCACCCATCTAGATTGTTAAATGATTATTTATGGGATCTGTACATAAGAAAAAAGAATAATGTCATAAATGTACAATTGAAATACACATGGGAAAAATATTGTTGATTTTGTTGAGAGCGACGATTGAAAATGAGATCAGTAAGATTTTGTTTCGCACGTTCTATTCCATACTAACAACAGAAAAATTCGACTAGATATTGATAAAAAAAAAATATTTATGCACTAAAGTATTAAGTAGCCGCGTAGTATTAAATCCTAAAGAGAATCAGTTATTTTTCCGTATGACAAATTTTTTGTTTGTTTAGATTTTGAATAATGAATATTTAGAACGTCTTAACCGATTATTTTTCTAAAAAAATTACATAATATATACGAGTTAAACAATATTAGTATATTACCGTTTATGACATAATTATTTCATGTTATTTCATTAAATATTTTATGAACATGTCACTATATAAATACAATAACTATTTTGGTGCAGCAATTCTAGTAAAAAGAATAAGAAAAAAATGTAAATATATTTAGCTTTATTAGACGGTAACGTAATATGCGTAGAAAAAAAAATTATATATAGAATTTTCTCAATAAATTATATTTTTAGTCATATTATACACAAAATTACTCCCTGTTATTAAAAATGGAATAAAATTCATTTATGATTTTCTATATGCCATTATTTGTTATCTCGTCAATGAGTTCATAATCCAGTTGATTGACTGTGAAACGCAAAAAAATCATATATTATGAAATACTGTTGATTGATTGTTAATGAATTCATAGTCCAGTTAGTTAAGTACGAGACATAAAAAATCACATGTTGTGAGATGTTATGAGTTCAAATTTTATTGACATCAATAAATGCAAAATTACCGAATTTTTTTCATTTACTAATTTTTTTTTCTTATTATTATTTGTAATCGCTATACTAATGGAGTTGGGTACAAAAGGTTGGAGTTGTGAAATAACAGTACAGAAAACAAGGAGAAATAGATATAGTGTAATGGGGCCAAAGCAAATACGACTATACTCTTCGGCTTTACGAAACAAAGAAAAGAAAAGAAAAGAAAAGAAAAGGGGTACTTGAATCTTGTCAGAAACCCTCACATGCCTTGTGGGTTCACTCAACTCTGCTCACTCACTCACTCACTAGTCACTGCTCACTCTTCACTCTCCTCTATAATTCTTTTCATTCCATTATATATTCAGTCTCAAATATATATATCTTTGTAGACTAAAATATTGTTGATAGTTTGCAACGAGTTACATTTATAAGCTCCAAAATGTTGTATAGAACAATTCCACAGTGACCAACCAACCAATGGAAACTACCATGGTCAGCAATTTGAAATGATTTAGCTGTTTCCCCTCTCTGTGATGTTTTTTGGCAGGGCTTGCACAATTTGGTCCCTTGTCATGTGAGTGGGCTATTCACGTGTGAGTGAGTGTCTCGCAATTTTGAGTTGGATAGCTGGAATGTAACTTGTGCTGGGTCCAAAACCCTATCCATTTTTTCTGTGCTCATTTCTGTTGTGACCAGTTGTGTTGTTTGAAATAGTTATGTTAAATATGTTTAGACATATATCTTTTGAAATCTGATTCTGAACTAATTTTATTGTTTAGTTTTGATAAAAACTATACATATTAAATGCAAAATAAATAAATAAAATGTGACATTGAATTTGCTTATTTAAACTGGTAATGGGTCACGAGTCCCACCACGCCCCATTTGCGTTTTTCGCCGTATTTTTATTAATTTTTTAATTTTTGAATATGATAACCAGTTCTCGTTGTTATCAAATGCATTGTATATATACTGTATTAAATATTTATGATTCATCATTATCATCATCATCATTACATTTTTTTCTAATTTGTAAATCCAAAGAACCTTTTCTTAATATTTGTTGATTTGTTAGTAAAATAGAAATAAAAAGTTCTCCATTTATTTTGTAATTCAGAGCTCATTGCATATTTACATGTCTATTAGTGACAGATCTTGACATAATTTCTTGGAGGAGCCAAATAAAAACCAGCTTCCGAAAGTTTTTTTTGGGGTGACCGAACAATAAATTTTATACTGTTATACTAATAAAATACAATTAATCACTAGTCATATATATTGTTTGGTGAAAATCTTGAGGACCAAAGCCCTTTCCGTCTTTATAAAAAACCGCTCCTAAAACCTACCGACACTTCAAAGAACATTTCTTTGCTCGAGCGAGGCCTGAAAAATACAAGAGTCGTCATGTTATGGAAAAAAATTAATTGATTAAATGTATGCATTTAAGATAATATCACAGTAAACCACACGTACAGTGACACATTTGAACCGTAACCACTTAATTTAGCTTCTAATTTATAATTGAGGTGATAAAATTAAAGGGGGAGCAAGACAGCAAATTGTTGGGAATTGGGGGCAATCTTGAGATCGTTGAGAGAAAAGAAGAAATGTTCCGATTAAGGAAATATGCGGTGGTTATCGTCACGTCCATTTTTTTTAACTAATTTTGGCCCTTCTAGTAAGCGTAACCTTTTTAGGAATGTAATTTTGCAATCTCATGCAATGCAATTGTATCTTCTATTCTTCTTGTTCATTTTAGCTTATCCTTCCAAGCTTTTTAATAGAAAGGAACAAAGACGAGAAGTTTTAACATTGGTTATTGGTTATTGATTACAAACACCACTACAAAAAGCATTTTTTTTATATCGGTTTTAAACAAATGTTAGAGCGGCTTAAACAAATGCTAAGCCAACGTCAAGCGTGGCGAGTGACTGGCGCATTCTCGGCGAATCTGATTTTTATCTCTTGTCGATTCTTTCTCCAACGATACCGTCTCCTCTCGGTGAAGGACTAAGTCAAGACCTCGAGCGTCTGGCGCTATTAAAATTAATGTTTTTTTAATTAATAATATTATTAGGGCAGGATAAAATTCAATGTATTTGTGTGTGAATGTGAGATATATGTGTCTATTAGATAGAATAAAAGTATCTAGAATAAACAAATAATTGTATTTAAGAGGGTACATGTGATCTATAAAACCCATCTCAAATGTTTTTAGAGAAAGAAAACCTCCAGAAAAAAGAGAGAAAAAATTCTGTGAAAAATTAGAAAAAGGAGCAGAGAAAATAATCTCATCCTTATCTCGGAATATTGTATCCATATATTATTGAGTTACACCTTTTGGTGTTTGTATCGTATCTATCTAGTAAATTTCATGTGTCTTTTGGGTGCTCTCTATTATTATCAATTTAAAACATTCACAGCAAGAAAGTGCGAATTACTTTCTCTCATCCTGCGTGGCAGTTTTCCATTTGTTGGCTTTTTTCTCTATAGAGCTTTGCTATCTATCTCCAACAATAAACTCCTAAAATATTCTCCAATCAATCATTAAATCCCAAAAATCCCAACAAATTGGTATCAGAACGAAGGTTATAGAGCGACGGTTATCGAGCGACCGTTATCGAGTTTAGTAGAAGTCGGAGAAGGAGATCACCAAGACAACCAAGAATGTTACGTATTTGGGCTTCCACGAAATTCACAACTCATTTCCGAATTATCGAGTTTAGTAGAAGTCAAAGAAGGAGATCACCAAGACAACCAAGGAGGTTACGTATTTGGGCTCCTACGAACTTCACTCCTCATCGAGTTTAGTAGAAATTTGGAGTAGGAGAAATCCACGACAACCCAAGATGGTGTGTTCGGGTTCCCACAAATTTCGTAACTCAATTTCGACGAAGAAAAAAAATGATCCGGAAAGAGTACGATTCGGAAAAAGGCGTTTCGAAAAAGATGATCCCAAAAAGGACGATTCGAAAAAAAAGTTGATTCGAAAAAAAAAAAGTTTAGAAGGGGAAAGAAGATACGACGAACATGACGAAAGAGATTACGGAGAGCTATCGAGAAAAAAAAAACTAAAAAAAATAATAACGAAAAAAACATTAAGGGGGGGAGTATTAAAATTAATGTTTTTTTTAATTAATAATATTATTAGGGCATGATAATATTCAATGTATTTGTGTGTGAATGTGAGATATATGTGTATATTAGATAGAATAGAAGTATCTAGAATAAACAAGGAGTTGTATTTGAGAGGGTGCATGTGATCTATAAATGCAACAAATCTCATATGTTTTTAGAGAGAGAAAATCTCCAGAAAAAAGAGAGAAAAAGTTCTGTGAAAAATTAGAGTAAGGAGTAGAGAATATAATCTCATCATTATCTCGGAATATTGTATCCATATATTATTGAGTTATACCTTTTGGTGTTTGTATCTATGTAGTAAATTTCGTGTGTCTTTTGGGTGCTCTCTATTATTATCAATTTAAAACATTCACAACAAGAAAGCGTGAATTACTTTCTCTCTTCCTGCGTGGTAGTTTTCCATTTGTTGGCTTTTTTTTCTCTATAGAGCTTTGCTATCTATCTCCAACAATAAACTCCTAAAATATTCTCCAATCGATCATTAAATTCTCAAAATCCCAACAAATTGGTATCAGAGCGAAGGTTATAGAGCGACGGTTATCGAGTTTAGTAGAAGTCGGAGAAGGAGATCACCAAGACAACCAAGAATGTTACGTATTTAGGCTCCTACGAAATTCACAACTCATTTCCGAATTATCGAGTTTAGTAGAAGTCAGAGAAGGAGATCACCAAGACAACCAAGGAAGTTACGTTTTTGGGCTCCCACGAACTTCACAACTCATCGAGTTTAGTAAAAAATTGGAGTAGAATAAAGCCACGACAACCCAAGACGGTGTGTTCGGGTTCCCACAAATTTCGCAACTCAATTTCGACAAAGAAAAAAAAAAGGATCTGGAAAGAGGACGATTCGGAAAAAGGCGATTCGAAAAAGTTGATTCGAAAAAAAAGAGTTTAGAAGGGGAAAGAAGATACGACGAACATTACGAAACATATTACGGAGAGGTATCGAGAAAAAAAAATAACGAAAAAAAATAATAACGAAAAAACATTAAGGGGGAGTATTAAAATTAATGTTTTTTTTAATTAATAATATTATTAGGGCAGGATAATATTCAATGCATTTGTGTGTGAATGTGAGATATATGTGTATATTAGATATAATAGAAGTATCTAGAATAAACAAAGAGTTGTATTTGAGAGGGTGCATGTGATCTATAAATGCAACAAATCTCATATGTTTTTAGAGAAAGAAAATCTCCAGAAAAAAGAGAGAAAAAGTTCTGTGAAAAATTAGAGTAATGAGTAGAGAAAATAATCTCACCTTTATTTCGGAATATTGTATCCATATATTATTGAGTTACACCTTTTTGTGTTTGTATCTATCTAGTAAATTTCGTGTGTCTTTTGGGTGCTCTCTATTATTATCAATTTAAAACATTCACAGCAAGAAAGCGTTAATTACTTTCTCTCTTCCTGCGCGGCAGTTTTCCATTTGTTGGCTCTTTTTTCTCTATAGAGCTTTGCTATCTGTCTCCAACAATAAACTCCTAAAATATTCTCCAATCAATCATTAAATTCCCAAAATTCCAACAGGCGCATTCTTAGCTATTCTAATTTCTTTTCTTTCTTCGTGGATTGTGATGATTTTTCACTATCATGACAATTGATGTAACTTTTTTCTATACTTATTTAATGAAAATTTGCAGTAGGTATTTCCTACTGTCTTCAAAAAAAAAAAATTTAAAAATTACAAGCAAAACTGACCTCCAATTTTGTACATTTTTCTCATATACATAGTATAATTATTTTACTAGTACAAACAAAACATGATTTGTATTTGTGAATTTTTACCTATTATATTTATATCAAGATGAATGTTTTGTAATAAATATTTCATTTCTCTTTCTTGGAAGTTTGAGCGACACAAAAATTCATGTTGAAACATTAATTTTGATGCAAATTCAATAATTAATTTAAAAATCATAAGTACAAATAAACTTTACCAAAATAACCTCACTCTATGTATATTGCACATGCACATGCTCAAACTCAAAGAGCTTGTTTTGTTTATGTTATTTGTGCACCCTCTACCCATTGGCAAGGTCCAGGCATGGTGATATTCCTCCATTTTTATGAGGTGACTTGCATGTGGAGAAATATATATTTTTGGAGTTGTTGGGTGCGATGTTTGGTAAAAATATTTAAGATTGAAATGCAAACCTGACATGCTTGCGTTCATACAACACACTTTGGAATGAAACACATTTTTTCTTAAGAAAGATTATGTGTAGAAAAGTGAGTCTTGGGGTGTTGTAGTCATAAATTTTTGACAAAATGCACGATACTTTTATGTTTTGATAAAGAGATTTTTTTTATGTGTTGTAGTCATGTTGTCTGATAGATACAATGCTTAATGTATTAAGGATTTATATGTAGAAAAATATTTTTCGAATAACGTAGGCATGCTATTTAGATTTTTAAAATATTTATTTGTGGAGAAATAATCATGTTGTAATCATGATGTCTGATAAAATATTTTAAAGACAAATTCAAGACCTCGTAAAATTAATATTTTTTATATAATAAATGAAAAAATTTCAATGAAAATTGAATTCACAATTTCTCACATGTATGATTTACTAATTAGATTGTGAACCCATTGACTCGTAGAATTAGAATTATTCGTTACGGTCTTTCAAAAGCACAAGTTTGAACGTGTACCCAAGTAACATTCTAATTACTTGTCACACGAAATAGGAGATCTGCGGGTTCCGAACCAAATACTTAGATCAAATCATATTTATCCAAAAGAAGCATTGTTTATCATTTTATTGGGAGCCCACTAGTTAGGCTTGTATAAACCCAATTATTCCAATATTTCTTAAAGTGATTACAATCTTTGTCTTTATGCTATAATATTGGTGGTTGTCTTATCATCTGAAAGGTTAGTTATAAATTTATTATTGGCCTGTTATAATCGGGCAAATAAAGTGTGATGACCACATTGTTATATATAATGTTTTCTGGGACGAATTTTAGTGGGAACCGTGTGTCGCAGGTGGCGTAGGTTTGCGCACAACAATGTATATTAATAGTGTTTCAGTATATATTATTAGTATAACATTGTTGAATTTTTACTTTGATCTTTCCATGTTTTAATTCACCCACGGGCCCTTCATCCCACCCCAACAAACCCGACCAAGATTCGTCACTGAATGTCTTGATAGTTGAGCATAAATTTCACGAGATGCGTTGAGATCGCAATATATTTTCAGATAAGAAGACGAGACAAATATATATATTAATCGTTGTTACAAATATGAATGTATTAGTGTTCGAACTCCTCAAATCGTAAAAGATTGATATGAATTGAAAAAAACTTTCTTAGTATTTGTATATTTTGGTGAAAAATTATGAACTAAAAGATACGATACAAATGATCTAAAAACACGTTATTTGAATTCCTCAAAGCGTAAACAGATTGCCATGAATCGAAAAACAAACTTTCGTAGTGTTTGTAAAATTTGGTGAAAAATTATGTACTAAAAGATACGATACAAATGATCTGAAAACACGTTATTTGAACTCCTCAAAGCGTAGAAAGGTTGATATGAATCGAAAATAAAACTTTCTTAATGTTTGTACAATTTGGTGACAAGTTATGTAGTAAATGATTCGACCCAAACCATCATAAAAACACGTTATTTGGGCTCCACAAAGCGTTAAAAGAATACTATGATTCGAAAAACAAACTTTCGTAGTGTTTACGATATTTGGTGAAAAGTTATATAATAAATGATACAATACAAATGATCTAAAAACACATTATTTGAACTCCTCAAAGCGTAAAAAAGTTGCTATGAATCGAAAACAAAACTTTCTTAGTGTTTGTACAATTTGGTGAAAAGTTACGTAGTAAAATATTCGATCCAAACCATCATAAAAACATGTTATTTGGGCTCCTCAAAGAGTTAAAAGAATGTTATGAATCCTAAAACAAACTTTCTTAGTGTTTACAAAATTTGGTTAAAAGTTATGTAGTAAAAGATATGATACAAATGATCTAAAAACACGTCATTTGAACTCCTCAAAGCGTAAAAAGATTGCTATGAATCGAAAAGAAATTTTCTTAGTGTTTGTATAATTTGGTAAAAAGTTACGTACTAAAAGACTCGATCCAAACCATCTCAAAAACACGCTATTTGGGCTCCTCAGAGCGTTAAAAGATTGTTATGAATCGAAAAACAAACTTTCTGAGTGTTTGTAAAATTTGGTGAAAAGTTATGTACTAAAGGATACAATACAAATGATCTAAAAACACGTTATTTGAACTCCTCAAAGCGTTTAAAGGTTGCTATGAATCGTAAATAAATCTTTCTTAGTGTTTGCACAATTTGGTGAAAAGTTACGTAGTAAAAGATTCTCGCCAAACCATCATAAAAACACGTTATTTGGGCTCCTCAAAGTGTTAAAAGAATGTTCTGAATCGTAAAACAAACTTTCTTAGTGTTTACAAAATTTGGTGAAAAATTATGTCGTAAAAGATACGATACAAATGATCTAAAAACACTTTATTTGAACTCCTCAAAGCGTAAAAAGATTGCTATGAATTGAAAAGAAAACTTTCTTAGTGTTTGTACAATTTGGTGAAAAGTTACGTACTAAAAGATTCGATGCAAACCATCTCAAAAACAGTTACTTGGGCTCCTCAGAGCGTTAAAAGATTGTTAAGAATCGAAAAATAAACTTTCTTAGTGTTTGTAATATTTGGTGAAAAGTTTTGTACTAAAAGATACAATTCAAATGATATAAAAACACGTTATTTGAACTCCTCAAAGCGTAAAAAGGTTGCTATGAATCTAAAACATAACTTTCTTAATGTTTGTACAATTTGGTGAAAAGTTACTTAGTAGAAGATTCGATCCAAACCATCATAAAAACACATTATTTGAACTCCTCAAAACGTAAAAAGATTTCCATGAATCGAAAAACAAACTTTCTTAGTGTTTTTTAAAATTTGGTGAAAAGTTTGTTGTAAAAAATAGGGTATAAATGATCTAAAAACACATTATTTGAACTCCTCAAAGCGTAAAAAGGTTGATATGAATCGAATAGAAACTTTCTTAGTGTTTGTACAATTTGGTGAAAAGTTATGTAGTAATGATTCTATCCAAACCATCATAAAAACACGTTATTTGGGCCCCACAGAGCGTTAAAAGAATGTTATGAATCGAAAAACAAACTTTCTTAATGTTTACAAAATTTGTTGAAAAGTTATGTAGTAAATGATACGATACAAATGATCAAAAAACACGTTATTTGAACTCTTCAAAACGTAAAAAAGTTGCTATGAATCGAAAACAAAAATTTCTTAGTGTTTGTACAATTTGGTGAAAAGTTACATTGTAAATGATTCGATCCAAACCATCACAAAAACACGTTATTTGGGCTTCTCAAAGAGTTAATAGAATGTTATGAATCGTAAAACAAACTTTCTTAGTGTTTACAAAATTTGGTGAAAAGTTATGTAGTAAAAAAATGATACAAATGATCTAAAAACACGTTATTTGAACTCCTCATAGCGTAAAAAGATTGCTATGAATCGAAAATAAAACTTTCTTAGTGTTTGTACAATTTGGTGAAAAGTTACGTACTAAAAGATTCGATCCAAACCATGTCAAAACACACTATTTGGGCTCCTCAGAGCGTTAAAAGATTATCATGAATCGAAAAACAAACTTTCTTAGTGTTTGTAAAATCTGGTGAAAAGTTGTGTAGTAAAAGATACGATACAAATGATCTAAAAACAATATATTTGTACTCCTCAAAGCGTTAAAAGGTTGCTATGAATCGAAAAGAAAACTTTCTTAATGTTTCCACAATTTGGTGAAAAGTTACGTAGTAAAAGATTCTCGCCAAACCATCATAAAAACAAGTTATTTGTGCTCCTCAAAGTGTTGAAAGAATGTTCTGAATCGTAAAACAAACTTTCTTAGTGTTTACAAAATTTGGTGAAAAGTTATGTAGCAAAAGATACGATACAAATGATCTAAAAACACGTTATTTGAACTCCTCAAAGCGTAAAAAGATTGCTATGAATTGAAATGAAAACTTTCTTAGTGTTTGTACAATTTGGTGAAAAGTTACGTACTAAAAGATTCGATGCAAACCATCTCAAAAACACGTTACTTGGGCTCGTCAGAGCGTTAAAAGATTGTTAAGAATCGAAAGACAAACTTTCTTAGTGTTTGTAAAATTTGGTGAAAAGTTATGTACTAAAAGATACAATACAAATGATCTAAAAACACGTTATTTGAAATCCTCATAGCGTAAAAAGGTTGCTATGAATCTAAAAGATAACTTTCTTAGTGTTTGTACAATTTGGTGAAAAGTTACGTAGTAAAAGATACGATCCAAACCATCATAAAAACACATTATTTGAACTCCTCAAAGCGTAAAAAGATTTCCATGAATCGAAAAACAAACTTTCTTAGTGTTTTTTAAAATTTGGTGAAAAGTTTGTAGTAAAAGATACGGTATAAATGATCTAAAAACACATTATTTGAACTCCTCAAAGCGTAAAAAGGTTGATATGAATCGAAAAGAAAACTTTCTTAGTGTTTGTACAATTTGGTGAAAAGTTATGTAGTAAATGATTCGATTCAAACCATCATAAAAACACGTTATTTGGGCCCCACAGAGCGTTAAAAGAATGTTATGAATCGAAAAACAAACTTTCTTAGCGTTTACAAAGTTTGTTGAAAAGTTATGTAGTAAATGATGCGATACAAATGATCAAAAAACACGTTATTTGAACTCCTCAAAGCTTAAAAAAGTTGCTATGAATCGAAAACAAAACTTTCTTAGTGTTTGTACAATTTGGTTAAAAGTTACATTGTGAATGATTCGATCCAAACCATCACAAAAACACGTTATTTGGGCTCCTCAAAGAGTTAAAAGAATGTTATGAATCGTAAAACCAACTTTCTTAGTGTTTACAAAATTTGGTGAAATGTTATGTAGTAAAAGATATGATATAAATGATCTAAAAACACGTTATTTGAACTCCTCATAGCGTAAAAAGATTGCTATGAATCGAAAAGAAAACTTTCTTAGTGTTTGTACAATTTGGTGAAAAGTTACGTACTAAAAGATTCGATCCAAACCATGTCAAAAACACGCTATTTGGGCTCCTCAGAGCGTTAAAAGATTGTTATGAATCGAAAAACAAACTTTCTTAGTGTTTGTAAAATCTGGTGAAAAGTTGTGTAGTAAAAGATATGATACAAATGATCTAAAAACAAGATATTTGAACTCCTCAAAGCGTTAAAATGTTGCTATGAATCGAAAAGAAAACATTCTTAATGTTTCCACAATTTGGTGAAGAGTTATGTAGTAAAAGATTCTATACAAACCATCATAAAAACACGTTATTTGTGCTCCTCAAAGTGTTGAAAGAACGTTCTGAATCATAAAAAAAACTTTCTTAGTGTTTACAAAATTCGGTGAAAAGTTATGTAGTAAAAGATACGATACAAATGATCTAAAAACACATTATTTGAACTCCTAACAGCGTAAAAAGATTGCTATGAATCGAAAAGAAAACTTTCTTAGTGTTTGTACAATTTGGTGAGAAGTTACGTAGTAAAAGATTCCATCCAAACTATCTCAAAAACACATTATTTGGACTCTTCAGAGAATTAAAATATTGTTATGATTCGAAAAACAAACTTTGTTAGTGTTTTTAAAATCGGGTGAAAAGTTTTGTAGTAAAATATACGATACAAATGATCTAAAAACACATTATTTGGACTCCTCAAAGCGTAAAAAGATAGTTATGAATCGAAAAAACATACTTTCTAAGTGTTTGTAAAATTTGGTGAAAAGTTATGTATTAAAATATACGATATAAATGATCTAAAATCACGTTATTTGAACTCCTCAAAGTTTAAAAATATTGCTATGAATCGAAAAACGAACTTTCTTAATGTTTGTAAAATTTGGTGAAAAGTTATGTACTAAAAGATACGATATAAATGATTTAAAAACACGTTATTTGAACTCCTCAAAGCGTACAAAGGTTGATACGAATTGAAAATGAAACTTTCTTTATGTTTGTACAATTTGGTGAAAAATTACGTGGTAAAAGATTCGATCCAAACCATTATAAAAACACGTTATTTGTGCTCCTCAGAGCGTTAAAAGAATGTTATGATACGGAACACAAACTTTCGTACTGTTTACAAAATGTGATGAAAAGTTATGTAGTTAAAGATACGATACAAATGATTTTAAAACACGTCATTCGAACTCCTCAAAGCGTAACAATATTGCTATGAATTGAAAAGATAACATTCTTAGTATTTTTACAATTTGATGAAAAGTTACGTAGTAAAAGATTCGATCCAAACCATCTCAAAAACACGTTATAATTTGACAACATAGAGAGTTAAAAGACTATTATGAATCGAAAAACAAACTTTCTTAGTGTTTGTAAAATTTGGTTAAATGTTATGTAGTAAATTACACGATACAAATGATCTAAAAACAGGTTATATAAACTCCTCAAAGCGTAAAAATATTGCTTTGAATCGAAAAGAAAACAATCTTAGTGTTTGTACAATTTGGTGAAAAGTTACGTAGTAAAATGTTCGATAGAAACCATCTCAAAATGACGTTATTTGGACTTCTCAGAGTGTTAAAAGATTGTTATGAATCGAAAAATGAGATTTTTTTGACTTCGTAAAATTTTATGTAAAGTTATGTAGTAAAAAGATTAGTTGGACTCCTCAAAGCGTAAAAAAGAATGCTTTGAATAAAAAAAAAAGTTTCTTAGTGTTTGTAGATTGTGCTGAAAAGTTATGTAGTACAAGATACGGTATAAATGATGTAAAAACACATTATTTGAACTCCTCAAATTGTAAAAAGATTTTCTTGAATCGAAAAACAAACTTTCTTAGTGTTTGTAAAATTTGGTGAAAAGTTACGTACTAAAAGATACGATACAAATGATCTAAAAATACGTTATTTGAACTCCTCCAAGCGTAAAAAGATTGCTATGAATCGAAAAGAAAACATTCTTAGTGGTTGTACAATTTGGTGAAAACTTACGTAGTAAGAGGTTCGATAGAAACCATCTCAAAAACACGTTATTTGAACTTCTCAGAGTGTTAAAAGATTGTTATGAATCGAAAAATAAGATTTCTTAGACTTTGTAAAATTTTATGTAAAGTTATTTAGTGAAAGATACGATACAAATGATCTAAAAACACGTTAGCCGGACTCCTCAAACCGTAAAAAGATTGCTATGAATCGAAAGAACAAACTTTCTTAGTGTTTGTAGAATTTGCTGAAAAGTTATGTAGTAACAGATACGATATAAATGATCTAAAAACACATTATTTGAACTCCTCAAAACGTAAAAAGATTTACATGAATCGAAAGACAAACTTTCTTAGTGTTTATAAAATTTCGTGAAAAGTTATGTACTAAAAGATACGATAAAAATGATCTAAAAACACGTTATTTGAACTCCTCAAAGCGTAAAAAGGTTGATATGAATCGAAAAGAAAACTTTCTTAGTGTTTGTACAATTTGGTGAAAAGTTATGTAGTTAAAGATTCGATCCAAACCAATTCAAAAACACGCTATTTGGGTCCCTCAGAGCGTTAAAAGATTGTTCTGAATCGTAAAACAAAATTTCTTAGTGTTAACAAAATTTGGTGAAAAGTTATGTAGAAAAAGAATACAAATGATCTAAAAACACGTTATTTGAACTCCTCAAGCGTAAAAAGATTGCTATGAATCGAAAAAAAAACTTTCTAAGTGTTTGTACTATTTGAAGGAAATACAGTTTCAGGATCAACCGTAAAAGTGTACACAAGGATAAACGAATGTAAGCATACATTCGTGGTCATATCTTTCAGTAAGAAAATCCAATTTGAATGGTTCAAATTGGGTTAGATAGATAATAAGATTATCTACAACCTTCATGTAGAAATATATTTCATATGAATGAAGTATAAGTGTCGTTTCTATGAAATACCGAAAGGGTGCAACAGTATGATATACAGTCAGTAAAATAGTTATAACTTTTGCATACGAACTCCAATTGGGACAGACCAAATTGGGTTGGGTAGATAATAAGATTATCTACAACTTTCGTGTTGGTTGATTTTCTGTCAGAAGAATTTACCAATTTCGTATGGACGGAATACTGAACAGGTTCATGCAGTTTTCTGTGTGAAAGGGTGTATATTGGATATACATCCTTATCCTATGTGAGATAAATAGGATGTATCTATCTCTCTCTCTAAACCAGATCATTCAGACCAATCTATGAGATTATTCAGAATATTCCAGAAATATAGAGAGACATCTTTCAAGGGAGTGAAAGAGTGTGAAGAGAGAAAGACCGAGAAAAAGGAGTTTGTCTCGGTGTAGAGAATCGATCTAATCAAGTAAATTCGCCGGTGCAGCGTCTAGGCAATTGCATCCGCGACCGACGAACTCCGACTCATGGTGGATACAAGTAGAGGAGCGACACTTGTGGTTCTCCAATTGTGATCAAACCGAAGGAGCAAAACTGTTGGCCGTGGAAGAGTGTGGACGTGGGACGCACGAAAGACAACCGGAGGCGTGTCAAGACGGTGGGAGACGTGTGGTATGGGACGCACGGGCTAGTCACCAACGTGACACCGGAGAAGGAAAGGATGCGAACGATCAACCCGTCGTGCGTGATCAATTTCACGCTGGTAATCGTCTATCCTTCTATTGCATCGTACCCTCGAAGTCATGGCGTGATCTTGGATTTAGGGAACCGGACCGGGCCTTCATATCCGCTGTGCGGGCCCGGGGTCGGGTGAATTCCCAACAGTGGTATCAGAGCGATCGCCATCGATTCGAGGGTCGAATGATAGTCGTATATATGATATATGCACGGGTTATCAAAGTTCGTACCCGTTTGCATGATGATAGATATAGAGATTCCAATTTCGTTAAAAATCACAAGTAGAATTCACTAGAGATCAATCAACAGTTGATGGATAGTATCTAGGAATTATCGTGAAAATGTTTCATGATTTATCGTTTCAGAAACGAGCGAAAACGGAAGAAACGGCAAAATCTGCAGAAAATTAGAATACGAAACAGTGAGTAAAACTAAGATAATTTTCAGTGGAAAACTCCAAATTGATTGGATCAAATTGGCGTAGTTAGATAATGAGATTATAAATGACTTTGATACATAAAGTTTTTTAATTTGAACGAATTATCAGTGTCGTTTTTATGGAATACCGAAAGGGTGCGACTGTTTGATATACATAGACTAAAACGTCCGTATATGTCGTATAGAAACTCCGATTGAGTCAAATTCAATTGGGTTCGTTAGATAATAAGATTATCTAGAACTTTCCTTCACGTTCAAAGTCGGTTGGAACAATTTAATATTTTCGTTTCAACATAATACTGAAAAGGTATGTAGTTTTCTGGTTGAAAAGGTGTATTGGATATACTTACCTTTTCGTTTGTCCGTATTTTACTAAAATTGGCCTAATTTTCAGTGGGGAACTCAAAATTGATTTTATAAAATTGGATTAGTTAGATAATTAGATTATCTATGACTTTGATATAGAAAGTGTTTTCATTTGGACGAATTATCAATGTCGTTTGAATGAAATACCGAAAGGTTGGGACTGTTTGACATACAGTTAGTAAAACGTCCGTAAATTTCGCATACGAATTCCAATCGAGTCTAATCCACAGGGGTTGGAAAGATAATAAGATTATCTAGAACTTTCGTTCACATTCAAAGTCGGTTCGAACGATTTAAGATTTTCGTTTCAACTGAATACTGAAGGGGTGCGAGCAGTTTTCTGTTTGAAAATGTGTATATTAGATATACATACCTTTTGGCCTATCTTTATCTCTAATCAATTAATTCAATCATACTAGCATATATATTAGTATTTGTTTAGAATAATTACTCTCCCTATATAAATCATATGCATTTCAAAAATCTTGTGATAGTGATATAATATGATTATGTCACGAATTATTTAAACATGAATGTCAGATCCCTCATAATATTTAAGTCGTGGAAATGCCTTCCATGTCCACATCCATCGAGATTGGTATGACATAATGCGTGGTTTCAGGCTATAGTCGGGCACGTATTATTGTATGTATTGATGCGGGTGGTAAGCATTAATTGGGGACTCACGTGGGTTCAGGCCATAGTCGGGCACGTGAGTAGTTCAATTGAACGATACATTGGATATGGTTGTGACTTAACCGTCCAAGCTAATCCGATTAGAATTCGGGGCATAGATAGAATGCACACACAGAATTGGGATTGTATATGATACGATCCATCACCGAAATTCTATAAAGGTTCAAGAGTCGTATATGATACGATTGGATAATAATCCTACCTAAATAAGCGAGATCCCATTTGTCGGCCATAGTCACTTATGGGAGGATTGTGAAATATGGATCTTGAGTGTTATGGACTTGGTGTCCCGTATCGGTACGAGGGTTATCGATTCGATAAAATAGCACTGTCATATAATTATCATATAAGCATATAGATTAAGTACGCACGGTTAGGAGCTTAATTTTCATCATCCATTTAGAATTATGTTTTCAAGCAACACCAAATATATCGATGAGATCGATATGATAGATGGCTTTTGGGCCGGAATTACCGTAATTAACCTTGATAGTCAAAGAATAGTTCTTAAACTTGAAGGAACGTGTTTGACACGGAAATGGTAGATTCAGGGCTCGAGGCTTTGGCTTTAGAGAAAGTCGGGTTCGATAAACTTTAAGAAGAAATCGAACGATATTACGTGCCTTGTGATGGCATGTATAGACGCAAATTTCTCAAAATTGTTTTGAGAATTCGGGTGCATACGAAAGTAAAACACAACGCTCATGAAATAGTTTCAAGAGCTAGAGCGCGTTGAATGGTTCGATGCGGCTCAAAGAGTATGTTAATTTTGAGACGCCTTATGGGTCTTTGATTAACACTCAAAGCGTAAAAATATTGTTATGAATCGAAAAGAAAACTTTCTTAGTGTTTGTACAATTTGGTGAAAAGTTACGTAGTAAATGATTCCATTCAAACCATCTCAAAAACACATTATTTGGACCCCTCGGAGCGTTAAAAGATTGGTTTGAATCGAAATCAAAACTTTCATATTGTTTGTACAATTTGGTGAAAAGTTACGTACTAAAAGATTCGATCCAAACCATCATAAAAACACGTTAAAAGAATGTTATGAATCGTAAAACATACTTTCTTAGTGTTAACAAAATTTGGTGAAAAGTTATGTAGTAAAAGATACGATATAAATGATCTAAAAACACGTTATTTGAACTCCTCAAAGTGCAAAAAGATTTCTATGAATCGAAAACAAAACTTTCTTAGTGTTGGTACAATTCGGTGAAAATTACGTAGTATAAGGTTCGATCCAAACCATCATAAAAATACATTATTTGGGCTCCTCAAAGCATTAAAAGAATGTAATGAATCGAAAAACAAATTTTCTTAGGGTCTATAAAATTTGGTGAAAAGTTATGTAGTAAAAGATATGATACAAATGATCTGAAAACACGTTATTTGAACTCCTCAAAGCGTAAAAATATTGATATGAATCGAAAACAAAACTTTCTTAGTGTTTGTACAATTTGGTGAAAAGTTACGTAGTACATTCGGTCCAGACCATCTCACAAACACGTCATTTTGACTCCTCAGAGATTTAAAATATTGTTATGATTCGAAATACAAACATTGTTAGTGTTTTTAAATTTTGGTGAAAAGTTACGTAGTAAAAGATACGATACAAATGATCTAAAAACACGTTATTTTAACTCCTCAAAGCGTAAAAAATATTGCTATGAATCGAAAACAAAACTTTCTTAGTGTTTGTATAATTTGGTGAAAAGTTACGAAGTAAAAGATTTGATCCAAACCATCATAAAACACGTTATTTGGGCTGCTCAAAGGGTTGAAAGAATGTTATAAATCGTAAAACAAACTTTCTTAGTGTTTACAGAATTTGGTGAAAAATTATGTAGTAAAAGATACGATACAAATGATCTAAAAACAAATTATTCGAACTCCCAAAAGCGTACAAAGATTGCTATGAATCGAAAAGAAAACTTTCTTATTTGAACTCCTCGGAGCGTTAAAAGATTGTTATGAATCGAAAAACAAACTTTCATTGTGTTTGTAAAATTTGGTGAAAAGTTATGTAGTAAAAGATACGATGCAAATGATCTAAAAACATGTTATTTGAACTTTTCAAAGCGTAAAAATATTACTATGAATCAAAAACAAAACTTTCTTAGTGTTTGTACAATTTGGTGAAAAGTTACGTAGTAAAAGATTCGATCCAAACCATCATAAAAATACGTTATTTGGGTTCCTCAAAGCGTTTAAAGAATGTTATGAATCGTAAAATATATTTTCATAGTTTTCACAAAATTTGTTCAAAAGTTATGTAGTAAAAGATACGACACAAATGATCTAAAACACATTATTTGAACTCCTAAAAGCGTAAAAAGATTGCTATGAATCGAAAAGAAAACTTTCTTAGTATTTGTACAATTTGGTGAAACGTTATGTAGTAAACGATTCGATCCAAACCATCTCAAAAACACGATATTTGGATTCATCAGAGCGTTAAAAGATTGTTATGAATCGAAAAACAAACTTTCTTAGTGTTGGTACAATTTAGTGAAAAGTTACGTAGTATAAGATTCGATCCAAACCATCATAAAAATACGTTATTTGGGCTCCACAAAGAATTAAAAGAATGTTATGAATCGAAAAACAAATTTTCTTAGTGTTTATAAAATTTGGTGAAAAGTTATGTAGTAAATGATATGATACAAATGATCCGAAAACACGTTATTTGAAATCCTCAAAGCGTAAAAAGATTGCTACGACTGGAAAATGAAACTTTCTTAGTGTTTGTTCAATTTGGTGAAAAGTTACATAGTAAAAGATTCGATCCAAACCATCAAAAAACACATTATTTGGGCTGCTCAAAGCGTTGCAAGAATGTTATGAATCGTAAAACAAACTTTCTTAGTGTTCACAAAATTTGGTGAAAATTTCTGTAGTAAAAGATACGATATAAATGATCTAAAAACTCATTATTTGAACTCCTAAAAGCGTAAAAAGATTGCAATGAATCGAAAAGAAAACTTTCTTAGTGTTTGTACAATTTGGTGAAACGTTATGTAGTAAACGATTCGATCCAAACCATCTTAAAAACACGTTATTTGGACTCCTCGGAGCGTTAAAAGATTGTTATGAATCGAAAAACAAATTTTCTAAGTGTTTGTAAAATTTGGGGAAAACTTATGTAGTAAAAGATATGATACAAATGATCTGAAAACACGTTATTTGAACTCCTCAAAGCCTAAAGAGATAGCTATGAATCGAAAACAAAACTTTGTTAGTGTTTGTACAATTTGGTGAAAAGTTACGTAGTAAAAGATTCGATCCACACCATCTCACTAACATGTTATTTTGACTCCTCAAATATTTGAAATATTGTTATGATTCGAAATACAAACTTTGTTAGTGTTTTGGAAATCTGGGGAAAAGTTACGTAGTAAAAGATACGATACAAATGATCTAAAAACACATTATTTGAACTCCTTAAAGCGTAAAAATAATGCTATGAATCGAAAACAAAACTTTCTTAGTGTTTTTACAATTTGGTGAAAAGTCACGAAGTAAAAGATTCGATCCAAACAATCAAGAAAACACGTTATTAGGGCTGCTCAAAGCGTTGAAAGAATGTTATGAATCGTAAAACAAACTATCTTAGGGTTTACAAAATATGGTGAAAAGTTATGTAGTAAAAGATACGAAACAAATGATCTAAAAACACGTTATTTGAACTCCTCAAAGCGTAACAAGATTGCTATGAATCGAAAAGAAAACTTTCTTAACGTTTGTACAATTTGGTGAAAAGTTACGTAGTAAATGATTCGATCCAAACCATCTCAAAAACACGTTATTTGGACTCCTCGGAGCGTTAAAAGATTGTTATGAATCTAAAAACAAACTTGCTTAGTGTTTGTAAAATTTGGTGAAAACTTATGTAGTAAAAGATACGATGCAAATGATCTGAAAACACGTTATTTGAACTCCTCAAAGTGTAAAAATAATGCTATGAATCGAAAACAAAACTATCTTAGTGTTTGTACAATTTGGTGAAAAGTTACGAAGTAAAAGATTCGATCCAAACCATCATAAAAACACGTTATTTGGGCTGCTCAAAGTGTTGAAAGAATGTTATGAATCGTAAAACAAACTTTCTTAGTGTTTACAAAATTTGGCGAAAAGTTATGTAGTAAAAGATACGATACAAATGATCTAAAAACACGTTATTTGAACTCCTCGGAGCGTTAAAAGATTGTTATGAATCGAAAAACAAACTTTCTTTGTGTTTGTAAAATTTAGTGAAAAGTTATGTAGTAAAAGATATGATGCAAATGATCTTAAAACACGTTATTTGAACTCCTCCAAGCGTAAAAAGATTGCAATGAATCGAAAAGAAAACCTTCTTAGTGTTTGTACAATTTGGTGAAAATTTACGTAGTAAAAGATTCGATCCAAACCATCTCAAAAACACGTTATTTGGACTCCTCAGAGATTTAAAATATTGTTATGATTCGAAAAACAAAATTTGTAAGTGTTTTTAAAATTAGGTGAAAAGTTATATAGTAAAAGCTATGATACAAATGATCTAAAAACTCGTTATTTGAACTTTTCAAAGCGTAAAAATATTGCTCTGAATCGAAATCAAAACTTTCATATTGTTTGTACAATTTGGTTAAAAGTTATGTCGTAAAAGATTCGATCCAAACCATCATAAAAACACGTTATTTGGGCTCCTTAAAGCGTTAAAAGAATGTTATGAATCGTAAAACACACTTTCTTAGTGTTTACAAATTTTGGTGAAAAGTTATGTAGTAAAAGATACGATATAAATGATCCAAAAACACGTTATTTGAACTCCTCAAAGTGTAAAAAGATTGCTATGAATCGAAAACAAAACTTTCTTAGTGTTGGTACAATTTGGTGAAAAATTACGTAGTAAAAGATTTGATCCAAACCATCATAAAAAACACTTTATTTGGGCTCCTCAAAGCGTTAAAAGAATGTTATGAATCGTAAAACAAACTTTCTTAGGGTTTACAAAATATGGTGAAAAGTTATGTAGTAAAAGATACGAAACAAATGATCTAAAAACACGTTATTTGAACTCCTCAAAGCGTAACAAGATTGCTATGAATCGAAAAGAAAACTTTCTTAATGTTTGTACAATTTGGTGAAAAGTTACGTAGTAAATGATTCGACCCAAACCATCTCAAAAACACGTTATTTGTACTCCTCGGAGCGTTAAAAGATTGTTATGAATCTAAAAACAAACTTTCTTAGTGTTTGTAAAATTTGGTGAAAACTTATGTAGTAAAAGATACGATGCAAATGATCTGAAAACATGTTATTTGAACTCCTCAAATCGTAAAAATAATGCTACGAATCGAAAACAAAACTATCTTAGTCTTTGTACAATTTGGTGAAAAGTTACGAAGTAAAAGATTCGATCCAAACCATCATAAAAACACGTTATTTGGGCTGCTCAAAGCGTTGAAAGAATGTTATGACTCGTAAAACAAACTTTCTTAGTGTTTACAAAATTTCGTGAAAAGTTATGTAGTAAAAGATACGATACAAATGATCTAAAAACACGTTATTTGAACTCCTCAAATCGTAACAAGATTGCTATGAATCGCAAAGAAAACTTTCTTAGTTTTGGTACAATTTGGTGAAAAGTTACGTAGTAAATGATTCGATCCAATCCATCTAAAAAACACGTTATTTGGACTCCTCGGAGCGTTAAAAGATTGTTATGATTCGAAAAACAAACTTTCTTAGTGTTTGTAAAATTTGGTGAAAACTTATGTAGTGAAAGATACGATGCAAATGATCTGAAAACACGTTATTTGAACTCCTCAAAGCGTAAAAAGATTGCTATGAATCGAAAAGAAAACTTTCTTAGTGTATCTACAATTTGGTGAAAATTTGCGTAGTAAAAGATTCGATCCAAACAATCTCAAAAACACGTTATTTGGGTTTCTCAAAGCGTTAAAAGAATGTCATGAATCATAAAACACACTTTCTTAGTGTTTACAAAATTTGGGGAAAAGTTTTGTAGTAAAAGATACGATACAAATGATCTAAAAACACGTTATTTGAACTCCTCAAATCGTAAAAAGATTGCTATGAATCGAAAAGAAAACTTTCTTAGTGTTTGTACAATTTGGTGAAAATTTACGTTGTAAATGATTCGATCCAAACCATCTAAAAAACACGTTATTTGGACTCCTCGGAGCGTTAAAAGATTGTTATGATTCGAAAAACAAACTTTCTTAGTGTTTGTAAAATTTGGTGAAAAGTTATGTAGTAAAAGATACGATGCAAATGATCTGAAAACAAGTTATTTGAACTTTTCAAAGCGTAATTATATTGCTCTGAATCGAAAACAAAACTTTCTTAGTGTTTGTACAATTTGGGGAAAAGTTACGTAGTAAAAGATTCGATCCAAACCATCATAAAAACACGTTATTTGGGCTCCTCAAAGCGTTAAAAGAATGTTATGAATCGTAAAACACACTATCTTAGTGTTTACAAAATTTGGTGAAAAGTTATGTAGTAAAAGATACAATACAAATGATCCAAAAACACGTTATTTGAACTCCTCAAAGCGTAAAAAGATTGCTATGAATCGAAAATGAAACTTTCTTAGTGTTTGGACAATTAGGTGAAAAGTTACGTACTAAATTATTCGATCCAAACCATCTCAAAAACACGCTGTTTGGACTCCTCGGAGCGCTATAAGATTGTTATGAATCGAAAAACAAACTTTCTTAGTGGTTATAAAATTTGGTGAAAAGTAATGTAGTAAAAGATATAATACAAATGATCTGAAAACACGTTATTTGAACTCCTCAAAGCGTAAAAATATTGCTATGAATCGAGACCAAAACTTTCTTAGTGTTTGTACAATTTGGCGAAAAGTTACGTAGTAAAAGATTCGATCCAAACCATCATAAAAGAACGTTATTTTGTCGCCTCAAAGCGTTAAAAGAATGATATGGATTGTCAAACAAACTTTCTTAGTGTTTCCAAAATTTGGTGAAAAGTTATGTAGTAAAAGATACGATACAAATTATCTAAAAACACATTATTTGAACTCCTCAAAGCGTAAAAAGATTGCTATGAATCAAAAATTAAATATTCTTAGTGTTTGTACAATTTGGTGAAAAGTTACGTAAAATAAGATTTGATCCAAACAATCTCTAAACACGTTATTTGGACTCCCCAGAGATTTAAAATATTTTATGAATCGTAAAACAAACTTCATTAGTGTTTGTAAAATTGGGTGAAAAGTTTTGTAGTAAAAGATATGATACAAATGATCTAAAAACACGTTGTTTGAACTCCTCAAAGTGTAAAAAGATTGTTATGAATCAAAAATAAAACTTTCTTAGTGTTTGTACAATTTGGTGAAAACTTACGTAGTAAATGAATGGATCCAAACCATCTCAAAAACACGTTTTTTGGACTCCTCGGATATTTAAAATATTGTTATGATTCGAAAAACAAACTTTCTTAGTGTTTGTAAAATTGGGTGAAAAGTTATGTTGTAAAAGATACGATACAAATGTTCTAAAAACACGTTATTTGAACTCCTCAAAGCGTAAAAAGATTGCTATGAATAGAAAAGAAAACATTCTTAGAGTTTGTACAATTTGGTGAAAACTTACGTAGCAAATGATTCCGTCCAAACCATCTCAAAAACACGTTATTTGGACTCCACAGATCATTAAAATACTGTTTTGAATCGAAAAACAAACTTTCTTAGTGTTTATAAAGTTTGGTGAAAAGTTATGTAGTAAAATATACGATACAAATGATCTAAAAACATGTTATTTTAACTCCTCAGAGCGTAAAATGATTGCTATGAATCGAATAGAAAACTTTCTTAGTGTTTGTACAATTTGATGAAAACTTACGTAGTAAATGATTCCGTCCAAACCATCTCGAAAACACGTTATTTGGACTCCACAGATCATTAAAATACTGTTTTGAATCGAAAAACAACCTTTCTTAGTGTTTATAAAGTTTGGTGAAAAGTTATGTAGTAAAATATACGATACAAATGATCTAAAAACATGTTATTTTAACTCCTCAGAGCGTAAAATGATTGCTATGAATCGAATAGAAAACTTTCTTAGTGTTTGTACAATTCGATGAAAAGTTACGTAGTAAATGATTCCATCCAAACCATCTCAAAAACAAGTTATTTGGACTTATCGGAGCATTAAAAGATTGTTATGAATCGAAAAACAAACTTTCTTAGTGTTTGTAAAATTTGGTGAAAAGTTATGCACTAAAAGATACGATATAAATGATCTGAAGACACGTTATTTGACCTCCTCAAAGCATAAAAAGATTGCTATGAATCGAAAACAATACTTTCGTAGTGTTTGTACAATTTGGTGAAAAGTTACGTAGTTAAAGATTTGATCTGAACCATCCCAAAAATACGTTATTTGGACTCCTTAGAGATTGAAAATATTGATATGATTCGAAAAACAAACTATGTTAGTGTTTTTTAAAATTTGGTGAAAAGTAATGTAGTAAAAGATACGATACAAATGATCTAAAAACACGTTATTTGAACTCCACAACATGTAAAAATATTGCTATGAATCGAAAACAAAAGTTTCTTAGTGTGTGTACAATTTAGTAAAAAGTTACGTAGTTAAATATTCGATCCAAACCATCATAAAAATTCGTTATTTTGGTCTCCTCAAAGCGTTAAAAGAATGTTATGAATCGTAAAACAAACTTTCTTAGTGTTTCCAAAATTTGGTGCAAAGTTATGTAGTAAACGATACGATACAAATGATCTAAAAACACGTTATTTGAACTCCTCAAAGCGTAAAAATATTGCTATGAATCGAAACAAAACTTTCTTAGTGTTTGTACAATCTGGTGAAAAATTACGTCGTAAATGATTCGATCCAAACCATCTCAAAAACACGTAATTTGGACTTCTCGGAGCGTTAAATGATTGTTATGAATTGAAAAATAAACTTTCTTAGTGTTTGTTAAATTTGGTGAAAAGTTATGTAGTAAAAGATTCGATACAAATGATCTGAAAACACGTTATTTGAACTCCTCAAAGCATAAATTGATTGCTATGAATCGAAACAAAACTTTCTTAGTGTTTGTACAATTTGGTGAAAAGCTACGTAGTAAAAGAATGGATCCAAACCATCTCAAAACCACGTTATTTGGACTCCTCAGAGGTTTAAAATATTGTTATGATTTGAAAAACAAACTTTGTCAGGGTTTTTAAAATTTGGTGAAACATTATGTAGTAAAAGATACGATGAAAATGATCTAAAAATACGTTATTCGAACTCCTCAAAGCGTAAAAATATTGCTATGAATCGAAAATAAAACTTTCATAGTGTTTGTACAATTTAGTGAAAAGTTACGTAGTAAAAGATTCGATCCAAACCATCATAAAAACATGTTATTTGGGCTCCTCAAAGCGTTAAAAGAATGTTGTGAATCGTAAAACAAACTTTCTTAGTGTTTACAAAATTTGGTGAAAAGTTATGTAGTAAAAGGTACGATACAAATGATCTAAAAACACATTATTTGAACTACTCAAAACGTAAAAAGATTGCTATGAATCGAAAAGAAAATTTCTTAGGGTTTGTACAATTTGGTGAAAAGTTGCGTAGTAAATGATTCGATCCAAACCATCTCAAAAACACGGTATTTGGACTCCTCGGAGCGTTAAAAGATTGTTATGAATCTAAAAACAAACTTGCTTAGTGTTTGTAAAATTTGGTGAAAACGTATGTAGTAAAAGATACGATGCAAATGATCTGAAAACACGTTATTTGAACTCCTCAAATCGTAAAAATAATGCTATGAATCGAAAACAAAACTATCTTAGTGTTTGTACAATTTGGTGAAAACTTACATAGTAAAGGAATCGATCTAAACCATCTCAAAATCACGTTATTTGGACTCCTCAGAGCGTTGAAAGTTTGTTATCAATCTATAAACAAACTTTCTTAGTGTTTATCAAATTTGGTGAAAAGTTATGTAGTAAAAGATACGATACAAATGATCTGAAAACACGTTATTTGAACTCCTCAAAGCGTCAAAAGATTGCTATGAATCGAAAACAAAACTTTCTTAGTGTTTGTACAATTTGGTGAAAAGTTACGTAGTAAATGATTTGATCCAAACCATCATAAAAACACGTTATTTTGGCTTCTCAAAGCGTTAAAAGAATGTTATGAATCGTAAAACAAACTTTCTTAGTGTTTACAAAATTTGATGAAAAGTTATGTAGTAAAAGATACGATACAAATGATCTAAAAACACATTATTTGAACTCCTCAAAGCGTAAAAAGATTGATATGAATCGAAAATAAAACATTCTTAGTGTTTGTACGATTTGGTGAAAAATTACGTAGAAAAATATTCGATCCAAACCATCTCAAAACACGTTATTTGGACTCCCCAGAGATTTAAAATATTGTTATGAATGGAAAAACAAACTTCATTAGTGTTTGTAAAATTGGGTGAAAAGTTATGTAGTAAAAGATACGATATAAATGATCTAAAAACACGTTATTTGAACTCCTCAAAGAGTAAAAATATTGCTATGAATCGAAAACAAAACTTTCTTAGTGTTTGTACAATTTGGTGAAAAGTTACGAAGTAAAAGATTCGATCCAAACCATCATAAAACACGTTATTTGGGCTGCTCAAAGCGTTGAAAGAATGTTATGAATCGTAAATCAAACTTTCTTAGTGTTTACAAAATTTGGTGACAAGTTATGTAGTAAAAGATACGATACAAATGATCTAAAAACACGTTATTTGAACTCCTCAAAGCGTAACAAGATTGCAATGAATCACAAAGAAAACTTTCTTAGTGTTTGTACAATTTGGTGAAAAGTTACGTAGTAAATGATTCGATCCAAACCATCTCAAAAACACGTTAGTTGGACTCCTCGGAGATTTAAAATATTGTTATGATTCGAAAAACAAACTTTCTTAGTGTTTGTAAAATTGGGTGAAAAGTTATGTTGTAAAAGATACGATACAAATGATCTAAAAACACGTTATTTGAACTCCTCAAAGCGTAAAAAGATTGCTATGAATAGAAAAGAAAACATTCTTAGAGTTTGTACAATTTGGTGAAAACTTACGTAGTAAATGATTCCGTCCAAACCATCTCAAAAACACGTTATTTGGACTCCACAGATCATTAAAATACTGTTTTGAATCGAAAAACAAACTTTCTTAGTGTTTATAAAGTTTGGTGAAAAGTTATGTAGTAAAATATACGATACAAATGATCTAAAAACATGTTATTTTAACTCCTCAGAGCGTAAAATGATTGCTATGAATCGAATAGAAAACTTTCTTAGTGTTTGTACAATTCGATGAAAAGTTACGTAGTAAATGATTCCATCCAAACCATCTCAAAAACAAGTTATTTGGACTCATCGGAGCGTTAAAAGATTGTTATGAATCGAAAAACAAAATTTCTTAGTGTTTGTAAAATTTGGTGAAAAGTTATGCACTAAAAGATACGATATAAATGATCTGAAGACACGTTATTTGACCTCCTCAAAGCATAAAAAGATTGCTATGAATCGAAAACAATACTTTCTTAGTGTTTGTACAATTTGGTGAAAAGTTACGTAGTTAAAGATTTGATCTGAACCATCCCAAAAATACGTTATTTGGACTCCTTAGAGATTGAAAATATTGATATGATTCGAAAAACAAACTATGTTAGTGTTTTTTAAAATTTGGTGAAAAGTAATGTAGTAAAAGATACGATACAAATGATCTAAAAACACGTTATTTGAACTCCACAACATGTAAAAATATTGCTATGAATCGAAAACAAAAGTTTCTTAGTGTTTGTACAATTTAGTAAAAAGTTACGTAGTTAAATATTCGATCCAAACCATCATAAAAATTCGTTATTTTGGTGTCCTCAAAGCGTTAAATGAATGTTATGAATCGTAAAACAAACTTTCTTAGTGTTTCCAAAATTTGGTGCAAAGTTATGTAGTAAACGATACGATACAAATGATCTAAAAACACGTTATTTGAACTCCTCAAAGCGTAAAAATATTGCTATGAATCGAAACAAAACTTTCTTAGTGTTTGTACAATCTGGTGAAAAATTACGTCGTAAATGATTCGATCCAAACCATCTAAAAAACACGTAATTTGGACTTCTCGGAGCGTTAAATGATTGTTATGAATTGAAAAATAAACTTTCTTAGTGTTTGTTAAATTTGGTGAAAAGTTATGTAGTAAAAGATTCGATACAAATGATCTGAAAACACGTTATTTGAACTCCTCAAAGCGTAAATTGATTGCTATGAATCGAAACAAAACTTTCTTAGTGTTTGTACAACTTGGTGAAAAGCTACGTAGTAAAAGAATGGATCCAAACCATCTCAAAACCACGTTATTTGGACTCCTCAGAGGTTTAAAATATTGTTATGATTTGAAAAACAAACTTTGTCAGGGTTTTTAAAATTTGGTGAAACATTATGTAGTAAAAGATACGATGAAAATGATCTAAAAATACGTTATTCGAACTCCTCAAAGCGTAAAAATATTGCTATGAATCGAAAATAAAACTTTATAAGTGTTTGTACATTTTAGTGAAAAGTTACGTAGTAAAAGATTCGATCCAAACCATCATAAAAACATGTTATTTGGGCTCCTCAAAGCGTTAAAAGAATGTTGTGAATCGTAAAACAAACTTTCTTAGTGTTTACAAAATTTGGTGAAAAATTATGTAGTAAAAGGTACGATACAAATGATCTAAAAACACATTATTTGAACTCCTCAAAGCGTAAAAAGATTGCTATGAATCGAAAAGAAAATTTCTTAGGGTTTGTACAACTTGGTGAAAAGTTACGTAGTAAATGATTCCATCCAAACCATCTCAAAAACACGCTATTTGGACTACTCGGAGGGTTAAAAGATTGTTATGAATCGAAAAACAAACTTTCTTAGTGTTTATCAAATTTGGCGAAAAGTTATGTAGTAAAAGATACGATACAAATGATCTGAAAACACGTTATTTGAACTCATCAAAGCGTAAAAAGATTGCTATGAATCGAAAACAAAACTTTCTTAGTGTTCATACAATTTGGTGAAAAGTTACGTAGTAAAAGATTCGATCCAAACCATCAAAAAAACACGTTATTTTGGCTTCTCAAAGCGTTAAAAGAATGTTATGAATCGTAAAACAAACTTTCTTAGTGTTTACAACATTTGATGAAATGTTATGTAGTAAAAGATACGATACAAATGATCTAAAAACACATTATTTGAACTGCTCAAAGCGTAAAAAGATTGTTATGAATCGAAAATTAAACATTCTTAGTGTTTGTACGATTTGGTGAAAAGTTACGTAAAAAGATTCGATCCAAACCATCTCAAAACACGTTATTTGGACTCCCCAGAGATTTAAAATAGTTATGAATGGAAAAACAAACTTCATTAGTGTTTGTGAAATTGGGTGAAAAGTTATGTAGTAAAAGATACGGTTCAAATGATCTAAAAACACGTTTTTTGAACTCCTCAAAGCGTAAAAATATTGCTATGAATCGAAAACAAAACTTTCTTAGTGCTTGTACAATTTGGTGAAAAGTTACGTAGTAAATGATTCGATCCAAACCATCTCAAAAACACGTTATTTGGACTCCTCGGAGATTTAAAATACTGTTATGATTCGAAAAACAAACTTTCTTAGTGTTTTTAAAATTGGGTGAAAAGTTATGTTGTAAAAGATACGATACAAATGATCTAAAAACACGTTATTTGAACTCCTCACAGCGTAAAAAGATTGCTATGAATAGAAAAGAAAACATTCTTAGAGTTTGTACAATTTGGTGAAAACTTACGTAGCAAATGATTCGGTCCAAACCATCTCAAAAACACGTTATTTGGACTCCACAGATCGTTGAAATACTGTTTTGAATCGAAAAACAAACTTTCTTCGTGTTTATCAAATTTGGGGAAAAGTTATGTGGTAAAAGATACGATACAAATGATCTGAAAATATGTTATTTGAACTCCTCAAAACGTAAAAATATTGCTATGAATCGAAAACAAAACTTTCTTAGTGTTTGTACAATTTGGTGAAAAGTTACGTAGTAAAAGATTCGATCCAAACCATCAGAACAACACGTTATTTTGGCTTCTCAAAGCCTTAAAAGAATGCTATGAATCGTAGAACAAAGTTTCTTAGTGTTTACAAAATTTGATGAAAAGTTATGTAGTAAAAGATACGATACAAATGATCTAAAAACACATTATTTGAACTCCTCAAAGCGTAAAAAGATTGTTATGAATCGAAAATTAAACATTCTTAGTGTTTGTACGATTTGGTGAAAAGTTACGTAGAAAAAGATTCGATCCAAACCATCTCAAAACGCGTTATTTGGACTCCCCAGAGATTTAAAATATTGTTATGAATGGAAAAACAAACTTCATTAGTGTTTGTAAATTTGGGTGAAAAGTATGTAGTAAAAGATACGGTACAAATGATCTGAAGACACGTTATTTGACCTCCTCAAAGCATAAAAATATTGCTATGAATCGAAAACAAAACTTTTTTAGTGTTTGTACAATTTGGTGAAAAGATACGTAGTTAAAGATTCGATCCGAACCATCCCAAAACCACGTTATTTGGACTCCTTAGAGATTGAAAATATTGTTATGATTTGAAAAACAAACTTTGTTTGTGTTTTTTTAAATTTGGTGAAAAGTTATGTAGCAAAAGATGCAATACAAATGATCTAAAAACATGTTATTTGAACTCCTCAACGTGTAAAAATATTGCTATGAATCGAAAACAAAACTTTCTTAGTGTTTGTACAATTTAGTAAAAAGTTACGTAGTAAAGATTCGATCCAAACCATCATAAAAACTCGTTATTTGGTCTCCTCAAAGCTTAAAAAGAATGTTATGAATCGTAAAACAAACATTCTTAGTGTTTCCAAAATTTGGTGAAAAGTTATGTAGTAAAAGATACGATACAAATGATCCGAAAACACGTTATTTGAACTCCTCAAAGCGTAAAAAGATTGCTATGAATCGAAAACAAAACTTTCTTAGTGTTTGTACATTTTAGGGAAATGTTACGTAGTAAAATATTCGATCCAAACCATCATAAAAACATGTTATTTGGGCTCCTCAAAGCGTGAAAAGAATGTTATGAATCATAAAACAAACTTTCTTAGTGTTTCCAAAATTTGGTGAAAAGTTATGTAATAAAAGATACGATACAAATGATCTAAAAACACGTTATTTGAACTCCACAAAGCGGAAAAATATTGCTATGCATCGAAAACAAAACTTTCTTAGTGTTTGTACATTTTAGTGAAATGTTACGTAGTAAAAGATTCGATCCAAACCATCATAAAAACTCGTTATTTGGTCTCCTCAAAGCTTTAAAAGAATGTTATGAATCGTAAAACAAACTTTCTTAGTGTTTCCAAAATTTGGTGAAAAGTTATGTAGTAAAAGATACGATACAAATGATCTAAAAACACGTTATTTGAACTCCTCAAAGCGTAAAAATATTGCTATGAATCGAAAACAAAACTTTCTTAGTGTTTGTACATTTTAGTGAAATGTTACGTAGTAAAAGATTCGATCTAAACCATCATAAAAACATGTTATTTGGTCTCCTCAAAGCGTTAAAAGAATGTTATGAATCGTAAAACAAACTTTCTTTGTGTTTCCAAAATTTGGTGCAAAGTTATGTAGTAAATGATACGATACAAATGATCTAAAAACACGTTATTTGAACTCCTCAAAGCGTAAAAATATTGCTATGAATCGAAACAAAACTTTCTTAGTGTTTGTACAATTTGGTGAAAAGCTACGTAGTAAAATATTGGATACAAACCATCTCAAAAACACGTTATTTGGACTCCTCAGAGGTTTAAAATATTGTTATGATTCGAAAAACAAACTTTGTCAGTGTTTTTAAAATTTGGTGAAACATTATGTAGTAAAAGATACGATGAAAATGATCTAAAAACACGTTATTTGAACTCCTCAAAGCGTAAAAATATTGCTATGGATAGAAAACAAAACTTTCTTAGTGTTTGTACATTTTAGTGAAAAGTTACGTAGTAAAAGATTCGATCCAAACCATCATAAAAACATGTTATTTGGGCTCCTCAAAGCGGTAAAAGAATGTTATGAATCGTAAAACAAACTTTCTTAGTGTTTACAAAATTTGGTGAAAAGGTATGTAGTAAAAGATACGCTACAAATGATCTAAAAACACATTATTTGAACTCCTCAAAGCGTAAAAAGATTGCTATGAATCGAAATGAAAATTTCTTAGTGTTTGTGCAATTTGGTGAAAAGTTACGTAGTAAATGATTCGACCCAAACCATCTCAAAAACACGCTATTTGGGCTACTCGGAGCGTTAAAATATAGTTTTGAATCGAAAAACAAACTTTCTTCGTGTTTATCAAATTTGGGGAAAAGTTATGTGGTAAAAGATACGATACAAATGATCTGAAAATATGTTATTTGAACTCCTCAAAACGTAAAAATATTGCTATGAATCGAAAACAAAACTTTCTTAGTGTTTGTACAATTTGGTGAAAAGTTACGTAGTAAAAGATTCGATCCAAACCATCAGAACAACACGTTATTTTGGCTTCTCAAAGCCTTAAAAGAATGCTATGAATCGTAGAACAAAGTTTCTTAGTGTTTACAAAATTTGATGAAAAGTTATGTAGTAAAAGATACGATACAAATGATCTAAAAACACATTATTTGAACTCCTCAAAGCGTAAAAAGATTATTATGAATCGAAAATTAAACATTCTTAGTGTTTGTACGATTTGGTGAAAAGTTACGTAGAAAAAGATTCGATCCAAACCATCTCAAAACGCGTTATTTGGACTCCCCAGAGATTTAAAATATTGTTATGAATGGAAAAACAAACTTCATTAGTGTTTGTAAATTTGGGTGAAAAGTATGTAGTAAAAGATACGGTACAAATGATCTGAAGACACGTTATTTGACCTCCTCAAAGCATAAAAATATTGCTATGAATCGAAAACAAAACTTTTTTAGTGTTTGTACAATTTGGTGAAAAGATACGTAGTTAAAGATTCGATCCGAACCATCCCAAAACCACGTTATTTGGACTCCTTAGAGATTGAAAATATTGTTATGATTTGAAAAACAAACTTTGTTTGTGTTTTTTTAAATTTGGTGAAAAGTTATGTAGCAAAAGATGCAATACAAATGATCTAAAAACATGTTATTTGAACTCCTCAACGTGTAAAAATATTGCTATGAATCGAAAACAAAACTTTCTTAGTGTTTGTACAATTTAGTAAAAAGTTACGTAGTAAAGATTCGATCCAAACCATCATAAAAACTCGTTATTTGGTCTCCTCAAAGCTTAAAAAGAATGTTATGAATCGTAAAACAAACATTCTTAGTGTTTCCAAAATTTGGTGAAAAGTTATGTAGTAAAAGATACGATACAAATGATCCGAAAACACGTTATTTGAACTCCTCAAAGCGTAAAAAGATTGCTATGAATCGAAAACAAAACTTTCTTAGTGTTTGTACATTTTAGGGAAATGTTACGTAGTAAAATATTCGATCCAAACCATCATAAAAACATGTTATTTGGGCTCCTCAAAGCGTGAAAAGAATGTTATGAATCATAAAACAAACTTTCTTAGTGTTTCCAAAATTTGGTGAAAAGTTATGTAATAAAAGATACGATACAAATGATCTAAAAACACGTTATTTGAACTCCACAAAGCGGAAAAATATTGCTATGCATCGAAAACAAAACTTTCTTAGTGTTTGTACATTTTAGTGAAATGTTACGTAGTAAAAGATTCGATCCAAACCATCATAAAAACTCGTTATTTGGTCTCCTCAAAGCTTTAAAAGAATGTTATGAATCGTAAAACAAACTTTCTTAGTGTTTCCAAAATTTGGTGAAAAGTTATGTAGTAAAAGATACGATACAAATGATCTAAAAACACGTTATTTGAACTCCTCAAAGCGTAAAAATATTGCTATGAATCGAAAACAAAACTTTCTTAGTGTTTGTACATTTTAGTGAAATGTTACGTAGTAAAAGATTCGATCTAAACCATCATAAAACATGTTATTTGGTCTCCTCAAAGCGTTAAAAGAATGTTATGAATCGTAAAACAAACTTTCTTTGTGTTTCCAAAATTTGGTGCAAAGTTATGTAGTAAATGATACGATACAAATGATCTAAAAACACGTTATTTGAACTCCTCAAAGCGTAAAAATATTGCTATGAATCGAAACAAAACTTTCTTAGTGTTTGTACAATTTGGTGAAAAGCTACGTAGTAAAATATTGGATACAAACCATCTCAAAAACACGTTATTTGGACTCCTCAGAGGTTTAAAATATTGTTATGATTCGAAAAACAAACTTTGTCAGTGTTTTTAAAATTTGGTGAAACATTATGTAGTAAAAGATACGATGAAAATGATCTAAAAACACGTTATTTGAACTCCTCAAAGCGTAAAAATATTGCTATGGATAGAAAACAAAACTTTCTTAGTGTTTGTACATTTTAGTGAAAAGTTACGTAGTAAAAGATTCGATCCAAACCATCATAAAAACATGTTATTTGGGCTCCTCAAAGCGGTAAAAGAATGTTATGAATCGTAAAACAAACTTTCTTAGTGTTTACAAAATTTGGTGAAAAGGTATGTAGTAAAAGATACGCTACAAATGATCTAAAAACACATTATTTGAACTCCTCAAAGCGTAAAAAGATTGCTATGAATCGAAATGAAAATTTCTTAGTGTTTGTGCAATTTGGTGAAAAGTTACGTAGTAAATGATTCGACCCAAACAATCTCAAAAACACGCTATTTGGGCTACTCGGAGCGTTAAAATATAGTTTTGAATCGAAAAACAAACTTTCTTCGTGTTTATCAAATTTGGGGAAAAGTTATGTGGTAAAAGATACGATACAAATGATCTGAAAATATGTTATTTGAACTCCTCAAAACGTAAAAATATTGCTATGAATCGAAAACAAAACTTTCTTAGTGTTTGTACAATTTGGTGAAAAGTTACGTAGTAAAAGATTCGATCCAAACCATCAGAACAACACGTTATTTTGGCTTCTCAAAGCCTTAAAAGAATGCTATGAATCGTAGAACAAAGTTTCTTAGTGTTTACAAAATTTGATGAAAAGTTATGTAGTAAAAGATACGATACAAATGATCTAAAAACACATTATTTGAACTCCTCAAAGCGTAAAAAGATTGTTATGAATCGAAAATTAAACATTCTTAGTGTTTGTACGATTTGGTGAAAAGTTACGTAGAAAAAGATTCGATCCAAACCATCTCAAAACGCGTTATTTGGACTCCCCAGAGATTTAAAATATTGTTATGAATGGAAAAACAAACTTCATTAGTGTTTGTAAATTTGGGTGAAAAGTATGTAGTAAAAGATACGGTACAAATGATCTGAAGACACGTTATTTGACCTCCTCAAAGCATAAAAATATTGCTATGAATCGAAAACAAAACTTTTTTAGTGTTTGTACAATTTGGTGAAAAGATACGTAGTTAAAGATTCGATCCGAACCATCCCAAAACCACGTTATTTGGACTCCTTAGAGATTGAAAATATTGTTATGATTTGAAAAACAAACTTTGTTTGTGTTTTTTTAAATTTGGTGAAAAGTTATGTAGCAAAAGATGCAATACAAATGATCTAAAAACATGTTATTTGAACTCCTCAACGTGTAAAAATATTGCTATGAATCGAAAACAAAACTTTCTTAGTGTTTGTACAATTTAGTAAAAAGTTACGTAGTAAAGATTCGATCCAAACCATCATAAAAACTCGTTATTTGGTCTCCTCAAAGCTTAAAAAGAATGTTATGAATCGTAAAACAAACATTCTTAGTGTTTCCAAAATTTGGTGAAAAGTTATGTAGTAAAAGATACGATACAAATGATCCGAAAACACGTTATTTGAACTCCTCAAAGCGTAAAAAGATTGCTATGAATCGAAAACAAAACTTTCTTAGTGTTTGTACATTTTAGGGAAATGTTACGTAGTAAAATATTCGATCCAAACCATCATAAAAACATGTTATTTGGGCTCCTCAAAGCGTGAAAAGAATGTTATGAATCATAAAACAAACTTTCTTAGTGTTTCCAAAATTTGGTGAAAAGTTATGTAATAAAAGATACGATACAAATGATCTAAAAACACGTTATTTGAACTCCACAAAGCGGAAAAATATTGCTATGCATCGAAAACAAAACTTTCTTAGTGTTTGTACATTTTAGTGAAATGTTACGTAGTAAAAGATTCGATCCAAACCATCATAAAAACTCGTTATTTGGTCTCCTCAAAGCTTTAAAAGAATGTTATGAATCGTAAAACAAACTTTCTTAGTGTTTCCAAAATTTGGTGAAAAGTTATGTAGTAAAAGATACGATACAAATGATCTAAAAACACGTTATTTGAACTCCTCAAAGCGTAAAAATATTGCTATGAATCGAAAACAAAACTTTCTTAGTGTTTGTACATTTTAGTGAAATGTTACGTAGTAAAAGATTCGATCTAAACCATCATAAAAACATGTTATTTGGTCTCCTCAAAGCGTTAAAAGAATGTTATGAATCGTAAAACAAACTTTCTTTGTGTTTCCAAAATTTGGTGCAAAGTTATGTAGTAAATGATACGATACAAATGATCTAAAAACACGTTATTTGAACTCCTCAAAGCGTAAAAATATTGCTATGAATCGAAACAAAACTTTCTTAGTGTTTGTACAATTTGGTGAAAAGCTACGTAGTAAAATATTGGATACAAACCATCTCAAAAACACGTTATTTGGACTCCTCAGAGGTTTAAAATATTGTTATGATTCGAAAAACAAACTTTGTCAGTGTTTTTAAAATTTGGTGAAACATTATGTAGTAAAAGATACGATGAAAATGATCTAAAAACACGTTATTTGAACTCCTCAAAGCGTAAAAATATTGCTATGGATAGAAAACAAAACTTTCTTAGTGTTTGTACATTTTAGTGAAAAGTTACGTAGTAAAAGATTCGATCCAAACCATCATAAAAACATGTTATTTGGGCTCCTCAAAGCGGTAAAAGAATGTTATGAATCGTAAAACAAACTTTCTTAGTGTTTACAAAATTTGGTGAAAAGGTATGTAGTAAAAGATACGCTACAAATGATCTAAAAACACATTATTTGAACTCCTCAAAGCGTAAAAAGATTGCTATGAATCGAAATGAAAATTTCTTAGTGTTTGTGCAATTTGGTGAAAAGTTACGTAGTAAATGATTCGACCCAAACCATCTCAAAAACACGCTATTTGGGCTACTCGGAGCGTTAAAATATAGTTTTGAATCGAAAAACAAACTTTCTTCGTGTTTATCAAATTTGGGGAAAAGTTATGTGGTAAAAGATACGATACAAATGATCTGAAAATATGTTATTTGAACTCCTCAAAACGTAAAAATATTGCTATGAATCGAAAACAAAACTTTCTTAGTGTTTGTACAATTTGGTGAAAAGTTACGTAGTAAAAGATTCGATCCAAACCATCAGAACAACACGTTATTTTGGCTTCTCAAAGCCTTAAAAGAATGCTATGAATCGTAGAACAAAGTTTCTTAGTGTTTACAAAATTTGATGAAAAGTTATGTAGTAAAAGATACGATACAAATGATCTAAAAACACATTATTTGAACTCCTCAAAGCGTAAAAAGATTATTATGAATCGAAAATTAAACATTCTTAGTGTTTGTACGATTTGGTGAAAAGTTACGTAGAAAAAGATTCGATCCAAACCATCTCAAAACGCGTTATTTGGACTCCCCAGAGATTTAAAATATTGTTATGAATGGAAAAACAAACTTCATTAGTGTTTGTAAATTTGGGTGAAAAGTATGTAGTAAAAGATACGGTACAAATGATCTGAAGACACGTTATTTGACCTCCTCAAAGCATAAAAATATTGCTATGAATCGAAAACAAAACTTTTTTAGTGTTTGTACAATTTGGTGAAAAGATACGTAGTTAAAGATTCGATCCGAACCATCCCAAAACCACGTTATTTGGACTCCTTAGAGATTGAAAATATTGTTATGATTTGAAAAACAAACTTTGTTTGTGTTTTTTTAAATTTGGTGAAAAGTTATGTAGCAAAAGATGCAATACAAATGATCTAAAAACATGTTATTTGAACTCCTCAACGTGTAAAAATATTGCTATGAATCGAAAACAAAACTTTCTTAGTGTTTGTACAATTTAGTAAAAAGTTACGTAGTAAAGATTCGATCCAAACCATCATAAAAACTCGTTATTTGGTCTCCTCAAAGCTTAAAAAGAATGTTATGAATCGTAAAACAAACATTCTTAGTGTTTCCAAAATTTGGTGAAAAGTTATGTAGTAAAAGATACGATACAAATGATCCGAAAACACGTTATTTGAACTCCTCAAAGCGTAAAAAGATTGCTATGAATCGAAAACAAAACTTTCTTAGTGTTTGTACATTTTAGGGAAATGTTACGTAGTAAAATATTCGATCCAAACCATCATAAAAACATGTTATTTGGGCTCCTCAAAGCGTGAAAAGAATGTTATGAATCATAAAACAAACTTTCTTAGTGTTTCCAAAATTTGGTGAAAAGTTATGTAATAAAAGATACGATACAAATGATCTAAAAACACGTTATTTGAACTCCACAAAGCGGAAAAATATTGCTATGCATCGAAAACAAAACTTTCTTAGTGTTTGTACATTTTAGTGAAATGTTACGTAGTAAAAGATTCGATCCAAACCATCATAAAAACTCGTTATTTGGTCTCCTCAAAGCTTTAAAAGAATGTTATGAATCGTAAAACAAACTTTCTTAGTGTTTCCAAAATTTGGTGAAAAGTTATGTAGTAAAAGATACGATACAAATGATCTAAAAACACGTTATTTGAACTCCTCAAAGCGTAAAAATATTGCTATGAATCGAAAACAAAACTTTCTTAGTGTTTGTACATTTTAGTGAAATGTTACGTAGTAAAAGATTCGATCTAAACCATCATAAAACATGTTATTTGGTCTCCTCAAAGCGTTAAAAGAATGTTATGAATCGTAAAACAAACTTTCTTTGTGTTTCCAAAATTTGGTGCAAAGTTATGTAGTAAATGATACGATACAAATGATCTAAAAACACGTTATTTGAACTCCTCAAAGCGTAAAAATATTGCTATGAATCGAAACAAAACTTTCTTAGTGTTTGTACAATTTGGTGAAAAGCTACGTAGTAAAATATTGGATACAAACCATCTCAAAAACACGTTATTTGGACTCCTCAGAGGTTTAAAATATTGTTATGATTCGAAAAACAAACTTTGTCAGTGTTTTTAAAATTTGGTGAAACATTATGTAGTAAAAGATACGATGAAAATGATCTAAAAACACGTTATTTGAACTCCTCAAAGCGTAAAAATATTGCTATGGATAGAAAACAAAACTTTCTTAGTGTTTGTACATTTTAGTGAAAAGTTACGTAGTAAAAGATTCGATCCAAACCATCATAAAAACATGTTATTTGGGCTCCTCAAAGCGGTAAAAGAATGTTATGAATCGTAAAACAAACTTTCTTAGTGTTTACAAAATTTGGTGAAAAGGTATGTAGTAAAAGATACGCTACAAATGATCTAAAAACACATTATTTGAACTCCTCAAAGCGTAAAAAGATTGCTATGAATCGAAATGAAAATTTCTTAGTGTTTGTGCAATTTGGTGAAAAGTTACGTAGTAAATGATTCGACCCAAACCATCTCAAAAACACGCTATTTGGGCTACTCGGAGCGTTAAAATATAGTTTTGAATCGAAAAACAAACTTTCTTCGTGTTTATCAAATTTGGGGAAAAGTTATGTGGTAAAAGATACGATACAAATGATATGAAAATATGTTATTTGAACTCCTCAAAACGTAAAAATATTGCTATGAATCGAAAACAAAACTTTCTTAGTGTTTGTACAATTTGGTGAAAAGTTACGTAGTAAAAGATTCGATCCAAACCATCAGAACAACACGTTATTTTGGCTTCTCAAAGCCTTAAAAGAATGCTATGAATCGTAGAACAAAGTTTCTTAGTGTTTACAAAATTTGATGAAAAGTTATGTAGTAAAAGATACGATACAAATGATCTAAAAACACATTATTTGAACTCCTCAAAGCGTAAAAAGATTGTTATGAATCGAAAATTAAACATTCTTAGTGTTTGTACGATTTGGTGAAAAGTTACGTAGAAAAAGATTCGATCCAAACCATCTCAAAACGCGTTATTTGGACTCCCCAGAGATTTAAAATATTGTTATGAATGGAAAAATAAACTTCATTAGTGTTTGTAAATTTGGGTGAAAAGTATGTAGTAAAAGATACGGTACAAATGATCTGAAGACACGTTATTTGACCTCCTCAAAGCATAAAAATATTGCTATGAATCGAAAACAAAACTTTTTTAGTGTTTGTACAATTTGGTGAAAAGATACGTAGTTAAAGATTCGATCCGAACCATCCCAAAACCACGTTATTTGGACTCCTTAGAGATTGAAAATATTGTTATGATTTGAAAAACAAACTTTGTTTGTGTTTTTTTAAATTTGGTGAAAAGTTATGTAGCAAAAGATGCAATACAAATGATCTAAAAACATGTTATTTGAACTCCTCAACGTGTAAAAATATTGCTATGAATCGAAAACAAAACTTTCTTAGTGTTTGTACAATTTAGTAAAAAGTTACGTAGTAAAGATTCGATCCAAACCATCATAAAAACTCGTTATTTGGTCTCCTCAAAGCTTAAAAAGAATGTTATGAATCGTAAAACAAACATTCTTAGTGTTTCCAAAATTTGGTGAAAAGTTATGTAGTAAAAGATACGATACAAATGATCCGAAAACACGTTATTTGAACTCCTCAAAGCGTAAAAAGATTGCTATGAATCGAAAACAAAACTTTCTTAGTGTTTGTACATTTTAGGGAAATGTTACGTAGTAAAATATTCGATCCAAACCATCATAAAAACATGTTATTTGGGCTCCTCAAAGCGTGAAAAGAATGTTATGAATCATAAAACAAACTTTCTTAGTGTTTCCAAAATTTGGTGAAAAGTTATGTAATAAAAGATACGATACAAATGATCTAAAAACACGTTATTTGAACTCCACAAAGCGGAAAAATATTGCTATGCATCGAAAACAAAACTTTCTTAGTGTTTGTACATTTTAGTGAAATGTTACGTAGTAAAAGATTCGATCCAAACCATCATAAAAACTCGTTATTTGGTCTCCTCAAAGCTTTAAAAGAATGTTATGAATCGTAAAACAAACTTTCTTAGTGTTTCCAAAATTTGGTGAAAAGTTATGTAGTAAAAGATACGATACAAATGATCTAAAAACACGTTATTTGAACTCCTCAAAGCGTAAAAATATTGCTATGAATCGAAAACAAAACTTTCTTAGTGTTTGTACATTTTAGTGAAATGTTACGTAGTAAAAGATTCGATCTAAACCATCATAAAAACATGTTATTTGGTCTCCTCAAAGCGTTAAAAGAATGTTATGAATCGTAAAACAAACTTTCTTTGTGTTTCCAAAATTTGGTGCAAAGTTATGTAGTAAATGATACGATACAAATGATCTAAAAACACGTTATTTGAACTCCTCAAAGCGTAAAAATATTGCTATGAATCGAAACAAAACTTTCTTAGTGTTTGTACAATTTGGTGAAAAGCTACGTAGTAAAATATTGGATACAAACCATCTCAAAAACACGTTATTTGGACTCCTCAGAGGTTTAAAATATTGTTATGATTCGAAAAACAAACTTTGTCAGTGTTTTTAAAATTTGGTGAAACATTATGTAGTAAAAGATACGATGAAAATGATCTAAAAACACGTTATTTGAACTCCTCAAAGCGTAAAAATATTGCTATGGATAGAAAACAAAACTTTCTTAGTGTTTGTACATTTTAGTGAAAAGTTACGTAGTAAAAGATTCGATCCAAACCATCATAAAAACATGTTATTTGGGCTCCTCAAAGCGGTAAAAGAATGTTATGAATCGTAAAACAAACTTTCTTAGTGTTTACAAAATTTGGTGAAAAGGTATGTAGTAAAAGATACGCTACAAATGATCTAAAAACACATTATTTGAACTCCTCAAAGCGTAAAAAGATTGCTATGAATCGAAATGAAAATTTCTTAGTGTTTGTGCAATTTGGTGAAAAGTTACGTAGTAAATGATTCGACCCAAACCATCTCAAAAACACGCTATTTGGGCTACTCGGAGCGTTAAAATATAGTTTTGAATCGAAAAACAAACTTTCTTCGTGTTTATCAAATTTGGGGAAAAGTTATGTGGTAAAAGATACGATACAAATGATCTGAAAATATGTTATTTGAACTCCTCAAAACGTAAAAATATTGCTATGAATCGAAAACAAAACTTTCTTAGTGTTTGTACAATTTGGTGAAAAGTTACGTAGTAAAAGATTCGATCCAAACCATCAGAACAACACGTTATTTTGGCTTCTCAAAGCCTTAAAAGAATGCTATGAATCGTAGAACAAAGTTTCTTAGTGTTTACAAAATTTGATGAAAAGTTATGTAGTAAAAGATACGATACAAATGATCTAAAAACACATTATTTGAACTCCTCAAAGCGTAAAAAGATTGTTATGAATCGAAAATTAAACATTCTTAGTGTTTGTACGATTTGGTGAAAAGTTACGTAGAAAAAGATTCGATCCAAACCATCTCAAAACGCGTTATTTGGACTCCCCAGAGATTTAAAATATTGTTATGAATGGAAAAACAAACTTCATTAGTGTTTGTAAATTTGGGTGAAAAGTATGTAGTAAAAGATACGGTACAAATGATCTGAAGACACGTTATTTGACCTCCTCAAAGCATAAAAATATTGCTATGAATCGAAAACAAAACTTTTTTAGTGTTTGTACAATTTGGTGAAAAGATACGTAGTTAAAGATTCGATCCGAACCATCCCAAAACCACGTTATTTGGACTCCTTAGAGATTGAAAATATTGTTATGATTTGAAAAACAAACTTTGTTTGTGTTTTTTTAAATTTGGTGAAAAGTTATGTAGCAAAAGATGCAATACAAATGATCTAAAAACATGTTATTTGAACTCCTCAACGTGTAAAAATATTGCTATGAATCGAAAACAAAACTTTCTTAGTGTTTGTACAATTTAGTAAAAAGTTACGTAGTAAAGATTCGATCCAAACCATCATAAAAACTCGTTGTTTGGTCTCCTCAAAGCTTAAAAAGAATGTTATGAATCGTAAAACAAACATTCTTAGTGTTTCCAAAATTTGGTGAAAAGTTATGTAGTAAAAGATACGATACAAATGATCCGAAAACACGTTATTTGAACTCCTCAAAGCGTAAAAAGATTGCTATGAATCGAAAACAAAACTTTCTTAGTGTTTGTACATTTTAGGGAAATGTTACGTAGTAAAATATTCGATCCAAACCATCATAAAAACATGTTATTTGGGCTCCTCAAAGCGTGAAAAGAATGTTATGAATCATAAAACAAACTTTCTTAGTGTTTCCAAAATTTGGTGAAAAGTTATGTAATAAAAGATACGATACAAATGATCTAAAAACACGTTATTTGAACTCCACAAAGCGGAAAAATATTGCTATGCATCGAAAACAAAACTTTCTTAGTGTTTGTACATTTTAGTGAAATGTTACGTAGTAAAAGATTCGATCCAAACCATCATAAAAACTCGTTATTTGGTCTCCTCAAAGCTTTAAAAGAATGTTATGAATCGTAAAACAAACTTTCTTAGTGTTTCCAAAATTTGGTGAAAAGTTATGTAGTAAAAGATACGATACAAATGATCTAAAAACACGTTATTTGAACTCCTCAAAGCGTAAAAATATTGCTATGAATCGAAAACAAAACTTTCTTAGTGTTTGTACATTTTAGTGAAATGTTACGTAGTAAAAGATTCGATCTAAACCATCATAAAAACATGTTATTTGGTCTCCTCAAAGCGTTAAAAGAATGTTATGAATCGTAAAACAAACTTTCTTTGTGTTTCCAAAATTTGGTGCAAAGTTATGTAGTAAATGATACGATACAAATGATCTAAAAACACGTTATTTGAACTCCTCAAAGCGTAAAAATATTGCTATGAATCGAAACAAAACTTTCTTAGTGTTTGTACAATTTGGTGAAAAGCTACGTAGTAAAATATTGGATACAAACCATCTCAAAAACACGTTATTTGGACTCCTCAGAGGTTTAAAATATTGTTATGATTCGAAAAACAAACTTTGTCAGTGTTTTTAAAATTTGGTGAAACATTATGTAGTAAAAGATACGATGAAAATGATCTAAAAACACGTTATTTGAACTCCTCAAAGCGTAAAAATATTGCTATGGATAGAAAACAAAACTTTCTTAGTGTTTGTACATTTTAGTGAAAAGTTACGTAGTAAAAGATTCGATCCAAACCATCATAAAAACATGTTATTTGGGCTCCTCAAAGCGGTAAAAGAATGTTATGAATCGTAAAACAAACTTTCTTAGTGTTTACAAAATTTGGTGAAAAGGTATGTAGTAAAAGATACGCTACAAATGATCTAAAAACACATTATTTGAACTCCTCAAAGCGTAAAAAGATTGCTATGAATCGAAATGAAAATTTCTTAGTGTTTGTACAATTTGGTGAAAAGTTACGTAGTAAATGATTCGACCCAAACCATCTCAAAAACACGCTATTTGGGCTACTCGGAGCGTTAAAATATAGTTTTGAATCGAAAAACAAACTTTCTTCGTGTTTATCAAATTTGGGGAAAAGTTATGTGGTAAAAGATACGATACAAATGATCTGAAAATATGTTATTTGAACTCCTCAAAACGTAAAAATATTGCTATGAATCGAAAACAAAACTTTCTTAGTGTTTGTACAATTTGGTGAAAAGTTACGTAGTAAAAGATTCGATCCAAACCATCAGAACAACACGTTATTTTGGCTTCTCAAAGCGTTAAAAGAATGCTATGAATCGTAGAACAAAGTTTCTTAGTGTTTACAAAATTTGATGAAAAGTTATGTAGTAAAAGATACGATACAAATGATCTAAAAACACATTATTTGAACTCTTCAAAGCGTAAAAAGATTGTTATGAATCGAAAATTAAACATTCTTAGTGTTTGTACGATTTGGTGAAAAGTTACGTAGAAAAAGATTCGATCCAAACCATCTCAAAACGCGTTATTTGGACTCCCCAGAGATTTAAAATATTGTTATGAATGGAAAAACAAACTTCATTAGTGTTTGTAAATTTGGGTGAAAAGTTATGTAGTAAAAGATACGGTACAAATGATCTAAAAACACGTTATTTGAACTCCTCAATGCGTAAAAATATTGTTATGAATCGAAAACAAAACTTTCTTAGTGTTTGTACAATTTGGTGAAAAGTTACGTAGTAAATGATTCGATCCAAACCATCTCAAAAACAGGTTATTTGGACTCGTCGGAGATTTAAAATATTGTTATGATTCGAAAAACAAACTTTCTTTGTGTTTCCAAAATTTGGTGAAAACTTATGTAGTAAAAGATTCGATACAAATGATCTCAAAACACGTTATTTGAACTCCTCAAAGCGTAAAAATATTGCTATGAATCAAAAAGTAAACTTTCTTAGTGTTTGTACAATTGGGTGAAAAGTTACGTAGTAAATAATTCGATCCAAACCATCTCAAAAACACGTTATTTCGACTACTCGGAGCGTTAAAAGATTGTTATGAATCGAAAAACAAACTTTCTTAGTGTTCATAAAATTTGGTGAAAATGTATGTAGTAAATGATACATACAAATGATCTGAAACACGTTATTTGAACTCCTCAAAGCGTAAAAATATTGCTATGAATCGAAAATAAAAGTTTCTTAGTGTTTGTTCAATTTGGTGAAAAGTTACGTAGTAAAAGATTCGATCCAAACCATCATAAAAACACGTTATTTTGGTTTCTCAAAGCGTTAAAAGATTGTTATGAATTGTAAAACAAACTTTCTTAGTGTTTACAAAATTTGATGAAAAGTTATCTAATAAAAGATACGATACGAATGATCTAAAAACACATTATTTGAACTCCTCAAAGCGTAAAAAGATTGCTATGAATCGAAAATTAAACATTCTTAGTGTTTGTACGATTTGGTGAAAAGTTACGTAGAAAAAGATTCGATCCAAACCATCTCAAAACACGTTATTTGGACTCCCCAGAGATTTAAAATATTGTTATGAATGGAAAAACAAATTCATTATTGTTTGTAAAATTGGGTGAAAAGTTATGTTGTAAAAGATACGATACAAATGATCTAAAAACACGTTATTTGAACTCCTCAAAGCGTAAAAAGATTGCTATGAATCAAAAATAAAACTTTCTTAGTGTTTGTACAATTTGGTGAAAACTTACGTAGTAAATGAATCTATCTAAACCATCTCAAAATCACGTTATTTGGACTTCTTAGAGCGTTAAATGGTTGTTATCAATCAAAAAACAAACTTTCTTTGTGTTTATAAAATTTGGTAAAAAATTATGTAGTAAAATATATGATACAAATGATCTAAAAATACGTTATTTGAACTCCTCTAAGCGTAAAAGTATTGCTATGAATCGAAAAGAAAACTTTCTTAGTGTTTGTACAATTTGCTGAAAAGTTACGTAGTAAATGATTCGATCCAAACCATTTCAAAAACACGTTATTTGGACTCCTCGGAGCGTTAAATGATTGTTATGAATCGAAAACAAACTCCGTTAGTGTTTGTAAAATTGGGTGAAAGGTTATGTAGTGAAAGATACGATACAAATGATCTAAAAACACGATATTTGAACTCCTCAAAGCATAAAAAAAATTGGTATGAATCAAAAACAAACTTTTTTAGTGTTTGTACAATTTGGTGACAACATATGTAGTAAAAGATTCAATTCAAACCATCTCAAAAACACGTTATTTGGATTCCCCAGATGTTTAAAATATTGTTATGATTCGAAAAACAAACTTTGTTAGTGTTTTTAAAATTTGGTGAAAACTTATGTAGTAAAAGATACAATACAAATGATCTAAAAACATGTTATGTTTACTCCTCAAAACGTAAAAATATTGCTATGAATCGAAACAAAACTTTCTTAGTGTTGTACACTTTGGTGAAAAGTTACATAGTAAATTATTCGATCCAAACCATCGTAAAAACACGTTATTTAGGCTCCTCAAAGCGTTAAAATAATGTTATGAATCGTAAAACAAACTTTCTAAGTGTTTACAAAATTTGGTGAAAAGTAATGTAGTAAAAAATACGATACAAACAGTGGCGGATCTTGCCCCAAATCAATGGAGGGGCGGTAATCTAGGGGGGCTACCGTGAGAAATTTTACAAAAATTTGGGAGGACAGTAGTTCATAATTTTGTGGTTCTATCGCAAAATACATTGGCGTAATCACATATATATATACTACTATTCAAAAATCTAGGGAGAGGGCAATTACCCTTCTAGTTCCTTAATAGATCCGCCACTGATCATTGATCAAATTCATAACTTTCCAACGGTTGTGTCTGCTAAAATTCAAAAATTATTAAATTTACCGTACAACTTAATTGTATATATTATATTTCGCTTTCACTGAATATTTAATCAGAAATCAAATTTTAACCAAAGCAACGCGAGGAAATTGCTAATTTATATATATATTTTTTAATGGAATGTCTCAATAATTGTGACGCTGCTACAAGAATAGAAGATGGATTGATTACCAAATCCATATTTCTTGACTTCAATGATTTTGATGTTTCTACCAAAGCATATCTGTTCTTTTGGGTCCTTCGAAGGAATATGTTAATTAAACAATCAGGCATTATACACGGCTTGTCAAATTTCTCCATTTCTTGATGATATGTTAATTAAAATGTGGATTGAGTCAATGAGTTAATAATAATATAGTTGGTTGAGTGTGAGACACAAAAAATCGTATGTTGTGAGAAATTATGATTTGATTATCATTGACAATAATGAACATAGGACATAGGACATATGAATTTTCTTCATTTATTAAAAAGAAAAAGAAAAAAAAAAAAGATTGAGCCTATCTTGATAATAATAGGCCTATAATTATCGCAATTATAACCATTATCATGTACGTTGAGAAGGTAGAAAGGAGGAGAGGATAATAAATGGACTCTTAAACAAACATGCCTTTTTCTAGGGCAGCAGTAAATTTGCCTTTGCGGATTTTTATTAAAAAAAAAATAAGTTTACAAACCTAAACATATACATGCAGAAAAAAAAATATAGATGGATAATATGGGAACAAACACAATACATAGGGCTAGGATTGATGTTCTGTAATCAGTTAGAGAATAGTGATTTAAATAGCTAATCAAACTTTACCGTAAATGCACAATTCAATTCAAATGGTAATTATGTTAATCAACAATTTAATAAAATACGAAAAAGTAATTAACACAATGTGTGTTTAATGTAAAGTGCAATAGAGAAATATTACCGAATAAACAAGATCGCAAAAACTCGAGTATTACTATGAAGTTCGGTGGATAGTTGATTCGTCCCTTTAACTACCTTTTACTCGTTAATCGACCGATTCAATTTTTACGAGTACCTACGTCTACGGGAATACAACATGGACAACTTGAGTCCTTTCGGGACTATATTCACTTTCTCAAATGAAAGATTACAAGTTTGCTGATATCGGTTTATAACGTTATATTCATACATAACGGCCTTTACGAAACTTTACTAGCCTATTACATACTATTACGCTCGAGCTTACCTAACGATCAGTCACACGAGATGAATTCATTTGTGAATTAAGGAACCGAAATTTGGTTAACTAATTAATTTAGATATTGACGTCAATAACAATGGCTAGGTTTTTCTTTCTCCAGTGTAAATTCAGATATTGAATTAATGAGAGATGATGAAACTGAGGAATTTACCAACCCACTTATTTTGGACCAATCTTTATGCAATTTCCTCATGCCACCTCATCACAACTCATGCCACATCATCACAATTATTTCAACCATTAGATTATGATATGTGGCAACATATGGACCATAAATTAACCTTTGATTTTGTGTGGTTATGTTTTATTTGTAGATATTTATGTGTCCCTTATTTCACACGTAGTTTTAAGCAATTTTAGAAGGCCACATCACCTTACACTAATGACGTGTCAAAACATTATTTGTTAGGTTCGTGTTTGACCAATTGTATTTAATTTTGAATTTTTTCACAATATGATACATGATCAATTGTGAACACAAATAGAATGTAAAGAATTTAAATATCTAACATTAATAAATTAATAAATCAATATATAATATAATAAAACATACATCAAATATTGTTAGTATTTTCATAATATAATTTAAAAAAATTAAGAATTATATTCGCTGGAATTTTATCTTTATTTTGAGATCCATATTATCATATATTTAATATTTTTTTTCTAACTTAAAATTATGAAAACAATTGTGTAAAAAAAGATATAAAAATAAATATAATTACATTAATGACTTGTAAGACTAATTATTATTATTTTTAAAACTATAATTGAAAAAAATTGCACATACTACTAAGTATGTTATTATCATATATTCAATATTGTTCTCTAACTTAAAATTATGAAAACAATTATGTAAAAAAGATATAAAAATAAATATAATTATATTAATGACTTGTAATCCTTATTATTATTGTTTTTAAAAATAACAGAAAAAAATTTGCACATCCTAATTATTATTATTATTTTTAAAACAATTATGTTATATTTGTATTTGTACTTAAAACAGTTTCATGTTCATCTTTAAAAAAAAATAATGAAAGATATTTATTTACTAAAAACAAATAATTTCTTTAACTTATATAATATTATTCAATAATAAACATGAAACTTAAAATTTATCAGACAGAAATAATTTTTTTAAACTTTTACAATGTTATTATTCTTAATTTTAGATATGAAAATTTAAAATATCATATGGTTTTTATTTTTGTTTATGTCCACCCATGTTGTTTTATTATTTTATAGTGACATTTATTATTTTTTGTATGTGTTACATTATAGTACTAAATAAATATTTCGCAATATGTTATATTAAAAAATAGTTTGATAATTTTGTCATCATCAAACTTCCTTAATCAATATGATATTTATTTTCATAAAGTCTTATATTTGATCCCGAAAAGTCATAACTATATATTATTTGTATATATTACATATATGGTAAAACAAATGAAACAAAACCGCCGCGAAGCGCGGGTAATCTCCTAGTTGTAATTATTTATTGAACTAGTATACTCGTAGTTTACTGTCATTCCGTTCGGGAAAGAAAGTACTCTCTTGTGAACGAAAGTCTTTCATTCGTGAACATAAGCTAATGTGAGGTTGAATGAATTCAGAACAATACTTCCATCCTGATCCTCACACGAAATGATTGAAAGGTTTCGAGCTGACCGGAAGATTCCGTACATAAATGGAAGCTTCCTTTCGTGAATGGAAGGATTGTAAAGTAAACACTTACAATCACTTCGTTCGGAACGAAGGGTTTCATTCGGGAGTGGAAGATTCCGTTCCCGAACAAAACTGTGATTTGTTTATAATCATTTAATCACTTATAAAATTTAGCTTAATAAACTGAAACCGAGTATGGGATAACCTAGGTTAAACATGTGATGTAATTTATGATTATCCAACTAGTGAAATTCTTAATGATTCTTCTCGCTCCAATCTTCACGATTATTCGCGTGCCGATCTTCATGACTCTTCATGTGTTATCTCCCACTCTTGTGAATATCTTGTATTGTCGGCGTGCGTCAATCTTGTTCATATTTATCTTCTTTATTGTTTAATCTATTACCATGTTTAGAAAAGGTCATTAAAAGAATCGTTATTGTTTTCAAACAATCAAATAGAATTTGAACCAACAAGGATAGCCACCATCGAATTGGCCGCAAAGAATTCGAGTAGCTATCGGTGGAAGAAAACATCGAATCGAAAGTAAAAATTGGTCGTCGAATAAAGTATACGCTAGAAGAGAGGAACTACAGTGCCATGAGAAAGAAAAGTATCAACCATAACTTTGATGTGGTTGATAAGATCATGCATCATTGAGGACAAGAAGAAGGTGAGTCATCACCATTGAAAAGAACAAGTACTTCATTCGACGCAGAGAAGAAGAGTTTGGTGCATATGTTCCTTCGTCACTCACGCACAAGCCGAAAAGACAATTGAGATAAAAGAGATGTTGTCCAAAGAATGGATAATAGAGAAAGAAGCAAAACAAAAGAAAATTAATATAATCATGACATATTCGCAAATATTTTTAATGTCAATAGATGTATTAATAATGATCCATTAAAGAATCGCAACGTGTCAGATAGATACAACGGGCACATGACAAATTATATGAAATATCGTATAAATTTGAACTTAAAAAATTTCATACATACCCATCAGAAATGAGCAAATAAAAAAAATTGGAAAGCAAAAAAAGGACCAAAATCGAAAAAGGGAAAAAAATGGGGTAAAAAAAAATTTACCCAAAAAGGAACAAAATTGAAAAATGAAAAAATAAGGGCTAAAAAGAAAATTTAGCCAAAAATGATCAAAATTGAAAAATGAAAAAATAGGGGACCAAAATCGAAAAAGAGAAAACAATGGGGTAAAAAGAAAATTTACTCAAAAGGATCAAAATTTAAAAATGAAGAAATAAGGGCTAAAAAACAAATTTACCCAAAAAAGATTAAAATTGAAAAATGAAAACATAAGGGACTAAAAAGCAAATTTACCTCCCTCCACCTCCACGTGTTGCCTTCTCCCCATATGTTGAGGATTAGGACTATGTATAATACTACAAATTAAACTATCGAGCAACCGCCCGTAGTCTTCCACCGCGGCCTCGCAACGGATTATATAATTATAGTTCTTAAAATTCTATGAAAAAATAACATTTCAATAAAAAAACTAATTCGAAGAACATGATCTTTTAAATTAAAGAATATAACTTAATTGATGCGGTTTGTGTTTTTCATTTGAAAGATGAAAAAAACAATCGAAATTCAAATCATCGTACAAATTAGGTAAATATCATAATTAATAAGTTATAATGTCTAATACAAATAAATTATTTACGCTAATATGAAATATTTAGTATAAAAACATTATCTCTCACAACATAATTGACAAAAATGTATAGAAAAATTATACTTGTCACCTCCAATTTCCCCTCAATATATTGATGTATTGACAATACACAATAAATATATTAAATGTTAAATTAGTTTAGATAATAAATCATAATACATGGAAAATCATATTAATTAGGTGTCAAACTATATTAATGAGGTGGCAAATCACATTGATTAGGTGGTAAACCACACTGATTAGGATTTTAAACCAAATTATTAAAAACTAATTTGGTTTATTTACTATTTTTATTATATTTAATTTAACACATGATAAGTCATATTTATTTGAACAAATTTTTATTATTTATTTTCAATATTTTTTAAAAGCAAAGTATTTTTATTTTTATTTTGCTGATTTTTGCGAATGTATTATTTTTATTTTTTTTTGTTATATTTTTGTTTTTGTTTTTTGTGATAGTTTTATTCGTGTGTATTCATTTAACACATGTCAAACAGTATATTAATTTGATGCAATAACTTATTTTCCAAATTTATATATTTAAATTTGATTAATTCATATTATAGATGGTAATAAACAAACTTGATAAAAATATTAAATAAATTAATTATGTGTGAAACGGTAAAAAATATTAAATTAATTAATTATGTGTGAAACGATAGATCTTTTTAGTTTATTTTTCTATATTTGATGAAAAAAAATAAATGGTCACGATTCACCACCATTATTAATGCAAACGTCAACGCATTAATAATTATCTGAAATTTTAAGGGAAAATGCATCACCACTCAAATGTTTCATACCCCGTTTTTTACCTCATTTAACCCGTTAATACCTCATTATCATTGTTTCCCAATTTCGCTATAACAGTTGGACCTAGCTGGCAAATAGCTGGCAAAAAAAAAAAGATCTGCAATTTCAACAAGATCCAATGCAATTTTTGCAACTTTGTCAAAAAAACAAAGATATACATCAAATAAATTTCCCCATTAACTATGTTTACGTAATTTACCGGGACAATGTTGACTTGTAAAATCTAAGTAATAATGTTAGTTCTGTTCAAATTTAAATATCAAAGTAAATAATGCAACAATTATATTATAAAATATTGTTATTCGTGTGTATTATCCAATTGTAAATTTTGAATCATGATTCACGAGGCATTATTTAGATTGCAAACTCATATTATAAATGAACACGTGGTGGGGCATAAATGTTTCTATTGTTTGATTGGTTAAAAGTTAAAACAATAATAATTAGTAACAAGGGAAAAGAAAAAGGACATTATCCCAATAAAATGATATTTTGTCATTTAGTTTTAAATAAATAGATTATAAAAAAAAAAAAATAATAATAATAACCGGTTGGTTTAATACATAAATTGACCCGGTACGAGTATAATTGTATTATTTGTTTGATTGATTATTATTTGTGACACAATAATTGATGTTGTAGGATAACCAACGGCACCATAACCTAGTGATGTGGTGTTTAGCATAAATAATATGTTTTTCATTCGAGTCTCATCGGTATTATCAATACAAATATGATATCAAATATAATCACAATTGTGAATTATGTTTTTTTCAAAAAAAAAATTGATGTAGTAGGATAATTTATAGAAGACAAGTATATTTTTTCCATTTTTTTTAAACTCTATAATTTATTTGCAGATCCTTCAATATATAGATACTTCAGATTATTAGGGGAGGTTTGTTTCTTCTCCTTAATCCTTATTATAATTTCCTGTAATTATATCCCCCATAAATGAAAAAAGTGGAGTCGTTGGCCAAATTAGGTCAACGAAATTAAAGAGACTAAGGGCCTGTTCGGCAGTGGAGTTTAGGACCCAAGTTTTGGTAGGAAATAATGTTTTCCAAGGAATACATTTTATGGTGTTCGGTCATGGCTTAGGATCGATAGTTTTGGAACCATAAATTAGCAAATTCCTAGGAAATGATGCATTTTATTGGGTTTTCAAAACTTAGGTCTGATTGGATTTTTGTTCGGATTGAAGAGAACAAAAATAAAATATTATTTTTTTGTTTCAATTTAAATATCATTTTTTTTGTTCATCATACTTTTTTATCTTTGATTGGACTTGTTTATTATTTTTATCTTGTTATATCATTTTTGAATAATCTTATGGGACAATACAAAATTATTTCTTGACGTTTATTTATATAATATAGTCATCAATAATTAATTATTTTATTTTATTTATTTTATTGGATTTAATATAATTTGAAGGAATTAGTATTTGAAATCGGATATCGGATGTTCTATATTTGTATCGGATATCAGACACCGTATAAAAAAAATATTCTCGAAATTCTATATCGGATATCGGACACTGTATTCGTATTCGTATCCGAAATCGGATATTGAATATCATATTCGAAATTGGATATCGGATATCGTATACCGTATTCGTATTCGTATTCGTATCCGAAATCGGGTAACCGATACCGTATTCGTGATATTTTTTTAATTGCTCCTGAGTTTACATGTTAATTGTAAAGATTAATAATAATAATAATAATAAATAATAATAACAATAACAATATATTTAGATACTTATAATAATAATAATAATAATAATAATAATAATAATAATAATAATAATAATAATAATAATAATAATACATAATGTAAATTGTATTTAGATAATAATAATAATAATAATAATAATAATAATAATAATAATAATAATACGTAATAATACATAATGAAAATTGTAATTAGATAATAATAATAATAATAATAATAATAATAATAATAATAATAATAATAATAATAATAATAATAATAATAATAATTGTATTTAGATAATAATAATAATAATAATAATAATAATAATTATTATTATAATTATAATACATAATAATACATAACGAAAATTGTATTTAGATAATAATAATAATAATACATAATGAAAATTGTATTTAGATAATAATAATAATAATAATAATAATAATAATAATAATAATAATAATAATACATAATGAAAATTGTATTGAGATAATAACAATAATAATAATAATAATAATAATAATAATAATAATAATTATTATTATTATTATTATTATTATTATTATTATTATAATAATACATAATAATACATAACGAAAATTGTATTTAGATAATAATAATAATAATAATAATAATAATAATGATACATAATGAAAATTGTAATTATAAAAAAATAATACATAATTAAAAATATATATAGAAAATAATAATAATATACATAATTTAATAATAATAACAACAACAACAATCCTAGGTTTTCATCAAACACCATTTAAACATCCTACACTCGCAGTTTTTGTATTTTCCTGCTACCATAGTTTCCTGATATTCATATATTGGTTTCCTGCAACTATGAGTTTCCTGCTGCTACACAAAACTGACCTAGCAAACACGCCCTAAATAGGATCTTGCAGATTTCAGGTTTTTTTGAGGACTCCTAACGCACTCAGTTCTTAACGCACGTCAGATCGTCACATACATTTTAATTCATATTTATATCTTTTTACACCGACTCATAATAAAAACACTAATATTTATATTATTTTTTTTGCAACAAATATTATAAAATGTATCAATAGTACTAAACAAAGGTGTAAGTATCACTGATTTTCATTCACGCTAAAAATGTATAAATAAGAACAAAATTTGTATTTATAATATAAAAAAATATATAAATATAAATTAAAAGATATTTGGCGGGCTGGCGTGCGTAAAGTCTGGAGTGCAGAATCTTTTCTCATAATATATTGCTCCAATGAGGTCAAAATAAATCAAATTTATTCCTTGAAATGCTAGAAGATTAAACTCAGAGGGGATAAACACTTATTACGAGTAGCTTAATGACTAAAAATTACATCACTTATTTACACCAATCAAAGATATAAAAAGATATTGAAAAAAATGGACAGGTGGCCAAAAAAACCAATCATGTTAAATACAAACTCACAAACCAAGTTCATGAAACAAAAGTCCCTCCCTCAATAACAATCAAAATGCTCAGTGTTATATTTTTTCTTCTTCTTGTTCGACCTTATGCCTTTTGCAGTGCTTTCGGAGACCGAAAAGCGGCCTTGTTCCAGTCTGAGGTTTCAGATAACTACGTTGTAGTTTTCGATGCTGGTAGTACCGGTAGCAGAGTTCATGGTTTTCGATTCGACGAGAATATCGATCTCGTTGATATTGGAGATGAGATAGAGTTCTTCCTGTCGGTAGGTTATTATTACAATCTCTTGTTATCTATAATCTATTTCAATCTGAAACTTGAAAAAGTTCCAAACTCATTTTGTGCTTATTTGAGCTTATTTTGTCGAACATAATGATCGAGCCAACTAAATTGCAGATAAAACCCGGATTGAGCTCCTACGCTAATGACCCTTCCGCAGCGGCAAATTCACTGTTTCCTCTCCTTAGCAAATGTGAGAATGTTGTTCCCGAAGAGTTGCGACCGGAAACACCACTAAAACTTGGGGTATATACATCATTTTGTGCTTGTCGTTGATTTCAATTTTTTTATTTTATTTTATGATTGTAATGTGCAGGCTACGGCAGGTTTGCGACTCATTGGCGAGGAAAAATCAGACCAGATCCTAAATGCGGTATTATTAGTTTGGCAAATAGATTGATCGGTCCATTCTTATTCATCTTCTCATTCAATGGTTCTAGGTTTATTGGCAGATAGATTGATTCACATTTATTTTTAGAAAACAGACTGATTGCCAATTTCACCGAAAATTGAGAAACATTAAATCGTGTTTTTTTTAAGAATTTAAAGTTCAGTGTAACTAACTTATTGGGTTTATAATTATAACTTTTGTTTCTTCATATTAATTACAGGTGCGAGATTTGTTTAGCAAGAATAGTTCGTTATACTCAAAGTCAGAATGGGTGACAGTTCTTGACGGCTCACAAGAAGGATCTTACTTATGGGTATAAATATAAATAAATAAGGCATATATGGTGCCCCTCAAATTCCCTCCCAAAAGTTTCTATATCACCAATTAATAATTAATTAACATAGTAATTAACAAAAATATACTACATTAACGATTAATTAATATATAATTAAAGTACATATTAATTAACAATTCATAATAAATATCAATTAATCGTCAATAATATATCTTTTTGTTAATTATCATGTTAATTATTTTGTTAATTAATTGTTAATCGGTGATATAGAGAATGTTGGCGGAATTTGAGGGCCATGATATAATTATCCTAAATAAATTACCTCAAGTATTTGTTATAGTTCCAAAATATATATTTTTAGAAAATTTACTATTAAACTCCCACAATCCACATTACTTAAATATGGCAAGAGAAAAGATAATCACGCAAGGAAAACAATATTACTCAAAATTTGTAGGGATACCCATGATATTTTCATCTTTGTAGGGACGCACGAGATATTTTTCATGTTTTATTTGGCTATAGATCATTTTTTTGCTTTTGTTGGGATATATGTGATCTATATGTGCTTCATATTTAAATTATACATCCATTTAAACCTCGATAGAATTAGCCACAGAAGACCTTATTAATGCCGAAAATCATGTGAATCAGCCAATTATTATGCTTCAATATTATTTTTAAATAATTGATTGTTTTCTTCTTTATTAAAACAGATTGCATTGAATTATCTATTGGGAAATTTAGGGGGAGATTATGGGGATACAGTTGGTGTACTTGATATGGGTGGTGGATCAGTTCAAATGTCATATGCCATATCGACTGAAACTGCTTCAAACGTCCCAACTCAAGAGGATTCTTACCTTACCAAACAATATCTCAAGGGGGCCAATTACAATCTCTATGTTTACAGGTTTGGTTTGGTCAAAATATATACAACTTATTAATCTTGTATACACTACTAATATCATTTTATTTTATTTTTATTTTTTTTAGTTACTTGAATTATGGTATGTTAGCTTCTCGAGTTGAGATCTTAAAGGCAACAAAGTATTATTTCAGCTATTGCATCTTAAGTGGATTCGATGGTACGTAAATAACTATATGAGTGATGTTACTCATTGCATGTGAATTCTGTCACGGCATAAAACGAACAATAAGAAATATATAATTAACGCAAAATTATGTATAATGAATATTAAAATGTTGAAAACAAGAACAATGTATCTGTGAAAAAAATAATGCATAATGAATATTTAAGCTGCAATTAACACACTAATTTATCATATAATAATATATTAAATAAGTAGTGCTAATTTAATATTTGCGTTATGAATGAAGGACAATATGAGTACGGTGAAAATACATACGATGCTGTAGCTTCACCTTCGGGGTCGGACTATGTGAAATGCAAAGATGATGTGGTTAAAGCCTTGAATATAAGCAAACCTTGCTCGTATCAAAATTGCACGTTTAATGGTATATGGAACGGTGGTGGCGGAAAAGGTCAAGATTCTATTTATGCCGCGTCTTTCTTCTTCGACAAGGCTTCGCAGGTGGATTTTTTTTTTTTTTTGATAAAAGAATTAAAATGGGTCCAATTTCGTTCATTATATCGCTTCTTATTGACTATTTCAAGTTCAAATTAGTTTTCTATTAATTAAGTGATGATTTATCAGTTTGGTTAAATCTAGTTGTTAGAAATTTATCTCTAACATTGAAAATAAATGAATTAATTCATCTTTTTTTGGTGAGTAGTTTGGTTTTATAGATAAAAAGGAGCCAAGCACCAAAGTTAGGCCAATGGATTTCAAAAATGCAGCTCAAATTGCTTGTAATATGAGCTTAGAGGAGGTAAAACAGGCCCATCCTGGTGTTTACGACCCGCATTTTATTTGCATGGACCTGGTGTATCAATATACATTGCTTGTCGATGGGTTCGGTACGTAATTATAATGTTTCATTCAAAATCTCAACTTATTGCGACGATTTTGTTCTTAATTTCGTTTTGGGAATAACATGTTTCACAGGCCTGCATCCATCGAAAGAAATTACGCTGGTTAGCAAAGTCCAATACGGGGACTCATACGTCGAGGCAGCTTGGCCTCTTGGCAGTGCGATTGAAACCGTTTCGCTGCAATCTACGATCAAAGAATCTGTGCAACGTAAGTACCGGTTTTGGTCTCATGTATTGTAACACGTGCCTTGTAGATCAAGAAATAATTGAATAATGCTGGGCTATTTTGTTTTCAAATATTGAACGAAATGATTGTCTCATGTATCGAAATATTGTATAATCTAGGCTAAGGACACAAATGTTGTTGGTTATCTATCTACAAAATAACCAAATAAATAAATTAAATTAGTTCATGAGTTCAATTCCAAAAAAACAAGTATTATGCTATGGATCTAAAAAGATAATATATAGGTCGGACTTCAGAGGTGAAATGATCATATAATGGTATTATAAAAAACAAACCATAAGTTGAGGAGAACAATGTTTTTTTTTTTTAATTCAGAGGCCCGAGGCTTAGTGCTCAATATATTTAATTTGAAGAGCAAATTTTTTTTTGAGGTAACAAATTATCAACTTGCACGTACAAAAAAAAATTAAAAAAAAAAAAATTGAATTCTATGTTAACCATGCAAGATCCAATTATTGATTTCTCAAATTATGCAAATGGTCTTGGTCAACTTTGAAGAATAAATTTATAAGAGAAGGAAGATAAAATACGTATGTAACTCCATGGAAAATAACCCCAAATTAGAACCCATTGCATTGAGAATGTACATCCCTTCGAAAAATAAATTGTGGATACCCCATTAACAACTACAAATTCATGATAAGATCTTGGTCCAAGCAAACTCGTTTCTGAATCTCTGATATATGTAATATTGGAAATCCAAAAAAAAATTTCAAGAGAAATTAAAAAGAGGTATCACATGAAGAGCAAAGAAGAAGCGCTAGGTTAAAGGAGAAAAACACTGATAAAAATAAGATTGCAATCAAGCCACTTTGTATAGAAATTAAAACCAAATTGGAGAACAAACCTGAATCGAAAGAGGATCGTATATTACAAAAATTCAAATCTAAGGGAATTATTCTTTCTCCAGATCAGATCAGTAAGCTTAAAAATATAATTGGTGGTTGCAAGGATAATAAATGATAATTAACAATAACTATACCATCAAAGAGGAGGAAGGAGTGTTCTTCATTTCTAATGGCAACAAGCATGATTCGCAGAAGGATTCCGCAAGACAAAAAATAAAAGAGAGGCGGCGAATATGATTGCTGAGAAGAAGAGAGAAGGAGGAGGTGGCTATAAAAGTCTTTTTCAAGGCTTTCAAATATCAAGAATTCAAGCTCTAATTTCTAATCTAGGACAACAATTCCGATTTTCCAATAAGGAATTCAATTTCAGATTATTAATTTACATTGTTTTTTTCTTTGGTTGGGGCGGATGTAAATGTTATTGTGAAATATTAGCATAAGGTAACTTTTTAGGATTTAGAGTACCAATGTTGGTATTCTAAATGTAATAGTAATCGTAAATTTTTCAATGAAAAAATGCAATAGACGGAGGACATACGAGCCCTCTCTATTTTTCTCAAAAAAATAAAAATAAGAAAATATGAGGTTCGGCTTCGGGGGAAGACCGGATCAGGGCACATTAGCAAGTTAGGCCACCTTTACTTTCGAACATTGCCTATCTTTAGTAGTCTATTTAGGTTAGCTAGTCACTCGAAGAACTTGACTTCGGATAATGACTCGGCCTTCCATAATTGACATTCCAAATTTCCAAGGAACATACATTGTGCAGATTCTTTGATCGTAGATTGCAACGAAACAATTGCAATGGCACTGCTAAGAGGACAAACTGCCTCAACTAACGATTCACCACATTTGATTTTCTTAATTATTAGCACAATTTTTTTGACGGATCCAAGATTCGGATCATATTAATTATTCCAAAAGTGAAATCAGAAGAAATTTGTCGTAGAAAGTTGAGATTATGAACGGTTCATTCTAATTACGTAATTATATTGCAGTTTGAAAACATCAAGATGGACATATTTTGCTTCCTTTAAGCTCATACTACCAGCAATTTTTGCCGCATTTTTGTAATGCATGGGTATAAACGTGGCTCATTTTTTTTTTTATCTATAAAACCAAAAGATTTACACAAAAAAAGTTGAATTAATTCATGTTTTTCAATAATGAGAAAAAATTGCCACAACTAAATTGAACCGAACTTATAAATTATCAGTTAATTGATGAGAAAACTAAATTAAACTTGAATTCGCAATAGTTGAAATTTCAAACTTATAAATCTTTGAAATAGTTTAGGGTCATTGGACGTCTCCATCACTTCTCCATTGCTATCTCACACACCCCTCCCCCCCTTCCGTCCCCCGAAAGGTCGATTCTTTGACATTGAGATTGAAATGCCAAGATAGCCACGCTGATCTTCGACGTTTCTTCGTTTGTCTTCTACAATCACGGACACCATTAATTATAATTTAAGATTCATGTTTGCCAATGGACTCGTGGCCCAGTGATTGGGTGTGAGACACAAAAATTCATATGTTGTGAGAGATTATGAGTTCGAGTCTCATTGGCACCAATGGATGGATGACCCCTTCTCCATCAACTCATTTTGAAATTTAATTAGATTCAATTGCCCTAATTGCCCTGAGTTAAAGATCCCAATTTTGGTGCGCCAAAATTACAGCCTGGAAAGGCTGAGATCAACAGAAATCCTCCAAATAGAATCAAACTGACGTTTCCACAAAAAGACCAAAATTCATCTCAGCTTGCTTAGTATGACTAGAATTGGGCATCCAAATATTGCCAAGTTTATGAAAAGATACCTTGTTATAGTCAATTTGCATTGAATGTCTTCTACAAACTCTTAATTGAATTGGTGCGTAAAACTATTTGAAATTTTCTTTAGACTTTGCTCTAACATTCCCAATCAAAAAAAGAAATCGAAAAAGTCTCGTACCAGTTGACAGGAAGTGGGTTGGGGTGTGTCGTAGTGCCGCTTTACCAAAAGGCGCTTGAGGAAGTCTCATGGTGTGCGAGATTCTTCACCATCAATTGACAAACTTCGCTGGCGGTAGACAAGATCCATCCTTGACGATTTAACTTGAGTTTGAAAGAGGAAGATCGAGACCTGAAGTGAAGTAAAGATCACGAGAGAGAGAGAGAGAGAGAGAGAGAGAGAGAGAGAGAGAGAGAAGTTGGGGAGGGGTAGAATCGTATATTCACAATTAATTAGTTGTTAAACTTAACATATTTTGTTAATTATGTACGAATTTGATATGGATTAAGGTTGGGAGGGATAAATATGTTATTAAAAGTTTTGTAGGGATAAATACGTTATTTGAGTGTCAAGGAAGAATACACTTGTAATATCTTTTTGTAAATGACAATTTGTAATTTAGAAATATATTCACAATTTTAATTCCAGGCTACATAGTGCGGGGATAACCCGTGGGGCTTGGGTGGAGTAGCACGTGGGGTGAGGCTACCTATCCCATCCTCACATCCAGGGTAAACACCTTGCCCAGTCCTCATCCCGCGAGGCAAATAATCGAGGATTCTCCGTCCCATTCGGGTCGGGTCTCCACGGGGATGGGGATTCTCCATCCCATTGACATTCCTACACGTAGCATTTTGAAAAATGTGCATGTAATTTTAGAGAACACGATCCCGAAAAACATTTTAAGTATAATATTGTCAAATGTGTGTGGCGGTATTAAAGTATGCATTCCACAACATATATACAATGTTTTGGAATGTTAACATTGGTTTAGTTATTAATAGTCATTAGCTTAGTGATAAATTGTTTAATACAAGACATCAAAGATCAAGGGTTTAAAGTCTCATTTAGTATCACAAATAAAAAATAAAAACAAAAAAAATCATGTTTCATGAATTAGGTTTTACTTCGGAAAAAAAAAATTATTGGTGTAGTCATTGACGGTGCTTCGTTATCAATTAATATTTTTCGAGAAATTCCATAGAAATTAATATTAATAGATGCTAAAAGTCATTTCTCTTAAATGGCATGTGAGGCGATCAGTCACCCTGTTGAAAGTTTGACATTGTAAAATAGTATGGTTATATAACCAACACCGCATTTTAGCTCTCTCTTTTCTAATGGCTCAAGCAGGAGGATTCGCGAACACTAGCCTCTTAGCTCTCTCTTTTCTTCTCCTTGTTCAGCTTTGCTACACAGCCATTATAACCGAGAAGAATGGAAATACCGATAAATACATCGTTGCATTCGATGCGGGAAGTCAGGGCACCACAGCCCACATTTTCCGTTTCGACGAGAATTTGAATATTTTAAAAATCAAAGGCGAATTAACTATACAATTTGGGGTAAATTACAATGTTCAATATTTGCAATATTGTAGTATCATTTACAATGTTTATATGTGTATTAGGGGGAATCATTGATCACAAACGGAGTAAACCAAACGAGGATTGCATGTGTACTTGCTCCACTTCTGCAAAAGGCTGTAAATGTAATTCCTGTGAATCTTCGCTCCGTGACTCCGCTCATACTTGGCGTAAGATATCATTATTTACCTTGCTACTCTGTAACTATGAATTTGTTTTGTGTACCACATTATATCATTTTGTGTTTAATATGTTATTTTATATGATACATATACACAAAATGATTTATTTCTTATGTTGCAAATCTGCAGGCAACTGATGAAATGATACTTCTTGGTGAAGACAAGTTGAAGGAAATTCTGAAAGGGGTAAGTACATGGTCAATTGACATGTATGTGTTAAATACTAGGTTTACGATTTAGAGTTTAGGTATTAGTCATGTGTTTATGGTTTAGGTTTGATGGGGGTTTGGTGTTAAGCAGACTAATTATTTGTTCTTTTTCTTTTCTCCATTGTTGTTAGGTTCGCCATGTTTTCAGCCAGAGTTCGCTATTATACGACTCAAAATGGGTTAAAGTTATTCCAGGTGCAGAACAAGGAGTTTATTTATGGATAACAAGATTATTATGTTTAAACATTTTAAATTATGGATCTAATTAACCTTTGTAATATGTATATATAGAAGTGATTAAAATTTAACAAATTTGCAGGCAACCGTAAACTATCTTTTAGGAAATTTGAAGGGAAATTATGAAAACACAGTGAGTTTGCTCGATCAGGAGCGTGCTATGGTCGAAACAACCTATGCCGTCTCCAAACAAGCAAATAGAGAAGTTAGTATCGAAAAAGATTATATCACTACGTACTACTTCAATGGAACCAAATATTCTCTCTACTCTCATGGGTTTGTTTATCTTTCTTCCCCTTCTCTCGATTTTATTCTCCAATTTTGGACTTCTGTTTACTCCAAATTTTCACAAAAACTACCTTTCTGAGGAAATGAAGGACTCAAATTCAGAATAAAAAAAATCCGGTTATACGGTGAAGTTTAATTCTGGCAAAATACAAGTTTAATTCTGCAACATTTTACAATTTTTGGGGATGCACATTATTAATATCAGCTATAAAATGTATTTTTTTTTTTTTTTAATGATACTTGACAAGGGGTCGCTTATCTAATAAAATGTATTTATTGTGAAGTTTATATTGATAATTGAAAATTTGTTTCTCAGTTACTTAGGTTATGGTGCATATGCAGCCAGGGGAGAAATACTCAAGTATACAAATGATTCATATACGTACTGCGTAGTAAACGATTACAACGGTACAAAAAATTTATAAAGATAATCGTCCATTAATTACCTTTTCATATGACTTGTGAAAATACTAACTTGTTTCTACGTACATGGAATTATTAAGTTCAATACGACTATTATGGAGTGGTGTACAATGTTAGATCTCCGCCAAGCGGGTCGAATTACGAGAAATGCAAAGCTAATATTCGTAAAGCAGTAAACCTAAATGCACCTTGTTCATTAAAAAGTTGCACGTTTAATGGTGTGTGGAACGGTGGCGGAGGAGCTGGCGTGAAAAATCTCTATATGTCTACTGGCTTCCATCACACTGGCTCTGACGTAAGCTCCTCGCAACATTTCAGAACCCGTCAAAATCTTTTCGTGACGCGAGTATTTTTTTTGTTATGAATTTGAACAGCTTGGCATAGTAAATAGTGCAATGGCCAGTTCTGCAGTGACATTAATGCAGTATGGAGAAAAGGCTAAACAGGCTTGTATACCAAGATCCTTGGAAGAAGCAACCATATTATATCCACATGTGGACTCGGATGATCTGCCATATTTATGCATGGATCTTGTCTATCTCTACTTTCTACTTGTTGATGGACTAGGTGAGAAATTATCTTTTTGTTGAATTATAAAATATAAATCCTTAAGTTCTTTAACTTTATTTTGTGTCGAATACTAGCTATCGAACCAACGAAGGTGATAACAGCAGTAAATGAAGTGCAGTATGGAGATTCATATCTGGAGGTGTTTTGGCCTCTCGGTGCGGCACTGGAAATCGTCTCGTCAGACCGAACAAAAAGATCATCTATTAGAAATATACCATATTCCTCGAACCCATCTGTTAGGATGGTTTAGATCGTCTAGATAGGAGTCGAGTTAGAATTTGGGCACCTTTGAACTGTTTTAGCATGCTTTTGTTGCTGTTAGTTCTTTTTTCATAACAAGGTTTTAAGCAATGTTGGATTTTCTGTTGGATCTCGAATTTGGGAAGTGTTGATTAAGATAAAACAAAAATATGTTAAAATGATTTATTCAGAATATGATGAAGAATAAAATATGGTATTGTCATATTTAAATTTGTTTAGACATATATACTCAATATAACAAAAGTAAGTCTATAAATTGAAACCTTTTATTTAAATTAAAGATTATTAAGTTTAATCTTTCTTCGTTGAGATTATATGTTTTGAGAAATTGCGAATTCAATTATCATTGACATAAATTGATAGAGGACATATCAAGCTTCTTCATTGATTAATCGTTCGAACGTACAGCTTATGTCATGAGTAAGTATTAAAACCAGTGTTTTAAATTGCGGCGCAATTGCGGAAATTGCGGTGGAAAATTTAGAATCGCAATTTCGCAATATCATATAGCAAGATATTGCGTTTTCGAAAAATTGCGGGCATTGCGGGGCAAATTACGCTTAAATTGCGCTAATTGCGGGTAAAAATTACGGTTTTGGGTTTGGATTCAAATCCATTAATTTAAAATATTTGATCCATTAACTTCAAATATTTGATCCATTAACTTATACACATATGAATCAAATAAGCTTTCATTTAGACATCTCACGACAAGCAAAAAAAAGAAAAGACTCTCTGAGGCAGTGGAGGGTACCCTGAAAATTGCGGTGATACCCTGAAAATTGAGGTTTTTGTTGGAATTTTCTTGCTCAAGAGGAAGAGGAGAGCTCTAGTAGACTTGTTCAAGGTTCATTTTTTTCAATTTTGCTGGTTTTTCCATAGTTACGGGTTGATTTTGGTATCTAGGTTTTCTTTTTTTTCTGAAATTATTTAATAATTGAATCATTTAATGCATGTATAACTTCTAGATTGTGTCAATTTCATTTACAAATGTTTGAATTTCATAATATTTATTATATTTCATTGATATTTTGATTTCAAAAATTGATTTGTGTTGTTTTAATATTTTTAGGATGTCAACGAAAATTTTTTCTACGAAACCCAAACCCAAAGATCCCGCATGGGAGTATGCTTATCGCGCGGACCCTACTAACTCGTTGTTCCATGTGTTAGTGTCACCGAAGAAGTGTGCAAAAAGTTTCAAGTGATCGTCAATAACCAAATTAAAGCGAAGCTCGCTAAAAAACAAGCGGACAAAGAAATTCGAGAGAGTGTTGATTTGGATAATTCGCAAGGAGGAAGTGAGACGGATGAGGAGGAAGGAGAGGCGGTGTGCAAAAATTTGAGAGAATGTGAAAGCTCAAAAGGTTCGGTAGGACCAATGGATTTATTTTGCAAACTAAGTGAAGAAGAAATTGCGAAAAAGGGAAAGAGAGTGAAAGTTCAAACGGCACTAACAACCAAACTAAAAAAAGAGAAACGAGATCGTGCATGTGAGTACATTGCACAATGGTTTTACGAAAGTTCGATTCCACATAATATCGTGACGCGTCCGAGTTTTACACGAATGGTAGCAGCAATTGGCGATTATGGCAGAGATTTGAAGTGTCCGACGGCATACGAGCTTAGCCGCAATTGGCGATTATGGCCTCTCTCAAATTTGGCCCCTGCCAGTGCCTAATTCTTTGGCAAATAGTCCCTGCCAAATGGCCCCTCTCATGTTATCTCATGTTGGAGTTGTTGTTTTTTAATTTTTTTTCTTGTCTCGACGAAAATGTAAATATATTATTGGTCATGATAATCTAATTATTTTTCTATGATTGAAATATATAATTTTGAGAGTTAATTTAATGATATAATTTTGAGAATTTTTTTTTGTGAATATATATAAAATATACCATAATTATTACATAAATTAATATCGCGACGGAAGTCCGCAATAAGGACATTGCGGCGCAATTGCGCCCGCAAACGCAATCCGCAACAAAAAAAATACCCGGCCGCAATGGACCGCAATATCGCAATTTAAAGCATTGATAAAAACTATTTTTATACTCGAAGATGTTCGTTCGAACGTATACTCTCTGTCTCATTTCTACGTTAATTCCATTATTACATTCGTAGTCATCCGTTCGAACGAACTACAAGATTCGTTCGAACGGACACTCTCTGGAATGATTGCATATAAAACCATTTTATACTCGTGGCAGTCCATTCGAACGCACCCTACGGTTCATTCGAACGAACCACTCTCTGGAACTTAACTTTGCATAATCCTATTATGCATTTAATCAAACCCATGAACATTCATGTTCATATATCTTTATATGTACATTTTTACCGTTGAACCAAAACTGTATTTCCTTCAAACATTAACCCATTGATCGTTACCACTACATCTTCAATTACTCCCATGGGTCTTGCTGAGCGATCCGCTAATTGAATGACGACTTGAGTGCTTTCAAGAGAACCCAAACCAAGAGTCGTGAATATCGAATAAGACATTACATTGATTGATGCCCCTAAATCAGGCATGCAATTAGGCAAGTCGGTTTGCCCAATTGTACAAGTAATTGTGAACATTTCGGGATCTTTTTGCTTTTGAGCTAATTTGAGCACCGCCGAGACGTTTTCCCCCACACTTATCACGCTCTTACCTTTTGACTTACGTTTGCTAGTACATTTGTCTTTGAGATGATTGGCCAATGAAGGCCTCGTTTCGATCGTCATGAGAATTGGAAAGGTCACATGGACCCCTTGGAGGATCTCATCATAGTCAATTTTCAACTCTTTTTCTTATTCATAGCAAGTCGACTTGGAAATGGATGTTTCAATGTAATTTCTTTCTCGGTTCCTTTTGCTTGAGGAAGAGGTGGAGACACTTAGGGGCCGTTTGGTTGAAGCTTTGAAATATGTCTGGGAATATTATATGCCAAGGAATTCCATTCCATGGAATACTATTCCATGAAATATACAATAGTCATGTTTGGTTGATGGATCTTCTTTTCCTACAAATTTAGAAACTATGTGAAATAAATAACTTTTTTGGAATAATTTTAGTTATTAATATTTGAAGAGATTGAATGCCCATGGGAATAGAGAAAAGCCACCAATTTTTCGTGGATGACGTTACTTTATTACCTGATGTCTGAACCAAACATTAGAATGAAATAAATTAGGATGGATGCCAAGGAATAGTAATTTTAAAGCACGAACCAAACCCCACCTTGAGGTATTTGATTTGATGTGGCTAGATTTGGCGAGATCTCTAACTATTTTTCTTCTTCGAAATCCTTGCTCTTCTTTCAACTTTCTCCAACTTCTTTACCACTTCGAAGTGATATTGCATTCATTTATTTAAATTCGATGGGTGGCTTTGGTTGAGATGGAAGACGAGAGGATCCTTGCGCTTTTAGTTGGTTTACCTTTGTTGCGATTTGATTCACTTGGGTCTCGAGATTCGTGATTTGTCGATTCGAATTGATCATTCCTTGTTTGAACTCTTGCTTGAATCCCCCAAATTCTTGTTTAATACCATTCATCGTGTCCATCACTACTTCCATCATTGCCCTTAAATCTTGTTCTTGTAGAACCGGTTTTTTAACCGGTTGACTTGAATTCGGATGTTGATAAGTTGATGGTTTTTGGCGATATGGATCGGGTTGTGCATCGTTCGGATTTGACCACGAGAAGTTGGGCTGATTGCGGAGATTCGGATGATAAGAGTTCGTATTGTCGAACTTTAGTAGAGAGCAATCGCGTTTTCTTCAAGAGTTAGACATTGATCGGTAAAATGTGTTTTTCCCGAACAAACCCCACAAGGTTTAACTTCATCTTTCTTGTTAATGGCTTTCATGATCATATGGAACCTTTCGTTCAAAACCTCTAAGCTTACTTCATTACACACATTAACTCGGACTTCAACATTCCTTCGTGTTTGAGAGTTTGTTTTCATAGTTTTTATTGGCTTTTTAGCTTCTTCTAGTAGCTTGTTGGAGATAGCACCTCCCGCGGATGCATTAAAGAGTTGGTTTTCGCTATAGCTCAATCCTTGAATGAATTGATAGTACAGGTGTGCTTCGTCGAGGTTGTGGCTTGGACATTCTTCAATAATACTTCTCCTTGAACCTTCTTGAAATTTCGTTGAAGTCAAGGTTTACATGGAGATGATAAAACCAATCTTTTGGTCCTTCACCTAAAGAGTAAGGAAAAATGATCAGTAAAATATCATTGAAAACTTCATAGTTTGCATAGATTTGACATTAGATCTTAAAGTCTTTCAAGTGCTTATGTGGGTTTTCATTTACTTTCCCATTGAAAATTAGTAGAGAATTGATAATGCTTGGGCCGGGCTTAAAATTGGAACATGAGGCCTAATGATATTAAAGTTATCTTCATCTAGATTCGGGGCCACTAATTCTCCAAAAATCTGTGGTCTTTGAGCATTGTTGTTCACATAGATTTTCCATTTTATAATCAATATAATTAATTGAAATAGAAGTATATGGTAAATAGGGATATTCGTCCACAAGAAAACTAGACAAGGTTTAATATCCAAATTTTCGAATTTTCTTTCAAAATTCACCGAGAAGGTGTTTTATATTATACTTAAGTTATACTCCACATTTTGTGTTAAATGGATCATTAAATAAAAAGTTATAGTCGTTTTAAAATTCCGTCCCTGGAACTTTTGTGAAAAAATACAGTAAAGTCATAAACATAAATTGATTTTGAACTGAATTACAAGGCTTGTAACTTCTTTTCAAGATCACCAATAAAATCCAAACTTATTTTGAAATGGATGCCCACAGTAAGGATAAAATGGAGAGGTTTGAGCCAACCGTTAGATCAATTAGGGTTGAAAAGTGTGAGTTCTTTTCGACTATCTATTGCAAGAACTTAGTGGCTTTTGGTGAAGTAAGTCGTTCTTCTGAGAGGAAATGGATCACTTGATGAGGTCACGTGATTTTTAATGAATCACGTGATCCTGAGCATAGTAATGGATCACTGGTTGGCTTTTCTTTCTTTTGTGGCTGAATCTGTGTGGCCATTCGTGCAATGGCCCATTTTTGAGTTGATTTTTGGGCTTTACTGTGGACTGTATTTTCTCTGGGCCACATAAGATCTTTCAAATAGTGATACTGGATATTTATTGGGTTGTTTTGGGATCTGGTGTGGGCAGTTATGTGTGGCCGTTCGTGTAACGAGTCACTTGGATGTGGGACCCACTTTCTCTCTCTACTTCCTCTCTCTTCATTTCTCTCTCATCATTGGTCCAATAAATTAATGTGAATATACCATTTTTATCAGGAGAATGAGAGGAATCTGAATCTGGCCTTTGTTTTGCTTGATTCGTGGTAGAAAAAATTTGTCTTCATGTGGGGCCCACAAATGGATCTCACTTTCTCTCTCTTCACTTATCTCTCATTCCTTCACTGGATATTATGATATTATATATCAAATTCATCAGCAAAGAGAGAGAGAGGAATGCAGCCATGATCTCAAATTTGCCAAATTCTCACTTTTGATCCTGAAATTAACACAAATTCAAAAAGTTAAGTAATTTTCAATGATATCATAATTATAATTATGAGACAATTTATATGTTAACCAATTGATTTAATATGCTAAAAATTCCTTTTTATCTTTATAAAAGGTGCTCAAATTATCCCATATCACCCACGAAAAAACACTTTAATATCACCTCGCACAAATTATTGCCATTCAATTTAAATTACCCTAATACACCTCTATATCAAACTGGTTGAGACTATTTAGTAAAAAAAAATAACTCATTGATTTGAAAAAATATATATATATAGTGAATTAATAATATGATCTAATTGAATTCTCTTTGTCAAAGAAAAAAAATTCTTCAGAGAGACAATGACCTTAGATGAAGCAACTTCTTCACCGCATCCTACAAAATCCGAAAATTTATTTCATCCAATTAAATATACAAATATGTAAGGGGTTTTTTGCAATTTAAACAAAGTAGAGGGGCTTTTTGTATTTTTTTTTTCCTATTATAATTGGAGATATAATATACTGATTTTCGCCCACTATAAATATGCAAGCTAAAAAAAAATATATACTCAGTGAATATTAAATATTTACAAACAACTTATTATAACAAATACACGCGATGAAATTAAAAAAAAGAAAAATTATGAGCCTGATGTCAAAAGGTACTTCGCTATACCTTTCAATAAACTTTAAGAGTTTGAACCATAGTTTTTTGCTATGACTTGAATTGACAAAATAAAATGAAATATTAAAAGTATATTAACAAAAATAAAGAGAACATCACGAACAAAGAAATAAGCATTAAATATTTATACCTACATCTTTTTAGCAATATTTTTTTGTGTTGGTGTTATAGCAAATGCTTTGAGAAGATTTTGGGAGTAAAATCACGACATAAATGAAACAAAAAATAGCATTAACTTCTTTGTACTAATCAGAAACGATGATTATTTGAAATTAAATTAGATTTAATCAAATAGAAATCACTCACATTTAACTTGTATCCGTGCAAGATGTGGGCTTTGTACTTTCTCTTGTTCCATTTTTCCTTCTTGGACATGATTGTCAAGAAATAATGTCCCCACGGAAACGGGACTGATCCGGTGTTTTTGAAGACCTTTGCCAACTATATCACGATACCTTAAAATAAAAATTTAAAACTTTAACCTTTGAATAAAACGGAGAATAAACCGACAACAAACACCAAATTGACGAGCAAAATTAAGACCAAGCGTCTCAGTTTGTGCCTATGCAGCCAATTTTTTTTGTCTCCAACCCTTCAAACCAGCAAAAATAATCGTATACATCCCGTGCGATCTGGTGTGGGTGCCCCCTCGCGTACACGGTCTGGTCTATCTCTTTCCCGCGCACACGTCGTCTCCCCCCCCCCCCCCCCTCGCGTACTATTTTCTATTCCTCACTCACTCTTTCTCTCTACTCAAGATGGGGGTGCCCTCTCTTTCTGTCGAAGGTACGACAGAGGATAAATCTTTAAATAGATCTAATTCTGAACATTCTACCCTTCTCTCATTTGGCCACGTCTCTCTTTACTGTTTACTTCGATAAATAAACCCCCGCTTCTTTCGTTCTTACCACGCTCGACTCGACAGAAGAAGAGACGGAGAAGGGGAAGAACTGCGACGCTCACGACGGAAAAGAAAACGAGCGCCGGAAAACCCTGTGGCCGCGAAAACCTACGGCACGAAACGCTCACGACGGAGAAGGGAGACGTTGGCGACGAAGAGCCGAGAGGAAAGAAAAACCCATCTTACCACGCTCGACAGAAGAAGATAAGAACTGCGGCTGGAAGAACAGGCTGTTCGTAATTCTGTTCTTAATGTGATGAAAGAGGTGCCTAATTGCGTAACTCGGCTGGGACTGGAGAAGAACGAGCATTGCAGGTGGATTTTGGCGATTTACTCATGATTTCGACTCGATTGCAGCAGGTATTTCCTGTTTTTTTTTCGTTTTTTTCAGTTCTTTGGGTGGTCAATTGTCTGATTAGGGTTTCGATTCTGAGAAAATATCTATTTAGGGTTTCGATTTGGTGATTACAGCTGATTTGAACATATTTTTCAAATTATTGGTAATTATAGCATGTTTTGGTTTAGTTCTTAGATTTTTTTTCCAGTTTTTGGCATAATTTGCTCATTCGAAAACCAAAATCAGGCTAATGGGAGAACGAAATCATGTCTTTTTCAGTTTTTTTATCTTCAATTTCGAAAAACGTCTAATGATGCTTTTGCATTGGATTTCTGACGATTTTAGGCCATTTCTGGATCAACGGCAAGGTTATATCTTCAATTTCGAAATATTCGTACGTAACTTTCGAAAAGAAGCGGAGAGGAGAAGGACAAAGAGAGACCACGCAGGTCACATGAAAAGAGGGATAGCGGATCCTCTCGCTCCTCAGATTGTGGGGTCACTTCCGTCGTGGCGATTAGTTGTAATTATCTTTCGAACGCAAGGTAACATTTGCAACTATGCCCCTAATAAATTTCAAAAATTTAGAATTTTATGCGTTATTATTAAATTGTGATTTTCTGTTTTTAAAAGGTATTTCTTGGTTATTTTCAGAATTTTCTCTTCTGACCATTTTTAATGTTTAAAAAAATCACCAATATTTGGGATTGTTTTTTCAAATTATGAAAATTTTATAATTTTCTGGTTTTTAGAGTGATTTTTGGTCATTTCCAGAGTTTTCGGATTTATTTTCACACATTTTAGGGTTTAAATTAGTAAACAAATTTTAGGGTTTCAAATTACAGAAATTTCAAGGGTTCATTTGTAATTCTCATTTTTTAGAGGGTTTTTTAGTAATTTTCAGTGTTTTTTTTTCTATTTCACAATTTTCTCTTCTGACCATTTTTAAAGTTTAAAAAAATCACCAATATTTGGGATTGTTTTTTCAAATTATGAAAATTTTATAATTTTCTGCTTTTTAGAGGGTTTTTTGGTAATTTTCAGAGTTTTCGGATTTATTTTCACACATTTTAGGGTTTAAATTAATAAACAAATTTTAGGGTTTCAAATTATAGAAATTTCAAAGGTTAATTTGTAATTTTCATTTTTTAGCGGGGTTTTTAGTAATTTTCAGTGTTTTCGGTTTTCTATTTCACAATGTTCTCTTCTGACCATTTTTAATGTAAAAAAAATCACCAATATTTGGGATTGTTTTTTCAAATTATGAAAATTTTATAATTTTGTGCTTTTTAGAGAGATTTTTGGTAATTTCCAGAGTTTATTGTTTTTTTCAAATTTTGAAAATTTTATAATTTTCTGCTTTTTAGAGGGATTTTTGGTAATTTCCAGAGTTTTCGGATTTATTTTCACACATTTTAGGGGTTAAATTAATAAACAAATTTTAGGGTTTCAAATTATAGAAATTTCAAGGATTAATTTGTAATTTTCATTTTTTAGCGTTGTTTTTAGTAATTTTCAGTGTTTTTGATTTTCTATTTCACAATTTTCTCTTCTGACAATTTTTAAAGTAAAAAAGAATCACCAATATTTGGTATTGTTTTTTCAAATTATGAAAATTTTATAATTTTGTGCTTTTTAGAGAGATTTTTGGTAATTTCCAGAGTTTTCGGATTTATTTTCACACATTTTAGGGTTTAAATTAATAAACAAATTTTACAAATTACAGAAATTTCAAGGGTTCATTTGTAATTTTCATTTTTTAGAGGGTTTGTTAGTAATTTGCAGTGTTTTTGGTTTTCTATTTCACAAATTTTAAAGTTTAAAATAATCAATCAATATTTGGGATTGGTTCTTTTCCCAACTATGGAAATTGTAAGGTTTGTTTTGTAATTTTTAGTCTGTTAGAGGATTTTTTGGGTAATTTTCTTCATCTTAGGTTTTATATTCACAAATTTTAATGTTTAAAAAAATCAACCAATATTTGAGATGTTAATTTTAATGTTTAAAAAAATCAACCAATATTTGAGATGTTTTCTCCAATTACAGACATTTTAAGATTTATTATGTAAGTTTCAGTATTTTAGAGGTTCTTTTTGGTAATTTCAGTGTTTTCGGTTTTATTTTCACAAATTTTAAGGTTTGAAAAAATCAAACAATATTTGGGATTGTTTTTTCAAATTTTAAGGGCTGTTTTGTAATTTCCAGCTTTTTATGGGGTTCTTACTTCTTTGACAATTTTCAACGTTTTTTTATTTTACTTCACAAATATTAAGGTTTAAATAGATCAACCAATATTAATTATCATTGTTTCCCAATTTCGCTATAACAGTTGGACCTAGCTGGCAAATAGCTGGCAAAAAAAAAAAGATCTGCAATTTCAACAAGATCCAATGCAATTTTTGCAACTTTGTCAAAAAAACAAAGATATACATCAAATAAATTTCCCCATTAACTATGTTTACGTAATTTACCGGGACAATGTTGACATGTAAAATCTAAGTAATAATGTTAGTTCTGTTCAAATTTAAATATCAAAGTAAATAATGCAACAATTATATTATAAAATATTGTTATTCGTGTGTATTATCCAATTGTAAATTTTGAATCATGATTCACGAGGCATTATTTAGATTGCAAACTCATATTATAAATGAACACGTGGTGGGGCATAAATGTTTCTATTGTTTGATTGGTTAAAAGTTAAAACAATAATAATTAGTAACAAGGGAAAAGAAAAAGGACATTATCCCAATAAAATGATATTTTGTCATTTAGTTTTAAATAAATAGATTATAAAAAAATAATAATAATAAAAACCGGTTTGGTTTAATACATAAATTGACCCGGTACGAGTATAATTGTATTATTTGTTTGATTGATTATTATTTGTGACACAATAATTGATGTTGTAGGATAACCAACGGCACCATAACCTAGTGATGTGGTGTTTAGCATAAATAATATGTTTTTGATTCGAGTCTCATCGGTATTATCAATACAAATATGATATCAAATATAATCACAATTGTGGATTATGTTTTTTTCAAAAAAAAAATTGATGTAGTAGGATAATTTATAGAAGACGAGTATATTTTTTCCATTTTTTTTAAACTCTATAATTTATTTGCAGATCCTTCAATATATAGATACTTCGGATTACTAGGGGAGGTTTGTTTCTTCTCCTTAATCCTTATTATAATTTCCTGTAATTATATCCCCCATAAATGAAAAAAGTGGAGTCGTTGGCCAAATTAGGTCAACGAAATTAAAGAGACTAAATAGGATCCTGCAGATTTCAGGTTTTTTTGAGGACTGCTAACGCACTCCGTTCTTAACGCACGTCAGATCGTCACATATATTTTAATTCATATTTATATTTTTTTACACCGACTCATAATAAAAACACTAATATTTATATTATTTTTTTGCAACAAATATTATAAAATGTATCAATAGTACTAAACAAAGGTGTAAGTATCACTGATTTTCATCCACGCTAAAAATGTATAAATAAGAACAAAATTTGTATTTATAATATAAAAAAATATATAAATATAAATTAAAAGATATTTGGCGGGCTGGCGTGCGTAAAGTCTGGAGTGCAGAATCTTTTCTCATAATATATTGCTCCAATGAGGTCAAAATAAATCAAATTTATTCCTTGAAATGCTAAAAGATTAAACTCAGAGGGGATAAACACTTATTACGAGTAGCTTAATGACTAAAAATTACATCACTTATTTACACCAATCAAAGATATAAAAAGATATTGAAAAAAATGGACAGGTGGCCAAAAAACCAATCATGTTAAATACAGACTCACAAACCAAGTTCATGAAACAAAAGTCCCTCCCTCAATAACAATCAAAATGGTCAGTGTTATATTTTTTCTTCTTCTTGTTCAACCTTATGCCTTTTGCAGTGCTTTCCGAGACCGAAAAGCGGCCTTGTTCCAGTCTGAGGTTTCAGATAACTACGTTGTAGTTTTCGATGCTGGTAGTACCGGTAGCAGAGTTCATGGTTTTCGATTCGACGAGAATATCGATCTCGTTGATATTGGAGATGAGATAGAGTTCTTCCTGTCGGTAGGTTATTATTACAATCTCTTGTTATCTATAATCTATTTCAATCTGAAACTTGAAAAAGTTCCAGACTCATTTTGTGCTTATTTGAGCTTATTTTGTCGAACATAATGATCGAGCCAACTAAATTGCAGATAAAACCCGGATTGAGCTCCTACGCTAATGACCCTTCGGCAGCGGCAAATTCACTGTTTCCTCTCCTAAGCAAATGTGAGAATGTTGTTCCCGAAGAGTTGCGACCGGAAACACCACTAAAACTTGGGGTATATTCATCATTTGTGGTTGTCGTTGATTTCAATATTTTTATTTTATTTTATGATTGTAATGTGCAGGCTACGGCAGGTTTACGACTCATTGGCGAGGAAAAATCAGACCAGATCCTAAATGCGGTATTATTAGTTTGGCAAATAGATTGATCGGTCCATTCTTATTCATCTTCTCATTCAATGGTTCTAGGTTTATTGGCAGATAGATTGATTCACATTTATTTTTAGAAAATAGACTTTTTAGAAAATAGACTGATTGCCAATTTCACAGAAAATTTAGAACATTAAATCTTTTTCTTTTTTTAAGAATTTAAAGTTCAGTGTAACTAACTTATTGGGTTTATAATTATAAATTTTGTTTCTTCATATTAATTACAGGTGCGATATTTGTTTAGCAAGAATAGTTCGTTATACTCAAAGTCCGAATGGGTGACAGTGCTTGACGGCTCACAAGAAGGATCTTACTTATGGGTATAAATATAAATAAATAAGGCATATATAGTGCCCCTCAAATTTCCTCCCAACATTTTTTATATCACCAATTAATAATTAATTAACATAGTAATTAACAAAAATATACTACATTGAAGATTAATTAATATATAATTAAAGTACATATTAATTAACAATTCATAATAAATATCAATTAATCGTTAATGAAATATTATTTTGTCAATTATCATGGTAATTATTATGTTAATTAATTGTTAATCGGTGAAATAGAGGATGTTGGGGGAATTTGAGGGCCATGGTATAATTATCCTAAATAAATTACCTCAAGTATTTGTTATAGTTCCAAAATATATATTTTTAGAAAATTTACTATTAAACTCCCACAATCCACATTACTTCAAAATGGCAAGAGAAAAGATAATCACGCAAGAAAAACAATATTACTCAAAATTTGTAGGGATACCCATGATATTTTCATCTTTGTAGGGACACATGAGATATTTTTCATGTTTTATTTGGCTATAGATCATTTTTGTGCTTTTGTTGGGATATATGTGATCTATATGTGGTTCATATTTAAATTATACATCCATTTAAACCTCGATAGAATTAGCCATAGAAGACCTTATTAATGCCGAAAATCATGTGAATCCGACAATTATTATGCTTCAATATTATTTTTAAATAATTGATTGTTTTCTTCTTTATTAAAACAGATTGCATTGAATTATCTACTGGGAAATTTAGGGGGAGATTATGGGGATACAATTGGTGTACTTGATATGGGTGGTGGATCAGTTCAAATGTCATATGCCATATCGACTGAAACTGCTTCAAACGCCCCAACTCAAGAGGATTCTTACATTACCAAACAATATCTCAAGGGAGCCAATTACAATCTCTATGTTTACAGGTTAGGTTTGGTCAAAATATATACAACTTATTTATCTTGTATACACTACTAATATCATTTTATTTTATTTTTATTTTTTTTAGTTACTTGAATTATGGTATGTTAGCTTCTCGAGTTGAGATCTTAAAGGCAACAAAGTATTATTTCAGCTATTGCATCTTAAGTGGATTCGATGGTAAGTAAATAACTATATGAGTGATGTTACTCATTGCATGTGAATTCTGTCACGGCGTAAAACGAACAATAAAAAATATATAATTAACGCAAAATTATGTATAATGAATATTAAAATGTTGAAAACAAGAACAATGTATCTGTGAAAAAAATAATGCATAATGAATATTTAAGCTGAAATTAACACACTAATTTATCAAATAATAATATATTAAATAAGTAGTGCTAATTTAATATTTGCGTTATGAATGAAGGACAATATGAGTACGGTGAAAATACATACGATGCTGTAGCTTCACCTTCGGGGTCGGACTATGTGAAATGCAAAGATGATGTGGTTAAAGCCTTGAATATAAGCAAACCTTGCTCGTATCAAAATTGCACGTTTAATGGTATATGGAACGGTGGTGGCGGAAAAGGTCAAGATTCTATTTATGCCGCGTCTTTCTTCTTCGACAAGGCTTCGCAGGTGGATTTTTTTTTTTTTTTTTGATAAAAGAATTAAAATGGGTCCAATTTCGTTCATTATATCGCTTCTTATTTACTATTTCAAGTTCAAATTAGTTTTCTATTAATTAAGTGATGATTTATCAGTTTGGTTAAATCTAGTTGTTAGAAATTTATCTCTAACATTGAAAATAAATGAATTAATTCATCTTTTTTTGGTGAGTAGTTTGGTTTTATAGATAAAAAGGAGCCAAGCACCAAAGTTAGGCCAATGGATTTCAAAAATGCAGCTCAAATTGCTTGTAATATGAGCTTAGAGGAGGTAAAACAGGCCCATCCTGGTGTTTACGACCCGCATTTTATTTGCATGGACCTGGTGTATCAATATACATTGCTTGTCGATGGGTTCGGTACGTAATTATAATGTTTCATTCAAAATCTCAACTTATTGCGACGATTTTGTTCTTAATTTCGTTTTGGGAATAACATGTTTCGCAGGCCTGCATCCATCGAAAGAAATTACGCTGGTTAGCAAAGTCCAATACGGGGACTCATACGTCGAGGCAGCTTGGCCTCTTGGCAGTGCGATTGAAACTGTTTCGCTGCAATCTACGATCAAAGAATCTGTGCAACGTAAGTACCGGTTTTGGTCTCATGTATTGTAACACGTGCCTTGTAGATCGAGAAATAATTGAATAATGCTGGGCTATTTTGTTTTCAAATATTGAACGAAATGATTGTCTGATGTATCGAAATATTGTATAATCTAGGGTAAGGACACAAATGTTGTTGGTTATCTATCTACAAAATAACCAAATAAATAAATTAAATTAGTTAATGAGGTCAATTCCAAAAAAACAAGTATTATGCTATGGATCTAAAAAGATAATATATAGGTCAGACTTCAGAGGTGAAATGATCATATAATGGTATTATAAAAAACAAACCATAAGTTGAGAACAATGTTTTTTTTTTTTAATTCAGAGGCCCGAGGCTTACTGCTCAATATATTTAATTTGAAGAGCAAATTTTTTTTTGAGTTCTATGTTAACAATGCAAGATCCAATTATTGATTTCTCAAATTATGCAAATGGTCTTGGTCAACTTTGAAGAATAAATTTATAAGAGAAGGAAGATAAAATACGTATGTAACTCCATGGAAAATAACCCCAAATTAGAACCCATTGCATTGAGAATGTACATCCCTTCGAAAAATAAATTGTGGATACCCCATTAACAACTACAAATTCATGATAAGATCTTGGTCCAAGCAAGCTCGTTTCTGAATCTCTGATATATGTAATATTGGAAATCCAAAAAAAAATTTCAAGAGAAATTAAAAAGAGGTATCACATGAAGAGCAAAGAAGAAGCGCTAGGTTAAAGGAGAAAAACACTGATAAAAATAAGATTGCAATCAAGCCACTTTGTATGGAAATTAAAACCAAATTGGAGAACAAACCTGAATCGAAAGAGGATCGTATCTTACAAAAATTCAAATCTAAGGGAATTATTCTTTCTCCAGATCAGATCAGTAAGCTTAAAAATATAATTGGTGGTTGCAAGGATAATAAATGATAATTAACAATAACTATACCATCAAAGAGGAGGAAGGAGTGTTCTTCATTTCTAATGGCAACAAGCATGATTCGCAGACGGATTCCGCAAGACAAAAAATAAGAAGAGAGACGGCGAATATGATTGCTGAGAAGAAGAGAGAAGGAGGAGGTGGCTATAAAAGTCTTTTTCAAGGCTTTCAAATACCGAGAATTCAAGCTCTAATTTCTAATCTAGGACAACAATTCCGATTTTCCAATAAGGAATTCAATTTCAGATTATTAATTTACATTGTTTTTTTCTTTGGTTGGGGCGGATGTAAATGTTATTGTGAAATATTAGCATGAGGTAACTTTTTAGGATTTAGAGTACCAATGTTGGTATTCTAAATGTAATAGTAATTGTAAATTTTTCAATGAAAAAATGCAATAGACGGAGGACATACGAGCCCTCTCTATTTTTCTCAAAAAAATAAAAATAAGAAAATATGAGGTTCGGCTTCTGGGGAAGACCGGATCAGGGCACATTAGCAAGTTAGGCCACCTTTACTTTCGAACATTGCCTATCTTTAGTAGTCTATTTAGGTTAGCTAGTCACTCGAAGAACTTGACTTCGGATAATGACTCGGCCTTCCATAATTGACATTCCAAATTTCCAAGGAACATACATTGTGCAGATTCTTTGATCGTAGATTGCAACGAAACAATTGCAATGGCACTGCTAAGAGGACAAACTGCCTCAACTAACGATTCACCACATTTGATTTTCTTAATTATTAGCACAATTTTTTTGACGGATCCAAGATTCGGATCATATTAATTATTCCAAAAGTGAAATCAGAAGAAATTTGTCGTAGAAAGTTGAGATTATGAACGGTTCATTCTAATTACGTAATTATATTGCAGTTTGAAAACATCAAGATGGACATATTTTGCTTCCTTTAAGCTCATACTACCAGCAATTTTTGCCGCATTTTTGTAATGCATGGGTATAAACGTGGCTCATTTTTTTTTTATCTATAAAACCAAAAGATTCACACAAAAAAAGTTGAATTAATTCATGTTTTTCAATAATGAGAAAAAATTGCCACAACTAAATTGAACCGAACTTATAAATTATCAGTTAATTGATGAGAAAACTAAATTAAACTTGAATTCGCAATAGTTAAAATTTCAAACTTATAAATCTTTGAAATAGTTTAGGGTCATTGGACGTCTCCATCACTTCTCCATTGCTATCTCACACACCCCTCCCCCCCTTCCGTCCCCCGAAAGGTCGATTCTTTGACATTGAGATTGAAATGCCAAGATAGCCACGCTGATCTTCGACGTTTCTTCGTTTGTCTTCTACAATCACGGACACCATTAATTATAATTTAAGATTCATGTTTGCCAATGGACTCGTGGCCCAGTGATTGGGTGTGAGACACAAAAATTCATATGTTGTGAGAGATTATGAGTTCGAGTCTCATTGGCACCAATGGATGGATGACCCCTTCTCCATCAACTCATTTTGTAATTTAATTAGATTCAATTGCCCTAATTGCCCTGAGTTAAAGATCCCAATTTTGGTGCGCCAAAATTACAGCCTGGAAAGGCTGAGATCAACAGAAATCCTCCAAATAGAATCAAACTGACGTTTCCACAAAAAGACCAAAATTCATCTCAGCTTGCTTAGTATGACTAGAATTGGGCATCCAAATATTGCCAAGTTTATGAAAAGATACCTTGTTATAGTCAATTTGCATTGAATGTCTTCTACAAACTCTTAATTGAATTGGTGCGTAAAACTATTTGAAATTTTCTTTAGACTTTGCTCTAACATTCCCAATCAAAAAAAGAAATCGAAAAAGTCTCGTACCAGTTGACAGGAAGTGGGTTGGGGTGTGTCGTAGTGCCGCTTTACCAAAAGGCGCTTGAGGAAGTCTCATGGTGTGCGAGATTCTTCACCATCAATTGACAAACTTCGCTGGCGGTAGACAAGATCCATCCTTGACGATTTAACTTGAGTTTGAAAGAGGAAGATCGAGACCTGAAGTGAAGTAAAGATCACGAGAGAGAGAGAGAGAGAGAGAGAGAGAGAGAGAGAGAGAGAGAGAGAGAGAGAGAGAGAGAGAGAGAGAGAGAGAGAGAGAGAGAGTTGGGGAGGGGTAGAATCGTATATTCACAATTAATTAGTTGTTAAACTTAACATATTTTGTTAATTATGTACGAATTTGATATGGATTAAGGTTGGGAGGGATAAATATGTTATTAAAAGTTTTGTAGGGATAAATACGTTATTTGAGTGTCAAGGAAGAATACACTTGTAATATCTTTTTGTAAATGACAATTTGTAATTTAGAAATATATTCACAATTTTAATTCCAGGCTACATAGTGCGGGGATAACCCGTGGGGCTTGGGTGGAGTAGCACGTGGGGTGAGGCTACCTATCCCATCCTCACATCCAGGGTAAACACCTTGCCCAGTCCTCATCCCGCGAGGCAAATAATCGAGGATTCTCCGTCCCATTCGGGTCGGGTCTCCACGGGGATGGGGATTCTCCATCCCATTGACATTCCTACACGTAGCATTTTGAAAAATGTGCATGTAATTTTAGAGAACACGATCCCGAAAAACATTTTAAGTATAATATTGTCAAATGTGTGTGGCGGTATTAAAGTATGCATTCCACAACATATATACAATGTTTTGGAATGTTAACATTGGTTTAGTTATTAATAGTCATTAGCTTAGTGATAAATTGTTTAATACAAGACATCAAAGATCAAGGGTTTAAAGTCTCATTTAGTATCACAAATAAAAAATAAAAACAAAAAAAATCATGTTTCATGAATTAGGTTTCACTTCGGAAAAAAAAAATTATTGGTGTAGTCATTGACGGTGCTTCGTTATCAATTAATATTTTTCGAGAAATTCCATAGAAATTAATATTAATAGATGCTAAAAGTCATTTCTCTTAAATGGCATGTGAGGCGATCAGTCACCCTGTTGAAAGTTTGACATTGTAAAATAGTATGGTTATATAACCAACACCGCATTTTAGCTCTCTCTTTTCTAATGGCTCAAGCAGGAGGATTCGCGAACACTAGCCTCTTAGCTCTCTCTTTTCTTCTCCTTGTTCAGCTTTGCTACACAGCCATTATAACCGAGAAGAATGGAAATACCGATAAATACATCGTTGCATTCGATGCGGGAAGTCAGGGCACCACAGCCCACATTTTCCGTTTCGACGAGAATTTGAATATTTTAAAAATCAAAGGCGAATTAACTATACAATTTGGGGTAAATTACAATGTTCAATATTTGCAATATTGTAGTATCATTTACAATGTTTATATGTGTATTAGGGGGAATCATTGATCACAAACGGAGTAAACCAAACGAGGATTGCATGTGTACTTGCTCCACTTCTGCAAAAGGCTGTAAATGTAATTCCCGTGAATCTTCGCTCCGTGACTCCGCTCATACTTGGCGTAAGATATCATTATTTACCTTGCTACTCTGTAACTATGAATTTGTTTTGTGTACCACATTATATCATTTTGTGTTTAATATGTTATTTTATATGATACATATACACAAAATGATTTATTTCTTATGTTGCAAATCTGCAGGCAACCGATGAAATGATACTTCTTGGTGAAGACAAGTTGAAGGAAATTCTGAAAGGGGTAAGTACATGGTCAATTGACATGTATGTGTTAAGTACTAGGTTTACGATTTAGAGTTTAGGTATTAGTCATGTGTTTATGGTTTAGGTTTGATGGGGGTTTGGTGTTAAGCAGACTAATTATTTGTTCTTTTTCTTTTCTCCATTGTTGTTAGGTTCGCCATGTTTTCAGCCAGAGTTCGCTATTATACGACTCAAAATGGGTTAAAGTTCTTCCAGGTGCAGAACAAGGAGTTTATTTATGGGTAACAAGATTATTATGTTTAAACATTTTAAATTATGGATCTAATTAACCTTTGTAATATGTATATATAGAAGTGATTAAAATTTAACAAATTTGCAGGCAACCGTAAACTATCTTTTAGGAAATTTGAAGGGAAATTATGAAAACACAGTGAGTTTGCTCGATCAGGAGCGTGCTATGGTCGAAACAACCTATGCCGTCTCCAAACAAGCAAATAGAGAAGTTAGTATCGAAAAAGATTATATCACTACGTACTACTTCAATGGAACCAAATATTCTCTCTACTCTCATGGGTTTGTTTATCTTTCTTCCCCTTCTCTCGATTTTATTCTCCAATTTTGGACTTCTGTTTACTCCAAATTTTCACAAAAACTACCTTTCTGAGGAAATGAAGGACTCAAATTCAGAATAAAAAAAATCCGGTTATACGGTGAAGTTTAATTCTGGCAAAATACAAGTTTAATTCTGCAACATTTTACAATTTTTGGGGATGCACATTATTAATATCAGCTATAAAATGTATTTTTTTTTTTTTTAATGATACTTGACAAGCGGTCGCTTATCTAATAAAATGTATTTATTGTGAAGTTTATATTGATAATTGAAAATTTGTTTCTCAGTTACTTAGGTTATGGTGCATATGCAGCCAGGGGAGAAATACTCAAGTATACAAATGATTCATATACGTACTGCGTAGTAAACGATTACAACGGTACAAAAAATTTATAAAGATAATCGTCCATTAATTACCTTTTCATATGACTTGTGAAAATACTAACTTGTTTCTACGTACATGGAATTATTAAGTTCAATACGACTATTATGGAGTGGTGTACAATGTTAGATCTCCGCCAAGCGGGTCGAATTACGAGAAATGCAAAGCTAATATTCGTAAAGCAGTAAACCTAAATGCACCTTGTTCATTAAAAAGTTGCACGTTTAATGGTGTGTGGAACGGTGGCGGAGGAGCTGGCGTGAAAAATCTCTATATGTCTACTGGCTTCCATCACACTGGCTCTGACGTAAGCTCCTCGCAACATTTCAAAACCCGTCAAAATCTTTTCGTGACGCGAGTATTTTTTTTGTTATGAATTTGAACAGCTTGGCATAGTAAATAGTGCAATGGCCAGTTCTGCAGTGACATTAATGCAGTATGGAGAAAAGGCTAAACAGGCTTGTATACCAAGATCCTTGGAAGAAGCAACCATATTATATCCACATGTGGACTCGGATGATCTGCCATATTTATGCATGGATCTTGTCTATCTCTACTTTCTACTTGTTGATGGACTAGGTGAGAAATTATCTTTTTGTTGAATTATAAAATATAAATCCTTAAGTTCTTTAACTTTATTTTGTGTCGAATACTAGCTATCGAACCAACGAAGGTGATAACAGCAGTAAATGAAGTGCAGTATGGAGATTCATATCTGGAGGTGTTTTGGCCTCTCGGTGCGGCACTGGAAATCGTCTCGTCAGACCGAACAAAAAGATCATCTATTAGAAATATACCATATTCCTCGAACCCATCTGTTAGGATGGTTTAGATCGTCTAGATAGGAGTCGAGTTAGAATTTGGGCACCTTTGAACTGTTTTAGCATGCTTTTGTTGCTGTTAGTTCTTTTTTCATAACAAGGTTTTAAGCAATGTTGGATTTTCTGTTGGATCTCGAATTTGGGAAGTGTTGATTAAGATAAAACAAAAATATGTTAAAATGATTTATTCAGAATATGATGAAGAATAAAATATGGTATTGTCATATTTAAATTTGTTTAGACATATATACTCAATATAACAAAAGTAAGTCTATAAATTGAAACCTTTTATTTAAATTAAAGATTATTAAGTTTAATCTTTCTTCGTTGAGATTATATGTTTTGAGAAATTGCGAATTCAATTATCATTGACATAAATTGATAGAGGACATATCAAGCTTCTTCATTGATTAATCGTTCGAACGTACAGCTTATGTCATGAGTAAGTATTAAAACCAGTGTTTTAAATTGCGGCGCAATTGCGGAAATTGCGGTGGAAAATTTAGAATCGCAATTTCGCAATATCATATAGCAAGATATTGCGTTTTCGAAAAATTGCGGGCATTGCGGGGCAAATTACGCTTAAATTGCGCTAATTGCGGGTAAAAATTACGGTTTTGGGTTTGGATTCAAATCCATTAATTTAAAATATTTGATCCATTAACTTCAAATATTTGATCCATTAACTTATACACATATGAATCAAATAAGCTTTCATTTAGACATCTCACGACAAGCAAAAAAAAGAAAAGACTCTCTGCGGCAGTGGAGGGTACCCTGAAAATTGCGGTGATACCCTGAAAATTGAGGTTTTTGTTGGAATTTTCTTGCTCAAGAGGAAGAGGAGAGCTCTAGTAGACTTGTTCATGGTTCATTTTTTTCAATTTTGCTGGTTTTTCCCTAGTTACGGGTTGATTTTGGTATCTAGGTTTTCTTTTTTTTCTGAAATTATTTAATAATTGAATCATTTAATGCATGTATAACTTCTAGATTGTGTCAATTTCATTTACAAATGTTTGAATTTCATAATATTTATTATATTTCATTGATATTTTGATTTCAAAAATTGATTTGTGTTGTTTTAATATTTTTAGGATGTCAACGAAAAATTCTTCTACGAAACCCAAACCCAAAGATCCCGCATGGGAGTATGCTTATCGCGCGGACCCTACTAACTCGTTGTTCCATGTCTTAGTGTCACCGAAGAAGTGTGCAAAAAGTTTCAAGTGATCGTCAATAACCAAATTAAAGCGAAGCTCGCTAAAAAACAAGCGGACAAAGAAATTCGAGAGAGTGTTGATTTGGATAATTCGCAAGGAGGAAGTGAGACGGATGAGGAGGAAGGAGAGGCGGTGTGCAAAAATTTGAGAGAATGTGAAAGCTCGAAAGGTTCGGTAGGACCAATGGATTTATTTTGCAAACTAAGTGAAGAAGAAATTGCGAAAAAGGGAAAGAGAGTGAAAGTTCAAACGGCACTAACAACCAAACTAAAAAAAGAGAAACGAGATCGTGCATGTGAGTACATTGCACAATGGTTTTACGAAAGTTCGATTCCACATAATATCGTGACGCGTCCGAGTTTTACACGAATGGTAGCGGCAATTGGCGATTATGGCAGAGATTTGAAGTGTCCGACGGCATACGAGCTTAGCGGCAATTGGCGATTATGGCCTCTCTCAAATTTGGCCCCTGCCAGCGCCTAATTCTTTGGTAAATAGTCCCTGCCAAATGGCCCCTCTCATGTTATCTCATGTTGGAGTTGTTGTTTTTTAATTTTTTTCTTGTCTCGACGAAAATGTAAATATATTATTGGTCATGATAATCTAATTATTTTTCTATGATTGAAATATATAATTTTGAGAGTTAATTTAATGATATAATTTTGAGAATTTTTTTTGTGAATATATATAAAATATACCATAATTATTACATAAATTAATATCGCGACGGAAGTCCGCAATAGGGACATTGCGGCGCAATTGCGCCCGCAAACGCAATCCGCAACAAAAAAAATACCCGGCCGCAATGGACCGCAATATCGCAATTTAAAGCATTGATAAAAACTATTTTTATACTCGAAGATGTTCGTTCGAACGTATACTCTCTGTCTCATTTCTACGTTAATTCCATTATTACATTCGTAGTCATCCGTTCGAACGAACTACAAGATTCGTTCGAACGGACACTCTCTGGAATGATTGCATATAAAACCATTTTATACTCGTGGCAGTCCATTCGAACGCACCCTACGGTTCATTCGAACGAACCACTCTCTGGAACTTAACTTTGCATAATCCTATTATGCATTTAATCAAACCCATGAACATTCATGTTCATATATCTTTATATGTACATTTTTACCGTTGATCCAAAACTGTATTTCCTTCAAACATTAACCCATTGATCGTTACCACTACATCTTCAATTACTCCCATGGGTCTTGCTGAGCGATCCGCTAATTGAATGACGACTTGAGTGCTTTCAAGAGAACCCAAACCAAGAGTCGTGAATATCGAATAAGACATTACATTGATTGATGCCCCTAAATCAGGCATGCAATTAGGCAAGTCGGTTTGCCCAATTGTACAAGTAATTGTGAACATTCCGGGATCTTTTTGCTTTTGAGCTAATTTGAGCACCGTCGAGACGTTTTCCCCCACACTTATCACGCTCTTACCTTTTGACTTACGTTTGCTCGTACATTTGTCTTTGAGATGATTGGCCAATGAAGGCCTCGTTTCGATCGTCATGAGAATTGGAAAGGTCACATGGACCCCTTGGAGGATCTCATCATAGTCAATTTTCAACTCTTTTTCTTATTCATAGCAAGTCGACTTGGAAATGGATGTTTCAATGTAATTTCTTTCTCGGTTCCTTTTGCTTGAGGAAGAGGTGGAGACACTTAGGGGCCGTTTGGTTGAAGCTTTGAAATATGTCTTGGAATATTATATGCCAAGGAATTCCATTCCATGGAATACTATTCCATGAAATATACAATAGTCATGTTTGGTTGATGGATCTTCTTTTCCTACAAATTTAGAAACTATGTGAAATAAATAACTTTTTTGGAATAATTTTAGTTATTAATATTTGAAGAGTTTGAATGCCCATGGGAATAGAGAAAAGCCACCAATTTTTCGTGGATGACGTTACTTTATTACCTGATGTCTGAACCAAACATTAGAATGAAATAAATTAGGATGGATGCCAAGGAATAGTAATTTTAAAGCACGAACCAAACGCCACCTTGAGGTATTTGATTTGATGTGGCTAGATTTGGCGAGATCTCTAACTATTTTTCTTCTTCGAAATCCTTGCTCTTCTTTCAACTTTCTCCAACTTCTTTACCACTTCGAAGTGATATTGCATTCATTTATTTAAATTCGATGGGTGGCTTTGGTTGAGATGGAAGACGAGAGGATCCTTGCGCTTTTAGTTGGTTTACCTTTGTTGCGATTTGATTCACTTGGGTCTCGAGATTCGTGATTTGTCGATTCGAATTGATCATTCCTTGTTTGAACTCTTGCTTGAATCCCCCAAATTCTTGTTTAATACCATTCATCGTGTCCATCACTACTTCCATCATTGCCCTTAAATCTTGTTCTTGTAGAACCAGTTTTTTAACCGGTTGACTTGAATTCGGATGTTGATAAGTTGATGGTTTTTGGCGATATGGATCGGGTTGTGCATCGTTCGGATTTGACCACGAGAAGTTGGGCTGATAGCGGATATTCGGATGATAAGAGTTCGTATTGTCGAACTTTAGTAGAGAGCAATCGCGTTTTCTTCAAGAGTTGGACATTGATCGGTAAAATGTGTTTTTCCCGAACAAACCCCACAAGGTTTAACTTCATCTTTCTTGTTAATGGCTTTCATGATCATATGGAACCTTTCGTTCAAAACCTCTAAGCTTACTTCATTACACACATTAACTCGGACTTCAACATTCCTTCGTGTTTGAGAGTTTGTTTTCATAGTTTTTATTGGCTTTTTAGCTTCTTCTAGTAGCTTGTTGGAGATAGCACCTCCCGCGGATGCATTAAAGAGTTGGTTTTCGCTATAGCTCAATCCTTGAATGAATTGATAGTACAGGTGTGCTTCGTCGAGGTTGTGGCTTGGACATTCTTCAATAATACTTCTCCTTGAACCTTCTTGAAATTTCGTTGAAGTCAAGGTTTACATGGAGATGATAAAACCAATTTTTTGGTCCTTCACCTAAAGAGTAAGGAAAAATGATCAGTAAAATATCATTGAAAACTTCATAGTTGGCATAGATTTGACATTAGATCTTAAAGTTTTTCAAGTGCTTATGTGGGTTTTCATTTACTTTCCCATTGAAAATTAGTAGAGAATTGATAATGCTTGGGCCGGGCTTAAAATTGGAACATGAGGCCTAATGATATTAAAGTTATCTTCATCTAGATTCGGGGCCACTAATTCTCCAAAAATCTGTGGTCTTTGAGCATTGTTGTTCACATAGATTTTCCATTTTATAATCAATATAATTAATTGAAATAGAAGTATATGGTAAATAGGGATATTCGTCCACAAGAAAACAAGACAAGGTTTAATATCCAAATTTTCGAATTTTCTTTCAAAATTCACCGAGAAGGTGGTTTATATTATACTTAAGTTATACTCCACATTTTTTGTTAAATGGATCATTAAATAAAAAGTTATAGTCGTTTTACAATTCCGTCCCTGGAACTTTTGTGAAAAAATACAGTAAAGTCATAAACAGAAATTGATTTTGAACTGAATTACAAGGCTTGTAACTTCTTTTCAAGATCACCAATAAAATCCAAACTTATTTTGAAATGAGGTATGTGACAAGTACGACACATTAGTCAATTTGGTTTGTCACAATTGGTCTAGATATTTTACAAATGGTCCACACACTTTTAGCAAATCACAATTCACAGAACTATTACATATTGATCTTTTTTCCTCAGAGATAAACCAAAATGTTCAAAAATCTATATCAATTAGAAAATCAAATCAAAATAAATGATTCAAAAGGAAAATCAAACTAGATCTAAAGGATTTTGAATTCCAGTAACCGGATTTACCCAAAAAGATATAGAAATTGAAGGAAATACAGTTTTGGATCAACGCTAAAATGGTACGTAGAAGGAAAAACGAACGTACGCGTTCGTGGGCATAAGAAACAGTATTAGTAAAACTGATATAGCTTTCAGATAACGACTCCAATTTGAATGGATCAAATTGGGTTAGATAGACAATGAGATTATCTAGAACTTTCATGTAGAAATATATTTCATTTGAGCGAAGTATCAGTGTCGTTTCAATGAAATACCGAAAGGGTGCGACAGTTTGACATACAGTTAGTAAAACCGTCATAACTTTCGCATCCGAACTCCAATTGGGCTGGGAAAAATTGAGTTGGAAAGATAATAAGATTATCTACAACTTTCGTGAAGGTTTAAAGTCGGTTGGAATGATTTAACAATTTCGTTTCAACAAAATACTGAAAGGGTGTATACAATTTCTGTTTGAAAAGGTGTATAGTAGATATACATACATTTTGGCCCATCCTTATCCTATGTTGAATAAATAGGATGTTTCTCCCTCTCTCTCAATTCAGACTATACAGACAATTCAGATCAATTGAAGTCTAATTCGGTCCAGAAATTAGAGAGACTCTTATCACGTGTTGAAAGAGTGCGAAGAGAAAGAGAGAAATAGAAAAGAGTTTTCTCCGTCTAGAGAATCGAAAGCAATCATGCAAGTTCGCCGGTGCATCGTCTAGGCATGTGCATCCGCGACCGAGGTGCTATGACTCACGGTGGATACGGGTAGAGGAGTTCGCACTTTGTGGCTCTTCATTTGTTATCAAACCGGAGAAGTAAGAGAGTGAAAGGCTGTGGAACCGTGTGGACGTGGGACGCACGAAGACAACCGGAGGCGTGTCAAAACGGTGGGAGACGTGTGGTATGGGACGCACGGGCTAGTCACCAACGTGACACTGAGGAAGAGAAGGATGCGATCGATCAACCCGTCGTGCGTGATCAATTTCACGCTGGTAATCGTCTATCCGACTTTGCATCGTACCCTCCATATCGAAGCGTGATCTCGGGATTTGGGAACCGGACCGGGCCTTCATATCCGTTGCGCGGGCCCGGGGATGGGATAATTCCCTACAGAAATGACTGCAAAAGTAGATCAAATTATCAAGAAAATTAGGGTTTCTTAAAAGATTGTCAAAAACTAGTATTTTTCTCAAATCTAGGATATCATTTATCCTAAAATTGACGGTGACATGGGATGTGATCAATTTCTATTGATAGATAGATGGAAATACTACTTAGAAACACTTCTTGGTTGAATAAAAAAGATTAAAAATGCCTTTAAAAATTAAGAGAAAAGAGACATGAAATCTAGAAACAGAGATTTAGGGTTTGAGTCAACTTTAAAAATTCATATCAAATCAACAAAAATTCAAAATACAATTATGTACAAAGGGAATCAAACTAAGATTAACAGTTAACAAAATATTAATAATTAATTAACAAAGTCATATATAATTAAATAGAAAATTAGGGTTTGAGAGTTAGAAAATGCAAAATAAATTCAAATAAAATTCAGAAAAATAGGAAACAAATTCACAAACTTAGATCAATCATTAATTAACAGAAGAAACATTCTTTACACAAATTATGAACATAAACTATGAAAACATTAAAGAAAAAGAGGGAAAACACATAATTGAGAGAGAAAAAACTAATCCAGGTAATCTTGAAGATAGATCTTGGTCCAATGTTGCTTGAGGAAGGTAGGGCTTGGCTCAATTTGACTCAAGAAACACCAATTTTACTGATCTTGGCTGAAAACCACTGATTCTTGAACTTAACTTGCTCAAGAGGGTCCAGAAGCTCAAACCTGTGACTTTAATCGCTAGAGAGGCTTTAGAGGGTGTGAGGAAGGTGTTGGAAGAGAAGGAGTGGGAAAAAATCCATCGCATTAGTGGCTAACACAATCTGAAGCTTAACCCGTGGCTTTATACAAGAAATGTGGCGTTTCTGATCAAATCCATCCAAACAAAAGGCACGATCACACTCCCCATGCTCCCATGATCAGTTTCATTTTTTGATCATGCCAAATGAAGCACTGGAGAGGAAGTTCTCTTCTCTCCAGTGATTTTCGAGACGGGATTTTCATTGAATTTTTCTTATTCTTTTTATAACGTGAAGAGTCCAATGGATGCCCACAGTAAGGATAAAATGGAGAGGTTTGAGCCAACCGTTGGATCAATTAGGGTTGAAAAGTGTGAGTTCTTTTCGACTATCTATTGCAAGAACTTAGTGGCTTTTGGTGAAGTAAGTCGTTCTTCTGAGAGGAAATGGATCACTTGATGAGGTCACGTGATTTTTAATGAATCACGTGATCCTGAGCATAGTAATGGATCACTAGTTGGCTTTTCTTTCTTTTGTGGCTGAATCTGTGTGGCCATTCGTGCAATAGCCCATTTTTGAGTTGATTTTTGGGCTTTACTGTGGACTGTATTTTCTCTGGGCCACATAAGATCTTTCAAATAGTGATACTGGATATTTATTGGGTTGTTTTGGGATCTGGTGTGGGCAGTTATGTGTGGCCGTTCGTGTAACGAGTCACTTGGATGTGGGACCCACTTTCTCTCTCTACTTCCTCTCTCTTCATTTCTCTCTCATCATTGGTCCAATAAATTAATGTGAATATACCATTTTTATCAGGAGAATGAGAGGAATCTGAATCTGGCCTTTGTTTTGCTTGATTCGTGGTAGAAAAAATTTGTCTTCATGTGGGGCCCACAAATGGATCTCACTTTCTCTCTCTTCACTTATCTCTCATTCCTTCACTGGATATTATGATATTATATATCAAATTCATCAGCAAAGAGAGAGAGAGGAATGCAGCCATGATCTCAAATTGGCCAAATTCTCACTTTTGATCCTGAAATTAACACAAATTCAAAAAGTTAAGTAATTTTCAATGATATCATAATTATAATTATGAGACAATTTATATGTTAACCAATTGATTTAATATGCTAAAAATTCCTTTTTATCTTTATAAAAGGTGCTCAAATTATCCCATATCACCCACGAAAAAACACTTTAATATCACCTCGCACAAATTATTGCCATTCAATTTAAATTACCCTAATACACCTCTATATCAAACTGGTTGAGACTATTTAGTAAAAAAAAAAAACTCATTGATTTGAAAAAATATATATATAGTGAATTAATAATATGATCTAATTGAATTCTCTTTGTCAAAGAAAAAAATTCTTCAGAGAGACAATGACCTTAGATGAAGCAACTTCTTCACCGCATCCTACAAAATCCGAAAATTTATTTCATCCAATTAAATATACAAATATGTAAGGGGTTTTTTGCAATTTAAACAAAGTAGAGGGGCTTTTTGTATTTTTTTTTTCCTATTATAATTGGAGATATAATATACTGATTTTCGCCCACTATAAATATGCAAGCTAAAAAAATATATATACTCAGTGAATATTAAATATTTACAAACAACTTATTATAACAAATACACGCGATGAAATTAAAAAAAAGAAAAATTATGAGCCTGATGTCAAAATGTACTTCGCTATACCTTTCAATAAACTTTAAGAGTTTGAACCATAGTTTTTTGCTATGACTTGAATTGACAAAATAAAATGAAATATTAAAAGTATATTAACAAAAATAAAGAGAACATCACGAACAAAGAAATAAGCATTAAATATTTATACCTACATCTTTTTAGCAATATTTGTTTGTGTTGGTGTTATAGCAAATGCTTTGAGAAGATTTTGGGAGTAAAATCACGACCTAAATGAAACAAAAAATAGCATTAACTTCTTTGTACTAATCAGAAACGATGATTATTTGAAATTAAATTAGATTTAATCAAATAGAAATCACTCACATTTAACTTGTATCCGTGCAAGATGTGGGCTTTGTACTTTCTCTTGTTCCATTTTTCCTTCTTGGACATGATTGTCAAGAAATAATGTCTTCACGGAAACGGGACTGATCCGGTGTTTTTGAAGACCTTTGCCAACCATATCACGATACCTTAAAATAAAAATTTAAAACTTTAACCTTTGAATAAAACGGAGAATAAACCGACAACAAACACCAAATTGACGAGCAAAATTAAGACCAAGCGTCTCAGTTTGTGCCTATGCAGCCAATTTTTTTGTCTCCAACCCTTCAAACCAGCAAAAATAATCGTATACATCCCGTGCGATCTGGTGTGGGTGCCCCCTCGCGTACACGGTCTGGTCTATCTCTTTCCCGCGCACACGTCGTCTCCCCCCCCCCCCCCTCGCGTACTATTTTCTATTCCTCACTCACTCTTTCTCTCTACTCAAGATGGGGGTGCCCTCTCTTTCTGTCGAAGGTACGACAGAGGATAAATCTTTAAATAGATCTAATTCTGAACATTCTACCCTTCTCTCATTTGGCCACGTCTCTCTTTACTGTTTACTTCGATAAATAAACCCCCGCTTCTTTCGTTCTTACCACGCTCGACTCGACAGAAGAAGAGACGGAGAAGGGGAAGAACTGCGACGCTCACGACGGAAAAGAAAACGAGCGCCGGAAAACCCTGTGGCCGCGAAAACCTACGGCACGAAACGCTCACGACGGAGAAGGGAGACGTTGGCGACGAAGAGCCGAGAGGAAAGAAAAACCCATCTTACCACGCTCGACAGAAGAAGATAAGAACTGCGGCTGGAAGAACAGGCTGTTCGTAATTCTGTTCTTAATGTGATGAAAGAGGTGCCTAATTGCGTAACTCGGCTGGGACTGGAGAAGAACGAGCATTGCAGGTGGATTTTGGCGATTTACTCATGATTTCGACTCGATTGCAGCAGGTATTTCCTGTTTTTTTTTTCGTTTTTTTCAGTTCTTTGGGTGGTCAATTGTCTGATTAGGGTTTCGATTCTGAGAAAATATCTATTTAGGGTTTCGATTTGGTGATTACAGCTGATTTGAACATATTTTTCAAATTATTGGTAATTATAGCATGTTTTGGTTTAGTTCTTAGATTTTTTTTCCAGTTTTTGGCATAATTTGCTCATTCGAAAACCAAAATCAGGCTAATGGGAGAACGAAATCATGTCTTTTTCAGTTTTTTTATCTTCAATTTCGAAAAACGTCTAATGATGCTTTTGCATTGGATTTCTGACGATTTTAGGCCATTTCTGGATCAACGGCAAGGTTATATCTTCAATTTCGAAATATTCGTACGTAACTTTCGAAAAGAAGCGGAGAGGAGAAGGACAAAGAGAGACCACGCAGGTCACATGAAAAGAGGGATAGCGGATCCTCTCGCTCCTCAGATTGTGGGGTCACTTCCGTCGTGGCGATTAGTTGTAATTATCTTTCGAACGCAAGGTAACATTTGCAACTATGCCCCTAATAAATTTCAAAAATTTAGAATTTTATGCGTTATTATTAAATTGTGATTTTCTGTTTTTAAAAGGTATTTCTTGGTTATTTTCAGAATTTTCTCTTCTGACCATTTTTAATGTTTAAAAAAATCACCAATATTTGGGATTGTTTTTTCAAATTATGAAAATTTTATAATTTTCTGGTTTTTAGAGTGATTTTTGGTCATTTCCAGAGTTTTCGGATTTATTTTCACACATTTTAGGGTTTAAATTAGTAAACAAATTTTAGGGTTTCAAATTACAGAAATTTCAAGGGTTCATTTGTAATTCTCATTTTTTAGAGGGTTTTTTAGTAATTTTCAGTGTTTTTTTTTCTATTTCACAATTTTCTCTTCTGACCATTTTTAAAGTTTAAAAAAATCACCAATATTTGGGATTGTTTTTTCAAATTATGAAAATTTTATAATTTTCTGCTTTTTAGAGGGTTTTTTGGTAATTTTCAGAGTTTTCGGATTTATTTTCACACATTTTAGGGTTTAAATTAATAAACAAATTTTAGGGTTTCAAATTATAGAAATTTCAAAGGTTAATTTGTAATTTTCATTTTTTAGCGTGGTTTTTAGTAATTTTCAGTGTTTTCGGTTTTCTATTTCACAATTTTCTCTTCTGACCATTTTTAATGTAAAAAAAATCACCAATATTTGGGATTGTTTTTTCAAATTATGAAAATTTTATAATTTTGTGCTTTTTAGAGAGATTTTTGGTAATTTCCAGAGTTTATTGTTTTTTTCAAATTTTTCAAATTTTATAATTTTCTGCTTTTTAGAGGGATTTTTGGTAATTTCCAGAGTTTTCGGATTTATTTTCACACATTTTAGGGGTTAAATTAATAAAGAAATTTTAGGGTTTCAAATTATAGAAATTTCAAAGATTAATTTGTAATTTTCATTTTTTAGCGGTGTTTTTAGTAATTTTCAGTGTTTTTGATTTTCTATTTCACAATTTTCTCTTCTGACAATTTTTAAAGTAAAAAAGAATCACCAATATTTGGTATTGTTTTTTCAAATTATGAAAATTTTATAATTTTGTGCTTTTTAGAGAGATTTTTGGTAATTTCCAGAGTTTTCGGATTTATTTTCACACATTTTAGGGTTTAAATTAATAAACAAATTTTACAAATTACAGAAATTTCAAGGGTTCATTTGTAATTTTCATTTTTTAGAGGGTTTGTTAGTAATTTGCAGTGTTTTTGGTTTTCTATTTCACAAATTTTAAAGTTTAAAATAATCAATCAATATTTGGGATTGGTTCTTTTCCCAACTATGGAAATTGTAAGGTTTGTTTTGTAATTTTTAGTCTGTTAGAGGATTTTTTGGGTAATTTTCTTCATCTTAGGTTTTATATTCACAAATTTTAATGTTTAAAAAAATCAACCAATATTTGAGATGTTAATTTTAATGTTTAAAAAAATCAACCAATATTTGAGATGTTTTCTCCAATTACAGACATTTTAAGATTTATTATGTAAGTTTCAGTATTTTAGAGGTTCTTTTTGGTAATTTCAGTGTTTTCGGTTTTATTTTCACAAATTTTAAGGTTTGAAAAAATCAAACAATATTTGGGATTGTTTTTTCAAATTTTAAGGGCTGTTTTGTAATTTCCAGCTTTTTATGGGGTTCTTACTTCTTTGACAATTTTCAACGTTTTTTTATTTTACTTCACAAATATTAAGGTTTAAATAGATCAACCAATATTAATTATCATTGTTTCCCAATTTCGCTATAACAGTTGGACCTAGCTGGCAAATAGCTGGCAAAAAAAAAAAGATCTGCAATTTCAACAAGATCCAATGCAATTTTTGCAACTTTGTCAAAAAAACAAAGATATACATCAAATAAATTTCCCCATTAACTATGTTTACGTAATTTACCGGGACAATGTTGACTTGTAAAATCTAAGTAATAATGTTAGTTCTGTTCAAATTTAAATATCAAAGTAAATAATGCAACAATTATATTATAAAATATTGTTATTCGTGTGTATTATCCAATTGTAAATTTTGAATCATGATTCACGAGGCATTATTTAGATTGCAAACTCATATTATAAATGAACACGTGGTGGGGCATAAATGTTTCTATTGTTTGATTGGTTAAAAGTTAAAACAATAATAATTAGTAACAAGGGAAAAGAAAAAGGACATTATCCCAATAAAATGATATTTTGTCATTTAGTTTTAAATAAATAGATTATAAAAAAAAAATAATAATAAAAACCGGTTTGGTTTAATACATAAATTGACCCGGTACGAGTATAATTGTATTATTTGTTTGATTGATTATTATTTGTGACACAATAATTGATGTTGTAGGATAACCAACGGCACCATAACCTAGTGATGTGGTGTTTAGCATAAATAATATGTTTTTGATTCGAGTCTCATCGGTATTATCAATACAAATATGATATCAAATATAATCACAATTGTGGATTATGTTTTTTTCAAAAAAAAAATTGATGTAGTAGGATAATTTATAGAAGACGAGTATATTTTTTCCATTTTTTTTAAACTCTATAATTTATTTGCAGATCCTTCAATATATAGATACTTCGGATTACTAGGGGAGGTTTGTTTCTTCTCCTTAATCCTTATTATAATTTCCTGTAATTATATCCCCCATAAATGAAAAAAGTGGAGTCGTTGGCCAAATTAGGTCAACGAAATTAAAGAGACTAAATAGGATCCTGCAGATTTCAGGTTTTTTTGAGGACTGCTAACGCACTCCGTTCTTAACGCACGTCAGATCGTCACATATATTTTAATTCATATTTATATTTTTTTACACCGACTCATAATAAAAACACTAGTATTTATATTATTTTTTTGCAACAAATATTATAAAATGTATCAATAGTACTAAACAAAGGTGTAAGTATCACTGATTTTCATCCACGCTAAAAATGTATAAATAAGAACAAAATTTGTATTTATAATATAAAAAAATATATAAATATAAATTAAAAGATATTTGGCGGGCTGGCGTGCGTAAAGTCTGGAGTGCAGAATCTTTTCTCATAATATATTGCTCCAATGAGGTCAAAATAAATCAAATTTATTCCTTGAAATGCTAAAAGATTAAACTCAGAGGGGATAAACACTTATTACGAGTAGCTTAATGACTAAAAATTACATCACTTATTTACACCAATCAAAGATATAAAAAGATATTGAAAAAAATGGACAGGTGGCCAAAAAACCAATCATGTTAAATACAGACTCACAAACCAAGTTCATGAAACAAAAGTCCCTCCCTCAATAACAATCAAAATGGTCAGTGTTATATTTTTTCTTCTTCTTGTTCAACCTTATGCCTTTTGCAGTGCTTTCCGAGACCGAAAAGCGGCCTTGTTCCAGTCTGAGGTTTCAGATAACTACGTTGTAGTTTTCGATGCTGGTAGTACCGGTAGCAGAGTTCATGGTTTTCGATTCGACGAGAATATCGATCTCGTTGATATTGGAGATGAGATAGAGTTCTTCCTGTCGGTAGGTTATTATTACAATCTCTTGTTATCTATAATCTATTTCAATCTGAAACTTGAAAAAGTTCCAGACTCATTTTGTGCTTATTTGAGCTTATTTTGTCGAACATAATGATCGAGCCAACTAAATTGCAGATAAAACCCGGATTGAGCTCCTACGCTAATGACCCTTCGGCAGCGGCAAATTCACTGTTTCCTCTCCTAAGCAAATGTGAGAATGTTGTTCCCGAACAGTTGCGACCGGAAACACCACTAAAACTTGGGGTATATTCATCATTTGTGGTTGTCGTTGATTTCAATATTTTTATTTTATTTTATGATTGTAATGTGCAAGCTACGGCAGGTTTACGACTCATTGGCGAGGAAAAATCAGACCAGATCCTAAATGCGGTATTATTAGTTTGGCAAATAGATTGATTGGTCCATTCTTATTCATCTTCTCATTCAATGGTTCTAGGTTTATTGGCAGATAGATTGATTCACATTTATTTTTAGAAAATAGACTGATTGCCAATTTCACCGAAAATTGAGAACATTAAATCGTTTTTTTTTTAAGAATTTAAAGTTCAGTGTAACTAACTTATTGGGTTTATAATTATAACTTTTGTTTCTTCATATTAATTACAGGTCCGAGATTTGTTTAGCAAGAATAGTTCGTTATACTCAAAGTCAGAATGGGTGACAGTTCTTGACGGCTCACAAGAAGGATCTTATTTATAGGCATAAATATAAATAAATAAGGCATATATGGTGCCTCTCAAATTCCCTCTAACATTTTTTATATCATCAATTAATAATTAATTAACATAGTAATTAACAAAAATATATTACATTAACGATTAATTAATACATAATTAAAGTACATATTAATTAACAATTCATAATAAATATCAATTAATCGTTAATAAGATATCTTTTTATTAATTATCATGTTAATTATTATATTAATAAATTGTTAATCGGTGATATAGAGGATGTTGGGGAAATTTGAGGGCCATGGTATAATTATCCTAAATAAATTACCTCAGGTATTTGTTATAGTTCCAAAATATATATTTTTAGAAAATTTACTATTAAACTCCCACAATCCACATTACATCAAAATGGCAAGAGAAAGGATAATCACGCAAGAAAAGCAATATTACTCAAAATTTGTAGGGATACCCATGATATTTTCATCTTTGTAGGGACATACGAGATATTTTTCATGTTTTATTTGGCTATAGATCAGTTTTTTTCCTTTTGTTGGGATATATGTGATCTATATGTGGTTCATATTTAAATTATACATCCATTTAAACCTCGATAGAATTAGTCATAGAAATGTTGGAACATTATTCCAACATTTGACTTATATATAAAATATTATGTGTTGTAATATTATCATTTAAATGTTTATTAATATAGTGATCAATTTTAGTTATAAAATTAAGCATTAAATGTATCAATTAAGTTGTGAGCCTTTGATGTGTAGAATTATTGGTGGTGTGTTTCTAATTTCTATGATGGGCTGAAATAGAAAAATCCACATTAGGAGCTCAAAAGGTACGTCTTTGTGAAAAGATGTCTTGTGGCTATAAAATCAAATTGGTCCCAAGCACATATGAGATTCTGCCATTCTCTTTTCCATCCCATTAAGAAAAGAGAGAGATCCATAGGAGAAAAGAAACCGAAGGATTCTTCAAATTGGAGATCATAAAGTGCTTGGAAATCCAAATCTTTGCAATTAAGGCTTCGTAGACGCAACGACGATGATAGCGCGACATCAATTCGGACGGATTCCATACCCTTCGCATACGGTTAAGGTACGGTTTTGATTAAGATAATTCGGTTGAATTCACATAGTTATTACGGTCCGTTTGTACGGGCAAATTGAATTATTTTTATTCACGGGGCGGTGCCGGATCGTTGCCGCCGCCCCAACAATTGGTATCAGAGCGAAACTATGGTGAATCAAAGTTTAGATGGAAGAGAAACGAATTATATAGGGTTTAAAACGATTTCTCTCGTCCAATTTTTGTTAATTTCGGATAATTTCGTTTTTTATCGAAACGGGTCACAAACGGGTCACAAAATTAGAGAGAAAGAAAAGTTTATAGAAAATTTGTACTATCTCTCTATACTCAGTGGATAATTCCGGACACGACTATGGTCTTCGTTTCGTGAACGGACGTCGGTAACGGGATAACCCGCCCACCAGACGCGAGACGAGAAAAAGGGACGCCATTTTTTGGCTCTGTTACGTGAGAGCTATGTTCTAAAAATCGGTCTAGGCGGCGCCTAGGCGCTAGGCGTCGGGAAAACGTCCACGTTTAGCCTAGGAGTTTCTGTCTAGACGGAATTCCGCCTAGGCCCGCCTAAATAGCGACTAGGCCCGCATAATTCCGTCTAGGCCCGCCCAAGCCAATTAATTTTTTTTTTTTTTTTTTTTTTAATTTTAAAAGACCCACAACTCATTTTCTTTCTTATTTCTATTTTTAGTAATTTTATTTTGTGATTTATTTGAATTTGTATTAATGTTATTTTGTAGATTTCATGTTATAATTTGTTTGGACGTTGTTTTAAATAAATTAATATGTAGATTTCATGTTATGATTAATTTGGACGTTGTTTTAAATAAATCAATATACATTATTTTTAGTATAAAAAATTATAGCACAAATTATAATATATAAAAATTAAAAAAATGACAAATATTATGTAAAATTACAAATCCGTCTAGATCCGATTAATCCCCGATTAATCCCTCTAGGCGCTAGACGGTGTCCGTCCGCCCGACTAGCGCCTAGCGATTTCTGTAACATTGTGAGAGCCATGAAAGGCCCTTTTCTTCTTCTCTGGTCGTGATGGTTCAGATGAAGAGATGGAATTACAAGTCTTGGTTTTATGTTAAATAAAAAACTTGGATTTGACATTCCGGTTTTTTAAGTTTGTTAAAATCCAGAATTACAAATTCTACTATAGAAAATCAGGACATCTGATTCCGGATTTTAAAGTTTGGATTTTGAAAATTAGGAAAAGAAAAACTGGGTAACAGATTTTGGATTTATTATTCCGGTTTTCTCAAAGTATTTCAAATCCGTAATTCGTAAATTCAGGAAAAGGAAAGTGGGATTTAGTTTTCCAGTTTTTTAAGCTATTTGAATTCCGGGTTGAGATCTTAAAGACAACAAAGTATTATTTTAGCTATTGCATCTTAAGTGGATTTGATGATAAGTAAATAACTATATGAGTGATGTTATTCATTGCTGTCACGGCGTATAACGAACAATAAAATATATATAATTAACGCAAAAAAGACGTACATATAATAATGTATGTCATTAGATATGTATAATGAATATTAAAATGTTGAAAACAAGAATAATGTATAATGAATATTTAAGCTGCAATTAACACACTAATTTATCATATAATAATATATTAAATAAGTAGTGCTAATTTAAAAATCGTGTTTTTAATATTTGCGTTATGAATGAAGGACAATATGAGTACGGTGAAAATACATACAATGTGGTAGCTTCACCTTCGGGGTCGGACTATGTGAAATGCAAAGATGATGTGGTTAAAGCCTTGAATATAAGCAAACCTTGTTCGTATCAAAATTGCACGTTTAATGGTACATGGAACGGTGGTGGCGGAAAAGGTCAAGATTTTATTTATGCCGCGTCTTTCTTCTTCGACAAGGCTTCGCAGGTGGATTTTTTTTAAAAAATTATACTTGCCGCCCTCTATTATCCCCTACAAAGGTTGATGCGATGGCAAGTGGCAATTAAGAACTAAATTGCATTTAATGCCTGGTAGATCATACCATGTATGTTCACCATGCTAAACCAACCATGATTTAATACATACAATTATGATTCATTTAACACATAATAGACACATCTATTCGTTTGACACGTAATATATATTTACACAAATTTAGTTACTGTCAAATAACTTATTATTTTTATTTTCAATGTTATATTTTTGTATATTTTTTATTATATTTTTATTCATGTTATCCGTTTACACATGTTAAACGGCGTATTAATTCGGTCCAATAATTTTTTTTTCCAAAGTTATATATTTAAATTTGATTAATTAATATTATAAATTGTGCTAAACAAACTTGTTTAAAATATTAAATAAATTAATGATGTGTGAAACGGTGAATCTTTTTTTACCTTCTTTTTTTATATAGGATGAAAAAAATTAAATATGTATGGTTTACCATCATAACTAATGCATGCGCCAACTCATCAATCTATCTAGGGATTTTAAGGGAACATGCATCACCACTCTTTTTTTTTATATAAAAGAATTAAAATGGGTCCAATTTCGTTCAAAATATTGCTTCTTATTGGCTATTTCAAGTTCAAATTAGTTTTCTATTAATTAAGTGATGATTTATCAGTTTGGTTAAATCTAGTTGTTAGAAATTTATCTCAACATTGAAAAAAAAATGAATTAATTCATCTTTTTTTGGTGAGTAGTTTGGTTTTATAGATAAAAAGGAGCCAAGCACCAAAGTTACACCAATGGATTTCAAAAATGCAGCTCAAATTGCTTGTAATATGAGCTTAGAGGAGGTAAAACAGGCCCATCCTGGTGTTTACGACCCGCATTTTATTTGCATGGACCTGGTGTATCAATATACATTGCTTGTCGATGGGTTCGGTACGTAATTATAATTATAATGTTTCATTCAAAATCTCAACTTATTGCGACGATTTTGTTCTTAATTTCGTTTTGGGAATAACATGTTTCACAGGCCTGCATCCATCGAAAGAAATTACGCTGGTTAGCAAAGTCCAATACGGGGACTCATGCGTCGAGGCAGCTTGGCCTCTTGGCAGTGCGATTGAAACCGTTTCGCTGCAATCTACGATCAAAGAATCTGTGCAACGTAAGTACCGGTTTTGGTCTCATGTATTGTAACACGTGCCTTGTATTAAAATTAATATTTTTTTAATTATTATTATTAATAATTTGGGGCAGAATTAATAATTAATTATGTATGAAAATATGATGTATGCATATTAAATTAGAAGATGTATCTTGACATAAATAAGTGTCTATTTAAATAGAAGTATCTATAATTTAGATAGATTATGATGTATGTTTGAAAGGGTGCGTTTAGGAAATATGTATTGAATAGTATAAATATGATGTAATGTGTCGTGAATGAATAAGAGAAAAATATAAGAAAATTAAAGGGGCAATTGCCCCTGACTCTCTCTCTCTCTCTCTCTCTCTCTCTCTCTCTCTCCATTCTATTTTAATTAAGGAGCCATTTTAATAAAGAGGCCACTTTTGGTCTTTGTTTATAAATGAAGTCCCAATTCTAACATGGTAACAGAGCCGAGGTTGTTTGCGATTGTTTGCGAAAACGACGGTTATCAAAAGCTACGGTTATCGAGCGGCGGTTATCGAGTTTAGTAAAAGTCGGAGAAGGAGTCACCAAGACAACCAAGGAGGTTACGTACTTGGGCTCACCCGAACTTCACAACTCATTTCCGAATTATCGAGTTTAGTAGAAGTCGAAGAAGGAGTCACCAAGACAACCAAGTAGGTTACGTACTTAGGCTCACACGAACTTCACAACTCAATATCGATTTATCGAGTTTAGTAGAAATTTGGAGTAGGAGAAGGCCACGACAACCCAAGACGGTGTGTTCGGGTTCCCACAAGTTTCGCAACTGAATTTCGATGGAAAAAAAATTCGCCAGATCATTGATCTCTCCAAATTGTCAATGGTATGTGCAAGACGAAGAAAGAAGTCAATTTCGACGAAAATAAAAACGATCCGGAAAGAGGACGATTCGGAAAAAGGCAATTCGGAAAAATGATCCGAAAAAAGGAAGATTCGAAAAAAAAGCCGATTAAAAAAAACCGAGTTTAAAAAAAAAAAACGAGCGTGACGAAAAGAAATCATGGGGCAGTATGGAGAACAAGAAAAAATGACGAAAAAAACATTAAGGGGGGTATTAAAATTAATTTTTTTTAATTATTATTATCAATAATTTGGGACAGGATTAATAATTAATTATGTATGAAAATATGATGGATGCATATTAAATTAGAGGATGTATCTTGACATAAATAGATGTCTATTTAAATAGAAGTATCCAGAATTTACATAGATTATGATGTATGTTTGAAAGGGTGTGTTTAGGAGATGTGTATTGAATAGTATAAATATGATGTAATGTGTCGTGAATGAATAAGAGAAAAATATAAGAAAATTAAAGGGGCATATAGACTTTTCGTTGAGAAAAGTTAAGCCTTTCATTTCTTTAGAGAATCCAAGTTCAAATTTGAAATTCCACCCAAATTACAAACACCAAATTATTACAAACTTCAAAGAATTAAATGGGTTGAACGAGTGTTTAAGAGAGCTGCTTCAGAAGATATCACTGTGCTCACATTGATCCTCCTTGGCATTGAAGAACTTGAAGATTGCTTTCATCAAATCAGCTAAGTTCCCAACTTCATATTATCTTTTCAATGAATAATACTCTTTCATATGCCAAATCCCTACAAAATAATATCAATGAAAAATGGACATTAGTATCAAAACAAAAAACGTCAAACACAAACCCTAAACAGAAAATGCAACAATATCCAAAAACATGTTTTATATGTTTATCAAATAATCATTTAACACATGAAAGTTGAGAACCAATAAGGTGTTTAAGGTGTTATAAATTAGGTCACATACAAAATTTTTGTTATACCAAATTAAAAGATAATGAAAAGATAATAAATCATGTACTTGTTTTTGGAAATTCAAGTCAGAGACCATTGTTATTCAATCAATCATATGATTTATTTGAAGACAAAGGAAAACAGGCTGCAAATGCAAATTCATATCAAATAACAGTCAATTTATCAAAACAAAAACAGGAAGAAAAATATTTTACAAAAGAAATAATTTTAAATAATTTACCTGATAAACATTGTAACCCAATTGACCTAATAAGTATAACAGAACCACTTGGCACACTCATCTCAGTAGGGTCATACATGCCTGCAAAAATAATACAAGAAATTAAATTATCAGTTAATTGCAAGATAAGTATAAAAATTCCAAATTCTATAAGGATAATTGATGATAATAATATAACCATAATACCTGTTAAGGAAATTAATAATGTTCCTAGTTCTTCTCTTAAAGCAAATAAGCCCTCAGAAAAATTTAAAATAAATAAGCCCTCAGAAAACATCATAGAGCCAATTTTTTAAAAAAGGGAGGAGGGAGGAAAAAACAATAAAACTCAACAAAAGGTAAGGATACCTAATAAAAACATATATAAAGATAAGAGAGGTAAAACAGTCAAAAAGTGGCAAATAAAGAAAAAACCTAATACTTTCTAGAGAATTAAAGAGAAGAAAATATAAAATCCTCCAATTAAAAGTATTAATGAAATCATAAGTTCTGATAAGGATATCATCATCACATATAAGATTTCAAAGCCCTCTGAAAAGGTAATCATCCTTGGGCAACAAGGGGGAATAGGGACAATACAAATCTCATATGCTCAAGCATCTCAACAAATATTATTTCCTCTAATTAAGGAAATTTATTCTCCTTATAGGAAGCAACAAGTAATATCACATCATATAAAATCATTATTAAATCCTAAACTATCATTGGCAACTAAGTTTACAAATAAGGGTTTTCTATAATTCCACAGCAAAATAATGTGAGTATTTAATACCCTGATTCACCTCAGGAAGAAAATGTGACATGTCAATCAATAGTTCCATACCATAATCATAATACTGCATCTCATATTATTAATGATTTTCCTTCTCTAGATAATTCAATTTCTCCAAATATAATATCTCATGAATATAGGGATTTAGATCCAACATTAATAAATCATGACATCAATTCTTTATCTAATGAGATTAAATCTCCATCTCATGAACATAGTAATGATAAGGGCAACAAAACTGTTAAGGAATATAAAGTTCAAGGTACCTCATTTTGTACAAGAGATAAAGATTTTTTGTCACCACTTAAGCATTTTTCTATAAAAAACCAAAAGAAAATAAGTGAATATTTTTCTGGATTAAACAATAATAAAAATAATATTAAAAATAATTCAGTAGAATCAAATCAAAGTCTTACATGTAATGAACAAACTATTGGAGAGTTATTGAATGGAATAGAACAAGTATCCATCTCAAAGGAAAATACCAAGGAAAAAAATAAAACTGTAAAACTTGATGAGCAAAGAAGAAGTACAAGATTGTTAAATAAACAAACAAATCATTACACATCTCCTATATAAAAAGCACAATTAGTTAAATTCAAAGAGATCCAAAAAGACAGAAATAAAAGAAATAAAAATAAAAACAATAATACTGAAATAAAATCATTAAATCTGGATGAAACACAAGAAATAAAAAAATCATGAAGAAATTATTGATATTTTATGAGCTACTGGAATTGAAATCAATGCAAACATTAAAAATACAATCAATAATTTAGTTGAGGATCAAAGTACTTAAGTACTTGATCATAATGAAGGATATAATACAAATTATGTTATATAAAAAATTAAGGATACTATTTTGGAATGTTGGGGGCTTAAATGCAAATGTTAAAAAATAATAGTACCAATTCAAGAGATCTTATAAGCCAATCAAGAGATCTTATAAGCCAATTAGATTTTAATGTATCAACTACTAATTTAGATGCAAATTCAGATAATCTATCTACTGATTATGAGAAAAACTATTTCTACACTAATCTATCTTTATATGCAGGGAATTCAAGAAGTGGGAATCAAATATCAAGGATCAGCCATGATGAATCGATGGGAAGATCTCAAATTCGAGCAGGAAATGAAGAAGGAATGCAATCAAATGAAGATCTCATGCGACATGACAATGCAAATGTGGCTCTATGGTGGTTCAATCGAGATTTAAATGAGGATGACAGATTGCCACAAGGAATTGAACACACAAATCAATTAAATGAAGGGTTCCATACCTTAAGCCGAATAGTTGCATATTTAGAGGAGTTGATTGATGTTCATGATTCTGGTGATCAACTGAGTCAGTCTTCTCAACAAGATTCTAGGCCAGCATCTCCGAGTCTATTGATGGATTTATCTCTCAGTGATCGAGGGTTCGTATAACCCTAGTTGGGGATCGGGGGGAGGGAAGAAAGAGTTACAGAAAAGGAAAGGATGTGAAGTGTATAGAGTAAAGGAAGGAAGGAATAGCTTTCTCGGTTATCATAGCTTTTTATACCAAGGATAAGAGTTACTATTCCAGGATTATAGTAAAGTTTGGAATTGATATCTGGGATTCTAATTACAGGATTCTAGCGTAGATGTATAGTTATAGTTCATGTGATTGATATTGAAGGTATTTAGGAGTAGTATTTTTTAATTATTAGGGCAAATACCTTCAATTTATTGTAATGAACTATAAGGTTATATAAAATCAATAAAAGTAGGACGTACGAGCCTACTTTATTTTTCTCAAAAAAAAAAGGAACATACATTGTGCAGATTCTTTGATCGTAGATTGCAACGAAACAATTGCAATGGCACTACTAAGATGACAAACTGCCTCTACTAGCGATTCACCACATTTGATTTTCTTAATTAGAACAATTGTTTTGACGGTTCCAAGATTTGGATCATATTAATTATTCCAAAAGTGAAATCAGAAGAAATTTGTCGTAGAAAGTTGAGGTTATGAACGGTTCATTCTAATTACGTAATTATATTGCGGTTTGAAAACATCAAGATGGACATATTTTGCTTCCTTTAAGCTCATACTACCAGCAATTTTTGCCGCATTTTTGTAATGCATGGGTATAAACGTGGCTCATTTTTTTTTATCTATAAAACCAAAAGATTCACAAAAAAAAGTTGAATTAATTCATGTTTTTCAATAATGAGAAAAATTTGCAACAACTAAATTGAACCGAACTTATAAATTATCAGTTAATTGATGAGAAAACTAAATTAAACTTGAATTGGCAGTCAGCAATAGTTGAAAATTCATGGTTCGCAGGATCGGCGACTCGGTCTTGGAATCGGCCGACTCGAGCCGGAGTCGGCGGTGGTCGATCCGATTTCGTCCGATTCCTGTTGAATTTCACCGATCTTGCCATTTGTTGCCATTTTTTTCATATTCATCGAGTTCTTTCCAAAGAAAATGTATTTGAAGAAGACAATAGGTGGGGTACAACACTTAATAGGTCTGTAGGGGTCATTTTAGGGGTCATTGGATACTTCATGTAGAAAACAATAGACTATATCATGTAAGTTTGTGATGTTATATTTTATAGTATGTTCACGAATTAATAAAACAAAATTAGTAGCGATGTTTTGGAGCATTTCTTTCGGTAACTCTCTGTCAAAAAAATATTTCAAAAAATAATTGGATTTTGAAAAATATTCTAAAACTGATTCATATCATATTTTAAAAATTTGGTACCAATTGATTTTAAAAATTGGATAAATTAATTAGTTCAAAAATTAATTAATTAGTCAGATGGAGAAAAGACATAAATCGTCGGGTTCTATAAATCCGGTCAGAGTAAGTTATTATGTGTTCCCAAATGTTACCACCACATTTTTTATCTTAATTATAATATTTAATTAATATGATAATCAATACATATCTTATAATTAATAAATAACTAATATATTATTAACATTCATTTGAATTACTTAATTCAAATTAAAATCATTTAATCGTTTATTATGTGTTTTTAATTAACATGTTAATTATGTGTGTTAATTACAATATAAAAATTATGATGATAATTTTTGTGGCAAAATAGAAATTTTTTTTCACTTTATCTCTGGCACACGGTTATTATAAAAATGAGAAACTTTGCATTGCACCAAAATTTTCCCGCCGAAATCTCCATACTTGAATTAACATGCATATTTTACAAAGTAATTATAAAATATATCATAAATAATTAACTGTACATAAGTATAACTATATATAATATAAGTTGTATTTCTATTTTATTTTATTTTTTATTTAGCAAAACAACATTTTAACAAATTCCGACTCTCCGATATGACTCGGACGATTCCGATCCGATCCGGCCGACTATTACTCTATGGCCATTAGACCACTCCGATTCCGATTCCGACTTTCAGAAGTATGGTTGAAATTTTGAACTTATAAATCTTTGAAATAGTTTAGGGTCATTGAACGTCTCCATCATTTCTTCATTGCTATCTCACACACCCCTCCCCCCTTCCGTCCCCCCGAAAGATCGATTCTTTGACATTGAGATTGAAATGCCAAGATAGCCACGCTGATCTTCGGGGTTTCTTCGTTTGTCTTCTACAATCACGTCTTCTACAATCATGGACACCATTAATTATAATTTAAGATTCATGTTTGCCAATGGACTCGTGGTCCAGTGATTGGGTGTGAGACACGAATATTCATATGTTGTGAGAGGTTGTGGGTTCGAGTCTTATTGGCACCATTGGATGGAGGACCCCTTCTCCATCAACTCATTTTATAATTTAAGATTCAATTATCCTAATTGCCTTGAGTTAAAGATCCCAATTTTGGTGCCGAAATTACGGCCTGGAAAGGCTGAGATCAATAGAAGTCCTCCAAATAGAATCAAACTGACGTTTCCAAAAAAAGACCAAAATTCATCTCAGCTTGCTTAGTATGACTAGAATTGGGCATCCAAATATTGCCAAGTTTATGAAAAGGTACCTTGTTATCGTCAATTTGCATTGAATGTTTTCTACCAACTCTTAATTGAATTGGTGCGTAAAACTATTTGAAATTTTCTTTAGACTTTGCTCTAACATTCCCAATAAAAAAAAGAAATCGAAAAAGTCTCGTACCAGTTGACAGGAAGTGGGTTGGGGTATGCCGTAGTGCCTCTTTACCAAAAGGCGCTTGAGGAAGTCTCATGGTGTGCGAGATTCTTCACCATCAATTGACAAACTTCGCTGGCGGTAGACAAGATCCATCCTTGACGATTTAACTTGAGTTTGAAAGAGGAAGATCGAGACCTGAAGTGAAGTAAAGATCACGAGAGAGAGAGAGAGAGAGAGAGAGAGAGAGAGAGAGAGAGAGAGAAGTTGGGGAGGGGTAGAATCGTATATTCACAATTAATTAGCTGTTAAACTTAACATATTCTGTTAATTATGTACAAATTTGATATGGATTAAGGTTGGGAGGGATAAATTTGTTATTAAAAGTTTTGTAGGGATAAATACGTTATTTGAGTGTCAAGGATGGATACACTTGTAATATTCTTCTTTTAAATGACAATTTGTAATTAAGAAATTTATTCATAATTTTAATTCCCGGCTACATAGTGCGGGGATAACCCGTGGGGCTTGCGCGGAGTAGCACGTGGGGTGAGGCTCTATCCCATCCTCACATCCAGGATAAACTCCTCGCCCAGTCCTCATCCCGTGAGGCAAATAATTGAGGATTCTCCGTGTCCCATTCGGGTCGGGTCTCCACGGGGATGGGGATTCTCCACCCCATTGACATTCCTACACATAGCATTTTGAAAAATGCGCATGTAATTTTAGAGAACACAATCCCGAAAAAAAATTTAGTATAATATTGTCAAATGTGTGGCGGTATTAAAGTATGCATTCCACAACATATATAAAATGTTTTGGAATGTTACGGTTTAGTTATCAATAGTCATTACATTAGTATCACAAATAAAAAATAAATACAAAAAAAAATCATTTTTCATGGATTAGATTTCACTTCGAAATTTTTTTTATTGGTGTAGTCATTGACGGTGCTTCGATATCAATTAATATTTTTTGAGAAATTCCATAGAAATTAATAGATGCCAAAAGTCATTTCTCTTAAATGGCATGTGAGGCTATAAGTCACCCTGTTGAAAGATTGACATTGTAAAATAGTAGGGATGTCAATGGGTCGGATTCGGGTCGGGTATAGGCTCATCCATATCCTTACCCATCTTAATCGGATAATATTCATACCCGACCCGTCAACTAAACGGGTAATTTTACCCGTCCCGTTTATTATCCGCGGGTTTTCGGATTATCCACGGGGATTTTTAACCATACCTAAATATATACAAAAATATTAAAATATACTAACGAAAAATATACAACAAATATTTGTATGTAGAAATTATTTTATGAAACTAAAAAAGGTAGAAACGTGAAATAGCTGTAAATAAATAAATAGATAAACATGAATCTAGGAATTTATTATTTTTGCTTTATTTACTAAACAAATATAAAAAATAAAAATAAATTGTATAATAAAGAACAGTAGAAAAAATAGATTAAACCCATTTGAAAAACAACAAAAATAATAAAATATATATTAAAATATTAATATAACTAAGATTATTAAGGACCGGGTTCGGGTCGGGTATACCCACGGATCGGGTACGACCTCACCCATACCCTACCCGTATCCGTGCCGGGTATTTTTTAATCGGGTAATATCCGACCCGCAGGTAGGCTTAATCGGGTATTACCCGACCCGCCCGGGTCGGATACCCGTCGGGCACGGGTATTACCCAACCCATTGACATCCCTATAAAATAGTATGGTTATATAATCAACACCGCATTTTAGTTTAATTACATGCACGATTATCCAACTATGAGGATTAGTTTAATTGTTTCCACCCATGAATTATAGTGGCTTGATTAATAATTGCAGAAGCTCCTATTTTTAAATTAAATATATGTATATAAATATATTCTCATTTTTCTCACTAACAATTTTGTGCTCTTCACTGTCAAGTGATTAGTAGTGGTGTCAACGATGTATATATTATTTAAACCAATCTGAATCGTATATATAAAAATCTATGTTGCACGGATACGGATACGGCGATACGGCAATTTTCAAAAAATCACGGATACGGATACGATTATATAATTATTATTTTAATATATTTATATTGTATATAATAAATAAATAAATAATAAATTAAATAATATTTTAAATTTAAATATCATGACAATAAATAAAATCAATATAACAATACAAATATCATAAAAGTATTCTAAATTTATTCTAGAAGTATCCTGAAACTAATTTAGAAGTATCCTAGAAGTATCATATACAATTTATTTAAAAATATTATGGGCCAAAATACATAATGGGCCGAAGTATCCTAAATAGAGTATCCCAGTCGTATCCTGAACGTATCCCGGCCGTATCCTATCGTATCCTGCCGTATCCCCGCCGTATCCGAAAAAAAAAATATTAAAATAATCGGATACGCCACGTGGCGTATCCGATACGTATCCGAGCCGTATCGTACCCGTATCCGTATCGGATACCCGTATCCTCATGATACTTCTGCGTTTTTGAAGTATCCGCATAACATAGATAAAAAGTTTAGGATCCGATAAGTATGGATACGAATTTGATATAGGCACTATCCAAAGACTGAGAATAGTATCTGAACTTGCCGGACAACGCTAGTGAATAAGTGAGCCATGCATGTGAGGAGTCGAATAGAGTTTCATGCCAAATATTTTTCTCAAATTAAAATTTCAAATTTCAAAACTAACATCGTGAGTACAAAAGGAAGCCTATAAAATTCACCCCGGCGATTCATCATTTAAAGGTCCCTCGTGTTTCATATTCTTATGATTCGTTGACAAAATAGATTCTTCTATGTTCCAATACTAACTCCACTCCTTATAAAAAACCCTAAATTTGGAAAAAGATAATTCTTCTCACATTACTCAAAAGTGTTCAAGTATAACCTGTAAACTAATGGCTCGAGCAGGAGGATTCGCGAACACTAGCCTCTTAGCTCTCTCTTTTCTTCTCCTTGTTCAGCTTTGCTACGCAGCCATTATAACCGAGAAGAATGGAAATACCGATAAATACATCGTTGCATTCGATGCGGGAAGTCAGGGCACCACAGTCCACATTTTCCGTTTCGACGAGAACTCGAATATTTTAAAAATCAAAGGCGAATTAACTATTCAATTTGGGGTAAATTACAATGTTCAATATTTGCAATTTTGTCGTATCATTTACAATGTTTATATGTGTATTAGGGGGAATCATTGATCACAAACGGAGTAAACCAAACTAGGATTGCATGTGTGCTTGCTCCACTTCTGCAAAAGGCTGTAAATGTAATTCCCGTGAATCTTCGCTCCGTGACTCCGCTCATACTTGGCGTAAGATATCATTTTTTACCTTACTACTCTGTAACTATGAATTTGTTTTGTGTACCACATTATATCATTTTGTGTTTAATATGTTATTTTATATGATACATATACACAAAATGATTTATTTCTTATGTTGCAAATCTGCAGGCAACCGATGAAATGATACTTCTTGGTGAAGATAAGTTGAAGGAAATTCTGAAAGGGGTAAGTACAGGGTGAATTGACATATATGTTAAGTACTAGGATTACGATTTAGAGTTTAGGTATTAATCATGTGTTTATGGTTTAGGTTTGATGGGGATTTGGTGTTAAGCAGATTAATTATTTGTTCTTTTTCTTTTCTCCATTGTTGTTAGGTTCGCCATGTTTTCAGCAAGAGCTCGCTATTATACGACTCAAAATGGGTTAAAGTTCTTCCAGGTGCAGAACAAGGAGTTTATTTATGGGTAACAAGATTATTATATATTACGTTTAAACATTTTAAGTCATGGATCTAATTAACCTTCGTAATGTGTATATATAGAAATGATTAAAAGTTAACAAATTTGCAGGCAACCGTAAACTATCTTTTAGGAAATTTGAAGGGAAATTATGAAAACACAGTGAGTTTGCTCGATCAGAAGCGTGCTATGGTCGAAACAACCTATGCCGTCTCCAAACAAGAAAATAGCGAAGTTAGTATCGAAAAAGATTATATCACTAAGTACTACTTCAATGGAACCAAATACTATCTCTACTCTCATGGGTTTGTTTGTCTTTCTTCCCTTTCTCTCGAATTTATTCTCCAATTTGGACTTCTATTTACTCCAAATTTTCACAAAAACTACGGTCCTTTCTGAGGAAATGAAGGACTCAATTTCAGAATAACAAAAAACCGGTTATATTATTGCCGAATACATGTTTAATTCTGCAAGACATTTTGCAAAGTTTGGGGATGCATATTATTAATATCAGCTATAAAATGTATTTTTTTTTTTTTAATGATACCTGACAAGTGGTCGCTTATCTAATAAAATGTATTTATTGTGAAGTTTATATTGATAATTGAGAATTTGTTTCTCAGTTACTTAGGTTACGGTGCATATGCAGCCAGGGGAGAAATACTCAAGTATACAAATGATTCATATACGTACTGCGTAGTAAACGATTACAACGGTACAAAAATTTTATAAAGATAATCATCCATTAATTTCCTTTTTATATGACTTGTGAAAATACTAACTTTTTTCTACGTACATGGAATTATTAAGTTCAATACGACTATTATGGAGTGGTGTACAATGTTAGATCTCCGCCAAGCGGGTCGAATTACGAGAAATGCGAAGCTAATATTCGTAAAGCAGTAAACCTAAATGCACCTTGTTCGTTAAAAAGTTGCACGTTTAATGGTGTGTGGAACGGTGGAGGAGGAGCTGGCGTGAAAAATCTCTATATGTCTACTGGCTTCCATCACACCGGCTCTGACGTAAGCTCCTCGTAACATTTCAGAACCCGTCAAAATCTTTTCGTGACGCGAGTATTTTTTTTGTTATGAATTTGAACAGCTTGGCATAGTAAATAGTGCAATGGCCAGTTCTGCAGTGACATTAATGAAATATGGAGAAAAGGCTAAACAGGCTTGTATACCAAGATCCTTGGAAGAAGCAACCATATTATATCCACATGTGGACTCGGATGATCTGCCATATTTATGCATGGATCTTGTCTATCTCTACTTTCTACTTGTTGATGGACTTGGTGAGAAATTATCTTTTTGTTGAATTATAAAATATAAATCCTTAAGTTCTTTAACTTTATTTTGTGTCGAATACTAGCTATCGAACCAACGAAGGTGATAACAGCAGTAAATGAAGTGCAGTATGGAGATTCATATCTGGAGGTGTTTTGGCCTCTCGGCGCGGCACTGGAAATCGTCTCGTCAGACCGAACAAAAAGATCATCTATTAGAAATATACCATATTCCTCGAACCCATCTGTTAGGATGGTTTAGATCGTCTAGATAGGAGTCGAGTTAGAATTTGGGCACCTTTGAACTGTTTTAGCATGCTTTTGTTGCTGTTAGTTCTTTCTTCATAACAAGGTTTTAAGCAATGTTGGATTTTCTGTTGGATCTCGAATTTGGGAAGTGTTCATCATGATAAAACAAAAATATGCTACAATGATTTATTCAGATATGATGAAGAATAAAATATAGTATTGTCATATTTAAATTTGTTTAGACATATATACTCAATATAACAAAATTAAGTCTACAAATTGAAACCTTTTATTTAAATTAAAGATTATTAAGTTTAATCTCTTTTGTTGAGATTATATGATGTAACAGATTGTGAATTCAATTATCATTGACATAAATGAATAGAGGACATGTCAGTCTTCTTCGTTTATTATCAAAAAAAAAAAAAAAAAAAAAAACTACATTCCGTCCTATTTTCCAGGCTGGTGAAAACATCACTGCGACAGGACCGGTTTACAATCATTTGTTTTGCAGCATTTCATTTTATGTTAATGTTACTCGTATAAATTATGACATGAATTGATTAATCATTCTATTGACATGTTATCTTTAGATAGATACTAATCTTAAACATTCTCCTCTTCTTTCGTTCGGCCACGTCGCCTGTTACTGCTTGCTTCTTCTGAATAAATAATACTCCACATCATCCTCTTTTCTTCTCATTTGCTCGAACAAAAAAAATCCACCGTCAAAACCCTAGCGACCCCACAAGAGAAACACGGAGCAGATAAAGAGAGAAATTTCCTCACTCGGACTCGGCAGAAAGAAGAAGAGGAAGAAGGGCGACGCTCAGGCTAGGTGACTACGAAATTGGACGACAGGACGCAAGTGGCGGTTCGCCACTCTGTTCTTCATGCGATTAAAGAGGTGTTCAAACGGCGCAGCTCGGCTGGCAAAAGAGTGCGAATGGAGAAGGATGACGACAACACGTGAGTTTTGGCTGTTTCATCGTGATTTTGGCTCGATTGCAGCAGGTATTTGTCGTTTTTCCCTTTTTTCATTTCTTTTTTTCTGTTAAATTGTCAATTAGGGTTACGATTAGGACAAAATATGGAATTAGGTTCCTATTTTATTGTTGATTTGACATTTTTTTCAGTTCTTTCTCAGCTAAATTGTGTAATTAGGATTTCTAATGGTACAAAATGTCGAATTAGGGTTTCTATTTGGTGATTATTGCTAATTTGAACATGTTTTTCGGACTCGTGATGATTATGGATAACTTTGGCTACGAAACTCGAATATTTAAGTTCTTTGTATCAATAGAATTGGCATCACTCATACTTTCATATAAAATGGTTATTAAAGATTAATGATCAATCAAATCTTGTGATGGTGATATAATACGATTATGTCACGTATACAAACATGTATATGATGATCCCTCATAATACTTAAGTCATGAAAATACCTTAAATGTCCACAACCACCGAGTTTGCTGTTACGTTTCACGAGGCTTCAAGCTAAAGTCGGGCACGTGATATTGTAACTATCGAGAGGGTGTCAAGCGTTAAATAAGATCTTGTGAGGCCCAGGCTAAAGTCGACTCACTAGTAGTATATTTGAACGATACGCTGGATATGATTGTGACTTAACCGTCCAGACCAATCGGATTGGAGTTCGGGGCATAGATAGAATGCACACACGGAACTGGGATTGTATATGATACGACCTATCACCGAAATTCTATAAAGGTTCAAGAGTCGTATTGGATACGATTGGATATTCATCCTACCAAAATAACGGGATCCCACCCGATAGGCTAAAATCACTTGTGGGAGGAACGGAAATATGGGCCTTGAGTGTTATGGACTTGGAGTCCCGTATCGATATGAGAGTTATCGATTCGATAAAATAATAATTTCATATAATCATCATGTAAGCATATAAGGTAAGTTTGCAACGTTAGTAAAAATAATCTTTATTTCATTTGTAAAGAATGTCTTCAATTAACACCAGCACCTTATCGATTAGATCGGTATTAGAAAAGGATAAGCTAGTGGGTCGAAACTATCTAGTTTGACACATAAACCTGAGAAATATTCTTAGGCAAGAGGGTAAAATCCATGTATTGGATACGAAACTAGTGAAATCGGGCCCCAGTGCTACGGTCGAGGAAAATGCCGCATTTGTGAAACTTAAGAAGGACTCAAATGACGTTACATGTCTCATGTTGGCGTGTATGGGCGCAAGTCTTCAAAAATAGTTTGAGGACTTGGATGCATACTTGATAAGCGTTGTGCTCAAGAAAATGTTCCAAGAGCAGGAGCGTATTGAACGGTTCAATACACTCAAAGAGTTGGTAAAATGCAAGATGCCCTCAGGGTCTTCGGTGAGTACCCACCTTTTGAAAGTTCAAGCTATCATAGACCGTCTAGAGAAGCTAGGAAAGAAATTGTTGAAGATTAGGGAACAAGATTTGATCTTGTGTGCACTTCCTCCAAGGTTTTCTCCGTTTGTGACTAATTATCATATGCATTCGATAGATAAAACGATCCCTGAGCTTCATGGAATGCTCAAGAATTTTGAGTCGAAGATGTTGAAGACATCAGTGGAAAACAAGGCAAAAGTTGTCGGGAACGTTCTCACGATTCAGAATAAGGATCGTAGGAGATCAATGTCCAGGGGTGGTTCGGCTAAGAAACGCTCGAACCCGAATAAAAAGGGAAAGGAGAAATTCAAGGATGAGACATGCTATCATTGTCCATGTCTCGACATTGGAAGCGTGATTGCAAGTCTTACCTCGAGGAGGTGGAGAAGGACAAGGCAGTTTCGGAAGCCGGCCTCTCAGGTATTAACGTTATCGAAGTTAATCTTTCAACTATGAATAACTGGGTAATGATACCGGATGTGGAACTCATATTTGTCGTAATATACAGTGTCTAAGTAATAGTAGAAGATTAGCACGAGGCGAAGTGGATTTACGCGTCGGAAATGGAGCAAAAGTTTCTTCTTTAGTCGTTGGCGTTTATAATGTTACTTTACCAAATAGCCTTATATTAGTACTAAATAGTTGTAATTTTGTACCATCATTATGTAAATTCCATCTCGAAGGAAGCTTTTTGAGAAAGTCCGGAAAAGCTAGTAAGAACATAATAAGTGTATCGAAACTAGCCAAGAATGGCAATGAATTCATTATTAGGAATAATGAATTTACGATATGTAAGAATTTATTATCTATGTAAATATTCTATTAGAAAATGGTATTTACGTGTTGTATCTCGATCACGGAAATAATGAGTTTATTTTTAATGTTAATGCGTGAAGGATTAAACCTAACGTTGATAATCGAACTTTCTTTTGGCATTGTCATCTCGGTCATGTGAATGAGAAATTCATTGCTAGACTCCATAAAGATGTAATGCTAGACTCGTTTGAATTCGTTTCATATGAGAATTGCGAATCTTATTTGCTTGGCAAGATGACAAAGACGCCGTTTTCGAAGGTCGCAGAACGGTCCAGCGACTAGTTGGAACTCATACATTCAGATATGTGTGGACCGATGAAATCGAAACAAGAGGAGGATACCGAAGTGGACATTGCCACCTCTACTGTTGACTACCACGTGGAGTGGGCTCAATTCTCAGCAGTATAATAATTACCGTGGATCTATTTCTCGGGACCTCGTGAGTCCAGGATGCATGTGATATCTTTATTGTCTCGAATTCAGGTACTTCTGGTAGGTTGGATAGGAATGGACGATTTATTGACTGAGACCTGACAGTGCTTTTTTGTGTCTTTACAAACTTCTTTTTAGTAGAATTGGGAACTTTTAACTGGACGATATAAATTAACAATTTTTTAATAAATATTAATTAATTATTAATTTTATATATATATATATATATATATATATATATATATATATATGTGTGTGTGTGTGTTATTAATTTTCAGAGAATGCCACCAGATTCTTAGACATGGTAAATACTAGGGCCTCTTGAGCAACACGAATTAGTAGAATGGGATCGGATTATAAGGTGAAGTAAAAAGTTGTGGAATTAGTAATTTTTTCGATTTGTAAAAAAATATAATTTTATGTTCGGTTGTTGAAAATGTAAAAATAATGTTTCATCAAAATTAAAACAATATAATAGTATTATCATAATGACAAATTATTATTATATTATTATTATTATGTTATTATTATAATAATAATTATTATTATTAGTTTGAAAAATTTATTAATTTGATTATAATATAACATTACTGCAATATAAAATTATCATAATAATATTAATTGGAGTAATATTATGGTACTAATTATAATAATAGTATAATATAATATTAATTATAATTACAATATATTATAATAATACTAATATTAATATTAAAATAATAAGACTAATATATATATATATATATATATATATATATATATATATATATATATATATATATATATATATATATATATATATATATATATATATATATATATATATATTAATATTTTTATATTAATAATTAGTTTTGAACAATTATTATGAGCTAAAAAAAATTTAGAACTTTTTTAAAATTAATAAAAAAATAAGAAAACAATATTCTTTTAATTATTACATATGTAAAAAGAAGGGCATTTTGGTCTAAAAAGAATTAACACCAACCAAGATTAATTTTAACCCCATGCTCCGTTTGGGAAGAGGATAAGGTGGGTATAAATTATTTGAGGGATAATGAGTTATCCCTATTTATACCTAAACTTTGGAATGGTGTTTGGTAAGGTTGTGTGGATAAATTTTGGGATAGTATTGGTATCAAAAAGAATATTTTGAAATGACCAAAATACCCTTTTTCTTATAAATTTCAAATTAATATGTTTAAAAGATAAATATTATAATATTATTAGGTTATCTTATATTATATTACATTATATTGTACAATATTATATAATATTAAATTATGTAAAATTATAATTGTATTATGTTGTATTATATTATAACGTATTATATTATATTATAATATAAATATATTACATTATATTATATTATATTATATTATAATATAATGTATTATATTATATTAATGTGTTATATTATATCATAATGTATTAAATTATGTTATATTATAATGTATTGTATTATATTATATTATATTATAATATAATTATATTATATTATATTATATTATAATATAATTATATTATATTATAAATATATTATATTATATTATATTATAAATATATTATATTATAATATAAATATATTATATTATATTTATAATATATTATAAATAAATATATTATATTTAATTATATTAAAAACAAATATATATATTATAATATATTATATTTAATTATATTATATTATAATAATAAATATATTACAAATATTATAATTATAAATGTATTATAAATATATTATAAATATATTATAAATATTATAATATATTATATTTAATAAATATTATTATAAATATATTATATTTAATTATATTATAAATATATTATATTATATTATATTATATTATAATATAATATGTTATATTTATACAGTATAGTTTATTGTATTATATTGTATTATATTATAATGTATTTCATTATATTATATTATATTATATTATATTATATTATATTATGATGTATTATATTATATTATATTATATTATAAATATTATATTATATTATATTATATTATATTATAATATATTATATTATAGTACATTGTATTATATTATATTATGTTATATTATATTACAATGTATTAAATTATATTATCTTATATTATATTATAATGTATTATATTATATTATATATTATTTTATATTATATTATAATATAATATAATTATATTATATTATAACATAATGTATTATGTTATATTATATTATATTATATTTTTATTTTTATTTTATTATATAATATTTTTTATTTTTTTATTTTTTTTATTATATTATATAATAATCATATGCGTGAGGGTAGTTTGGTAAAAAATTTGAGGGATATGTGAAGTATAGCCTTATCACCACTTTTTGTGGTGATAACCTTATTCACATTTTTTATCCCTATCTCATCTTATTCCTCTTTACACCTTGTATGTTTGGCAAGGAATAGAGGGATAAGTCAAGTTATCCTCTTCTTATCCCTCATCCAAACGGGGGCATAGGGCGTATTTAAAATAAAAACATTGGTACAGATGATTTTTTGGAGTTTTCAAAAAAATAGGGGATTTTTAGAATATCAAATAAATGGGAATTTTACAAATAACCCCTTAACTTTTCTTGAATTTACAAAAACCCCTAACTTTTGAGAAACTCCAAAAAAACCCTACATACAAGGTTTTTCTTTTCAATTACCCTCCTATAGGGATTTTTCATGGTATTACGATTTTTTTGGACTAAAATATCCCTCTATTTTTCATCTTTAAATTTAACAAACATATTTTTGTATTATTTTATAATTTTAAAATCACTAATTACAAAATTTCAACAGCTAATTTTATTTCAGCAATTAGTTTTGTAGTAATTATTTTTAACTATTAGCAAATTAACTGATGAAATCAATAGTTATTAATAAAAATAGTTAGCAGAAACTAGATACTGAAATAAAAATAGTTACTACAAAACGAGCTACTGAAATAAAAATATTTGTTGAAAATAAAATTAGCGACAATATTATTTTAATCCTAGTTTTAGTTTTCATTCATTCATTTTTAATTTTACAAGAAAAACTATTTAGTAACTAATTTTATTAATAACTATTCAACATTAAAATTAAATATTAGAATAATATAAGTTGTCAAGATTTTTCCAGGAATATTTTTTATATCATATTTTTATTTAATTTTAGTTTTTGATTATAAAATATATAATAAATAAAAGATTAAAATTATGTATATGCCATATAGTTTTTTTAAATTACTATATGTGAAAAAAAATTTAGTGATTTTAAATTAATAAAATAATACTGAAATATGTTTATTAAATTTAAAGATAAAAATAGAGGGGTATTGTCGTCCAAAAAATTTGTAATACGATGATATACTCCTATGAGGGGGTAATTGAAAAGAAAAACTTGTATGTAGGGGTTTTTTTGGAATTTATCAAAAATTAGATGGTTTTTTGTAAATTGAAAAAAAGTTAGGGAGTTATTTGTAAATTTTTCAAAAAAATAGGAGGTTTTTCAAAAATCTCTTTTTTAAATTTTCCTTCCAAAAAATACCCCTTTTTTATTGGGACCATCCAAAAAATAAATGTGAAGATCCAATGGCTCATGCGTAGGGATGTCAATGGTGTGGATATTGTCCGAACCGACCCGAACCGTATCCGAAGAAATATCCGGATTCGAAAAAAATATCCGGATCCGAGTGGATCCGGATATGGATCTGGTTGCTAATTTTAGGATTCGGAACCGGATTCGATATTCTGTTTTGGTGCGGGGACCGGATCCGTGTTCCGGATCCGGTTATTTTTAGGATCCGGATACTCGGAACCAGATTCGAGTATCCGGAACCGGATCCGGATACGCATATTATAAATTATTTTTATGTATTATATTTGATATTAGTTGAAAAATCATATACAAATTAATGATTTGTGAGTGATTTAAACTCACAATCGTAAAATTATGTTTAAATATAATCATATTTATCGTTCATGTCACAAATTATATATATTTATAGTTAAAAAGTAAGTTATGTTATGATAACATAGTATCCGTTTTAATATCCGAAAAAAAATCGTATCCGTATCCGTTTATTATCCGAACCGTATCCGGATCCGGGTAATTCAGTATCCGGATCCGTATCCGAAAAAATATATGGATATGGATCTGGTATGACCACTATCCGAACCGGATCCGAACCGTTGACACCCCTGCTCATGCGAGACGGATGTCTCTCCATATGTAGATCTTTCATAAATATTTTATTTATTATTCTCTCATGGCTAACGAGACGGATGTCTCTCCATAAATTATTAAAAAATTCAGTATTCAGTACTAATAAAACACTAATCTCGGAATAGTCGGAAGTGTGTACCAATGGCTCATGCGAGAGAGTACTCGAGAACCCTTTGTCGTGTAGTCTCTCTCTCCTAGCATTGTGGGCTCCTTCAACAATAATCACCACCCATTAAGAATTTTTACTATGTATTATTACTATTGGGTTATTTTTCTCATATTGGTATCCATTTTTTCATTATTACTAGTTAAATAATTATAGACATATTAGTGTCCAATATTTTTACTTAATTATATTCAAATACTCATTATTATATGAACAAAATATGATATATGTTCTCGTAATATATAATAATTAAATTATAACCATAAAATAATTATATTATAATCATTCTATCCATACAATTAATATAATATTATATATGTTATCGTAATAATATATAATAATTAAATTATAACCATAAAATAATTATTATATTCATACAATTAATATAATATTATATATATTATTATAAAACTCATATTATAATAATATTATACTATATCAATATAATTAATATAATATTATACGTTATTACAAGAAAAAAATATAATATTATAATAAAAATTTAACAATGCATCTATTTTTTTTATACATTTATTATTTTTAATTAAACACATTTCTACATCTTCAATAACCATATTCCATGAATTTATTTCTCCTCCACCTTCTAATTCGATTACGTTCTACTAATTTCATTTCTTATTCTACTAATTCTGCTTGCCGAATGGCCCCTTAGACTCCGCATGGAAGCAAGATAGCACGAGGAGGAAACGATTTGGGTATAAGGAGTCATACCTTTTTAATCTCTAGTTTTAATATGGTGTTCGGCTGGGATAATTTCGAGTCTCGAATTTTTTTTTGTAAATGACCAAATTATTCGTAAAAGTTAACATATAGAAACTTAAAAGTCACAGTTCATTTTCACCCAATATAATTCGAAATTAGGATGATAAAATTACATAATGTTAAATATTATCAAATTGCATGATTTCAAAATAACAAAATTCTTTTATTTTCTATATTCTTTACCTTAATCTTCTCTATCCTTTTCCTTATTATCAAAATACTTAAATATAATTTTTCTTGGCCACTACACTTAGATATCCGAAATTAGAAAGTCACAGTTCATTTTTCTTGAACCGTATAGATAAACTAATTAACACAAGAAAACTAGACTAGAGGTTAAAACATCAAAATTGAAGAAACAAGTTGCGCAGCTAATTACTCTATTCTAATAAGTGGTAAATTATGAATTCAATGGTAAGACAAAAATAAAATAAAAAATATATCACTTGAACTAAACATGCACATTCAAGATCTCAAATTGAAGAGAAAAATATATATAATTTATAAATTTTATTTATTCGTAGATAAAATGAGAATATTAAGAGATGTTTTGGATTTAAGAAAAGAAAATAGGAAGAGAGAAAAATTGTTGGTTGGGAAAGAAGAGATGAGATGTAAGAGAGAGAAAATATTTCAAAATTAAAAAAAATAAAATATACAGTAGTTGGTGTTAAAGTTTGGAATATTTTAGTTGGGGAAAAAGAAAAAATAGGCATGTAAATGATGCGGTTATTATCCGAACCGATCCGAATCATATTCGAAAAATATTCGGATCCGAAAAAAAAAATATCCGTATCAGATCGGATCCGGAAAAATTATCCGTATCCGATCGGATCCGGATATTTTTATTCAAATCCGGAACAGAATCAGATTTTCGATTTTAGTGTCGGATCCGGATCTGGGTATTTTTTTGGATCCGGTACTCGGATCCGGATACGGATATCCAGATCCGGATCCGCATCTGGATATTATATAATTTTTTGTGTCTTATTCCATATTAGTTGGAAAATATATATATAATTAATGATTTCTAGATGATTTTAAATCACAATTATAAAATTAAGTTTAAATACAATAACTTAGATTGTTGATGTTGTAAATTATGTATATATATATATATATATATATATATATATATATATATATATATATAATTAAAAAATATATTATGTTATGATATAATAGTAACCGTTTTAATATTCGAAAAAAAATTCGTATTCATATCCGACAATATTCGAACCGTCCGTATTCGTTTAATATCCGAACCGCTGTATATATAGAGAAATTATATATGTTATTATAATTTATAGGTTAAAAATTATTTTGAATTATTCGTTCTCGGTCCCTATCATTCCGGCCCCACCTATTATTCCGTCCTGGTTCCGTCTCTGGGTCCGAGTGATTTCGTATCCGAATATTCGTATCCAAAAAAATATGAATACATATCTGGTATGACCACTATCCGAACCGTTTACACCCCTAGTTATACAATTCCTGGTTTTAGAGAGATAAATTTTGAAGAATAACTTGGACCTACCCCATTTATCATCTTCATTTGTTTGATGGCAGGATTAGGAAAGATAAAATATTTTATTCTGACTTATCGGGTTCCCAAACAGCACCTTCGATCTCGCGCCCTAAAAACAATTCATCACTCCTTATAAAACACTCAAATTTGAAACACACGAAGTTATCTCACTCATCTCAAACTAATGGCTCATGCAAGAGTACTCAAGAACCCTAGCCTCTTAGTCCTCTCTTTTCTTCTTCATCTTCATATTTGTTTCTCCAGTTCAGCCATAATAAGACAACATGCGCGAAGTACCGACAAATACATTGTGGTTTTGGAAGCTGGAACTTTATGCACCATTGCTCATGTTTTTGGGTTTGACGAGAATTTAAACCTTCTCAAAATCAATGGGCAATTCGACCCTCAATTTAAGGTAATCTCTACATTTAAGAAGTTCAAACACCCAATTTAATTCTATCTCAAACAATTCTAGCTAGGAAATTCTGTTTCCTAAATTAGTACCAGAAAAATTAAGTTCACGGATATTAATTTAGTACTGGATCAACTCCACTATATAATTTAGGGGATTTACATATTTATCCCTGGTTGAATTTAAAGTTACATATTTATCTTTCTTAAAATAAATTATCATATTTATCCTTCGTTAAATCTAAAATATCATATTTATCCAAAAATTAAAAACCATCCAATTTCAAAATAGTAAATATGATTTAGTGGGATTTTTAATTTTGAAAAGCATAAATACGATATTTTAGGTTTTTAGAAGAGTAAATATGTAAAGGATAAAATAATAACTTTGAAGGTTCATCATTAGTTTTAACGGAGGCATTGGATGATTTTTAATTTTAATTTTTGGATAAATATGATATTTTAAATTTAGCAAAAAATAAATATGATATTTTAATTTTAAGAAAGATAAATATTTAAATTTAAATTTAACAAAAGTTAAATATGTAAATCTCCCTATAATTTGTTGTATTAATTACCAATTTTTGTGTGCATGCATAGGTGTATACAGGATTGACCGAAGTTGCGGACAATCCAGAGGATGCGGCAACTCTGCTTGCGCCACTTCTGCAAAATGCTGTAAATGCAGTTCCAGAAAATCAACGCCCCGAAACTCCGCTCATAGTTGGAGTAACAAGAATATCATAAATTAATTTACTGTCTATTGTTAAATACTATTTTGTACATTGTTATATTTTTCGGCTTAGGTTCTTAATGAGATGAATATTATTTTTTTTGTTTTATGCAGGCAAGTGAAGAGCTGTGGCTTCTTGGTGAAGAAAAAAGGGAGGAAATTCTACAAGTGGTACTATTTTTAATTAATTGTAACGTGCTTATGAGACTTGATGGGGATTTTTGTTTAATCAATCTGCCCAAAATATTAGTTGGGTCAATCTTATAAAGAATACTTTTTAATTATACTTAACTTCGTGTAATTAATGTATGTACAAATCTGAAAGACTAAATAGTAATATATTTTTATGTTAAAACTATTATACTCCATAGGTTCGTGATCTTTCGAGCAAAACCTCTCTAGACACAAAGTGGGTAAAAGTTCTTCCAGGATCCCAACAAGGAGTTTATATGTGGGTAAGAAAATTTAATTAACGTGTTAAACAATTTACAATCATGTGTTAAATGTTGGAACATTCGATCGACTTGCAGGCAGCTGTTAATTATCTTTTAGGAAATATAGGAGGGGATTACTCGAAGACGGTTAGTGTGCTCGATCAGGAGCTTGCATCGGTGGAAACAACATATGCGGTCTCGAGCAAAGTTGGGAAAGAAGCTAAAAAAGACGCTACAAAAAGCGGTTACATAACTAAGCATTACTTCAATGGAACTAAATACTATCTTTACTCCCATGGGTATGTTTAATATTTACTTTTCATTTACATGATGCGTTGCATTTTCGTATAAAATAACACTATCGCAGAGACTTCTTTTTTCAGATATTGGCTCTACGGTGCATACGCATCTCGAGGAAAATTACTCAAATACACAAATGATTCATATACCTATTGTGCTGTGAATGGAACTGACAGTAAGATAAAATAAAACCTTGAAAATTATTTCAATAATGATTCTGGAAATATTTGATTTCTTTCATGAAATTCAGAACAATTTGACTATTACGGAGCGGTCTACAATTTAAGATCTTCGACTAGCGGTTCGAATTATGAGAAATGCAGGGCGGAAGTGCTTAGAACCCTAAACCTGAATGCAGCTTGTTATGTAAAAAATTGCACCTTCGATGGTGTATGGAATGGAGGAGGCGGAGCTGGTGTGAAGGATCTCTATATGGTCGGTGGTTTCCATCATACTGGCGTTGATGTACGTTTCTTTCGAATTTTTTCTAGCCTTCTTAATTAATCACTTTAAATACTTTTTTTCGAAATGGGAGTTCATTTTTGTTGAAAAACAATTGAATTTGTCGATACGTGAGGAATTTGTCCGAGAGCCTTGTAATATTACAATACATGAATAAATAAATGCAATTAATAGCATGGTTCTGAAACTCGGACTCGGACTCGGACTCGGATTCGGTTGGCTCCGGAGACTCGGAACTCGGACGAGTAAAAAAAAAAATTCGGACGATTAGTAAAAAAATCGGAAAAAATAAAAAAAAATAAAAAAAATAATTTTTAAAAATAGATAACCATTCATAAACATAATACACACAAATTCAACTAATAAAACCCAAATTTTTATACTGTAAAGTGAAGTATGTCTAATATGGCTAGTATCTGTATGGCTGAAATAAAATATGTACTGTAAAATCTTTATGCACTGTAAAAATGAAATTGAAGGATGGGTAAAATAAAGACAATTTTTATACAACTACAATCCATTTTAATATAACAATCTTTAAATCACATCTCATATGCAAAATATCATTCGAATATGGATGGTATGTATGTATATTTGTAAATTGTAAGCCTACTCTTAAAACTTTTAGTTTTTTTTATTCGATTTTCATTAAATTTAGGAGTAAAATAAAGACAATTTTTATATAACTACAATTCATTTTGATATAGCAATCCTAAAAAAAAAAAAAAAAAAAAAAGTCGGATTCGATTTATCCGGGCCATACTCGGGTCGGGTGTGGCCGAGTCCGAGTCAACTCGGCCGAGTTTTTTTTTACTCGGCCGAGTCTCAGAACCATGATTAATAGAAAAAAAATAATGCTAATCATTTATTTTTTGGGTGAAATTTACTCAGCTCGGTTTTATAAAAAGAACAAGCTCTGAGATAAGAATAAGGCAGTTTGAAAATGCTTCTAAAGTGTCTTGCTCAGCGAAGTCCTTAGAAGAAGTGCATGAACTATTTCCAAACGTGCCCTTAATCGACTTGCCGTGTTTATGCATGGATGTTGTCCAGCTCTACTCCATACTTGTCGATGGACTCGGTAAGAATTTCGCATTGTTTGATTAGAGTTATGCAAATTTCATTCAAGTTAGCGTGTCAATTTGAGACAACTCAAATATGAACTTAATCTATAATTTTATTTAATTTGCTTTCAAGTTCTATGCTCGACTTATATATGTCATTTTAAATGATAGGCGTAGAACCAAGAAAGGTCGTAACAGCAGCAGATAAAATCAAGTATGAAGAATCCTACATGGAGGTAGTTTGGCCTCTTGGAGCTGCACTTGAAATCGTCTCGTCAAACTATAAAAGAGAGCCTTCTATAACGAATATACGGGTTTCATTGTCTAATCCATCGGTTAAGATCGCCTAGTTAGGTTAATCAGGAGTTCAAATTTAAATTTTTATCATCTTTTTTTTCTATGATGTTTGCTTTTGCAAGTTCGTCAATGTATGATAAGTAGTTTCGCGGTAGATCTTTTAGGGAAATAAAGCTCAAAACCCAGTTGTTTTGATGTTCGTGTTTAATCTTTGTTTAGTGTCTGTTATGGGTTGATTTGCAGAATTTGACGGAAAACAAGATTGTGCATCATTCATTTATCCTAGAATGAGCAGTAGAATATGGTATTTTCTTTATCTGAACATGAAAGGCTTTATATAAAAAATCTCTTCGTATTATCAGTAAAATTAAAATTAAATATGTTCTAAATAAGCCTCTTAAATTGATAAAAAAAACTAATATAAAATAAATAAATAAATCAATAGTTTGACAAATGTACCAACTTTACCTTATATCAAAGCTCTCCGGGGTTGACAAAAATCGATCCCGTGAGCAAGGCCAAGAAGCTCAAATGTGGCGAGGGATTCGCAAAATTAGGCGACAATAAACAGAGGACAAGAGAAGAAGGGAGGATTGAAGGGAGACGGGGGACGGGATAGGCAGGAAAGTGTCGGCAAAATGGAAATTGCGAAATTCAAGTATAGGACCATGATCCGGAAGGAGATAAATGAGTGTATTGTTATTTATTTCACGGGACGGTGCTGGATCGTTGCCGCCGCCCCAACAATTGGTATCAGAGCGAAACTATGGTGAATCACTGTTTAAATGGAAGAGAAACGAAGTATACAGTGTTTAGCACGATTTCTCTCGTCCAATTTCGATTATTTTCGGGTAATTTCGTTTTTTATCGAAACAGGTCATAACCAAGTCGTTTGATTTTGAGAGAAAGAAATGTTATTTGGAAAATTTATACTTTTTCTCACACTCTCTATTTAATTCGGGACTGAATGATGGTTTTCGTTCGGTATTCGGTCACCATCGACGAAATTCCGAAAATAATGCTGATGAAAATACAGTTTTGGATCAACGGTAAATCTGGCATAACTTGCAGATAACGATTCCAATTTGAATGGTTCAAATTGGGTTGGATAGATAATGAGATTATCTATAAATTTCATAAAGAAATATTTTTCATTTGAGCGATGTATCAGTGTCGTTTTAATAGAATATCGAAAGGGTGTGACAGTTTGACATACAGTTAGTAAAACCGTCATAACTTTTGCATCCGAACTCCAATTGGCCTGAGACAAATTGTGCTGGGAAGATAATAAGCTTATCTACAACTTTTGTGAAGGTTTTAAATCAGTTAAAAAGTTAATCATGAAAGGTCATTTTTTTTTGTCGTGACTTTTGGTTTAGGAAGAGATGGGAATTGAATCCCTGATTATTAGGGTCAATTTGAAATTTGGATTTGAAATTCCGTTTTTTTTTAGTTTATAAATATCCGGAATTACAAATTCTAAGTATAAAATCAGGATATCAAAATCGGATTTTTAAAGTTTGGAATTAATAATTGGGTTATCAAATCCCGGATTTTAAAGTTTGGATTTTATGAAAATTCGAAAAAAAAAACCGAGAAATATATTTAGGATTTGATATTCCGGTTTTCTCAAGGTATTTCAAATCCCGAATTCATAAATTTGGGAAATAAAAACGGGGATTTAAATTTAGGATTCTATATTCTGGTTTTGTAAGGATATATGAAACCAGGAATTTGGAAATTCTGGACAATTAAGTTCTGGAATCTGGAAATTCTGGATATTGAAATACGGAACATGAAAATTCCATAAAAAAAATTCCAAATTTGAAAATTCTAAATAAGGAAATTCGGAATATATTGAAATTATGGATATTATAATTTTGAATATTAAAATTAAGGAAATTGTCCATAATAAGATATGATTTTAAGATTAATTAAAAGGTTGAAGATATATGTGTTTTAAGATTAATTAAGATTAACAACATATCGCCAAAGTGACCTCTCTTGCTGAAATTAATTATATTTTAGAATATAAACGGATATGTGTATGATATTATTTATATATTGACCGGCCCAAAGAAAGGCGATGTTTAATTTAATTTCATATGCATCTGTGGTAATAAGTGTGTGATAATTATTTTGTTTTACGTGTGACTTATTTAATCGGCCCAAAGGAAGGTTAATTTGTTGACACGTTAATTTATTATCAATTCTTGATTACTACGTCAGGATATCAATAAAAAGTTAATATGATTGGCCGAAGTCAAAATATTTAACGGAAAAGGAATATCTTGATGATGGGGATAACCTTTAATTAAATTTATTATTATTATTCGGTTATTTTGGCGAACAATACAATGCTTGATTATAGTTTTCTTTTCCTAATACCTAATTGATGATGGAAACATTTACCATAACCAATTGCCAATATTCAGGTCCAGTACCTTATAACCAGAAATTGAGCACCGGTTTTCCTTTTCCATATTATGGATATCAAATGCTCATATATCAAATGTTAAAGAGAACAAAAGGTTAAATGCTCATATATCAAATGTCGGATAAGTTTTAAGATCATTAAGTATACTGATTTTGATAATAAAAAAATTAAAAAAAAAATATTCCAAATTTCAAAATTCTAAATAATGAAATTTGGAATATTGAAATTATGGATATTATAATTTTGAATATTAAAATTAAGGAAATTGTCCATAATAAGGTATAATTTTAAGATTAATTAAAAGGTTCAAGATATATGTGTTTTAAGATTAATTAAGATCAGCAACATGTCGCCAAAGTGACTTCTCTTGCTGAAATTAATTATATTTTAGAATATAAACGGATATGTGTATGATATTATTTATATGTGTACGAATATAAACGGATATGCCTTTTGCAGTGCTTTCCGAGACCGAAAAGCGGCCTTGTTCCAGTCTGAGGTTTCAGATTACTACGTTGTAGTTTTCGATGCTGGTAGTACCGGTAGCAGAGTTCATGGTTTTCGAATCGACGAGAATATCGATCTCGTTGATATTGGAGATGAGATAGAGTTCTTCCTGTCGGTAGGTTATTATTACAATCTCTTGTTATCTATACTCTTATTTCAATCTGAAACTTGAAAAAGTTCCAAACTCGTTTTGTGCTTATTTGAGCTTATTTTGTCGAACATAATGATCGAGCCAACTAAATTGCAGATAAAACCCGGATTGAGTTCCTATGCTAATGACTAGAGGTGGCAAATCGGGTGGGTCGGATCATAATCGGGTGGGTATTTTCGGGTTCGGGTCATTTTTATGTTCGGGTTATTTTCGGGTGAAGTTAAGTCGGATCGGGTCGGGTTGTGTTCGGATTTTATTTTGGTCGGGTTCTTTTCGGGTTAAATTGTGTGTTCGGGTCAGATTCTTCGGGTTCGGGTTATGTCGGGTTTGAATTAATTCAGTTGCGGACAAAAATAATAACTAAAATTTCAAATTATACGATTTGATTCAACTAGTAAATTCGGGTTATATTCGGGTCTCGGGTTACTCGGTTTCGGATCGGGTCGAGTTCGGATAACATATAAAACATCTACTTTCGGGTTCGGGTTATTTAGTCCCGGGTCGGTCCGAGTCGGGTTGTTTGATTTTCGTAAATTTTGTCTAGTCAGGTCGGGTCGGGCTTCAGGTTACTCGGATCGATTTTTCGGGTTCGGGTCAACTTTGCTAGCTCTACTAATGAACCTTCGGCAGCGGCAAATTCACTGTTTCCTCTCCTAAGCAAATGTGAGAATGTTGTTCCCGAAGAGTTGCGACCGGAAACATCACTAAAACTCGGGGTATATACATCATTTGTGCTTGTCGTTGATTTCAATATTTTTATTTTATTTTATGATTGTAATGTGCAAGCTACGGCAGGTTTACGACTCATTGGCGAGGAAAAATCAGACCAGATCCTAAATGCGGTATTATTAGTTTGGCAAATAGATTGATTGGTCCATTCTTATTCATCTTCTCATTCAATGGTTCTAGGTTTATTGGCAGATAGATTGATTCACATTTATTTTTAGAAAATAGACTGATTGCCAATTTCACCGAAAATTGAGAACATTAAATCGTTTTTTTTTTTAAGAATTTAAAGTTCAGTGTAACTAACCTATTGGGTTTATAATTATAACTTTTGTTTCTTCATATTAATTACAGGTGCGAGATTTGTTTAGCAAGAATAATTCGTTATACTCAAAGTCAGAATGGGTGACAGTTCTTGACGGCTCACAAGAAGGATCTTATTTATGGGTATAAATATAAATAAATAAGGCATATATGGTGCCTTTCAAATTCCCTCCTAACATTTTTTACATCATCAATTAATAATTAATTAACAAACAATGGTTGATCGATTTTCCTAATTCACAACAAACAACCAGAATTAATACATGTTCAGATCATATACCAATATTATATGAAGCTAATACTCGATATCCTATTTTCAATGGTTTTAGATTTGAGCAAAAATGGTTACATATGGAAGAATCAACATAAATTATAGAAAATTATATGAAAAGTATTAAAAGTTCTTCAATGGAAAATCTTTATGAAAAATACTATCAATTAAGTAGAATTCTCAAGCAATGGAGTAAAAATGTACACAAAAAATATAATATACAATTAGAAAATTGTAAAAAAATAATTCAATGGGTTGATAAAATTGAGGATACCATGGAGTTAAATAATATAGAAAAATGGTTAAAAATTAAGGCTAAATTAAGATATGAAAATATAAATTATTTAAATAAGATTTATTGGAAACAAAGGTCTAAATTTAATTGGTTAAAAAATGGTGATGCAAATACTAAATTTTTTCATTTACATGCATCCATAAAAAAAACTGGTAACATGATTCCAATTTTGAAAGATAAAAATGGTATTGAAGTTAAAGATCATGGAAGTAAATCTAAACTTCTATTTTCATTTTACAGGGACCTAATAGGTAAAGAAATCCTTAATAATAATATTTATGGTAAAATTAATTTAGATAAATTATATGACAATGAAAACATTAATTTAACATTAATGGATAGTAATTTTGAAATGAAAGAACTTGATATGGTTATAAAAATTGGAAATCAAATAAAAGTCCTGGTCCTGATGGGTATATTGGTGAATTTTTCATAAAATTTTGGGCTATTTTGAAAGATGAAATCTTAAATTTATTTAATATAGAAGGTTTTAAAGGTTTATCAAAGTTTAATACTTCTTATATCACATTAATTGCTAAAAAAGAAAATGCTAGGGAACCAAAAGATTTTAGACCAATAAGTCTAATTTCTAGTATACAAAGAATTTTTTCTAAGGTCCTAGTAAATAGGTTAAATTATTATATAGATAATATGATATCTAAAAATCAAACATGTTTCTTAAAAAATAGGAATATCTCTGAAAATTATGTGTATGCTAGAGAGGTAATTTGTTTAGCTAAAAGATATAAAACACCTATGATAATATTAAAATTAGACATTCACAAACCTTTTGATAGTGTTTCATGGGATTTTTTATTAAAAATTTTAAAATCAAGAGGATTTGGTGAAAATTATATTAATTGGATTAAAAATTCTGTTCTAAAGGGTTCTGCTAGGGTTATATTAAATGGAAATCCAGGTAAATTCATTCATTTAAAAGGAGGTTTACGACAAGGTGATCCATTATCTACTTATTTATTTCTTTTAGTTATGGATGTTTTAGCAAAATTATTAGAAAATTTAAGTGATAAAGGATACATATTAAAACCATTTAAAAATATTTATACTAGTCTTTTTTATGCAGATGATTCCATCTTATTTTTAAACCCTAATATTAATAATATTTATAGAGTTCAATATATTTTAAATTTATTTGGTGAAGAATCTGGTCTAAAAATGAATTATCAAAAATCTGAAATAATTGGATTAAATATTGAAAATGAACAAATAATTGATATATCTAAAATACTAAATTGTCAAATTGGAAAATTTCCTTTGTCCTACTTAGGATTACCATTACACTTTAAAAAACTAACAAAAGAAGATTACTTAAAAATAATTGAAAAAATTACAGGAAAGTTAGAGGGATGGAAAGGAAATATGCTTAGTAAGAGTGGTAGATTAATTTTAATGAATTCAGTTTTATCATCTATAACAATATATTATTTTAATGTATTTAAATTTCCAAAATGGGTTTTTAAAGAAATAGACAAAATAAGAAAAAAGTTTTTTTGGAAAGGTAATAACAATTCTGGATATAACCTAATTGAGTGGGACATAGTTTGTCAACCCAAATGTAAAGGTGGTTTAGGTGTATTAAACTTGGAATTATTTAATAAAGTATTATTAATTAAATGGTTGTGGTTATATTATAGTTCAGATGAAAGACTAGGTTGGAAAAATCTTATTGGAAATATATCTGAATTAGAAAATGATAATTTAAATAAAAAAGATTATTCTTATTTTTGGAATGATATACTTAAAAATTTGGATTTTTTTTAATCACAGTTTAAACATTATAATTGGAAATGGACAAAATTCTAGTTTTTGGAAAGGAAGATGGAATGATCAACCCTTAGGTGAAAAATTTAAAGAATTATATTCTTTTTGTGAAAATAAAACTAGTACAGTGAATTATTTCATTATTAAATTAAATGCATCTAATCTATATAATAGTTTGGGGATAGTAGTACCTTTATCTAACATTGTTCATGACCAATTGCTTGAACTTGATCAAATTTGTAACTCTCGTGACCTTAATCCTTCCCAAAAGGATGCTTTTAACTGGCAATGGAATGGACATAAGAATTTTACCTGTAAAAGTACTTATCAAGTTATAATTAAAGCATATTATGAAAATATTTGGAAAATTAATATATCTTTGAAAATAAAAATATTTTTATGGTTAATTTACAAAGGGAAATTACTTACCATTGACAATCTGCAGAAAAGGGGTTGGTGCATGGTCAATAGATGTGTACTTTGCCACCAATCTGAAGAAAACGTAAAACACTTTTCAAATCAGTGCAATTTCATCAAGAATATATGGAATAAGTTACATGGAGTATTGAATATTACTAAGTTAAATTCATTCAATCCTTTAGATATAATGAGTTTAAATTTGATATTAATATGCATTGCTATGTACCAGTTCTGGTTAGAGAGATGTAGAAGAACCTTTACCAGTGAGAAATTTGATGATTGGAAGATAATAAATCATATATTATATGAGTTTAAATTGAATCAAGCCGATAACTTTGAAGATTTAAAATTTTCAAATTTTCAAAATTGGGTACCAGCTGTGGACTTAGCATATAATTCAACTTATAATTTACCAATTGATTTGTTATATGATACAAGCCTACACACTAATTTTTCTAATTCTAATGCAGATACACAAGTGGAAGAAACAATTAGTGATGAGGATGCAATTCAATTTGAAGACAGAAGGCTGTGGTGGTTTCAATCGAGAGGAAATCAAACGAGCAATCAAGCATACACTTTACTGGAAGAGGAACAGCAAATTGTTGAAGGACAAGAAGAAGACTCAACCTTTTTGCTAATTTACGACAATTTAAGAGATTTTGTGTGATAAAGATTACGTACCTGTGGATCAGCTTCAAATTCAGCTTTGCCAAATTGTTAACCCTGCGACAAGCTCAACCTTTACAGGAGTAATTGCAGATGATTTTGAATCTTCATTTTGCTGGTACCAAATCAGAAATCAACCACCAAAACCAACCTCGCAGAAGTCAAACAAGAGCACAATTAAGGGAAGAAGAATAACGAGAATCATTTATTTTTAACAATCTGAATGATTTAATATAACTTGAAGAGATTTCTCCAAGTTCCTTTCATTTCACCGAGATAGATGCCTTCCGAATTTCGGTCGATGCTCGTGTAAGAGAGAAGAATCACAGGGAAGATGAGGGCGTTGGTTGAAGGAGATAAGATGAGGAGGATGATCGGCCGTGAATATACAAGAATAAGAGCTAGGGGGGATGGCGATCGAGTATGGCAGGGGTGACATGGAAGCTGGCGATCGAGTATGAAGGATGAAGACAGGAAATGGAGAAATGAAGAAGTAAGGCGGCTGAAAGAGGGTTCTATACAGCTTGTCAGATCTGTGGGAGGAGAAATTCTGATGAATGATGAATGATTCTGTGGGAGGCGATTGATGTTTGAAGGGGTTAAAGCGTGTTCTGATGAATGATTCTTCAGATAGATGATGTGCCAAGAATAAGATCCAGGCTTTAGGTGAGATCGGATGGAAGGAAGAATACAAATCGCCATTAATGGTTGAAGAGGATGTGTTGTGAAGGCGGCGTGGAAATGAAGAGAGAGAAAGGAACAGTGCCGCTCAGGGGTTATGTACCGGTATTTATACCCTAGCTTTTCAAATCCGGTATTTCTGAAATACAAGGAATTCCTATTTCCAGGATTTTGATGTCATTGGAAATTGGAATTATTATATTGATATCCCATAGTTTTATGAGTAGAAAATATGGGGTGTTTAGGATAGTTTTAGAAATATGTAAGGATAAATGCCTTTTCTACTTGTAATAAACGATTTGTCAATATAATTTAATAGATGTAGGGCGTAAGAACCTACTCTATTTTTCTCAAAAAAAAAAAAAATTAATAATTAATTAACATAGTAATTAACAAAAATATATTACATTAACGATTAATTAATACATAATTAAAGTACATATTAATTAACAATTCATAATAAATATCAATTAATCGTTAATAAGATATCTTTTTATTAATTATCATGTTAATTATTATATTAATTAATTGTTAATCGGTGATATAGAGGATGTTGGGGAAATTTGAGGGCCATGGTATAATTATCCTAAATAAATTACCTCAGGTATTTGTTATAGTTCCAAAATATATATATTTAGAAAATTTACTATTAAACTCCCACAATCCACATTACTTCAAAATGGCAAGAGAAAGGATAATCACGCAAGAAAAGCAATATTACTCAAAATTTGTAGGGATACCCATGATATTTTCATCTTTGTAGGGACACACGAGATATTTTTCATGTTTTATTTGGCTATAGATCATTTTTTTTTCCTTTTGTTGGGATATATGTGATCTATATGTGGTTCATATTTAAATTATACATCCATTTAAACCTCGATAGAATTAGCCATAGAAGGCCTTATCAATGCCGAAAATCATGTGAATCCAACAATTATTATGCTTCAATATTATTTTTAAATAATTGATTGTTTTCTTCTTTATTGAAACAGATTGCATTGAATTATCTATTGGGAGATTTAGGGGGAGATTATGGGGATACAATTGGTGTACTTGATATGGGTGGTGGATCAGTTCAAATGTCATATGCCATATCGACTGAAACTGCTTCAAACGCCCGAACTCAAGAGGATTCTTACATTACCAAACAATATTTCAAGGGGGCCAATTACAATCTCTATGTTTACAGGTTAGGTTTGGTCAAAATATATACAACTTATTTATCTTGTATACACTATCATTTTATTTTTTTTATTTTTTTTAGTTACTTGAATTATGGTATGTTAGCTTCTCGAGTTGAGATCTTAAACACAACAAAGTATTATTTCAGCTATTGCATCTTAAGTGGATTTGATGGTAAGTAAATAACTATATGAGTGATGTTATTCATTGCTGTCACGGCGTAAAACGAACAATAAAAAATATATAATTAACGCAAAAAAGACGTACATATAATAATGTATGTCATTAGATATGTATAATGAATATTAAAATGTTGAAAACAAGAATAATATATAATGAATATTTAAGCTGCAATTAACACACTAATTTATCAAATAATAATATATTAAATAAGTAGTGCTAATTTAAAAATCATGTTTTTAATATTTGCGTTATGAATGAAGGACAATATGAGTACGGTGAAAATACATACAATGTTGTAGCTTCACCTTCGGGCTCGGACTATGTGAAATGCAAAGATGATGTGGTTAAAGCCTTGAATATAAGCAAACCTTGCTCGTATCAAAATTGCACGTTTAATGGTATATGGAACGGTGGTGGCGGAAAAGGTCAAGATTCTATTTATGCCGCATCTTTCTTCTTCGACAAGGCTTCGCAGGTGGATTTTTTTTTTTTTTTTTTTTTGATAAAAGAACTAAAATGGGTCCAATTTCGTTCAAAATATCGCTTGTTATTGACTATTTCAAGTGCAAATTAGTTTTCTATTAATTAAGTGATGATTTATCAGTTTGGTTAAATCTAGTTGTTAGAAATTTATCTCAACATTGAAAAAAAAAATGAATTAATTCATCTTTTTTTGGTGAGTAGTTTGGTTTTATAGATAAAAAGGAGCCAAGCACCAAAGTTACACCAATGGATTTCAAAAATGCAGCTCAAATTGCTTGTAATATGAGCTTAGAGGAGGTAAAACAGGCCCATCCTGGTGTTTACGACCCGCATTTTATTTGCATGGACCTGGTGTATCAATATACATTGCTTGTCGATGGGTTCGGTACGTAATTATAATGTTTCATTCAAAATCTCAACTTATTGCGACGATTTTGTTCTTAATTTCGTTTTGGGAATAACATGTTTCACAGGCCTGCATCCATCGAAAGAAATTACGCTGGTTAGCAAAGTCCAATACGGGGACTCATACGTCGAGGCAGCTTGGCCTCTTGGCAGTGCGATTGAAACCGTTTCGCTGCAATCTACGATCAAAGAATCAGTGCAACGTAAGTACCGGTTTTGGTCTCATGTATTGTAACACGTGCCTTGTAGATCGAGAAATAATTGAATAATGCTGGGCTATTTTGTTTTCAAATATTGAACAAAATGATTGTCTGATGTATCGAAATATCGTATAATCTAGGGTAAGGACACAAATGTTGTTGGTTATCTATCTACAAAATAACCAAATAAATAAATTAAATTAGTTAATGAGTTCAATTCCAAAAAAACAAGTATTATGCTATGGGTTTGGTGATTATATGGAACCCCTAATTGCACCCAATCATTTCAATTGTTTGTTAATTCAAATTTGAATTAACGGTTAATTCGAAGTTAATTATCGGTTAATACAATTGTACTATTTATTAACAAAAATAATAATTTCAATTAACGGTTAATACTTTCTTGGAAACAACAAGTAGGAGATGTGAATTGGCCCCTCCCATATAGAGGGTGTTTGGTGACATTTGAGGGGCACGGTATAGTTATCCATTTTTTTTTGAGGTACGATACAAAAATAAATTTTAAAAAAAAGAAATTAAATTCTATGCTAACAATGCAAGATCTAATTATTGACTTTTCAAATTGTGGTTTGAGCCAGTATGACAAATGGCCCTGGTCGACTTTGAAGAATAAATTTATAAGAGAAGGAAGATAAAATACGTATGCAACTCCATATAAAATAACACAAATTAGAACCCATTGCATTGAGAATGTACATCCCTTAGAAAAATAAATTGTGGATACCCCCATTAACAACTACAAATTCATGATAAGATCTTGGTCCAAGCAAGCTCGTTTCTGAATCTCTGATATTTGTAATATTGGAAATCTAAAAAAAAAATTCAAGAATCTTCCATTTGTATTGGCATCCGATACCATTATCTAAAAATATAGCATTATAAGAAAACTAGCTATAACCCCGCGCAATTGCGCGGGGCACGTTGATTTGTTTTTTTTTATGATTTGTGCTTTTTCTGTATTTATTTTTCGGCAGCGTTGTATTGGCCAGTGATTCGATTTGTGTGGTGTTGTGGAATTTTCAAACTGAGAAGGACCGAAATGTAATTTTTCAAACTGAAAAGGACTAAAATGTAAATTAAAAAGGACAAAAATGTGAATTAAATTTGTTTTTTCGAATTAAAATGTGTAAATAAAAGAGGATCAAGATGTAAATATGAAGTACCAAAATGTAATATTTTAAACTTGAAAGGACCAAAACAAAAATAAAAAGGACCAAAATATAGTTTTTTCAACTAAAAAGGACCAAAATATAATAAAAAAAAGGACCAATATGTAAATTAAAAAATTTCTTACAAAGAGGCCCCTGGACCAAAATGTATTTTTTTAAACTTGGAGGACCAAAATGTAAATAAAAAAGGACCAAAGTGTAATTTTTCGAAATAAAAAGGACCAAAATATAAATTAAATTTTTTTTCTTTTCAAAAAGGCCCCTGGTGACGTGGCTCAACCAGGAGCCAGGGAAAAGTATAGAATTATACTAATTATAATTATAATTTGAGGTTCGACTTCTGGGGAAGACCGGATCAGGGCACATTAGCAAGTTAGGCCACCTTTACTTTCGAACATTGCCTATCTTTAGTAGTCTATTTAGGTTAGCTAGTCACTCGAAGAACTTGACTTCGGATAACGACTTGGCCTTCCATAATTGACATTCCAAATTACCAAGGAACATACATTGTGCAGATTCTTTGATCGTAGATGTTGGTTCAAATTTCCTAATGGTTTGATTATTTCAAAACACTGTCATTACTAACGTTTACATCAAGCAAGTGTGTAGGATAACACAGGTGTGACACAAAGATGATGAAGAGCCTCAAAGTCACAAGAAGCACAAGAAAAGAAGATTAGAAGGAAGGCTCTTGAAGCACATCAAAAATCAAGATGTCGAAGCCTTCCGTGAGTGGGATTCGCCACAAATAAACCATAGCTAAAAACCAAGTAGACCTCGAGTACAATCATGTTCGAATAACAAAGAGTTCAATTCAGTGTCAACGTTCGTTAGAACGAACTGCAAGTTCGTGCTGAACGAACTCCAAGTTCGTTCTGAACGAACTTGGGACATATCAAATAGTAATCACTTAATTGAACCAACCCCATTACAGTAGGGTGTGCGTTCGAACGAACATTGTATTCGTTCGAACGAACACACAGTTCGTTCACTCACAAAGTTAATGCGTTGAACGAATATAAATACTGTAATTGCATAAAAACAATGTATGATTGAGTTCGTTCGAACGAACACATTGTTCGTTCGAACGGACAGTCAAAGTACAATTGCGTTATTTGAAACGGCTAGTTCAAATTACTGTGCGTTAAGAACGAAATATTGTGCGTTCGAACGAACTATTGTGCGTTCGAACGAACTAGTAATTTTCTGTAGGGTTTCTATAGAGAGTATAAATAGAAACCTTCAAGGAGACTTCTCTCACTTGTTCATTCTTACACTTTCAAATTCCACATTCAATACAATTGAGAGAAAACCCTAAAAGCCGTGATAAGGTATATCCATTGAGTGCTTTGAGAAACCTTTCTAGATCATAGATCTAAGTTATATATTCCTCCATTAATCGTTTCCCACTCACGTGACCGATCACGTTGTAGTACGATTAGTGAAAAGTGTATTAGGCTAGTGCAAGAAACTTGTAAGAGACCTAGCTATAGATCGATAGAAAGCGTGTAAATCGATCTAGGCAAACCTTGTAATCGAGTGAGTTTGAATTCAATCGAAAGCCAAAAAGAGGCGCAAGGCATTCCCGGAGACGTAGGTACTCGCAACTAATTGAGTCGGTCAATTAAGCGAGTAAATGGTGAGTTAAAGCTACATAGCAACCACCTACCGAACTTCGTTAAAAAACATCTTGGGTTCAAGTGTTTATGGTATCCTCTATCTCATTTAAATTATCATTTATTCCGCATAGTAAATTAGGTAATTAGATATAGTAATTGTACGGTAGATTACCAAATTTACCCCCCCTCTAGGCTAGAATTAACTAACAACACACACAAGAACCCCATTACAGTAACTGTTAGGATCGTCGCCGCAAACACACACACAAGAACAACACACGGACACAAGTATTTTTACGTGGAAACCCCGAAGGGAAAAAACCACGGCCGCCGGCACTCAAACTTTTTTTACTATACTGGAGAAAGAGAAAATACAATTGTTTTAGCTTTGTTGGAATGAATAAAACTCTAGCCTAGCCCTATATTTATAGCTAAACTCCTACCCAATACAAGAAAATAATTATTGCCTTAATTACCATTCAATCATGGCAATATCAATATATGGAAAACTTTCCTATCTCTTCAAGGTTTCCTTTTTCCAATTTCCTAATCCTCGGATTTCCAAAAATCTCCATACCATAACAATCTCCCACATGGAGACTTTTGCACCAATCTCCTTTTCTCCTGTCCCGAGAGAGACTTCCTTGAGTCCGGCGACAGCTCCCACGATTTACGTGACCAGCCCCACTGAGGCGACGCACAACCTCAGCTTGTCGGTGGGGACTTCCTTGGTCAACATATCTGCAGCGTTCTTGCCACCTTGGATCTTCTCCAGCGATAAGACTTCGTCATTCACAAGTTCCCGGATGTAGTGATACTTCAGTTGGATGTGCTTGGTCCTCGAGTGGAACACCGGATTCTTCGCGAGGCATAAGTCACTTTGACTGTCGGCGTAAAGTGTCTTGCATCCTTGATCTTTCTCAATCTCCTTCAGAAAAGTCAAGAGCCATACCATCTCCTTTCCGGCCTCCGAGATTGCCACATACTCAGCCTCCGTTATCGATAGCGACACACACTTCTGCAATCTCGACATCCAACTCACCGCCGTACCTCCCATCGTGAAGACATAACCGGAAGTGCTCTTCCGACTATCCACATCTCCTCCTAGGTCAGCATCTACAAAGCCTTGCAAACTCGTGCCACCTTTCTTGTAGCACAGTGTCATGCTTGCTGTGCCCTTCAAGTATCTCAGTAGCCATTTAATCGCCTCCCAGTGCTCGGTGCCGGGGTTCGCCATGAACCGGCTCGTGACTCCCACTGCATGAGAAATGTCGGGTCTCGTGCACACCATGGCGTACATTAGGCTACCCACTGCTGATGAATACGGCACGTTCTCCATCCTCTTCTTCTCCTCCGTGGTTTTCGGTGACTGTGCCTTGGAGAGTTTGAAATGTGCGCCGAGTGGGGTACTTCTCGGCTTGGCATCATCTACTCGGAATCGCTCCAGCACCTTCTTAATGTACTTCTCTTGCGACACAGTGAGAGTACCCTTGCTTCGATCTCGAGTAATTCGTATTCCAAGGATTTTGCTCGCCTCTCCTAAATCCTTCATTTCAAATCCTCTCGACAACTCCCTCTTGAGCTTGTCGATCTCCCTCATGTTCGCACCTGCAATGAGCATATCATCAACATACAAAAGCAATATAATGTATGTTTCTCCACTGCTCTTGTAGTAGCAACAATGATCGGTGTCACCCCTGCGAAAACCACGATCACACATGAACTTGTCGAACTTCTTGTACCACTGTATTGGAGCCTGCTTTAAACCGTACAAGCTCTTCTTAAGCCTGCACACAAGATCCTCCTTTCCCGGGATCTCGAAACCTTCAGGTTGCACCATATAGATGTCCTCCTCCAAATCGCCATGAAGGAACGCCGTCTTGACATCCATTTGCTCGAGGTGCAAATCCTCCCCTGCTACAATACTTTACGCCGTCTTGACATCCATTTGCTCGTCTTGTACCACCGGCGAGAACACCTCCGTGTAGTCGATTCCCTTATTCTGAAGAAACTCCTTGACTACCAGCTTCGCCTTGTATCTCTTGCTGCCATCTGACTCATCCTTCACTCGGTAGACCCATTTATTTTGCAGCGCCTTCTTGCCATCTGGCAACCGGGTCATTTCCCAAGTATTGTTCTTCCGGAGAGACGCAATCTCCTCTTTCATCGCGCGCTTCCACTTGACCGAATCACCTCCGTGTACCGCCTCTCGGTAGCCTTCTGGTTCACCCGCATCAGTTAGCAGCAAATGATGGAGTGATGGTGAATAACGGTTAGTAGGCTTAATTCTCCGGATTGATCGTCTCAAAATCGGAGTTTCTGGGCTTTCGTCTTGCGTGATTTTGGGCACGTCTTCATCCCCATTTTCAGTCACATCCTGGACCGAAAACTCGTCTTCCTCGGGCTCGCTCGACTCGTCATTGCTCGTGATTTCATGGACACTCTCCTCCGGTTTCGATTCGCCTCCGAAACCGAACCTGTTCTTGTAGAGTTCCTCTTCATTAAAGATTGCGTCTCTTGACCGAATTATTCTTCGACCTTCCTCGATCCAAAATCGATAACCGAAGTAATTCGATCCATAACCAATGAACACACATCTTTGGGCCTTCGCGTCTAGTTTGTCCCTCTTCTCTGCGTCGATATGGACATACGAGATGCTCCCAAAAATTGGCAAATGACCAAGAGAAATCTTCTTTCCTCTCCATTTCTCTTCAGGTAGCTCAAGGTTGAGGGATTTCATCGGAGTACGGTTGATAAGGTATGCAGCCGTGCTAACCGCATCTGCCCATAACATCTTCGGCAGTCCCGCATGCAATCGCATCGACCTTGCTCGTTCATTCAGAGTTCGATTCATCCGTTCTGCCACCCCGTTCTGCTGATGTCGATTTGGAACCGTCCGAATCTGCTTGATTCCTTGTTCCGCGCAAAACCCTCTGAACTCTGCACTGTCGTACTCCCCTCCATTATCCGACTTTAAGCATTTCATCTTCAAGCCGGTCTCGGTCTCGACTTCTGACTTCCACCTTTTGAACACATTAAACACGTCAGATTTGTGTTTAATAAAATAGATCCATACCTTCCGGGTTGAATCGTCGATAAAGGTGACGTAGTATCGTGACCCCCCGATAGACTGGACCGGAGCTGGCCCCCACACGTCGGTATGCACCAGGTCTAACTTCTCCATCTTGAGTTCTCGTCCGGCCTTCGAAAAACTAACCCGTCTTTGCTTGCCGAGCACGCTGTTCTCACAGAAACTGGTTTGTACCTTCGGTAACAGACCCTTGGAAATCAACACTTGCAACCCTTCGTGACTCATGTGACCTAGCCGATTGTGCCATAACATCGGATCAGTCGCTGCTCCTGAAAACGCCAAACAATCTCCTCTATTATCGGTAAGATAGAGGGTTCCCGTCTTCGTACCTCTCGCTATCATCATGGCGCCCCTTACAATCTTCCACGATCCGTTCCCGAACACCGTCTCGTAGCCTTCGCTATCCATCTGCCCTACGGATATCAAGTTCTTCTTCAGACCGGGAATGTACCGAACTCCTCGCAAGATCCATCTAAATCCATTGCTGGATTTTATCTGGACATCACCTATGCCCGATACGTTCAAAGGCTTTCCATCTGCTAGGTGAACATTTCCTAAATCTCATGTCTTGAAATTTAAGAACTTATCTCTCTGCGAGGTTGAGTGGAAGGATGCGCCCGAGTCCAAAACCCAGGACTCGACGAGGTTGTCGACGCATAAAACGAGAGCATCGTCTCTGTCTTGCTCGGTGACAACATTTGCAGAACTCGATTCCACCTTCTCCTTTCTCGGGGCTTTGCGGTCCCGCTTCATGTGATTTTTCTTGCCACAATTCTAGCACTCCAGCTCGCCACGTGGTCTTGACTTGCTACGCCCTCTCGACTTGGCTCGTCCGCGGTTGTTGCTCTTCTGACCTTCACGGCCCCGGCTCTCTAAATTCAACGCCGAACCCGAGGAACCTGAGGCTTCTCTCCGCTCCTTTCGCCGAATGTCGTCATTCAGGATGCGGTCCCGCACTTCCTCAAAAGTCAAATCCTCCTTGACGCCGATAACGTCTACCGTCGTCGTCCAGCTCTCCGGGAGAGATGATAGTAGCATGAGTGCCTTCATCTCATCACCAAGGTTAAATTTGAAAGAGTCTAATTGGTTTGAAATAACCTGAAAATAATTTAGATGCTCCGCAACAGATCCGCCCTCCGTCATTCGTAGATTGAAAAGACGGCGCACCAGGTGCAGCTTGTTTAGCGAAGATGGTTTCTCGGACATGTTGGACAACGCCTTCATGACCCCGAAAGCCGTCGTCTCCTTCGCTACGTTGAACGCCACGTTCTTGGCCAGCGATAGTTGGATATAGCTTAGTGCCTTGCGGTTCATCTTCTTCCACTTGCCTTCGTCCGTGATACTTTCCGGTCTTGTCTCGAATAGCGCCTCTTCTAGGTCCTTCTGGCATAGCAACGCTTCTACTTGCATCTTCCAGTAACCGAAGTCTCGCCCATCGAACCGACATACCGAAACCTTGTTCTCGTCCATATCTCGTCTGCTCGAACCTTAACATTTGCCCTGATACCACTTGTTAGGATCGTCGCCGCAAACACACACACAAGAACAACACACGGACACAAGTATTTTTACGTGGAAACCCCGAAGGGAAAAAACCACGGCCGCCGGCACTCAAACTTATTTTACTATACTGGAGAAAGAGAGAATACAATTGTTTTAGCTTTGTTGGAATGAATAAAACTCTAGCCTAGCCCTCTATTTATAGCTAAACTCCTACCCAATACAAGGAAATAATCATTGCCTTAATTACCATTCAATCATGGCAATATCAATATATGGAAAACTTTCCTATCTCTTCAAGGTTTTCTTTTTCCAATTTCCTAATCCTCGGGTTTCCAAAAATCTCCATACCATAACATTCACCACATTTGATTTTCTTAATTTAGCACAATTTTTTTGACAGATCCAAGATTTGGATCATATTAATTATTCCAAAAGTGAAATCAGAAGAAAGTTGAGATTATGAACGGTTCATTCTAATTACGTAACTATATTGCGGTTTGAAACATCAAGATGGACATATTTTGCTTCCTTTAAGCTCATACTACCTGCAATTTTTGCCGCATTTTTGTAATGCATGGGTATAAACGTGGCTCGTTTTTTTTTATCTATAAAACCAAAAGATTCACACAAAAAAGTAGAATTAATTCATGTTTTTCAATAATGAGAAAAATTTGCAACAACTAAACTGAACCGAACTTATAAATTATCATTTAATTGATGAGAAAACTAAATTAAACTTGAATTCGCAATAGTTGAAATTTCAAACATATAAATCTTTGAAATAGTTTAGGGTCATTGGACGTCTCCATCACTTTTCCATTGCTATCTCACACACCCCTACCCCCCTTCCGTCCCCCGAAAGGTCGATTCTTTGACATTGAGATTGAAATGCCAAGATAGCCGATCTTCGGCGCTTCTTCGTTTGTCTTCTACAATAACGTCTTCTACAATCACGGACACCATTAATTATAATTTAAAATTCACGTTTGCCAATGGACTCATGGCCCAGTGGTTGGGTGTGAGACACAAAAATGCATATGTTGTGAGAGGTTGTGGGTTCGAGTCTTATTGGCACCAATTGATGGAGGCCCATCGAGCCTTCTCCATCTATTCATTTTATAATTTAAGATTGAATTGCCCTAATCGCCCTGAGTTAAAGATCCCAATTTTGGTGCCGAAATTACTGTCTGGAAAGGGTGAGATCAATAGAAGTCGTCCAAATAGAATCAAACTGACATTTCCACAAAAGACCAAAATTCATCTCAGCTTGCTTAGTATGACTAGAATTGGGCATCCAAATATTGCCAAGTTTATGAAAAGGTACCTCGTTATCGTCAATTTGCATTGAATGTCTTCTACAAACTCTTAATTGAATTGGTGCGTAAAACTATTTGAAATTTTCTTTAGACTTTGCTCTAACATTCCCAATAAAAAAAAAATTGAAAAAGTCTCGTACCAGCTGGCAAGAAGTGGGTTCGGGTGTGCCGTAGTGCCGCTTTACCAAAAGGCGCTTGAGGAAGTTTCATGGTGTGCGAGATTCTTCACCATCAATTGATAAACTTCGCTGGCGCGCGCGGTAGACAAGATCCATCCTTGACGATTTAACTTGAGTTTGAAGGAGGAAGATCGAGACCTGAAGTGAAGTAAAGATCACGAGAGAGAGAGAGAGAGAGAGAGAGAGAGAGAGAGAGAGAGAGAGAGAGAGAGAGATAAATATGTACAAATTTGATATGGATTAAGGTTGGGAGGGATAAATATGTTATTAAAAGTTTTGTAGGGATAAATAGAGGTGGCAATCGGACGGGTCGGGTCGGGTCATTTCGGGTTCGGATCGTTTCGGGTTGCGGGTCATTCGGGTCATCGGGTCGTTTCGGTTTTCGGGTCGTTCGAGTTTGGGTTGTTTCGGTTTTCGAGTCGTTCGGGTTCGGGTCGTTTCTATTTTCGGGTCATTCCGGTCGTGACTATTTTGATTTTCGAGTAATTCAGATTTCACAAAATTTGATTTCGAATCATACGATTTTCCAAAAAATTAATTTTCGGGTAATTTCTGAATTATTTTATTGATTCCGAGATATTTTAGCAATATTATATTGATTTTAACAATGATATTTTAATTTTCGGGTCATCCGGGTCGTGAATTTCAGGTCATTCGGGTCAGGAGTTTCGAATCATTCGGGTTTCGGGTTAGTTCGGGTTTCGGGTCGTTCGGGTTTCGGGTCATTCGGGTCGATTTCGGGTTCGGGCCATTCGGGTTCGGGTTCGGGTTCGGGTTCGGATCGTTGACTTTACAATATTTTCCGGTCGGGTCGGGTTCGGGTTCGGGTTCGGGCGGGTCGGATCATTTTTTCGGGTCCGGTCAGATTTTGCCAGCTCTAGGGATAAATACGTTATTTGAGTGTCAAGGAGGGATACACTTGTAATATCTTTTTTTAAATGACAATTTATAATTTAGAAATATATTCATAATTTTAATTCCAGGCTACGTAGTGCGGGGATAACCCGTGGGGCTTGGGCGGAATAGCACGTGGGATGAGGCTACCTATCCCATCCTCACATCCAGGGTAAACTCCTCGCCCAGTCCTCATCCAGTGAGGCAAATAATCGAGGATTCTCCGTCCCATTCGGGTCGGGTCTCCACGGGGATGGGGATTCTTCACCCCATTGACATTCCTACACGTAGAATTTTGAAAAATGTGCATGTAATTTTAGAGAACATGATCCCGAAAAACATTTTAGTATAATATTGTCATTTGTCAAATGTGTGTGGCGGTATTAAAGTATGCATTCCACAACATATACATATATATATATATATATATATAATGTTTTGGAATGTTAACATTGGTTTAGTTATCAATAGTCATTAGCTTAGTGATAAAGTGTATAATACAAGATATCAAAGATCAAAGGTTTAAGTCTCATTAGTATCACAAATAAAAAATAAAAACAAAAAAATTTATGTTTCATAAATTAGGTTTCACTTCCCTTTAAAAAAATTATTGGTGTAGTCATTGACGGTGCTCCGATATCAATTAATATTTTTTGAGAAATTCCATACAAATTAATAGATGCTAAAAGTCATTTCTCTTAAATATGGCATGTGAGGCTATCAGTCACCCTGTTGAAAGATTGACATTGTAAAATAGTATGGTTATATAATCAACACCGCATTTTAAGCTAATTAATAATTACATGCACGATTATCCAACTATGAGGATTAGTTTAATTGATTCCGCCCATGAATTATAGTGGCTTGATTAATAATTGCACAAGCTCCAATTTTTAAATTAAATAAATATGTATATAAATATATTCTCATTTTTTTCACTAACAATTTTGTGTTCTTCACTGTCAAGTGATTAGTAGTGGTGTCAACGATGTATATATTATTTAAACCAATCTGAATCGTATATATATAAAAAGTTTAGGATCCGATAAGTATGGATACGAATTTGATATAGGCACTATCCAAAGACTACGAATAGTATCTGAACTTGCCCGACAACGCTAGTGAATAAGTGAGCCATGCATGTGAGGAGTCAAATAGAGTTTCATGCCAATTATTTTTCTCAAATTAAAATTTCAAATTTCAAAACTAACATCGTGAGTACAAAAGGAAGCCTATAAAATTCACCCCGACGATTCATCATTTAAAGTTCCCTCGTGTTTCATATTCTTATGATTCGTTGACAAAATAGATTCGTCTATGTTCCAATACTAACTCCACTCCTTATAAAAAACCCCTAAATTTGGAAAGATAATGCATCTCACATTACTCAAAAGTGTTCAAGTATAACCGTGTAAACTAATGGCTCAAGCAGGAGGATTCGCGAACCCTAGCCTCTTAGCTCTCTCTTTTCTTCTCCTTGTTCAGCTTTGCTACGCAGCCATTATAACCGAGAAGAATGGAAATACCGATAAATACATCGTTGCATTCGATGCGGGAAGTCAGGGCACCACAGTCCACATTTTCCGTTTCGACGAGAACTCGAATATTTTAAAAATCAAAGGCGAATTAACTATTCAATTTGGGGTAAATTACAATGTTCAATATTTGCAATTTTGTCGTATCATTTACAATGTTTTTATGTGTATTAGGGGGAATCATTGATCACAAACGGAGTAAACCAAACGAGGATTGCATGTGTACTTGCTCCACTTCTGCAAAAGGCTGTAAATGTAATTCCCGTGAATCTTCGCGCTGTGACTCCGCTCATACTTGGCGTAAGATATCATTTTTACCTTACTACTCTGTAACTATGAATTTGTTTTGTGTACCACATTATATCATTTTGTGTTTAATATGTTATTTTATAATTTATATGATACATATACACAAAATGATTTATTTCTTATGTTGCAAATCTGCAGGCAACCGATGAAATGATACTTCTTGGTGAAGATAAGTTGAAGGAAATTCTGAAAGGGGTAAGTACAGGGTCAATTGACATATATGTGTAAAGTACTAGGTTAACGATTTAGAGTTTAGGTATTCATCATGTGTTTATGGTTTAGGTTTGATGGAGATTTGGTGTTAAGCAGATTAATTATTTGTTCTTTTTGTTTTCTCCATTGTTGTTAGGTTCGCCATGTTTTCAGCAAGAGCTCGCTATTATACGACTCAAAATGGGTTAAAGTTCTTCCAGGTGCGGAACAAGGAGTTTATTTATGGGTAACAAGATTATTATATATTATGTTTAAACATTTTAAATCATGGATCTAATTAACCTTCGTAATATGTACATATAGAAATGATTAAAAATTAACAAATTTGCAGGCAACCGTTAACTATCTTTTAGGAAATTTGAAGGGAAATTATGAAAACACAGTGAGTTTGATCGATCAGGAGCGTGCTATGGTCGAAACAACCTATGCCGTCTCCAAACAAGCAAATAGCGAAGTTAGTATCGAAAAAGATTATATCACTAAGTACTACTTCAATGGAACCAAATACTATCTCTACTCTCATGGGTTTGTTTATCTTTCTTCCCTTTCTCTCGAATTTATTCTCCAATTTGGACTTCTATTTACTCCAAATTTTCACAAAAACTACGGTCCTTTCTAAGGAAAATGAAGGACTCAATTTCAGAATAACAAAAAACCGGTTATATTATTGCCAAATACATGTTTAATTCTGCAAGACATTTTGCAAAGTTTGGGGATGCATATTATTAATATCAGCTATAAAATGTATTTTTTTTTTTTTTAATGATACATGACAAGTGGTCGCTTATCTAATAAAATGTATTTATTGTGAAGTTTATATTGATAATTGAGAATTTGTTTCTCAGTTACTTAGGTTACGGTGCATATGCAGCCAGGGGAGAAATACTCAAGTATACAAATGATTCATATACGTACTGCGTAGTAAACGATTACAACGGTACAAAAAATTTATAAAGATAATCATCCATTAATTTCCTTTTTATATGACTTGTGAAAATACTAACTTTTTTCTACGTACATGGAATTATTAAGTTCAATACGACTATTATGGAGTGGTGTACAATGTTAGATCTCCGCCAAGCGGGTCGAATTACGAGAAATGCGAAGCTAATATTCGTAAAGCAGTAAACCTAAATGCACCTTGTTCGTTAAAAAGTTGCACGTTTAATGGTGTGTGGAACGGTGGAGGAGGAGCTGGCGTGAAAAATCTCTATATGTCTACTGGCTTCCATCACACTGGCTCTGACGTAAGCTCCTCGTAACATTTCAGAACCCGTCAAAATCTTTTCGTGACGCGAGTATTTTTTTTGTTATGAATTTGAACAGCTTGGCATAGTAAATAGTGCAATGGCCAGTTCTGCAGTGACATTAATGAAATATGGAGAAAAGGCTAAACAGGCTTGTATACCAAGATCCTTGGAAGAAGCAACCATATTATATCCACATGTGGACTCGGATGATCTGCCATATTTATGCATGGATCTTGTCTATCTCTACTTTCTACTTGTTGATGGACTAGGTGAGAAATTATCTTTTTGTTGAATTATAAAATATAAGTCCTTAAGTTCTTTAACTTTATTTTTTTTCGAATACTAGCTATCAAACCAACGAAGGTGATAACAGCAGTAAATGAAGTGCAGTATGGAGATTCATATCTGGAGGTGTTTTGGCCTCTCGGCGCGGCACTGGAAATCGTCTCGTCAGAACGAACAAAAAGATCATCTATTAGAAATATGCCATATTCCTCGAACCCATCTGTTAGGATGGTTTAGATCGTCTAGATAGGAGTCGAGTTAGAATTTGGGCACCTTTGAACTGTTTTAGCATGCTTTTGTTGCTGTTAGTTCTTTTTTCAAAACAAGGTTTTAAGCAATGTTGGATTTTCTGTTGGATCTCGAATTTGGGAAGTGTTGATTAAGATAAAACAAAAATATGTTAAAATGATTTATTCAGAATATGATGAAGAATAAAATATGGTATTGTCATATTTAAATTTGTTTAGACATATATACTCAATATAACAAAAGTAAGTCTATAAATTGAAACCTTTTATTTAAATTAAAGATTATTAAGTTTAATCTTTCTTCGTTGAGATTATATGTTTTGAGAGATTGCGAATTCAATTATCATTGACATAAATTGATAGAGGACATATCAAGCTTCTTCATTGATTAATCGTTCGAACGTACAGCTTCTGTCATGAGTAAGTATAAAAACCAGTGTTTTAAATTGCGGCGCAATTGCGAAAATTGCGGTGGGAAATTTAGAATCGCAATTTCGCAATAACATATAACGAGATATTGCGTTTTCGAAAAATTGCTGGCATTGCGGCACAATTGCGGGGCAAATTGCGCTTAAATTGTGCTAATTGCGGGTAAAAATTGCGGTTTTGGGTTTGGATTTAAATCCATTAATTTAAAATATTTGATCCATTAACTTCAAATATTTGATCCATTAACTTATACACATATGAATCAAATAAGCTTTCATTTAGACATCTCACGACAAGCAAAAAAAAAAAAAAAACTCTCTGCGGCAGTGGAGGGTACCCTGAAAATTGAGGTTTTTGTTGGAATTATCTTGCTCAAGAGGAAGAGGAGAGCTCTAGGAGACTTGTTCAAGGTTCAGTTTTTTCAATTTTGCTGGTTTTTCCCTAGTTACGGGTTGATTTTGGTATATAGGTTTTCTTTTTTTTCTGAAATTGTTTAATAATTGAATCATTTAATGCATGTATAACTTCTTGATTGTGTCAATTTCATTTACAAATGTTTGAATTTCATAATAGTTATTGTATTTCATTGATATTTTGATTTCAAAAATTGATTTGTGTTGCTTTAATATTTTTAGGATGTCAACGAAAAATTCTTCTACGAAACCCAAATCCAAAGAACCCGCATGGGAGTATGCTTATCGTGCGGACCCTACTAACTCGTTGTTCCATGTGTTAGTGTCACCGAAGAAGTGCGTAAAAAATTTCAAGTGATCGTCAATAACCAAATTAAAGTGAAGCTCGCTAAAAAACAAGCGGACAAAGAAATTCGAGAGAGTGTTGATTTGGATAATTCGCAAGGAGGAAGTGAGACGGATGAGGAGGAAGGAGAGGCGGTGTGCAAAAATTTGAGAGAATGTGAAAGCTCGAAAGGTTCGGTAGGACCAATGGATTTATTTTGCAAACTAAGTGAAGAAGAAATTGCGAAAAAGGGAAAGAGAGTGAAAGTTCAAACGGCACTAACAACCAAACTAAAAAAAGAGAAACGAGATCGTGCATGTGAGTACATTGCACAATGGTTTTACGAAAGTTCGATTCCACATAATACCGTGACGCGTCCGAGTTTTACACGAATGGTAGCGGCAATTGGCGATTATCGCAGAGATTTGAAGTGTCCGACGGCATACGAGCTTAGCGGCAATTGGCGATTATGGCCTCTCTCAAATTTGGCCCCTGCCAGTGCCTAATTCTTTGGCAAATAGTCCCTGCCAAATGCCCCCTCTCATGTTATCTCATGTTGGAGTTGTTGTTTTTTAATTTTTTTCTTGTCTCGACGAAAATGTAAATGAAGGAAATACAGTTTCAGGATCAACCGTAAAATTGTACACAAGGATAAACGAATGTAAGCATACATTCGTGGTCATATCTTTCAGTAGGAAAATCCAATTTGAATGGTTCAAATTGGGTTATATAGAAAATAAGATTATCTACAACCTTCATGTAGAAATATATTTCATATGAACGAAGTATCAGTGCCGTTTCTATGAAATACCGAAAGGGTGCAACAGTATGACATACAGTTAGTAAAACAGTCATAACTTTTGCATACGAACTCCAATTGGGCCAGGACAAATTGAGTCGTATATATAATAAGATTATCTACAACTTTTGTGTTGGTTTATTTTCAGTCAGAAGAATTTACCAATTTCGTATGGACAGAATACTGGACAGATTCATGCAACTTTCTATGTGAAAGAGTGTATATTGGATATACATGTCTTTTGGCCAATCCTAATCATATGTGATATAAATAGGATGTTTCTCTCTCTCTCTCTCTCTCTCTCTATCTCTGGTCAATCCATATGTGAATTCATTCAGAATATTCCAGAAATATTGAGAGACATCTTTCTATTGAGTGAAAGGGTGTAAAGAGAGAGAACCGAGAAAAACAGTTTTTTCGGAGAAGAGAATCAATCGATCGAGCAAGTTCGCCGGTACTTCGTCTAGGCAGTTGCACCCGCGACCGACGTCTTACGAGTCAAGGTGGATACACGTAGAGGAGCAACATCTGGGGCTCTTTCGGTTTTGATCGATTCGGAGGAACGAAATCTGCCGGAGACGGAAACGAGCGAATCGAGTAACGGGCTGTGAAAGCATGCGGTCATGGAACGCACGAATACAACCCGAGGCGTGTCAAGACGGTGGGAGACGTGCGGTATGGGACGTACGGGCTAGTCACCAACGTAACACCGAAGGAAGAGAAGGATGCGAGCGATCAACCCGTCGTGCGTGATCAATTTCACGCTGGTAATCGTCTATCCTACTTTGCATCGTACCCTCGAAGTCATGGCGTGATCTTAGATTTAGGGAACCAGACCGGCCTTCATATCCGCTGCGCGGGCCCGGGGTCGGGCGAATTCCCAACAGTAAATATATTATTGGTCATGATAATCTAATTATTTTTCTATGATTGAAATATATAATTTTGAGAGTTAATTTAATGATATAATTTTGAGAATTCTTTTTGTGAATATATATAAAATATACCAAAATTATTACATAAATTAATATCGCGACGGAAGTCCGCAATAAGGACATTGCGGCGCAATTGAGCCCGCAAACGCAATCCGCAACAAAAAAATATCCGGCCGCAATGGACCGCAATATCGCAATATAAAACATTGATAAAAAACTATTTTTATACTCGAAGATGTGATGAACGGGTTTTCAATCACTTTTAATTTGAGATATCGTTGTATGTGAAAACCAATTCAATCAACAAGTTTGGAAATATATGTGTATAGTGGAAATATAGAAGTTCGTTCCACGAGGAGTATATGCGTCAAATAATGAATCAAAACGAGCCAAAAAGGCAGAAACTTTTCCAAAAAGAGAATTAAGGACAGAAACTTTTCCTAAATAGGCAGAAAGTTAATCAAAACAAGTTAATTAAGGCAGAAACTTTTCCAAAGAGAGAATTAAGGGCAGAAACTTTTCCGAAATAGGCAGAAACTTAATCAAAACGAGCTAATTAAGGGCTGAAATGCAAGTAAAAAGAGAACAATAAAAGAACAAAAATATCACACAAAGAGAGCACAAGATCGAATGCAAGAAACAAGATTAAACAAAGATTTTTAGATTCAAACAAGTTTTCTTTACACAACTTCAAACAGTCATTCAACATACAAAAAATTCAAGATAGAAAAGAATACACCTAGATTTAGTAAAGAAATCTTCAACGTGCCAAGATGATCTCCTTTCCTCACCTAGTGTCATCGCTCGATGCTCGAACCGCTAGAAAGCTAGGACGGTTCGAGCGCTTCTCGCTCAAAGTAGTCGACTCTCCCGGATGAAGAAAGCTCCGAGTCCGTTTGAGAACACGAACACAAATCAACCGAAGAATGAGAGGTTTACCGAATGAAGATAGCTTCGAGTTCGGTAATGGAGGAAGCTCCACTCTCAATCCCGATGAAGTCCGGATGAAGAAAGCTTCGAGTCCGGTTGTGACGATGTTTCCTTTGACTTGCTTCGATTGGAAGGATTCACCGGATGAAGGAGGCTTCGAGTCCGGCAAACAATCCCTCGAGAATTCGAGTACTTCTTGAACGATTCTTGATGTTCTTGACGGTTCTTGGAAGTGCTTAGAGAGAGAGAGAGAAGAAAGGGGAGGGAAGAAGAAGCAATCTCTGCCCAAGGGTCTTGGGATCTTATTTATAGTGCCCTTGAAGCTCTCCCATTGGCCAAGAGTTGGATGAGAGGATTGAGGGTAGTTTGGGTATTATAGGTGAGGTAGGTGGGGTAGGTGGGGCTGTAGAGTGGCAATTGTGTGAGTGGTTTTCGAGTAGAGTTTGGTGCAATCTCTTATGTTGATGATTATTTGCCTTCTCCTTCACACGTGTACCGAATTGGTCGGTATGATATATCGATTTTAACGGCGCGAGGAGGCGAAGGCAACTACACTCTAGGATTGCCGCAAATTTCCCCCTAAAACCTGTAATTAAGCAATAAAACAAACTTAGTGAAGAAATATTTTTGTTATCTCAAATATGAACAATTCTATATATAAATTGTGATTCAAAAGGGCTAAAGTCCCCAAATTAGATATCAAAAAGGTGCTTTATTTTCCACTTATCAAATACCCCCACACTTAGCTTTTGTCGTCCTCGACAAAATAAAACGTTATAAAATATATTTTAAGCACAAAAAATACAAGTTATGTTTTGTTGAAATTGTAATCACACTATCTCATAAATTTGAATTTCACAAGAAATATTTATACTCTTTTAATCACATGTTATTTCAAGAGAAACAAAATATCAAACCTCTATAATAAGAATTAGTGACAATTTTTAAGATATTTATTAAGAAATGATTTTCACTCGAAAAATATAGTTAAACACCACATAAAGAACGTAACACCACATAATTAAAGAGGAAAAATCTTTTAAAAGTATTAATAGAACCAATTTTTTATTTTTTTTGCAAAAGTTGACCTTAAATGTAAGTAATTCACTTTTATAACCGTTCCGTACATAAGCACTTGGGTCCTCCTTAAATCCAACCAAATTTCCTTAAATTTTGCTCAAAAATATTATATTTTATATTTTTCTTTTTCTTTTTCTTTTCTTTCTTTTTTTTCTTTTTTTTTTCTTTTTTTCATTGAACTATTTTTATATAAAATGTTAATTCACAATGTTTCGAACCGATCATGAGTACGGTTCGCTCATGCCCGGCTTACTCCCTTGCGAATTCATTTTGAAAAAATCGCGAGCGCAATAAAATTCCGTTTGGTTGGAAAATAACTCGCCATGAATGGTTAGGATCCTTAAGTGTAAGTTGTCAAATTTTTAAACTAATGCAAAAACTACCAAAATTGGTTGAATAAAACTTTTTAGAATTTCTTAATTAAGAATGGGTTCTTATTCAAAAATGGTGTGCCACATAAATCATAATAAAGATCATTTAAAATAAATACTTCTTTAAGCAAATCTTATTATAGACGGGATTGAATCCCAAATTAGTCTCATAAAAGACCGTTTATTGTTTTCTTTAATATTCATTTGAGAAAAAAAATATTCTTTAAGTGGATGGTGAAAATTCTTTTTAAGAAGATGTGTGATTGTTTAGACTTGATCGTGGAGAAAAACCGTTTCTTTAACAAGTATTTAAGTGCTTAAAATTCGAGGACGATCACGAAAAATTGATTTAAAATATGATATATACAATGGTGGTAGAATTTTTTAATTTTTAAAATTTTTTTAATTTTCGATTTTCATAAAATAAATAAAAGCGAATATATACAAAGGAAATCGAAATATTATCCCCCCCCCCACACTTATTTCCAAGCTTGTCCTCAAGCGAAAAGATACGAAAAAAAATGTCGACTAAAATAGAAAAAAAAATGGATAGATAAAACCTGAATTTTTTTGGTGCGTGGGTTGCCTCCCAACTAGCGCCCTTTCTTTTACGTCTTTGGGCTAGACACCCAAAGTTAGCCTATTTCGAGATTATATGAGGCGCTTATGCTTTTAGCGGCTTTACGACCGCCTTTGAGCAGTCTCATTAAGAGATTGGAGACTTGAGCGATTGCCATGTTTATTTTTCGTTTAGCGTAAGTTCAACTTGGCGTGAAGAGTTTCTTTATTTCATCTTGGATTTTTCCAAGCTTTTCTTCTAAAGGCCTTTGTTGGAGAGGAGTTGTGAGAGGCGTGAGTGTCTCGAATGTATTTGACTTTCTTGATAAATCTACACATGGTGAATTTCTATCATGAGAAGCATCATAGTTCTTAAATGAATTAAAATTGATGATATATGGAAAGAATTCACCTTGGAGAATTGTAGATTTTTCTTCTTGCTCGTTTGATAATTGCTCGTTTTCATCGATTGGAGTGAGTTGAACCGTCTTTTGGAGAGTCGAATCCAATGACACCTTTTCTTCTTCAATTGTCGTTCTCGTTTCAACGCTTTCATCGAATCCCCCCATACTTGAACTCTTGCCGCCTTCAATCTCCACGATCCCGTCATTTGAATATTCTTACTCGAGACAAGTCACTCTTTGATCTAGATCGTTTACGATGGATTGAATATTTCCGAGTCGTCGAGAGGTGGTTTTAATCTCATGCGAGATATCACTTATCTCTTGTTTGACTTCTTCGACGTTTTGTTTAAACTCTTGTTTGATTTCTTCAAAATCTTGTTTTACTTTTTGATTAAAGGATTTCACCATCGACATCATTTCCTCCATCATTACCTCCATCATTCGTTTTAATTCTTGATTTGGATCTTCGTTTTGGGATTGAAATGGATGATCTTGGTATTCAAATTCATGTTGAAATTCGAGTTCGTTTTGAGAAGGTTCGTATATGGGGTTTGAGTGCTGATAGTAGTTATTGGCGGTTTCGGTATAGGATTGTGTCTCATAACCCCATGGGGATTCGTTTTCGTATTGGCGAGCTTCGTAGATGGGATCTTGATAAAGGATCTCGGTGTGTGATTCGTATTGATTTGAGGTGTAACATGAGAGCAAACTGAGCCTTCGTTCTTCTTTTCTTTCTTCCCATTCGTCGATATCTTGATTGATCATTTCTTTAAGCGTCATGTGTTTTGGATATCTTCTTGGAGTTCTTTCTTGAGTTAGCAATTCTCCAAACGTTCTTGGTCTTTCTTGATGATCCATCTTGCTCTACTCCGTGTACCTTGCAAGAATAGAAAATTTTCGAAATTAGTGAAATATCAAGTTCAAACTTATCAATTCTATTAAAAATATCACTCAAGATTGCAAGTTTGATTCAAAATTTGACTTAAACATTACTCCCCGGCAGCGGCGCCATTTGATGAACGGGTTTTCAATCACTTTTAATTTGAGATATCGTTGTATGTGAAAACCAATTCAATCAACAAGTTTGGAAATATATGTGTATAGTGAAAATATAGAAGTTCGTTCCACGAGGAGTATATGCGTCAAATAATTAATCAAAACGAGCCAAAAAGGCAGAAACTTTTCCAAAAAGAGAATTAAGGGCAGAAACTTTTCCTAAATAGGCAGAAAGTTAATCAAAACAAGTTAATTAAGGCAGAAACTTTTCCAAAAAGAGAATTAAGGGCAGAAACTTTTCCTAAATAGGCAGAAACTTAATCAAAACGAGTTAATTAAGGGCTGAAATGCAAGTAAAAAGAGAACAACAAAAGAACAAAAATATCACACAAAGAGAGCACAAGATCGAATGCAAGAAACAAGATTAAACAAAGATTTTTAGATTCAAACAAGTTTTCTTTACACAACTTCAAATAGTCATTCAACATACAAGAAATTCAAGATAGAAAAGAATACACCTAGATTTAGTAAATAAATCTTCAACGTGCCAAGATGAGCTCCTTTCCTCGCCTAGTGTCGTCGCTCGATGCTCGAACCGCTAGAAAGCTAGGACGGTTCGAGCGCTTCTCGCTCAAAGTAGTCGACTCTCCCGGATGAAGAAAGCTCCGAGTCCGTTTGAGAACACGAACACAAATCAACCGAAGAATGAGAGGTTTACCGAATGAAGATTGCTTTGAGTTCGGTAATGGAGGAAGCTCTACTCTCAATCCCGATGAAGTCCGGATGAAGAAAGCTTCAAGTCCGGTTGTGACGATGTTTCCTTTGACTTGCTTCGATTGGAAGGATTCACCGGATGAAGGAAGCTTCGAGTCCGGCAAACAATCCCTCGAGAATTCGAGTACTTCTTGAACGATTCTTGATGTTCTTGACGGTTCTTGGAAGTGCTGAGAGAGAGAGAGAGAGAGAGAGAAGAAAGGGGAGGGAAGAAGAAGCAATCTCTGCCCAAGGGTCTTGGGATCTTATTTATAGTGCCCTTGAAGCTCTCCCATTGGCCAAGAGTTGGATGAGAGGATTGAGGGTAGTTTGGGTATTATAGGTGAGGTAGGTGGGGTAGGTGGGGTTGTAGAGTGGCAATTGTGTGAGTGGTTTTCGAGTAGAGTTTGGTGCAATCTCTTATGTTGATGATTATTTGCCTTCTCCTTCACACGTGTACCGAATTGGTCGGTATGATATATCGATTTTAACGGCGCGAGGAGGCGAAGGTAACTACACTCTAGGATTGCCGAGAATTTCCCCCTAAAACCAGTAATTAAGCAATAAAACACACTTAGTGAAGAAATATTCTTGTTATCTCAAATATGAACAATTCTATATATAAATTGTGATTCAAAAGGGCTAAAGTCCCCAAATTAGATATCAAAAAGGTTCTTTATTTTCCTCTTATCAAGATGTTCGTTCGAACGTATACTCTCTGTCTCATTTCTACGTTAATTCCATTATTACATTCGTAGTCATCCGTTCGAACGAACTACAAGATTCGTTCGAACGGACACTCTCTGGAATGATTGAATATAAAACCATTTTATACTCGTGGCAGTCCATTCGAACGCACCCTACGGTTCATTCGAACGAACCCCTCTTTGGAACTTAACTTTGCATAATGCTATTATGCATTTAATCGAACCCATGAACATTCATGTTCCTATATCTTTATATGTACATTTTTACCGTTGATCCAAAACTGTATTTCCTTCAAACATTAACCCATTGATCGTTACCACTACATCTTCAATTACTCCCATGGGTCTTGTTGAGCGGTCCGCTAATTGAATGACGCCTTCAGTGCTTTCAAGAGAACCCAAACCAAGAGTCGTGAATTATATCGAATAAGACATTACATTGATTGATGCCCCTAAATCAAGCATGCAATTAGGCAAGTCGGTTTGCCCCATTTTACAAGTAATTGTGAACATTCCGGGATCTTTTTGCTTTTGAGCTAATTTGAGCACCGTCGAGACGTTTCCCCCCACACTTGTCACGCTCTTACCTTTTGACTTACGTTTGCTCGTACATTTGTCTTTGAGATGATTGGCCAATGAAGGCCTCGTTTCGATCGTCATGAGAATTGGAAAGGTCACATGGACCCCTTGGAGGATCTCATCATAGTCAATTGTCAACTCTTTTTCTTATTCATAGCAAGTCGACTTGGAAATGGAGGTTTCAATGTAATTTCTTTCTCGGTTCCTTTTGCTTGAGGAAGAGGTGGAGACACTTAGGGGTCGTTTGGTTGAAGGTTTGAAATATGTCTTGGAATATTATATGCCAAGGAATTCCATTCCATAGAATAGTATTCCATGAAATATACAATAGTCATGTTTGGTTGATGGATCTTCTTTTCCTACAAATTTAGAAACTATGTGAAATAAATAACTTTTTTGGAATAATTTTAGTTATTAATATTTGAAGAGATTGAATGCCCATGGGAATAGAGGAAAACCTCCAATTTTTCGTGGATGACGTTATTTTATTACCTGATGTCTGAACCAAACATGGGAATGAAATAAATTGGGATGGATGCCAAGGAATAGTAATTTTAAAGCACGAACCAAACGCCACCTTGAGGTATTTGATTTGATGTGGCTAGATTTGGCGAGATCTCTAACTATTTTTCTTCTTCGAAATCCTTGCTCTTCTTTCAACTTTCTCCAACTTCTATATCACTTCGAAGTGATATTGCATTTATTTATTTAAATTTGATGGGTGGCTTTGGTTGAGATGGAAGACGAGAGGATCCTTGCGCTTTTAGTTGGTTTACCTTTGTTGCGATTTGATTCACTTGGGTCTCGAGATTCGTGATTTGTCGATTCGAATTGATCATTCCTTGTTTGAACTCTTGCTTGAATCCCCCAAATTCTTGTTTAATACCATTCATCGTGTCCATCACTACTTCCATCATTGCCCTTAAATCTTGTTCTTGTAGAACCGGTTTTTTAACCGGTTGACTTGAATTCGGATGTTGATAAGTTGTCGGTTTTTGGCGATATGGATCGGGTTGTGCATCGTTCGGATTTGACCACGAGAAGTTGGGCTGATTGCGGAGATTCGGATGATAAGAGTTCGTATTGTCGAACTTTAGTAGAGAGCAATCGCGTTTTCTTCAAGAGTTGGACATTGATTGGTAAAATGTGTTTTTCCCGAACAAACCCCACAAGGTTTAACTTCATCTTTCTTGTTAATGACTTTCATGATCATATCGAACCTTTCGTTCAAAATCTCTAAGCTTACTTCATTACACACATTATCTCGGACTTCAACATTCCTTCGTGTTCGAGAGTTTGTTTTCATAGTTTTTATTAGCTTTTTAGCTTCTTCTAGTAGCTTGTTGGAGATAGCACCTCCCGCGGATGCATTAAAGAGTTGGTTTTCGCTATAGCTCAATCCTTGAATGAATTGATAGAAGAGGTGTGCTTCGTCGAGGTTGTGGCTTGGACATTCTTCAATAATACTTCTCCTTGAACCTTCTTGAAATTTCGTTGAAGTCAAGGTTTACATGGAGATGATAAAACCAATCCTTTGGTCCTTCACCTAAAGAGTAAGGAAAAATGATCAGTAAAATATCATTGAAAACTTCACAGTTTGCATAGATTTGACATCTATTAATAGATATAATACTGAACAATTTCCTGCCCCAGCATTCAGCCACGTCGCCGTACTGTTCATCCGTACTGTGCATAAATACTGTTCAAAATTATTGTTCATAAACTGTTACTGTTCATGAATGTTTTTTTTTTTTTTTTTTTTTGCAAATTTCAGTAAATATAGGGCTTTTTAAGATTTTTCTATGTTATAACAATTTCAGTTTTTTTAAATGTAAGGGCTTTTTAAATATTTCTCATGCGATATCATTATTTTAAGATTATTATAGGGGTATATATGGTAATATCAGATTTTGTAAGGTTATACATGATAATTTCAGATTTTTTAAATATTTCTCATATTGTATCATTAATTCAAAATTTTTTATAAGGATAAATATGATAATTTATGTTTTTTCCAGAGGTATGCATGCTAATTTTTTATTTTTTCAAATACAGTTTTAATTTTATTCCACATATTACATCATTAATTTGAGATTTGTATAGGGATATATATGATAATTAATATTTTTGTAGGGGGATACATCATAGTTTCAGATTTTTTAAAACATAGAAGCTTTTTGTGATAGTTCTCAACTTCTCATATTATATCATTAATTTCCGATTTATATTAGGATACATATATGATAATTTCAGTTTTTTGATACATGTTAATTATATATATTTTTCAAATTTTTTTTTTTTAATATTTTTCATATGATATCATTACTTTCATATTTTTATAGGGTTATATATGATAATTTCATATTTTTGTAGGGGTATTCATTCAAATTTTAGGTTTTTTTTTAAATATAGACTTTTTATATTTGTCAAATTATATCATTACTTTCATATATTTATACGGGTATATAAGTTTCATATTTACTAGGGATATATGTGATAATTTCATTTTTTTTAAAAGACAGGGTTTTTTTGAAATATTTGTCGTATTATATTATTTTTGGTAGATTTTAATGATAATTATAATTTCATAAGTAAACCAGATTCGGAAAAACGTTGGGACTTTGCTATATTTCGGGAAATCGAAAAGAGAGAATGAAATTCGGGACCTTTGCAGGGCCAAGGTAATATGATAATTTTATTCTGACTCAAGACCATGATTTTGGTTATGATTGGTGCAACCAAAACGAGTTCGTTCAGGCAGAATGGAATGGCTTTGAGTGCGAGGGAGATGGAGAGCAAAATTAAACCCACAAGGCTACATAAAAATGTCCACGATACTCAGTCGCATTCCGCGAGGGGTATTTTTGTCATTTACAATATTTTGATTCTAAATGTTGATATAATTTCTTTCGTGTTTTAGGCAGAATGGAATGGTTTTTGAGTGCGAGGAGGTGGAGATCAGTATTATACCCGGAAGACTACTTCAAAATGGCCACAATACTCAGCCACATTCATTGAGGGGTAATTTCGTCATTTCCAATATTTTAATTATGACCGTTGATAATTTCTTTCATGTTTTAGGCATAATTTTTATTGCGAAGAGATGGAGAGCAGCATTTAATCCAGAACCTACTTTGGAATGGCCGAGATACTCAATTGCGATTTGTATTCATCGGATCTAAATATTCCGCGACAACTCAATTTTTACAAGAAACTACACTCAATTACAACATCACGTGAAGAAATATAATATATCAGATACAACATAAAAAAAATGAAGTTAAAAAAATAATTACACAACACAAAAAATAATCGTTATTAACTTGAGAACTCCCGCGCAATTTGCGCGAGGCAAAAGCTAGTTGGATCTTAAAGTCTTTCAAGTGCTTATGTGGGTTTTCATTTACTTTCCCATTGAAAATTAGTAGAGAATTGATAATGCTTGGGCCGGGATTAAAATTGGAACATGAGGCCTAATGATATTAAAGTTATCTTCATCTAGATTCGGGGCCACTAATTCTCCAAAAATATGTGGTCTTTGAGAATTGTTGTTCACATAGATTTTCCATTTTATAATCAATATAATTAATTGAAATAGAAGTATATGGTAAATAGGAATATTCGTCCACAAGAAAACAAGACAAGGTTTAATATCCAAATTTTCGAATTTTCTTTCAAAATTCACCGAGAAGGTGGGTTATATTATACTTAAGTTATACTCCACATTTTGTGTTAAAAGGATTATTAAATAAAAAGTTATAGTCGTTTTACAATTTCGTCACTGGAACTTTTGTTAAAAAATACAGTAAAGTCATAAACAGAAAGTGATTTTGAACTGGATTATAAGGCTTGTAACTTCTTTTCAAGATCACCAATAAAATCCAAACTTATTTTGAAATGAGGTATGTGACAAGTACGACACATTAGTCAATTTGGTTTGTCACAATTGGTCTAGATATTTTACAAATGGTCCATAAACTTTTAGAAAATCACAATTCACAGAACTATTACATATTGATGTTTTTTCCTCAGAGATAAACTACAATGTTCAAAAATCTATATCAATTAGAAAATCAAATCAAAATAAATGATTCAAAAGGAAAATCAAACTAGATCTAAAGGACTTTGAATTCCAGTAACCGGATTTACCCAAAGAGATATAGAAATTGAAGAAAATACAGTTTTGGATCCACGCTAAAATTGTACGTAGAATGAAAAACGAACGTACGCGTTCGTGGGCATAAGAAACAGTTTTAGTTAAACTGATATAACTTTCAGATAATGACTCCAATTTGAATGGTTCAAATTGGGTTAGACAGACAATGAGATTATCTAGAACTTTCATGTAGAAATATATTTCATTTGAGCGAAGTATCAGTGTCGTTTTAATGAAATACCGAAAGGGTGCGACAGTTTGACATACAGTTAGTAAATCCGTCATAACTTTCGTATCCGAACTCCAATTGGGCTGGGCCAAATTGGGTTGTAAAGACAATAAGATTATCTACAACTATCGGGAGGTTTAAAGTTGGTTGGAACGATTTAACAATTTCGTTTCAACAGAATACTGAAATTGTGTATGCAGTTTCTGTTTGAAAATGTGTATAGTAGATATACATATCTTTGGCCCATCATAATCCTATGTCGAATAAATAGGATGTTTCCCTCTCTCTCTCTCTCTCTCTCTCTCTCTCTCTCTCTCTCTCTCTCTCTCTCTCTCTCAATTCAGACTATACAGACAATTCAGATCAATTGAAGTCTAATTCGGTCCAGAAATTAGAGAGACTCTTATCACGTGTTGAAAGAGTGCGAAGAGAAAGAGAGAAAGAGAAAAGAGGAGAAAAGAGTTTTCTCTGTCTAGAGAATCGAAAGCAATCATGCAAGTTCACCGGTGCGTCGTCTAGGCAGGTGCATCCGCGACCGAGGTGCTATGACTCACGGTGGATACGGGTAGAGGAGTTCACACTTTGTGGCTCTTCGTTTGTGATCAAACCGGATAAGTAAGAGAGTGAAAGGCTGTGGAAGCGTGTGGACGTGGGACGCACGAAGACAACCGGAGGCGTGTCAAAACGGTGGGAGACGTGTGGTATGGAACGCACGGGCTAGTCACCAACGTGACACCGAGGAAGAGAAGGATGCGAGCGATCAACCCGTCGTGCGTGATCAATTTCACGCTGGTAATCGTCTATCCTACTTTGCATCGTACCCTCGATATCGAAGCGTGATCTCGGAATTTGGGAACCGGACCGGGCCTTCATATCCGCTGCGCGGGTCCGGGGATGGGATAATTCCCTACAGAAATGACTGAAAAAGCAGATCAAATTATCAAGAAAATTAGGGTTTCTTAAAAGATTGTCAAAAACTAGTATTTTTCTCAAATCTAGGATATCATTTATCCTAAAATTGACGGTGACATGGGATGTGATTAATTTTTATTGATAGATAGATGGAAATACTACTTAGAAACATTTCTTGGTTGAATAAAAAAGATCAAAAATGCCTTTAAAAATTAAGAGAAAAGATACACTTGAAATCTAGAAACAGAGATTTAGGGTTTGAGTCAACTTTAAAAATTCATATCAAATCAACAAAAATTCAAAATACAATTATGTACAAAGGGAATCAAACTAAGATTAACAGTTAACAAAATATTAATAATTAATTAACAAAGTCAGATATAATTAAACAGAAAATTAGGGTTTGAGAGTTAGAAAATGCAAAATAAATTCAAATAAAATTCAGAAAAATAGGAAACAAATTCACAAACTTAGATCAATCATTAATTAACAGAAGAAACATTCTTTACACAAATTATGAACATAAACTATGAAAACATTAAAGAAAAAGAGGGAAAACACATAATTGAGAGAGAAAAAGCTAATTCAGGTAATCTTGAAGATTGATCTTGGTCCAATGTTGCTTGAGGAAGGTAGGGCTTGGCTCAATTTGACTCAAGAAACACCAACTTTACTGATCTTGGCTGAAAACCACTGATTCTTGAACTTAACTTGCTCAAGAGGGTCCAGAAGCTCAAACATGTGACTTTAATCGCTAGAGAGGCTTTAGAGGGTGTGAGGAAGGTGTTGGAAGAGAAGGAGTGGGAAAAAATCCATCGCATAAGTGGCTAACTCAATATGAAGCTTAACCCGTGGCTTTATACAAGAAATGTGGCGTTTCTGATCAAATCCATCCAAACAAAAGGCACGATCACACTCCCCATGCTCCCATGATCAGTTTCATTTTTGGATCATGCCAAATGAAGCACTGGAGAGGAAGTTCTCTTCTCTCCAGTGATTTTCGCGACGGGATTTTCATTGAGATTTTCATGGATGCCCACAGTAAGGATAAAATGGAGAGGTTTGAGCCAACCGTGAGATCAGTTAGGGTTGAAAAGTGTGAGTTCTTTTCGACTATCTATTGCAAGAAATTAGTGGCTTTTGGTGAAGTAAGTCGTTCTTCTGAGAGGAAATGGATCACTTGTTGAGGTCACGTGATTTTTAATGAATCACGTGATCCTGAGCATAGTAATGGATCACTGGTTGGCTTTTCTTTTTTTTGTGGCCGAATCTGTGTGGCCATTCGTGCAATAGCCCATTTTTGAGTTGATTTTTGGGCTTTACTGTGGACTATATTTTCTCTGGGCCACATAAGATCTTTCAAATAGTAATACTGGATATTTATTGGGTTGTTTAGGGATCTGGTGTGGGCTGTTATGTGTGGCCGTTCGTGTAACGAGTCACTTGGATGTGGGACCCACTTTCTCTCTCTACTTCCTCTCTCTTCATTTCTCTCTCATCATTGGTCCAATAAATTAATGTGAATATACCATTTTGATCAGGAGAATGAGAGAAATCTGAATCTGGCCTTTGCTTTGCTTGATTCGTGGTAGAAAAAAAAATTCTCCATGTGGGGCCCACAAATGGATCTCACTTTCTCTCTCTTCACTTATCTCTCATTCCTTCACTGGATATTATGATATTATATATCAAATTCATCAGCAAAGAAAGAGAGAGAGGAATGCAGCCATGATCTCCAATTTCCCAAATTCTCACTTTTGATCCTGAAATTAACAGAAATTCAAAAAGTTAAGTAATTTTTAATGATATCATAATTATGAGACAATTTATATGTTAACCAATTGATTTAATATGCTAAAAATTCATTTTTATCTTTATAAAAGGTGCTCAAATTATCCCATATCACCCACGAAAAAACACTTTAATATCACCTCGCACAAATTATTGCCATTCAATTTAAATTACCCTAATACACCTCTATATCAAACTGGTTGAGACTATTTAGTAAAAAAAAATAACTCATTGATTTGAAAAAATATATATATAGTGAATTAATAATATGATCTAATTGAATTCTCTTTGTCAAAGAAAAAAATTCTTCAGAGAGACAATGACCTTAGATGAAGCAACTTCTTCACCGCATCCTACAAAATCCGAAAATTTATTTCATCCAATTAAATATACAAATATGTAAGGGGTTTTTTGCAATTTAAACAAAGTAGAGGGGCTTTTTGTATTTTTTTTCCTATTATAATTGGAGATATAATATACTGATTTTCGCCCACTATAAATATGCAAGCTAAAAAAATACATATATTCAGTGAATATTAAATATTTACAAACAACTTATTATAACAAATACACGCGACGAAATTAAAAAAAAAGAAAAATTATGAGCCTGATGTCAAAAGGTACTTCGCTATACCTTTCAATAAACTTTAGAGTTTGAACCAAAGTTTTTTGCTATGACTTGATTTGACAAAATAAAATGAAATATTAAAAGTATATTAACAAAAATAAAGAGAACATCACGAACAAAGAAATAAGCATTAAATATTTATACCTACATCTTTTTAGCGATATTTTTTTGTGTTGGTGTTATAGCAAATGCTTTGAGAAGATTTTGGGAGTAAAATCACGACCTAAATGAAACAAAAAATAGCATTAACTTCTTTGTACTAATCAGAAACGATGATTATTTGAAATTAAATTAGGTTTAATCAAATAGAAATCACTCACATTTAACTTGTATCCGTGCAAGATGTGCGATTTGTACTTTCTCTTGTTCCATTTTTCCTTCTTGGACATGATTGTCAAGAAATAATGTCCCCACGGAAACGGGACTGATCGGGTGTTTTTGAAGACCTTTGTCAACCATATCACGATACCTTAAAATAAAAATTTAAAACTTTAACCTTTGAATAAAACGGAGAATAAACCGACAACAAACACCAAATTGACGAGCAAAATTAAGACCAAGCGTCTCAGTTTGTGTGTGCCTATGCAGCCAATTTTTTGTCTCCAAACCTTCAAACCAGCAAAAATAATCGTATACATCCCGTGCGATCTGGTGTGGGTGCCCCCTCGCATACACGGTCTGGTCTATCTCTTTCTCGCGCACACGTCCCCCCTCCCCCCTCCCCCCCCCCCCTCGCGTACTATTTTCTATTCCTCGCTCACTCTTTCTCTCTACTCAAGATGGGGGTGCCCTCTCTTTCTGTCGAAGGTACGACAGAGGATAAATTTGATTCAAATCCAATCAATTGTACATTCATAATCTAAAAAAACAGTGTTACATATTGGTGAAATTAGAGGTAGAGAGGCAGGAAAAGGAAAAAGAGACAGTTGTGGCTGAAACTTGGTGAACTCGAGAGGTCCCCATCTATAATTTTTCATTAAACTTATCAAAGTTTAGAGTCCCTGTTAGGGTATTAGAAACCATTACATGATTAAAATACCCTACTTAAATAAAACTAGGAATTATTTTCCAACTTTTACAACTCATCATTCAAAAACCAGCAAAAGACACAACCATAAAACCCAGAAAATATAGTCAGGAAAACAAAAACAAGATTAAGGAAATAAAAACCCGGTTTTGTTAGTATGGCAAATATATATATAATATTAAATTTAACGGTGAAAGTAATTTAAGTAAATAATATAAAATTTCAATACAGCATAGACATAAACATAAATTAATTTATATCATTTGAACTTTTTAAAATTTATATTTTGAAAAATGACAATATTATTTGATAGGTGTTTATAAGTTTAACAAGTTATTTAGAAGGAAGACTATTTTATTATTTTTATTAACTTTTTTATATTAAATTTGTTACATTAAAAATGCAAACAGAATCAACTTTATATTATATGCATTATTGTAGTTATAATTTTTAAAAAATAAATATTAGTAATTAAAATTATATTATGTAAACTTTTGCATTATATTTTTTACATAATATATTTATAAATACAAATTATGAAAAATAGTATGTATGTAATATGCTAATATGTATGTAAAAAACGAAATATATTTGATGAATTTTTAAAATTAGATTTTTTAAAAATAATATTAATATATGTTAGATGTTTTATAATATTACATATTATTTTATTAATATGGATGTAAAAAATCAACGATCCGAATCTAAAATTGAATCGAAATTCAACGATACGAACCTGAAATAGACCCGATTGAAAATCCGAAACGATCCGTTTTGATCCGACCCGTTCGATAGTGACCTTTACTGTTAACATCCACGTGAAGTGGACATTGCCACCTCTACTGTTAACATCCACGTGGAGTGTGCTCAATTCTCAGCGGTATAATAATTACTGGGGATCTATTTCTCGGGACCTCGTGAGTCCAGGATGCACGTGATATCTTTATTATCTCGAATTCAGGTACTACTAGTAGCTCCGGATAGTAATGGACGATTTATTGACTGAGACCTGAATTTGGGAACTTTTTGTGTCTTTACATGTGTTGCATTACTTGTGTTGCACGGATACACCGATACGACGACGCATATCGGATACGACGATACGGTAATTTAACATATGATTTACGATACGATACGAATACGACGATACGGCTAAATTCGATTTTTTGGAGTATCCGCGCAACATAAGTCTTTACAAACTTATTTTTTACTAGAATTGGGAACTTTTTTATTGGAATTGACATACGCTCCTATATATATATATATTAATTATTAATTATATATATTTGTTATTAATTTTCAGAGAATGCGACCAGAATTCTTAGACATGGTAAATACCCTGTTTGGCCAGAGGAATTTGTAGAATGAAATCGGATTATAAGGTGGAGGAGTAAAAAATTGTGGAATTAGTAATTTTTTCGGTTTGTTTGGATGATCAAATTATAAAATGCAGAAAAATATAATTTTCTGCTTGGTTGTTTACAAAATTTTGAAATTTTGTTATTCAAAATGTAAAAGTTATGTTTCATTAAAATTAATACAATATAATAGTATTATCATAATGACAAACTATTATTATTATTATATTATTATTATTATTATTATTATTAGTTTGAAAAATTTATTAATTTGATGATAATATAACATTATTGCAATATAAAATTATCATAATATTATTAATTGGAGTAATACTATGGTACTAATTATAATAATATTATAATATTAATTATAATTATCATATATTATAATAATACTAATATTAATATTAAAATAATAATATATTATAAATTATATTAATATTTTTATATTAATACTATTATATTAGTATACTCATATAGTATGCTATTACAATATATATATATATATATATATATATATATATATATATATATATATATATATATATATATATATATATATATATATATAGGGGATAAGATCAATGGCCAACACTCTTGTTTGGCCAACCTCGGCCAACGACACTTATTTCACTAAATCTAAATATTAAAATCGAATTTTAACCGTATAGATATGATGTATATCATTTGAGAATGTTGTAGATTCAATTTCATGAAAAATAAAAAATTCTATCATACTTATCATAATACTTTAATAAATTGAACGGTAGGAAATAGTTACAACATGGATCATCATTAAATAAATTTTGAAATTCGATTTTTTTTGGTTTAGATGTATTTTAAATCATATAGATATAGGCTCAAGATGAATTTTTACTAAGTTTCGAGTTTTCCTTCATGAAAATCTATAAATTTACCGAAATGGACGGTTGTGAAAATATGTTATCGATTTTGTTAGATACAAAAATCAAAATTGTATAAAATTTATTCTACATCATATATAAATGATATAAAACATATCTATAAATGATATAAAATTTACATATATGTGAGGTAGGTTAAACTACTTAATTAAGTACCATGCACAAATTTTCATGATCATCATGGAAAAATACAAATTTCAATGCAAATTCAATGGTGAAAAAACATTAAGTACCAAAATGTTGGTACTTAATTAAGTAGTTTAGCAAATATATATATATATATATATATATATATATATATATATATATATATATATATATATATATATATATATATATATATATATATATATATATATATATATATATATGTGTGTGTGTGTGTGTGTGGGCCGGTTCCATGGACAAAAAATTCAACAAAAAATTAAACACAAATCTATATCAATGGTTAGAAATGCTTTGATGGGGAGATAGTGGGAGCTTATGTTAATCATAACCGTTTATCACGGTTTAATCAATGGCTGAAAATATTTTGTCTACTTTTTTTCCAATAATTTGTCTATTGATCAATTCCCATTTTAATATTATTAAGATATTAATATATATATTCTAATATATTCGAATATTAATATTTTAATTTATTATATTAATAATAATAATATTATTAAATTAATAGTTAAATAAATATATTATAATAATATTACCGTATTAATATTAGGATTAATATATTAAAATAATCTTTATTATAATATTAATTATAATATTATAGTATAATTAATTAATAATATATTAATATTAATAATAATAATATTAGTATTATATTAGTATTAATATTAATATTAATATATTATTATTATTATTATTATTATTATTATTATTATTATTATTATTATTATGTTGGTTCAAATTTCTTAGGATTCGATACTACTAATCAATTTGCGTAAGCGACAATTATAGAGATAAAAGACGTGTCCCGCAAAAGGATCAAAAGATGAAGCAAGACGCACAAGGACGATCAAAGGAAATAAAGAATCAATACATCGAAGATCAAGTTGAAGATTCCGCAAGTTAAGATATCAAATCATCACCTCAAGTATCCAATAGGTATCCCTAAACTTGCCTTAGGAATAATTAAACTCCAGAAAATAAGTTGGAAATATTCAAAACAATAAAACAAAACTAAAAACTGCCTTGAGTCATGGTGCGTCATGACGCACAATAAGCATTGTCATGACGCACCTAAAGGTATACTCAGTTTTACCTAACAGTGCATCATGACGCACAATAAGCATCGTCATGACGCACTTAAGAGAAAATGTGTCTTGAATTGTACAATGTCATGACGCACAATAAGCATCGTCATGACGCTAGAACAGTTCTTGAGAAAAACATTGTACAGTCCGTCATGACGCACTGACCATGCGTCATGACGGACCAAGTGAGTAAATATCACAATAGAGGGTTCGTTACAACCAATGTTCCAGAAATCGCTCGACGCTCGCTAGTCGGCAGACGACCATCAATCGCCAAGGATGATTAATCGGGATTAATCGGGAATCTCAGCGGATCTCGACAGATTTTTATTTTTTATATTTAATATTTAAATTAATTAAACAAAATTACAAATCATAGCTTTTTTAATAAGTTTTGAATAATTTAAGTAACAAAATACACTACGCCACTAAACTAACATAAACTCAAATAATAATTTAAATTCAAAAGTTAGGATTTTTTTTGGAGTTTCTCAAAAGTTAGGATTTTTTTTGTAAATTCAAGAAAATATAGGGGGTTATTTGTAAATTTCGAAATTTCAGCAATCTCTCGACATTTCAAATGTCGAGAAGATTCCTCTCAACATTTCAAATGTTGAGATTCTGCTCGACAATTCAAGTGTCGAGAGCTTTGAAAAGCTCTCGACTTTTCAAATGTCGAGAGTGTTATAATGCAAATTTCGAAACTATGTTGTCCATTTTGAGTATTACGAAACTTATCTCGTCCATATACAAAAATTTCCCTTTTTTAATAGTTTCATGATATTTTAATTTTTAAATATTTGCAACGTGTTATTTTAATATTTTTGTTCATCTTATAATTAATTTATGTTTGTTTTTCAGGAAAAAAATATAAAATATAAAATTCAAATATATATATAATGTATGAAATATTAAAATTATATAAATACAACATATGATAATTATTTTTGCACAATTATTATGAGCTAAAAAAAATTTAGAACTTTTTTAAAATTAATAAATAAATAAAAAAATATTCTTTTAATTATTACATATGTAAAAAGAAGGATATTTTGGTCATAAAAAAAGTTAACACCAACCATAGTTTTCAAAAAAATAGGGGTTTTTTTAGAATATCAAAAAAATTAGGAAATTTACAAATAACCCCTTAATTTTTCTTGAATTTACAAAAAAACCCCTAACTTTTGAGAAACTCCAAAAAAAACCCTACATACAAGGTTTTCATTTCAATTACCCTCCTATAGGGGTATTTCATGGTATTACAAAAAAAAAAAATTGGACCAAAATATCCCTCTATTTTTCATCTTTAAATTTAATAAACATATTTTTGTATTATTTTATAAATTTAAAATCACTAATTAAAAAATTTCAACAACTAATTTTATTTCAGCAATTAGTTTTGTAGTAATTATTTTTAACTATTAGCAAATTAGCTGATGAAATCAATAGTTGTTAATAAAAATAATTAGTAGAAACTAGCTACTGAAATAAAAATAGTTACTACAAAACGAGCAGCTGAAATAAAAATATTTGTTGAAAATAAAATTAGCGGCAATATTATTTTAATCCTAGTTTTAATTTTCATTCATTTATTGTTAATTTGACAAGAAAAACTATTATGTAACTATTTTTATTAATAATTATTTAACATTAAAATTAAATATTTGAATAATATAATTTGTCAAGATATTTCCAAGAATATTTTTTATATGATATTTTTATTTAATTTTAGTTTTTTATGATAAAATATATAATAAATAAAAGATTAAAATTATGTATATGACATATAGTTTTTTTAAATTAGTATGTGTTCAAAAAAAATTTAGTGATTTTAAATTAATTAAATAATACAAAAATATGTTTATTAAACTTAAATATAAAAAATAGAGGGGTATTTTAGTCGAAAAAAATTGTAATACGATGAAATACTCCTATAAGGGGGTAATTGAAAAGAAAACCTTGTATGTAAGGGATTTTTTGGAATTTCTCAAAAGTTAGATGGTTTTTTGTAAATTCAAAAAAAGTTAGGGAGTTAGTTGTAAATTTCCCATAAAAATAGGATGTTTTTCAAAAATTTCTCTTCTAAATTTCCATTCGAAAAAATACACCTTTTTTATTGGGACCCTCCAAAAAATAAACGTAAAGATCCAATTTGATTAGATCTAAATCAAACTGAACTAGGGATGTCAATGGGTTGGGTAATACCCATGTCCGACGGGTATCCGACCCGGGCGGGTCGGGTAATACCCGATTAAGCCTACCCGCGGGTCGGGTATTACCCGATTAAAAAATACCCGGCACGGGTACGGGTAGGGTATGGGTGAGGTCGTACCCGACCCGTGGGTATACCCAACCCGAACCCGGTCCTTAATAATCATAGTTATATTAATATTTTAATATATATTTTATTATTTTTGTTGTTTTTCAAATGGGTTTAATCTATTTTTTCTACTGTTATTTATTATACAATTTATTTTTATTTTTTCTATTTGTTTACTAAATAAAACTAAAATAAATAAATTCCTAGATTTATGTTTATTTATTTTTTTTACAGCTATTTCACGTTTCTACCAATTTTAGTTTCATAAAATCTACTTAAAAATATTTGTTGTGTATATTATGATATTATTATGTTATGTGGTAATATTTTGATTTGAAAAGAAATAAATTTTCGTTAGTATATTTTAATGTTTTTGTATATATTTAGGTATGGGTAAAAATCTCCGTGGGTAATCCGAAAACCCGCGGGTAATAAACGGGGCGGGTAAAATTACCCGTTTAGTTGACGGATCGGGTATGGATATTACCCGATTAAGATGGATAAGAATATGGGTGAGTCTATACCCGACCCGAACCCGACCCATTGACATCCCTAAACTGAACATGTAAATTCCAATAAATTATAAAACTAAAGCCGAGCCAGATGTTTCTGCATATGTAGATCTTCCATAAATGTTTTATTTATTATTTTCTCAGATCTCGCGCGAGTCGCGCCCTAAAAAAATTCAGTATTCAGTACTCCTTATAAAACACTAATCTCGAAGTGTGCACTAATGGCTCATACGAGTGAGTACTCGAGAACCCTAGCCTCATAGTCATCTCTTTTCTTCTCCATGTTCATATTTGTTTCTCCAATTCAGCTATAATAAGACAACATGCAGAAAGTACCGGCAAATACGTTGTGGTTTTTGGAGCTGGAACCTTAAGCACCATTGCTCATGTTTTTCGGTTTGACGAGAATTTAAACCTTCTAAATATCGTGCGCGCATCCAACATATCCCATATATTTATTTAAATCTCAGAAGCTATATATTTTAACAGTAGCACACCACACAAAAAAAAATTAAACATCGCAAAAAAAAAAAAAAACAATAAAAAAAATTTTAATATACAAAAAATACAATACAATTAATTACAAACGTGAAAACCCCGGCGCAATTAAAATGCTAGTTCTTTCTAACTGCCAGAGTTTCAAAATGGAGCATCTTCTTCCTTTGGCTTTGGCGTGTAGTCTCTCTCTCCTAGCATGGTGGGCCCCTTCAACAATAATCACCATTCATTAAGAATTTTTACTATGTATTATTACTATTGGGTTATTTTCTCATTAAAAATTTGCTTGCATGTTGAAATTATAATTAATTAATGATGATATTGATAAATTATTTTTCTCATATTGGTATCCATTTTTTTATTATTACTAGTTAAATAATTATAGACATATTAGTATCCAAATTTTTTACTTAATTATATTTAAATACTCATTATTATACGAACAAAATATGATATATGTTCTCGTAATATATAATAATTAAATTATAACCATAAAATAATTATTTTATAATTATTATATCCATAAAATTAATATAATATTATATATGTTATAGTAATAATATATAATAATTAAATTATAACCATAAAATAATTATTATATTCATACAATTAATATAATATTATATATATTATATAATAATCATATTATAATAATATTATACTATATCTATATAATTAATATAATAGTATACGTTATTACAAGAAAAAAATATAATATTATAATAAAAATATAACAATACATCTGTTTTTTATACATTTATTATTTTTAATTAAAAATATTTCTACATCTTCAATAACCATATTCCAAAATTTTCTAAACAATGAACAATCAAACAAAAAATTATATTTTTCAAGATCATAAAATTTAAACATCCAAACAAACTGTAGAATTATTAATTCAAGAATTTATTTCTCCTCCACCTTCTAATTCGATTCCATTCTACTAATTCCATTCTTGATTCTACTAATTCCGCTTGGAAGCAAGATAGCATGAGGAGGAAAAGATTTGGGTATAAGGAGTCGTACCTTTTTAATCTCAAGTTTTAATATGGTGTTCGGCTGGGATAATTTCGAGTCTCAAAAGAGAATTTTGTAAATGACCAAATTATCTGTAAAAGTTAATCTATAGAAATTTGAAAGTCAGAGTTCATTTTCACCCGATATACTTCGAAATTAGGATGATAAAATTACATAATGTTAAATATTATCAAATTGCATGATTTAAAAATAACAATTTTTTTTTTATTTTCTATATTCTTTACCTTAATCTTCTCTATCCTTTTCCCTATTATCAAAACACTTAAATATCATTTTTGTGGCCACTACACTTAAATATCCGAAATTAGAAACTCACAGTTCATTTTTCTTGGCCAGTATAGATAAACCAATTAACACAAAAACTAGACTTAGAGGTTAAAACATCAAAATTGAAGAAACTAGCTGCGCAGCTAATTCCTCTATTCTAAGTGGTAAATTATGAATTCAATGGTAAGACAAAAAAAATAAAAAATATATCACTTGAACTAAACATACACATTCAAGATCTCAAATTGAAGAGAAAATATATATATAATCTATAAATGTTATTCATTCGTAGATAAAATGAGAATATTAAGAAATGTTTTGGATTTAAGAAAAGAAAATAGGAAGAGAGCAAAATTGATGGTTGGAAAAGAAGAGATGAGATGTAAGAGAGAGAAAATATTTGAAAATAAAAAAAATAAAATATATAGTAGTTGGTGTTTAAGTTTGGAATATTTTAGTCTTAAAGTTGGGGGAAAAAGAAGGGGTTATACATAGGCACGTAAATTATGCGGATATTATTCAAACTGATTCGAATCGTATCCGAAAAATATCCGGATCCGAAAAAAAATATCTATATTCAATCGGATCCGGATTCAGATTCGGATATTTTTATTCGAATCCGGATTCAGATCTGATTTTTAGTTTAAGTGTCGGATTCGGATATTTTTTCGAATCCGGATACGGATATCCGGATCCGAATCCGAATCTGGATACTATATATTTTTTTGTGTCTTATTTCATATTAGTTGAAAAATATATATATAATTAGTGATTTCTTGATGATTTCTTGATGATTTTATATCACAATTATAAAATTATGTTTAAATACAATAATTTAGATTGTTGATGTCGTAAATTATATATATATTTAATTAAAAAATATATGATATTATGATATAATAGTAACCGTTTTAATATTCGAAAAAAAATTCGTATTCGTATCCGACAATATCCGAATCGTCCGTATCCGTTTAATATCCGAACCGTATTCGGATCCGGATGGTTACGTATCCGAATATCCGTATCCAAAAAAATATTGTATTATGGTATGACCACTATCCGAACCGTTTACACCCCTAGTAACACCCCTAGTTATACAATCCCTGGTTTTAGGGCGATAAATTTTGAAGAATAATTTTGACCTACCCCTATTTATCATCTTCATTTGTTTGATGGCAGGATTAGGAAAGATAAAATATTTTATTTCTGACTTATCGGGTTCCCAAACAGCCCCTGGATCTCGCGCCCTAAAAACAATTCATCACTCCTTACAAAACACTCAAATTTGAAACACACGAAGTTATCTTACTCATCTCAAACTAATGGCTCATGCAAGAGTACTCAAGAACCCTAGCCTCTTAGTCCTCTCTTTTCTTCTTCATCTTCATATTTGTTTCTCCAGTTCAGCCATAATAAGACAACATGCGCGAAGTACCGACAAATACATTGTGGTTTTGGAAGCTGGAACCTTAATCACCATTGCTCATGTTTTTCGGTTTGACGAGAATTTAAACCTTCTCAAAATCAATGGGCAATTCGACCCTCAATTTATGGTAATCTCTACATTTAAGAAGTTCAAACACCCAATTTAATTCTATCTCAAACAATTCTAGCTAGGAAGTTCTGTTTCCTAAATTAGTACCAGAAAAATTAAGTTCACAGATATTAATTTACTGGATCAACTCCATTATATAATTTAGGGGATTTACATATTTACCCCTTGTTGAATTTAAAGTTACATATTCACCTTTCTTAAAATTAAATTATCATATTTACCCTTCTTTAAATCTAAAATATCATATTTATCCAAAAATTAAAAACCATCCTATTGAAATAGTAAATATGATTTAGGGGGATTTTTAATTTTGAAAAGCATAAATATGATATTTTAGGTTTTTAGAAGGGTAAATATGTAAAGGGTAAAATAGTTTTAACGGAGGCATTGGATGATTTTTAATTTTAATTTTTGGGTAAATATGATATTTTAAATTTAACAAAAGATAAATATGACATTTTAATTTTTAGAAGGATAATAAATATTTAATTTTAAATTTAACAAAAGGTAAATATGCAAATCTCCCTATAATTTATTGTATTAATTACGAATTTTTATGTGCATTCATAGGTGCATACAGCATTGACCGAAGTTGCGGACAATCCAGAGGATGCGGCAACTCTGCTTGCGCCACTTCTGCAAAATGCTGTAAATGCAGTTCCAGAAAATCAACGCCCCGAAACTTCGCTCATACTTGGAGTAATAAGAATATCATAAATTAATTTACTGTCTATTGTTATACTATTTTGTACATTGTTATATTTTTCGTCTTAGGTTCTTAATGAGATGAATATTATTTTTTTTGTTTTATGCAGGCAAGTGAAGAGCTGTGGCTTCTTGGTGAAGAAAAAAGGGAGAAAATTCTACAAGTGGTACTATTTTTAATTAATTGTAACGTGCTTAAGAGACTTGATGGGGATTTTTGTTTAATCAATGTGCCCAAAATATTAGTTGGGTCAATCTTATAAAGAATACTTTTTAATTATAGTTAACTTCGTGTAATTAATATAAGTACAAATCTAAAATCTGAAAGACTAAATTGTAATGTATTTTTATGTTAAAACTATTATACTCGATAGGTTCGTGATCTTTTGAGCAAAAGCCCTCTGGACACAAAGTGGGTAAAAGTTCTTCCAGGATCCCAACAAGGAGTTTATATGTGGGTAAGAAAATTTAACTAACGTGTTAAACAATTTGCAATCATGTGTTAAATGTTGGAACATTCGATCGACTTGCAGGCAGCTGTAAATTATCTTTTAGGAAATATAGGAGGGGATTACTCGAAGACGGTTAGTGTGCTCGATCAGGAGCTTTCATCGGTGGAAACAACATATGCGGTCTCGAACAAAGTTGGTAAAGAAGCTAAAAAAGACGCTACAAAAAGCGGTTACGTAACTAAGCATTACTTCAATGGAACTAAATACTATCTTTACTCCCATGGGTATGTTTAATATTTACTTTTCATTTACATGATGAGTTGCATATTCGTGTAATATAACTAAATAAGTAATCTCGAGACTTCTTTTTTCAGATATTGGCTCTACGGTGCATACGCGTCTCGAGGAAAATTACTCAAATACACAAATGATTCATATACCTATTGTGCTGTGAATGGAACTGACAGTAAGATAAAATAAAACCTTGAAAATTATTTCAATAATGAATCAGGAAATATTTGATTTCTTTCATGAAATTCAGAACAATTTGACTATTACGGAGCGGTCTACAATTTAAGATCTTCGACTAGCGGTTCGAATTACGAGAAATGCAGGGCGGAAGTGCTTAGAACCCTAAACCTGAATGCAGCTTGTAATGTAAAAAATTGCACCTTCGATGGTGTATGGAATGGTGGAGGCGGAGCTGGTGTGAAGGATCTCTATATAGTCGGTGGTTTCCATCATACTGGCGCTGATGTACGTTTCTTTCGAATTTTTGCTAGCCTTCTTAATTAATCACTTTAAATACTTTTTTTTCGAAACGAGAGTTCATTTTTGTTGAAAACCAATTGAATTGTTGTTACGTTAGGAATTTGTCCGAGAGCCCTGTAATATTACAAGACATGAATAAATAAATGGAATTAATAGAAAAAAAAATAATGCTGATCATTTATTTTTTGGGTGAAATTTACTCAGCTCGGTTTTGTAAAAAGTATAAGCTCGGAGATAAGACTAAGGCAGTTTGAAAAAGCTTCTAAAGTGTCTTGCTCAGCGAAGTCCTTAGAAGAAGCGCATGAACTATTTCCAAACGTGCCCTTATTCGACTTGCCGTATTTATGCATGGATGTTGTCCAGCTCTACTCCATACTTGTCGATGGACTCAGTAAGAATTTCGCATTGTTTGATTAGAGTTATGCAAATTTCATTCGAGTTAGGGTGTCAATTTTTGAGAACTCAAATATGAAATTAATCTATAATTCTATTTAATATGCTTTCAAGTTCTATGCTCGACTTATAAATATGTAATTTTAAATGATAGGGGTAGAACCAACAAAGGTCGTAACAGCAGCAGATCAAATCAAGTATGGAGAATCCTACGTGGAGGCAGTTTGGCCTCTTGGAGCTGCACTTGAAATCGTCTCGTCAAACTATAAAAGAGAGCCTTCTATAACGAATATAAGGGTTTCATTGTCTAATCCAGCGGTTAAGATCGCCTAGTTAGGTTAATCAGGAGTTCAAATTTAAATTTTTATCATCTTTTATTTTCTATGAAGTTTGCTTTTGCATGTTCGTCAATGTATGATAAGTAGTTTCGTGGTAGCACTTTTAGGGAAATAAAGCTCAAAACTCAGTTGTTTTGATCTTCGTGTTTAATCTTTGTTTAGCGTCTGTTATGGGTTGATTTGCAGAATTTGACGGAAAACAAGATTGTGCATCATTCAGTTATCCTAGAATGAGAAGTTGTGGGATATGGTATTTTCTTTATCTGAACATGAAAGGCTTTATATAAGAAATCTCTTCATATTATCAGTAAAATTACAATTAATAGCTTTATCCCCGCGTAATTGCGCGAGACAATATATCTATTTTTTTACATGTTTTTTATATAATTATTTAAATAGAATTAACTCGTGTGCGAATTAACGCGCGTGCGTTTGAACTAAATTAATCTAATCATGACATATTTACAAATATCATGATGTCAATATAGATGTATAAGATTCATGAAATTAATTTATCACGGATATTATTTTCTGATATAATTTGTATAAATAGCATTTGTTCAGGTGCTTTTAAAATCGATTAATATAATCAGGACATATTCGCAAATATATTTGATGTCAATAGATTCATTATAGTTACGGTTCATTAAATGATCACAATGTGTCATATGGATACAACGGGCAAATGACAAAAAAACTCGCATAAATTTGAGGTTACAAAATTTCATATATACCCGTGCAAAATGAGCAAATACAAAAAATATTGAAAAGCAAAAAAAGGACCAAAATGTAAATAGAAAAAAAATTGGGTAAAAAGGAAAATTACAAAAAAAAAATTGAACTTACGAAATTGCATACATAACCCTGCCCAATGAGCAAATTAAAAAAAAAATTGGAAAATAAGAAAAAAATATCAAAATGTAAAAAAGAACCAAAATATGAACAAAATTACCAAAATGTAAAAAATTACCAAAATATAAAATAGGAAAAAAGGATCAAAATGTAAAAAAAGACCAAAATGTAAATAAACCAAAAAAAAAAAACAAAAAAATAAAATAAGAAAAAATGACCAAAATGTAAAAAAATGACCAAAATGTAAATAAAAAATGACCAAAATATAAATAAAAATGACCAAAATGTAAAAAACTCCTTGATGGCGTGGAGGCTTAGAATTGCAAGAAATTTGTTTACTTTATACATATTATTAATTATGTTCTAAATAAGCCTCTTAAATTGATAAAAAAAAATAATATAAAATAAAAAATCAATAGTTTGACAAATGTACCAACTTTACCTTATCAAAGCTCTCCGGGGTTGACAAAAATCGATCCCGTGAGCAACGCCAAGAAGCTCAAATGGGGTGAGGGATCCGCAAAATTAGGCGACAATAAACAGAGGACAAGAGAAGAAGGGAGGATTGAAGGGAGACGGGGGAGGGGATGGGCAGGAAAGTGTCGGCAAAATGGAAATGGCGAAATTCAAGGATAGGACCATGATCAGGGAGGAGATAAATGAGTGTATGGGTTTATGTGGCATCCAATTGGAAGGAACAACGATGGAAGGGACGGACGAGGCTCAAGGAAGGGATGCAAGAGGCACGGAATCGATGATCCCTATACCGGTGGGGGATGAGGAATAGTGAGGAGCCGCCTTGGGTGGTGGTAGCAACAGTAGTAATATAAGTATTATGTTTAATCAAAATAAATTAGGGATGGTGGTTTTAAGGGGAGAAATGACCCGGTACCTGTACTATATAAACTGGTACGGATACTTTTGGAACAATTGAGATTGCGAAGGAAATACAGTTACATATCAACTAATAAATTTTACACATGAGGATAAATGAACGTACGCATTCGTCGAAACGATTGGATGCATAATAAGATTATGCAAATCTGACAAAAATTACATAGTCCGTCATAACGCACAATATGGTCCGTCATGACGCACACAAGTGTAATCATGTACAAACCAATATGTGAGTATAACGTCGTGACACACCATTTTTTGCGTCATGACAGAGGTGCGTCATGATGGACTGTCATGTCCGTCATGACGGAGCACAAGTGTAATGGCTAGATCTAGTACGCATGACACGTCCATCACGACGCACCATTTTGTGCGTCCTGACGGACTGTGATCAAAATTCCAGATTAACAGTTTTTGATACTCATTAATCCTGCATTAATGGTGGTGATTATATATGATATTCTCACATGATCTTTCTCTCTCTGGTTCAATACATATCTAAGAAGAACTTGTGAGACAAGAAAAGAGAAAGAGTGAAAACTCCATTAGAGAGATTTTGTCAAGCAAGCTTGCGACGGATTTTAGGGGAGTTAGTGTGCAACCGAGAGACGAACCTCGCAGTAGATACGAGTAGAGTAATTTTGCCTGAAATTCTCTATTGTGATCAAGCAAGAGCAAGGTCGAGCAAGGTCGGAGACGAATCTGAGATTATCTGGTTGTATACGACAAATAGGTGCTTCATCGGCGGTGTCGAATCGCGCGGGCGTGGGACGTGCGTGTTACCGGGATCGAAGCACGGACAACTACGCAAGAATCAACCCGTCTCCGTGATCAATTTTCACGTGGTATGGTTCTTTATATATATGAGTTATATATTCGAAGTTACATATTAGGATCTCTTTCGGGTCGGCGACGTGGTCCTCTGGATCGGGTCGGATCAGGGCCTTCAATCCGTTGCGCGGGGTTCGGTAACGATGCCGATACCCAACAGACTGGCTAGTGGGGGTTTTGGGTTTAATCATTGTGGGAAGGGGGTTAAAAACTGGAACCGAGTACCTTATGTGGGGCTACGCAAAAAAGACGAGGATGGCGGTAGTGGTGGGATGGTGGAGGAAGGTAGGGAGACGTCGATTGATTATCGAAGCATCCCTGAAAAGGATCATGGATCCGGTTGTAACTTGTTTTCTCAGTGATTAATAAAACTTTATCAATAATGTCGTGGATTAAATGATGAAGACAAAAGGTGGTGGTTGAGGATGCAATTAGGGACGGTAATCCTATTGTGTTCATTTTGCAAGAAACAAAAATAGAAATGATAATTGCAAGGCAAATTAAGGATATTGTGTGTGTGTGTGTGTGTGTGTGTGTGTGTGTTGGGGGGGGGGGGGGGGGGGGGTATACGGGGCACATGGTTGAAGGCTGAGGGAAGGAGAATGGTTTGGAGATAATGGTAACAATCGAATCGGAATACACAATGTCGATAAAATTCAGAATTATGGAAAATTGAATTCTTTTCTGAATAACGGGGGTGTATGGGCCATCTAGGCCGGAGGGATTTGTTGATTTCTTAGTGGAATTGAAACTCATAATTGAAATGAGACGGGGGCCGAGTTGTTAATGGGGGGTTTTACATGGTTCACAGGATCGGCGACTCCAAGTTGGAGTCGTCCGACTTGAGACGGAGTCGGAGGTGGCCGGCTCGATTCCGTCCGATTCCGGTCGGAATAATCCGATCCTGCTTCATTTTGTGTCGCAGAGATTATCGTCGTGTAAAAATATGTAGTTGCAAGAGAAATGACAGTTTGGAGAAAGAATGAGTAGAGAAATGAGGAACTAGAGAAATAATGGAGTTTGAATCTTCGAAAATTTCAATTTCCATGGATGGATCGTGAAGAAAAAATGGGTTAGTTCCCACTTCACAGCGAGTTTGGGAGAGAAGAGATGTAAATGATTGTCTGTGGCATGGATATTCTTATATTTAATGTTTTGCACTTTGGTACAGTACTTTGCTCAATTTTTTAATTTGTACACTTAAAATTATTCACAAAATATCCACCTTCACAATATGGTTTATTTATTTCTTTCTTTCTATTATTTCTATCATATAATTGTACAAAGACAATATATATATTTATCTATCTTTTAATACTTTTACAAGTAAAAATAATATCACAAAAAATGTATGCTTTAAGATAAGTAATATAATATTTTTTGTAACTTTAATTTTTAATTAAGTTCTAAAAATATTCACATTTTGGTTTATTTTTTTGCAGCATGTTTTTATTATTTTTCATTATTTTTTTATAGTTTCTTAAATAAATTTCTTTATTTTTTTAATTTAACAATAAAATTTGAAAATCCGACTTTGCGATCCGACTCCGATCCGACTCGGCCGATTCTTACTCCACAGACATCGAGCGATCCCAATTTCGATTCCGATTTTCAGAACTATGGTTTTAATGTTGCAAAAAACGTTGATGAAAGAAATGGGTTTCTGTATAATATCCAAAATAGGGTAAAATTTCAGCATGCGGTTGGCAAATTGGGATGGAGGAACATGTTGAAGGAAATACAATTTTGGATCAACGGTAAAAGAGTACATACAAGGACACATGAACGTACGCGCACGAGAAGACGGATGAATGAACAATAGGATTGTGCAGAATTGGGCTTCAGTACGCATTCCGTCATGACGGACCATATTGTGCGTCACGACGGACCTAGTGTACGCAGTCCACAATAGTTGTGGACTTAGCCATTTCAGTATACACAAAGTGGTATGTCATGACGGACTACAAGGTGCGTCATTGTTGGGTATCGGCGTCGTTACCGAGCCCCGCTCAGCGGATTGAAGCGTCCGGTCCCACCCGATCCCGAGGAGCACGTCGCCGACCCGAAAGTACAAATCCTAATATGTAACTACGAATATATAACACTTATATATAAAGAACCATATCACATGAAAATTGATCACGGAGACGGATTGATTCTTGCGTAGTTGTTGTCCTTGCTTCGATCCCGGTAACACGCACGTCACACGTCCACGCGATTCGACACCGCCGATGAAGCACCGATTTGTCGTATACAACCGGATAATCTCCGATTCGTCTCCGACCTTGCTCTTGCTTGATCACAATAGAGAATTTCAGGCGAAATTCCTCTACTCGTATCCACCGCGAGATTCGTCTCTCGGTTGCACACGAACTCCCCTATAATCCATCGCAAGGTTGCTTGACAAAATCTCTCTAATGGAGTTTTCACTCTTTCTCTTTTCTTGTCTGACAAGTTCTTCTTAGATCTGTATTGAACCAGAGAGAGAAAGATCAGGTGAGAATATCATATATAATCACCACCATTAATGCAGGATTAATGAGAAAAACTGCTAATTTGGAATTTTGATCACAGTCCGTCAGATCGCACAAAATGGTGCGTCGTGACGGACGTGTCACGAGTGCTAGATCTAGCCATTACACTTGTGCTCCGTCATGACGGACAGGACAGTCCGTCATGACACACCTCCGTCATGACGCACAAAATGGTGCGTCACGACGTTATACTCACATATTAGTTTGTACATGATTACACTAGTGTGCGTCATGACGGACCATATGGTGCATCATGACGGACTATGTAATTTCTGTCATATTTGCATAATCTTATTATGCATCCAATCGTTTCAACGAACGCGTACGTTCATATATCCTCATGTGTACAATCTACTAGTGGATCTGTAACTGTATTTTCTTCAGTCATGACAGACATGTCCGTCACGACGGACGAAGTGTGCGTCACAACGGAAGTACGCGTGAAACTTCCAGGGAATAATTGGCATTGGTGCGTCATGACGGACCATGGCTGAAAGCTGCTTTTTGGCAGTTTTTGATACATACGGGTTGGTGTGTCTAATATATGCATTTTGGGTGTCTTTATCCTATGTCATATAAGTAGGATATTTCTCTCTCTTCGGATTAGACTTATCATTTTGAAAACACACCTTCACTAATTGAGAGAGTGCGAAGAAAGAGCTAGAAAGAGAGAAAAAGAGTTTTCTCGGTTTAGAGAATCGAACGCGATCAAGCAAGTTCGCCGGTGAATCGTCTAGGCAGTTGCACCCGCGACGGAGGTGCTACGACTCACGGTGGATACGGGTAGAGGAGCGCGCGATTTGTGGCTCTTCGTTGTGATCAAACCGGAGACGCGTTTATCGTCAACGAAACGGTGGGAGACATGTGGGCGTGGGACGCACGGCTAGGCACCAACGTAACAAGGAGAAAGAAGGACTCGTGATCAACCCGTCGTGTGTGATCAATTTCACACCGGTAATCATCTGTCTTTCTATGCATAGTACTCTCGAAGTCATGGTGAGATCTCGGATTTTGGGAACAGGACCGAGCCTTCATCCGCTACGCAGGTCCGGATCGGAACGATTCCCTTCACATGCCATTGCAGGACAGGAAGTTTACGTGGTCAATAGGTAGACATGTCCCGTCATTGGCTAAATTGGATATGACAGTAGCATCGGCCGAATGAGATCAAATTTTTCCAAATACGAGATTGGAATGCCTTCCAAACATTAGATCGGACCATTGTCTCGTAATCCTAAAACGGAAACGTATTTCAAGAAAAAATGCGATTTTCAGTTTCGAATAAATGACTGCTTCGAATTACACCTTGTAAAAGTAATTTGGGAGCGGGTTTTTGCGCGTTATGAAGAGTGCCATTAGGGTGTTTGCGTCCCCATTGACGAGATGGAGTGATCGTTTTTGCTGGACACGATGTAGCTGTCTCGTTGATTAAAGGTACAATTGACTGAACTGCTTGCAGCATACGCGAAGACGCTCTTGAAAGACTGGTTTTTCGGGACACCCGCATCGTCATTAATCCGAAGTTTATTTTCACAAATTCAAGCTGGTATGTAGGACACATGAAGAAGCATACGCTTTTGTGGTCGAACAGGTGGTTGTGTTCGAAATAGATTGATGTAACCTTCCAAACCCCGTTAAGCAGGTGATCATGTATGATCATTCGGGCCTGGCATCCGGTACCATGTTCTCCCCGTTTCCTCTTCTCGAAGCCTCTCGGTGGGACATTAGTATTTGAAGATGAGGGCTGAGAGCCAGCTTGTGATTTTGGTTTTGTGCTTCCGGTGCAAGAGAACGTGGCACGGTACACAATAACTACCATTTTGTAAGATGGATTCTTGTGCGTGCCGAAACCGACAAGAAGGGCATACAATTTGTACATCACGTAAGCCTTGTTGGGATTTTTGGGGTCTACTTGGATTGATTTTGATTGGAGAAAATTGGAGATGTATTTTGGGAAATCAATATCTTTATCGAATAAAGAAATCCATTGAAAATATATGACACGGAGAGAGAGAAAGTGAGAGTGGTATTTTGATACGCAAGCTATATTCTCTAAAATTGTGCATATTGGATATGCATGAGTACCTTTTTAGGTAGATCTGAAATTTAGTGGGAGACTGAAGGAAATACAGTTTCGGATCAACCGTAAAAGTGTCCACAAGGCTGAACGAATGTAAACGAATATTCGTGGTCATAACTTTCAGTAGGAAAATCCACTTTGAATGGTTCAAATTGGGTTAGATATATAATGAGATTATCTAGAACTTTCATGTAGAAATATTTTTAATTTGAACGAAGTATCAGTGTCGTTTTAATGAAATATCGAAATGGTGCGACAGTTTGACATACAGTTAGTAAAACGTCCGTAACTTTCGCATCCGAACTCCAATTGGGCCAGGCCAAATTGGGTTGGAAAGATAATAAGATTATCTAGAACTTTCGTGAAGGTTTAAAGTCGGTTGGAACGATTTAATATTTTCGTTTCAACATAATACTGAAAATGTGTCTGCAGTTTTCTGTCTGAAAAGATGTATATTAGATATACATACATTTTGGCCCATCATTATCCTATGTGATATAAATAGGATGTTTCTCTCTCTCTCTCTCTCTCTCTCTCTCTCTCTCTCTCTATGGCAAATTGATTCAGTCCAACCTGTGGAATTAATAAGATTAATCCAGAATATTGAGAGTCTTATTTCTAAGAGCGAAAGAGTGCGAAGAGATAAAACCGAGAAAAAGAGTTTTTCTCGGTGTAGAGAATCGATCTAATCAAGCAAGTTCGCCGGTGCAGCGTCTAGGCAGTTGCACCCGCAACCGACGAACTCTGACTCACGGTGGATACAAGTAGAGGAGCGACACTTGTGGCTCTTCGATTGTGATCAAACCGAAGGAGCAAAACTGTTTGCTGTGGAAGAGTGTGGACGTGGGACGCACGAAAGACAACCGGAGGCGTGTCAAGACGGTGGGAGACGTATGGTATGGGACGCACGGGCTAGTCACCAACGTGACACCGGAGAAGGAAAGGATGCGAGCGATCAACCCGTCGTGCGTGATCAATTTCACGCTGGTAATCGTCTATCCTTCTATTGCATCGTACCCTCGAAGTCATTGCGTGATCTTGAATTTTGGGAACCGGACCGGGCCTTCATATCCGCTGCGCGGACCCGGGGACGGGGTGAATTCCCAACATCAATACCTTTATCGAATAAAGAAATTCATTGAAAATATATGACACGGAGAGAGAGAAAGTGAGAGATACAACACGGAGCAATCGCTTCTCTTTTATTTTATAATTTTTTTTCTCTAAAATCACAGCCCATTGAGTTGATATATATAAGATTAATTAAGTGTCTCCAAGAAATACACCATATTATACATCATTATCTATCTAGATTCTAGATACTTCTATTTTATTTAATAGAAACCTATTGATGTCAGTAGACATCCCTAAATTTAATATGCATCCCTCATATTTTCACACCTAATTAATTTTTGGGAGAATTACATGTATGTCCTTACTTACCATCTAATTAACAAATTTATCCCTTTAAAATTACTAATAACATATTTGTCCCTCATAAACTTGTTTTATATCAATTTTATCCAATAACTAACATTTTTTGTTAGTTTTAACAGAGAAAAGTTAATTTGACAATTATACCCTTCCCTTCAAGTAGTGTATCATCTCCCTTTCTGGACTCCCTATCTCAATGACAATGTTTCTCTCTTTCATCTCTCCCCTTCGCAGTATCTATTTTCTTGCAGCACTTCCACGATTTCTCTCCCTCTTTCTATGCTGCACCTTCATGTTCCTCTCTATGTATTTTTTTCTCACATAAAATGGACTCAATTTTACCAGCAAATGGTATATTTGATCCGTAGAAGTATCTTTATCATTTACGGATTTTATTGATTACTTAATTTTTTGTTAACTAGGCATAATTATGTTGAATTTAGGATTGTTTGGGGCTAAAAAAAATATTGATGATTTTGCATAAAGTCTGATATCGGTGGTTTCTTCTTTAATAACATAAATTAATCAATTAATAATTTAAATATATTTTTTATATTTATAAAGTAAATTAATGCTAGATATTTGATTTGCCCAGTCTTTATCAATCCCTTTTTCTTTTTAACTACTTGATTTTTGAATTGTTTCTAGGCATGAAAATAGTTAATTTGAATAGGATGCAAATTGTTCCAAGACAGGTCGCATATCAAAAATAACCGATCGTATAAGCGGGACTCTCGTTGCGTACCTGTTTGAATTACCAATCGAAAATGGTTTAGGATTGAAATTGGCATGATTAGTAATTTAGTATAGATCAAGTTTGAAATTATATGTACAACAAAAAAAATTGTATGAAAGAACTTGTAAATGTATTTTTTTTCCATAATTTAAGATACAATTTGTTTAACTTTCTTATACTTTCAGTACTGTAATTTTTTATTTTGTTATACTTTCAGTACGGTAATCTTTTAATTTTTGTTTTGTAAGCTGTTAAACATTATCGTAATTCAAAATACAACTTGTATAACTTTGTTGCAACATAATACTAAATTAGTGGATATTCATTTGTACCGTGTGGTACCATTTTAAATAGAAATTGTACATTTTAAGATAATCCTAATACGTCAAAACAATATTTCTTAATTCAGCATTATGTTAGCCACAATCAATAAAGTTTGTAAGTAATAGAGGTACCTTCATAGATCAAACGAGCTTATACTTCATGCGAGAAAGAAATGAGGATCCAAAACGTGCCATCTTTACTCGCCTTGTTCATCGTAGAACCTGAGTCAGTACAATATTGAAAGAAAGGCAGAGCAACCATGAGATAGACCATAACAGAGCGCCTCTCTTATCTTGACTTGAAGCATGGAGATAGATCTCAAAGAGGGGAAGAGATCGAGTCAGAGAGATACTGAGAGAGAGGGAAAGAGAGCGTGTGTGTGAAGGAAGGGTTAAAATTGTAAACTCACTTATCCCCGTTAGAATTTAACAGAACTTTTTTGTTGATGTATAAATTTGATAAGAAGTGAGTTTACGAGGGATAAATACGTAATTCACAGATTTGCAGGGAGAAATTTGTTAATATAATGTTAAGGAGGGATACACTGGTAATTGCAATCCTGTCCCAAAATATTAATAATATTATTATATTAAAAAAACATTAATTTTAATAAGCCTCGTCCCTGCTATGTAATGTCATCCCAATTTCAGGTGGGATTGTGGGGTCTTGCTCTGATAGATCATCGTCGTCTCGTGTTATATGATTGCAGCCAGGTTCCCTGATTACTGAAATTTTGAAAGATCATGTTAAATTGATGCACAGAAGGAAAAATATTTGGACTGTTTTGAATAATTCAGGGTTATTAGTGGAATTAACGAAATTGGCAGTTAATTGAAATATGAAATCAACAAGTTCATTGAAGGTTATTAGTTTTGATCGGTGTTTTAAATTGCATCGTAATTGCGAAAATTGCAGACTGCAATTTGATATCACAACGTTGCAAAAATATATAGCGCAATATAGCATTTTTTAATAATTAGGGCTATATCGGCGCAATTGCGGGCAAATATCGTTAAAATTGAGCTAATAGCGATTGAAAAATTGTGGCCAAAAGTTTCGGGTTCGTACTGGGTTTTGCGTTTGGGTTCAGATCCATTAACTCAAAATATCCAATCCATTATTCTAATTAAAACCCGACCCGTTATGCTAAATTAAATAACTCATCTCTTCCATCGACTGGTCTTTTCATTCCCCTGTTCCCCTCGCGACTAAGTAAAAGAAGAAAAAAAGGCTTATCTGGCGACGTGACAGAAGAATAAAGGAGAAGAGGTGCAGCGATTTTATTTTTCTAGCTCAAGGAGAAAGAGGAGAGGTCTAGGAAACTTGCCCAAGCTTCAATTTCTCGGACTTTGCTCGAATGATGACAAAAGATATATTGTAAAAAATATATTTACACACTATTATTATTTCATAAAATAATATTGCAATGACTGTCCACCTAAAGTCACAGCGCACTTGTGCTTGCTATGGCAATCCGTTGCAAAAGATGTCCGACCGCAATGTATCGCAATATCACAAGTTAAAACATTGGTTTTCATACTGGCAGTTTGAATGATTACGTTCAATTGAGGCATGGAAGGGAAAAAAATTGGACTGTTTTTATGAATTGAGGGTTATTAGTTGGAATTAACAAAATTGACAATTAATTAAAAGATAGGATTAAATTGAGTGCGTGAGGGGGAAAAATAATTGGAAAAAAATGAACAGTACACACGTTTTCAAACTTTATTCAGAAAAAACAACTTTGGAAAAAAATTTAATCTATGACATTTTCGGACTCTGAGTCTCCGATTTTTTATGAAATTTCAGACTCTGAGAGTTCGAAAGTTTTACCTGCATATCACCCTCCTAACCCAACTAACCACACTAAATAATCACTAAAAATCGGACTCTGAGAGTCCGAATTTTCTTCCACCTAATTTATATATTTCATATTGAATATACCCAAATTGTACCCAATAATACACACAATTAATATTTTTTTAAAAAAATTAATTAAATATTTTACAAAATTATTTATTAAAAAAATTATTCATCAAATGACAATAAATATCTTTGTAATAAATAATTTTTAATAAATAATATTAAAATTATGTTAAATATATCTTGATTAAAATCAACTGAACGATACGAAAACCGAACGAATAAAATGACATAAAATCAACTGAACGATACGAAAACCGAACGAACAATCCAACGACTCGAAAACGTAATAACAATTTATTAAAATATATCTTGATTTTCATATTATTCATTAAAAATTATTTAAATATATAATTAATTTTATTAAAAAAAATATTAATTGTGTGTATTATTGGGTACAATTTGGGTGTACCCAATAAATAAAATTTGGGTGAACTGAAAATTCGGACTCTAGAGTACGAATTTTCTTGAGTGTTTTTTATATTTATTGTGTACACCCAAATTGTACCCAATAATACACACAATTAATATTTTTTTTAATAAAATTAATTATATATTTAAAAAATATATTTATTACAAAAATTATTCATCGAATGACAATAAATATTTTTTTAATAAATAATTTTTAATGAATAATATTAAAATTATGTTAAATATATCTTGATTAAAATCAACTGAACAATACGAAAACTGAACGAATCAAATGACATAAAATCACCTGAACGATACGAAAACCAAACGGACAATCCAACGACTCAAAAACGTAATAACAATTTATTAAAATATATCTTGATTTTCATATTATTCATAAATAAGTTTTTAAAATATATAATTAATTTTATTAAAAAAATATGAATTATGTGTACTATTGGGTCCAATTTGGGTGTACCAATATATATATAAATCACTCAAGAAAATTCGGACTCAATTTTAGGTTCACCCAAATTATATTTTTTGGATACACCCAAATTGTACCCAATAATACACACAATTAATATTTTTTTTAATAAAATTAATTATATATTTAAATAATTTTTAATGAATAATAAGAAAATCAAGATATATTTTAATAAATTGTTATTACGTTTTCGAGTCGTTGGATTGTCAGTTCGGTTTTCGTATCGTTCAATTGATTTTATGTCATTTGATTCGTTCGGTTTTCGTATCGTTCAGTTGATTTTAATCATGATATATTTAACATAATTTTAATATTATTCATTACAAATATTTATTAAAAATATATTTATTGTCATTTGATGAATAATTTTTTTAATAAATATTTTTTTAATAAATATTTTTTTAAAATATATAATTAATTTTATTAAAAAATATTAATTGTGTGTATTATTGGGTACAATTTGGGCGTACCCAATAAATATAAAAAACACTCAAGAAAATTCGGACTCTTAGAGTCCGAATTTTCAGTTCCCCCAATTTTATTTATTGGGTACACCCAAATTGTATTATTACAAAGATATTTATTAAAAATTATTTATTGAAAATTATTTATTACAAAGATATTTATTGTCATTTGATGAATAATTTTTGTAATAAATAATTTTTTAAAATATTTAATTAATTTTATTAAAAAAATATTAATTGTGTGTATTATTGGGTACAATTTGGGTATATTCAATATGAAATATATAAATTAGGTGGAAGAAAATGTCATAGATCAAATTTTTGTCCAAAGTTATTTTTTTCTGAATAAAATTTAAAAACGTGTGTACTGTTCACTTTTTTTTCCAAAATAATTTTCCTTAATTTATGTAGGCACGGATCAGTTGAAACTTGATTAGAAAAATTCTAGCTTATCATTTAGGATCACGCATGACGTCAGATGGGTGGGGAAATACATGAATTATTAGAATTTGGAAAATTATTCAAAATGAAGTTTCGTAGAAAGTATCCAATAGAATGTTGACAAACTTTTATTTAGTGAACATCCCCTTCTCGTGGCGACTAAGCTCAATTAAACAATCAATTACTACCTAGTTTCTCAATTCATGGAGAATTAAATTATTGGTAAAAATTAATGATGATATAATGCATGTACATCATACATGTATTATTCAACAACAACTTGTGAATTTAATAACAATTATAATAAGCAAGATTAGTCGAGTAAATTAATGCCATTCAAAGTAAACTACACCGCATCTCCATCATAAAATGCTCATGCAAGAACCATAATCTTCAAGCTTGAATCAAAATGGCCTCTCAAGACCCAAAAACTAACCCTAACAATTCTGTAGTCGAAGAAATCACCGGATGGCTCAAAGTATACAACGATGGCACAGTCGAGCGAACAGGCCCTCCAGAGGCAGGACCACTCATAACCCCAGTCACGCCGTACGATACACCCCAAAATGGCGTAACAGTCCACGATCTCCAGACCGACCCTCCTCTCCGTCTATATCTCCGTGATAAATCGATATGCCTCGGTCACCGTTCCCCGATCCTTGTTCACTTCCATGGAGGTGGCTTTTGTGTGTCTCACCCATCATGGCGTTTGTATCATGACTTTTACACTCGTCTTTTGATCTCTCTAGAAGTTTCCGCTATAGTTGCTCCTATTCTTCCCCTAGCTCCTGAACACAGGCTCCCTGCGGCTATTGATACCGCCTTTTCCACTCTGCTTTTGCTTCGTTCAATTGCAATAGCAAAAAATATATCACAGACCGAAGAAAAGTCGCCGGTGATTGAACGCATAAGGGAAACAGCTGATTTTTCACGTGTTTTTTTGATAGGAGATAGTTCGGGCGGAAACCTCGTCCATGAGGTTTCCAGCCGAGCCGGTGTAGTTGGACCAGGATTGTTATATCCGGTCCGAGTCGCCGGGAGCATCCTGCTCCATCCGGGCTTCGCTTATTCCAAGCGAAGCCGGTCAGAGATGGAAAACCCCCCATCACCATTTTTAAATTTGGAAATGATCGATAAGATGTTGCCATTGGCGGTACCAATCGGCGAAAACAAAGATCATCCTTATGTATGTCCTATGGGAAAGGCGGCTCCGCCAATGGAGGGCCTTCGAATGCCTCCGGTGTTATTGGTTGTGGCCGAGATGGATTTGTTGATTGATCCGCAATTGGAGTATTTGGACGAGATGAAAAAGTCGGGAAAAGAGATTGAACTCGTGACGAGTCATGGAATGAGTCATGTTTTCTATCTTAATAAGTTCGCTGTTGAGGGTGATCCTGTAACCGGCGAAATGACTAAAGAGTTGATTGAAGCTATCAAGAAATTTGTTGATTCTCACTAATGGTGTATTGGTGTTAGGAAAGTAATCAAGAAAATGGTGGGGCTTTAATTCCATTATCTCTCCTTTAATTGGTTTGTGTGTTTTTTTAATGTTTTTCAATTATGTTGTCATGTTCTGTGAAGATCGATGCAAGTTATTATTTGCACATTTGCAATGTAATTTAAGAAAAGAAATTTAATGATTTTGCTGGGTGGATAAATTTGACAGGATAATTGGCCCAATAAGACCATCCAAATAAAGATAATTAAATATAATCTAAATCGGGCTCATATATTCTAAATACTAAAGTAAAACAATGGACCGTCCTCTCCTTCTTCCACGATTGTGCTTTCTTTGCCGTTGGATGCTTCTCTTTTAGGCTATCTGATATGCCGTGCGATATAACAACTAGGGCGCATAGAGAAAAGAGAAAGAACTGTGCTGCCATAATCAAAAAAAGAAGAGAAGAACGGCGACGCTTGGTGGCGACGAACAGGGCCGGCCCCGATGTTTTAGTTGCCCTAGCCCGAATTTATAATAGCGTCAAATTGTTGCGCAAAATGTTGCCCCCGCGACGAAAATTACAAGGAAAAAAAACATCCGACATGCATTCATTATCAACAGAAAAATAAATTTCAATACATTCCAAACCGTACTTGTATTTTTTTAAACAAATTCCTCAATTAAAGATTATTTCACTTTGATAAAATATTTTGTGATTGAAGATTATGCAGTAGTTTAAAGATCAAGCTTGAAATCATAGAATGCAATGACAGTGTGAGCACTAAGCACAATATTGCTCTTGATTATTGCATTATTCAAGTACTTTTATGACGTTGATAAGTTATAAGTTTGTATATGGATAATATTGATTCAACGGCATTGATAATTTGATAAATGATTTCTTGACTATGCTGGTTGGTACCAGTTACGTACAAATAGTAAAAATAATAGTATTTTGAACAGTAATGGCAGAAACATGGTAATATGATTTTGTTAGTTGAAAATATTTGTGTAGTGCTTCTTAATTTTCAATAAAAAATAAAAACAGAAAAATCTACTCACGAGTAGTAAAATTAGGATTACTATTTTACTTACAAATTAGATCTTCTTTATCTTCGTTTATTTAGCAAAGAGGAACAAATGAGTGGCAAACAAAGATACAAACTATATAATTTGAAAATACAGCCATTCCTTTTTCTAGTTCATATTTCTTTTATGATACAATGATATTTTTGTTGCTTCTCCTCTTGTACACAATTACAAGCTTGTGGTGATTTGGAAATGAAAATGGGTTCCTTTTTCTTTTGTTTTGAAATGAATTTAGACAACAAACAGCAAAATGGACTTTTATTATGTGAACCGGATTAAACAATTCAACCACCTTACCAAGCTTCCATATACCGATGTGCATTAAGCATTGCTTCTACTCTACAATCTACATGATGCCCCTCACCCTGTTGTTGCCCTAGCCCAGAGGCTTGCTGGGCTTGCCTCTGGGCCGGGCCTGGCGACGAAGTCCTGGCACGATCGGATGGCAGAAGAGAAAGGTGGATACGAACGAGAGGAAGGAAATGGCGATTTGTGACGACGCGACTCCGATGGCAGAAGAGGCAGGCGACTGGAGAAGATCGACCACTACAGGTGATTTTTGGTGTTTTCCTCCCGATTTCGACTCGATTGCAGCATGTATTTACTGTTTTTTTTTTTCGTTTTTGTTAGTTCTGTGGATGGTAAACTGTTCGATTAGGGTTTCAGTCATAGTTGTCAAAATCGCGATTCAACTCGTAAAATCGTGCGATTCTACGATTCTGAAATAAAAAAACGAGTCAAGTCGTATTTAAAATCGTAATTTAGTAGAATCGCGGTAGAATCGCTAGTTAACTCGTAGAATCGTGTAGAATCACGGTAGAATCGCAAGGTAATTTCTACTATAATATTTTGTTTTCTTTATACATTTCTTTGTTCTCTAGAAAATATCTAACTATTATTTTATACTTTATTTTTTGAATTAAGGTTAACAAAATGAGTTCAGTTAAGGTTGCTAGCGGGTCAGGCGCCATCAAACGTAAACGAAAAAATGCACCCGGTAATAGGTCAGGTCCTGGTTGGAATCATGGCCAGCAAGCTGATGATTTAGGAAAAAATGTGAAGTGCAATTATTGTTTAGGGATTCGTAAAAATGTGAAGTGAAATGTAGCCGGTAATAGGTCAGATCCTGGTTGTTAGGCGGTTCGGCAGTTTTAGAAAATGAAGATTACGAAGAAGAAGTTTTTGCAAGTGTCGTATGGCCATGTGTTGAAGATGATATAGCAAAAGTAGAGAAATTTATTGGCGGCTTCGAGGAACACGATTCCGACGACGACAGGATTGAAAATATGACAGAAGAATATGTGTTTTGAGATATGATTTGTGCTTGTATACTTTTTAGATGACTATGTTTCATTGTTTAATTATGGATATGTTATTTTATATTTTATATTTTGGGGTTAATGCATATTTTGATATCTCTCAGTTATAAAATATTTGTACAATATATTATTATATTTATTTATTTCTATTTTTCATAGAATCTTACGATTCTACATACTATTTTATGATCAGGTTCGATTCCACCTCCGAGCGATTCAAGGTAGAATCCCGATTTTAACTACCTTTGTTTCAGTTGTCAAAAAAATGTCCAATTAGGGTTTCGATGGCAGAAAAGGCCGGAGACTGGAGAAAAACGACCACTTCAAGTGGATTTTGGCGATTTCCTCCCTATTTCGACTGGGTTGCAGCAGGTATTTACTTTTTTTTTCGTTTTTTGTGAGTTCTTTGGGTGTTAAATTGTACGATTAGGGTTTCAGTTGTGAGAAAATGTTTAATTAGGATTACGATTTGGTGATTATTGTTGATTTGAACATATTTTTCAGATTATTGGTGATTACAGACCCGTTTAAAAATATTGGTAAAAATAAATGACAAACTCATCACAAATTAGTCAACTAAATAATGATCAAATAAATGTTGTTTAGTTGCTTAAGGTTCAGCTCATCTTTGGGGATCGCCTTGGTGCTCTTCTAGACACATTATTATAATTCAATTTCCTAAAAATATTGTACTCAATCATGTAAATTATCGTTTGTTTATTTAATTTCAAAAAAGGATCTTCTAGACACAGTATTATAATTCAATTTCCTAAAAATATTGTATTCAATCATGTAAATTATCGTTTGTTTATTTAATTTCAATGCGAAAATGTAAATGTGCCTCTTGATTCTTCTGAAAAAGATAAAAATTGGCCATCACTGAGGCAAAAAAAATGTTTTTCTTTTTTGGACAATTTTTCAAAAAGAAATCTTACTTTATGATTTTGTGAAAATATAATCGTAAATATGCAAATTATTTACTATCAGGTTTCTTAGGGAGTCGGGGTAAAGGCCTGGATAGAGGCTATCACCAGGATCCAGAAATGTGATTTTCGGTAATGAAGCGCGGCTTGAGCACACTGGAGGTGATGGCGACGGTGGACTTTGCGGTGGCGTTCATCACGTCAAGGTACGTTCTTTTCATTTGTGTTTGAATTTCAATATACGTGTATGAATTTATCGCTACAATTCAGTCCTCGATTATTACTTAAATCGGAAAAAAAAAATGCAAAAAAGGCCCTCCCTTATTCATATTTTCTTTTCTTTTGATAATTAGGTATGATTGGTATCTTGCAGATTTTTTTTTTTTTTTTTTTTTTTTGAGGGAAAGGCAAGCGCGATACGCGCTCGATCCAATCATTTTTATATAAAACAAAAACGGAGTCTTATTTTCATGTGAAACATCTTTAAGTAATCATGCTCTATTCCTCCTAAACCTACTATTTTCAACAAAATCTAATCCATTGTTGCGCCAATTCTTTGATTGAAGTGAATAGTAGAGCATGCATTCTTCCCTTGCGTTGAAATATCCGATTGTTTCTTTCACGCCAAAGCGTCCAAACGGTGGCGAGCCACAAGGTGTCCCATTGCTTGGCGTCATTCTTTGTATGGGCAAGTCTCAAGGTTAGCCAAAATTCGGCGCACGAAGGCAAAGTTGGATTGGCTTTCGGTTCTAGGAGGCGCCATACTTCCTTCGTGAACGGGCATGACATGAAGAGGTGGTTAACCGTTTCGATAGTTTCACCACAAAGGGTACATTTCGGATCATGGGGCCACCCTCGCTTGACTAGATTGTCCGCCGTCAAGATTCGATTATTCAGTGAAAGCCAACCGAATACTCGTACCTTTAGCGGCGCCTTTATCTTGAATAGTTTCTCGGTCCATCGGCATTGTCTCCCCGGATCCGAGATAGTGGCATAAACCCCAGCCGTGTGGTATTTTGGAGGCTCGTGTGGTTGTAAGGTGGAGATTTGCGGGGATAGGCCATCTTTAAATGTGTTGTAAATCGGGATTAATTTTTGTAATTCTCTAAGGAAGTAGGATATTTGGTTTTGTGCCACCGATGCTAGCTCTTCGGTATTGTTAACTTCGTAAATGGACCGGATTGTCGTGGACCAATATGATTCGCTATCAAAGTCGATTTTGAAGAGCCATTTCATGAGCAAGGCTTGGTTTTGTCGATGAAGATCGATGATCCCCATTCCGCCGTGTTTTTTGGGGAGACACACCCGATTCCAATTCATGAGACAATGACCTCCGAGAACTTTTTCGCCTCCTTTCCAAAAAAATGCACGCATTATTTGGTTTATCTCCTCCAACACTCCTTTAGGTATAGTAAAGGTTTGCATCATGAAATTCGGTATTGCTCCCAATACCGACTTGATAAGGGTGGTCCGTCCACCTATGGTGAGGAACTTGTTCTTCCAATTGTTAATTTTACTTTTCATTTTGTCAAGTAACGGTCGGTAAATTAGTTTCGTCGGTTTTTTGTACGAGAGTGGTAAGCCGAGATATTTCAATGGTAGTGATTTTTTCGAACATTTCGTTAGTGTTGAAAGATGCGCATGTAACTCATCGGGGATGGCTATAGGCACAAATCCGCTCTTGTCCCAATTTATCGTTAAACCCGAGACTTGCGAAAAGAGATCGATTGTGTGCATTATAATCCGCAAGTTACGTGGATGAGCCTCGATAAATAGTAATGTGTCATCGGCGTATTGTAGCGTGGTAGGAGCAAAGATAGTTGGTGAAGTAAGTAATGGATTTATCTTTGCGATCATCGCTTGTAACGCATCTACTACCAAAGTATCTTGCAGATTTTATAAGGCTGATTTTGTAATTTTCAGGTTTTGTAGGGTATAGTTGGTATTTTCAGATCTTAAAAGGACATTTCTGAAAGTTTCAGCTTTATAAGGGGCCTGTTTGCTATTTTGAATTATTATGCAGGTATTTTTTACATTTCTTGCTTTTACTAGGATATTATTTTTATGTGTTCGTAGTTTACAAAGTTTGCCTTGCAAGAGAAGGTAATTTCATTCTATTAAAATTTTCAAACAGATCGAACTTTTCTGATTATTAAAAAATATGTTAAATGTTTTTGGAAGGTTTCAACCCTCTTATTACTCTCTCAACAAGAAGGGGGACATTACATGACATGAATATGAATGAAGATCTTTTTAAGAAAAACAACCAGATTAAAAAAGTTTATGTCGGGTACGATATAATTATTTAAATTTTTCATATTATTGAAATTAATACATTTTTTACAAGTAATGGTTATGTTTATAAGTATATGTAATACAACATTCAAATAAGACGACCTCATGTTCTCAGATTTTACGAGGATATTTTAGAGACGTGTTTTCACATTTTGGAGGGGCATATTTGAGATTTTCATGAAGTCTTAAATGGTATATTTGCAATTTTCAAATTTTAAAGAGATATTTTGATTTTATAGATTTTACATGTGTATTCTTTAATTTCATATTTTAAGAAGGTTATATTTCATCTTTTTAGATTTTGCCCAAGTTTTTCAAAATTTCAAGTTATAGAGTGGTATTTCATATTTGACGACGACATTTTAGAAGGGGACTTTTATATTTTTCACATTCTTCAGGGCTGGTTCAGATTTGACGACGACATTTTAGAGGGGTGTTTTTACATTTTTCACCTTCTTCAGAGATACATTTCATACTATTAAGAAGTTTTATAAGGGTATTTTTGCAATTTTCAAATTTTATATAGGTCTTTAGATATTATCAGATTTCTTTACAAGTGTATTTTTACTATTTCAGATCTTAAGAGGGTTATGCTCTATATTTTCAGATTGGGTACCAGTTTTAAAATTTGCAGGTTATATAATTGTATTATGTATATATTCCATACACTCAGATTTTTTTGTTTGTTGAATATTATTGGTACCAAGTATTTTGCAATCATGAACGATTAGGATATTACGAATTGTAGTTTTTTCAGTTATTTCAATGCATATGATCTCATATTTTGGTTCAGTGCTGTTAACGTACGTTTATATGCGTATTATCTAGCCTTCTTATCTGAACTACTTGATTCCCACGCTTAAACATATAAGCCTCACAATCTCATTTCCAAATAGCACCCAAAAAGTAATTAAATCATACATGCAAATCACATGTGCCATGGTATGAAAACATATGAATCCAAGAAAATAACAACTCATTGCTATTCAAAATTTTCACAAAACTAGACGATCCCGCGCAATTGCGCGAGGTAAAGTTAGTTATATTTAAATCTATTGCCCACTGAAAATATCCTTTTTGTGTCTATACTATGAAAAGGATTGAAGTAAAACACGATAACAATCACATTTGGGTCCCTGAGAACTTCATATTTAACAATTTCTCCAATAAAATAATTGACAGGTAATACACAAAGGTTCTGTTTGGTACGAGAATAATGCAGGTTTAATTTGTTGGGAGAGTACGACACTGTCTCACTTTATTCTCTAATTTAGAAGTTGGATAGCATTGCATATAAAAATATTTTGATATGCAAATGACCAAAATGCCCATATAATTTAAGAATATTAAAAATAACAAGTATTGAATAGTTGAGAATTAATAATTTTCTAATACAATAATATACTTCGTTAATTTATGAAAAATCAAATAACACAATTTAAATTAGCCTAAATTAAATATTAATATGTTTAAAATAAAAGACAATACATGTTCGTTTTAATTAATTATAAAAAACTACTAATATTACATACGTGAAAATTATCATATTTGTATTCCTACTATTTAATTAGTTTGGAAAATTTAGATAATTTGGTTAATTAGTTCTAAATTTGTTTATTAAACAACTATTTTTTCAACATAAGAATTAACTATTAAAAATATTCATGGTAAATGATAAAAAAATACATATATCACCATATTGTTATTTTTATTCCAAGTTCAATATCATCTCCAATAATAATTACCATTAAGGTAATTTGATTTTTTTTCGGAAGAAAAGTATATCATGGGCAATCTCGAATTAAAGATAATAAAAATAAGAAAATAATGGTGTAATTTATTTGTCAAATAGATGAAAATCATTAGATATATTTAAGTTTGAAAGAAATAAACAAATATGTGAAGGATGGTGAAAAGTAAAATAAAAAATTATGGAAAGGAATTAAATGACGGGCAAATGAGTAAGAAAAAGTGGGGTGAGACTAATTCACCTTCCAGGTGGGGTAAGATTTTGAGATTTTATTCCTCTCTTAATCCCACTTACTCCATCTAAAAAAATAGTATTTGGCATAAAAAAAGAAGAAGAGAAAAGTTTAAATTTGGTCCCTTAATTATTGAATTGGTGTATTTTTGGTCCCTCAACTTTTGCATGGTTCATTTTAAATTCATGAATTATTATATTCGCTCATACGTAGGGATGTCAGTGGATCGGATAAAACTCGAATCCGCCGGTACCCGACCCGAACGGGACGGGCAATACCAGAAAAATACACGCGGGTCGGATATTACCCGAAAAAAATATCCGCTCCAAGGTCGGGGTCGGGTACGGGATAAATTTTTACCCGCTGGTATACCCGATCCCGAAAAAAATACTCGAACCCGAAAAAACCCGAGAAATATCCGAAAATTACCCGAAAATACTCAATGATATGAAAATTGGTGGTGTTTTATTGATTAATTATTTGTAATATTTGCATTTATAATGTATGTTGTGCAAATTGTTTGTTTTATGTATACAAAATTGTTGGTGATTTTTACATATTTTTTTATAGATTGTGTATTGGTGATTTTCGGATAACGGGTTCGGATATACCCATTACTCGGGGGTTCGGGTATGGTTTTTTGCCCGCAGGTATTTTGGATTCGGGTTCGGATAATACCCGAAAATTCGCATTCGGGTATGGGAAGGCTTACCCGAACCTGACCCTCCCTGTTGACATCCCTACTCATGTGTAATCCTTCCATCCGTTAAATGATTATGTGCCCATTGACTCGACACATAAGCAATGACATGTCGTATTTTATATCACATAAGCAATGATGTGACATTTAAAATATATTTTTGATATTCTAAATAATTAGATTCATATTTTACTTTCATAAATTTTAATACTTAAATACATATACTAGAACATAATCATTCTTAAAATATTATATAACATTACGTGACGGAATATGTGCCATGTCATTTTTTACGTTATTAGATTAATAAATCTGAATAGTTTAAATCATGCAACTTGTAAAAAAATTGATATTTGTATTATTGAATATTAGAATTTGTGACAACGAAATATGAATTTGATATTTTTTATAAGAATATCGACATATATTTTTTATATGCTATATTATTGTTTATGTGGTAGAATATATGACATGTTATTTCTTAGGTGTTAAGTTAACGGACACATAAACATTTAACGGATGAAATGTTTATATTTTAACCAACATAAAAATTTAGGGGTTAAAAATAAAGCATGTTAAAGATCAGAGACAAAAAAATGTACCGACTCAATAAGTCGAATGATCAAATTTAGACTATTCTCAAAAAAAAAAATAAGCATTCTTACCTCGTGATTATTCTCGCCAAAGAGACATGAAAGTGTGAATACAGTTCATACAAAACTTGTTCATTGTCGTAAGAGTTAGAAGACACACAAGAAATTAAAATAAGCTTAATTCCATAGACTATATCATTATATAAGTTAAGGATTTGTCAAGCTGGAACTATTGAATTCCCAGTGCTTTAGTTTAGTACAAGCCGTCTCTCAGCGGGGCTGTTTGGCCACCGGAATTATAATCGGAATTTCATTTGAAAGTTCGGAATTAAGGTAAATTTCTGTTTGGCACGTCGTAATAAATGGAAAGGTTTTTGTTTATGACTTGCAATGTCAGCAAAATGTCATTCCAAAAAATGACGGAGCCACAAGATGCTGGTAAACCGTAAAGTAATCATGGCTATTTCATGCCCCTCTCTCTCTCCCTCCCTCCCAAACTTTAATTAACTATATTTCTTCTCCTCGTACATGCGAATGATACTATTCATGAATAATCAAATAATTACAATTGTTCTATCCATATAATTATTATATTAATAATAATAAAGTAATAATATTATTAATTATTATATTCATACATATATTATATACATAATGAAACAGTGTTATGTATTATTAAAAATAATATTATTTTATGGATTAAGTATACTATTATAATAATAAATAATTATATAACATTTATTTAGTAGTTATGCGGTAATTGTATTATAATAAAACAATTATATCATAATTAGTATTTTTATATAACTAATGTAATAATATATATTTATAATAATATACAATTATTACATTATAATATTATTAATCTATTAAATTGGAGAAAAAGTTTGTAATAACAAAATAATTATATTATCATTATTAAATTTGTATAATTAACATAATATCAAATATTATTACTATAACAAAAAATATTATTCATATTAATTATATTATATCTATATAACTGATAATATTATATCGGAATATTTTCATAACTAACCAAGTTATTAAAGATAATGAAGGAAGTAACCAAGTTTCGAAAGTTATTCTAAAAATGTCTTTTGCGGAGATCCATACAGTGCCGGGCGGAGTTCCATACCTCGTCTTTTTTAAAAATTTTAGTTAGTCCGAATGTAAGTAATTAAGGGAAATTATCTCACTTTCAGCGACGGGCCGTAGGTAAAGGTGAAACAGCGACGGGCCGTCGATAATGTGAAACAACATTTACACATATGATTGATAGTCTCACTATCAGTGACGGGCCGTCGATAATAGTCTCACTATCAGCTACCGTCCGTCGCTGACAATCAAATCTGTTGTATTTTTGTATTTTTCGTAGTGCCGACATCGGGGAGCAAAACTAAAATGGCGCGGAGCGGTCAAGTAATAACGTGCTCTTCATGTGGTCACATAAATTTGAGAGAGAGAACTGTAAAGAGAGAGAACTGACCTAGAGAGAGAACCCTAGAGAGAGCTGGACTGGAGGAGAATGTTGGTTCAAATTTTCGGTTGTTTGATTATCTCAAAAACAATGTCGATACTACTAACAAAATCTATCGAGAACATTTTATAGGATACATAGGTAAAAAATGCAATAAGAAGATCAAGATAAACAAGCAAAAATCAATCAAGAATAGCAAGGATCAAGACGTCGAAGAATCACGAAGAAGATCAAGACGTAGAAAAATCACGGAATCAAGACATCGAAGATTCCGCAAATTGGGATATCAATCTAATCACCAAAACACATTATAGATATTCCTAAACTTCTTTATGAATGATTAATCTCAAAATAAGTCAAATAATTATATTAGAAATCCATCAAATTAATGAATTAAAATAAAAGGCTAAAAGAAGCATGTCCGTTACAACGAAAATCAGTGTCCGTTATAACGGACATACTCGTCCTATTCAAGAATGCAAACACAGTATAGTCCGTTACAACGGATTAACCAGTCCGTTACAACGCTAATTAAATCCAAACTTGAAGAATGTCACAGGACTATGTCCGTTACAACGGACATATCCGTCCATTATAACGGACATTGAATTCACTTCGATACAACATTTTTCTCTCCATGTCCGTTGTAACGGATTAACCAATACGTTATAACGAAATACCCCTCAACGTTGAAACAGAGTATAGTCCATTATAACGGGAATTAATTCAATCTGAAGTGAAGTCCCAGTATGATGTCCATTGCAACAGACGTGTTAGTTTGTTGCAACGAACCTCTGAACACAAAGTTCCGTTATAACGGACATATGTTCCGTTGTAACGGACTGTGTAACAATTCGAATATAACAGTCGTAATGGCTAGTTTGACTTATGGTCCGTTATAACGGACTTGCAGTCCGTTGTAACGGACTATGCAGAAAATACAAATTCCGGGAAGGGTCTATGTGTTCTATAAATAGAACCCTTCCCTCATTCTCTCTCTCCACTTCAACTATCTAAATTCTACATCAAAATGAGGGAATTCTTGCAAAAACCTTTGAGCTCTTAATCTTCTAAACATTCTTAGAGATTAATCCTTTCTCCTCCACCATCAAATACGATTCCCAACTTGCGTGACCGATCACGCTTAGTTCGTATTAGATAATTGTAATAGGTTAGTACAAAGAGTGTAAAGCCCGCTATAAATGAATATAGGCAAAACCTTGTACGAGTGATTCGTGAATTCCATCGAAAGCCGGAATTCAATCGAAAGCCGAAAAAGGCGCAAGGCATCCCAGGAGACGTAGGTACTTGTATTCAATCGAATCGGTCGATTGAGCAAGTAGACGGTGAGTTAAAGCTACAGAGCAACCACCTACCAAACTCCGTCATAAAATATCGCATGTTCAATTGTTCAGTATTTGCATAATTTCATTTACATCATTTTAGCTTCTGCATTAATTACAATTGGTATACCATAGTTCGAAAATTGTACACTAGGTTTACCTATTCACCCCCCCCCCCTCTCGATTAGAATTGACCAACAATTGGTATCAGAGCGAAATACTAATCGTCTTTTTTAGTAAATTGACAACTTGTATATGATCATGGCCAACAATACCATTCCCAAAATGCAACTTGCCTATCCCGACAAATTGGATGGTAAAAATTGGAATATTTGGAAACAGTGCATGCTAAATGTATTCACCATACAAGAAGGATGACGAGCGCAAAGATAAGGAAAGGCGTGAACCTCGACATGAAAGGCGACATGAAGACAAAGGTCGCGACGAACGACGCAAGGACAAAGGTAAAGATTTCAAAAAGTAAAAGTTATATAAAGCTCATGTAGGAAGATGGGGAGATTCGGATGCTTCAAGCATATCATCCGACTCGGAGTGCATCTCGGACCGAGAGACTGCGAACTTAGCACTAATGGCGGAAATCACTCCGTCGGTAGACGATGTAGTGGAAAGAGCAATTCAAGCAATGCTCCTCCAACGAGCACCAATACCGGAACCCCTTGTGCATCACTCTCCGAGAGTCACCTCTCTCGCCTCTACATCCAACACATCACATGACCTAGGTCATGAGGTATATCTCAATCCCATAATTAATTCAATCAAGCAAACCTCAAGTTCATGCTCCTCATCTAAATTTTACACAAATTTAGAACTTGAGTCTTTCGACGCACTCTTAAGAGACGTCGATGAATCTCTTCAAAATGAGAGTAAGATTGAGAGCACGATACTCGCTCAAGGCAAAGGTAGCTTCTTTAGAATTATCGGTTAGATCATATAAAGCGCAACTAAATGAATTTCAAGGTTATAAAAAATGTGAATGGCAACCCTCAAAAGCGAGATTTCACATATAAAAGTTGAACTTCAAAATTCAAAAGTTGAAAATGAATCCTTGAAGAAGGCTTGTGCATCCATTGCATCTAGCACTCCTTCATTGGATGAGGTTTTGAAAGGATCATTAAAGGGACAAAAACCCAATGACAAATCGGGTCTAGGGTTCAAGAAGGATAACGGTAATAAACCCGGTCCTTCCAAATCCAAAGATCAAAAAGTAAAATGGGAGAACAATCGAACAAATAGTCACAAAAATATTTTTATGTACCGTGACTATGACAAGGGTAAAAGTGTTAAAATGGAACAACCTAAAAATGTTAGCTATAATAATAGGATTAATCATTTTACACCAAACACATCCCATAGATGTAACAATTTGGGACGATCCGATTGCTTGTTCAAACGGGGACCGAATGGTTATTTCTATGAGGTGAATTACCACACCGACGCACCATATCAATCAAGGGCTCCCAAACATTTCAATAACACACAAAAACAATTTCAAACGAAAAGCTATTGCGCAAAACCGACCAAACCTCTACACAAACCAACTCTCAAATCATTTTGTCAATAGTTCCGAAAATGCCAACAAACCAACAATTGCGTTTTGAAACTACACAAACCACACTAAGGGTTATATACATGAGTTTTCCGCTCCTCGTACACCTCAACAAAACAGTGTAGTTGAGCGTAAAAATCGAACGTTAATTGAACTCGCTCGTACCATGCTCAATGAGCATCCTTCTCCAAAATATCTTTGGACTGAAGCGGTTAACACCGCGTGTCATGTCGTAAATCGACTTAGGCTAAGACCATTTTTGAAGAAAACGCCCTATGCGCTATGGTATGGGAGAAATCCGAATATCTCATATATGAGAGTATTTGGATGTAAAAGTTTCATTTTAGATGAGTCAAATAATATAGACGAACTTGATCCAAAGTCACTTGAGGGAATTTTTGTTGGATATTCAAGTACAAGTAAAGCTTATCGGGTTTACATAAAATCCTCGCGGATAGTATGTGAGTCCGTACACGTGCATTTTGATGAAACTAACAAAGAACCCGAGAAAGGTATTCAAAATGTAGGTACCCAAGAAGTAGAAAATGAAGAGGCACCTCAAGGATCCAAACCACTCGAGCATAGATTTCTCGACATCACACTCGATGAAGTCGAAAATCAAGTGAAGAATCATGAAAATCAAGAGGAAGAAGAAATCAACACTCACTACCAAATTCTCGAAGTCCTTAGGGAGGTATCGGCTCATCCTCTCTCTAATTTTGTAAGAGATCCAAGGGAAGGTGTTCGGACTCGATCTCGCATTCACAACTACATAGCTCATTGCGCATACCTCTCGCATATCGAACCAAAATCATTCAAAGAGGCCAACAACGACGATGATTGGATCTTGGCCATGCAAGAGGAGTTAGAGCAATTTGAGAGAAACCAAGTGTGGACTTTGGTACCAAGACCAACGACAAGGTTCATAATCGGCACTCGATGGATCTATCGAAACAAGCTAGACGAGCACAAAAACGTGGTACGAAACAAGGCGAGACTCGTAGCTCAAGGTTTCAAACAACGAGAGGGTACTGATTTCGAAGAGACATTTGCTCCCGTCGCTCGTTTGGAATCGATACGACTTCTCTTGGCTTACGCCGCCATCGAAGAGTTCATGCTTTTATCAAATGGACGTTAAGAGTGCTTTCCTAAACGGGGAAATTGAAGAAGAAGTATACGTCGAGCAATCCCGGGATTCAAAGATCCAAAATACCCGAATCACGTGTGTAAGCTTTTGAAAGTCTTATACGGGTTGAAACAAGCTCCTCAAACATGGTATGGGCGCCTCTCGACCTTCCTATTATCTAACGAATTCGAGCGTGGTAAAACCGACACTACTCACTTCACACGTAAAAAGGGAGACTCTATTTTGCTTATTCAAATTTATGTCGATGATATTATATTTGGATCTATTGACCCGGCACTTGCCGAAGAATTTTCCATTCTTATGTAATATAGTGAATTTGCCATGAGCATGATGGGGGAGCTCACATTTTTCCTTGGACTTCAAGTCAAGCAATCATCCGAGGGAATATTCGTCAACCAATCCAAATACACTCGCGAACTTCTCAAACGATTCGGATTAGATCAAAAAAAGACGAGTGATACGTCCATGGCTAAGGAGTCCAAGTTAGATGCGGATGAGGATGGTGAATTATTCGACATAACGGAATATCGAGGTATTATTGGTAGTTTATTATATCTTACGGCAAGTAGACCCGATATTATGTTTGCCGTATGTCTATGTGCCCGGTTCCAAGCAAATCCTAAGATATCTCATTACACCACGGTAAAACGCATCTTTCGATACCTTATGGGGACAATCGACTTAGGGATTTGGTATGACCATAGTGGCAATCTCACCTTGATAGGGTACACGGATGCGGACTTTGCCAGTTCTAGGGTTGATCGCAAAAGTACGAGTGGAACTTGCCAATTCTTAGGCGGGTCACTCGTTTCGTGGTCAAACCAAAAACAACACTCTGTTGCCCTATCAACGGCCGAGGCCGAATATGTAGCGGCGGGAAGTTGTTGTGCCTAAATACTATGGCTAAACCAAACTCTTGGCGATTACGGGCTAAACTTTCGAAAAATCCACATATTGTGCGACAATAATAGCGCAATATGCATCTTGAAAAATCCCGTACACCACTCGCGAACAAAGCACATAGACATCCGTCATCATTTCATCCGAGATCACGTGGAAAAAGAGGACGTCAAACTCGAACGGGTAGACACGCTCGATCAAATCGCCGACATCTTCACTAAAGCTCTACCTTTCGCTCAATTCTCCGTCTTATGACTAAAACTCGGTATGTTCTATCTCAAAAATTAAAATTTGCATCATAATATCATACATACAAATATCATCGATTATCATGAATGCTCGCATGCTCATTTCGTACTATTTTTGTAAACAAACTTTTTCCGAAAAACATGATTTCATATCCATACAACATATTTTAAATAGACTATACATTTTTGGAATTTTTGGAAACACCAATCTCCTTGAAAATCGAATCACAACAGCATGTCCGTTATAACGCACCAATGTGCGTTACAACGAAACTCCAGATCACGAGCCGAAACCAGCTAAATGAAGAGTTCCGTTACAACGGATCAACCAATCCATTGTAACGGACATGCCCTCTCCGTTATAACGGAAATATCTGCGTTACAACGGAACACCTCAGCTCAGAAACACCTCTCAAACCACATACTTCCGTTACAACGGATAAACCCAACCGTTATAACGGACATGTGCGTTATGACAGACCTATTGCGTTGTAACGAACTACTGCAATACCAGTCAAAATACGCCCAATTCAGAGTCCGTTATGATGGACTTAACAACGTGGTAACGGACTATGAAAATATCAGTTTTCTGAAACCCTAGCAGATGTCCGTTGTAACGGACCTCCACTTCCGTTGTAACGGAGTTCGAGAAAACTGCCTTAAAACCTCTCGGCTGTCTTTCTCTCTCTACTCTCTTCCACTCCCCCAAAACCGAAACCTCTTCCAAAACCGAAACTTTTCGGTTTCTTGCTTAAAAACTCTACATAAACCCCTCAAATCCTCTTCTCATTGATCTTAAAGGCTATATAAACCCCTCATCTCTTCTCCATTTCCTCCCAAATCTCTCAAAACTTCAAAACCCTACAAATCTCTCAACTTTCAATGGCCTCAAAGAGAAGCAAGCGTCCGATGCCCACCGATCCACGTCGATTTGAGTTTAACAACACGGAGAACCACTATCTCTATGAATCGATCACGAAAGCTCGGCAGTACCAAAATGATTTTGCCAAGCGCGCAGTAGCGGCCGTGCAACTTCGAATCAAAAATTGGAGCATTCAAGGATTTTGTGATCTTCAATACCCATACTGCAAAGAAGTGGTTCACCTATTCTATGCACATGCGACACATGATGACGACAATAAACTCATACGGAGCTACCTCTTTGGTAAGGAAATTGTCATTTTCGAAGACAATTTACGTGAATGGTTAGTCTTGTCCGACAGTGGTGAAAGGTTTTACATTAGTCGCGGTGACTCGTACCACGGCAACGACTCGGAAGAACTCGAAAAGATTACCACCAACGATCACGAGTACGAGTACTCCACCAAGTATGAACTGAATCTCCGCTTCACGTGGCAAATCGAAAACAACATCCTCGCTCCCGTCGTCAAACTCAAAACCAATCTCGACGGACGAAACAAGGTCTTGCTATACAACCTTTGGTATCAAGACTCGCCCACTATCAATGTCCCGAACCTCATCATTAGGCACATGGAGTACGCCTTGCGAGTAAACACCTCATCTCTTCCATATGGGCATATCATTTCTTTGGCATGCGTGAGATCGGGTACAATCATACTGGACACGGAATGCCAGCTCGGAGTCACTCCCACCGAAAACCTTGCGCATCCGGATCGACTCGAGAGTATCGGACTCACCCGCAAGGATAGAGTCGGTCGCTCGGACCATTACATCATCAATCCTCGCCGAGCCGGGCCTTACTCCTTTCCGGAAATCCCAACCGAGTGGGTTCAATTCGATCCATCGACACAAGATGCAACCAACCCTCCGTATCAACCGCGAATCGTCAAATGTCGAGCGACTGGATAACCAAGTGACGGTTCAAGCTCGTCGACCCAACCGTCCTTCACTCTCGATGAGGTTCGCTCGCTTTTCGAGACATCTACTCTCGAATACAAAATACACGCCGAAAGCATGCGTGATGCAATCTTCGCCAGCAATGCATTGACTCGTGATGCCATCCTCGCGGATAATGAAATCACCCGCAACACCATCAACGCGGCCCGCGATGAGATGATCACCGACAACCAACTCACCCGATCTCATGTCTTTCAACTCCGCGAAGAGATGTATAGCCACATCGATCGCTGTTTTGACGCCTTGACCCGTCGTTTCAACCGATTCCACAACGACAACGATGACGAAAATGACAATTCACCCGGCGATGATTAGAGAGTAGAGTGTGTCCAAATAGCTCCTTAGGGCCTAAATTGTTTTTACTAAAACTATTAAGCTATATGCATGATCATGTTTATTTTCCTTCAAAAATTGTATCTTGTTTTATGTTGTATGTATGTATGCATCGCATGTTTGATTATGTATGAACTTGAATTTCAAATTGTTTAAGAAAGAAAATTTGTGCTCAACTTTGTGTTGGAATGAATATTCAATTTGAATATTTAAAATTTCATTGTTCAATTTTAAAACTATTTCACACACTTTTATCAAAATCATTCATAATATGCGAGATGTTCAACTACATAAAAGCCTAATCAATTGCATTATGCAATTAGTTAGGGAGAGCTTCTATGTAGGGAGAATTTTCCTTCATGATTTTTCCGATTCATTCCCTTTTGATCCATTTTCAAAAAGGGAGAGAAACGATAATCATATTGGAAAGATACTCGATAATCGATGCATCTCTCCAAATCGACATTGTTTTGAAATGAATCAAAAGGGGGAGTTTGTTGGTTCGAATTTTCGGTGGTTTGAATATCTCTAAAACAATGTCGATATTACTAACAAAATCTATCGAAAACATTGTATAGGATACATAGGTACAAAATGCAATAAGAAGATCAAAATAAACAAGCAAAAATCAATCAAGAATAGCAAGGATCAAGATGTCGAAAAATCGCGAAGAAGATCAAGACGTAGAAGAATCACGGAATCAAGACATCGAAGATTCCGCAAGTTGGGATATCAATCTAATCACCAAAACACATTATAAGTATCCCTAAACTTGTTTACGACTGATTAAGCTCAAAATAAGTCAAATAACTATATTCGAAATCCATCAAATTGATGAATTAAAATAAAAGGCTGAAAGAAGGATGTCTGTTACAACGGAACTCATTGTCCATTATAACGGACATACTAGTCCTATTCAAGAATGACAAACATAGTATAGTCCGTTACAACGGATTAACCAATCCGTTGCAACGGACACCAACAAAGCGTTGTAAAGGAAGTATGTCCGTTACAATGCTAATTAAATCCAAACATGAAGGATGTCACATGACTATGTCCGTTATAACAGACATTGAACTCAATTCAGTACAACACTTTTCTCTCCATGTCCGTTGTAACGGAATATACTCCGTTATAACGAGAATTAAATTCAATCTGAAGTGAAGTCCCAGTATGATGTTCGTTGAAACAGACATGTTAGTTCGTTGCAACGAACCTCTGAACACAGAGTTTCGTTTTAACGGACATATGTTCCGTTGTAACGGACTGTGTAACAATTCGAATATAACAGCCTTAACGGCTAGTTTGATTTATGATCCGTTATAACGGACTTGCAGTCCGTTGTAACGGACTATGCAAAAAATACATATTCTGGGAAGGATCTATGTGTTCTATAAATTGAGCCTTTCCCTCATTCCCCCTCTCCACTTCAACTATCTAAATTCTACATCAAAAAGAGAGAATTCACCATCCAAGGGCTAAAATCGGTCGTCGAAGAGGGTTTCGTACTCATTACGATTACCGGGGCGTGATACCTCATATAAAATGTGGCGTGCTCTCCTCAATCGATTTGAAGAAAATGATCAAATGAAAAGAACCAAACTAATGGGACTCGATCAACAATTTGATAGTTTCCGGATGATCGAAGGTGAATCTGTCGATGATATGTACACTCGGATGAATCATATCAAAAACGGATTCACCGATCTTGGAGAGTCCCTAACAAATTCTCGAGTTGTAGGTAATTGATTCGAGCAATGCCAACAAGTTGGGAGACTCTACGAGTAGCCTTGGAGACGATGATGGCTACACAAGACATGTCGCCCGAAAACTTGGTAAGCTACTTTCAAAATTTTGAAGCCCGTCTCAAGCAACTCAACCAAGAGAATCCTTCAACATCACGCCCCAAAGCCATCGCGTTACCCGCATTGGATGCTAGCGACGATGAGAGTGAAATAGCTCTCTTGGTAAAAAAATTTCGTGAATTTAGGTCACATGAAAGTGGTTCAACGACAATCGCAAACGACAAAACTTGAAGCCATATTGCTTTGAGTGCAACAAGAAGGGTCACACAATCGAGACATGTTGGACCCTTCATCCCGAGCATGCACCGTGGAACAAGAAGGATGACGAGCGCAAAGATAAGGAAAGGCGCGAACCTCGACATGAAAGGCGACATGAAGACAAAGGTCGTGACGAACGACGCAAGGACAAAGGTAAAGATTTAAAAAAAAAAAAAAAGCATATAAAGCTCATGTTGGAAAATGGGAAGATTTGGATGCTTCAAGCATATCATCCGATTCGGAGTGCAACTCGGACCGAGAGGCCGCGAACTTAGTTCTAATGGCAGAACTCATGTTGGTTCAAATTTCCTGATAGTTTGATTATTTCAAAACACTGTCATTACTAATGTATACATCCAGAAAAGTGCAGGATAACATAGGTACGATACGAAGATGAAGGAGGACTTGTGAAGGAGGACTTCATTGGATTACATCAAGAATCAGGACATGAAGTCTCAACATAAACAAGAAAAGAAGAACACAAGGAAGGCCATTGGAATACATCAAGACTCAAGATGTTGAAGCCTTCCGTGAGTGGGATACGCCACAAATAAACCATAGGTACAAACCTAGTAGAACTCAAGTAAAATCATGTTCAAAATAACAAAGAGTTCAGTCAAGCAGGAAGTGCGTTCTGAACGAACTCAAAGTCCGTTCAGAACGGACTTGCTAAATATCAAAGCTTTAAAGCTTGATTAGAACCAAACGTGTCACAGGGATGTGTACGCTCGAACGAACAATCATGTCCGTTCGAACGGATAATTATAATCCGTTCACCCACCTTCTGAGTGCGTTGAACGGACAATCCTTCCTGTGAACGGAAAACGTCACAGGGATGTGTGCATTCGAACGAACACACATGTGCGTTCGAACGGACAACCTGGAATCCGTTCACCCACTTTTCAGTGCGTTGAACGGACTCTTGTTCCTGTGAACGCAAAATGCTATGTATAATTGAGTCCGTTACGAACGGACCCAAGATGTACTTGCACGTTATTTTGAAACGGCTAGTGCAAACTTCAAGTGCGTTCTGAACGGACTGTATGCGTTCGAACGCACTGCAAGTTTTCTGAAGGATTTCTATAGAGAGTATAAATAGAATCCTTCATGGGTCTCTCTCTCCCACTTCCTCAATTTCAAACTTTCAAACCTAAAAGAGAGAAACCCTAAGCTGTGATTTTCTATATCCATTGATAGCTTGAGAAACCTCTTTAGATCGTTGATCTACTTTCGATATTCTCCACTAATCGTATCCCACTCACGTGACCGATCACGTTGTAGCTCGATTAGTGAAAAAGTGTAATAGGCTAGTGCAACAAAGTGTAAAGAGCCTAAGCTATATATCGATAGAAGCGTGTAAATCGATCTAGGCAAATCCTTGTAATCGAGTTGAGTTGGAATTCAATCGAAAGCCAAAAAGAGGCACAAGGCATTCCCGGAGACGTAGGTACTCGCAAATAATTGAGTCGGTCAATTAAGCGAGTAAAGGGTGAGTTAAAGCTACAAAGCAACCACCTACCGAACTTCGTAAACAAACATCTTGTGTCAAAGTGTTTGTACGGTATCATCTTTATCATCTAAATTATTATTTATTCCGCACCGTAAATTAGGTTTAAATCTAAACTAAGTGTAAGTTAGATTGCCAAATTTACCCCCCTCTAGGTTAGAATTAACCAACAATTGGTATCAGAGCAAGGTACTAACCATCTCTTTGAGTAGTAGGGATAACTTGTACTTAACGATCAAATGGCCGAAATTAATCCTATTGTACAAAACTCATCGATAAATCCGATAAATACCGTACCCAAATCAAATATATCAAACTCACGTGAATTAGATGGAACCAATTGGAGTTCTTGGAAGAAATGCATGCTAAATACATTCGCTCTCCAAGGACTTGACAAGGTAGTGTTACGAGGCTTTGTCTTGGCCCAAGAGGTTGACACGGACGGAAATGTAACCTACCCTGATCAAACTAGGGAAGATAGAACTAATGACATTTACGCTCAAAACTTAATACTGAACAACGTAATTAGTTCTATCGGATCGCTAGTTGATCATTGTGAAAACTCATATGAAATGTGGCGTATGCTCAATGAGAGATACGAGGGTACATCTCAAATGAGAAGAACTAATATCATCGGACTTGAACAAGAATTCAACAATCTTCGAATGATTGAGGGAGAGTCCGTTGATAAAATCTGGGCAAAAATCAATGTACTAAAAACCCGATATGCCACCCAAAATGCACCTCTTACTGATGATAGAATTATTGCTAGATTGCTTCAATCTATGCCCCGTAGTTGGGAATCTTTACGTGTAGCTTTAGGTACAGCGGTAGCTTCACAAGACCTCACGCCTGAAGAATTGGTAAGTCAATTCCGAAATTTCGAGATTCGACTCAAGCAACTCGATGAAGAACAAGGAATCTACATACCCTCTCCTCACTCCAAAACCGTAGCTTTGCCCGCCTTGAATGCAAGCAATGACGACAACGAAATGGATGATCTCACGTTGCGACTCCTAGAGTGGCAAAGGGACGAGAAGCGATTCAACGAGAATCGGAAACAAAAGGGGCTAAAGCTCCATTGCTTTTGGTGCAAGAAAATTGGACACATGATGGAGTCATGTTGGACTCTCCATCCGGAAAATTCGAGGTGGATCAAAAAGGATGAGGACCACAAGGATCGGGAAAGGCGAGAGCCCCGATACGAAAGAAGATACGAGGACAAGGGGCGAGAAAATCGTCAAAACTACAAAGGTAAAGAAATCAATAAGAAAAAGGCATATAAAGCTAACGTCGATTGTAGGTGGGGAGAAACGGACGGATCAAGCTCATCATCCGACACGGATGGTCCGTCAAGTCGACACACCGCAAACCTTGCACTCATGGTAAGGATAGATCCTCCACTAATGAGCGCAGTGGAAGCGGCCATCAAATCTCTTCGTATTGAACGAGGTCTAACTACTACACATCACACGCCCATGGTTGTGGACTCGGAACCATCTACTCCCAATACCAGCTCAACACATGACCAATGTCATGAGGTACGTACATACTCTCTGCTTGACATAGAATCAATACATAAATCTAAATTTTCTCCCGCATTCGAACTAGAACTCGAATCTTGTGACGAGTTTCTTAGAGATGAAGGGAACTCTCAACTAAATGAGGGTAAACTTGAGAGCCAAACACAAGCTCTCGAGGATAAGGTAGCCTCTCTTGAGCTATCCATTTTGGCATATAAAACTCAAATAAATGAATTTAAAGGTTTTTCAAAGTGTGAGTGTCAAACCATTAAAGGTGAGATTTCTCATCTAAAAGTCGAAATTCAAACTCTTAAAGTTGAAAATGAATCCCTGAAGAAGGCATCTGCAAATATTGCATTGAGTCCTCCCTCATTGGATGATGTTTTAAGATCGTCATTGATAGGACAAAAGCCAAATGACAAATCCGGTTTAGGATATAAGAAAAATAACGGTAATAAACCCGATTTTTCAATATCTCAAAATCAAAAATCTAAATGGGAAAATAATAAAGTAAGTAGTCATGGAAATGCTTTCATGTACCATGACTACAACAAAGGTAAATATGCTAAAAATGAACAACCTAAACGTGTCAATAATAATTATAGGAAAAATCATTTTACACAAAATTCACAACCGAGACATACTAATTTGGGAAGAACCGATTGTTTGTTCAAAAGGGGACCAAATGGGTATTTCTATGAAGTGACAAACTACACCGAAGCTTCATATCAACAAGGGCCTCCCAAACATTTCACCAACACACGTAAACAATTTAAACAAAATAATTTTAAGCAAAATAAATTTAAATCAAATAACCTTTATCAAATGCCAAAATCGATAACTTCTAAGAGAAGTAATCCGAATCAACTCTCAGACTATTTTGTGAAGAGTACCACACCCACAAATAAGCCCACCGTAGCATTGTGTAACTATTGTTGCAAAATTGGTCATGTCTCAACAAGTTGTGATCTTCGCAATCCAAAATTAACGTCAAACTCAATATGGATGCGTAAAGATCGTCACTCGATGGGTCCCTCTACGTCTTTCGGTATAGGACCTCCTAGGGATTAAGCCCTAACATGAAGAACTATACTCCTTAGTATTCCACACCTTAAGCCAAATATGTAAGGAGAGTATAGGAAATGGGCTAAATCAAATTCTAGTCAAATTGGTCGAGTCTCATGTAGCTACCTCACAAGTGTTAATAGAGGACTACATTAGAACACTTGTCTCGGTAAATAAATCACAAATTCAGTCCAGTGATCACATCTCAGGAACCAGTCCGTTCGAACGAAAAACATGTGCGTTTGGAACGGACAAATGAAGTCACCAAATACCCTATTAACTGTCTCAAGTCCGGTAGAACGGACTAAAATGCGTTCGAAACGGAAAACTGGACTATAAGATCCAAAGTCACAGTTAAATTATGGCGCCATCAAATTTCCTTACCAGGATCAAGTGCGTTCGAACGCAAAATTGAATGCGTTCCGAACGGAAAAATGAAATATAGGATTATGGCACCGGATCATCCTTTGGCGCCGATTCTTAGTGTCAACAGTGTTCAGTGCGCTCGAACGAACAAATAATGCGTTCGAACGCACATGCCTCATTCAGCGAACCTACTTCAAACCCTTACACTCGCGCCGTTTCATATTCTGGCGCCTCTTCTCAGTTGTAAGTGCGTTCGAACGCACATAGGAGTCCGTTCGAACGGACGTAACAACTTCCCAGATACAACTTAAAAACCCGAAATAGCGCCTTTCTCAGACATGAATGCGTTCCAACGCACTTGAGAAGTGCGTTCGAACGGACACGTCGTAATAACTCTTCGTCCACATGCAACCGACTGCATTCAATGGATGTGATGGCCCCTTTTTCCCTTACGGCGTGACTTGAAGGGACACGATTTCATCAGTTACTTAGCCCCCCTTCATTCTCTCTCCTTGTTTCTTTTCCAAAACTCTCTCTCTCCTTGTTTCTCTTCCAAAACTCTCTCTCTCTCAGAAAAACTAAAACCTTCAACAACAGCCATGGACGCCTCAAACTCGAGATCGAAAGCCAAGGCAAAGGGGAAGAAGATAGTAGGCGAGAGTTCGAACGCTCAAAGAAGAATGAAGCAAGCGGCCAAGAAGCCTACTCTTGAAGAACGCATTCAAAGTGACTATGACTTCTCTGACCCAAACAACGAGCATCTGTTTCGAACTCCGGAGGCTGGTATCCTCTTCCATGAATGGGTATCCAAGAGACCAATTGCTCCATGCTACTACTACGAGTTTCCGCCAAACATACATCACCTCCTCGACAAAGTCGAGGAAATCGAACGTCAATGGGGATTCGCGAATTTAGCATGCCTAAACGTCAAATCGTATGATGTAATCACGCGACTATTTTACGCAAACGCTGAATTCCACCGTGACGAAGAAAAGGTAACGTCATACATCCTCGGTGAAGATGTCGAAATCTCTATCAAAAACTTGAATGTTTTGCTCGGACTAAGGGACGACGGAGAGAAAATCTACGACACTCGCAAGGCGAGAATCGAAGCTGCCATCACGGGTATCAGACCTGGGCAAGGGGCATCTCACTTGGCCGCCCATGAACAGTTTATATGGGCCATCGGTAATAACATTCTCACTCCCTCAGAAAAATTTAAGATGAATCTCGAACAGAGGGATATTATACTCTTGCATCGCATGTGGTACAAGGATCAATTACCCATCCACGTGCCCTTTCTCATCACAAGCCACATGGAAAGTGTAATGAGTCACAAGAACGCGTCCTTGCCATACGGAACATTGATTGCCCGTATGTTGGAACTCCAAGGTATTGAGATACCACTGAGCGATTGGGATTTTCGACCGAAATCACCAATCAACCTTGCATCCGATGCAAACCTCCGACGGTTTGGATATCGGTATTCGCCGAGCATCCTAGGATGGATTATTGACTCCGCAAAGGATGCAGTGGCGTATCACCTTCCCCGCGATCCTACCCGGTGGACGAAGGGCAACACCTTGGACGAGGAAGAGGACAACGTCGACCCAACCAATACCGATGAAAGCGGTGAAGAACCAGCTCCCAAACGAAAGAGGAATGTGGGGAAGGGGGAATCCTCAAATGCCCAAACGGAACGGGATGATAAGAGGTTTGCCTATGTGAAGGAGATGCTCGACGAAATGGATGAGCGCATGGAGCAACACGGAAGAGCAATGCATGATGCGTTTCGTGTATCTGAAGCACGGATGCTTGAGAACGTGGATCGTCAATTTGCCGATCTTTACGTTCATCTTGAGAACAGGTTCGGAACGCACCATTAATTCCTAACCCGAGCCAGATGAAGTGTGATCAACCTTGGTTGTGGTGTGTGTTGCGTCGTATTATATTATGTTATGTTATGTCTAAAGTATTGAGTATACATGAGAGTATGTGAGAACTTATAAAAACTTTGATGTGTGTCGGTATGATTGAACAATTAGGTCTATTGAGTAATTATGTTTGACGAATAATTATGGTATTATGTCAGTAAACTTGTGCATTCATTTTATTATCCTATTTTGATTTAGTGTTTGTACACTCATCAGTATAAATTCTGTGAAATTTTTGTCAGTCCAGATGCAAGTGCGTTCGAACGCATTACGTTTTCCGTTCGGAACGCACACACAAAAACTGTTATATTTTCTTAAAAATCTGCTAAATTTTGAAAAGATTGTCATCATTCAAAACAAAAGAATTTGATCATATTTACGAGCTCATACATTCATCAATTCATTCTTTGAGGGGGAGCTCGTATTTAGGGGGAGCCTTCCGTTGTTGAAGTCTCCTTGGCCCTTTTGATCTCTTTCAAAATGGGGGAGAAACGATCGTACGGAAAGTTCTCAACTCAATGGTGAAACTCTCCAAACCGACAGTGTTTTGAAAGTAATCAAAAGGGGGAGTTTGTTGGTTCAAATTTCCTGATAGTTTGATTATTTCAAAACACTGTCATTACTAATGTATACATCCAGAAAAGTACAGGATAACATAGGTACGATACGAAGATGAAGGAGGACTTGTGAAGGAGGACTTCATTGGATTACATCAAGAATCAGGACATGAAGTCTCAACATAAACAAGAAAAGAAGAACACAAGGAAGGCCATTGGAATACATCAAGACTCAAGATGTTGAAGCCTTCCGTGAGTGGGATACGCCACAAATAAACCATAGGTACAAACCTAGTAGAACTCAAGTAAAATCATGTTCAAAATAACAAAGAGTTCAGTCAAGCAGGAAGTGCGTTCTGAACGAACTCAAAGTCCGTTCAGAACGGACTTGCTAAATATCAAAGCTTTAAAGCTTGATTAGAACCAAACGTGTCACAGGGATGTGTACGTTCGAACGAACAATCATGTCCGTTCGAACGGATAATTATAATCCGTTCATCCACCTTCTGAGTGCGTTGAACGGACAATCCTTCCTGTGAACGGAAAACGTCACAGGGATGTGTGCGTTCGAACGAACACACATGTGCGTTCGAACGGACAACCTGGAATCCGTTCACCCACTTTTCAGTGCGTTGAACGGACTCTTGTTCCTGTGAACGCAAAATGCTATGTATAATTGAGTCCGTTACGAACGGACATTGTCCGTTCGAACGGACCCAAGATGTACTTGCACGTTATTTTGAAACGGCTAGTGCAAACTTCAAGTGCGTTCTGAACGGACTGTATGCGTTCGAACGCACTGCAAGTTTTCTGAAGGATTTCTATAGAGAGTATAAATAGAATCCTTCATGGGTCTCTCTCTCCCACTTCCTCAATTTCAAACTTTCAAACCTAAAAGAGAGAAACCCTAAGCTGTGATTTTCTATATCCATTGATAGCTTGAGAAACCTCTTTAGATCGTTGATCTACTTTCGATATTCTCCACTAATCGTATCCCACTCACGTGACCGATCACGTTGTAGCTCGATTAGTGAAAAAGTGTAATAGGCTAGTGCAACAAAGTGTAAAGAGCCTAAGCTATAGATCGATAGAAGCGTGTAAATCGATCTAGGCAAATCCTTGTAATCGAGTTGAGTTGGAATTCAATCGAAAGCCAAAAAGAGGCACAAGGCATTCCCGGAGACGTAGGTACTCGCAAATAATTGAGTCGGTCAATTAAGCGAGTAAAGGGTGAGTTAAAGCTACAAAGGAACCACTTACCGAACTTCGTAAACAAACATCTTGTGTCAAAGTGTTTGTACGGTATCATCTTTATCATCTAAATTATTATTTATTCTGCACCGTAAATTAGGTTTAAATCTAAACTAAGTGTAAGTTAGATTGCCAAATTTACCCCCCTCTAGGTTAGAATTAACCAACAAATCACTCCGTCGGTAGACGATGTAGTGGAAAGAGCAATTCAAGCAATACTCCTCCAACGAGCACCAATACCGGGACCCCTTGTGCATCACTCTCCGAGAGTCACCTCTCTCGCCTCTACATCTAACACATCACATGACCTAGGTCATGAGGTATATCTCAATCCCATAATTAATTCAATCAAGCAAACCTCAAGTTCATGCTCCTCATCTAAATTTAACACAAACTTAAACTTGAGTCTTTCGACACACTCTTAAGAGATGTCGATGAATCTCTTCAAAATGAGAGTAAGATTGAGAGCACGATACTCGATCTCAAGGAAAAGGTAGCTTCTTTGGAATTATCGGTTAGGTCGTATAAAGCGCAACTAAATGAATTTCAAGATTTTTCAAAATGTGAATGTCAAGCCCTCAAAAGCGAGATTTCACATCTAAAAGTCGAACTTCAAAATTCAAAAGTTGAAAATGTATCCTTGAAGAAGGCTTGTGCATCCATTACATGTAGCACTCCTTCATTGGATGAGGTTTTGAGAGAGAGAGAGAGAGAGAGAGAGAGAGAGAGAGAGAGAGAGAGAGAGGGGGGGCGCCAGGGAGATAGGGAGGTTTTTCTTTCTTTTTCGAGTGCTGGAGTGAGAGAGAGGGGATAGAGTGATGTGGGTCGGGTTAATTGGGTTTTGGGTCGGGTTAAATTATATGAATAAAATATCATGGGTTAACAACTATTTAACTGGGGAGGCACGAGTTACTGGATGCAGGGGGCAAATCGAACAAAAATAACAAGTTTAGGAGACAAAAAGACCAAAAAAATAGTCAAGGGGCAAGTTGAACATTTCGGTATTTGTTAGGGACCAAAAACAGATTTTTCTCATGAAATTATGATGTTTTGCAGGAGTACACATGAAATTTTTGCCTTGTTTTTACTGCATGAACATTCGTGATATTTCTCATTTTTGAAGGGCATATACTATATTTTGAGATTTTATAGGGATATTCCTAATTTTTTTGTATTTTACAGAGGTCGCATGATATTTTGAAATCTCGCCAACCTATACCAAATGGTGAAATAAAAAGAATCGATGATTGGTAATTTGAATTCAAAATGGTGTCCAAGAGGCCCTTCAATAAATTACTAGTTGAATATGCATTACATCTTGATACGCAATTATATAACGTATTGTATTGACCAACTATACTTTTTGTAACCAATTAAGCCGACTTAGATTTGGCCTATCCTTAGGGGCGAAGATATGGATTAACATAAGGGGTAATTTCATATATAACCGTACAAATTTTGAAAATTTGATATATATATATATACTTGCACAATTAAAAATATCCATCGTAAATATCTCTCTAAGAAAATAACATTGAAAACTCTGCATAACAATATAAGGGACTTGTTCATGCAATATCAGTCCACAAGTTTGCCTTTGCACTAAATTTATTTTGATATTTTTCATGTTTGAACGAGACATTATTTCAAAATTGTAGGCTTATATATTATTTTGATATTATTTTTGTAGGGGTTTACATGAATAATGCACCATTGATTAAAAAAATAACAAAATATATAGCTGGAGCTCAGCTATAAACATCTTATCATTTTAGTCCTTTTTTAACAATTCTTTAGTTTTGATTTTTTTTTTTTTTTTTCACCTTCAGTAAAGTGTCATTGCCATACCAAGTGTCATGTCAGATAATTCCTTTCAAGGGAAATTGTACTGTGCCCCCACAAATGTGTTGAAATTTTTTACTACAATAGTAATACATGATTAATCTATAGATTAGTATTTTGGATTAACGATTAATTCATAATTATTCGAATTAATCATCAATTGATATGGACCTTAATTATATATTAAAATTATTTTAATAATTATGAATTAATCGTTAATCCAAAATACTAATCCATGGATTAACCATGAATTACTATTGTTGGGGAAATTTTCAAGACATTTGAGGGGCACAGTAAATGGCCTCTTCCTTGAATTAATCGTTAATTCAAAATACTAATTCATGGATTAACCATGAATTACTATTGTGGGAAAAAATTTCTAAACATTTGAGGGACACACTAAATTGCTTCTTCCTTTGAAACTTTGAATTATAACTTTCACAAATGAGTCATGACACTTGTTATTGAGTTTTAACTTTTACTAATAACACCCTATGTAAACATGAGATTTTCCCGAGGGCGTGTTTGCTAGGGCAGTTTCGTATAGAAGCATTAAACTAGTAGTTGCAGGAAACCAATGTATGAATATCAGGAAACTATGATAGTAGGAAAATGCAAAAACTACGAGTGTACGATGTTTAAAAAGTGTGTGATGAAAATCATAGGATTATATGTAGGAAATGAATAAAATATTTCATAATTGTATTATTTCTTATGAAATTTTATAACTATTGTATTTATTTGTTAATCATATCAAAATATTATTATTTCCTAGCTACACTATTATTATTATTAATTTCTAAATGCATTATTGTAATTATTAATATTTTCTAAATACGTTTAAATTATGTTTTAATTTTTAATTATTACCAATAATAACAATAATAATTATTATTATTATAAAAATTAACAAATTACTAATTAAAAGTTTAATTTAGGAATATCCATGAGATTTGAAGGATTTTATAGATTTATTTATCTATGAAATTCCACGTTTTTAGGGTATGGATGAAATTATGATGTTTTGGAGGGGTACACATGAAAAATTAGACATTCGTGATATTTCTGATTTTTGAAGGGCATATACTGTATTTTGAGATTTTATAGGGATATTCATATTTTTTTTGTATTTTACAGAGGTTGCAGGATATTTTGAAATCTCGCCAAACTATAAATAAAAAGAATCGATAATTGGTAATTTGAATTCAAAATGGTGTCCAAGAGGCCCTTTAATAAATTACCAGTCGAATATGCATTACATCTTCATACGCAATTATATAACGTATTGTATTGACCAACTATAGTTTAGTAACCAATTAAGCCGACTTAGATTTGGCCTATCCTTAGGGGCGAAGATATGGTTTAACATAAGGGGTAATTTCATATATAACGGTACAAATTTTGAAAATTCGATATATATATAGGCACAATGAAAAATATCCATCACAAATATCTCTCTAAGAAAATAACATAGAAAACTATGCATAACAATATAAGTGACTTGTTCATGCAATATCAGTACACAAGTTTGCCTTTGCACTAAATTTATTTTGATATTTTTCATGTTTGAAAGAGACATTATTTCACATTTGGAGGCGTATATATTATTTTGATATTATTTTTGTAGGGGTTTACATGAATAATACACCATTGATTAAAAAATAACAAAATATATAGCTGGAGTAGAGCTATAAACATCTTATCATTTTAGTCCTCCTTTAACATTTCTTCTCAGTTTTGATTTTTTTTTTTCACCTTCTGTAAAGTGTCATTGCCATCCCAAATGTCATGTCAGATAATTCTTTGGAAACTTTGAATTATAACTTTCACAATAAATGAGTCATGACACTTGCTATTGAATCTTAATTTCTACTAATCACACCCTACGTAAACATGAGATTTTCCTGATTAAGAAATGGAGAGATATGACGTGAGGGCTGAGTTGCACCCAATGTTGTAAAAAATACCGAAAAACTCCGAAAAACGGTCGAAAAACGGTGTAACGGTGGAAGACCGTTCCGTTTTTTGCCGTAACGTTTCAAAAAATGATCAAAACATACCGATTTTTTCTTCAAATTATTTCGGACCTGATTTTTTATTTTATTTTTTGGATAGTTATTTTTTTCGACACATGATTTCTTTTTTACCGAGTCTCCGTTTTAGTTCTTCTTCATGTTCACGACAATAGTTGGGATGCTTCATTCTTCAGTTCTTCATGATCGACTAAAGGATGACGACGGCTCAGTTTAATCTACGACAATGGATGTTCTATTATTCTTCACAACAAAGGCTAATCTCTTCTGCACGAACTGTGATTGTGAGTGCTAAGTTGATTTAATTTGTGCTAATTTGATACGACAACGGATGAAAAGAATGTGAAATTCGTCATTAACGAGGGATCAACTCTGACGAATTTGGTCCCAAATGATGTTAATGATTTTACGTTTTAGTTTTTTTTATTTGAATTTATATTTTGATGTTACATTTAAGTTGTACATTCGTTTTGATGTTAGGTTTATGTTCGACATTGTTTATGTTATTTTTTTACTATTGAAAAATTGAATTATTATATATTTTTTGTTTTATCTATAAATTTTAATTAAATTATTACCGATTTCAGTAACTGTTTTTTCACCGTTTTTTTATCGTTTTACGGCCGTTTTACAGTATTTCCTTAAAACGATCCCCGACCGTTCCGTATCATTTTCCGTATTTTACAACATTGGTTGCACCCCACTTGTTCGGGCACTATCCACGCCGTTGACATCCTAACTACAGCTCAGTTTGTATGAAGTTATCCTTCACAGCCCCAAGAAGTACCTCATTGGTGCAATATTTGTTTTTAAAGAAAAAGAAGATAAACAATAATATCAATAGTTTTCAATTGACTAATTTAGAAATATATTTTTTCGTGATTTATTGACACTACATGAACTTTCATCTTGCTAAAGTCCTCGTGAATAAAACAAAAATAAGAAAATCTTAAATGCTGACTCGATATGAGTTGGATGAATATGTTTCGGAATGTTACGGTGCACATTAATGGTATGTTTTGTCAAACACGTACCTACTTATGATTAGTTTATTATTTATTATTTATTATCCTATACAATATGACATATTTTATGAATTTAAATTGTTTATATTATAATTAAACAAAGACAAAAAATTATTTAAGATATTATCATAATGTAATAATCAAGCACGACAATGTAGATATATAGAAGAAATTATATTCAAATGTCTCCGGTACTGGACCGCCAAATAGCAACAACTCATAAGAAAGTTTAGATGAAGGTGAACATACTATTTTTTTTTTTTTTTTTTTGCATAAATTTTTTTAAAGGATGAATTGTTTAGTTGAACATAGTATATGAATATGAATATTGGATACGTATTTACCCTCTCTTTAAATTGACAATACCAAAGTTTTGCCACGTATATCATCTATTCACCATCCGATTTCTTCTCCTAATCTGAGTGTGAGACATTCAATTTATTTACATAGGCAAAGAGAGCAAATCATACTTTTTTCGGTACGAACAAGGAACACCGTACATCATGCTTCCCCGAATTCCTCCACCATGCTTCACCATACCTAGAAAGAATCCATTCCGTCACCGTGCATCTTCAACAGAGAGAGTGAGGAGACAGTGCCTCTTCTAGGTTTGTCTCAAGAACCGTCCTGCCAAGAGATAGAAAGAGAGCAGATCATCGAGGGGCACCCGACTAGGTCGCACGCCAGCACCCAACTAGAGGTGTTTATCGCCAGCACCCAACTAGAGGTGTTTGTTATAATGCCTCAATCAATTTGAGTAAGCTAATTTTCAGTTAGGCAAGGCTCAAGGTTACAAAGCGATGACAAATACACACAAGGTGCTTGTTATAATGCTTCAATCAACTTCGCAGGAGCGAGGAGGCGACAGGCCATGAATACACACAAGGTGTTTGTTATAATGCCTCAATCAATTTGAGTAAGCTTTTTATCATGACTTAATTCCTCGTTTGTAATTCCTTGTTTTAGTTGGACATTCAGTTTTCGAACAAGAGAAAACAAACAAAAAATCAATGATGCATAGCAATACCGGTAAGCTAAATTGTAACGTCACTTTTACAACATTCTCCTCTTATAATCGTGCACAGGTTCACAATTACCGAATTAACCTCAATTTATTTTTATTAATTAATTATGTGAATCTTTAGGGATCAGAGAATAAATAGTCCTCAGCATTGTTGCATAAAGCACCGAAGGGATTATTGATTCTAGATATATTTTTATTGTTGATATATGTGGGTTAGTTCTCGAATTTGGTGGAAATATGATATATTAAATTATTCATCTTCTTTTGTGCAATGATGTGATTATAACCCTGATATATTTATTTTTATTTACAGGCGATTTGGGAGCGATTATAACCTTGAATATTTTATTGTTATTTACATGCAATTTAGCAGTGATTATATCATGTACAAGCCTCGCTTTTGCCGATGTAGGAATCATGATGTAATTCTCACGGACGAGTGTTCCCCGTTAAAAATCAACGAGGTATGTATTTTATTTACTGGTTCTTGTTCTTTTTGGTTACTCGTAAATGTAGTTTTGAAATGTTTATTTTTTTGGTTTATGGAATAGGCAATTACAAGATAAAATCTAGTATGACCTGGGAAACAAGGGAGTCTCCTCTGGCGAGTAAAATCACTGCCATTGACCATGTAATATTTCGAACTCATTAATTCATTTTTTTTTTAAATTATATTTTAAAATGGTTATTTTCTTGCATATTATTTTTTATGTAGTTTATGACGAGCTGCTTCAGAGTCGAAGCAAGTTTTACTTGATATCCATGAAGTCTTATTCATAAAACATGAACGTCAAGCGTTTATCAATTTAAATTAGCTTTATGTCAAATTGAATTGAAATAATTTAATGTTTTAAAATTCTTGATTTTAGATGTTGAAAAGGAATCCTATTTCGGCACAAGAAATATCTGAAACCACTCTCGATTTCTTTTAATGATGTGAAGAAACAATCAGTTGACCTAATTATGAAAATCGATGCTAATCAAATCAAGCATTCGAGTGATAATCACAAATTTCCTAGAACATTTAGGGCCCGTTCGGCAAGTAATGGAATAGAGGAATAGGGAATAGTCAATTAAACCATTTTATTCCAACATTGTTCGTCAAAGTTAATGGAATAAAAATGTAGGATTAAAAAAAAGAATGGTAGTATAATGACCAAAATGCCCTTTATCGTATAACTTAATTTTTCTCTAATTAAAATCAAATCAATCAAATAATAATGATAATAATAATAATATAATTATTATTATTATATTAACTATAATAATAATACTATTAATAACATTTATTATTATTATTATATTATTAATAATAATTATTATTAATAATAATTATTATAATAGTTATTATTATATTAATTATTATAATAATACTAACATTATTATTAATAATAAATAATAATAATAGTAATAATAATAATAATAATAATTTATTATTATTACTATTATTATTATATTAATAATAATAATAATGATAATAATAATAGTAACAACAACATTAATAATAATAATAACAATAATATTAATAATAACAATAATAAAAATAATAACAACAATAATAACAAAAATAATAAGGGATAAATTGGTCCAAAATAAATAACTATTGGATGGAATAGATATATTCCATGTTTTATATGGAATAGACTAAACCGGCTAAATCCTCATTTTATTCCATGATAATCCATGTTTGTTCGGCAGGAATAGAGTGGATTAACCCTTTTAATTCTCTATTCCACTCTATTCCATGATTGCCGAACGGGCCCTTAAGGTTTGTCTTTATTTCTTTCTTTCTCTATCATCATCATCGTTGTTATTATTATTGTTATTATTATTATTTATTATGTATATGTGTTTCATTGGATAGGAAGAGTCGGATATAAATGGTACAATAAGAAAGCAAGGTACTGAATTGCCTTGACCTGCGTAGATCATAATTAAATTGGATATGCCTAGATCATAATTAAAGGCGACAAAAAATAGAATTGTTAGTATTTTTAAATTAGAATTCTCAAGAAAGAATTGATTCAGAATATCATTGGTACCCGTACAAAACAAGAAATTATCATATATACACCTCCAAAATGTGAACAATCATGAATACACCTTAAAAACATAAGAACTATTGAAACTTGAAATGGGATATCCATGACATTTCTCATTTTGAAGGTGCATATGTGAAATTGAGCCTAAATGAAAATATTAATAAAATAATACAAACTTTGTCATTATTATAATTATTTTTAATTAATGATATATAAATAATAACAAGTAAGAAAGGAAGAATGATATTTGGTCATGATTTTTCCTTAGATTAACGAACTAAAAAAAGACAATACTCACATTTAAACCGAGGATAAAGGATTTAAGTACCCTTGTCTTGCCACGTTGCGAGAAATATTTTTTAAAGGAGACAAAATTTCGGAGATAGAAAATTTGCAAATCCGTTCTCAGATTTCGTTCGATTTTGTAAGCAACAAAATGTCGGTTTTATCTGCTTATTGATATACCTTGGAGTTCTATATTTGTTACTATTACTTTTATTTTTATTTTTATTTTTATTTTTATAGAACTGTTGTTCATGAATAAGCTTGTATGACTACAAAAGTTGAAAACACCCACAACGAAGAATTTTCGTAGTCTATTTTAATGCAGACTGGGTCAAAGATGCTCCCGCCAAAGAGCATATTAAACGTATCCTTTCCATCTGACGAGAGTAGGGGTGCTACCTCCAAAGAGCGGTTGACTGCGGCAAGAGTAGTAGGGGTGCCAAATCAGATGCGGGTTGACTGCGGAGTATTTTGATGGAGGACCTATCCTTCCCATAAACATAATATTTTCCTGGTTGAGAAATGGAGAGATATGATTGAGGGCTGAGTTGCACCACACTTGTTCGGATAACTTATGGAGGACCTATCAGGTTTCATTCTTAACATATTAATCAAAGCCTATGTCAAACAGGACTATACAAAATACACATAGTGTAGTTCTTGTACATCATCAATATTTATTATATTGCCTCTCTTTTACATCTATTTTCTTCACTAAATGCATAAAAGACAAATCCTCCAATCTATACAAGTAATAGTTCAAATTGGCCGAAATAGTATTGAGATAAATTTGCATAATTTTTTATAGTCTTCCTCTGTTTCGATACTTACTCCAAATTATTCTAATCGAAACTTCATTCAATTATAATATAAATTGATTAATCTTTTGTTACGTGCTTATGCTTAATTTGCGCCTCATTGAACATAATGGCACGATATTTATAATATTTCGTAACACCACGAGCGCATCCCCGTCCAATATCATGAGACACGTTGCTTGTAATCACAATATTTTTTTGCCATGTATGAGTAGATTTTAATTGAAATTACAAATGGAAATTAATGGAAAACTTATATATATATATATATATATATATATATATATGGGGGCTTCTATGGTACACCCTTTTATCCTTATCATACACCCTTTCATGTTTGAACGGTTGAGATTAAACGATGACTCTCAATTCAAGGGCTACGATTAACAAATTTAACATCAATTTTCCAAAACAAATTTCGATACACCCCATTTCAAGGGTAAAAACGTAATTTTCTACCATCATATTTTACCCCTCTCCTAGTCTCTCCAACCTTCTCCAGTTAACATCAATTTTGTCTTTCTCTCTCGCTCGTTGCCGAGCCCCCAACTCCTCCTCACTCTTTAGCTCTGACAAACACATAACCACGCCGCAACCTGATTGGAAGCGTCATCTTGAATCTCCTCTGAGATGTAGTCGAGAACAAGAAGCCCTCCATTCCTCGAAGAAGCCAAAACTCAATCAAACCACAGCACGAAAAAGACAAATTCATTTTTTCTTGAAAGTAGCAGCAATCGAATAATGTAAAAAATTGCATATCGGATCAAGCACGCGGGATCCTATCGCAAGGCACCATGGAAAGATCCACAAGGCTCAGTCCAAGCCGTTGGTACCAGTACCAGCTTTGCATATTTTGTTCATTGAATATGTTCTTTAGTAGAGCTTTGCGGACCTAGGTATACTTTTATTTTACAATTGGGTCCTTTTCTTTTGTGAAATTATGTTTCTAATCCATATATTTGATTTTGAATTACAAATTATTGTAATGGTAATTAATAATTATCTCCAATTAATCTAAGTAACTACATTGTTATTTTCGTAATTCCAATATAATAGGAGATTTTCTTTGCAAAATTACCTATCAATTGTAAAATAGTACATGATGTGACCTATATGGAGAGCTATAATAACTCGAATAATTGACGAAGTGAAATCGAGAGATATGCAAGTGATATGTTTGCAATCTTCTACATATTCGAGGTTGTCGAGAAATAGCCTCGTAAAAGAAGACGCAAATCATCTTCATCTGCTGAAGAAGCTGGGTTCTTCGACATATCAGTACTTGCAGAAAAAGGTAAAAATAAATAAAAGTTATTTACAGTCATTTGCAAAATATTGATCAAGGTTGGAGATGATAATCCATGAATTTGATATTCCAGTTCCTATCTTTTGACAATTTATAATAACCATCACAATAATATTTGATTTCAAGGATGAAAAACCCATATGTGGCTGCGATTGATGGTTTGGCTTCTTGGTGGAGGAGCAAGGATCAGTCCCTATCTTTTAGTGTGTTCCACACTTTTTTTCGAAAAAGACTGCTATGAGGTGGGGTATATTTATTATGAACAAGGCTACTGACATACTCACTCAGCTTGTTAAGCTCGAGGATTGATTTGTGTTTATTTTTGAAATGTTTGTATCCCTTGTTATTAGTTGGTTGTCATTAACGACTTTGAAGACGATCTGTCACAATAACAAAATATGAAAGCAATGCATAATTATTTAATTTTGTATTGTTTCAATAAAAATAAAATGAAAATTTACATTACATTTCTTCTCTTAATGAAAAAAATAATTTAATTAGATCTAGAAACAAGATAAAAAATAACTCAAAATGAATAATCGTTGCAATCCAAGTACATAATTATATTAAGAGAGATGATCGGAGAGAGAGGGAGAGGAGGCGGTCAGAGAGAGAGAGAGAGAGAGAGAGAGAGGCAGCCAAGAGGGAGAGAGAGTTGAGGATATGCAAATCGTGTAAGAGAAATAAAAGGAAATAATTCAAATGCAGAAACCAAATTGTAATGAAAATGGAGAGTTAAAACAAATAATACATACTAATTGTTTTAATGTCTAAATTACCCTTTTGCAAAAAAGGTGTATCATATAATCCCCCATATATATATATATATATATATATATATATATATATATATATATTCAGCTCCACAAACTAAAAAAAAAACCTTGATGAGGTGGCAAGAAAGTGATAAGTGAGTTGATTAGTATTATTAATTGATTCCATTAATGACTTAATTGATCATTTAATTAAATTGAATCGTCAATTAACATGTACTAACATTAACATATTATAAATTATTTACGTGTCAATTAAATGTGTTAATTAATATTTAATTGAGTCAACTAAAAAAGTTAATCAATTCATCCAATCATTTTTTACCCACGTATCAAGAATGTTGGGATGAGTTTGGGGACATAACTATCATATATAGAGACAAAAGGACAAAGAAAACAAATATATTTTGCACTTACTTACTATTAAAGTATTAATTAAAATTAATTTTTCTATAATTAAAATATTATAGTAGTATTAATTAACAATAATATAAACACTTGGAACAAATACTACATTATATAATTCTCTACTATACAGATAATTTGGACATATAGCATTAATTGATCCAGCAAAAAAAGCTTAAAAGTTTCAGAAATTAATGATTTTTCCATGCATTAAACTACCATAGATTTGGATTTGTTGTTGATTAGAGATAATCTGTTGAACATAAATTGAATATTGGATACGTATCTATTTAGCCTAAGGGCTTTACCAAACCAAAAAAAAAAAAAAAACTTATCCTTTCCATCTGACGAATAGGGATACGTATCTATTATGAATGGCGGTTGACTGCGGCAAGAGTAGGGGTGCCAAGTCAGATGCGGGTTGACTGCGGAGTATTTTGATGGAGGACCTATCCTTCCCATAAACATAATATTTTCCTGGTTGAGAAATGGAGAGATATGATTGAGGGCTGAGTTGCACCACACTTGTTCGGATAACTTATGGAGGACCTATCAGGTTTCATTCTTAACATATAATTAAACAAGGAAAATGTTCAAAGATTCTACGGCCAAAGCGCTTCCAATCATCACAGGTTTCTTGCTTGGCACGCATGGAGAACCTCTGTTCGGGCAATTTCAATTTTCATGCTCTAAGTCTATTTATAAACCGAATTACTTCCCCAATTTTTCTCATCTTCTACTTCTTCTTCGTTCAGACCCTGTGGTTACCATAGGTTTCTTCTGCATTCACATATATTAGTTCACTACTAATCGTTCAGACCCTGTGGATTATCACAGGTTTCTCATCGACTTCGATGGCAACGATAAACTTGCCTCCGGGCTTCCGGTTCCACCCTTCCGAGGAAGAACTCCTAAAGGAATATCTCTTCAAGAAGATTTCTGACCCTGAATTCATTTCAATCGTCATGGGAGATGTAGATCTGAATAAATGGGAACCTAGAGATCTACCAAGTAAGTTAGTTGTCCTCCCTTAATTTTTCTAAATCCTAATATATGTTTGGTTTGGGTTATAATTTATGATCTTTTGATATATCTTAAAGGCATGGCCAAAATGACGGAGGGTAAAGAATTCTACTTCTTTTGCCAAAAGGATAAGAAGTATCCGACGGGGAAGAGAACTAATCGAGCGACAAAGGAGGGTTACTGGAAGGCAACCGGTAAAGATAAGGATATATTTAGCACTATTAGGGACAAAAAAGTTCTCATTGGCATGAAAAAGACCCTTGTTTTCTACAAGGGAAGGGCTCCAAAGGGCGAGAAAACCAATTGGGTCATGCACGAGTTCAGGGCCTTCAGGCTTAATGACAACTTGAAGGTTTGTGAAAATCTCTATTGTTTGATTGGCAATAAGGTTTTAGTAGTTTGGTCCATGATTCTGAAAATCGGACTCCGATTCGGACTCGGCCGGTTCCGTCAACTTGGAAATCGATTGATTCGGATCAGACTCGGGCGAGTCGGAAAAAAAAATCGGATTATTAGTAAAAATTAAAAAAAATTGAAAAAAAATATTTTTAGAAAAGAGGACGGGGAGAACGTAGAAGAAAGAGAAGGAAAAGAGTTATGTGTGACACAGTAGGTTTTTATACCTAGGTTATGATCTTCTCTTTCCAGTTTTTACTGGAGTTGGGAATTAATTTTCAGGATTTTGAATCTAGATTTTCTAGCTACAGGTGTAAAGTCTATGACTCTATTGTTCCTATGATTAGGTATTGGGAGTATTTAGGATTAGTATTTTAAATAATTAGGGCTAATATCTCCAATTTATTGTATGAACTATTATTTGATAAATAAAAAATATAATAGAGTAGGACGTAAGAGCCTACTTTATTTTCATCAAAAGAAAAAAAATTGAAAAATATTATAAAAACAAATTCAACTAATAAAAACTCAAATTACGACGTAATATAATACATAACATATTTATGAAAGTCGGAATCGGAATCGAATTCAGAGATTATTTTAGAACAAAATGATTAAAAAAGAAATTGAAATGAACAAATGTATGTACCAAATATAATATTTAGGGATAGAATAGTATATAAATATATACTGAATTTATATGTGTGTGTTGTATTTATTAACAAAAAAGTTAATGTGTATAAAACAATATAAACTTAATTTTTTTTGAAAAGTGCTTATATTATTAATATGATATTTTCAATTATATTATATTATTAATCACATACAATACTTTATAATTTTGTTATTTTTATTATTTGGTTAGAAGTGTGGTGTAAAGTAGTCATTGCTCCTTACAATAATTTTTCCGCTTCAGCTGATTTTGTATGGCTATTTCAAATAATTAAATAAAGAATTCGAATCAAAATTGCTATAAATTTTAAATATGTAAAATATAGTTTAATAGGCCACATACAATCCCATGAAATATCATATCCCATACCCATCTCGTCTTCTTCCTTTCGCCTTCTCCACAGCCATGGAGCTTTAATGATTAAAAACTCTCAAACTCAAAAACCCACCCTAATAGCTTGAGCTTCGATCTGGAAACTCACATTGACAATTCCTTCTTCATTGCTCGCTGCGAACTATGGCATACAGACTAAACTCTCCACACAAAAAAAAGAAAAACGGATGCGATATGCTCGAGGAGACTCGTCTCGGGTGTGTCCGAGTCTGACTGAACTCGGCCGAGTTTTTTTTTAACTCGGCCGATATTATGAACCATTGGTCTGATTTATACATTTTAAAATTCATTAATATGTCTTGGATTGATTCGTGACCTTCGAGTTTATACCGCGGTTTTAGAAGCGCTGAATTTTGTGTTGATTGAACCGGTTTGGCATCCGGTCTAATGAAACCGGTTCAACAATCAGTTTTTGTAGAAGATGCATGAAAACGATTACATATCTGTGTAGTTTAGCAAGTTTTCATTAGGACTTTTAATTGCTAAATAATTTAGTAAACAATGACAAGTGACAATTCTAAAGGTTTTATTTGACAATTTTGATTTCTACTGAAAGCTTTGTTCGCATGTTTTGTTGCATTAATTCTTGACTCGGTCACACAATTTGATTTCAATTTTTCTTTGATGTTTTTTGCAGGATGAATGGGTAGTGTGCAGGATTCATGAGAAGAAGAACTCAAACGAGAGAAACCAACCTGCCGGATCCGACCTATCCAACCAATTATCCGAAGACCAGATATTCGTTGATTCCTTGCACGATCCAACCTTCTACGATTCGAATAATCTACCAATGTTCTCAAGTGAAAGTATAGAAACATTTGGTAATAATCCATCAAATGGTACAAATTATTCTGAGATGATGATAAATCCACCCAACAATTTCATCTATCCTAGTAACATTCTCCCCAATATGAACCATAATAGAAATCCAATTCATATTCCTAACCCACCAAATCTAACTTGGATCACGAACAATCAAGACTATACAAATTTAGGGTTAATGCATCAAGGGCAAATGATGAGCAATACAACAACCACTTCAATAGTTGCACCAAACCATGGAACTGCTCAAGGCTATGCAAATTCAGGGTTAATACATCAAGGGCAAATGATGAGCAATACAAGGACTACTTCAATGGTTGCACCAAACCATGGAACTAATCAAGGCTATGCAAATGATCAGCAATTCAACGACCACTTCAATGGTTGCACCGAACAATGGAATTGGAACTTACCAGACATTTAACCCTCTTGGATAACCCCCATGGTGTGAATAATAGGTTGCACGGAACAGATTTAGGGTTAATGCATCAAATGCAAATGACGAGCACACAATTCTTGCAAGTTTCCAGGTAGCCTGTATTTTGGATAAAAAAAACATCTTTGTTTTTGTATTAGTAGATTTTGAAAACCGTAAAGATCAGAAGAGATAGGGATACTTGTTTTGAAGGTTTTATTTAGGGTACGAGTGGTTAGAGTTTATCCTTTGTTTTTGCCTACGGGCTTTCAACAACAAACAAAGAAAAAAAAAAGAAAAAAAAAAGAAAAAAAAAGAAAAAAGAAGAAAAAAAGAGAGCAGGGCTTTCAACAAAAAAGAAAAAAAAAATAGCAAGTTTTATTATGAAAGTGAATGTATTATTAGTGCTGGTGTTATGTATTGTGTGTTATATATTATGAATTGATGTTGTGTGTTGTGTGAATGGTGTTGTGTGTTATGTGCTATGTATGGATGTATGATAAAAGATGTTGTGATATATATATATATATATATATATATATATTAACGAGTCACAATAATAAGTAATATTTAGTGTTGCGTCGTTTTTGTAGTCAATCGTGTAACGAGACGCAATAATGTGCAAATAAAGTGAATATACTAGGAATATCTAAATAAATTCATCTTATACGTATTTTAATATATAAATAAATTCATAGTATATTTTAATATAATATTAATATCTAAGAAATTCACAATAATACTTATTTTAATATATAATTAAATTCATATAGTGTGTACGCAATTTTAGAAAAATATTTAAGATCCCACGAAAGGGGAAATGAAAAAAAAAAATCTATTTCGCTGCAAAATAAAATTTGATTTTTTTTATTTTCTATCATTTACACGGCAATTAACAAGTATAGTGCATATAATATTGAGGAGCAAAATAGAATAATAATAACACATGTATAATATAATGAATCGTGTATGCCATTATAAAATTTAGAACAAAATATGAACCAATTTTTTTTTTTGTAATCTCTCATAAGTCACAAATATCAAAATAAAATGTATTTCCTGCAGAATTTAAAATAGATGGCATGATCATTTCGTAATATCATAACAAAAATAGAAGATAATATTTAATTTCCTAAAATATAAATGATAAAAGAAAAATAATAATTTAGCATCATAAAATTCTCTATTTTATGTTCCCGAAACAAAGCCATAGTACCTTCTAGTTTCTCTAAAGATAAACAGGCTAGAGAAATAAAGGGCTCGTTTAATTTCAATCTTATTTCGAGTAATTTTATTCTACAAGTCTAACGTAATGAATGATCTAATTTTATTATACAAGTCTTACGTAATGATTGATCTAATTTCATTCTTCTTTTTGGTTCAAGTCACATGAAAGTATGCCAAAATATCGAAAAAAAAGTCGACTGTAAGTATTTTATGGGCCAATAATGGATATGTCTCCTCTAAATAATTATATTAAAAAAATGGATGTATATCTATTTTATTATAAGGCCCATTTATTAATGATTCAACAAAGTAAACCATCTTCTTTATTTGGACAATTTTCTGGACTTAATCTAACCAAACAAACCGGATCTCATACCATATTGAATTGATAAAAAGCGTATCATCGCAATTCTATAATTAAACCTACTAATACGATCTACAAACACTTTGTCCCATTCTAATTCTAATGCCACGTCATTTTTTTTAACCCCACCGGATTTCAAAAGGACGCTCAATCGTAATTAATTTTTCTTTTATGTTCCATCCTCACACCTCTCTTCTTCGTCTCTTTTCTTCACGTCTCTCTTCTTCTTCTTCTTCTTCTGTTCTTCACCCCTACTTCTCACTTACCACTCTTTTGGTCTACACAATCCGCATCGGCGTCTTCTCAGACCATCCAGGAACACTCTTACGCAGTAAAATTTCTTCATTTTCCCGCGATACTAACACGAGTTTTACACTGTTACGCAGCCGAAGAGAAGAAGAGTACCGTCCAGCCCGATTTCATGGAACTATTCATCAAGTGAAGTCGCCAAATTATTTATAATCGATTTTTTAGGGTTTCTCTTCTACATGGCGTCCGTGCGGTGGGTCAAGGAATGGTCGGTACCCTTTCCTCCGTTTTTTCCAGTTTCTTCGATTGCAATTTGTAATCTTTTGTTGGTTTGAGAAATTTGATGCGATTTGTTGATTTTCTGTACTAGGGTTCTTCAAGAGGTCATTGTGCCTGGTGGAAAGTGCTCTCTTCTCAAATGGGTTTGAGATATTCAACTTTTTCCATTGATTTATATCAATTTCTCTTTATCTCGCCTTTTTCACTATGGTTCTTTCCTTTGAACTTTTAATAGGATAATAACTTAATATTAGAAGGGGTTTTAAGTCCTCTCTAATTTTATCAAAATAACTGAATATTTTGTAAATATACCATATCAAATTCTGGTTCTCATGGATTTGTTAGAATTTGCGCAGCGATTTAACACTCGAATACTAATTTTATTAAACAAAGATTAGTATTACAAACACACTCTTACTTTCACTCTCTAAATATTTTTCTCTCTCTAGAACTCCCTAACTCTCTCTTTCTCTTTCTCTTTCTATATTACATGATCAATATATGCTAAGTCCTATTTATAGCCCCTTATCCTTCTTTATGTTTATCCTTATCCTTACTCTTCTTTATCCTTATTCTTATCCTTATCCTTATCCTTCTTCATCCTTATCCTTATCCTTATCCTTCTTCATTATTAAGAAATTATAATTCCTTGTTCATTTCTTAATTTCTAAGAAAAATGAATTAATATTTTAACACCCCCCCTTAATTCATTTTCTTAGATACGCCGATCATTTTGCGATTGCGCATAAATTTGTCTTTCGATAACATCTCTGTCTTTCGATCGTACTACAAACTCCCACGTACGTCTGGATTTTATCCTCCATCGCCTTAATCCAGTTCTCATGCTTCTCCGTTTCAACAAAACTTTGCGGCTCAACCATCGAAAAATTGCAAGATTCATAAATATCTCGCAATCTCCTCACTCGTCTTGATGTTGTTTCCGGTGTCGTCTCTTCTTCTCTTCTTTCTCTATTCGGACTTGGACTCGACTTCGGAGATGAACTCAAACTTGACCCATTTCGTCCCGAAGAACTTCCTTCTCCATGTGGCTCGATAATTGGCATTCTCGGTTCACCAAACGAGATAATAGTCGGTGCTCCTCTAATTTCTTGCACCTTATTTTCTTCCCAATTCCAGGAAGAATTCTCGTCGAAGATAACGTCTCGACTGATTATCAACTTTTTCTTCTCCAAATTATATAGCCGATATCCCTTCGTCGTATCGCTATATCCGACAAATATGCACTTCTCGCTTTTATCATCGAGCTTTCTCCTTGTCTCGGATGGTACATGCGCGTAGCATATACAACCGAACACCTTCATGTGACGAACTGACGGTTTTACGCCACACCATGCTTCAATAGGAGTTCGATTCATCACCGATCGTGTTGGACTTCGGTTTAAAATATAAACCGTCGTACCAACAGCTTCCGCCCAAAATGTATTTGGCATAGCCTTTTCCTTCAACATTGCACGTGCCATCTCCACGATCGTTCTATTATTCCGCTCGGCAACGCCATTTTGTTGTGGGGTATATGCGGTCATCAGTTGTCTACGAATACCGTTATATTCGCAAAATCAGTCGAACTCTTTCGACGTAAACTCACTGCCCCGATCACTCCTTAGCGTCTTTATTTTTCGTCCACTCTCATTTTCAACAAGAGCTTTAAATTTCTTCAAAGTCTCGAATGTAGGGAATTCACCCGACCCCGGGCCCGCGCAGCGGATATGAAGGCCCGGTCCGGTTCCCAAAATCCAAGATCACGCCATGACTTCGAGGGTACGATGCAAAGTAGGATAGATGATTATCAGCGTGAAATTGATCACACACGACGGGTTGATCGCTCGCATCCTTCTCTTCTTCGGTGTCACGTTGGTGACTAGTCTGTGCGTCCCATACCACACGTCTCCCACCGTCTTGACACGCCTCCGGTTGTCTTCGTGCATCCCATGTCGACACGTTTCCACAGCCCTTCACTCCTTCGATTTGATCACAACGGAGAGCCACAAGTGTTGTTCCTCTACGTGTATCCACCTTGAGTCGGAAGACGTCGGTCGCGGATGAAACTGCCTAGACGAAGCACCGGCGAACTTGCTTGATTAGATCGATTCTCTACACCGAGAAAAACTCTTTTTCTCGGGTTTCTCTCTTCGCACTCTTTCACTCTTAGAAAGATAGACTCTCTATTTTCTGGATCATTCTCTAGATAGAATGAATTGGACTTCAATTTTCTTACTAGAGGAGAGAGAAATATCATATTCATATCACATATGATTAGGATGGGCCAAAATGCATGTATATCCAATATACACCCTTTCAAACAGAAAACTGCATGAACTCTTTCAGTATTCTGTAAAAACTAAATTGGTAAATTCCTTTAACAGAAAATCAACCTTCACTAAAGTTGTAGATAATATTATTATCTTTCCAACCCAATTTTTTCCAGCCCAATTGGAGTCGTATGCAAAAGTTATGACAGTGTTACTAACTGTATGTCATACTGTTGCATCCTTTCGGTATTTCATTGAAACGACACTGATACTTCGTTCACATGAAATATATTTCTACATGAAAGTTCTAGATAATCTCATTATCTATCTGACCCAATTTGAACCATTCAAATTGGAGTTTCCTACTGAAAGTTAAGTCCACGAACGCGTACGTTCGTTTATCCTTGTGTACACTTTTACGGTTGATCCGAAACTGTATTTCTTTCAGTCTCCCACTCAATTTCAGATCTACCTAAAATGTACTAATGCATATCCAATATGCACGATCTTAGATAATATAGCTTGCGTATCAACATACCAAGCTATGCACATCATATGTGCCAATTTTGTAATCAAGCCCGACTTAGTACGATTCGTTGTGTGACCATGTAGGTTCGTTTTACGATGGCAGTAGGCTGTTTCCAAAGCCCTACAAGCCCATGAGCGGGATCTAGTCACTCCATCATGGCTACCCATGTTAAAGCGAAAAATGATTTTGATCATTGTGCCTATCTCGAATAGCGGTTACTAGTTCTCTTGTTTGCGATATCCGTTAATCAAAAGGCATGGTGGTAGTCATCCTTATATCTTGATTAGTTATACTTATTCCTCGATTCCGAATTGAGTTAACAATTTCAATCGATATTAACCATTAATATCATTGACTACGGCCATAGTTTTCGTTAATCAATTCATCGAGTGGCCTAAGAGATATCTCTTCCTTTCGGAATAAACAATTCCTATCTTGGAGACTCATATTGAATTCCGTGTTTCGGACAATACCCAATGATGACCGTTTTAGCCCCTGTTACAGTAAGCGTAAGGTCATATCAAAGCATTGTGTTATGCACGTAATGCAATCAATGGTCCCCTCAAGTGTGAAGAACCTAAAACCCTATCCAACGCGAGTCCATCTATAATGACTAAACCATGTCATGGTCTCGCGGCTTTGGTCATATCCAATACATGTAACCTAACATATATCTACGTTCCCGATTCGACAAGCACCTTGTCCCATGATTAGCAAAACATAATTATCTCCTCGGCAAACGTACTAGTGTACATGCGACTAGGGATGTTTAGAAATGAAACTTTAGATGTGACGGTTTTGCTGCACATAATCATCAATTATGCCGGCGTCCACACAAGCTCAAATCAGGGTTCATGTAACAATCATATTACACAACCCGCACACAGTTTCCATATAAGGTGAATGCACAAAATTTTTAAAGGTATGCATTCATATAGATTAAGTATTTGGGTGATACAACGTTTACCTATGGGTATCTCCATACCCACAACCTGCGAGGACTATCGTATTAGATAACTACACTCTACTCTTTTCTTCCTCCTCTAGGTATCTCCATACACATAGTCATCGCATGACAATCACGCGCGACTAGAGAGAGCGGTTTTGTAAACGGGTCCGCACGTTGCTGCTAGTGTTAATCTTCATCAGTTTTGGAACATTTCCAATACCTACGATCACATCTTTTCACAAAATTTCATGGATCAAATGAAATTTTTCTGAGTATTTGCTAGAAGTGGTTGTGACCTCGGCATATTTGGCTTGTACTATTGCGTTTCACGCAATACACAACCATAAATCCGATAACTCGTGACTACTCGAGTTTGGTCATGTATCCTTGATCCACACCTCTTCCTTTTGCGATTAATAACCGCAATATACTCTCCTCCGTAAATAGAATCATAAATTATTGGTCATGTGGAACCTTTCCACATAACCGTGTTTTCGTTTAAGCAAAACATGTACACACTTTGTGATCTAAAGTCGTGCTACATATTTGGACGTGCTAAATATTTGGAAACTGCCATTGTTATAACTCGTTATAACCAACACGTCATCCACACCATTATAGATAAAATAAAATCCTGAATTCTTTCGCAAAGTATTCAAAGATAAACTTCACCGCTATCAATACAAATCCCGATGGGTTTAAATATACATAACCATTATGTATACATATGTATAACCATTATACATTCACAAGAGTTAGTCTCATGTAATCTCATTACATTCAAACTCGTGTGATTCCTTTGGATTTTATTGACGGTAAATTAGGCGCTTCATCCGTACGACACATATCCACATACATATCATGGCATACAAAATTGATTCTCACATCAAAATGTGAAGCATCATATCATTTCTATTTTTGCGCTGCTTGATGTCTCACATCGAGCCACAAAAATGTATGCCATTCGACATTTCAATTTAACTCCTCCAAGGAGTTATATGTTGAAAACCATTTTCAACAATATGTCGATATACGTGTGATAATATAGGATGAGGAACTTCTTAGATCTATCCTATAGATCTTCACGATTAATTCATAAGCGGTCTCGCCTAAATCCATTGTCGTTACAAGAAATAAAACGCGGCTCCCACTAATCTTCATGTGTACACAAAGTTTTCATTCGTTCCGACAATGTTATAACAGTTTATAACTTCGTCAAAACGAATTTCCCAATTCCGAGAAGCTTTTTCTAATCCATCATAGGGATCGTTAAAGCGTGCATATCCTATCCCAGATTCTTATGTATCGACAAAACCGTAAGGTTGTGTCAAGTACACATCCTTTCATAAAATTTATGTCAAGAAATTCGGTTTTGACATCCATTTTGCCACATCACATAGTCATATTATGCGACAATGGAAAGCAAAATTTTGAGAATGTGAAAGCATGGCAACATGCGAAAACGTTTCTTCATAGTACAACTACGAATTACTTGAAACTCTTCGCTACGAGCCTCGCTTTGCATATATGTAAATTCCTATCCATGTAGGTTCTTCACCTTGAAAACTCATTCACATTTCACGGGTCTAACCCTGAAAGTAATGAAATCAAGTTCTAAACTTGATAATTTACGTGGATCGAATCTCAGATTTCATGACACCTTACCATGTGGAATCATTACTTTTCATAGCATCCTTGTAGGATATCGAATCACCATATGATTTCGATCTATCATCATTAGCAACGATAAATCCGTATTTACTGGCTTATGATATAGCCTACTTGATCTACGAAAAATTCCTTTGTGTGTTCGACTCGTATTTACCGGCTCCCACTAACTTTCATCGGTACAATGTTCATTTTCCAGATCTCGAACTCTTTCGAGATTTATTCTACTCCCACTAGCCCGCATAGAGATAAGCGACATCAAGTTCCAAACTTGTGTGCATCCAGTCATGCTCTAAGAAGGCATCTCTTCGAGCCACGAAAATCTCATTTTCGTCGGGATGTTAGAACTAATACGCTTTAGTTTCCTTAAGGATATATGATAAACAAACAATTTTCAGATTTGGGATTGAGTTTAACCGAAACAAATTTCGAAATATACTCACATCCTCAAATCTGTACAAATGACAACTTCGGAACCATTCCGATCCATATCTCATATGGTGTCTTTTCTACCAATTAGAAGGTTTATGGTCCATATCTCGAATGCAACCATTCATTAGTGTCGCTGTCTCAAGGGCGTATCCCCAAAACATTTTTGGGAGATCCGTTTGACTTATCATTTATCGAACCATGTCTAACATGCGTTCATTTCCTCTTTTCGAACTCATCTCAATGTTCCGAAATGAAGATAATCGTGAAACGATTCCACAACCATGAATGATAATCAATACTTATAACTCAAACATCGCCTCTTCGATCCTATCGAAGTGCGTAGCTCAAATACTTGCCTCCTCGATCCTATCAAAGGGCTTTGATTTTCTTGCTAAGTCGATTCTGTATTTTGTTTTTGAAACTCTTTGAACCTTTCAAAACTCTCTGCTTCGGCACGCATTAAATAGATATTACCGTATCTACTTTAACCGTTCATAAACGTAACAAAATACCGATAGCCTCCTCCTGCCTCGGAACTTATCGGAACATTTACATCTAAATGTAATTTTCAATAATTCGTTGGATCTTTCTCCAACCTTTGGAGAATGATGCCCTTTGTCATCTTTGCCTAATAAATAAGTATCGCATCAATCAATCGAATCTAATTCGAATGATTCTAGCAATCCATCATATGGAATCTAGATACGCGTATCTCATTCATATGGCCAAGACGGCAATACCAAAAGAAGCAATCAACTTCTAGGTTTAATCCTCCTCGGATTTCACCGTTCTTTGAGTAATTAGTTTGAACAACTCCTTGTCCGAACTTTCTGTTTGGAAAATATTTTCCAAAATATCCTTAGACATATATTTCTTTCGATCCTGCCTTTGAATTACAAGGACATCCACGCATCTATATGCATTGGATTCCCCGGATGCTACAAGTATCTCTTATTCAAATTTACATCGCATCTCATGCAATTCCGGGATCGACTTATCTATCAAATGCATATGATATTCGGTCACGAAGATCAAATCTCGTACCATCAACACACGAGTGTTAATCAAAGACCCATAAGGCGTCTCAAAATTAACCTACTCTTTGAGCCGCATTGAACCATTCAACGCGCTCTAGCTCTTGAAACTATTTCATGAGCGTTGCGTTTTACTTTCGTATGCACCCAAATTCTCAAAATAATTTTGAGAAATTTGCGTCTATATATGCCACCACAAGGCACGTAACAACGTTCGATTCCTTCTTAAAGTTTATCGAACCCGGCTTTCTCTAAAACCAAAGCCTCGAGCCCTGAATCTACCATTTCCGTGTCCAACACGTTCCTTTAAGTCTAAGAACTATTCTTTAACTATCAAGGTTAATTACGGTAATTCCGGCCCCAAAGTCATCTATCATATCGATCTCATCGATATATTTGGTGTTGCTAGCTAGAAAACATAATTCTAAACGGATGATGAAGATAAAGCTCCTAACCGTCCGTACAAATGTGAATATCATGTCTACCCTTGTAAGTATTGAGAAATATCATGTATTTCACTTTCCTCCTATTTTCTCTAAGCTGTTTTTTCTTCTTTCTCTTTCATTTAATGATACAAAAAGTAAATAAATAATGTTACTTTGAAGAATGTATAAATAATATATAACTTTTTCTATGGATAATCAACGATATTTCTTACTAGGCGCAATTTCGAGTGTACCTCTCAATAATGTAAAATTTTGCATATACCCCTCAATAATGTGAAATTTCACGAATACCTCTGCAAACTCCTTGAAATATCATGAATACCTTTCAAAACCCTTCAAATAGCATGGTTACCTTTACAAAATTCTTAAAATATCACATATACCCCTATTATATCATTTAAAATTTATCAACGTCTTTCTCGTTAGTATAATATGTCAATTACCTAATTTTTAAAATTATTTTTCTGTGATAATGAATAACTTTTGTTCTAAAATAATATTTAAAAGTACAAAAAAATCAAATGTTGTCAATTCTATCTCATAATATCTTTCCAAAAATCATTGTTGAAATCAATACTATTATCAAAATTTTAAAATTTTAAGTAACAACTATATTGATATAAGGATAAAATGAAAACATTAACAAATTAGTAATTACTAAAAGTTTAATTTAGGAGTATTCATGATATTTGAAGGATTTTATAGGATTATTTATGAAATTTCACGTTTTTTGGGGTATACATGAAATTATGATGTTTTGCAAGGGTACAAATGAAATTCTGCCTTCTTATTACTACATGGACATTCATGATATTCCTCATTTTTGAAGGTCGTATACTATATTTTGAGATATTATAGGGATATTCATAATTTTTTTGTATTTTACAGAGATTGCATGATATTTTGTAATCTCGTGAGTTTACAAGAAATCAAGCCAAACTATACCAAATGGGGAAATAAAAAAAACTAGCGCTGCGCCTCCGCGATTGCGTGGGGTTTTTTTTTTTAATGCGTTGTAGTTTTATTTATTTTGTAGTGTGTGTTTGTGCACATATGTTACGGAAAATATTTTGAATGGCAACGAACAAGAGAAATTGTATGGGTCTTCACTAAACCGAGGAATTTGCGTGACTAATTTGTAAACTAATTTCTATATTCTGAAAATGTCATTTTTTTATTGTTCGTTCTTTGCATTGCTTGTAAGTACAAAAATATTTCGGTAAACTCAAATCAAGTTTAAAAAGTTATTTATAACAAAATTACTGTGTTATGTGTATCTGATATGGAATGGACATTTATTTTTGAACGAAGACATAATTTATCTCAAATTTAAATAACTCAACGGTATATGTTGATTGTACGCACGATATGAGCGAATTATGGGTACATTATAATTAACATGTAAAAATACATAATATATGAACATTTGACAACAAAATAACACATACTGAGATCCATTAAAAAATAATTAACAATTTCATTTGTATATAAAATATGCACGGACGTTGAATTTGCCTCAGTAAATCATACTACATCATGATTTTATAAATTCCAGAGCAAGAACTATTTGAATTGCTCAAGAGCCGGTTTTCTCCAACAATTCAAACGGTTGCTGCTTTAAAATTTGTTTATTCATTTATACATCATCGGAAAAACAGTAAAATAAGCCAAAAGATATTTGTATCCCGTGTTTGCTTTTTCATGTTTGTATTCATGATTTATTTTGTATTTCACAGTTCGTGGTATTGGTGTTTTTTCGTTTTCATACTCGTATTTGAATTCTTATTTCTATCCATATTCCTATTCTCATTCTTGTGCATATTTTCTTTTTTGTATTTCGTAATTCGTAATTCGCAATTCGTATTTCGTGTTTTGTTTTTGGTAGTTCGCAGCTCATAATTTGGTTCATAATCATATTCATGATCGTATCCGGGTTCATATTCGTATTCGCATTTCGTATTCGTATTCGTATTTGTATATGTGTATGCGCTCATCTTTCTTTTTTCGTATTTCGTATTATGTATTGAATTACGGTACATTAGCCTCAGTAAATCATGATTTTCACAGATTTAAGAGCAACAACCGTCAGAATTGTTCGAGAGCTCGATTTCTCGAACAATTCAAACGGTTCTTGTGATAAAATTAGTTTATCGTTTTATACATCATCGGCAAAATAAAGGGAATGAGCACAAAGGATATCATGAAATCATTTGATTTTGTCTATTTGTATTTGTATTTGTATTTGTATTTGTATTTCGATTTGTATTTGTATTTGTATTTGTATTTCGTATTCGTATTCGTGTTTGCTTTTGTGTTTTTTTTTTCGTATTTTGTATTCGTACTCGTATTCGTATTAATATTCGTATTAATATTTTGTATTTCGCATTTCGCGATTGTATTCGTATTTGTGTTCGTATTTGTACTTGTGTTCGTGTTTGTATTCATATTAATATTTGTATTTCAGTTTTGTGTCTTGTACTTGTGTTGCTATTTCGTATTTGTGTATATATTTCGTATTTGTATTCCGTAATTGTATTTGGTATTTGTATTTTGTGTTCATATTTGTTTTTTCTTTTTGTAGTTCATAGTCATATTCATGTTCATATTCGGATTTGTATTCGTATTGATAGTTCATATTTGTATTTGTATATGTGTATGTATTCATTTTTGTTTTTTCATATTTTGTATTTGGTTGCGTTGCGTTTGCCTCAGTAAGTTATGTATTTCACAAATTTTAGAGCAACAACCGTCTAAATTATCCAAGAGCCAAATTTCTCAAACAATTCAAACGATTCTTGCTATAAAATTGATATGTTCGAATGTTCATTATTTTTGCTTATAGTTATGTTCAAATATTTGTATTTTCGTCTTTGTATTTGTGTTTGTATTTTCATTTGTATTTGTATATTTGCAATTCCTATTTTCTAGTTCGCATTGAGATTAATTTCGAGATTGTTATTGATATTTCTTTTTCGTTTCGTTTATGCAGTATTTGTATTTGTATTTTGTATCCGCTTTTGTTTTCGTATTGCATTCGTGTAATTAGTATTTGTATTTTTGTATTTGCAGTGTATACGATTTTATTGTACCCCGAAAAAGTTATCAAGTATTTGCAAGCAATAAAATACGAAATACCATAAATGTCCAATTTTGTTTCCCAAGCAACGACTTACTGAATATACAGTATGTTTTTTTGGTACGTTTAAATGAGAATGGTAAACGATGATGATGACGATAATGATATAATAATATGCAGATGATGATAATGATTTGATGAAAATAATGACATGATGATAACGGCGATGAGGAGTGAAAAATATGGCACGGTACCGCAAATCAATATTCCCCTCGCATATCAAATTTTATAAAAAAAATTGGACATCAACAAATTTATATAAAAAAATAGATGATATACAAATTATTTTTACTTAGTTTAACGGGTTTTAAGACAAACCGTGTGAAAATCCTATTCAATAACTCGCGAGCTTTGCGCAACTTTTTTTACAAAGGGGCTTCTTCGGAGCTAGGATCTGCTTTGGGATCGCGTGGAAAATTCCAGACTGTGCAAGCCCAATAAGGACGGGGTCCACACGTCTTCCTCTGCTCCGTAGGAACGGGCAAGAACTTCGGGCCTCGTAATACACGCTTCCCACTATGTGTACCCCTGAAATTGGGATAAATAAACAAATAATAATAATAATAATAATATATAAAATTTAACAAAACCTGAAATATCAATTATATCTCCATAAAACATGAAAATTATATATGTACTTATTTAAAATCTAAAATATAGTCCTAAAATTTCAGAAATACCCATGTACAACCTGAAACAAACAAAATACCTGGGAAATCTGGAAATTTTAAGAACATCAATTGATTTTAAAATGTATCTAAAATGGAATTGAAAACAAATCCGGAAAAAAAAATGCCTGAAGTTGAACAATAAAATACCTGCTAATCCTAGCTCCGAAAGCAGATCCTAGGTCCGAAGCACTCCACCATGTAATTGCGAGTCTTTATCCCCCTGTACCAGTTGCGAAATGGCCTCTGGAATTCCATTTTTCACAATTAGAATCCTGAAAATAGAAAAACGTGGCAATGAATCTACAATTCGGTCCAGCAAAGTTTTGAGATTCAAACATCATGTCGAAACCCCAAAATTCCCAATCCAATTCGAATTCAAACAAATCATTGAATTCTGGTATGCATTCTACTGGAATCCCCGTATCTCGGTGAGTTAAAAGCCCAAATCGAGCAAGTTTTCCAATGGAACATTAGTTGTGTAAAAAATGGATTACCTTAACTTGAGCTCAATCCAACGCCCTCATTAGAATGCTGCACGACTTCTTTGTCGCCCTTTCTCTCTGTTCTTTGGCGTGAAGTTTCTCGGCGCCTACAACAGACTGTCGCGCGGCTTCTCTCTGACCCGTTCACTCTTTCCTTTTGGCGCTACTTTTCCCTTCGTTCTCGGTCGCGGCTGGAGTGTTGTCGCTAGGGTTTGGAGGCATGTGTTCTTCTGCGGAGTGGAAGTGAAATGAGGAGTGTTGCGGGCATTCGGAAGTGTTGTCGTGAGAGAGAGAGGACATTCGGCCACCGTCCCTACTTGGTTTCCAGCCTGCTGTGCCTTGCGCCGATAGCGGCTTGTCCTCTTTTCTCTTTGGCGCTCTAATCAAAACTACGAAAGAATTGAGAGAAATTGAAGCAAAATTAGAACAAAAAATATCAGTATATCCATTGGAGTCCCATTCAAAACGATAGTCAATAAAAGAAACGAAAAAACCTGCCCTATCGTGCTGTGATGTTGAGTTACTTGGCGGCGACCCTGTCGTGATCTGGTGGCGTTCATCCTCTCACCAGACCCTGGAATCCGTCGTTTGCTGGCGCACGAAATTCTGCAGCTGACCATCGTCGTTTTCTCACCCCGTCGAACTCGACGTCCAACTTGGCTGCGCGAGAAGTCTGCAGGAAACCGCAGAACCGACGACCGTGCGAGAACTTTCGACGTTGCACGCTCTCCCGCAAAACCCTGGAAATCGCCTGCGGAAATTTCTTGTCGAGGCGAGGAAAGAAAATGAGGAGAGAAACTTTGGGCTCTTAGGGGCGTTTGGTTGGAGCTTTGAAGAACGCCTTGGCATAAAGTATGCCAAGGAATTCAATGCCAAGACATACTATTTCTTGGAATACTTGATTACCATGTTTGGTTAGAAATTTATTTATTCCATGGCATGCTAATTCATCACAAATGTAAAATTTTTAAACATTCTATATTTGCAAAACTAACATATTTATACTAAATTTTTGTTATAAAATAAATAACTCATCCAAAAAAATAATTCAAATTATAAAAATAATTATTTATTGTCAACAAAATATTATAAATCAAGCAACATATTATTATAAAATTGATTACTCAAAATATTACTACTTGCAACCACCAAGCACCCAAAGTACATATTCTTCCTTCACATTATCTGGTAGTGTGAAAACGTACTTTGTCATGCTTGTATCTTTTGAAATAAGGGCTCCTGCTTTCATGCGGTCTTGACTCGTTAATCCTGGTAATTTCATTAGCTCTTCAAATACTCTATCTTTCTTTGCTGCATGTTCAGACTTAGGAGAAAATTATTTTATCATGTGAAAATTCAATGTAGAATCATTTCTGCATGTGCACTTTTACATAATCATATTAGAAGAGAGATGTTTTTTGATCCTATGGAAGAAGAATCTCAAGAAAATAATTTATTTCAGTCGACGGATGAGATAGAGAATAATCGAATTAGACATATCGAAACAAGTGACGAGTGGACACATTGGAGAGATACTCTAGCCGAACAAATGTTTAATAAGTGGAGGAATTCAAGGAATATTAATTAAACCAATTTAGTTATTTCGTATTTTGACGAATTATTAATTTTATTATTGCAGTGATATATTTTGTTGTATTTTTTATTTTATTCTAGTATATTTTATGACAACAATTTAATATAAATATATTAATTTAATGAATATGTTGTTTTTATAAGTACAATATGATATGACATGTAATTTCTTTTCCATGGGAATAGAGAAAAGCCATCAATTTTGGTGGTAATCCTATTCCCATCAATTATGCCCTAGGGAATGGAGTATTCCGTTACTTTATTACCTAGCGCGCAAACCAAACATGGGAATGGAATCCATGCTGGAGTATGCCAAGGCATTCTCATTTCAAAGCTCCAACCAAACGTCCCCTTATACATTGCGAGATCTGAAAGTCCTGGTTCATCATGGACCATGTACAAAAACAATACTGGTGTACAAACACCGAGTCTATCCATAAATGAAGGACTGAGATGCAGAGTAAAATTTTAGAACTCAATCCACCGGCTCACAATTAGTGAGTGACGTGACAGCTGAAAATGCAAGCAAAACCGGCTGCATTAGTATTCTGCTAAGATTGATAACTGGTATTGGTAATTGGTAATTTGAATTCAAAGTGGTGTCCAAGAGGCCCTTTAATAAATTAACAAAACTTGTCATACTAGAGAAACCCTTCTTATACCGCCATTAGGTCCGGTTCTGATAAGTTGGATATGCATTACATCTTCATATAAAATTAAATAACATAATTGTATTGACCGACTATAATTTGGTGACCAATTAAACCGACTTAGATTTGGCCTAGCCTTAGGGGCGAAGGCTTATGGTAATTTCATATATAACCGTACAAATTTTGAAAATTTGACATATATACTTGCGCAATGAAAAATATCCATCATAAATATCTCTAGAGAAAACTATGCATAACAACATAAGTGGCTTGTTCATAAGTGGCTTGTTCTAAAAAAAAAACATAAGTGGCTTGTTCATGCAATATCAGTACACAAGTTTGCCTTTGCACTAAATTTATTTTGATATTTTTCATGTTTGAAAGAGACATTATTTCACATTTGCAGGCTTATATATTATTTTTATATTTGTAGGGGTTTACATGAATAATACACCATTGATTAAAAAATAAGAAAATATATAGCTGGACCTTAGCCATAAACAGCTTATCATTTTAGTCCTTTTTTAATATTTCTTCCCAGTTTTGATTTTTTTTTTTTTTTTTCACCTTCTGTAAAGTGTCATTGTCATGCCAAGTGTCGAGTCAGATAATTCCTTTGAAACTTTGAATTATAACTTTCACAAATGAGTCAGGACAATTGTTATTGAGTTTTAACTTTTACTAATAACACCCTACTTAAACATGAGATTTCACGCCGTTGACATTCCAATCCTAAGTACAGCTCAGTTTGTATGAAGTTATCCTTCATATACCCAAGAAGTACCTCATTGGTGCAATATTTGTTTTTAAAGAAAAGAAGATAAACAATAATATCAATATTTTTCAATTGACTAATTTAGAAATATAGCTTTTTCGTGATTTATTGACACTACATGAACTTTCATCTTGCCAAAGTTCTCGTAAATAAAAAATAAATAAGAAAAGCTTAAATGCTGAGTCGATATGAGTTGGATGAATATAAAATACTAATTAAAAATGTGAATTGTCAAGATAATATGTTTCGGAATGTTACGGTGCATATTAATGGTATGTTTTATCAAACATGTAACTACTTACGATTAGTTTACTATTAGTTCATTATCGTATACAATCAGAGACGGAACCGAAACAGAATGATAAAAGAGCAAGAACAAAGTAATGTAATACAATTTTATAGGTCTATTATAAGAATATGCAGAGTTTTTAGAGGCATTCTTGCATTTTTCCATTTCATAGGAGTGGCTCCCACCCCCTCTTGCCACCTCGTGCTTCCGTCTTTGTATACGATATGGTATACGATACCATATGATATGTTTTATGAATTTAAATTATTTATATTACAATTAAACAAAGACAAAAAATTATTTAAGATATTATCACAATGTACTAATCAAGCACGGCAATGTAGATTTATAGAAGAAATTATATTCAAATGTCTCCAGTACTATATGAATCATAGTTCTGAATATTGGACTCGGACTCGGACTCGGTCGACTCGGATCCGACTCGGACGAGTCGAAAAAAATTATCGGACAGTTGGTAAAAAAATCGGAAAAAATGAGAAAAAAAATAAAAAAATATTTAAAAAATTGAAAAACATTATAAGAACAACTAATAAAAACTCAAATTACGACATATAATAGTACATAACTTAATTATAAAAGTTGGAATCGGAATCAAAAATTATTTCAGAACAAAATGATTGAACAACAATAAATAAATTGTAAATAATATAATATTTAATGATATAATAATGTATAAATATATATTGCATTTATATGTGTATTGTGTTTAAAAATTAGATTTTGATAAAAAAATGTTATAAAATAAAAAAATATTTCTGAAACATTTTTTGAAAATGATAATAATTAATATTATTAAATGAGATTTATAATAACTAAAAAATATTGATAAAAATGTCATCAAAAATATTCTGAATTTCAAAATTATAAGAACTAAAATTTAATTAATGAACAATAATTATAATTTGCTATTTTAATACAATATATGCATAATTTAATTCAAAAGATGCCAAGTTTATATCGTGTATGATTATTTATGTATTTTCTATGCTTTTGTGTGAAAAGAAATAATAACTATTTTATGAAATGAGATAACTTTATTGACATGATCTGAATTGCACTTTGCACTGTTTTTTTAGGATAAATGATGATGAGTTAACTCATTTTTTGTGAACCTATTATAATGTATCCGGTATCATTGTTTGATTTACAATTAAAAAAAAATACAAACATAAAATGCTACCAATGAAATTTCACAAATGATCCTACAGCTATTTACTTTTTTTAACTCATCTTCTTCAAAGTTCATACTACTCTTTTGAAACTATTCCTTTGTTACGAATACTAAAACCTAAACATTCAAAATCAATACCAGTTAAGATTTCTCCATTTTTGAGATCTCAGCCCGAGTTTTACCGGCATATGCTTGGGATGACTATGTTATGCACTATGCATACACTAACTCTTATTTTTCCGAAAAAAAATAAAATCAGAGACTCGCCGGCGATATATTCGGCCGAAACTCGGCTCGGAACCGACCGAGTCCGAGTTGACTCGGCCGATATCAAGAACCATTATATGAATATGAACCGCCAAAGAGCAACGTCATAAAAAAGTTGAGGAAGTTGAACATATTATATAATATGAATATTGGATAAGTATCTATTTTAATAAAATGCAGACTGTGTCAAAAGATGCTACCGCCATGTGAACGGATTATGAATGCGGATTTGATTGCAAGAGCATGAGTGGCGCTTCCATATTAAACCTATCGTTTCCATTGACCGAAAGAATGTATTATGAATGCGGATTGACTGCGGCAAGAGTAGGGCTGCCAAGTCAGATGCGGGTTGACTGCACCGTTATGAGTGGCGCTTCCAATTATCACAGGTTTCTTGCTGGACACGAAGCTCCCCGTCCTATATAACCAAGTCAGTGGCTACTCCATTTTTATCAATTGTCTTCTACTTCTTCTTTCCTTCTACCTCTTCTACATAATTTTAAGATTTTCTCAATCGGATTCACTACTCTTTTTTTTTAGAACAAAAACAAAAAGTAGTTCACTACTTATTCGATGGAAACGATAAACTTGCCTCCGGGCTTCCGGTTCCACCCTTCCGACGAAGAACTTCTAATGGAATATCTCTTGAAGAAGATTTCAGACCGTGAATTCAATTCAATGGTCATGGGAGATGTAGATCTCAATAAATGTGAACCTAGAGATCTACCAAGTAAGTTATTTGTCCTCCTTTAATTTATCGAAATCCTAATATATGTTTGTTTTGGGCTATAATTTATATTGATCTTTTTTTTTGAGTTTTTTCTGAGATGGTTTAATCCATACTCAGGTTTTTACTAAATTAAAAAGAGTTATATACAGAGGGTTTATATGATTACATTTATAAAAATAAACGGGTTACTCCCGCAACTCCCATCAAATATATAAAATTTATATTGATCTTTTGATATATCTTTTCTAGGCATTGCAAAAATGATGGCGGGTAAAGAATTCTATTTCTTTTACCAGAAGGATAAGAAGTATCCCACGGGGAAGAGAACTAATCGAGCGACAAAGGAGGGTTATTGGAAGGCAACCGGTAAAGATAAGGATATATTTAGCACTATTGGGGCTAAAATTCTCATTGGCATGAAAAAGACCCTTGTTTTCTACACGGGAAGGGCACCAAAGGGCGAGAAAACCAATTGGGTCATGCACGAGTTCAGGCTCAATGACAGCTCGAAGGTTTGTTGTGATCTTAAAATTCTTCCAAAGCTAAGAGGTCTAATCTCTATTGTTTGATGGACGACAAGGTTTTCGTAGTTTGGTCTGATTCATACATTTTAGAATTCATTAATATGAATTGGATTGATTCGTGACCTTAGAGTTTATACCGGTAATCCAAACCGGTTTTAGGAGCGCTCAACTTTGTGTTGATTGAACCGGTTTGACATTCGGTCTAATGAAACCGGTTCAACAATCAGTTTTTGTAGAAGATACATGAAAACGATTACATATCTGTATAGTTTAGCAAGTTTTCGTTAGGACTTTTAATTGCCAAATAATTTAGTAAACGATGACAAGTGACAATTCTAGAGGCTTTATCATGGTTCTGAATATCGGACTCGGACTCGGACTCGGCCGGTCCCGTCGACTCGGGACTCGGTCGACTCGGACCCGACTCGGACGAGTCGAAAAAAATAATCGGACAGTTGGTAAAAAAATCGGAAAAAATGAGAAAAAAAATAAAAAAAATATTTAATAAATTGAAAAACATTATAAGAACAAATTCAACTAATAAAAACTCAAATTATGACATAGAATAGTACATAACTTAATTATGAAAGTTGGAATCGGAATCAGAAATTATTTCAGAACAAAATGATTGAACAACAATAAATAAACTGTAAATAAATAAATTTGTGTAAATAATATAATATTTAATGATATAATAATGTATAAATATATATTGCATTGATATGTGTGTATTGTGTTTAAAAATTAGATTTTGATAAAAAAATGTTATAAAATAAAAAAATATTTATGAAACATTTTTTGAAAATGATAATAATTAATATTATTAAATGAGATTTATAATAACTAAAAAATATTGATAAAAATGTCATCAAAAATATTCTGATTTTCAAAATTATAAGAACTAAAATTTAATTAATGAACAATAATTATAATTTGCTATTTTAATACAATATATGCATAATTTAATTCAAAAGATGCCAAGTTTATATTGTGTACGATTATTTATGTATTTTCTATGCTTTTGTGTGAAAAGAAATAATAACTATTTTATGAAAGGGTAATGCTCTAGCCACTCTCTCCCTCCCTCCCATATCCCCTTCCTAGGTCTATGACATGTGGGACCCACATACATTAATTTTTGTGAAATGTTGTGTGGGTTCCACATGTCATAGACTTAGGAAAGAATTTGGAAGTGAGCGAGGGAGTGACTGTAGCACCTCCCTTTATGAAATGAGATAACTTTATTGACACGGTCTGAATTGTACTTTGCACTGTTTTTTTAGGATAAATGATGATAGTTAACTCATTTTTTGTGAACCTATTATAATGTATCCGGTATCATTGCTTGATTTACAATAAAAAAAAATACAAACATAAAAAGCTACCAATGAAATTTCACAAATGATCCTACAGCTATTGACTTTTTTTAACTCATCTTCTTCAAAGTTCATACTACTCTTTTGAAACTATTCCTTTGTTACGAATACTAAAACCTAAACATTCAAAATCAATACCAGTTAAGATTTCTCCATTTTTGAGATCTCAGCCCGAGTTTTACCGGCATATGCTTGGGATGACTATGCTATGCACTATGCATACACTAACTTTTATTTTTCTGAAAAAAAATAAAAATCAGGGACTCGCCGGCAATATATTCGGCCGAAACTCGGCTCGGAACCGACCGAGTCCGAGTTGACTCGGCCGAGTTTTTTTTGACTCGGCCGAGTTTTTTTTGACTCGGCCGAGAACCATGGGCTTTATTTGACAATTTTGATCTCTATTGAAAGCTTTGTTCGCATGTTTTGTTGCATTAATTCTTGACTCGGTCACACAATTTGATTTCAATTTTTCCTTGATGTTTTTTGCAGGATGAATGGGTAGTGTGCAGGATTCATGAGAAGAAGAACCCAAACAAGAGAAACCAACCTGCCGGATCCGACCTATCCAACCAATTATCCGAAGAGCAGAAATTCATTGATTCCTTGCACGATCCAACCTTCTACGATTCGAATAATCTACCAATGTTCTCAAGTGAAAGTATAGAAACATTTGGTAATAATCCATCAAATGGTACATATTATTCTGAGATGATGATAAATCCACCCAACAATTTCATCTATCCTAGTAACATTCTCCCCAATATGAACCATAATAGCAATCCAATTCATATTCCTAACCCACCAAATCTAACTTGGATCACGAACAATCAAGACTATACTAATTTAGGGTTAATGCATCAAGGGCAAATGATGAGCAATACAACGACCACTTCAATGGTTGCACCAAACCATGGAACTAATCAAGGCTATGCAAATGATGAGCAATGCAACGACCACTTCAATGGTTGCACCGAACAATGGAATTGGAATTTACCAGACATTTAACCCTCTTGGATAACCCCCATGGTGTGAATAATAGGTTGCACGGAACAAATTTAGGGTTAATGCATCAAATGCAAATGACGAGCACACAATTCTTGCAAGTTTCCAGGTAGCATGTATTTTGGATTAAAAAAAAAGTTTGTTTTTGTATTAGTAGATTTTGAAAACGTAAAGATCAGAAGACATAGGGATACTTGTTTTGAAGATTTTATTTAGGGTACGAGTGGTTAGAGTTTACCCTTTGTTTTTGCCTACGGGCTTTCAACAATAAAAAAATAAAAAAAAGAAAAAGAAAAAAAAAGGAGCAGGGCTTTCAACAAAAAAGAAAAAAGAAAAAAAAAATAGCAAGTTTTATTATGAAAGTGAATGTATTATTAGTGGTGGTGGTGTTATGTGTTGTGTGTTATGTATTATGAATTGATGTTGTGTGTTGTGTGAATGGTGTTGTGTGTTATTTGTTATGTATGGATGTATGATAAATGATTTTGTGTGTTATGTATGTAGAGATGATGTAGCTTATAAATACCCCTCCCCCTCCCCCGTCCCCCCTCTTTGTAATGAGATGAAGACTAATTCAATGAAAGAGAAAATCATTCATTCTCTCACTTCTTCCCTCCTAGAGTATTGTTTTACGAATTGAAAATAGAAAGAAGAAGAAGCATTCATCTCTTGATATACTTCTCTTGAGTTTTACTTCTTAAGTTTGTGCTTCTTTTACAACAAGTTTGAGTTTATTGACTTTTTCGTTTATTTTTTGGTATTCATGTAGCTTTACATTTCCTTTTTATCTTTTTTTTTTTAAGATTACCTAGTTTACAAATTCATGGTTTTTTCAGTTTTTGTTTTTATATAGTGTCAATTACGCTTGAATCCAAAACCTCTGATATTTTATGTTATGCACTCGACCATATGAATTATTAGACTACGAGATCATTGGGTAGCTTTACAATCTCACACACGATTATAATTCATCTTGTTCTTCTTTGGGAAACTGTTTCCTCTTTCGAAGTTTTTACAATTGATTTTGTGTTTTCTATTTTTCTGAACAAAAAAATAGTGTATGCTTTATGATGCTAGTTTTGTTGCAACATTTATTATGATATGGTATGATTATTCTATGAAAAAAAGAACACATCACACACGTCCATATATTATATTGATAAATACATATTCCTTTAGTTTTTGAAGAAAAATAAATCTCGAAAAAGTTATATTGACTAAACCAATTTTTTTTTTTTGAAGAAATAGGTCTTCTTAATTAGCTTTTCTTTAGTTATATTGGTCAAGCCATTTTTCATATATATATATATATCAATGTTTTAAATTGCGATATTGCGGTCCATTGCGGTCGGGTCTTTTTTGCAGCGGATTGCGTTTGCGGGCGCAATTGCGGCGCAATGACCTTATTGCGGACAGTCGTTGCGATATTAAATTATGTAAAAATAATAGTTTGTTTAAATATATTTTTCACAATATTTTTTATCACCATTAATATCGTAAAATTTTCTTCATAATTTTCTTTTAAAAAGAATAAAAAAGTTGATTGTCCAGGAACCTTTTCAGTGTAAATAAAAGTTGATCATAAAATTTTCATTAAAATGGCAATTATACGGGATCTTTGGAATTGTATTTTGTTGAAGAATTTTTTGTCGACATCCTAAAAATATCAAAACACTATAACTCAAATTTTAAATCGAAACATCAATGAAATACGATGACAATTACTAACTTCATACATTCATAGATGAAGATGTGACACATTTTAGAAGTTATATATGTTATGAGCATATTTTATCAAATATTTTGATAATAAAACATGGAAACTAAGTATTAAATAATCACAAAATTTATGTTATAATATTTATATTAAATAATTCTCGCTAAAATTACTTTAACGTGTATTTTGTGTTTAATTCAGGGTAAAAGACAAAATTTCACAAATTCAAGCCCATCATTGCATTCCTCTCGTCGAGACGAGCGATTTCGATATAAATTTCATGTAATTTGGTGGAAGGATGAGAAAATTACAACGATTTGAATATTATCCGCAATATATGATCCGATATGGCCGCAATATCACCGATATATCGCCGCAATCTCGCCGCAATATCCGCAATTTTTCAGAAAACGCTATTTTCGCAATACTTCCTTGAAATATAGCGATTCTAAATCTCAGCCCGCAATATCCGCAATATCGCCGCAATATCGCCGCAATTTAAAACACTGATATATATATATATATATATATATATATATATATATATATATATATGTTCAATGACCAACACTCTTGTTTGGCCAACGCGGCCAACAACGTTTATTTCTCATAATATAAATATCAAAATTGAATCTTAACCGGATAGATATGTTTTATATCATCTAGATATGTTGTAGAATAAATTTTGCATCATTTTCATTTTTCAATCTAACAAAATCGATAACATATTTTCACAATCGTTCATTTCGGTATTTATTTGGATTTTCAAGAAGAAAAACTCGAAACAAAGTAAAAATTTATTGTAGGCCTATCTATCCAATTTAAATTAAATCCAATACAAAAATATTTGTAATGTACAAAAGAATTATGTTAGTTAGCGTAAAGTCATCCAAAAAATTATATATAGTTCACTTTTCTACATGCATAAATATTGATAAAACAATCTATAAAAAAATAAAAATATTGATATTGATATTAAATTAAAATAATCAATTATTCATTAATTCATAATAATAAATTTAAATTATATAACACCGAAGCGGAGCGAGGAATTCACTAGTTTCTCTAAAAGATAAACAGGTTAGCTAGAAATAAAAGGCTCGTTTAATTTCAATCTTATTTCGAGTAATTTTATTCTTCATAGCCTTACATAATGATTGATCTAATTTCATTATTCTTTTTGGTCAAGTCCCCTGGAAGTGTGCCTACAGGGCAAAATGTCGATAAAAAAAGTCGCCTGTAAGTATTTTATGGGCCAATGGATATATCTCTCCTCTAAATAATTATATTAAAAAAAAAGGATGCATCTCTATTTTATTATAAGGCCCATTTATTATTGTTTCAGCAAAGTAAACCATGTTCTTCAGTTGGACAATTTTCTGGGCTTGATGTAACCAAACAAATCGGATCCCATACCATATTGAATTAAAAGCATATCATAGCAATTCTATAATTTATCAACCTCCTTATTTTATGCAATTTCTTCATGCCACATCATCTCAATCATTTCAACCATTAAATTATAATATGTGACAAAATATAAATCATGAATTAACCATTGATTGTTTTGTGATTATGTTTTATTTGTAGACATGTATGTGTCAATTATTTTACACATAGTTCTGAGCAATTTTAAAAAACCATATCATCTTACATTGATAGTGTGTCAAAATATTATTCGTTAGGTTCATGTCGGACTAGTTGTATTTAACTTTGAATAATTTCACATTATGTTACATGACCAAATATAAATTCAAATGGAACGTGAAGAGTTTAAAAATCTAACACTACTAAGTTAATATATAATATAATAAATCATATATCAAATATTACTAATATTTTAAAAAATATAATTTAAAAAAATATAATTTTAAAAAATTATGAAATATATTCACTTGAATTTTATCTTTATTTAGAGATCCATATTACCATGTACCCAATTTTTTTTGCTCTATTATGAAAATAAGTACGTAAAAAACACAATATAAAAGTAAGTATAATTACACTAGTGATTTATAAGTCGAATTAGAGTTTAAATATCTAACACAAATAAATTAATATATAATATCATAAATCATATATAAAATATTACTAATATTTTTACAATTTAAAAAACTTGTAAAATATATTCACTTCAATTTTATCTTTATTGGAGATCCATATTACTATATATCTAATATTTTTTCTTTAGCTTAAAGTTATGAAAATAAGTACGTAAAAAATATAATATAAAAGTAAGTATAATTACATTAGTGATTCGTAAGGCTAATTAGAATTTAAATATCCAACAATAATAAATCAATATATAATATCATAAATCATATATAAAATATTACTATTACTAATATTTTTACAATTCTAAAAACTTATGAAATATATTCACTTGAATTTTATCTTTATTTGGAGATCCATATTACTATATATCCAATATTTTTTCTCTACCTCCAAGTTATGAAAATAAGTATGTAAAAACACAATATAAAATAAGTATAATTACATTAGTGATTTGTAAGTCTAATTATTACTATTTGTAAAACAATAATTTATAAAATTGTACAGACTATTAAATATGTTATGTTTGGATTTTTACTCACAAAAATTCATGTTAATCTTTTAAAATTTTAATAAAAAGAAAGATATCAATTTACCACACACAATTAACTTCTTCGACTTATACTTTTTATTTTCAATAATAAACATGAAATATAAAATTTACCTGACACAAATAACTTTTTCAAAATTTAAAATGTTAATTATTCTTATATTTTTATGTTATGTTTGGATTTTGATTTATGTCATGTTATTTTATTATCTTATAGTAGTGTTTCGGTTTTTTGTATGTCATATTAAAGTACTAAATAAATACTTGCATTGTGTCTGATTCAAAAATAGTATTATAATATGACATCATTGAACGTTTATAATCAATATGACTTTTATTTTCACAAATTGTTATGTTTGTTCCCAAAGCGCGGGTAATCTTCTAGTGAATATAATAATGTTATTTGAATACTCGTGCTAGTTGGTGATTATGTGAATTATATTTTTTATTACTATACAAAGTACATATTTGATGATAATATTAATAATGTCATCTTAAAATAAAATTATTTGAAATCATTTATCTATGATTATTTAAATCTTTTCTAATTTATGTACATTATGATAGACAAAAAATTCATTTTATTTATCAAATAATAATACTTATATTAATGTCACTGTATAATAATATATGAGGTACAACACAATTTGACGGAAAAAAGTAACAACCAATATTATATCAATGAAATTATAATATAGATTAAAGACTACCGACTCGATCTGGATTTTAGGGCGATTTGGGGGTGATTTTAGGGCGATTTGGGGGCGAAATTTTAGGAATAGGAGTTAAGTCAGGGGAGGATTCCTTAGGGGGTCCTCCCATCCTTTCTCACCTCTTCTCACATACAAATTCTCCTCAACATGAATCAAACTTCAGTCTATGATGCTAGATCCTATAAACAAGCTCTGGAAGATGGAGCAAGGAAGGACAAGGGGGTCAAGAAGGGGGATCCGGGAAGTAGAGAGAAAAACATTATTCAGTGCTATCAATGTTTAGGATTCGGGCACATCAAACGATTTTGCAAAAATCCTATTAAGTGCAGAAATTGCTTAGTAAATGGGCATGTGGAGTTTTACTGCAAACAAGCACAGGGGCACAGAGAGAAACAAAGGGAATATAATACAAATGTAAAGGAAAATAGAAACAATAACAAACAAAAATGGGAAAATACAAACAGGAAGGAAAGACAGGAAGTAATTTACATTACAAAAGATTTCAATGGTAATACATATGGAATGGAAGAAAGTGTAGAAACTTTAACGCCACAAATAATTTGCTTGAGAAGAATCCCTAACCACTATTGCAGCATAGAAGATCTATCCATTTTAACTATTACCATTGGAAAATTAAAAAAAATAAGAAGTATTAGAGGTAGCTCCTACTTGAAGGAAGTTATAGTTGAAATGGAATGCTTAACAAATGAAGTACTTACCAATAGGGTGATTCATGTAGAGAATGGAAGATCTTCCTTCAAATTTCAAGTAACAAAAGCCTTCATTTGGAACTATAAAAAAACTCAAGAATGGAAACATGTGGATAAAAGCAAAATAAATGAAGATGTTGTGGAGATTAAAGAGGATTCAATGATAATTAATGAACTAAGAGGGATAGGCAATCATTGCAAAGAGTTAGTTTTATACCTAGAAGAAAGATCTTCTCCGGTGAGTAAAGGAAAAGAAGCTGTAGTAGAGGTGCCTCAAGTGTTCGATGAAATGCCAAGGTTGGACAATGAACTTTCAGAAATCACTGTAGATGTTCCAAAAGGAAAAAACCAGTGGATTAGTGATGATAAATCAGGGAATGACATGGTAACTCAAGTGTATGATGAAATGACTGAGTTAGTAAATGTCAACCAATCAAATTCTGAAAGAACCTATATTGAAGGAGATAGTAGCGCTAGCCCTAACAACCCAAATTTGATCTGCACAAATCCAAGAAGAAGCGATAGATTAAAAAATAAAAATGATGTTCAGGAAGTAATAAATTTCAAGGAAAGGGCTCATGGTTATGAAAAACTAAAATATAAAGCCAAAAAGAACTCTAGAATCAAAATGGATGATCAAAAATTATTCTTGGAAGAACAAGATATCTATGCTCTCTTTGATTCTGTGGGTATTTTAGTTAATCAAGATATGAGAGACATTATTCAAGCAATGAGTTCCACTAGTGAGAAAATAATGAATGAGACAATTTCAAATCAATTAACCACTATTCAGGAAGTAAATGAGAATTTTGAGGAAGATGAAAAAGTTACTAATGAAGTGCAAAAATCTTAAATTAATAAGCTGGAATGTAAGGGGTTTAAATGCAAAAAATAAGAGACCACAAATAAGAGATTTTTTGATGGAAATATCCCCAGACTTATGTAGTTTGCAAGAAACAAAACTAAGTGGATGTGATTTGAAATTGAGTAAAGAATTTTTGAGCTCTAATTTAAACAAATTTGATACCTTAGATGCTGAGGGATCATCTGGGGAAATAATTATAGCTTGGAATGAGAATCTGTTTGAGAAAAAGTCTGCAATAAAAGGTAAATATTATCTATCAGAAGAATTAAGATGTAAATGGAATAATGAGCTAATAATAGTAACAGGGGTTTATGGGCCACAATTAAAGAAAGAAAAAGAAGAATTCATTAATGAATTAAATGAATTAGGAAGAAATATGATAAATCCATGGATTATATTAGGAGATTTTAATATGGTATCCAATCCAGAAGATAGAAAGCATTTGATGAATAGACATTATGAAGGGATGAAATTACTTAATTCATTCATCAACAATAATGACCTAATAAATCTACCATTACAAGGTAAAGAATTCACATGGGGTAATTCAACTACCATGGCTAGATTAGATAGGTTCTTATTCAACTTAAAGTGGTCCCAATCTTACCCTAATGGTACACAGATGGCATTTACTAACCCTAACTCAGATCATTCACCTATTTTATTAAAAGCCACTACATCCTTTCCTATATTCCAAGGATTTAGATATGAATCTAGTTGGACAAATAATGAGGAAGCACATAATATTGTGATGGACCACTTAAGTGAAACTAAAGCAGAATCTTTTGAGGGGCTTTATAGGAAATTTGAAAAATTAGGGGTTAAATTGATAAGATGGAGTAATAACATGAGAAAAAATTGCAAAATTTATAAAAGTAATTGCAATTCAATTATAGAATGGTTGGGGAAAAAAAGGAGAGAGACCAATTGTCTGAGTTAGAAGTATGGTTTGAAAAAATTATTCAGAAAAGAATGGAGGAATTAATTGAGGAAAATTATAATTACTGGAAAATTAGAGCAAAGCATAAATGGCTTAAAGAAGGAGATTGTAATACTAAGTTTTTTCACAACTATGCAACAATCAAGAAAAGTAAGTTAATGATTTCTGCTTTAATAGATCCAGTAAAGAATGAAACATTAAATGATCACAAAAGCAAAGCAAACATATTGTTTGAATTCTATAAAAATCTAATGGGGACAGAATCAACATTATTAAATAATAAACCTTTATTAAGGCTTTCTTCCATATATGCTGATCAAAGAGCAAGCTTAGAAGGGCTAGATGATAAAATTCAAATGGCAGAGCTTGATGAGGTAGTTAAACATTGGAAAAAAGGAAAGTCTCCAGGGCCAGATGGCCTAAATGGAGAGTTTTTTAAGAAATATTGGTCTATTTTAAAGGAGGAGATTTATGATATAATTTCTAATCAAGAAATTAAGGAAGGTATAGGAAATTTTAATATGTCATATATAACTTTATTACCCAAAAAAGAGAATGCATGTTGGGCCAAAGATTTCAGGCCCATTAGTTTGATAACAGGAATTCAAAAATTAATATCCAAGGTGTTATCAAACAGGTTAAGAGCAGTTATTAATGATCTAATTTTACCTAATCAATTAGGGTTCATGGCAGGAAGAGAAATTGGGGAATGCTATATATATGCTAGAGAATTGATTTTCAAAGCAAAAGCTGAAAAATCCCCAATACTTGTGTTCAAAGCTGATATTCATAAAGCTTTTGACACTGTAGCATGGGAATTTATTTTAGAAATACTAAAAATCAGAGGATTTGGAACAAATTGGCTTAATTGGATTCAATATTGGATATTTAATGGATCTACAAAAATTATCCTAAATGGTGTGCCTGGCAAAACAATTTATCTGAGGAGAGGAGTGAGACAGGGGGATCCTCTCTCTCCTCATTTGTTTATTTTAGGTATCGACACCCTAACCAGATTATTGGCAGCTTTGAATCGAGAAAAATTTATAGAAAGGCCCATTATAAATGGAGAAATTGCAATTTTTTATGCAGATGATGTTTTGTTCTTTTTAAAACCTAATCTAATGCAAGCCAGGAGGTTGAAATTTATCTTGGAAACCTTTGGAAATAGTGCAGGATTAATAATAAATTATGAGAAATCAGAGTTCAATGTGATATCTCATATTGAGGAAGATTTACAGGGTTTAAAAGATGAATTAGGGTGTGAAATTGTTACTTTTCCATTCAATTATTTCGGATTTCCACTTAGTGATAGGAAACCTAATAGAAAAGTTTTCAGGGGTATAATTGGAAAATTTGAAAAAAGATTAGAGGGATGGAAGGGTGCATTGTTGGGTATGGGAGGTAGATTAATTCTTATAAATGCAGTTTTAACCTCTCTCCCAATATATTACTTTCAAGTTTTTAAATTCCCAAAATGGACTTTGAAAGAACTTGAAAAATTGAGGAAAATTTTTTTGTGGAAAGGAAAAGAAGATAAAGGTTATAATTTGGCTAAATGGAGCATGATATGTAGACCCAGAGAATTGGGAGGATTGGGGGTCATTAACCTAGAGATTTTTAATTGGGTCCTGATGCAAAAGTGGCTTTGGAAATATTACATGAAAAGGGAAGGATTAAATTGGCAAACCCTAATCACCCCTATAACTTAGATAAATATAAATGGGAAAAAAAGTACAAAAGATTCAACATTTTGGAAGGACCTACAGTCCTATCTTAATTATTTTTGGAGGTCAATAAATTTTGAAATAGGAAATGTGCCTACGGTCCTAAATCGAAAAAAAAAAAAAAAAAAAACACGATAACAATCACAATTGGGTCCATGAGAACTTCATATTTAACAATTTCTCCAATAAATTAATTGATAGGTACATATACACAAGGTTCTGTCTGGTACGAGAATAATGCAGGTTTAACTTTTTTGGAAGAGTAAGACACTATCTCAGTTTATTCTCTAACTTAGAATGCTGTTTGGTAAGATGTAAGAGATTAAAAGTTGGATAGTATTGAATATAAAAATATTTTTATATGCAAATGACCAAAATGCCCATATAATTTAAGAATATTAAAAATAATAAGTATTGAATAGTTAAGAATTAATAATTTTCTAATACAATAATATACTTCATTAATTTATGAAAAATCAAATAACACAATTTAAATTAGCCTAAATTAAATATTAATATGTATAAAATAAAAGACAATACATGTTCGTTCTAATTAATTATACAAAACTACTAATATTACATAAGTGAACATTATCATATTTATATTCCTAAATTACATAAATAAAATATGGACAAAATCGAGTTTTATTAAATAGTCTATTTAATTAGTTTCGAAAATTTATATAATTTTGTTAAATAGTTATAATTTTTTTATTAATCAACTATTTTTTCCAACATAAGAATTAACTAAAAAAAATATTCATGGTAAATGATAAAAAAAAAACATATATCACCATATTGTTATTTTTATTCTAAGTTCAATGTCATCTCTAATAATAATTACCATTAAAGTAATTTGATTTTTTTTTGAAAAAAATTATATCAGGGGTGATCTCAAATTAAATATAATAAAAATAAGAAAATAATGGTGTAATTTATTTGTCAAATAGATGGAAATCATTAGATATATTTAAGTTTGAAAGAAATGAACAAATACGTGAAGGATGGTGAAAAGTAATAAAAAAAATCATGGAAAGGAATTAATTGAAGGGCAAATGAGTAAGAAAAAGTGGGGGTAAAACTAATCCACCTTTGAGGTGGGGTAAGATTTTGGGATTTTATTCCTCTCTTAATCTCACTTACTTCATCTAAAAAAATAGTGTTTGGCATAAAAAAAAAGAAGAGAAAAGTTTAAATTTGGTCCCTCAATTATTGCATTGGTGTATAAGTCCCTCAAACTTTTGCAGGTTCATTTTAAATTCCTGAACTATTATATCGGCTCATATGTAGTCCTTCCATCCGTTAAATGGTTATGTGTCTGTTAACTCGATACATAAGCAATGACATGTCGTATTTTATATCACATAAGCAATGATGTGACATTTAAATTTATTTTTGATATTCTAAATAATTAGATTCATTTTTTATTTTCATAAATTCTAATACTCAATAATATAAATACATATTCTAGAACATAATAATTATTAAAATATTATATAACATTATGTGACGGAATATGTGCCATGTCATTTTTTACGTTATTAGATTAATAAATCTGAATAGTATAAATCATGGAACTTGTAAAAAAGTTGATATTTGTATTATTGAATATTAGAATTTATGACAACAAAATATGAATCTATATTTTTTATAAAAAATATCAATATATATATTTTATATATCACATTATTGCTTATGTGGTAGAATGTGTGACATGTAATTTCTTATGTGTCAAGTTAACGGACACATAAGCATTTAACGGATGGAATGTCTATATTTTAACCAATATAAAAATTTAGGGGTTAAAAATAAATCATATAAAAGATCGGGGACAAAAAATTCACCAACTCAATAGTTGAATAATCAAATTTAGACTATTCTCAAAAAGAAATAAGCATTCTTACCTCCTTATTCTCTTGCCAAACATGACCAAAGAGACATGAAAGTGTGAATATCGTTCATACAAATCCTGTTCATTGTCGTGAGAGTTAGAAGATACACATGAAATTAAAATAAGCTTAATTCCATAGACTATATTATTATATAAGTTAAGGATTTGTCCAGCTGGAACTATTGAATTCCCAGTGCTTTAATTTAGTACAAGCCGTCTCTCTTGCTTAGTACACCACAATGCATCAAGATTTATGCCAGCTCACATTTGATTAAATAATCATTAAGATACTAATTTGATCAAAGGTACTAAATGACTGGTATCATTATTTTGTCTGATATCAGCAAACAGTTTCTCCATTTGGAAAAAGTCTAGATAATGCCTACAAACCTATTTGTTCATATACCCTCATATAGTTTAGATATATAGAAATCAATCCTTTCAATTGACCTTTGTATTAACTATTTTATATTTGTTTATAATTTTTGTGGAGTTTAAGTTAGGTCTGAATTCTTTTAGTGCAAGATGACAGAAGATATTATCCTATGAAATAATTATTTTTTCAATAATAAAAAACTTGTCGTAAGTTCCTTGCAAATCATGAGAAATATAACACATATCCGTACAAATGTGAATATCATGTCTACCCTTGTAAGTGAGAAATATCATGTACTAGCAATAGCCCGCACAATAATTGCGCGGGAGTTCATATTTTTTTTTGACATGTTTTTATATAATTTGTTTAAATAGAATTTGCGCGGATACGTTTAAACTCAATTATATAATCATGATATGTTTGAAAATATATTGTTGTCAATAAATACATTATAATTAATAAAGATTCATCAAATTTGTCTATTATGGATATGCATTATAATTAATAAGAGACCATGAAATTGGTCCATCATTATAAATACACACCAAATAAATAAAATATAACATGTTATAATTCAAACAAAATTAAAGTTTAAAAAATAAAAGAAAAGAAAAAACCATGAATAATACACATAAAATCGAAATATATTTAAAATGTCATCCATTAACATAAAAAATATCAAATTAAAAAAAAAAACACAATTGTAAATCATACCATAAAAAATTAACAATCGAGTCATAGTTTCATACGGAAATTATATATGAAATCTCAATAACACAAATATAATATCTTTGATGAGAAGGCAAGAGAGAATTAAGTAAATTGATTAGTATTATTGATTGTCTAATTGAACGATTTAATTGACCGTTCAATCGAATCGACACGTCAATAACATTTACTAATATTAACATATTATAAATTATTGATGTGTTAGTTAAACGTGTCTATTTACATTTAATTGAGTCAATTAGGAATGTTTATTAATTCACTTGGTCACCTAATCAAAGATATTGTGATGAGTTTGATGACAAATTATATTTTTCTTCCACACATTGATATAACTTGAGTTGCAATCTATGTTGCACGGATACAGATACGGGTATCGTATCCGATACGATACGGATACGGCGGTACGATAATTTTAAAAAAATCACGGATACGGACACGGCTATATAGTTATTATTTTAATATATTTATATTGTATATAATAAATAAATAATTAATTAAATAATATTTTGAAATTAAATATAATGACAATAAATAAAATCAACATAACAATACAAATATCATCAAATTACCCTAAATTTATTCTAGAATTATCATAAAACTAATTTATAAGTATCCTAGAAGTATCCTAGAAATATCCTATATAATTTATTTAAAAATATTATGGACAAAAATATTTAGTAACCAATTAAACCGACTTAGATTTGGCCTAGCCTTAGGGGCGAAGATATGGTTTAACCATAAGGGGTAATTTCATATATAACCGTACAAATTTGAAAATTTGATATATATACTTGCACAATGAAAAATATCCATCATAAATATCTCTATAAGAAAATAACACAGAAAACTATGCATAACAATATAAGTGACTTGTTCATGCAATATCAGTACACAAGTTTGCCTTTGCACTAAATTTATTTTGATGTTTTTCATGTTTGAAAGAAACATTATTTCACACTTGCAGGATTATTTTGATATTATTTTTATAGGGGTTTGCATGAATAATGCACCATTGATTAAGAAATAACAAAAATATATAGCTGGAGCTTAGCTATAAACAGCTTATCATTTTAGTCCTTTTAACATTTCTTCCAAGTTCTGATTTTTTATTTTTATGTTGTTTCACCTTCTGGAAAGTGTCACTGCCAAGTGTCATGTCAGATAATTCCTTTGAAACTTTGAATTATAACTTTTACAAATGAGTCATGACACTTGTTATTGAGTTTTAACTTTTACTAATAACACCCTACGTAAACATGAGATTTCCATGATTAAGAAATGGAGAGATATGACAAGGGCTGAGTTGCATAAGGCCACTACAGCTCAGTTGTATGAAGTTATCCTTCACAGCCTCAAGAAAGTACCTCATTGGTGCAATATTTTTTTTTTGAAAAGAAAAGAAGATAAACAATAATATCAATATTTTTCAATTGATTAATTTAGAAATATAGTTTTTTCGTGATTTCTTGACGCTACATGAACTTTCATCTTGCCAAAGTCCTTGTAAATAAGAAAAGCTTAAATGCTGACTCGATATGAGTCGGATGAATGCAAAAATACTAATTAAAAATGTGAATTATCAAGATAAATGTTTCGGAATGTTATGGTGCATAATAATGATATGTTTTGTCAAACACGTAACTACTTATGATTAGTTTATTATCCTATACAATATGATTTATTGTATGAATTTAAATTGTTTATATCATAATTAAACAAAGACAAACAATTTATTTAAGATATTATCATAATGTAATAATCAAGCATGACAATGTAGATTTATAGAAGAAATTATAATCAAATATCTCCGGTAGTGCAACTACTCATAAAAAAATTTAGATGAACTTGAACATATTATATGAATATGAATATGAATATTGGATACGTGTATCTATTTTAACGCAGACTTTGTCAAAGATGCTACCAACAAAGAAAAAAAATATTGAAATTATATATCACAAATTTTTGGAGCAATTCATTTTCCTTTTTACTTGTCAATTTGCATTGCCTTAGGTTTTTAGTTAATGCCTTTCAATTAGTTTGTTACTTCGCATCTTACATTATTTATTACCGTCGTGTAGAAAATGGCAATTACATAGTTTCGGAGAACTTAATTCTTTCCTTTTCAATTAGTTCGTTACTTCTCATTATAGATTATTATAAAATGTTAAAAATTGATAATTTTAGAATTTTAGAATTTTTTTTTTGAAATGAACATTTCTATTTGATATAGCATGGGAAATACTTATATCCCATGAGAACATTAAGGATGAAAACTACCATTTAGTATAAGAAATACATTTATAAATTTGACTAAAAACACCTTTGTTATGATCAAGTTAATATAATCTATGAATATGTATTTTTTAATTACCTAATGAATTTATTTAAATATGAGAACCCTTCACGCAGAGGATAAATTCTGGAGATATTTATCAAAGCTCAAGATTTAATTACCTAATGACTTTACTACAAATATCTACGATGAGAGACTAAGCAAACTATGAAGAACCTATCCTTTCTATTGGATGAGAAATGAGAACACAAATATTAAACAAAGCCTCTATCAAGTGGCTTCCAATTATCACAGGTTTCTTGCTTGACACGAAGCTCTAAGTCTCTTTATAAACCAAAAACTACTTCCCCATTTCTCTCTTCGCTTTCAGACTCTTCTTCTTCATTGTCTTCTACTTCTTCTTCCTTTTTCCTCTTCTTGATAATTTTAAGATTTTCTCCCTTTATACATATTAGTTCACTACTTATTCCATGGAATCGATAAACTTGCCTCCGGGCTTCCGGTTCCACCCTTCCGACGATGAACTCCTAATGGAATATCTCTTCAAGAAGATTACAGACCCTGAATTCATTTCAATGGTCATGGGAGATGTAGATCTCAATAAATGGGAACCCAGAGAACTACCAAGTAAGTTATTTGTCCTCCTTTAATTTATCGAAATCCTAATATATGATTGTTTTGGGTTATAATTTTAACAATATATTGTTCTTTCGATATATCTTTTCTAGGCAAGGCTAAAATGAAGGGTGGGAATGAAAGCTACTTCTTTTGCCTAAAGGATAAGAAGTATCCAACGGGGAAGAGAACTAATAGGGCGACAAAGGAGGGTTATTGGAAGGCAACTGGTAAAGATAAGGATATATTTAGCACTATTAGGGATAAAAAAGTTCTCATTGGCATGAAAAAGACCCTTGTTTTCTACGCGGGAAGGGCTCCAAAGGGCGAGAAAACCAATTGGGTCATGCACGAGTTCAGGCTCAATGACAACTCGAAGGTTTGTGATCTTAAAATTCTTCCAAAGCTAAGAGGTCTAATCTCTATTGTTTGATACTTTGATTGACAACAAGGTTTTCGTAGTTTGGTCTGATCATACATTTTAGAATTCATTAATATGTCTTGGATTGATTCGTGACCTTTGAGTTAGTGGTGAACAAATTATTTCAAAACGATTACATATCTGTATAGTTTAGCAAGCTTTTGTTAGGACATTTAATTGCAAAATATTTTAGTAAACAACGAAAGTGACAAACCTCAGGGCTTTGTTTGACAATTTTGATCTCTATTGAAAGCTTTGTTCGCATGTTTTGTTGCATTAATTTTTGACTCGGTCAAAATTTGATTTCAATTTTTCCTTGATGTATTTTGCAGGATGAATGGGTAGTGTGCAGGATTCATGAGAAGAAGAACCCAAACAAGAGAAACCAACCTGCCGGATCCGACCTATCCAACCAATTATCCGAAGAGCAGATATTCGTTGATTCCTTGAGCGATCCAACCTACGATTCGAATAATCTCTCAATGATCTCAAGTGCAAGTGAAAGTTTAGAAACAAATTGCAATAATCCATCAACAATCGATGGTACAAATTATTCTGAGATGATGATAAATCTACCGAACAATTTCATCTATCCCAGTAACATTCTCCCCAACATGAACCATAATAGCAATCCAATTCATATTCCCAACCCCCCGAATCTACCTTGGATCACGAACAATCAAGACTATACAAATTTAGGGTTAATACATCAAGGGCAAATGATGGGCAATATAAGGACCACTTCAATGGTTGCACCAAACCAAGGAACTAATCAAGGCAACGCAAATTCAGGGTTAATACATCAAGGGCAAATGATGAGCAATATAAGGACCACTTCAATGGTTGCACCAAACCATGGAACTAATCAAGGCTATGCAAATTTAGGGTTAATGCATCAAATGCAAATGATGAGCAATGCAACGACCACTTCAATGGTTGAACCGAACAATGGAATTGGAATTTACCAGCCGTTTAACCCTCTTGGATAACCCCCATGGTGTGAATAATAGGTAGCACACAATTCTTTCAAATTTCCAGGGTAGCCTGTATTTTGGATAAAAAAAGAAAAATGTTACACATACCCCTTATACTCCCCCAACATTCTTGATGTGTCACCATAACATTTAACACTTCAAATTTAACATTTTAATTCATGATTTAACATCTTAATTATATGTTCAATCATAAGATAATACAATTAAGCTATAAATTAAGATGTTAAATTTGAGGTGTTAAAAGTTATGGTGACACATCTAGAATATGGGGGGGGGGGGGGGGATAATGGGGATGTGCATCATTGCTCATAAAAAAAATGCATGTTTGTTTTTGTATTAGCAGATTTTGTAAACCGTAAAGATCAGAAGAGATATGAATACTTGTTTTGAAGGTTTTATTTAGGGTAGAGTGGTTAGAGTTTGCCCTTTGTTTTTGTCTAGGGGGACTTTCAACAAAAAAAAAAAGAGAGCAGGTCTTTCAAAAAAAAAGAGGCAAGCTTGAGTTTATTGACTTATTCGTTTAATTTTTGGTATTCATGTAGCTTTACCTTCTCTTTTTTGTCCTTTTTTTTTTTGGAATGGTATCCAACTGATCGTTTTCGTTTCTAATATCTAATTTTTTTTATGTCAATGAGGATCGAACCCACAAGCTCTCACAACATATGATTTTTTGTATTTCACACTCAACCAACTAGGCTACGGACTCATTGACAATTTTTTTTTTTTTAAGATTACCTAGTTTACAAATTCTTGGTTTTTTCAGTTTTTTTTTTTAAAATAATGTCAATTACACTTGAATCCAAAACCTCTGATATTTTATGTTATGCACTCGACCATATGAACTATGAGATTATGAGATCATTAGGTAGTTTTACATCCTTAAACACGATTATAATTCATCTTGCTCTTCTTTGGGAAACTGTTTCCTTTTTCGAAGTTTTTACAATTAATTTTGTGTTTTCTATTTTTCTCAACAAAAAAATAGTGTATGCTTTATGATGCTAGTTTTGTTGCAACATTTATTATTATATGATATGATAATTCTATGAAAAAAAGAACACATCACACACATTTATTATATTGATAAATACACATTCCTTTAGTTTTTGAAGAAAAATAGATCTTGAAAAAGTTATATTGACTAGTTTTTTTTTTGAAGAAATAGGTCTTCTTAATTAGTTTTTCTTTAGTTATATTACAAAGATATTGTTTTAAAGAATAATATCTTTATGCTCATCGAATAATATTTTTATGATCCTAGAATAATATTATTCTAGGGAATATAAAGATATTATTTTAGGAGTATAAAGATATTATTATTTATAAAATAATATGTTTATATTTGTAAAATAATATTTTTATAGTAGTTGATTGAATAATATATTTTAACTCCTAGAATAATATATTTATATTTCTAAAGTAATCTATTTATACTTTCAGTAAATGATAAAATTTACTTTCTGAAATATAAAAATATTATTTTAGATAATAATATATGTATGCCCAGTGAATAATATTTTTATGTTCCTAGAATAATATCATTCTAGAGAATATAAAAATATTATTTTTGGAATATACAAATGTTAGTTTACGTGTATAAAAATAGGAGTTTGAAAGTAACTCAAGGACCAAAATGGAAGTGCTGCTACTATGTATATTCAATGAAAAAGGTCTTTCTTGAAAGTGTAACAATTATAATTGAGATAAGAAAGAGTTCTATTCTTGTGGAAATTAAAGTTGAATAAGATAAGATATCCCACTCCAAATTTTAATCTTCTAATGGTAATGTGTTGATTAGTTTTGATCATTAAGTAATGAAAATAAAGGAAAATTCTACAGTCACGGATACAAACCACCGAATATGTCCCGAAGTGTAATATTTAGTAGGTAATTGGGTGGGGCCCATTATAATTATTTCTTTATTAAGTTCTTCGGTAAAGAATTTGGGGTTTGTTTCGGTGAGTGCAGTGCTTTTGGAAAATAATTACTCTTTTATTCACTGTGGCCTAAATTATTCCAGTTTTGATATTGAGAGAAATTATCGATACTATATAATGCAATATAATAATGGAGGATATTCATAGCCAACTAGGTTCGTAGCTGGAATAATAACATATCTAAGAAAATAAAAAATTATCTCCACAACTTAGGTTTGATTGTTTCTTCATTAAAAGAAAATGCTGCCAAATTTCTTTTTTTTCTTTTTCAAATTATAATTAATTGTATATTTTTTAAAATAGTGCCTTTTAACCAGCATATTTCCAATGGCGGTGGAATATTGACAGTTGATATTTAATTGGTTTCCACGTGTATGAAAGCGTCCTGCTTGACTTTATTAATATGAAATAGTGATTCTGTTGGAGATAAGATATTGCTACTTTATGATAATTTCAACAAATTTAGTACAAAGATATATATTATGTTCAATATTTTGTACTATATTTTGTACTATATAATAATTTCAACAAATTTAATAGATATATATTGAGGCCATATACTTACCTTTATATTTCCCCACAACATGCTCTGTATCCCTAACTGATGATTAATTAACATGATTATTAACAAAAATACACATAATTAACAGTTAATTAATATATATTTAAAATACATATACATTAATAATTCTTAATTAATATCAATTAATTATTAATCGGATATATTTTTGTTAATGACTATTTAAATTAATCATCAATTAATGGTTAATTGATGATATAGATGATGTGGTGGGAAAATGAGGGATATGGTATAATTATCCATATATATTATACATACAAGATAATCACAATACATATAGATGCTATTAAACAAAGATAGCTAGAGAAAAATACATGGGATTCATGTTATTGTTGTGAATTAAGGAAACAAATGTAAACATGATAATGGGCCTAACACTTTTTTCTGGCAAGTCTAATTGCACCACGTTTATTAATACATCGATGTGTCTACATAAACAACACAAATAAAGATATTTGAGTACGTAAATTTTGTTTAAAATGATCAAGTCAAATTAATGGTCAAAAAGGAGTGCCAATTATACCGAGAAGCCAACAAACTAAAAAAAAGGTATATTTTGGAAGTTAATTATCTTGTTTTAGGGTTTCTTAATAGTGACATGTTGCTTATATACCCAAAAAATAGACATGTGGCACCATTTGCATGATGAATTTGTTTATTTCATGCCGACATTTGAAATCTTTACTAACATTTAGGTTTTAGGTATCTCCTTTTCAAATCTTTCATTAGTCACTCGATAATGAAATGCAAAATTTAACCCTACACAATAATGAATGGGAAAATATACTTGCCGTCGCCCAAACTCATCCCTAGTCCCTCCATGAGGTGACAAAAAAAAATTAAATGAGCCGATTAATTTTTTTAATTGACTCAGTTAATTATTAATTGACACATTCAATTGTCACGTCAATAAATTATATTACTATATATTAATTGACATGTCAATTCAATTAAACATTCGATTAAATCGTTAATTGAATCAATTAGTAAAACAAATCAATCCACTTAACTATCACTTGTCACCACATCAAGTCTTATTTTGTGTGTGTTTGAGGAGCTGAATATATAGCCCCTGAATGAATTGAGGTATATCACTACTTACTATTGTATCAATGTATGACTTGTTAACTACGTAACACGGATGCTTCAAAAATCAGACCGTATCGTATCGAATGTCGTATCGGATACCAATACTCGTCAGATACGTATCAGATACTCCACGTGGCGTATCCGAATATTTTATTTCAGATTAATAGCAGATACTTCTCGGATATTTCCGGATACTTGTCGGATAGTTCTAACGTATATATAAATATACTTGAAAAATAAAAATAAAAATTTGAAATTCTAACGTATATATAAATATACTTGAAAAATAAAAATAAAAATTTGAAATCGAAATAAATTAGTAATATATATAAGTATATAATTAAATATAATAAACATTTACTTAATATGAAGTTATTTCTGTAAAAATAAAATTTTAGCATATATTATGTCAAATATATAATACATAAAAAAATTAAATATATAAATTGTAATTAATAAATTAATACATTAATAAAATATTATGTATAATAGAGGTATTGTATACTATGTTTTTTTTTTCTAAAATTGCCGAATCGGCGTATCTTTATCGTGTCGGATACGGTACCCGTATCCGTATCCATGCAACATAGTTGTTAATGAAAGAACCAGTGAAAAAAATTGATAATTACTGTTTGTGTAACTTTTGAATATAAATATGTACTACAAAATCATATTATTATTATATTATACTTAATAGATACTAATGGAGTTTGAATAGCTCAAGAGGTTCTTTATTTGATTTCCTTTGGTATTTTTTGTTCCATCAAATATGCAGTAATTTACTATTTACTATCCTAATAAAATTGAGTCTGAATAGCTATGCTAAAGAAATATATCAATTTGATGGCAATGGAACAATCACTTTCATCGATAATTATGTAAAGAATTTTTCAAAAAAAAGTATGTAACGAAGGCACGAGAGAGTTTACTTAGTTATAATGCCAAAAAGGCTCGTGTATATAACCAATGGAACAATCACTTTCATTTGAAGAAAGTGACATGCAAAAAGGGGTTCTTTTAACTAGAAGAAGAAGTAGCCAAATTGAAATTAACAACCAATAATTCTTCAAGTCTATGTTAGGCCTCTCAAACAAGTCTTATATAAACATGTGGCGGCACCATAAAATAGAAAGTACCCTCACTCCGCTTCGGAAACATAAAATAGTAAATTTTATAATGTAAAATTAATATTATTTTTTTATAATTTATATTTTAGAAAATTAAATATTATTTTTTATTTTTGTTATGATATTATGAAAGAATCATGTCATGTATTTTAAATTTTGTAGGAGATACATTTTATTTTGATATTTTTGACTTATGAAGTTACAAAAAAAAAAATTGGTTCATATTTTGTTCTAAATTCTCCGAGAATATAAAATAGTAAATTTTATGATGCGATATTTTTTTTTTATAATTTATATTTTAGGAAATAAATATTATCTTTTATTTTTTGTTATGATATTATGAAATGCTCATGCCATGCATTTTAGATTTTGTAGGAGATATAATTTATTTTGATATTTGTGACTTATGAGGTTACAAATAATTTTTTATTCATATTTTGTTCTAAATTTAATAAAAGTATACATGATTCATTATGCTATACATGTGATATTATTATTTTATTTTGCTCGACAATATTATATGCGATGTACTTTCAAGAATAAGAATAATTTTTTTTCTAATATAACTAACTTGTTAATTGCCGTGCGAATGTTTTAAAATGAAAGAAATTTAAAATTTTATTTTTGCAACGAAATAAGAATATATATTTTTTTTCATTTTCCCCTTCATGGGATCTTAAATACCTTTCTAAACTAGCGTACATATTATACTATGAATTTATTTATATATTAAAATAAGTATAATTGTTAATTTCTTAGATATTAATATTATATTAAACTATAATATGAATTTATTTATATATTAGAATAAGTATTAAGATGGATTTATTTAGATATTTCTAGTATAAGCACTTTATATGAACATTAATGACTCGTGTGCACGATTAGCTACAAAAGTGTTGTAACACTATATATTGCTAATTATTGTGACTCGTTGCACGGCGGGTCATATTTTACGGGAGTATAAATTCCTTTCTAAATTACGTACAAATTATACTACAAATTTATATATATTAAAATAAGCATTATTGTGAATTTATTAGATATTAATATTATATTAAAATATATTATAAATTTATTTATATATTAAAATAAGTAATAAGATGGATTTATTAAGATATGTCTAGTACAATCACTTTATTTGCTCATTATTGTGACTCGCGATTGGCTACAAAAGTGATGCAACACTAAATCTTGCATATTATTATGACTCGTTGCATAATTGGTTACAACAATGATAAAACATTTTTTTCATAAAAGAACACGTGTCATGTTGTCATTTGAAAATTTAACTCGTTACACGATCAGCTACAAAAAATTACGCAACACTAAATTTTACTCATTATTATAACTTGTTACACGGTTAGTTATAAAGAAGATAGTAAAAAATCACAAAAAAAACAAGTGTCCATATGTAGTTGATTGGGAAATTTTTAATATACATAGTGTAATAGTGTAATAGTGTAATTATTAATTATTAATACTTCTTTTTAAAGTTTAATGAAATCACTCACCTTTTGACACGTGTCCTGGGATAATATAGGTGTTATTAGAAAGTATAGAACACAAAAACAAGATGGCCCAGTGATAAAATATGGTGGCATCACAACCAAACCTCCCAGGATCCTGGGAGCTACATTTCGTTCTCAAAAAATAAAAAATAAAGCTGCTCGCGTTTATAAAGAAAACAATCAACAATCTTATTATCAAATTGTTGTAGCTCAATTGGTTGATCCAATGGCCTGTTATTGAGTCCGCTAGGATTCAATCCCAACTATGAGCATCTTTCTTGCATTGTTTATTTAATATTGACTTCTATTTTTTATAAAAAAGTTTTTAATAATTTAAAATATTAACAAAACAATATTTGTTTATGGTAATATATGAATTATAAGTTATAACCAATGTTCCAGAAATCGCTTGGCGCTCGCTAGTCGGCAGACGACCATCAAGCGCCAAGGATGATTAATCGGGATTAATCGGGAATCTCGACGGATTTTTATTTTTTATATTTAATATTTAAATGAATTAAACAAAATTACAAATCACAGCTTTTTTAATAAGTTTTGAATAATTTAAGTAACCAAATACACTACGCCACTAAACTAACATAAACTCAAATAATAATTTAAATAACATAGCTGATATCCGAATAACGTAATAAAATTTCAAAAAACATAACATTATCATGAAAAGAAAGAAAGGAGAAAAAAATGAGCAATAATATTTTTATTTCATGCCTGTCCCCCGTTGCGAGAAACGAGACAGGAAAATAAATAATTTTTCTTCCACGAAGAGAAAAAAACGAGAAAAAAGAAATGAAACGCTATATATATATGACTTTTTTTGTACAAATAGTATCCCACAACCTCTCACAATATATGATTTTTTGTGCTTCATATTCAACTAACTAGGCTATGGACCCGTTGGCAATAAAAATAAAAAAAAACACTTCTAAAAATTGGCTCGGCGGTGGCTTGGCGGTCTTGGCGGACCCTTGGCGGCCGCTTGGCGGAATCCGCCAAGCACAAAACGCCAAGGACTTATCTCGACGGCGGACCATCGAGGAGCGATTAATCGGCTGCCAAGACCGATTTCTGGAACATTGGTTATAACACATGTCTAAAAATTTATTAGTACAACATAAGGTTGTGATTTTTCTTTTGATTTGTTAGTACAACATAACATTGGTTTCTTCTTTAATTGTTGTTGTTTAATTATTGTTGATAAAGTACATACATGCTAAAATAATTATACATTATATTATTGAAGGGAATTATCCCGTCCCCGGGCCCGTGCAGCTGATATGAAGGCCCGGTTCGGTTCCCAAATCCCGAGATCACGCTTCGATATCGAGGGTACGATGCAAAGTAGGATAGACGATTACCAGCGTGAAATTGATCACGCATGATGGGTTGATCACTCGCATCCATTTCTTCTTCGGTGTCACGTTGGTGACTAGCCTGTGTGTCCCATACCACACGTCTCCCACCGTCTTGACACATCTCCGGTTATCTTCGTGCGTCCCATTCCGACACGCTTCCACAGCCTTTCACTCCTTTACTTCTCCAGTTTGATCACAAACGAAGAGCCACAAAGTGCGAACTCCTCTACTCGTATCCACCGTGAGTCGTAGCACCTCGGTCGCGGATGCACCTGCCTAGACGATGCACCGGCAAACTTGCATGATTGCTTTAGATTCTTTAGACGGAGAAAACTCTTTTCTCCTCTTTTCTCTTTCTCTCTTTCTCTTCGCACTCTTTCAACACCTTGATAAGAGTCTATCTAATTTCTGGACTGAATTAGACTTCAATTGATTGAATAATTTGATTCTGAATTATCTTAATTGTCTTTTTCTAGAGAGAGCGAGAAACATCATATTTATACAACATATGATAAGGATGGGCCAAAATGTATGTATATCTACTATACACCTTTTCAAACAGAAACTGCATACACCCTTTCAGTATTCTGTTGAAACGAAATTGTTAAATCGTTCCAACCGACTTCAAACTTTCACGAAAGTTGTAGATAATCTTATTATCGTTCTAACCCAATTTGTCCCAGCCCAGTTGGAGTTCGGATGCGGAAGTTATGACGGTTTTACTAACTGTATGTCAAACTATCGCACCCTTTCGGTATTTCATGAAAACGACACTGATACTGCGCTCAAATGAAATATATTTCTTCATGAAAGTTCTATATAATCTCATTATCTATCTAACCCAATTTGAACTATTCAAATTGGAGTCTTTATCTGAAAGTTATGGCAGTTTTACTAAAACTGTTTCTTATGCCCACGAACGCGTACGTTCATTTGTCCTTCTACGTACCATTTTAGCGTTGATCCAAAACTGTATTTTCTTCAATTATACCAAAATTAATAATGTTCGGGAAATATATCGTGCTACGTTGGATTTTTGTAATTTGTTGTCGACAAAATATATTATATACATGTTAAAGTATTTATGAGGTAATAAGAAGAAATACAATTTACGTTGATTATTTAATTGATAAAAATAATGATTATATATATATATATATATATATATATATATATATATATATATATATATATATATATATATATATATATATATATATATATATATATATATATATATATATATATATAGTTAAAAAAAAATTAGCGTAAAGTCATATGTATTTCAAAAATATTTGTAATGTACAAAAGAATTATGTCAGTTAGCGTAAAGTCATCCAAAAAAATATATATAGTTCACTTTTCTACATGCATAAATATTGATAAAACAATCTATCAAAAAATAAAAATATTGACATTGATATGAAATTAAAATAATCAATTATTCATTAATTAATAATAATAAATTTAAATTATATAACACCGAAGCGGAGCGAGGAACTCACTAGTTTCTCTAAAAGATAAACAGGTTAGCTAGAAATAAAAGGCTCGTTTAATTTCAATCTTATTTCGAGTAATTTTATTCTACATAGCCTTACATAATGATTGATCTAATTTCATTCTTCTTTTTGGTTTAAGTCGCCTGAAAGTGTGCCTACAGGGCAAAATATCGATAAAAAAAAGTCGTCTGTAAGTATTTTATGGGCGCAAAATGGAAAAACATATGCTTTCCCAGAAAGCACGGAGGACTTGGTCTAAAGGACATAGACACTCAAAATATGATCTTACTACTAAAATGGTTGTTCAAAGTAGATTTTGAAAAAGATTCGCTATGGACTTCCTATGTCAAAGATCTTTACGGCATCGACAAGGTGTCCCTAACCAATATCTCGGCTCTCTCTTTTGTCTCTTACTTTTTTAAAGACCTAATCCGCTTACAACCAATTTATAACCTTTCGTTCCCTAACAACTCAAACTCCACTTCAGCCGCGATTGGGGACTCAATATCGTTCAACACAAAGGCATGTTACAACTTCATCATTCATCCGGGCATGGTTTCACAATTGCCAGTCCAAGTTTTTTCCACAAGGGCACCTCTCAAAATAAGAACCTTCATATGGCTTGTCCTAAACAATCGGATCCTTACGCAAGAAAACCTGCTAAGAAGGAACTGGCCTACGAGCACCTCTTGTGTATTATGCACCGGCCCGCTAGAAACAACAACTCACCTACTGGCCAAATGTACCTACTCCAAACTCGTATTCGAGCAAATAGGACTCAAATCCAAACTCCGCGACACTCCACTCTCATCTTGGCAAGCTATGTCAACTGGAAATAAGGCAAACAAAGATTTGCAAGCTAAATGCAGAATAAAATGGGCCGCAACTGTTTGGATGATCTGGAAAGAAAGAAACACACGAATTTTTCAAAAGAAAGGACGAATGCCATCCTTACTCGTTCAAAATATTAGTAGCATGCTCCATTCTTGAAATTTTGCATAGCTTGAGTAGAATTAGTAGGGATAAAACTCTAAATTGTTGTAAACTTTTTTCTCTTTTTTCAGAGGCCCTTTACGTCTCCAACATGTAACATATTTTTCTCTTTAATATAACATTGGGCCGATCATGAGCACGTTTCGTGCTCTAGGACGAACTTAAAAAAAAAAAAAGTATTTTATGGGCCAATGGATATATCTCTATTCTAAACAATTATATTAAAAAAAATGGATGTATCTCTATTTTATTATAAGGCCCATTTATTATTGTTTCATCAAAGTAAACCATCTTCTTCATTTGCACAATTTTCTGGGCTTAATCTAACCAAAACAAATCGGATTCCATACCATATTGAATTAAATGCGTATCATAGCAATTTTATAATTTATCAACCTCGTTATTTTATGCAATTTCTTCATGCCACATCATCTTAATCATTTCAACCATTAAATTATAATATGTAACAAAATATAAATCATGAATTAACCATTGATTGTTTTGTGATTATGTTTTATTTGTAGACATGTATGTGTCCCATATTTTATACATAATTTTGAGCAATTTTAGAAAACCATATCATCTTACATTGATAGTGTGTCAAAATATTATTCGTTAGGTTCATTTCGGACTAGTTTTATTTAACTTTGAATAATTTCACATTATGTTACATGACCAAATGTGAATTCAAATGGAATGTGAAGAGTTTAAAAATCTAATACTACTAAATTAATATATAATATCATAAATCATATATCAAATATTACTAATATTTTAAAAAATATAATTTAAAAAAAATTATTAAATATATTCACTTGAATTTAGAGATCCATATTACTATATACCCAATATTTTTTGCTCTAACTTAAAGTTATGAAAATAAGTATGTAAAAAACACAAAATAAAAGTAAGTATAATTACACTAGTGATTTCTAAGTCTAATTAGAGCTTAAATATCTAACACTAATAAATTAATATATAATATTATAAATCATATATAAAATATTACTAATATTTTTACAATTTAAAAAACTTGTAAAATATATTCACTTCAATTTTATCTTTATTTAGAAATCCATATTACTATATATCAAATATTTTTTCTTTAGCTTAAAGTTATGAAAATAAGTATGTAAAAAATATAATATAAAAGTAAGTATAATTACATTAGTGATTCGTAAGTCTAATTAGAATTTAAATATCCAACAATAATAAATTAATATATAATATCATAAATCATATATAAAATATTACTAATATTTTTACAATTCAAAAAACTTATGAAATATGTTCACTTGAATTTTATCTTTATTTTGAGATCCATATTACTATATATCCAATATTTTTTCTATAGAAAAGTTGGAGAGAAAAGGTGAATTTTATTTCTGATAATTAAAGAGATGTTTTCTTCTCCTTTTGTAGGTACAAATCATATTTCAAAAAAGTAAATACTCTGCCCTCTAAACTAGGAAACTGAATAACAAAGATATCCTATAAATAAAAGGAAATATTCTGCCTCTAAACTAGGAAACTGAATAACAAAGATATCCTATAAATAAAGCATGTATTAACCGCAAATATAAAGAGAATCACAGCTGTGTATAATTCCCTAATAATCTGGATTCCTCTAATTCGACTCCGGATTCTTCTACACTCCCCCTCAAGCTTGTACCGAAGATGTTGATGAGACCAAGCTTGTTTACAAGAAATCCAAGAGTGAGTTCTGACAGTCCTTTCGTAAGTAAATCAGCTAGTTGATGAGATGTCGGGACATATTCGATCTTGATAATCTTTTTATCTAATTTCTCTTTGATGAAGTGACGATCCACTTCCACGTGTTTTGTTCTGTCGTGATGGACGGGATTTTGGGCAATGCTTATTGTAGACTTATTATCACAGTAAAGTATCATTGGTTCCTCAAGTGTGATCTTCAACTCAGTTAACACCCTTTTAATCCAAATCAGTTCGCAAACACCGTGAGCCATTGCCCTAAATTCGGCTTCGGCACTGCTTCTTGCCACTACTGACTGCTTCTTACTACGCCATGTTACTAGATTTCCCCACACCAAGGTACAATATCCGGATGTAGATTTCCGATCGTCGAATGATCCGGCCCAATCGGCATCTGTGAAAGCGATTACTCTTCTATCCTCCTTTTTCGCAAAAAACAATCCCTTTCCTGGGGTATTTTTAAGGTACCTCAGAATTCTGTAAACAGCATTGAGATGTCCCTGACATGGAGAATGCATATACTGACTAACAAGGCTAACAGCGAACGCAATGTCGGGTCTTGTGTGTGAAAGATAAATGAGTTTACCCACTAGGCGTTGATAGTTCCCTACGTCAACAAGACCACCTTCAGAAAACCTCTCCTTGTTTCCAAGTTCGATAGGAGTTTTACTTGGTTTACAACCGAGCATACCGGTCTCTTCCAAAAGGTCCAATGTGTATTTCCTCTGCGAAACTGAAATTCCTCTGCTAGTTCTTGCAAATTCTATTCCAAGAAAATACTTTGGTTCACCAAGATCCTTGACCTGAAATTCCATTGACATTATCTTCTTGACTTCTTCTACTTCTTGATCATCACTTCCCGTCACTATGATATCATCTACGTAAACAATGAGGATTGTGATTTTACCGGTTTCTGAATGTTTGAAGAACATGGTATGATCGGACTATCCCTGAGAATAACCGTTCTTCTTTATTACATTCGAGAACCGTTCAAACCATGCTCGTGGAGATTGCTTTAGGCCGTAGAGAGATTTGTTGAGTTTACATACTGGATTATTTCCCGTTTGATCTTGAAATCCAGGCGGTTGACTCATGTAGACTTCTTCTTCAAGCTCGCCATTTAGGAATGCATTCTTTATGTCGAGCTGATGGATAGACCAATCCGAATTAGCTGCCAAGGAGAGGAGGATTCGAACAGTATTCAGTTTTGCAACTGGGGCAAAGGTCTCGGTGTAATCTATGCCATAGGTTTGAGTAAATCCTTTGGCAACTAACCGAGCCTTGTATCTTTCAATTTTCCCATCTGCTCTGTATTTCACGGTAAATACCCATTTGCAGCCAACCAGTTTTTTGTCAGGTGGTAGGTCGACAATGTTCCATGTCCGGTTGTGTTTCAGTGCTTTCATTTCTTCCAAGACAGCCTCTTTCCACTCTGGACTGACCATAGCCTCTTCAATGGACATGGGAATAGAGATACTAGACAAACTGGAAGTAAAAGCTCGATATGAAGGTGATAATTTTGAATAAGAGATGAATTTAGAGATAGGATGTTTTGTGCACGATCGAATACCCTTTCGTACACCAATTGGTAAATCTAGATCAAGTGGAGGATGAGATTCACCTGACTCATTTGGTGGTGATGGATCGGGCACCGGGTCTGCTTCATGACAGTGTGAAGGATTCATAACTTCCCTATTTGGTTGAGTTTGCTTTTGCTTTGAATAAACCTGCAATTTACTAGGAGGAGAGACATGTGTTTTAGATAGGTTTGGATGTGGTGAATGATGGGGTGCAGATGGTCTGTTTGTTAGAGTAGGAAGTGGAGTGATCATGGCCGGGACAATATTTAGAGTATTCGGCTCAAAGAGATCCCATGAGCAACTTGCTTCATCTCGTGTCTCCCCCTGAAGCGAAGTTGTAGGAAAGAATGGCTTGGACTCAAAGAATGTGACATCACAAGAGACATATTTTTTTTTTTGTGGTAGGACAGAAGCAACGGTACCCTTTTTGTGTTGGAAAATAACCGACAAACACAGTTTTGAGTGCTCGAGCATCTAATTTGCTGCGGTTGTGGTCATGAATATGGACAAAGGCTTGGCAACCAAATGTTTTGAGTGGAAGCGAGTTAGAGTGGGAAAAATACGACGTAGATTTTTGGAGAATATTTAGAGGAGTTTGAAATTTTAGAGTACGGCTAGGTAAGCGATTAATAAGACAGGTCGCAGTGAGAATAGCATCGCCCCATAAATATTTTGGAACATGCATAGTGAACATAAGAGCACGAGCAACCTCTAGGAGATGTCTATTTTTCCGCTCCGAGACACCATTTTGTTGTGGTGTATTGACACATGAACTTTGATGAATAATACCATTGGTGAGAAGGAAGTTGCGAAGAATAGAATTGAAATATTCTTTACCATTATCGGTTCTAAGAATTCGAATATCTGTTTGGAATTGAGTACGTACCATCTTGAGAAATGATTGAAAAACTTCACTAGTTTCAGATTTATCTCGAAGCAAGTAGACCCAAGTGGTTCGTGAGTGATTGATAACTCGAAAAATAGGTCGTTTAATTGTGTAATTTCAATCTTATGAGTTAATCAAAACAATTTATAACAAATACTAATCAAAGTGATAAGTATAGGTTCGATCCAAGGAAATTTTGCGTATAATCGAAATTGCAATTCAAGAACTATTTCTATTGGTCCAGAAGCTATAATATTTTGTCACAATCAATGTTTGGACTTCACAAATCTCTGGTCAAAATTTCACTTTCACACACACAAGTTTCGAATTTATAAAGATGATTGATCACAAGGGTATTTTAGGCATTAAATGTTTTTCACAAAATTATAGATCACCAATCAAGATCTCAAATTTGGTACAAAGATTCACAATTTGATACTGAGAGGGAGGACAGAAGAATTTCACAGTTTGGATATTTCAGTAAAAAGTAATGATCTAATTACAATTAAGCCCCTGGTAAGATCACGAAAAGGTCCAGAAGGATTTTTATTGAGAGGCAGTTTTCAGAATTTCATATCAAATCGAAAATTATATCAAACAAACTCAATAAAAATCCTAATTCAAGAGTAAGCTCAGATGTAAAATCTCAAGTAATTTTTGGGATTTAAACAGTTTTACAATGGATTCAACAAGCAGGGAAATGAAGGTCCAGATCTAAAGTTTTTTACCAAATTACTGTTTAGTCCCTAACACAATGATTTTCTAAAATCCATATCAAATAGGAAATTACAGAGAATTGATTGATTCAAAATATGTTTTAAACTACAGATCCAGATCTAAACAGTGAGATTGAGAAAAGACTATTTTTCTATGTTTTTCTATTTTAAACTGAATTAACAAAACAGCACACAAAATCGAGTATTTCACAAAGTAAAAATAGGAAAAATGCAAGAAAAATTCCACAAAAATTCTACAAATTATATCTATCAATATAGAACAAGTTCACAAAGAGATTTCGATCATATCTAACAATTCCTAATTAAAACACTAAATCTAGAGAAAGAAATACCGAAAAAAGGGAATTCGAGTCCAAGAACGGATCTTGGCGAAGTCCTCGAGCCTTCACGCCTTGAGAGGAGATGAGAGGACGAGGAGAACAACTTTCTTCAGCTTTGGGAGAGATTGGAGAGAGGAATAGCTCCTCAGAACGGCCTCGAAAACCGTGCAAGACACGATTTCTTGGCAAAAGGGCTCAAAGATGAGCAAGGGAGCTCGAGATGCTCTAACAATGGAGTGGGGAAGAGGCTAAGACCTTACCTTCCCCAAGAATGGAATGGTTGACCCAAGAGGTCCAATGGTGCTTGAGAGAGAGGTTTTGGATGTCTTTTATAGGGGAAAAGAGGGAGAAATAATTCGAAAATTCCAGATCTGAGAATTCCACTTGCATAGTTAGTTAGATCCACTTGTGCTGAATCCAACGGTCTAAAAATCATCAAATTCGGACATCGGACGGCCAAGAAAACTCAAAACTACTCTCCAAAACATTCTCCACGGATCAAGATTAAATCATCCGAAAATACTGTGAAATTCACCAAAATATATCTGTTCTTCTGCGGTTTTAGGGTGAAATGGAGACTGCGGTCATCGTAAAAACTCTCTTTCAGACGGGACTGGAGGTATTCTGTGGAAATTTCAATGGAGAAGAGGAAAAGGCACTTGGCTCCAAGGAGAGTTTGTTCAAACTGCCTCGGGCAGATTTTCTGCGGACCGATTGGTGTGTCCGATCGTGCAGCACAAGGGAAAGAGAGGGAGAAAAGTATTGCAGCGCAGGCTGCACGATCTGTGGACCACAGAATATCGTCGTTAACAGAATTATTGACTGGTCAAACATTGATCCGCTGCAGACAAGTAGGTGTGGTCATTCGTGTAGCAAATAAATTTTGTAAAGGTTTTAAACCCTCTGTACGGACTGTAACGTTTTGGAAACCACAAAGGATATAGGCAGGGGTTTTATTAGGCTACTGAATTTGCTGACTTCGGTATGTGCGTCAATTCGTGAAACGAGTCACGTCTCTGACCCGTTTGAAGTAAAAACTCGATTTCTCTCTCATGCTTCCGTCAAATATCATCATATGATATATCAAATCGATCGGCACGACGAGACCGATCCATCTACATTCTTGGTTTTGCGAGATTTTGTACTTTTCACCTGAAATTAACACAAAATACAAATTAAAGTATTTAATCTCAATAAATTGGAATTATGAATATTTGGTATACTTTAAGCATATTATTGTGTTTAAATTCTATATTTTATATATATAAAAAGTGATGAAAAATCTCCTTATCAGTGATCGTCGATGAAAGTTACGAACCATCTTTTCCCGTGAGAAGTAGTGATTTTAGATGGCCCCCAAAGATCACTGTGAATAAGAAAGAATGGAGCGGAAGAAACATGTGGAATTGGAGAATAAGGTACACGAGTGTGTTTGGCTAATTGACATATTTCACAATCAAAATCAACAATCTCTTTATTAGAAAATAATTTGGGAAGCAAACGTTTTAAGTAAGAGAAACTTGGATGGCCCAAACGTTGATGCCATAACTTTATTTGATGAGAAATAGAGTTCGACAAAGTAGAGACATTAGGCACAGAAGATTGTAGATTAAATAAAGACGACGCATTCCCGAGATAGTAGAGGTCGTTATGAAGCCCAGCACTGCCAATCGTCTTCCCCGATGTTCGGTCCTGAAAGACACAAGAAACAGACGAAAATTGAGCATTACAATTGTTGTCACGAGTCAATTTACTAACAGAAATAAGACCACATTTGAAAGATGGAATATAAAGAACAGATTTGAGAGTGAGAGTGGATGACAATGTGATTGTTCCAGAACCAGCAATCGGAACGTGGGAACCATTGGCCGTGCGAACAGTGGCATGGGAATGACATGAAATATAATCACGGAATAAGGAACGACTACTTGTCATGTGATGAGGTGCTCCTGAATCGATAATCCAGAGATTTAAGGCCTGATTTGACAAGAAAAATGCTAAGGGAACTATACCGGACTGAGCAATGGTGGACTGAGCAATGGAGCACGATGGTGACTGCTCGGAGAAGTTGGTGCATCGATTTAAGATTTGGCAAAGTTGATCCAGTTGGGCCTGATTGAACGGAAGAGAAGATGCAACATTGCCTTCGGCTTGAACCTGATGAGCTTTGGCATGTGGTGTAGAGGGCTTCCGGTTTGCGGGTTTTCCATGAAGTACCCAACATTTTTCACGGGTATGACCCGGGCGTTTGCAATGAACACACCAAGGCCGGTTACCGCGAGGACGATCAGAGGATCCGTTGAAGCGGTTAGTTGCAAGAGCAGATACATCAGAGGTAGGTGTAGGCTCGGGCAAAGGATATTCATCGGTGAGCATGACTTTCCGTCGTACTTCTTCACGTCGGACTTCAGCAAATGCATCTTCAGTGGACGGGAACGGATCTCGAGCAACAACCCGTCCACGGACTTCATCGAGGTTCCTGTTAAGACCGGCGAGAAAATCGAAGACACGCTCTCTTTCGATTTGTTGTCTTATTTTAACATCACACTCGGCACATGTGAGACTACCATCAAGAAAGAGATCAAGTTCCTGCCATAGATCTTGTAGTGAGGAGAAGTACTGGGTGACAGAGGTTGAACCTTGTTTGAGCTCCTTGAGTTTTGCACGAATTTCAAAAATCTGAGACGCATTACCAAGATCCGAGTACATACGACGGGCAGCGTCCAAAACCTCCTTGGCTGTCTGGAACCAGAGGTACCGGCGGCTGATTTTAGGATCCATAGAGTTGATTAGCCACGCAAGAACAATTGAGTTCTCAGCTTGCCAAGTGGAGTAGGCTGCGTCGGTGAGAGACGGCGATGGGAGGTCTCCGGTAAGGTAGCCAAGTTTTCCCCTGCCACAGATGACGATTTTGACAGACTGAGCCCACTGGAGGTAGTTTTGCCCATCGAGTTTATGAGACGTGATATGTAAGGACGAGAGATCACTCCCGGAAAAAGGAGCAAGAGAGTTGGATGTGCGGCCATGACCAGCAGAGTTGCTACCGGTACTTTCTCCAGTTGAAACGGACATCTCGCCTTCAACCATAAAGGACTGTGGGAGCAAGAAGAAAATAAGAGGAAGAGCCAACTAGGATAAATAAAAAACCGTTCTTAGATCATTTTCGCTCTGATACCATATAGAAAAGTTGGAGAGAAAAGGTGAATTTTATTTCTGATAATTAAAGAGATGTTTTCTTCTCCTTTTATAGGTACAAATCATATTTCAAAAAAGTAAATACTCTGCCCTCTAAACTAGGAAACTGAATAACAAAGATATCCTATAAATAAAAGGAAATATTCTGCCTCTAAACTAGGAAACTGAATAACAAAGATATCCTATAAATAAAGCATGTATTAACCGCAAATATAAAGAGAATCACAGCTGTGTATAATTCCCTAATAATCTGGATTCCTCTAATTCGACTCCGGATTCTTCTACATTTTCTCTGCCTCCAAGTTATGAAAATAAGTATGTAAAAACACAATATAAAATAAGTATAATTACATTAGTGATTTGTAAGTCTAATTATTACTATTTGTCAAAATATTAATTCATGTTAATCTTTTAAAATTTTAATAAAAAGAAAGATATCAATTTACCACACACAATTAACTTCTTCAACTTATACATTTTATTTTCAATAATAAACATGAAATATAAAATTTACCTGACACAAATAACTTTTTCAAATTTTAAAATGTTAGTTATTCTTATATTTAGATATGTAAATTTAAAATATCGTACGGTATTGATTTTGATTTATGTCATGTTATTTTATTATCTTATAATAGTGTTTAGGTTTTTTGTATGTCGTATTAAAGTACTAAATAAATATTTGCATTGTGTCTGATTCAAAAATAGTATTATAATATGACATCATGAAACTTTTTTTAATCAATATGACTTTTATTTTCACAAATTGTTATGTTTGTTCCCAAAGCGCAGGTAATCTTCTAGTGAATATAATAATGTTAGGTGAATACGTACTCACGCTAGGTCGTGATTATGTGAATTATATTTTTTATTACTATACAAAGTACATATTTGATGATAATATTAATAATATCATCTTAAAATAAAATTATTTGAAATCATTTATCTATGATTATGTAAATCTTTTCTAATTTTTGTACATTATGGTAGACAAAAAACTCATTTTATTTATCAAATAATAATACTTATATTAATGTCACTGTATAATAATATATGAGGTGCAACACAATTTGATGGAAAAAAGTAACAACCAATATTATATCAATGTTTATTAACATTATATTATACAATATCAAATATAAAAATATTGAATCGTACGACATATGTAGTAACACGTCATTAATTATGAAAAATATATGAGGTATAACACAATTTGACGAAATAACATAACAAAAAATACTATAGGATTATTTTTCACAATATTTCATACAATATCAAATATACAAATAGTGAATCATACACACATTTTTTATTGATTCAAAATGCAATTAAAATTATAAATAATATGAAACTTAAAAATGAAAGTAATTTAAAAAATGATATCGAAATTTAATTTTGCATAAACATAAATATAAATTATTTAATATCATATGATTTTTTAATTTACATTTTTAATAATAACAACACTATTTGATAGGTGCTTATAAGTTTAAGAAGTTATTTAGATAGATAAACTATTTTTTCAATCTCTATTAGTTTTTTTTTTAATTTTAATATTAAAGTTATTTGAACAAAAACACACATATAATCGATTTAGTATTATATAGGATTCTTATAGTCATATTGTTTTTACAAAAATAAATTATAACACGTAGAATTATGTTATGTAAATACACATTTTTTTTGGTTTATATTTTCGTACATAATATCTTTACAAACTTAAGTTATGGAAAACGGTATGTATGAACTATGATAATACGCATGTGAAAATAAAGAGAAAATTTTAACGAATATTTGATGTATTTTTAAATTAAAGTTCTACAAATAATATTAATATATGTTGTATGTTCAATATTACTATATATTAACATTAGTGTATCATATATAAACTTTTCATCTTTCATTGCGTTCACTTTGATCATGTAATCTTCTGAGAAATGATAAATAATTGAATAAACTTAGTCTCACATCTACCTAGCCAATAAAGTGGTGTACATCATTAAAGTATGATGATGTCTCATTCTAAGAATGTTTAAAATATGTTGTAAAATAATGGACACATATCCGACTACAAAGAAATAGAACTATGAAAAACCAATGTTCTAAATTTTACTACATACTCTAATGGTTGAAATGAGTTGGTGACGTGGCACAACGAAATTATACAAAGTTTGGTCCAAAATAAGGATGTGGATAAGTTACTAAAATGATATATATTAAGATGGTAAAAATACATTCGATAATAAGTAAGGATCAATTTGGATGATAATACGAAGTACACACTTGTATGATAATATTGATAATTGATGTTTCTAAATGACCTAGAGGGGAGGGGGATATGTGAATATAATGGATTAACTCCCTATTTTTGACTTTTCGCAAGGATCAATTTGGATGTGCTTCGTTAATTAACTAATAATGAAATAATGCGGAAAGTAATTAAGAAAGATAAACAATACCAAAAACCAAATTGACACGCAATATGATTACAAAGTTCGATATAGAGTTTCTTACTTTAACTCTCATTTACTTGTTAATCGACCGGAAAAAATGTTGTCCCGAGATGGCCTAGAGGGGGTGAATATGATTATATGCGGAATTTCCAAACCTAATCAAACTTATGTAACTATTTAAATATGTAAATATATGATCACTTTTAATCTTGTCACTTTTAGAGTAGATGTTGTGATAATTAACAAAGTATTTGAAAATAATTAAATAAAACAAAAATAGGAAGTACTTGAATGAATAAATAAATAAATAAAAGAAAAGGCGAGCAACCCAATTAAAAAATAAAGGAAAAAATAAATCAAACTACTAGTACGGAAAAGTAAATAAACTTGGTATTATTTCTAAAAATCCTTAGTAATTTAATAATTTCCTTCCATAAATAAGACCCCTTTGGATCATATAAATAATCCAGTGTTCCATAATTTTGTATTTTGCCCACTAAATTATTCCATTTTATATTTTCTTCTGATAAATGATAATATTTCCAAATCCATTTGACCAATAATGAATCATTAAATTTCTCCAGATTCAAAATCCCTAAACCCCCAAACTCCTTAGCTAAGCAAAAATTTGGCCAATTGGCTAAATAATGACCATGATCCTTAACCCCTCTCCAAAGAAAATTTCTCCTACACTTATCAATTGCTTTAATAACTCATTTGGAAAATTTATAAACACTCAAGTAGTATAGTGGTATTGAAGATTAAACTGAATTTCTTGAAATTAATCTGCCATTAATATTCAATAATTTTCCTTTCCATCATTGCAATTTTTTTTGAAGTTTTATCAATAAGTCTCATATAATCTTCCTTTGCTGGCTTTTTAAAATAAAGATGTAATCCTAAATAAGTCATTGGCAATTTTTCAATTGGTCATCCAATTTCCATAGATAGATTATTCATTAATTCATTTTCCACATTAAATCCTATATCTCAGATTTTTCAAAATTAATTTGGAGTCCATATTCATTTCCAAAAAATTCCAGCACATGCTTTAATTTTCTGAAATTGCCCAAAGTTGGTTTTAGGAAAAAAAAAGTGAATCATCAGCATAAAACAAAGATGGAACAATTCCACAGATAGGTATTTCCAAATATTCTTTTTCACTTAGACCTTCGATAATTCTGGATAATAAATCCGTCACCAAGATAAATATGTATGTTGATAGAGGATCTCCTTGTCTTAATCCCTTCTTTAAATATATGTATATTCCTGGAACTCCATTGAAAAGAACTCTTGTTGATCCACTTAACATGGATTTTTCAATCCAATTAATAAATCTTTCTCCAAATCCCCTTGTTTTAAAAGCCTTATCCAAAAATCCCATGAAATAGAATCAAAATCCTTATATATGTCAGCCTTAAATAGTAATAAAGGAATATTATTTTTCTGAGCTTTGTTTAAAACCTCTCTAGCATATGTATAATTGTCAGTAATGGATCTTCTTTTAAGAAACCCTAATTGTTTTGGGTCAATTAAAGTTTCAATTACACTCTTCAATCTATTAGCTAGTATTCTTTAAGAAACCCTAATTTTTTTCCTGAAAAGAGCATTGGTCTAAAATCATTAACCTCTTGTGCATCATTTTTCTTTGCAATTAATGCTAATATATGGGGTATTATAATTTAATAAACCATTATTAACCTCATTATTTATGCTAATATAACTCATCCTTTAAATATTCCCAAATGTTTTTATAGAATTCTCCATTATACCCATCTTGTCCACTCGACTTATTAGATTTCGATTTATCAGTTACTTCCACAATTTTTTCCATCTTAATTTTCTGTTCCAGAAAATTTAAATTAAAATTTGGGACTCCATAAATCTTCCCCAAACCCAGAGTTCCTCCTATCTCTGATTCATTCTTTTTAATATTATTGTTCCCCATAAGATTTTTATAGAAATTAAATATAATTTTTGATTTGTCCATATGATTTTTATATTGAGTATTATTATCCTTAATTACTGGTATCATCAAAAAAAAAATTTAATTGTGGCATGTAAATGAAAAAATCTAGTATTTGCTTCACCTTCCTTAATCCATCGATGCTTAGATCATTGTTTCCAATAAGCCTCATTTTCCAACACCAAATTATTATACTTTTTCTTAGATATTTTATGCACCTATTTTTCAATTGGGTTAAATTCCCTTACCTCCTTAAATTCCTCCAGCCATTTGATTGTATGTAAGCAATTTAGTAAATAAATTTTATAATTTCTAGATCTTGTAAAACGCCAATCCTTTAATCTTTTCCCAAAGATTCCACCTTTGCATGGAATTCCTCCAAATTTTGTGAAAAGGTAGTTTTTAAATGCCTTATAATAATCATTTCTACCTCATTATTTAATAACCAAGAATTTTCAAACCGAAATTCTTTAAAAATAAGAAAAGAAATAGTAGCTTGAAATATGATTGGTACATGATCTGAAATTTTTTGTGGAATGAATGGTTGAGAAGAATTACAAAATTCCATAAACCATTCCTTATTATAAATATATCTATCCAATATTGCTTTAGTCAGAGAATTACTCCATGTATATTTATCATAAAGGCATATCAATTAATTCCATATTATTCATAAATTCCTTAAAAAGCCTTGTATTAACATGATCTCTATCAATTCCTCCTCTCTCATCCTGATTTAAAATCATATTCATATTAAATCCCCTAAAATTATCCAGGGAATATTAATATTAGTTCCATTATCCTGTAATTCTTTCAAAAAAATCCATCTTGGCAGGTTTATCAACTGGTCCATAAACCCCAGTCATATATATCAACTTATTATTCTATTTACATTCTAATTTAATAGAAATTGAAAATTCCCCTATATCTTCACTGATATACTTGAAATAATCCCTATTCCAAATGAATATAATTCCACCATAAGCACCATTAATTTTTTTAAATTTAAATTCTTTCAATCTAGATCCACAAGTTTCCTTAACAATATTCATATCAATATTTTCCATCTTAGTCTCTTGTAGACACACACTTTCAGGTCTTTCCCTTGACATATAATTTTTAATTAAAACCTTCTTATCTTTATCATTCATACCCCTAATAATCCAACAAAGTATTTTTAATTTTTTGTAATTCATTTATCCTTATACAAAACTCCATTTTGTGAAACTATTGTATCACACATCAATTCTGTAATTTTCTTCTTAGTAGGATCATTAATAATAATACCCTGCCCCTGAAGAATATTATACACATTAATTTCATCCATGAAAATCTACCCTTCTAATCTCAAATGTTCATTTTTTTCAATTTTCTTCTTATTATTTTTTGATCTCTTAAGAACTGGTTTATCCATCTGTTTATGATGCACGATTTGTGCTTTCTGGATGGGTGAAGTATAAAAACCACTTTGCTATGATAATATAATAACCTTTTACTTCTCCTTTGGTCTTCCACAATCAATTGTTTATCTCCTTTTTTTTAATTTATTAGTACTATTAAATATATTTTTGATATTATTATTAATATTAGTATTTTTATTATTATGATCCAATCCCTCATCCTCCATTAATTCTTTTTCTTTATTCATTTGCAGGATATTTTCCTCTCTATGTTCCATCATCATCTCCATTTCTGGTACTTGAAAAATTTTACACTTCATCTTCATAATTAATAATCACATCAATATAATCATCATTATCCACTTCATTATGTGGCAGCATTAATTGTTCCCATCATAAACATATAATTCTTCCTCAACTCCAATATTATTATCAATCGTAGTTGTAATTTCTGGTCTCTTAAGATTAGGGTTTCTTAGTAAAATTACTAATTCACCCCTAAAACTAGTTATAATCAAACCCTTCTCTTCTCTTTCATAGTACTCACTTTCCAACTCACCTATCTATAAGATAAAAAGGTTGAAGTAAAACACTAAAAATCACAATTGGGTCCATGAGAACTTCATATTTAACAATTTCTCCAATAAAATAATTTATAGGTATAAATACACAAAGATATATGAAATGAAAGTGTGAATACAGACCATACAAATCTTGTTCTTTGTGGTAAGAGTTAGATACACATGAACTAAAATAACCTTAATTCTATAGACTATATTATTATTATACAAGTTAAGGATTTGTCAAGCTGGAACTTTTGAATTCCCAGTGCTTTAATTTAGTACAAGCCGTCTCTCTTGCCTAATACACCACAATGTATCAAGATTTATACCAGCTCACATTTGATTAAATAATCTTTAAGACTAGGAAAATACCCGCGCTTCGCTGCGGATATAATAATATAATTATATTCTTTTTTTTATTAAATAAAAATATAAGTATAATTAATTGTATTCTTACATTAAAAAGTCTTTTTAAAACAAAACATTTGAATATAAACAAATTAAAATCGTTGACGAGCATCATTAAAAATATTGTTGTTACAATCATGCAAAATAGAAATACAAATAATTAAATATTAGGGTCATTTATAATTTATTAATCCCATAGAAATAATTAAATAATTAAATATTAGGGCCATTTATTAATCCCATACAAAATATTGTAACAAACTAATATTTTACACCATATTAATCACTTCACAAAATTATGTACTTATATGCATATTATTTCGGTTGGATTTCAAAAAAGTTCCATAATTAGTAAATTTAGAATTTATTTGTTATTTTCGCATATTATTTTATATTATTTCGCATATTATTTGAGACAATGTTGTTTAACTAATGAATTCAATTACAATTAGTTCCTTTTAGGTCAATTATTATTCTATATTAATGAAAAAATATTTAAAATTTCCTGATACATGAATGAGTGTGGACATGCATGATTGATTAAGGAATTTGATACAACACCGACTTAACGTTAACGCACGGCAAATGCAAATCACTACATGAACTATTACTCTACACCTATTCTTTATTTCAGTTGGATTTGATTACTTAGCTAGAATATGGCCGAGTGAGATATTTAACACCTAAACATTAAAATTGTCAACTCAATTAACAACAATTCTATAGTAGTCTTATCATTCAAGAATATTATTGTACATAACCAAACAAAATTCAATGCACAAGTTATGCTCAAATTACATTTATTCCTTATAGAAATAATTATTATTGTACACCTAATCTTATTTTCAGAAATACCAATATGATCATTGACATCTAAACTTCAAATATGTTCAATTCAGTAAACAAAGAAACCTACGATATCATTAAATATATTATTGTTCACGATCCAAAAGCAATTAGCATTCATCATCAAATTACATATTCTTTAGAGCAATCTTAATTAACATTGATAATGTAAATTTAATAGTACGTACACATAATAATCAAATATTATTTCATATAATTTATATTTACTCTTTCTTATATTCCTATAGGAAAATATTTTTTAGATGCATTGTTTCAATTACATCCTGGATTTCATATTTCTCTTTCGCTGCCATGTATGTATATATTTGCTTCCTGTTTTTTATATTTTGGTCCACTTTTCAAACATGATCTTCTTGTTCTCAGCATTTCTTAAAACAAATCATAGATAAAAAAATGAAATTCCTAAAAAAAAGAAATTCATCGCAAATAAAAAACAGGAAGCAAATCAAAATTCATCGCAAATCAAAATTCATTGTATATTCAAAATAATCGGCCATATTAATACACTGAGCCCAAATACTAATTACGTTAAGCCCAAGTAGCGACGAGCATACTCTCTGCTGGTTTTGTTACTGATATTTACTGGGGCTATTACATACAAATATTTGACTAATACTTTGGAAGTATTTTTCGAACTTATCTCGACTTTTTTGTTAGTAAGTTTGGATCACTATTTTATCAAAAAGAACTATGGATCATTGTATGAATTATCATCTTTGTTTGGACCAGACCAAACAAGTACTTCTAGACTTGCTAATTTGGTTACATCTCAGCCATAATTCACTGGTAAACTAAACTCCATGTATTTTGTTAATGATATGTTTCCCATCGTTAATTCATAAACCTACGGGCTACGACAATACCTCCATAATCAACATTATAAGTTCTTTGATGCAATATTCATCAATTGAGATAAGCCAGTCCATAAACCTGAAATACAAATACAACATCAGGATCAAGAATACTACTGATTTACAAATTTTCGAAAATTTTGGGGATGGAACAGAAGTTATCTCAGAAGCTTCACACAGACAGGAAATTATCTCAAGTGACTTAAATTCTTCGTCGAAAAATACGATCATATTTAGGTCATTATGATTTTCAGTTTTAACATTTTCATAAATTCTCATTTTTCTTATTATTTTACTAATATATAAATGTATGCATTGTAAATTTTTATAAAATATTTTGTGATTTTAGTGTTTATCAAATATATAGTTTTACAAATAAACAAAAATGCAAAACCCTAAATCATAAATTAAAAAGAAATACATGAGAAATGGTATAACACCTATGAATTGAGTTTGGTCTTTGAATATCGAAATACGAACAAACTTCATAGAGTAATTACATCGAACAACTTATCAGTTTTGCCTTCAAATTTATTGTGGCCTATTTTCTGAAATTGAAAAAAATTATGTATGTTGCATACCTGATGGTACCGCCGGTAGTGGGATCCTCGTCAGATAACTTCACACCGAAAACCTTGGAATGAAAGGGCAAAAGGCCGGCAGTGTAAAGATTCTTTCTGCCATCATAAGCTGGCAATCTCATTCCCAAATCGCACTCTCTATAAAGCCGTAACAACTACCAACTCACAAATTATCGCCCCTATTAAACCTTCTACAATTCACTTCAGGTATTATAATCACCTAATAAATACATCAACAAATAAGTACGTCAACAAAAAACAAATCATTAAACGAAAAATACAAAAAAAAACTCACATCGTATTGGTTCAGATCTGTATCGGGAAGTTGGGCGTGAAAATGATTTACTTTGACCACGCATTTCGTACCGACAGTACCAAATCCAAGTCATTTCTGGAAAGAGATTTCTTTTGTTAAAACATGTGTGTGTGTGTGTGTGTGTGTGGGGGGGGGGGGGACATGTATAAGCATTGTATGTTAACTCGAGTGTCACTGCCTTTCCTTTGCCTCTCTCACTTCTCCTGTTTGCGCAATTCTTCCTTTCTTGTTTGGCCAAATTGGTAATTTCGTCCTTCTGAGGCTGCTGGTTATTCTTGTTCTGAAGAGGTTTCTTCGAAATCATGTGCTTTTCTCCTTTCGAAGGATCCTTGCTTATGTGAGGCATGTCTATCGAAACAAGAAGTAATTTCATCAAATATGAAGAAACTTTTTAGAATAATTTCATAGAACACCTTATCATCACAAAGTTTTGTCTTTAAATTTGCGAAATATGAAGAAACTTTCTAGAGGAATTTCATCGAGCACCTTATCATCACAAGTTTGCCTTTAAGTTTATTATAGCCAAATTCTGAAAATGAAAAAAAAACTATGTATGAGACTTCATTAAATTGCAATTATTATTCTTTGATCAATAATATATATTAAATTTTCATGATTCAAAATAAATTTCAAGGGAAAATTGAGCAATATGTACTTTTAAAAAACAAAAAATGAGAAAGAAAGTGAGGCGATCTTCAAGAAAGTGAGGCGATCTTCAAGAAACTACGTTTTCTCCCTGCCTTTGGCCGGAGAATTACTGGGGAGTAGAGGTTGTGCTAGGTCATAGCCCCTTCGGGGTGTAGCGGACTTAGGGGTTTTCTTTTTTAGGTCGAAAATAGAGTTAAGAATAAGCTCGCAAGAGTAATTCAAAATTCTATCACTACCTAAAGAATTCCCTACAACCAAAGCTCAATTACAAGTAATTGCGATGGCTACTCAGAAATCCTATCTAAATGTCTTGATCAAAGATTTGCCTACTGGTTCAAATGAAGAATGGATCTTAGTGAAAAGGAAGAAATCAGTACAGAATGTTACAACCAAGAAATTTCAGGAAAATAAAGCAAAAATTTTTAGAAACAAATGTTTCAAATGTTTGTCGCCAAATCACTTTGTGGTGGATTGTAAATATCCTTTCAAATGTTTCAAGTGTGGGAAATTTGGTCATAAACAATTGCAATGCAATCTCAATCCAATTAAGAGTCCAATTAATACAATTTCCTCTCAAGCTCAATTCATAAACCATACAAGAGAAATACAAAAAATATCAGTACCATCTTCCACAATCTTACCTTCAAAAACTTCCATTTCCCATCTTCCACAAACACAAGGCATCGAACTTCCACATCCATCATCTTCAAACCTGAAAATAATTCATAGGGTTTATTTGTCAAAAACCCCCTCATTGTGTTCAAATTCCAAGAAGTTCAAAATCAAGCTTACCAAATTACCAAGCAAATATTGTAATGCTGCTGACCTGTCTACAGTGATTGCTGGATTTGGAGTTTTAGTGCATATTGGAGATTTTGACCTAAATGTGGAAGTAGTTCCTGAAATAAATTTGACTATAATCTCAAAGTATGATGAAATTCCAAAAAGAATTGAAATAATTGATGAATTTCAAAGTACTTTAGTTGATGTTGTGAAGGAAGAAGAGTTTCTAAAGGAAGACAATTTAATGCAAAAATCTGTTGCAAAGCAGAAAGGTCAAATATGGAGTAATAAAAAACCAAGAGTTAAGAAAATTTGGAGAATTAAAAAGCAAAATGTTAGGAAAGAGTGGAGAGTGAAATTAAAGAATAAGGATGAGAATACAACTCAAATACAGAATATGGATGATGAAAAAGCTTTAATGATAGTTAAGGAGAATGAGGGTATTTTGGGAATTATACCAGAGAAACTAAATTATTATAAGAGAATTTTAACTGAATTGCTATATAAAATAGAGATTTTTGATTTAACAACAACGATTAATAATGGGGAAGATCCAATTCAAATCGATGAGTTAAATGAGGAAGATTCAAAGGTAGTGGTTACAAATGTTGAGGAAGATATAGATAGGAGTTTAATTGTGAATATAGATGAGATAGAAAATCCTGGGGGTAATTTGCAAACTGGTCAAGAAGGAGGTGAAGATGTTAATGGAGAGTATGCAAATAATGAGGAAGATTTAAATATGAGTTTAATTGTGAGGTCAGAAGTGGATAAAAATCTTGTGGACAATCTAAAGGATAAAATGATATATAGGGAAGATAAAAATGATGCAGAGAATAACGTGGAAGATAGCAATGATTTGAATATGAGAGATTTAACATTGAGCTCAAACCTGACAGAGAAGAAATCACCACAATTCCATGATTCTCCTCCTTTGCAAATTTCTCCACTGCAAGTGTTGTCTCCTACCCACTCCACCTCTCCAGTACCATCTAGCTCTCCAGTAAAAAATTTCCTTACATTGAATAACTCCTTTTCTCATGAGTTGAATGCAATGGCAAGTTCTTCAAAACCTGCAAAACAACCTAAAAAGAGAATCAACACAAAATTGGAAGAACAAAGAAGAAGCTTAAGATTAAGAGGAAAACAAAGTGAGTTATATGCCTCACCAATAGAAAAAGCACAGCTTGTTCAATTTAAGGAGGTTCAAAAGCATAAAAACAGAAAGAATAAAGGAAGGGTATTTAAGGAATTTCAAAAATTGGATCTTACTGGGAAGGAAAAAATTGAAAGCAAGGAGGATCTTATTGGTATACTAAATTCTGCAGGAATTCAAATTGAGGAAACCATGTTGGATACCATAAAATCCCTATTGAGGGATCAAGTTGAATTATAATTTGGGTATTTTTTATAGAGGAGTTTTAACATTTTATATATCAATGAGTTTTAAAAATATAAAATTTATGAGTTGGAACATAAGGGGAATGAATAATGATGAGAAGAAATTACTAATTAATAAATCTATTGTGCCTGAAAGATTAGATTTACTGTGTTTACAAGAAACAAAGATGGAAGTTTTAAATGATGATATAGTGCGGAAAATTTGTGGAAATAATCTCAAAGATTTTGAATACAAACCCTCTCAAGGGGCTTCGGGTGGGATTTTAATTGCATGGAATGCAAATATGTTTAAATTAATTAAAAAGGAAATTTTGAGATATTCTTTGAACTTAACCCTGGAAACAAGATGGAATGGACTACAAATTGTAATATCTGGTATTTATGGGCCTACTGAAAAAAGTGTAAAAGTAGACTTAATTGAGGAATTAAAATCTATAGCAAATGGAGTAAATTTGCCTTGGTTAATTCTGGGGGACTTGAATTTGGTGTATTCTTGTGAAGAAAGAAGTGGTTTGGATAGGGATTGGAGAAATACAATGATTTTTAAAGATTTTATTGATACTCTTTCTTTAAACGATTTGCCATTATTTGGTAGGAAATTTACATGGGCAAGTAGTGTAGCAAAAGCCAGGATTGATAGAGTAATCATAAATTCTAAATGGATGGATATTTTTCCAAATTCGCAATTATTTCCAGGGGTAAATACTTGTTCAGATCATATACCAATAATATATCAAGCAAAAACTGATTTCCCAACTTTTGATGGATTTAGATTTGAGAATATTTGGTTGAAAAATGAGAATGCTATAAATATTATAAAATCTCATTTGATAGCAACAAGGTCTGAAAATATAGAGGAATTTTATTTCAAAATGGAAGCTCTTGGGAAAAGATTAAAGTTGTGGAGTAAAGAGCAATTGGGAAATATTCAAACACAATTTAATAATTGTAAAAAGATATTATCTTGGATAGATGAGATAAGTGAAACAAAGGAAATTAATGTAGTGGAGAGTTGGCTCAAAAATAAGATAAGAGAAAAATTTGAAGAATTATCTAAGCAAGAGGAATTATATTGGAGGCAAAGATCAAAGTTTACATGGATTTTAAAGGGAGATGCAAATACAAAGTTTTTTCATGATCATGCAACTCTTAAAAAGAATAAATTATTAATTCCAATGCTTAAAGCAAATGATATAGAAGTGAGAGATCATAAATCAAAAGCTCAAATATTATTTAACTTTTATAAAGAGCTTATGGGTACAAATATTGATAATCCATCAGAAATGGAAAAAAAAGGAACGATAAAATTGGAAAAACTTTATTGTGAGGAAGATCTAGATTTATCGTATCTGGAAAGGGATTTTGAAATGAAAGAATTGGATTTGGCAATTTCACAATGGAAAAATGAAAAATCTCCTGGTCCAGATGGCTTTAATGCTGAATTTTATAAAAAAATTTGGTATTTGTTGAAGGAAGAAATTCTGAGTTTATTTATAAAAGAAGGGAGAAATGGTTTATCAAATTTTAATTCTTCTTACATAACCCTAATTGCAAAAAAGGAGGAAGCAATCTATGCCAGAGATTTTAGACCAATTTCTTTGGTTTCAAGTATTCAGAGACTTTTTTCCAAAGTGTTATCGAATAGATTGAGTGAAAAAATAAATGATATGATACAAGTAAATCAATTAGGGTTTTTGAAGGAAAGGAATATTGCAGAAAATTATGTATACGCAAGAGAAGTAATTTGCAAAGCAAAACGATTAAAGAAATCTTTATTGGTATTAAAAATTGATTTACATAAAGCTTTTGATAGTGTGTCTTGGGAATTTTTAATTAAATTATTAAAGGCAAGGGGTTTTGGGGAAAATTTCATAATGTGGATTCAAAATTCTGTGTTGCAAGGTTCCACAAGAATATTATTGAATGGGAAACCTGGAAAGTTTATCCATTTAAGGAGGGGCTTGAGACAAGGAGACCCACTCTCAACCTACCTTTTCATCTTAGTAATGGATGTTCTATCAAAATTGGTGGAAGATTTAAGTGATAAAGGATATCTAAATAGACCAATTAATGGAATTAAGACTTCCTTATTTTATGCAGATGATACCATCTTTTTTCTGGATCCAAGTTATACAAATATAAGAAGATTAAAGTATTTATTGGAGGTCTTTGAGGTAAATACTGGATTGAAAATAAATTTTCATAAATCAGAGATAGTGGGAATGAATATTGAAAATAATATTATGGAGGGAATTTCAAAAGAGATAAATTGTCCCATTAAACAATTTCCAATCAATTATTTGGGTCTACCACTGCATTTCAAAAGACCAAATAAGGCGCAATTCAAAGAATTTGTGGATAAACTAAATACTAAATTGGGAGGATGGAAAGGGAGTAAACTGTCAATGAGTGGAAGATTGATCCTTATAAATTCAGTTTTAACTTCCCTACCAATTTACTATTTTAATGTTTTCAAGTTCCCAAAATGGGCCTTGAAAGAAATTGATGCAATAAGAAGGACTTTTTTATGGAGAGGGGATAAAAATCAGGGGTATAATCTTGTTAATTGGGTAGAGGTTTGTAAGCCTAAAGAGTGTGGAGGATTAGGAGTAATAAATCTGGAGATTTTTAACAAGGCTTTATTAACAAAATGGCTTTGGAAATATTATCAAATTGGAGAAAATTTGCCTTGGAATGAGCTAATTAAGATGCCAATTGGGGAAATTGATTTGCAATTCTATAATAGTATATCTTATTTTTGGAAGGATGTATTAAAAAATTTGGATTTTTTTAAAGAAAGTTCTACTTTTCTTATTGGTACAGGAGAGAAAATTGATTTTTGGGAAGATAATTGGAATTATGGTATATTAAAATCAAAATTCAAGGAACTATATTCTTTTGTTAATAATACATATCTAACATTATCAGATATATTTAACAAATTAGAGTCAGAGGACTTACATACCATTTTGAATCCTTTCATTTCTCTATCGGTTGAGGCAGCATCTCAATTGAATAATTTGGAGGAAGATTTGCTGAATACCAATCTCCAGGATGTACCCGATAAAATCTTATGGAAGTGGACTTCAAATTATACCTTTACTTGCAAAAGTGCATATGAAAAGTTAGTTATGGGGGTTTTTGAAAAATATCCATTATATCAAATGTGGAATCTGGGAGTTCCTTTAAAGATAAAATTTTTTATTTGGCTATTGAGTAAAAATAGATTAAATACCATTGATAATTTGAAGAAGAAGGGTTGGATTTTGCCAAATCGCTGCAGCTTATGTGCCTGTCAAGAGGAATCAGCGGTTCATATGATTGGGGAATGTGATTATTCAATAGAAGTTTGGAAGAAATTAAATACCTCTCTGGGTTTTTCGATTCCTCAGAATATTAATCCTTTGATGCTGATGGAACTTGATCCAGACAAAGCTTCTTATAATCGACTGATTGCGGTATTCATGTATTCTATTTGGTGTGAACGATGTAGAAGGGTGTTTGGAGAAGAAAAGCTTCGGCCTTGGCAATTGATTGACTCAATAATCTCGGATCTAAAGCTGTACGAAAAAGCCAAAAATCAAACCAAAAATATTATGAAAGAAAGGCTGCGAAGCGATAATGAAGGAGAAGAAGGAGAAGATTGAGGTTTTTAGATGAATACTTGCCTGTTTAGGGAAGGAAAGGAGGAGGATTTGAAGAGAAGATTACTTCAATCGCCAAAAGAGGGAGGAAAGAGATGGATGGCGCAGTAGGGTTTGAGTGGTAAGAGAGTAGAGGGGACGAGATAGAAGGGATGGTCTTGACCTGTTTTTGTCAGCTTGTGGTAAGAGTAAAGGTTTTTATTTCCAAGTTTTGAGATCCTAGTTAACAGAAAAACAGGGTTTTATTATTTGCGTTTTTATTTTCTAATTTTTATAGTTATGTTTTGAGTTTGAACAAGTAATGAGTTTTATGTAATAGAGAGGTGCTTTAGTGGGGATCTTATTTCCCAATATAGTATCTGTAAAACAATTTTAATGAAATATAATGGATGTAGGACTTTGAGCCTACTCTATTTTGCTCAAAAAAAATAAATTTCAAGGCAATATTGAATTTGCTCTACTAAGAGGTTGCAAAAATTTGAGTAAAAGTTATACCTTGTTAACAAAGGAGAAGGCAATAGCGAGTATTGGACACGAGCAAACATCCACAAGCGCCCAATTGATTGAAATTGTTTGAATAACCGCTGATCTGATCGAAACAAGAGACTTTGCGGAACTATCCTCTGTTTAGCCGAGAAGGAAAAGGAAGACAAAAGCCCCTCAGAAACTATCCTCCGAGGAAGTGCGATAAAAGATAGGAGGAGGAGGATTCACGACCGAGAAGAGAAAGAGAAAAAAACCTGTGAGACGCACCCTTCTGACCGATAATGTTTAGAGAGAGAAAGAAGGCCGATAAGCATCATTTGAGGAGGATCTGAGGAGGCGCATTCTTCCTCTGTAGGGGCAAGAGAGTAATGACTAATGAGCAGATACGTGATAAAGAGATGTAATGAGTAGATACAACAAAAAGAGAGGTAATTATTCAATAGAGTTCACCGTGTATTTGGAATCCGAGTTAAATATGATTGGGTAAAAATCTGACGTGGCACAAGGATATTTGAGAAAAGTGTTTGTAAAATATTTTAATAGAATTAATACTAATTTAATCAAAGATGCTAATTGACTGGTATCATTATTTTGTCTCATATCAGCAAGCAGTTTCTCCATTTGGAAAAAGTCTAGATAATGCATACAAACGTATTTGTACCCTCATATAGTTAGATATATAGAAAACAAACTTTTCAATTGACCTTTGTATTGATTAGATTCTATTTTTATAATTTTTGTTGAGTTTAAGTTAGGTCTGAAATTCTTTTTAGTGCAAGTTGACAGAAGATATTATCCTCTGAAATAATTATTTTTTCAATAAAAGAAAAACTAGTCGTAAGTTACTTGCAAATCATGAGAAATATCACACGTATCCGTACAAAATACAAATGTGAATATGTCATGTCTCCAGGCCCGGCCCATATGCTAGCCAAACTTGACATTTAGCATAGGCCCTCAAAAAACTGAGGCCCCATTTTATTTGTTTAACATGTAACAATGGACTGGCCCAGACGTTAAGAGAGAGAAGGAGATCGATGAAGACAGCTGCAGACGTGAGGTGAAGGCGACTATCTCTGGCTCTTGGTGAGGTTGAAGCTTGAAGGGCTGAACTGCGTGGTTGAAGGGCTGAACGGCTGAACCGATCCAGACCCGTTTCAGCAACAAATCATTGATCTAATGCTGAATTTCTTTTGAACCCGTTTCAGATCCGTTTCAAACTAATTTCTGCAGCAAGACTTATTTCAACAATGATTCATACCAGTTTGAGCATTACTTAATTCCATGCTGGTGAAAACCGAGGAGACCCAATGCGACGCGCTGACACCAGGAGACGATGCAATGGTGGCGCTTCTCGATTTGTGCTGCTCGATTCCTTTCATAATTAACCAGAAAATTTCACATATCATGAAGTGCCAATGGACTGTAATTAACACTAGTTAATATTTATCTTTTTTTTTTTTTAACGTATCGGTATTGGTAGGTACAAACCTATATTAAGCCTCGATTTTGGTCAAATCTTTAATTTTGTTCAATTTCCGATCAATTTATAAATTCAGTATGTTTTGATAATCAATCTGATGGATACACATTCAACTTGATTAACACTTATATTCAGTATGTTTTGATAGCATTTGTTTTTGTCACGATTTTACATTAATAGAAGCATTCAAAACAAAATGCAGTTGTATAGTAGTATTCCTGGCATTTAACGCAAAATGCTGTCTTTTATAATACAATAGCAAGATAAATCAGTTCATGCCGCTTTTCATATAAGTAATTACAGCATATAGTCAAATGCCAAAAAACAAGTGTCATTGTATGCCAGTATTGTTGTAGTGTTAGAATTTTGACATAAATTTATAATTTCTAGCACTATTTCGTCTGAGGCCCCCGAAAACGCCGGGCTGGTCCTGTGTCTACCATTGTAAGTATTGAGAAATATCATGTAAGTCACTTTCCTCCTATTTTCTCTAAGCTGTTTTTCTTCTCTCTTTCATTTGATGGTACAAAAAGTAAATAAATAATGGTATTTTGAAGAATATATAAATAATATATAACTTTTTCTATGGATAATCAATGATATTTTCTTTTTACTACATGGACATTCATGATATTTCTCATTTTCGAAGGGTTGGGTATATCATATATTTTGAGATTTTATAGGGATAATTCATAATTTTTGGTATTTTACAGAGATTGCATGATATGTTGAAATCTTGTAGGCATACAAATGAGATTACTCCAAACTACCAATAGGAAATAAAAATAAATTGTTATTTGAATTTGAATTCCAAATGGTGTCCAAGAGGCTATTTAATAAATTACTAGTTGAATATGCATTACATCTTCATACACAAAAATTAAATAACATATCGTATTGACCAACTATAATTTAGTAACTAATTAAACCGACTTAGATTTGGCCTAGCCTTAGGGACGAAGATATGGTTTAACATAAGGGGTAATTTCATATATAACCGTACAAATTTTGAAAATTTGACATATATACTTGCCCAATTAGAAATATCCATCATAAATATATGAATTTTTTTGACATATAGCATTATCAAAAGTCCAATTTGCAAGAATAATTTTAGTTTTTGTCAATTTACAAGAATAGCTCTTTCGCAAGACCCTCTGGCGAAAGAGATTAGTCTTTTGCCAGATCTGTTGGTGAAAATGTTAAATCGTTATTTTTGTTCGTTAACATGAAAAAAAACATTAACTAAGTCATTTTGGCTACAGAGAGGAGACTTGTCTTTTTGGTGATATAAGATCATCTATTACAATTTTTAAAAGTCCATCTATCAAATGAGTGAGATTTTGCCTGGCTAAAGAGAGGAGACTTGTCTTTTTTATGATATAAGATCATCTATTATGATTTTTATTAGTTCATCTATCAAGGAAGTGAGATTTTGCCCGGCGATGGCCTGGCAAAAGTGACTTAATTTATTAACGTTTTTTTCATGTCAACAAACAAAAATGATGATTAAACAATTTCGCCAACAGTTCTAACAAAAGACTAACCTCTGACGAAAGTGACTTCATTAATCTCTTTCGCCAGGAAAAGTTATTCTTGTAAATTGGAAAAGGCTAAAGTTATTCTTACAAAATGAGCTTTTGGAAGGTTATAAAAAATTCTAAATATATCTATAAGAAAATAACACAGAAAATTATAAGAAAATAACACAGAAAATTATAAGTGGTTTGTTCATTTTAGTCCTTTTAAAAAAATAATAAAATATATAGCTGGGGCTTAGTTACAAACAGCTTATCATTTTAGTCCTTTTAACATTTCTTCCAATTTATCTATTTTTTATTTATTTTTCACCTTCAGATAAAGTGTCATTGCCAAGTGTCATGTCAGATAATTCCTTTGAAACTTTGAATTATAACTAGCGTTGTGTCCGCGCAATTGCGCGGGTTTTGCTCTATGTTCTAAGTTAATATATTTAATTAACATGATAACTAACACATGTTAGTTATTAATTTAATACATAATTGACATTAGTTCGAATTTATAAATTTGAATCAATATTAATGAATATTTAATGATATGTTCTAATTATCACGTTAATAAAATGCAATAACACAAATATGGAGAATACGGCTGGTACATTTTGGAACTTCATAAAATTTTATATTTTTTTATGAAAAGTACAACTGATATTCCAAAATGTACCCGCCGTATTCTCCATATTTGTATTATTGCATTTAATTAATGTGATAATTAGAACATATCATTAAATATTAATTAATATTGATTTAAATTTATGAATTTGATATAATGTCAATTACGTATTAAATTAATAGCTAATATGTGTTAGTTATCATGTTAATTAAATAAATTAACTTGGAACATATAACATGTTAGGATAACATTTGGGGAAGAATATAAATTTTTCAATTGAAAATTAAAAAAAAATGACACGTGTCTCATTTTCCTCATATGTTAGGGATTAGTTCTATGTATAATTTATGAATTCGAACTAATGTTAATTACGTATTAAATTAATAGCTAACATGTGTCTGTTATCATGTTAATTAAATATATCAACATAAACATAAAACATGTTATGGTAAATTTTGGGGAAAAATATCAATTATTCAATTCAAAATTCAAAAAAAGAAGAAGCCACGTGTCACCATATGGTGATATGTTCAAGATTAGTACTATTAGTAAAGTAATTAGTAATAAGTTTGACAAATGAGATTTCCATGACTAAGAAATGGAGGGATATGACATGAGGGCTGAGTTGCATAAGGCCACTACAGCTCAGTTTGTATGAAGTTATCCTTCACAGCCCCAAGAAAGTACCTCATTGGTGCAATATTTTATTTTTTTTAAAAAGAAAAAAGGATGAACAATGATATCAATATTTTTCAATTGACTAATTTAGGAGTTTTTTTTCCTTTAGTTATGGACACACTATGCGAAATTTCATATTGTCAAAGTCCTCTTAAATAAATAAAAAATAAGAAAAGCTTAGATGCTGACTCGATATGAGTTGGATGAATATAAAAATACTTATTAAAAATGTGAATCGTCAAGATAATATGTTTCGGAATGTTACGGTGCATATTAATGGTATGTTTTGTCAAACACGTAACTACTTATGATTAGGTTATTATCCTATACAATATAACTTTTTTTTTATGAATTTAAATTGTTTATATCATAATTAAACAAAGACAAACACTTTATTTAAGATATTATCATAATGTAATAATCAAGCATGACAATGTAGAGTTATAGAAGAAATTATATTCAAATATCTCCGATAGTGCAACAACTCATAAGAAATATTAGATGAACTTGAACATATTATATGAATATGAATATTGGATACATATATATTTTAATGCAGACTTTGTCAAAGAGGCTACCACCAAAATAAAATATTGAAATTATATATCAGAAATTTTTGGAGCAATTCATTTTCCTTTTTACTTGTCAATTTGCATTGCCTTAGGTTTTTATTTCATGTCTTTCAATTAGTTTGTTACTTCGCATCTTACATTATTTAATATTTATTACTGTCCTGTAGAAAATGGCAATTTCATAGTTTCGGAGAACTTAATTCTTTTCTTCTCAATTAGTTTGTCACTTCTATGAATATGTATTTTGTAATTACCTAGTGACTTTATTTAAATACGAGAACCCTTCATGCAGAGGATAAATTCTGGAGATATTTATCAAAGCTCAAGATTTAATTACCTAATGACTTTTATTACAAATATCTACGATGAGAGACTAAGCAAACTATGAAGAATCTATCCTATCCATTGGACGAGAGAACACACATATTAAACAAAGCCTCTATCTAGTGCCTTCCAATTATCACAGGTTTCTTGCTTGACACGAAGCTCTAAGTCTCTTTATAAACCAAACTACTTCCCCATTTCTCTCTTTGTTTTCAGACTCTTCTTCTTCATTGTCTTCTACTTCTTCTTCCTTCTTCCTCTTCTAGATAATTTTAAGATTTCTCCCAATATATATATTAGTTCACTACTTATTCCATGGAAACGATAAACTTGCCTCCGGGCTTCCGGTTCCACCCTTCCGACGATGAACTCCTAACGGAATATCTCTTCAAGAAGATTTCAGACCCTAAATTCATTTCAATGGTCATGGGAGATGTAGATCTCAATAAATGGGAACCTAGAGAACTACCAAGTAAGTTATTTGTCCTTTAATTTGTCGAAATCCTAATATATGATTGTTTTGGGTTATAATTTATATTGATTTTAACAATATATTGTTCTTTTGATATATCTTTTCTAGGCAAGGCTAAAATGAAGGGCGGGAAAGAAATCTACTTCTTCTGCCTAAAGGATAAGAAGTATCCAACGGGGAAGAGAACTAATAGGGCGACAAAGGAGGGTTATTGGAAGGCAACTGGAAAAGATAATCCAATATTCAAGTTCAACACCATAAGGGCTGAAAGGGATCTCATTGGCATGAAAAAGACCCTTGTTTTCTACACGGGGAGGGCACCAAAGGGCGAGAAAACCAATTGGGTCATGCACGAGTTCAGGCTCAATGACAACTCGAAGGTTTGTGATCTTAAAATTCTTCCAAAGCTAAGAGGTCTAATCGCTATTGATTGATTGACAACAAGGTTTTCGTAGTTTGGTCTCATTCATACATTTTAGAATCCATTAATATGTCTTCGATTGATTTGTGACCTTCGAGTTAGTGGTGAACTAGTTATTTCAAAACGATTACATATATGTATAGTTTAGCAAGCTTTCGTTAGAACATTTAATTGCTAAATAATGAGAAGTGACAAACCTCAAGGTTTTGTTTGACAATTTTGATCTCTATTGAAAGCTTTGTTCGCATGTTTTGTTGCATTAATTCTAGACACGGTCACAATTTGATTTCAATTTTTCCTTGATGTTTTTTTCAGGATGAATGGGTAGTGTGCAGGATTCATGTGAAGAAGAACCCAAACAAGAGAAACCAACCTGCCGGATCCGACCTATCCAACCAATTATCTGAAGAGCAGATATTCATTGATTCCTTGAGCGATCCAACCTTCTACTATTCGAATAATCCATCAATGATCTCAAATGCTAGTGAAAGCACAGAAACAATTCGCAATAATACATCAACAATCGATGGTACAAATTATTCTGAGATGATGATAAATCCACCCAACAATTTCATCTATCCCATTCTTCCCAATATGAACCATAATATCAATCCAATTCATATTCCTAACCCACCGAATCTAACTTGGATCACGAACAATCAAGATTATACAAATTTAGGGTTCATGCATCAAGGGCAAATGATGAGCAATACAATGACCACTTCAATGGTTGCACCAAACCAAGGAACTAATCAAGGCTACGCAAATTCAGGGTTAATACATCAAGGGAAGATGATGAGCAATATAAGGACCACTTCAATGGTTGCACCAAACCATGGAACTAATCAAGGCTATGCAAATTTAGGGTTAATGCATCGAATGCAAATGATGAGCAATACAACGACCACTTCAATGGTTGCACCGAACAATATATTGGAATTTACCAGCCATTTAACCCTCTTGGATAACCCCCATGGTGTGAATAGTAGGTAGCACACAATTCTTGCAAATTTTGGATAAAAAAATACATGTTTGTTTTTGTTTTAGTAGATTTTGAAAACTGTAAAGATCAGAAGAGATATGAATACTTGTTTTGAAGGTTTTATTTAGGGTACGAGTGGTTAGAGTTTGCCCTTTGTTTTTGCCTTGGGGCGTTTTCAACAAAAAAGAAAAAAAGAAAAAAAAAAGAACAGGGCTTTCAAAAAAATTAAAAAAAAGAAAAAAAAAAAAGAGGAAGTTTGAGTTTATTGACTTATTGGTTTAATTTTTGGTATTCATGTAGCTTTACATTCCCTTTTTATCTTTTTTATTTTATTTTTAAGATTACCTAGTTTACAAATTCATGGTTTTTTCAGTTTTTGTTTTTTTAGTGTCAATTACACTTGAATCCAAAACCTCTGATATTTTATGTTATGCACTCGACCATATGAACTATGAGATTATGAGATCATTAGGTAGCTTTACATCCTTAAACACGATTATAATTCATCTCGCTCTTCTTTGGGAAAGTGTTTCCTCTTCCGAAGTTTTTACAATTTATTGTGTTTTCTATTTTTCTCAACAAAAAAAATAGTGTATGCTTTATGATGCTACTTTTGTTGCAACATTTATTATTATATGATATGATATGATTATTCTATGAAAAAAATAACACATCACAGACATTTATTATATTGATAAATACACATTCCTTTAGATTTTGAAGAAAAGTAGGTCTTGAAAAGTGTATATTGACTAAACAATTTTTTTTAAAGAAATAGGTCTTCTTAATTAGCTTTTCTTTACTTATATTACAAATATATTGTTTTAGAGAATAATATCTTTAATCTCATCGAATAATATTTTTATGATCAAAGAAAAATATTATTTTAGGGAATATAAAGATATTATTTTAGAAGTACAAAGATATTATTATTCATCAAAAACATGTTTATATTTCTAAAATAATATTTTTATAGTAATTGATTGAATAATATATTTTAACTCCTAGAATGATATATTTATATTTCTAAAGTAATACATTTATACTTCCAGTAAATGATAAAATTTATTTTCTGGATTATAAAAATATTATTTTAGATAATAATATATGTATGCCCAGAGAATAATATTTTTGCGTTCTAGAATAATATCATTCTAGACAATATAAAAATATTATTGTAGGAGTATACAAATATTAGTTTACGTGTATAAAAAGGGTAGTGATATTGACAGGAAATAATATTATTTGGAACAGAAAAATTAGACTTGATATGGTAATTTTACTTTCAATTCTTGTCAAATTTCAATGAAATTCCTGTACATAGTAATTATTTTTCCTGTCAAACATGAAATTAAAATGGAGTATAAATGTATATTCAATGAAAAAGGTCTTTCTTGAAAGTGTAACAATTATAATTGAGATAAGAAAGAGCTTTATTCTTGTGGAAATAAAAGGTGAATAAGATAAGAATCTAATGGTAATGTGTTGATTAGTTTTGATTATTAAATAATGAAAATAATTACTCTTTTATTCACTGTAATGGCCTAAATTATTCCAGTTTTGATATTGAGAGAAATTACCGATATATAATGCAATATAATAATGGAGTATATTCATAGCCAGCAAGTTCCCACATACAAAATTGAAGAATCCAACTAGGTTCTTAGCTGGAATAATAACATATCTAAGAAAATAAAAAATTATCTCCACAACTTAGGTTTGATTGTTTCTTCATTAAAAGAAAATGCTGCTAAATTTCTGTTCTTTTTTCAAATTATAATTAATTGTATATTTTTTTAAATAGTGCATTTTAACCAATAACCAGCATATTTCAAATGGCGGTGGAATATTGACAGTTGATATTTAATTGGTTTCCACGTGTATGAAAGCATCCTGCTTGACTTTATTAATATGAAATAGTGATTCTGTTGGAGATAAGATATTACTATTTTATGATAATTTCAACAAATTTAGTACAAAGATATATATTATGTTCAATATTTTGTACTATATTTTATACTATATAATAATTTCTAACAAATTTAAAAGATATATATATATTATACAGACAAGATAATCACAATACATATATATGCTATTAAACAAAGATAGCTAGAGAAAATACATGGGATTCATGTTATTGTTGTGAATTAAGGAAACAAATGTAAACATGATAATGGGCCTAACACTTTCTTTGTGGCAAGTCTAATTGCACCACGTTTATTAATACATCGATGTGTCTACATAAACAACACAAATAAAGATATTTGAATATATAAATTTTGTTTAAAATGATCAAGTCAAATTAATGGTCAAAAAAGAGAGTGACAATTATACCAAGAAGCCCACAAACTAAAAAAAGGTATATTTTGGAAGCTAATTATCTTGTTTTAGGGTTCTTTAATAGTGACATGTTGCTTATATACCCAAAAAATGAGACATGTGGCACCATTTGCATGATGAATTTGTTTATTTCATGCCGACATTTGAAATCTTTACTAGCATTTAGGTTTTAGGTATCTCCTTTTCAAAATTTTCATTAGCTACTCGATAATGAAATGCAAAATTTAACCCTAGACAATAATGTATGGGAAAATATATACTTGCCCTCCCCCAAACTCATCCCAAGTCTCTTGATGAGGTAACAAAAAAAAGTTAAATTAGTTGATTACATTTTCTAATTGACTTAATTAATTGTTAATGGGTACGTTCAATTTACACATGAATAAATTATATTAGTATATATTAATTGACGTATCAATTCAATTAAACAATCAATTAAATCGCTAACTGAATCAATTAATAACACTAATCAATCTACATAATTATCATTTGTCACCTGATCAAGGCTTACTTTTTGTGTTTGAGGAGGTGAATATATAACCCCTCAATGAATTGAGGTATATCACTACATACTATTGTATCAATTACTTCTTCATTGACATTGACATATGAGTTCCTCTAGATAAAAGCATTATTTGTCTAGGAAAGAAGAGGCCATTTACCGTGCCACTGAAATTTCCCCCACGGTGCTAATTGAAATCTCCAAAAATTGTACCCAAGAAATTGTATTAACCGTTAATTGAAATTATTAATTATGTTGACGACTAATACAATTGTATTACGTGTTAATTACATTCGAATTAATCGTTAATTCAAAGCACAATTAACCGTCAATTGAAATGGGAGGTACGAATTGGAGATGGAAAGAGAAATTATACCCCACTATTCACCATATCGTGAATAGTGGGGGGAATCTCAGTGGCAAAGTATAATTTCCCATGAAAGAACTAGTGAAAAAAATTAATAATTGGGTAACTTTATTGAATATACTTCTGTGGATGAGGAAATTAATAACTAGTTACATGGTGCCAAGTTGTTTAAGTTAGATTGTTAAAAGATCATATTATTATTATATTATACTTAATAGATATAATGGAGTTTGAATAGCTCAAGAGGTTCTTTATTTGAATTCCTTTGGTATTTTTGGTTCCATCAAATATGCAGTAATCAGTTATCCTAATAAAATTGAGTCTGAATAGCTATGCTAAAGAAATATATCACTTTTTTTTTTTTGAGTGAATGAAATATATCACTTTGATGGCAATGGAACAATCACTTTCATTGATAATTATGTAAACAAGGCATGAGATAGTTTACTTCGAATGAAAACGGGTATATAGCCAACGGAGCAATCACTTTCACTTGAAGAAAGTGACATACAAAAAGGGGTTCTTTTAACTAGAAGAAGAAGATATTGGCAAATAGAAATTAACAACCAATAATTCTCCAAGTCTATGTTAGGCCTCTCAAACAAGTCTTATATATACATGTGGTGGCACCATATGCATCATGGATTTTTTTTCTTGTAATTAATCTTAAAGGGCTCGTTTAATTTCAATCTTATTTCGAGTAATTTTATTCTACAAGTCCTACATAATGATTGATCTAATTTCATTCTTCTTTTTGGTTTAAGTCACCTGAAAGTATGCCTAGAGGCAAAATATCGAAAAAAAAGTCGCCTGCTGTAAGTATTTTATGGGCCAATGAATATATCATATATCTCTACTCTAAATAATTATATTAAAAAAAATGGATGTATCTCTTATTTTATTATAAGGCCCATTTATTATTGATTGATCAAAGTAAATCATGTTCTTCATTTGGACAATTTTCTGGGCTTAATCTAACCAAACAAACCGGATCTCATATATACCATATTGAATTGATAGAAAGCCTATCATAGCAATTCTATAATCGACCCCTCCTATTAATTTTTTAATAACTGATTCGGCAGCTTGCCACGTTCGGATTAATCCAACCCTTCAAACTATTCCTGCATCTCGTCCGTCCATTCAGAACATAACATAACCCAATAACCCTACGTTCTTTCCTTTACGCCCATACCCTCTCTTTTCTGCCTCTCTCTCTCCGCCCATACCCTCTATTCTGACTATCTCTCCGCCCATACCCTCTCTCGTGGACTGGAGCCGGCAAAAGAATACTGGCCTCTCTCTCTCCGCCAATCTCTCGCTCGCTCCTCTCTCTCGTGGACTGAAGTCAGCAAAAGAGGCTTGAAGAAGCGAGTGCCTCCGCGGCCGTTGGGCTGAGCTTCAGAGATGTGAAACGAAGGTTGTAGAGATGACAGGCAACCGCGAGAGAAAGGATGCGGAGAGGCGGAAAAATGCAGCGAGAAGAGACGGCAACCCACTACGAGGGCTTCGACAGCAGGGAAGGCAATCCGCGAGGAGATTCGGAAACGGCAGAGACGAACAGAGCAGAACAAAAGAGGCTTGAAGAAGGGGTGAGAAGCGTCAAAGGAAGAAATCCTCTAGCGATTTAGGTAATTTAATCCTCTACTAATTTTTGTGGAATTTTTGCAGATTTTTTGTTGAGGCGGCTGTAGAAGGCTGGAGACGATGATTTTTGCTGGTTGCACGACGCAGCGTCACCCACTGCCATGGTGCCAGGAAACGACGTGACGAGCTAGAGACGACGCCGGGACCCACTACTTGACGTGCAGGGCTGGAGACGACAATTTTTGCTGGTTGGCGATGATTGCTGCTCAGTGGTGACTATTTCTGCTGGTTGGGGACAACAACTGGGCTGGAAACGACGTTTTTGCTGCATAGGCACAAACAGGTACAGTTCGACACCTCAAAATTTCTTGCTCGCCAAATTTTCTCATTTGTTTCATTAATTTATCAATTTTTCTTTTAATTCTCTCAATTCCATCCCAGTTTGTCTTATTTCCGCTCGCCAATTTGGTGTTTGTTGTCGGTTTTTATGGACAGCGAGAAACTTTTAGTTTTTTGTGTACTTTTTGTTGTTGTCCTTATGTCCTAATTTTTCGTATTATGCAGTTGTCAAGGCCATTCAAATATTTTGAACTTGAATCTTCGAAACGGCCTAAGGAATGGACAGGTTCAGTACTGGGTTCGATATTTCTGACAACTATTTGAGGTACATTAGTAGTTTCCATATTGCAAACATTGGTACAGTCGATTTTAAATTTGATATTTGGACAAGTGACATCATTTAGTGAATAGAGTCGATTTATCACTATTGGTTGCTACAAAAGTAATTCTTGATATTTCATTTTATTCGCCAATATTACCTTTGGTTATTTAATTTGTTTAAATGGATATTTAGGGTTTGACGAAAAATGGAGACAATCACACGGTTAATGCTGCTGATGTTGAAGAATTTTGTATCTCGAGTCTCGAGGCGGCTGAAGGATTTCAATGGTGGCTGGACGATGATTTCAGTGGTGACGGTGGCCCGTTGATTTGGTAGCTTCAAGTGGATTTTGTTGGTTCGTGCAAACACCGACTCTTCTTGTGGTAATTCGTACTTTTTTCTTCTTTTTTCTCATTTTGCATTTGATAGTAAGCTTTTTATTTTACTTAAATTTACGAGTCATATTTGCAGTTCAACTTCTTTGTGTTCTTTCCCACAACTCTCTGTTTTCTAGAATAATTTCAATCTTAGAACTCCGTTATGAAACAATTTCAAACTTGTATTAGTTTTAAAGTATGCAATTGTTCATTTTATGAAATAATAATAATTTCAAATTTGTATGATATAGGGGCAGATTTGCAAAATTGCTAACAATTTCAATACATTGCCTATTTACCTAAATAAAATAATAGTTTCAAACAAGACTTTGTTTGTCATACTTTCCTTTCACCTGCTGCTTTATTTATTTATTTTCTATTCATCTTTATATTATATCACATCATGGTCCTTGATGTATAAAACACTAGCATTTCCCCCCGCGCAATTGCGCGGGAGTTTTCGAGTTTACATCATGTATTTTTTTGTAATACGTATATTTTCCATGATCTTAACATGATTCAGTCGAAATCTAAATATCTTAGTTGTGCGATGACATAATACAATACATATGAAAATGGTACATTAAAACAACATATAATATTACATAGTTTTTAGAATACAACATAAACTGTACAAACGTAATATACAAATTACAAATTTTTCACCACGAAACAACACATACAATTACATAATTTTTCGCGGCCATTCATCCTTTTTCTCTTTTTTGTTTTTCTCCTGTGTCGTGGAAATGAAATGAGAGGAGAGAGATGTAGGGGTAACTCAATGAGATATTGAGGAAAATTGGCTAGACATGGTTCATATGGTCCATGTGATTAATTTATATAATGGTCTACATAAACCGGGTCCATTCAAATTACGGCAGTCCGATCTTGATCGAATGACCCAGATTAAGAGGGTAACGTGGAGCATTGTGGAGAATCCAATTTTCTTAGCTTTATACATAAGATATAATATGTCAACTTTATTTACCTATTTATTTCATCTTTCTAGCTTATCAATAAAACTGCCAAAAGGACATCATCCATGCTGGTCTCATCTTATCCATAAGGAAACAATATATGTATACTCTTATTTTTATGTATTTATATTTTGTTTTTTGTTTTGCATATTATATAATTATATTTTATGTATAAAGTAGAGAGAATTCTTGCAATTCTATGCCTTCACGTCATCAAGGGTTTTTTTGTAAAAAAAATATTTTTTAATTTACATTTTGGTCCTTTTAATTTATATTTTGGTCCTTTTTAGTTTTAATTTACATTTTGGTCCTTTTAATTTATATTTTGGTCCTTTTAAATTTACATTTCGGTCCTTTTTTACATTTTTAAATTTACATTTTGGTCATTTTTATTTATATTTTGGTCCTTTTTAGTTTTAATTTATATTTTGGTCCTTTTAATTAACATTTTGGTCCTTTTTTATTTACATTTCGGTCCTTTTTTATATTTTAATTTACATTTTGGTCCTTTCTATTTATATTTTGGTACTTTTTAGTTTAAATTTATATTTTGGTCCTTTTTATTTACATTTTGGTCCTTTTTATTTACATTTCGATCTTTTTTTACATTTTGATCCTTTTTTCTTATTTTACATTTTGGTCATTTTTTACATTTGGTCTTTGTTCCTATTTTACATACATATTAAAATTTGCGAATATGTCCTGATTATGTTAATCGATTTTAGAATGCTATTTATACAAATTATATTAGAAAATAATATCCGTGATAGACTAATTTCATGAACCTTATGCATCTATTGACATCAGATATTTGCAAATATGTCATGATTAGATTAATTATATAAAAAACGCATGTGCGTTAATTCGCACACACGTTAATTCTATTTAAATAATTATATAAAAAACATCCCGCGCAATTGCGCGGGGATAAAGCTAGTTATATATAATTCTTAATAAAATGCTGTCTCCACAGAGGTCCACGTCACCCATGTCCAATTTGGGCTTGGCCTGTTAAATTGCAAATTTTGCTTCCCTGCTATTTGTTGTGTTATTTCTCTGCAATTTTTACGTGAGCCGTTTGATGGTTTGTTACCTTGCTTCTGGGCCGTTTGATGGTATGATTTCCTTGCTATTTGTCAGCTCTATTCTGGGCCGTTCGATCATTATAGTCTTGATCTCACACATTGTGTGTTGTCAATTGAGTGGGTGGAGTTGTTTTTTTTCGCTTGCTCTTGGTTTTGTGGACCAGTGTCTGTGGTGTTGGTGGGTGTTTTGTGTGTTGCTAATTTTCTTCTTTCTATATATATGGGACCTTCTCTCTCCTGAGATTTATTCGAGGTGTGCCTTACCTTTTCATCTTCTCTTCTATTCTTCTGCTTTCTGCATCAGGTTATTTTTTTCTCCAATTGTTTCATGTAGAAGATAATGTGTCAGTTGGTATTTCTTCCTTTTCAGATTAATGGCCATTAATCGTTTCTTTTCGTGTTGGTATTTTTGAGAAATTGTTGTGTTTGTCTTCGATATTTGCTTCGATTTAATTTTTTTCGATTCTCAGATCTTTTGAGTGGTTGTGTGCCTTTTTTACCTGGGATTTGCGTTTACGCGTCATGCTTGCTGGTATATGAGCATGGATCCCTTATTTTAGCGAATCCTTTCGTTTGTTCTTGGTATTTTTGAAAGATGTATCTATATTGTTGTTGAATATTTTCCTTTCGTTTGATTTTGTGTTGTTCTCAGATCTTTAGAGTAATTTCGTGAGTTTTCTGATATGGGATTTGCGCTTTTTGCCTCATGCTCGGTGATATATGAGCATGGATCCCTTTTCACTACTGGTTTGAGATGGTTTTTTTTTCTTGCTGCCGTTTTAACTGAGGCTTATGTGATTTCGTTTCTAAACGTGTTGTTGGCATTTTTATATGTTGAGTTGTTTGTGTTCAGAAAAGTCACATATTGAAAGATTCAAAGATTCTTGACTCATTTGAAGCAAAAAGGTCTGATTGTACCTTTTTAAGTAACAACCAACATAGGAAGAAATAAGTTGCATATGTTTCCTGAGAACAAAGCCATACCAGCATTCATTGTAAAAGTTCTTTTAACTGAGGCTTATGTGATTTTCTGAACGTGTTGTTATTGTGTTTGTATGTTGGATTAAAGACTCATTGTGATAAACCATGTTAAATGTTTAGTTGTTTGTGTTCAGAAAAGTGAGATATTGAAAGATTCAAAAATTGTTGAGTTATTTGTGACAAGTTATGTGTCAATTGATTTATTCGGCCTGATGTTGAGCAATAAAAAAAAATCCTATGTACTTTTTTCATAATTAATAAACTTTGCCACGTAGAATGATATCATGGTTTGAGGTCATTTGAAGAAAAGTAGAAGAAATTGCTCTTATTGTATTTTTTTTATTAACAAGCTGCATAGAAAGTAATAAGTTACATTTGTTATCTGAGAACAAAGCCTTACCAACATTCATTGTAAAAAAAATTATCTCATCTAAAGGCTAAAAAATTCAAGAATGTTTTTTTTCACTTAATTTGATCTTCATTATGTCATCGATGTGATTCTCATCATATCATTATTTTCGATCATATCATCATTTTCATCGTATCATCATTTTCATCATCTTCATCATTTGCATCATATCATCATCAAAAAGCTAACAATTGACTAGAGCTGTTTTCATCATAACAAGTACTGAAGCCCAAAAAAATTTATTAATACTATACCTTTCATGACAAATGAGCTTCTATGAGTCCACAATATAAAAAAATTGAAAAAAAATAAGCCCAAATTATCTAGCCCAAAACATGAAATATATATTTTTAAAAAAAAAAATTAAAGCCCAAAAAAATATAACATAAAAAAAAAATTAACACCACAAATTTACTTAGTTGTTAAATATATATTCTCAAAAAGTAAATTATATCAAAAAAAAATTTAATATAAAAAAAAAGAAATTAACACCATACCTTTCATGACAAATGAGCTTCTATGAGTACACAATATAAAAAATTTGTAAAAAAAATAAGCCCAAAATATGTAGCCCAAAACATGAAATATATATTAAAAAAAAATAGCCCAAAAAAACATAACATCAAAAAAATCAATTAACACCATACCTTTCATGACAAATGAGCTTCTATGAGTCCACAATATAAAAACATCTAAGTCAAAATATGTATAAAAAATATATATTTTTTTTAAAAAATGACAGCCAAAAAAATATAACATAAAAAAAATCAATTAACAATGTACATTTCATGCCAACATGAGCCCACAATGCAAAAAGATTTGTAAAAAAAATAAACCCAAAATATATAGCCCAAAACATAAAATTCCTAATATTAAAAATATTCAAAAATATTTTGCAAAAAGGCCCTCGAATAATTAGTAATTACATAATGAGAAGACTTATTTCAGTTGTAATCCCTAAACCCTAGACCCTAAACCCTAAAGCTAAACCCCAGACCCTAAACCTTAAACCCCAAACCCTAAACCCAAAACCCTAAACCCTAAACCTAAACTGTTATCCCTGAAGCCTACACCCCATGCCCTAAACGCGAAACAATTTGTTTTGTAATTGTAAAAATATACATTGGAAAGGCTCACAAAAAATATTTCCCATTGAGAAAAATAAGTGTTTACATCGTCAAAATGAAAAAGTGACAAATCACCGATGATGTTTATCGAGGCATTTATTGATCAAAATAATACGAAAATATTTATTTTTTAGGAAAGCCGGATCCTAAAAAATAAATATTGTTCCATACAAATGATCTGAGTGGGGCCATTTCTACTGAGGTGAACAATCCCAATATTAAAATTATTTTTTGTTCGTACAAATAAAATAGCTGCATGATGACGAGTTTCACAAAAGAGTATTTTAGAAACATGAAGAGTCCTTTACCATTTTACAAATAATTTTGATCAATGTGACAACAATCTTCAAATATAAAAGCTTTTAAATGATGTAGAGTTTTTCCTATACCCTGTGCACTAAACAAGTTGTGCTGTAATAATAAAAATATACATTGAAACCACTTATAAAAAATACTTTGCATTGAAAAAAAAAAAATCTTATATCTTAAAAATGAAAAAGTGACAAATCGCCGATGATGTTTACGGAGGCATTTATTGATAAAAATAATAGGAAAATATTTGTTTTTAAGGAAAACCGGATCCTAAAAAAAAAATATTGTTCTAAGTGAATGATCTCAATGGGGCCATTTTTATTGAGGTGACCAATCCCAATATACAACAGCAAAAAAATATAACACGTGTTCTACGACTTTTGTGTAACTGTTTTCTTCAACTATGTTATGTTATTGTTTTGTTATGTTTGATGGAGTTTATGTTCTTATTTTGGTATCTATGATCTGGTGACAACACGTGTTCTACGACTTTTGTGTTACTGTTTTCTTGAACTATGTTATGTTATTGTTTTGTTATGTTTGATGGAGTTTACCTCAGTTTTTATACCACTGTAAAGTTCGATAAACTGAGAAATACACTTTGAACAATTTAATTTCAGCTATTTTGAGCTAGCAAATGAATGTCTTAAATTTGGACAATTTTTATGGTTCAAAATTTTCATAGCAAATTGGGCACATTCAGGAATTGTACACGAGAAAATTTTCACATATTGAAACAAGAACACACAAATCACTAGAACAACAATACAAGTATCTATTAAAAAAAAATAGCCGCGTATTTGCGCATGGGGCAAGGCTAGTTCTTTATATTTTGATATAGATAGTGAACGTAGGGTTCCTTAATTGCCATGATTCATTATATCTATTATAAATATAAATTTAATGTTAGAATATATAATTGTATGATTGTGTTCGTTGTGTTATATTACCAGGATAATTAATAACATGTATTAAACTTTATTTTTTCATTTTGCGTGCTTGCAATAATATTATCTGGGTAAGTTTTATTTTCATTATCTATTAAAAACACAAAAAGTATATGTTAGAACATTTTGAACAATTATATTAAATAAACCGCAGCGAAGCGCGGGTAATTTTTATATTGAATATAATAATGTTAGGAGAATACTTGTGTTAGGTGGTGATCATGTTAATTATGTTAATTATGTTTTTTATTACAATACAAAATACATATTTGATGATAATATTAATAATATTATCATTTTAAAATAAAATTATCTGAAATCATTTATCTATGATTATGTAAAACTTTTACAATTCTTCTACAATATGATAGACAAAAAAAATCATTTTATTTATCAAATAATAATACTTATATTAATGTCACCGTATAATAATATATAAGATACAACACAATTTGACGGAAAAAAATAACAACCAATATTATATCAATGTTTATTAACATTATATTATACAATATCAATTGTAAAAATATTGAATCGTACGACATACGTAGTAATACATCATTAATTATGAATAATATATGAGGTATAACATAATTTGAGGAAATAACATAACAACAAATATTATAGGATTATTTTTTCACAATATTTCATACAATATCAAATATGGAAATAGAAAATCATACTAACATTTTTTATTGTTTCGAAATGCAATTAAAATTATAACTAATATGAAACTTAAAATTGAAAGTAATTTAATCAATAATATCCAAATTTAATGTAGCATAAACAAAAATATGAATTGTTTAATATCATATGATTTTTTAATTTACATTTTTAATAATAACAACACTATTTTATAGGTGTTTATAAGTTGTTTAAATAGATAAACTATTTTTTCAATTTCTATTAGTTATTTTATTTTAATATTAAAGTTATTTGAACAAAAACTCAAATATAATCGATTTAGTATTATAGAGGATTCTAATAGTCATATTTTTTTTTATAAAAATAAATAATTATGTAATTATATTATGTAAATATCAATGTTTTAAATTGAGATATAGCGGTCCATTGCGATTGGACTGTTATTTACATATGATCACCGATATTGTGGCACTATTTAGTAGCTTGCGGTATTGCCTTTTAGGAATATTTATTGTGTTTGTTACTTCTCATAATATTAAAGTCTCAGGAGCATTCAAATATAAAAAAAAACCCTGAAAATCTACAAGATATTCCGCCCCCGGCTATTGGGGGCGCTCCAGAATCTTCAATATGTGCTGGGCATTGATATGAGAAAAAGAACTAAGCGCTCGGACGCTTTCCTGGGTCGTCCGGGTGCTTGAGCTAAATTCGTATTAAGCGTCCAGACACTTCCCTGGCCCGTCCGTACGCTATTAGAATTTTCTTCATGAAGCGTCCGGACGGCTCAATCTAGCATTTGGGTGGAATATGTTATTTTGCACTTTTCAAAAAAAAAATCTCAAATTTGATTTTGTGAATTTCTTTGAGATTTTATCCAATACTTCTAGGGTATGTTTAGAGTCCCTCATATAAGTGTTTTGGGGTCGTGTGGGCCTTCGACTCTTCAAGTCATCGTCGTGATTCTTCGTGTCCCTTTCAGTGTGTTCCGGGGGTTAATTTTCATGTCTTGTGGCTCGGAATCGACTATTCCAAAAAGTGGTATCAGAATGATTGCCATCGATTCAATTGTCGAATCATACTCGCATAAGTGTTATATGCATGGATGCATAGATTGATGTATTGATTTAAATTTTTTATTAGAATCATAAGTGAAAAACTCGCTAGAGATCAACCATATGATGATTGTGAGTATCTAGGAGTAATCGTGGAAGTGTTTTGCAATTGGTGTTCTGAAAATGATTGAATATGGCAGAAAACGCAGAGAATTGGAATTGTTTCTGAAAATCACGTTGCTTCAGTTCGAACGGAAGCTAGGCTTCGTTCGAACAGAGCGTGTACTGACAATGTGACATGAGAATGCGGGGATGCATAGATAAATAGATACCACCTTTTGGGTCCGTTTAAATAGGGCTAACTTACGTTCGAACGGAATCCCTACTATCTGAAAAATTCAGAATTTTGAGGAGGCATCGATTGGTTGCGTTCGAACGGAATTGGGCTCGCGCTCGAACGGAAGGGCCTTTATTTTTTCCAACTTCAGTTTTTGACAATGATCTTCAAAACATAAGTTCTTTGTATCATTAAAATTCCTTTTAAATTTAAATATTCATATTGTTATAAAATAAATACCAACAACAAGAAGATAGAGGAGAGAGAAAATTTTATATTCAAATGGTTCATCATACAATGAGCACTACCCTCTTTATATAGTAGAGGGTGTGGTTTAGGTCAAGAAGAAAGTTACAAGATAATAATTTAATACAATACAATAAGTCCCTATAAATACTCCTATATTATTTACTCTTAAGTTACAATTGACATCCATACAACATAATTATTCATAACAATAAGTCCCTTGGATGTCTATATTTTATACGCATAAGAATATGTCTCATTAAAAACCTGGTCAGGAAAACCCGATGGGATAAAAACCATGACTAGGAAAAAAGAGTGCCATGCGTACTAAATCTCCCCCCTCATGTAGACAAATATCCTTAAGATCACAAAGACTGATCTATGCAGTTGACAATGACTTCTGGAGGAATTTGTCAGGTCATCATTCGAACGAATTTGTTGGACGATTATCTCACCATTATTTTGAAGATCATACGTCGAAAAGAAAATTGGTGAGATATGTTCGGTTGTGTCTTTTAAAGTAATCCTTCAGGGATTTTCATGTAAATAACATTATCAAGTTATCCCAACAAATATGTTGTCACAACGTACATGAGATACATATGGAGTCATTTAAGAACGGCCAAGGTAATCAAAAATCTCAATGTTATTGCATCTAACAATGTAGACTATGTTTCTACTAATTGTCATTGCACTTTCTTTAACATACCCACTCGTATCGTATATGTTATATAGCATAGTTTTTTTGACTACAGGTCCAAAATCTTCACGTTTTTCAAATGAATTTAATTCTTCTTGAATTGCTTCATTCCGTTTTAGTCATTTTGAATATGAACGGAAAACTGATTACGAAATTCTCTTTGGAATATCACAAAATTGTTGTCTCGTTAAAACCTAACTAGGTAAAACCCAACGGGAAAAGTCCTAGTGAAGGAAAAAGAGTGCAATATTATTATGCTTCATACGCCTCATAAACTGCCTCATTAAAAACCTTGTCAGGAAAATCCAATGAGACAAAACCATGATCAAGGAAAAAAAGAGGACATTGCGTATTATTTCTCCCCCTCATGGATACAAATATTTTATGACTAAGAAGTTCAATCTTTTGCACTAGCTGTTTTGAAATCTTAGTTCCCACCGACAAACTAATTTCTTCAGGAAATATTTGTTATATTTGTAATCCTTGAAAAATAATATTTCACATTCGATATCTTTCACGTCAAACTTCTTCTTTTAGTACTTGTCTTTTATAACTTTTTGGGAGTTCAAATAATTATAATTAAACACTATTTATTTGTAATAAATACGTATCTGCAGATTTGAACATTCATACCGGTATATATATTCTTACTTGTTGTAACGATTATATCTTATAACTCATATTCTATTCATGCAAAGATCTTTGTAATTGAATATAATATATATCTCGAGAGTTTGAATTATATGCATCGGGCATATTAAATCCTACGCGAATTTTCATGAATATTGTAACTAAATGAGTCATATGAATAATCTGTTATAATGAATACAAGACATGATTTTAGTCTTTCAGAGACCTTAAAACAAATTAAAATAAATAAATAAATATAATTTATCTTTTGGATTTTTTCTGGGTGGATTCTTTTATTATATTTTGCCTGCGTGGATTCTTTTTGGATTTTTTTTTTTGGATTTTCCTTAGCAAACCTGTGTGTGTGTGTGTGTGTGTATATATATATATATATATATATATATATATATTATAAAAAGGTGGTCTTGTTAAAATGGATGGTCTTTGATGTTTGCCTCTCGTGCCAATATGGAGGGTCGTCCCTGTTCGCAAAATGATAAAAAATAACATGTATAACATATCGATAAAGGAAGTGTAGGTATATGTACAGTGTTTATGGTAGCCTAAATCATCCGAAAAATAACATGTATAACATATCGATAAAGGGAGTGTAGGTATATGTGCAGTGTTTATGGTAGCCTAAATCATCCGAAAAATAACATGTATAACATATCGATAAAGGGAGTGTAGGTATATGTACAGTGTTTATGGTAGCCTAAATCATCCGAAAAATAACATGTATAACATATCGATAAAGGGAGTGTAGGTATATGTGCAGTGTTTATGGTAGCCTAAATCATCCGAAAAATAACATGTATAACATATCGATAAAGGGAGTGTAGGTATATGTGCAGTGTTTATGGTAGCCTAAATTATCCGAAAAATAACATGTATAACATATCGATAAAGGAAGTGTAGGTATATGTGCAGTGTTTATGGTAGCCTAAATCATCCGAAAAATAACATGTATAACATATCGATAAAGGAAGTGTAGGTATATGTGCAGTGTGTATGGTAGCCTAAATCATCCGAAAAATAACATGTATAACATATCGATAAAGGAAGTGTAGGTATATATGCAGTG